>OY288272.1:15241423-16584408 GCA_958450335.1 Hibiscus tridactylites | reverse complement strand
GTGTTCATGTGAGCTTAGAGCTTGAAATCCGATTTGGTGCTTGAATGCATGTCTAATGTTGTGATTAGGATATTTTGCATCTAGGATGTATGTATGATATGTTGCTATATGGTTTTTGATGATTCGGGACACGTTTGAGAAAATTTGGAGGTGTCAAAGTATGATTTCGGACCAATCTGTGTGCAGGTGTTTCGAAACGCTCGACAGGGTTTTAGAATGGGTGTAGCTCTAGGGATACTCGTATCGTAATGGGGTGGTGCCGTTTCGATACGATTTGACACTATAAGCCCCCTTTCCAGAACTCGTTTCGATACGTTTCGACACTGTGAGCCCCTATTTTAGAACCTATTCCGATATGTTTTGTCACTAGAAGCCTCCGTTCCGAAACAAGGTGGGACCGTTTCGGAACGACCTGGTCTCACGTTTAAAATAGAGCCTGCGTTTCGAAATGGGCAAGCCTGTTTCGAAACGCAGACAGTTAAAACACTTGAATGGCACCTTTGAAGGTTTTTGAACGTTGCGTTTTAGTCTCTAAAGCTTGTATGTTTCCTTGTTGAGTCCCTATGTGTCCTTTATGATGGTTTTTCCCCGTATGCATGCAATTCGACTAACAACTATATGGTAAGTTTAAATTAATGTGTGCCCTCCGATCGTTCGTATCTATATCTGCTGTCATCTACTCACATAGGGTTAATCGAGACATCTTGTCAAGATAATTAATGAAAAAAATTAGGGTTGCTAATTGGAGTGAGGCCTTAGCGGGTCTCGCTTCGGTTTTCCCCGTGTAACCCGTTCGGGCTGGTCTGTTGGCTAGATCGGGACGAGGGGGTTACATGTTATTTCTTTAAAATGCAAAGCTTCCTTCATACGAAGGAATTGGAGTCCCTTACATCATGCGAGGAAATGTTAAGGCTTAGGAGGGGCTAATCACTAGGTTAGTCCCTCAATTTTCATTCTTCATACCAAAGTTCTCCCAAACTTCAAATTTCACCAATTAGTCACTAAACAATATTTTGATAAATTCAATGAGACCCTTACTAAACCAATTGATTCAATTAGAGTCCTATACCAAGTCAATTGACCACATGGTCAAAGTCAATGCAATATTTGGACCCTTTTTAGTGTAGGTTTACGATTGCCGGAACCCAACTCTAATTAGATCGATTTTTGGGGTGTTACAACTCTCCCCTTTAGAAAATTCATCCTTGAATTTTACTTGAACCGAAGAGATGAGGGTATTGCTTTTTCATTGTCTCCTCCAGTTCCCAGGTTGTTTCCTCGACAATGTGGCTCTTCTAGAGCACTTTGACCAATGAAACAAGTTTGTTGCAGAGTCTTTTGACTTCCCTAGCAAGAATCTGAACCGGTTCCTCCTCATAGGACATATTAGGTTGAATATCTAGAGATTATGGCTCGATAATATGTGAAGGGTCGGAACGATATTTATGAAGCATCGATACATGGAATACATCGTGAATCTTGCTCAGTTCTGAGAGCAATGATAACCTGTAAGCCATATGGCCAATTTTCTTAATGACCTCAAAAGTTCCAATGAAATGAGGACTCAATTTTCTCTTCTTGCCAAACCTCAGAACTTTCTTCCAGGGTGGGACTTTGAGGAAAACTTTCTCACCAACTTCGTACTGAATATCCATCTGTTTCACGTTGGCAGATGCATTTTGTCAGTCGAAGGCAGCTTTCATCCTTCAAGCGATCATGGATGATGGTAACTCGTTCTTTAGTTTTCCCGAAGTAAGTTAGGACCCAACATCTTGCCTTCACCGAGTTCAGACCAACACAATAGGGTTTTACAAAGTCTGTCTTATAATGCTTCATACGGTGCCATCTTAAAAAAAGCTTGATAACTATTGTTGTAGGAAAATTCAATTAGGGGTAGGGATTTCTCCCAAGATTCACCAAAGTCAATGATATATGATCATGGCATGTCTTCTAAAATCTGGATTACCCTTTCTAACTGGCCATTGGATTAAGGGTGAAAGGCAGTACTCAGTTAACTCTGGTGCCCAGAGCTCATTGTCATGTTCTCCAAAATCGAGAAGAAAACTAGGGAGCTCGATCGGAGATGATAGACTATGGTACTCCGTGGATTCAGATAACTTCCTTAAAAATATCGATGTGAAGCGATTCATCACTAGGTATAAAGACTCGATCACGAAAGAACAAGAGTCCTTCATAACTAATCTTGAAGTCGGGATGATCTTACAACTTAGAAACAATGAATTGGAATTCAGGGTCTTTATCTTGCAAAGCTTTAATTCTTGAAACATAGTAGACTGAACTTGCAGTTCAGCTACGAAGCAACGATGCTTCTGAAGTCGGAAGTGAGAATTAACAGCTCGAGGAGCTACTAAAGTCTTTGCCTTATTGCATAAACATAACCCGAGTCATTTCCTTTCAATTAAATTTTCAAACAAACTCGAATCAGAAGACACGTTTCGAAACGCGTGAAGCTGTATCGAAACAGCTAAGAAAAAGTACAAAAGTTAGTTAAAACCGTTTGAACTGTATCGAAACACTCTATGGTTGTTCCGAAATGCCTTACCTAGGCCGTTTCAGTACAAGTCTTACTGTATCGAAACACCTAGCTCAAAAACATCATTTTAGGCATTCAAAAGTGTTCTAAATCAAAGGTTTGGACCCATTAAAGTCCCTCATCCATAAAAGAGATCATAAAACTTAATGTAAATGCAATACTTAAGCTTTCCGGTGTAGGATTTTAGATCGTCGAAACCTAATTCCAACTAGACGGGTTTTTGGGGTGTTACAATTCTCCCCCCTCCCCCTTAAGAAAAATTCATCCTCAAATTTTACCTGGAATAATGTCGTGATCATTCTCTTATTCTTTGGCTCTTACATGGTACATCTGTACGAAAGCTTTAGATTCAGGTCGATACGATGCTTTGGATGAACCTCCATTTTTCCCGAAGGATCATTGTCTTGTTCCCTTGCCTCGAAAAGATTGAGCTAGGGATGGATTAGTTGATACAGAAGCAGGCTTGTTAGGGTTCTTGGGGCATTCTCGAATGAGGCGACCAATCTCTCCACAAAAGAAACATGCACCTGATTTCTTACGGCATTGTCCTTCGGGGTACCGACATTGGCAAAAATTACACATGAGAATTCTTGTCTCTTGTTTAGAGACAACAACGCTCTCAATGGGATTGACACTTAAAGGATAATAAGTTACAACTTGAGGTTTAGCAAAATACTCAAACTAGGAATGTTGTGAATACACATTCTGTTCCGAACCATGATGCTTCCCTTTCTTGAAAGATTTAGAGAAATGAGGCTCATCTCGATTTCTCTTTTCAAACTTGTTGGACCCACTAGTCCTCTGAGTCCTTTGTGCACATTCAGTAGCTTTAACCCTATTCACAAGGTCTTGGAAATCAGTGATGCACAATGTTGTGAACATAGGACGTAACTCATCGTTAAGTCTAGTAATGAACATCTGACACTTCTCTTCCTTCTTGATATATTTGCAAAAGTCATGGATGTATTGCTCGATCGGTCGTCCACCTTACTTGAGATGAAGAAAAATGCTTCGCCTCTCATCAAGATAGAATTCACGTATGTATTTCTTACGAAATTCTTGAAGGAAAAACTCCCAATTCACAGTGTTCCCAAAGACAGTAAGGAAATTAGTCTCCCACCAATGTAGAGCTTCATCAGCAAGCAACAGAAGTGCGCATTCAAAGCTTATGTTCATCCGAACTCTGTAATTGCTTATTCAAGATTCTTAAAGTAATTTCCAACCAATACTCAACAACTTCAGGATTTTCATCATCCTGACCAGTGAACGTGTAGGCTCAGTATTGATATAACTTATCAATAGGGGCTCGAGGAGGTTGAACAACATGTGGCGTAGGTTTCACAACTTGATTAGTTCTCATTGCGTTCATAAATCATTTGATCATGTCAGTCATGTTTCGATAACACTCTACCTGAGCCATGGGTGCTTCAGGCTCCACACCCTGAACAGAAGGGTTCTGTGAATTCAAAAGATTCAGAGGATCCCTCCTATTAATTTCCTCACCATGAGTTGAGGAATCAGCGCAATGCTCATCTATTCGAGCTTGATTAGAGTTAGAAATATATAAATAAAAGATCAGATTAGTAGGCAAGTCACAATACACAATAAATAACTCATAGGTGGCAAAGTAACACAATAAAAAATACAGACAAGCATTGGTTTAGTCCAGAACCGACTAAACTCTAGCTCTGATACCACAAATGTAACTCCTCTTTCCCGTTCTGGTCGAGAGCCGGGTCGGAAGGTGATATCGATAAACAGTACGGTGATCGGTACGATAAAATTTCATTCCATAATCGACAATTGATCAGTATTATACAAACAAACATTACCGGATATACATCTTAGCCCAATTAAACCATTATGAAACAATAATTAACCAATTATGACCATTTCTTTACTATTACAAGATTTTAGGACTAAGCTATAAATATGACAAATTAGAGGTCATTCGATGCAATTGGTTGTACTAAAATGAAATTCAATACAATATTAACAAGTCTGTAGTTTTCATGCAATTTGGAGTTCATTTACTCATCTAATTTAATCATCCGGAACACAATGACCAAACTGTGAACAATGTAAACCTTTAGTTCTGCCCTTTTAATCAACTTAACTAACCCTATAACGAAACACCTTAAGGCTATTTTGATACGGGTGTACGATGGTCAACTTGAGTTGACTTTTCCCTTTATATCGTATCAATACGAGCAAGCCTTGTACCAGTACATGTTAACTATCTTTGACCTTGACTTTGACCTATTTCAATATAGGTTAGACCCATATCGAAATAGAGGATTCTAGTAGAAAAATGTTCCAATATGGATCTAAACCGTTTCGATACACCCTATTCCTTAGGCTCAATTATGCTTAACCATATCGATACACCATTACCCCGTATTGGTACGACTTGACCTGTAATGACAGATTTTTGCTGATTTTTAATCAAATTGACCTACCAAATGATGTTCAAATACATTGAAACTTTACCCACAATATTTCAATACTATAAACTACTAGTATGCTAAAATTCATCATCATTCGAATATGTTTACTATGTTTTCACCTATTTAGGACAAATAAGCATATTATTTCATTTTTAAGCAATCTTTAACAAGTCATTTAAGGCACTTAAACCACATATAACACATAGTCTTTATACACATAGACAAAACATCAAAATCAACTAATTTAACTACTTTGCCACCATTCTAGGAGTTCATGAGGACAAAATATTTTACTTTAGGCTCAAGGTGACTTGTCGCTTTACCAACTAGCTCCGATCTTGAAACGACAACTCTTAACCTGAAATGTATGGACAATGAATGCATTAGACTTACATAGACTAATTGAGGTAACCAATAACAATGTATGAACATGGTATGCCATTTATCATTCTTTGATGACAATCATAATATCAACTATATGAATAAACATGGCATGCTCCTCATTTATATTAAAAGTATAATATCACTCGTCATATCATCAATGACAATATCATAATACCATAACAAAGCGATATCAATAACCAATAATTCCCTTGGATCGATTCACGGTAATTGGATACACGAATTCCACCTCCTCACCAAATCAATGAATGGTCAACCCGTCGACATCGCCAATAAGGCCCATACACAATACATCCCTCCATCTCACTAAATCAATATGGGCCATAGCCCTAGGATCGTAGTCCACCCGTACACTGAGCTCATGAATTCTATGGCATGCTAATTATATCCAATACTCTCGAATCCAAGGTTCAACAATAGTGATTTAATAAAAATGATTCAATATCAATGATACAATAGCAATAATTCAATGTCAAAAATTCAATATCAATGATTTGATGACAATATGCATATATCCATACAGTATCTCAAAAGCGATATGCAATTTGAATGTACAATATTCAATGTTTGATGCTCAATGATTCATTCGACAATGTTTCAATGACTTCGATGACAACAACAATAATGTTTCGGACACGATTTCAATGCGAGACCTGCCCCGTCTTACCAATGGTGCCTACTAAGAGGTTCGATGCAATTTACCTTAAGACAATGTTAGCTATTCAAACGAAATCATTAACGATGAATCCGAAAAGGCTCCTCGCCTAATCTCGAGACTCCGACTACACTCACCTCGATAATTCGAAGCTCCTACGGCTCCCGGATGACAATCCCTTTATTCCTAGCTTTCGATGGAGACGATGGATTAGTGTTTTCCAACTCTTGAACTAGGAAGAACAATAAGGGATTATTAGAATTAATAGGACAATATCGATAGTCGGAATATCTATTAGCTATTAGACAAATTCATAGTTTGAAGGTTAAGGATCAAAAGCTTATCTTAAAGATTTTAACTTGAAATTATGCATTCAATAATCAAGAGGATCGATAATTGATTTAGGGTTTCCACTTACCCGATCGGTAGCTGTTAATTGATATTCTTAAATCAAAGAAAGCCTAAGCTTAAGGATCACAAATTTAGAGGTTTATGCTTAGGAGCTCAAGGTTGAAGACAATGGAGGTGTGTGCTTGTTCTTTCAAAGAAAGAAGATGAAGTTAGTCCAGGTGAAAGCAAAAATAAGGATGAGAACCCCTTTCTCCTAATTTAAAATAACAACAACCCTAATCATTTCCCCACCTCCCACTTAGCCAGTGAAAAGGTTTTCCTCAACCAAAGGTAAGCTTAATATATTAATATTTATATTTTCTATATCTTATCAATACCAATCATAAAGAAGACTATAAAGCATCCTTTTGGATTATTTCCATGTGGGGAGGGGCAGCAATAAGCAGGTGAGTCATCACCTATTCATTTCCTTTCAATTAAACATTCGAACAAACTCAAATTAGAGGACCCATCTTGAAATGCGTGAAGCTGTAACGAAAAGGCTAAGCAAAAGTCCAAAAGTTAGTTAAAACTGTTAGAACTGTATCGAAACACTCTATAGTTTTTCCGAAATGCCTTACCTAGGCCGTTTCAGTAAAGGTCTTACTGTATCGATACGCCTAGCTCAAAAACATCATTTTAGGCATTCAAAAGTGTTCCAAATCAAAGGTTTGGACTCACTAAAGTCCCTTATCTATTAAAGAGATCATAAAACTTAATGTAAATGCAATACTTAAGCTTTTTGGTGTAGGATTTTAGATCGTCGGAACCTAATTCCGACTAGACCAGTTTTCGGGGTGTTACTATTCTCCCCCTTAAGAAAAATTCGTCCTCGATTTTTTACCTAGAATAATGTCATGATCTTTCTCTTGTTCTTTGCCTCTTAAATGGTACATCTATGCGGAAGCTTTAGATTCAGGTCGGTACGATGCTTTAGATGAACCTCTAGATTTCCCGAAGGATCCTTGTCTTGTTCCCTTGCCTTCGAAAGATTTTGCTGGGGATGGATTAGTCGATACAGAAGCAGGCTTGTTAGGGTTCTTTGGCCACTCTCAAATGAGGTGACCCATCTCTCGACAAAAGAAACATGCACCGGATTTCTTACGCCATTGTCCTTCGGGGTGCCGACATTGACAAAAATTAAACTTAAGAGTTATTGCCTCTTGTTTAGAGCCAACAACGCTCTCAATGGGATTGAAATCTAAAGGAGAATGAGTTGCAACTTGAGGTTTAGCAAAATACTCAAACTGGGAAGGTTGTGAATACACATTCTATTCCGAACCATGATGCTTCCCTTTCTTGAAAGATTCAGAGAAATGAGACTCATCTCGATTTCTCTTTTCAAACTTGTTGGAACCACTAGTCCTCTGAGTCCTTTGTGCACATTTAGTAGCTTTAACCCTATTCACAAGGTTTTGGAAATCAATTATGCACAATGCTGTGAACATAGGATGTAACTCATCGTTAAGTCCAGCAATGAACATCCGACACTTCTCTTCCTCCTTCTTGATATATTTAGTGCCATACCTACATTATTTGCAAAAGTCATGGATGTATTGCTTGATCAGTCTTCCACCCTGCTTGAGATGATGAAAGATGCTTCGCCTCTCGGTAAGATAGAATTCAATTATGTATTTCTTGCGGAATTCTTTAAGGAAAAACTTTCAATTCATAGTGTTCTCAGAGACAGTAAGGATAGTAGTCTCCCACCAATGTAGAGGTTCACCAGCAAGCAACGCATGGGCGAATTCAAGCTTATGTTCATTCAAACACTATAATTGCTTATTCAAGATTCTTAAAGTATTGTCCATCCAATACTCAGCAACTTCAGGATTGTCATCATCCTGACCAGCGAAGGTGTAGGCTCGTTATTAAGATAAATTATCAATAGGGGCTCGAGGAGGTTGAACAACAGGTGGCGTAGGTTGCACAACTTGATTAGTTCTCATCGCGTTCATAAATCGTTTGAACATGTCAGCCATGTTCCGATAACACTCTGCCTGAGCCATGGGTGCTTGAGGCTCCGCACCCTGCATAGAAGGGTTCTGTGGATTTGAAGGATTCAGAGGATCCCTTCTTCCAATTTCCTCACCATGAGTTGAGGTGTCCGTGATATTCTCATCTATTCGATCTTGATTAGAGTTAGACATCTATAAATAAAAGATAAGATTAGTCAGCAAGGCTTGGTCGAGAGCCGAGTCGGAAGGTGATATCGATAAATAGTACGTTGATCGGTATGATAAACTTTCATTCCATCATCGACAATTGATCAGTATTATACAAACAAACATTACCAGATATACATCTTAGCCCAATTTAACCATTATGAAACAATAACTAACCAATTATGACCATTTCTTAACTATTACAAGTTTTAGGGACCAAACTGTAAATCAAACAAATTAAAGGTCATTAAAAATAAATTGGACAATTAAGCAACAGAACTGCATAACAATTATATTAGAATGTCGTGAAATGACCTTGCTGTGGCAACTGAACCTACACCCCCAAACTCGAATCAAGCATTGCCCTCAATGCTTATATCGCATACATTAAGATAGAAAAATTAGCACACAAAATATAAGGGCATTAAAAATAAATGGCATAAAGAAGAGGAATTTAGATGGATGGTGATTTGGAAGATTCATCTTCCTCGTCACTTTCGCTCTGCAATATCAGCCTCTTTGGTTTGGATGCCGTGTGCTTGACTCGTTTAGATTCATGGGGTGGCTGGATGCGTGATGGTGGGGTGGGCTTTGCTGCTGGGGCAGTGACCTCTTCGTCTTCAGAGTCTGGGCAGATTTCATCCACGTTTTTTGCCTTGCGTTTTAGTGACTCAAAGACCCGACTGACAGAGTGACCGGTGTCGGACCAATTGGAGGCCGAGTGGTGTGGAGATCCGGTAGGTGTGTCCAAGTGAGCCTTGCCCTTGGCTTTGCGCGCCGCGGTAGAAGTGGTGTCAGGAGCCACGGAAGTGGGTATTTGTGATGTCGGGGTTGTGGCGGCAGCATGACTTGCTTCTTCTCGGTGCTTAGGGGCTGCTATGGTAGTAAAGATGGAAGGGAAGGGTGGAAACTGGACCGTCTAGTATGAGAACTTCTTCTGGATCAGTTGGATAATTGAGGCATGAAAGTCCCTCGTATGCGCCATAAATAATTGTTGGCGTTGGTCAATTTCCTCCAGCTTCTGTAGGATTTGCTGAAGGTCTATTGCGGTCGGGCGTGCGTCTAGGGCGTCTCTGGGATAGTTGTCGAGGTTGCTGCCCCGGTAATGCCTTGCATTGGAGTGGCCTGGACAAGATCGGCTTCAGTGATGTTCATTAATTTGTGGTAAGCCTCTCGATCCCATCCCTTCCGTTGTGGCCAGAATTCATCAGCCTCATCGACGGGGACCTCATTCTCTGTGCAAAGGCTGGTGATTAGTGATGGAAAGTAGAGCGACCCCTTGTCCTTCTGAGCACACTTGTAGATTTCTTGGCAAGTAAGATTACCAATATTAATTTTATGGTTATGCATAATAGAATGGATTAGAGTGAGCCTGGGCCGATCAATGGCAGTGTTGTGTGAGGTTGGCATGAGGCGGTGGCGGATGAATTTGTTCCATAGTTTTACTTCAGGCCTCAGACTCCACCGTTGGACCGATCCTTTCTGTGCCCCAGCCTCCCATGCCGTGGCAGAGCTCTTCTTTAATCCATTAGTAATCTTCTTCTATGAGCGCCTCCAAGACCTCTGTGTGATCGTCCCTTTCAATGTGTAGGCCATAAAAGTGATTTATGGCATCGACATCAACCCTGATTTCCTTCCCTCTTACATGCCGAAGAGTGTATAGTCAATGGGCTTGTGGGCATAAAATTCTCGCACCATTGTGATGTTGGCCTGGGTAGGTTGAAGGCAGAATATTTGCCTCGTCTGATGATTGATCTTGTTGAACAAATACTGGTTGATGTCGTAGTTGGGTTCATCGGAAGCTTGGAATCCATGTTCTTCCCACACTTTTTGAGAGATGAAGTATTTTTTGAATCGATGTTCGACTCTCGGTGGTGCGAAATGGGTATAAGTCTATGTCGTGGCAGTGCTAGAGCTTTCTCCTCTATTGAGCTTGAATGCCATTTGGAAAAGTTGTGAATAGTTGTTCGAGAGTAAAAGAAAGTAATAAGCTTTGGATATTTCAAGGCAGTAGAAGAGAATGTTAAAGTGAAGAATAATGGAGAATAGTGGCATTTATATAAATTTTCGGCACATAATGCCGCTGGAGCGCAAATCTTGGCCGCGACAATTTCTAACCGTTTTCTGCCCGTTGTGGTTCCTTCCCGTTAAGAACTAGTCGTTGCGGCTTTTATGGCTCATTGGGTGATAAATGTTGCGGGAGCTAACAGTTCTTTATCCTAGCCGTTTGTTCATCTCCTCTTCCTTTCTTGATCTCCATCCTAAAAGTAAATAATAAAATAAAATTTTTATCCCTAAAAAATAGATAAAATTAAAAATAACTAAAACTAAAAATAAAAATAAAATAAAATATAGAGGGAAAACGAGATTATTGCACTAAAGAAGTGCATGTGGATGCATCTCCTAGAGTGTATTCTTCCTTATCCCGCATGACATGTGGTCCTGAATGGGGTAGCAACTCGTGCCCAGGATCTCCGGTTAGATTGCTGCGGTAGGTGTCCTGGCAGGGTCCTATGTGTTTGCCGCGACATTGTGCAGCTTCTACGGCGGGACATGTTGGTTCTTTGTTTAGGCTTGGTTTCCTTGTGGCTTGGATTGCTTGAAATTTTTCTGAATCCTCAGCATGTTTCCTTGTGTTTAGTACGTGGAGTTTCACATGCTCGTCGTTGATTCTCATTGTTAGCTCTCCCTTTTCAACATCGATTATTGTCTTCTCGGTGGCAAGGAATGGTCGCCCAAGTATGATGGGTGCATGCTCATCTGCTTCACAATCAAGAACAAGGAAGTCAGCTGGAAAAATAAACTTATCGACTCTTAACAATATGTCCTCAATTTTCCTTCTGGCTGCATGTATGATCGGTCAGCTAGTTGGAGCATGACAGTAGTGGGCCTTGCTTTCCCTATTTCTAGCTTTTGGAAGACGGATTTTGGCATGATGTTTATGCTTTCTCCTAGGAATGAAGAAGAGAATGGGTCTGTTGGTTGAGTGTTAGAGGGGGGGTTTAAATATTGGTGGGTTTATAACGGTCACACGCATTCAAATTTTGGGTGGTAATAAAGGGGGGAATGGAAAAAGTTGTTGTGTTTTGGGGAAATAGGGAGGGTTGTCGTGAATGGGTTTTGTTTTGGGCTTGGAATTTCTCAACACCAATCAACCCATCTTCTTCACATTCTTGTACTCCTTCCTAAAAAAATAATATAAAGAAAATTATTTAAAAATAGCATTATTATCCTAATAAAATAAATAACATAATAAAATATAACGAATAATTTAAAGATGTTGAAAAATAAAAATAAAAATTCAAAGAAAAATTAAGATACTAAAGGAGTGCATGAGGATGCATCTCCTAAAGTAATCACTTCCTTTCCCCTAATGAAATGGGTGCCAGTGTAGTGCTTCAATCTATACCCATTAACTTTAAATTCGTGACCGTCTTTTGTGGACTTGATTGTTACAGCACCATGAGGAATGCTTTGACAACTTCGAAAGGTCTAGACCATCTCGATCGTAGTTTCCCTGGGAATAGCTTCAATCGAGAATTAAAGAGGAGGACTAATTGCCCGGGCAAGAATTGTCGTAGCAATAATCTCTTTTCATGCCACCATTTGGTTTTTTTCTTTGTAGATCTTGGCATTAGCATAGGCTAAGGCACGAAACTCCTCTATCTCATTGAGGTCCGGTAATCATTTTTTCTCTAGCTCTCTCCCAATCCATGTTCTCGGTCTTGATTACCCAATACGCCTTGTGCTCTATTTCCACTAGTAGATGGCATGCTTTACCATACATGAGTTGAAAGGGTGACATGCCCAATGGTCTTTTGAATGTTGTTCTATAGGCCCAAAGTGCATCATCAAGTCGAAGAGACCATTCTTTGCGGGAGGGATTTACTACCTTCTCAAGGATATTCTTCAACTCTCTATTTGAGATCTCGGCTTGTCCATTGGTTTATGGATGGTATGCCGTGGCAATTTTGTGTGTCACTCAAAATCTTTACAATTCCTTGGCAATGAGTTTTTTGTCGAAGTGCTTGCCTTCGTCACTTATGATTGCCCTTGGCACTCCAAATCGTGTAAATATGTTTTTCTGTAGGAATCACTGCATGATTTTGGAGTCATTGTTTGGTGTTGCAATTGCCTCTACCCATTTGGACACGTAGTCAACGTCAAGTAGGATGTAGAGATTCCCATATGAAGATGGGAAGGGCCCCATGAAACCGATTCCCCAAACATCGAACAGTTCGACTTCAAGGATGTTCTCCAAGGGAATCTCATTTCGTCTTGAATTATTTCTGGTTCGTTGACAACTGACGCATTGCTTGTAGAAATCTTGGGCGTCCTTGTAAAGTGTCGGCTAGTATAGTCTGGATTGTAAGACTTTAGCCGTCGTACGTGTCCCTCTAAAGTTTCCTCCATAGGGTGAAGAATGGCATTGTTGGAGCATAGCTTGTTGTTTTTCTTCCGGGACACACCTTCTTATAACCTAATCTACACATTGTTTAAACAAAAGAGGCTCGTACCAATAATAATCTTAGCATCATGTTGGAACCGCTTCTTTCCTTAGTGAGTAAGGTTATAAGGTAAAATACCACTAACTAAGAAATTCACAAGATCGACATACCATGGTGTCAATGAAAGTGCTACAGCAGTTGTCGAGGTTATTGCCGAGGCAATGCTATCGATAATTACCGAGTCAGTGCCCATCTATATTGTCGAGGCAGTGCCTATCTGGGTTTCCGAGGCAATGCCTTCTAGAGTTGCTGAGGCAATGAGCAACTGCTCATCTGGGAATGCTTCTTGGATTTCTGTGGGAGTGCTCTCTTTCTCTCTTTGTTCTAATCATGATAAGTGATCAGCAACTTGGTTCTCAATACCTTTTTTGTCCTTGATTTCAATGTCGAACTCTTGTAGCAGTAGAATCCAACGAATCAAGCGACGCTTGGCATCTTTCTTGGAAAACTGGTACTTGAATGCCGAGTGGTTAGTATGAACAATCACTTTTGTTCCGATCAAATATGGTCGAAACTTGTCAAAAGCAAATACTACTGCTAGTAATTCCTTCTCTATGGTTGTGTAGTTGAATTGGGCCTCGTTGAGAGTTTTACTAGCATAGTATATCACATTAAAGATCTTGCCATTTCTTTGATCAAGGACTGCTCCTATTACAAAATCGCTTGCATCGTACATGAGTTCGAAGGGCATCGTCCAGTCTGGTGGAATTACTATGGGTGCGGTCACAAGCTTCTGTTTCAGGCTCTCGAATGCTTTGATGTATGAGTCATCGAAGTTAAAGGCTTTATCATGTTCGAGAAAGTTACACAAAGGTTTAGTGATTTTAGAAAATTTTCAGTGAATCTCCAATAAAAACATGTGTGCCCCAAAAAGCTTCGGATTCCTTTGACAGAGGTTGGTGGGGTAGTTTCTCGATCATATCTACTTTTGCTTTATCGACTTCAATTCCTGTAACGCCCCGGTTTTGGGCTTGGAAGTCTTGGGCGTTGACCGGTTGGTCAAAGTGCTGTTCGAATCGTAAGAGGTTAAATTAGGAAAGCCTAGTTCGGGTTGCATAAAAATTATGGAAAAATGTTCTAAAATCATCTTTTATTATAATTAAGTGAACTGTGAAATCAATTTTGGAAAATGAGTTTTGGAAATGTGACATTTTGGCTAGTGACCAAAATGTAATTTTTGAAAGTTTGGTGGCTATTTTATAAAGGGTTGAAACTTTGAATCTTTAAGGAGCTATTTACCCAATGGGAGTTTCTCCAGATTTTTTCTAAGATATTTTAACCCATAATTCTGATTTTAAAAGAATCAAAAGGAGGGAAAAATTTATTTTGGCCATTTTCTCTTTTAACTACCTATTTTCTCTCTATCTTTTTCTCTCAACCCAAACACTCATTTTCCAGAGATCTTGTTCTGATTTTCTCACCTAAAATCATTCTTTCAACTCTCAATTGATTGCAAATCATTGTGTCTTCAAATCCTCTTCAATTGCTTCAAGTTTCATCAAGCTTTTCAATTCCAAAAAGAGGAGAAACTCAAGTTTGGAGGTAAGAACGTCCTTCTCCTCTGAACTTCAAGTTCTTTAATGAAATTCCTAAAGTTTTCAATCCTAATTTGATAATTGATTAAAGGTTTAAAGGTTGATTTATGGATCTTGGCTAATTATGCAAGATTTTGATGATTTCACTTGATTTTCGTTTGATCTGTTAAATCAGTGTTTTGAGAAGTGTTTTTGATGTTAAATGATCATTAAATTGATGTGGAAATGAATCTTGATTGATGCAATCCCGGATAGGTTGGATTTCCTAAGTTTAGCTTGTGTTTTAAGGTAGCTTTTGTGGTGGTCTTGGTGTTCTGGTGTTGCTGGAGGTATAAGGATGCTAATAGGTTGTTTTTAGATGTTAAATGATGTTAATGGAAGTGAGGTTTTGCTGGTTTGTGGCTGGGCTTTGTCTAGAGGTGTTTCGGATGCATTTTCGGTTGTGTTTGGTGGCCGAAAATGGAGGTTTAGTGAGAGCAGCGAGTTTAGATGCTTTCATTGAAGCAATTAATGCATGATGATGCATTAATCCTCTGCTTTAATGTGTTGAAACAGGGGAGGCATCCTAGGATCCAAGATTTGTTGATCCGGAGGCTTGTTTTGGTGCTTTGGCTTGAAGCGAAGTGGTAATCGGTGAGTGAAAACGGATTTTCAGCTTTTTAACCAAGGGTTGAAGGTTTTGGGGGCTTAGTTTAAGTCTTAACAACTTTGCTAAGCTCAAGTGTAAGTTTTTGGATTACTCTCTTTAAGTGGTGGCCATGTTTTGATGAAATGTGAAATGATGATTTTGCATGATTTGCTACTGTTTTGGAAAGCATGTTTGAGCATGTTAATTGCTGATGTTTTAGCATGATTTATGCTGATGTTTTAAGCCATGTGTTGAAGGTGTCTCTAGGTAAGAGTACCTTGTTTTATGCATTGTTAAATGATGATTTAATGCTTTGAAATGCATGAAGAAATGGCTTGGTTTAAATGCTTTAAAACAGTGGATTACATGTTGTATAAAGTGTGTATTGGCAAGTGATGGTTTGTAAAAGTGAAGGTCACTAAGGTGGTTAAAAGTCCTTGAGTGAGCCTTGTTATCTAAGATCATCAAGGTGGTTAAAAGTCCTTGGATGAATCTTGTTGCGGACACTAAGGTGGTTAAAAGTCCTTAGGTGCTCCTTTCCATGGTGGTTAAAAGTCCATGGGGCCAAGGTGTTTAAAAGTCCTTGGGGCCAAGGTGTTTAAAAGTCCTTGGGGTAATTCAAGCTACGGACACAAAGGTGGTTAAAAGTCCTTGTGTGGTCCATTCATGGTGTTTAAAAGTCCATGGCCAAGGTGTTTAAAAGTCCTTGGGGTCCAAGGTGTTTAAAAGTCCTTGGGGAAAGTTGTTGAACTTGATTTCTAAATGAAATGTATCACTTGAGCCAATATGACATGTATAGTACATGAGATGCATGAGATGCATGATTTAATGTTTTATGTTGAAGCATGAGATGCTAGTTTAAATGAAATGTGGAAGCATGTTATTGCTTGATTTAAAGTATGCTTTGAGCATGTGTAAAGGTTGTTTACAAGCATGATTTACAAATGGTTTTAAATGCATTATTGAATGGTTTTTAAAGAGCACTCCTCACTAAGCTTTGGCTTACGCTCTCTCGTTTTCTTGATTCAATAATGCAGAGCATTAGAGTGCATTGAGGGCAGCAAGAGGAGGCAAGCAAACAAGTACAAGTAAAGCTCAATGTATGAAGGTTTTATAAGTGTTTTAGCTTTTGTATGTTTTTGGCAATGGGGGACCAATGTATTTGTTTTGGGAGGTGTTTATGACTCCCTAAGTATGTTGAATGTGGTTGATGTTGCTGATTTTTGGATTGAACCTTATATGCTTGTTTTGCAAGTTGATGCTTGAGTGGATAGCTTGTGTAGGAAGCATGACCTTAAATTTGGGGCTTTTTGCATGAGATGTTATCTTGCTGAATTGATGATGCTTATATGTGTTAAATATGTTTAATTGCATGCTGGTAAAGTTTGGTGATGTTTGGAGCATGTTTGAGTGTCCAATTGCATGATCTAGTATGCTTGTTTGCTGGTTTTTGTGCAGGCGTTTCGGAACAGGGGTGTACCGTTTCGGAACGGGTGCCTTGCATGAACCCAGGCGTCCGAAACGGTATGCACCGTTTCGAAACGGTTTAGCCTCTGCCGAGGCCATGTTCCGGAACCCGTTTCGGAACGGCCCGTGTTTCGGAACAGGGCTAGCCTGTTTCGGAACGGTCGACCGTTAGGGGGCTGACATGGTAGTTACATGTTTTGAAATGTTTGCGTTTTGGTCCTAAATCTTGTGTGATCAATTGCATGAGCTGTGGATGTCCTTTTAAGCTGAAATTTCACAGAGATGCATGAAACCTGACTAATTTCAAGATGGTAACTTTAATTTGGGCTAAGTCCCTTAATTTATCAGAATTTACAATTTGGTCCCTAAAGTTGTAATTTGTTCAATTGGGTCCCTGTTTGATCTCTGATGTTTGTGATCTTTTAATATGTTGATTGTATGGTCACACTTAAGGTTAATGTGCATCTAGATAAGATTAAAAAGAAAAAAAAAAGGGTCGTTAATCAAGGTTGACTTTCGGGTTGACTTTGGTTTTCCCCGTGTAATCTTCGTAGTTCGGGTCAACCGTCTAGACCGGGCTACGGGGGTTACAATTCCTTTAGATGAGATTTTGTGGGCGAGAACTATTCCTTTATCCACCATAAAGTGGCACTTCTCCCAATTTACGACCAAGTCAGATTCCTCGTATATTTTAAGTACTTTCTCCAAATTGCCTAGGCAATTGTCAAAATCATCTCCAAATACCGAGAAATCATCCATGAAGATTTCCATGAAATCTTCTACCATGTCGGAGAAATTTTCCATCTTGCATCGTTGGAAGGTTGTCGGGCCTTGTATAGTCCGAAAAGCATTAGTGTCGTATGGGCATGTTGTAAAGTGTCCACAAGTTCTATATTTTATGCACATACCATCTCATATGCTTGTTGTTTTGAGTTCATTTTAGGCATAATTAGGATCATGCATTGCATTTTACAGTGTTTCTACGCTTTACGTTGTTTTTATAGATTATCTTTTAATTGGTGAAGAAGATATATTGTTTTAGTGTATTTTTTGTTTTAGGTACTAACGACTGACAGAGGGAAAGAGGAGCTAAGGATGCGATGCTGAGGCAGCGAACCAAGGAGCTGTATTGATGCAGTTCCAGCCGAAGATAGTAGTTGTCGAGTGCTGTTGTCGCCGACCTTGCTGCCCATGACAGCAAAACTATGGAGTTGGAGAACCGGAGTGCGATTTATAGAGCTAAAAACCTTGATTCTATCGATGCCATCCACTCGATTTTTTGACATCTGTAGCAGCGGGCAGAGCCGCCGAAGTGAAATCTCAAGATTGCTTGCGGGACAAGGAAACGTGATAAAGTCCACATTCAACTCAAAGAAGTTAGAGTTTAAAGTCACATTAAATGTGGAAAGCTACTTTTGAAGACTTCTACTTCAAGAAGGACTAGACCTAGCTATTGTCTATAAATACTCATTGTAATTCTAATTCAAAGCATCTTAGGCATTCTTGAGGCATAACTAGGGTTTTCTGCCGCCGTCATCTTCTAAACTTCCTTTGGGTTTTGGGTTATGTTGTAAATTAGTTGTGAGAACGATTGTTTAGGTTTCAAGTTTGTTTTCAATAAAATATTCCAAGTTTGCTTAATTCATGTTCTTCACTTCTTTAATTAGTTCCAAAAGTCATGTTGAAGAAATCCATTTGTCGGGCATGAGAGTGTCAAACTCACAAAAGAATTAAGTACGGTCTCATCATGTCGAGGAGTTGACTAATTCAGCTTAGACATAAGTTAGACTTTCAACGGCTAAAAGGAGCAACCAAACGTTGATTGCCTATGTTAGGTTTACGCTGAGATTGCTAGGTATTGCCTACATCGCGTGGTGACAGAATCCTTGCCTAAACATAGGAAGGATCACTTTAGAATTGCTCTGCCCAACTTGGAGTATCTACCAGACTTGCCGCCAGGACTTCTCTCTGTTCCACCTACCGAGACAGCGAAAGTTGCAAGAGCAAAGATCCGCTGCGGCAGCGAAAGGGTCGCAGCCTCAATCCACCATTACCCGCCGAGGCAGCATATCATGGCAGCGCAAAACAACTTGGCCTATTCAACGCAATTTCACACTAAGCAACAACATAACCTTGTCCCCTCTATCAACCTGATCACTTCCTTTATTACTTGTGTTTTATTTTTTACTTTTCTTCCTAAACAATCATTCTTACTTGTGTAATATACTTTTCCTTGTGCAGAAACTACAATTCGAACCAAGTTGTCAAATCCTCGTGGGAGACGATATCTTATATACTATAACTTGACAAGAGTGTGCACTTGCGCTCCTAAATAGAGTACACCCAAAATGCTCTACAAGTTTTTGGCACCGTTGCCGGGGATTGGTAACAACGAATTTCATTTTTAATTTCTGCATTTTTCTTTACTTTTATTTTTAATCGAAAAAAAGAATTTTACAATTTCCTTTGCTAATGTATGACCAGGGTGAATCCAAAAGGAGAACTTCTCTTCTATGACGATATCGAGTGTAGAGCAAGAGAACTCAAGAAGGAGATAAGAGTAACCCTAGGGAAAAACAAGTAAGAAAAGGAAAAGGCAAAGGTAGACAAGGAAAATGACAACCCTGCCAACATTGCTGTGAATGGTAGGGATGGGCAGCAAGACTTGCTGCCCAGAGGTTAGTAAGATTCACCAAGGCAGGACCCCATATTCCGCCCAGGCAGCCCCAAAATGTTCGAACCACTAGAGACTATCTAGAACATGACTTTTGAGGGTTCGATCTGACAGTGACCGAACCTGAGATCGAGGCGGACCCCTTCAAGTTAAAGCCCGTCATATTTAACATGATCAATTCATTAAGGAAATTTAGAGGGACTGCTACAGAAGATGTTCGGCAGCACATGAGAGGATTCCTGGACATCTGCAGAGCATTCAAAATACACGGGGTCCATCAAGACGTCCTGAGGCTGAGATTATTTCCCTATTCACTGAGGGATAGGGCAAAACAATGGTTAAAAAACCAGCCATCATGATTGTTCAACACCTGGACAGAACTGTGCAAGGACTTCCTAGACCTTTTCAACCCATCCAATGTCACAGACAGGCTACACAATGAGATAACAACCTTCAGACAAGGGGATGACAAGCTGATGTTAGAAGCATGGGAGCGATACCAACAGATGCTGAATAACTGCCCACTACATGGTCTTCCGGCTTGGACTCAGGTATCAATATTCTATAACAGGGTGAACTACCCAACACAGATGATGATTGATGCCTCAGCCAATGAGATCATCCTTGACAGACCACCAGAGGAGGCACTGCGGATTCTGAACCAAGCAACCAAGAACGACAACAAGTATCCAATAGCCCACCGAGGCAGCGTTAGGCGGCCAGCCACTATGAACGAGGTAGCAGCCTCAGAATCTGTCAATGCCCGCCTTGACATGCTGACACAGCTAGTCATGAGCATCATGAAACTTGCTGGGAAGGCATATGAGGTAAAGGCTGTGGAGTCGTTCTGTGACGAGTGTGGGGGCAATCATGATTCCTCTGACTGCACTGCATCTGCCATCTTTATGGGAGGATATGAGAGGAACATTAGACCTGCCCAGAACACTTACAACCCTGGATGGAAGAACCATCCCAACTTCTCCTGGAGCAACCCAAGGACTGCAGCAAATCCACAATAGCAACAGGGTGGCTACCAACCAAACCAGTCCAGACAACAGGCTCAGCAGCCGCAAAAAAATAATTCACTAGAAGCAACCCTTCATACTTTTATGTCTAGAACTAGTGATTTTATTGTTCGTACCAATAAATTCATTGATAAAACTGAGTCGTTTATAGACATGATGAAGATGAGGATGAAAAACCGGGAGGCTGCTATAAAAAAAACATGAAGACCCAATTTGGGCAGTTCACAAATATCTACAACAGCCGAACAATGGGGGTAGCATCCAGCAGCTCGGAGGCAGCAGCCAAACCCACTGACGAACAATGCAAGGCTATATCTACAAGAAGTGGGAAGCAGTTGGATGAGCTTTAATATGCTTGTAAAAAATAGGCAAAAATGATTTGATGGTACGAGTTAGCATACCCCTAATCCTAGGGATGCCTAACTATAAATGATGCATGATTTATGACATCAAAATTGCTCGGACACTTTCGTCTTCCGGATTGGTCAACCTCGACCCTCTTCTTGCTCTCTTCTTTTTATCAATCTCTTCGGGTTTTCTCATCCTTGCCAAATCTTCATCTTTTGTCTCGTCTTGGAAGACGACTGTTGACTTTCACTGGTCAGACTGGACGTAACACTTCTCGTAGTGCTCATTCTCGTAACATTGCCCTCTATTCAAGCTGGGTGCTCAACCATTCTCTTCGTCTTAACTTAACGCGACTACTTTTCTCTTTTCTCAATATTAGGGGAAGCACATGCCCCCAAGCCCCTGAACTTTCCTCTTAAGTCCATTAAGGTCCGCTTTCATTTTCTAAACCAATCGAGGCATTTCGACAAGAACTCGCTTCAAGTCCCTGAACTGTAGTTTGTAGAAACTTACTATTGTCCTCACCATGGCCACTAGTGAGCTATCATTTGTATTCATGACCTTGCATTCTAAACTTTATTCCTGAAGCAATGAAAGGAATATTTTTTGTGTCCACTAAAAAAATTTAGACTACATCTAATTTCAAAATGAGATGCATTTTTGAAAACTAGACTACTATGGCTTATCAAGGATTGCCTCAAGCATCATGTGTCTAGTAGACCTCGAAAGCTGAGCTGATGTCTGAAGATATAAAATACCCTTCGAGTTATTTTCGTTTTTAAATCAATTAGAATTATCCTCTGTAGGCTTCGCCTTTATCATTATTACTTTGTCTCATTTCTTTATGGTTTTGGAGAAATCAACTCATTACATTCCTTTGGCTCGAAATAAATGATGGAGCAAACAACAAAACCCAAAGCTACTCGGTATTGTCATGATTTGAAAATATTACCATCACTCATGAAGCAAAAGTTTTTGATTCGAATGGTGCATAGCAACCTTATTTGTCTTTTTGCTACAGCGGAGTGCCCCAAAAATTCCACACTCGTATCCAAAAATGCCTATTACCGGGCTTCGAACATTGGAGTGCTTTTGTTATGCTTTTATTATTCTCTCTCTTTTGTCTTTTGTCTTTTTCGTTTTCTTTTTTCTTTCTTCTTTTTTTCTTCTCCTTTTCTTTTTCTTCTTTTTTTCCAAGGATTTTTTTGTTGTTCTCCGGAATTCTTTAATGCCACGTGTATTCAATAAGTGACCAAATTAAATTGGAGTGTAAGTCACATGTTCATCATCTTCGCAACTTTCGATTTCCACTAGACAAAGGCTGCTCGAAATCAACCTTTGGGGTCAAGGTCAATGTCCCTTGTACAATTGATATACAGGGACTCAATAGACAAATATATACACAAAATGAAGAGGCAATTGAAACACAAAACACAATGCATCCCTTGTACAATTGATATACGGGGATTTTTTTGTTGTTCTCCGGAATTCTTTAATGCCACGTGTATTCAATAAGTGACCAAATTAAATTGAAGTGTAAGTCACATGTTCATCATCTTCGCAACTTTCGATTTCCACTAGACAAAGGCTGCTCGAAATCAACCTTTGGGGTCAAGGTCAATGTCCCTTGTACAATTGATATACAGGGACTCAATAGACAAATATATACACAAAATGAAGAGGCAATTGAAACACAAAACACAATGCATCCCTTGTACAATTGATATACGGGGATTTTTTTGTTGTTCTCCGGAATTCTTTAATGCCACGTGTATTCAATAAGTGACCAAATTAAATTGGAGTGTAAGTCACATGTTCATCATCTTCGCAACTTTCGATTTCCACTAGACAAAGGCTGCTCGAAATCAACCTTTGGGGTCAAGGTCAATGTCCCTTGTACAATTGATATACAGGGACTAAATAGACAAATATATACACAAAATGAAGAGGCAATTGAAACACAAAACACAATGAATCCTTTCATTAAAAATGTGCAATCTTAGGCCCTTACAAAAAGATATTTGCTACCTTCGAGAAAAGGGTAGCAAAGTTGATTCCACACATTACTTCAAGAAAAAGATTAAAATGCAATGAAATGAAAAAAAGCAAACTTAGATGCACTAAAATCCTTGACCACTGCCAGACTGGCCACTCATCACAACCCTTAAGCTTTCTCGAGGAACTTAATCTCCTTATTATCCATCAATTCCTGAACCAACTGCTTAAATTCTGGACAACTCTAAATCTCATGCCCCTCAGTCTGATGATACTCACAAAATGATTCATGGCCATCATACACTCCCTTCGTACCATTCTCAATCAAGCCCGCTGCGCACAGCTGTCCGTACACCCAACTCAGAGGGGACCTGACTTCCGACACTACCATCTTTACTTTCTTCACGTCTACCTCTTCGAGGGAATTCACACCTCGTCCTTCATGGTTTGGAAGTGGGTTGCCCGCCACATAGAGCCCCTCTAATTCGATGACCCCGGTGTTGATCATGTTTTGCACGAGCTTCTTGAACGCTGTGCAATTTTCTATCATGTGCCCCGGTACTCCATTGTGGTACTCACAATGTGCTTTCTCGTCATACCATAGAGGGTAAGGTGGCTGGAAGGGAGTAACATGATATGGACGGACCATATCAGCCTCGTATAGATGTTTGTACACCTCCTTGTATGGCATGGGTAGATGGGCGAAGGACATCTTCTCTTGTTCCCTCTTGGGAGCCCTATTTTCTCTTCTTTTTGAGCTTTGCGCATTTCTGATTGCGGCTCGGGGCGGTGAGATTTTGAGATGCTTAGGAGCCACAAAGGTACTGGTGTTGTTCACCTCATGATCTTTCTTCTTAAATTACTTCCGGGCATTTTCTCCTCCATCGATTCTACCACTCTTGATAGCTGCCTCGATACGTTCACCGGTCATAACCATATCCAAGAAATTACCGATAGGGTTGCTTATCATGCAGTCATAGAGGGTTCCCTTCAAAGTATCAACAAATATAGGGGAGATCTCATTTTAGCAGAGCGGGGGCTGGACCTGTGCCGCCACATCTCGCCAACGCTGGGCGTATTCACGGAGGCTCTCATTGTGCCTTTGCTCCAAACCTTGTAGCATGAGTCGGTTCGGAACCATATCGGTTTTGTGCTTATACTGATATGTGAAAGCCTTGGCCAAATCCTTCCATGACCTAATCTGAGCACGAGTTAACTAATTGTACCACCTCACCGCGGGCCCCACTAAGCTATCTTGAAAGCAATGAATTAGCAACCTCTCATTGTCGATGAAACCCGTCATCTTTCTACAGAACATGGTTATGTGGGCAGTAGGGCAAGTTATCTCGTCAAACTTCTCAAATTCCGGCATCTTGAACTTGGGCAGGATTATCTGATCTGGAACCAAACTGAGATCTTTAGCATTCATCCCACATGACCCCTCTTCTTCCTCATTTGTTCAGATTTTTTCCTCGAAGTCCTTCCGAGTCTCTTCTAGTTGCTTCGAGAACTCCGCTTTGACCTTGTTAAAATTCTCAATCTCATCCAAGTCTGGGACACTATCCCCGACATTCTTCACATGATTAAAAACCAGACGTGATGGAGCATGGGTTGAGGCGCCCGCCTGATGCGGTGTTGCCCCATCTCCTTGAGTAGCCGCTCCTTGCAAGGGCTTAGGGGTATCGGTGACAAAACCAGGGGAATATGAGGGGTCTCCCTTCTCCTGACTAGGGTTTCCAACAGCACCCTTCCCTCTTAGATTGGCCTGTAGCAACCGAGATATCTCTTTCATCATATCTTGTTGGGACTTGATGATGGTGTCCCTCAATTCTTGCTGAGCTCGCTCCAACTGACCCCTCTGATCGGCTTCCAATTTAGCAAAACTCTCCACCATTTGCTTCCTTTGATGGTGAGTAAAGTGTGGATGCGGAATCTTCGATAGACACGAATGCTGCCATGACCCCGAACAATTAATTTCATGAATTTATGATTCAATGCATGCATTGTGTATGCATAACAGAAATAGATGATTAAAGGCAATAAATTAAAAAACGAAATCGAATGCAAGGAAGTGTTGATTCGACCAACATCCTCATTAAACAACTTTTCATAACAGAGATTAAGTCTTATTACAACGAGACAAGAAAAATGGTACATATGGTACGACTTCCAATAAATTTTGCCCGTCCCCTATTTCTAAATTAGCGCGCTCTGGGAACTCTGTTGCTATGGAATCTTTTCTCCCGTTGTGAAAGTTTTCAACTTTAGACTGTTCTCGAATCAACATTTCGTATGAAAGTGTCATGAATATGCAAAAATAATTAAGCCAAAACAAGACAAAAGGCAACTAGATTAGTAACGGAAATAATGAACTGAATAAAAAACAAATAAATAACAACGCAAAGACCTAGCAACATGCATTCTAGCTTGCTACGGTTATCTGCATGGCTCTAATGGGTGGGCTTCTTTAGATTCTCACACATGTGGGTTCGGTTCTAAGAAAGGGTACCCGAACCTATCTTATCACCTATTTAGGTAACAAGAACCCCAATTCTGGCCCATTACAAGCTTGCAAATTGGTTTCGGTTTGAGGGAAAGCACGACCTAGTGACGTGGAGGGTTGCTCACGTGTCAAAGGCGTGGATTCCGGAAGTGAATTATCGACCCGTGGAGGGATACTCACGTGGGTATGGGCGTTTCACTCCCACTTAAGGGACGAAGCTCGGGTATAGAGCTTATTGATCGTGATACAACACATGTCGGTGATTTCCTTAGAAATTAAATGAGAAATTAATCTGAAGGCTACCAATTATTAAAGCTCGTGTAATTTAAATCTCATTTTCAAAGAATAACCGTCTCATTAAAATCAAATTAAATTTAAAAATTTCCATCATTAAAAGCAACAATTGTTATTTTCTGGCTTAACTCTCTTTTTGTTTTGTAAAACAAAATTAGTCCCCAGCGGAGTCGTCACGCTGTGATAAGGTTTTTTAAGACAAACCTTGAAGTGTCCCTTCTTTTGAGATAAATTCGATTAAAAAGGAACTTCTTTTGAAAATTTCGAGTTTTGGAAAAATCTTAAAAAATCTTTGGAGTCGCCATCGGCCACTAAGGTAGGCCGGAAAGCATAAATAAACAAAACCAGATATTCATTTGAAAGGGTTCAGGAGTTGGTTACGTGTGGGGAAGAGTTAGCACCCCCATCACGCCCGGAAATCGGTACCAAAATAATTATTACTTTTAATTGATGGAAATTGTTTAAAATTTAAAATAAGTTTAATTAGGGTTCTTAATCGAAAATCAAACTTTAATTATATGAGCTTATCCAAATTGGCGGTTTCAAATTAATTAGACATTTAATTAAAAAGGATGACGGTACACCGAGCCAAAGACTAAACCGACATCATATAAGTCTGACTGCCGTGTTAGTTTATGGTTCGGATCTCGTACGTCACCTTTATGCATGATGCAAGCGGATAAAGTATGATGTCATAGTCTTGTTCGTTTTAATTACTTACGAATTTTACCTTTAGACGATGCGAATTAATCCGAATATTCGAGAAATATCCAATAAGCTAGGATATTTCGACTCGAATACGCGAACTAATAAATATCTCTTTTTTACGATTAAAATTAATTATTATGCACATCAAAATATCAAAAGTCACATGACGACCATTTAAAATGCATGACACAAACACATATTCGAACAACATAAAAACTAGTTATGCCCACATTAAAACCATATGCTACATACATAATAAAGCTATGTTATATGCATGAAACTATATGATATAAAAACACATGTTAAACAAGATTTTATAAAAGGCATATAATCATATACTATAAAATAAATAATATATACCGCATCAACCACAAATCATATATACGCATTAAACAAACATAAACAATATGGCAAAATCATGAGTAACGAAATATAATATAACAAAAATAAAATGCAGAGTAAATGATTAAAATGCATAATGACAAGGACCAAATGGTAATCAAACCATTAAAAAACTAATTAAAATGCAAAATAAGGACCCCATTTAAAAGACGCGACAAGCTCGGGGGATCTAAATGGTTATTAAACATGTAAAACTCGTGTTTTAGGGTTGGGAGTTTGGCATGTGTGTTTGGTTCGAATCATCAAATCGGTTTAATTTAATTAGACCTTAGTTTTGATTTAAATGAGAATTAAAATTTAAGGGATGGCATTTTTGTAAATAACTTGAAAAAAAGGAAGACACCTTTTTGAATCAAAAAGAACAAAAAAAAGTCTTCTTCTTTCCCTATTTTCCAATTTCACGTGAAACAAACCCAAACCCCTCCCCAAACCCCAATCTACTATTCCATCCATTTTCTCCACCAATTCAAGAGCTTTTTCGAAGGTAATTTTATATTTGAGTTCTCCTCATCATCCCAAGCATTTCCAAGGTTTTAAATTTCAAAACCATCATCTTTTTAAAATTTCAAGTTTTTCATGTTTGATGAAAGTTTGGATTTTTTAATGGGTTTTTCATTTATTTTTGGTTTGTTGAGTTGGGTTTTGAATTAATCTCACTTAGATACACCTAATATCTTAAAATGAAAGGATTTGGAAAAATCCCGAAATGGGTCTTTGGGGAATTTTTCAAAGTGTCTAAACTTGAGTTTTTGATGTGTTTTTGTGTTGGGTTGAAGGGCTGATGGTATAGGGTTGTTAGGGAAGTGTTTTGGAAGCCTTTAGATGTCATTTGGGTGTTGGAAATTGTGGTTTTCAGCTGGGTATTTGGGGAGTACGAAAATGTGAGTTTTGTGGTTAGTTTGGGTTTGAAATTGTGAAGCTTTGACATGTGGTTGTGAGTTGGGTTTGTGGTTGAGTTTAGCATTGAATCGGTTGAGTAATATTTGTCTTTTGGTTGGTTAGAAGCAAGAGGAAACACCGGAGAAGGATCAGGATCGAATCTGGGAATTGAGGAGACTTGACTCGCTTTGCTTGGTTTGCTAAGGAAGGGTGGTGAGTAAAACTTTAAATTGTTTTAAAGTTGGTTCAAGTGTGTGTTGTGGAGGAATTGGAAAGAGCTTGGTAGGCCATTCCAAGGTAGAAGTTAAATTGGTTGTTTAACTTCTTGTTTGTTAATGAGCTTTAGATGCCTATGCCTATATTGATCTTGTGAGGTGTGAATTGATTTTGTATGTGTATACATTGATATATGTGATGATGTATGTGTGATATAAATGATGGATGTTGTGATGTGGTTTAAAAGTAATTGGCACTAGTTAACTTACCGGGTATAAATGATTGATCACTAGGATTAGTGTGCACACGGTTGAGTCAAATTCGCGCGTGGCCTTGATGGCGTTAAGTCATCAAAGAGGAGTACGGTGATGTAATATTCCACCGGAAATTATTTATATATAAGTGATGATGAGTGGAATCCCATCCGTAGGGCATGTGATGATGAGTGGAATCACATCCATGCAAGGTCCGGTGATGAGTGTAATCCCACCGAGTAATGTTGTTGTTGAGAGTAAATCCGCATATCCGAGTAAACTAATAGTGGCCAATGTGCTTGCTCTTCTGCTTATGATGTTGAGATATATGATTTATATTGTTGAGCTTAATATGAAGTAAAATGCCTTATTTATGACTCTTGCGATGCTAGCTAGGTTGCTATGTGATGCCTATGCATGTTGTGTGTGATGATAGGGATTATATGCTTGAACCCTGCATTGTCGTTGTTTTGGTTTTAGAGCATCCTCACTAAGCTTCTAGCTTACGCTCTCATTTTCGACAATGCAGATCAGTAGCGTGGTGTTAGCAAGGAGTAAGGCGAAGGGACATTCCAAGCTTGTAGTTGATCAAGTATGGTTTAGTAAATAAAGTGGTAGTTTAGCAATGGGGCTACTATGTGGATGTATGAGTGTTGTATGACTCATAGATGTTGATTGTTGTTCATGCCATGCTTTGGATTTGAAAACCATATTTGCTAGTTGTATACTTGTATATGGATTGAAACCTATATCTTTTTTTGGATGCTATGTGTATGCTTGTCTAAGGCTTGAAATCTTGAATGTGCTACATGAAACCTTGATTTGTTTATTGATTCATCTAATGTTTGGCTTTTACATGTTTGTTGTGTGCTAAGCATGTGCAATTAGGGTGCTTTCCATCTAGTTTGGTTGTATGTTGAGTCTTGTAGGTTTTAGTTGAGTTTTGGGGCTGCCTTGTATCTAAAACCAGCAAAAAAATCTGTCTTTTCGCAGCTCGTGTATCGAAACGGTTGGTCTCGTTTCGATACGGCCTCTTGTTTCAGGCCAGGCGTTTCGATACGCTTAGGGTCCGTTTCAGTACAATTTTGCTACTGGAAATCTGAGAAATTGCCGATATTTTGGGGTATCGAAACGGGTCCAGGTGTTTCGAAACGGTCAATATGTCGTTAACCACGAGAAGTTGACCGTTGGGGGTGTTTCGGAACGGTTGACCACCGTTTCGATACGGTCTTCTCGTGTGGACTTGGGGTCGTTGACCAAGTCAAGGCGTTTCGATACACCTCTTGGGTGTTTCGAAACGGCCTGCTTATAAACTTAAAAATGGGCTGTTTAACATGTTGTTTGGGCTTGGTTGCTTTTATCTCGTGACGTTGTCCGCTGTCGTGATCACATAGGAATTAAACGTGTCTTTAGAGAAGATATAATTAAAAGAAATTTTCTAGGGTTGCTAACCGAGGTGGGACCTTAACGGGTTTCACATCGGTTTTCCCCGTGTAGCCTACTCGAACCGGTCAATCGACCAAACGGGGACGAGGGGGTTACATTTGTTGGTATCAGAGCCTGAGGTTATCGAGACCTCGGGCAGGTAAGTGAGGTAAGTTTGATGTGTTAAGCAATTGTTAAGTCTCGGTGTATGCTTTGCCATGTATTCTTGTTGTTTGATCATTCATATGGTGTTTAGAAGCATGATTGTTGTGTTTGGTGTAGTGTCGAGTTCCCATTGTTACTATTACTTGATTTAAAAATGTTTTGTAAAGGAAAGTACTTGAGCACAGTTGGACCCTTGCCTTTGCTAACTTAATCCTTATATTTTTGCTTGTTGTAGTTATAATCTTGCTAGCTGTATCATAAGACCACGAGGGAGGCCTAGGATGGTTCAGCCGGAACCACGGGCACAAGCTCCGGTGATTGAGCAAATTGGTGAGGCGCAGGCTCCTCAACCTCCTCCACCACCTCCTCATCAAGAGGGAGGCGAGGCAGGAGCCGAGGGCGTAGAACCTCAAGTTGGCCAAGGATCGGCCGGAATAGATTTGGCACCTCTAGTTCAGGCGATAGCCGGGGCTTTTTAGGCTGCAGTGGCTGGGGGTCAGGCAGCAGCACAACCCCAGGGAGAGGGTACTGGTTTACCTTTAGAGAGATTCCGCAGTTTGGGAGGTGAAGAGTTTAGAGGATCTACACCGGAGAGGTCTGAGATGTGGTTAGAGAAGACCGTCCGTATTTTGTCACAGATGAGATGTACCGGGAGACGCAAGTTGGGGTGTGTTGAATCTTTGCTTCAGGGTGATGCCTACACTTGGTGGGTCACCATCACTACGAGTATGGAAGAGGCTGAGATCACTTGGGAGTTTTTCGAGTCAGCTTTCCGTAAGAAATATCTAGGTCCTCGATATCTCGAAGAGAAGAAGATGGAATTTATGGCTTTACTTCAGGGGAGTATGACTGTGACAGACTATGAGATCAGATTTGTCAGGCTGAGTCAGTATGCATCTGAGCTTGTTCCTACTGAAGTGGAACGTTGTAACCGTTTCTGCTATGGGTTGAATGAAGAGATCAAGAGGTACACTTTAGCTTCGGACTACACAGATTTTGATGTCTTGGTCGTGAGGGCCAAGGACTTGGAGCACAGTTTGGGCTTGACCAAACAATCTGGTGGTTCTAGTTCTGGTAAGAGATCTAGTGACTTTGATAGAGGTGATGCCAAGAGGCATCGGGACAACAGGCATCACTATGACCATAGACGTGGTGTAGGTAACCACGGTAGGGGCCAACAGGGCCAAAGGGCTGGTGGGAGGTTGCCCACGTGTGCTAGTAGCGGGAGGAACCACACAGGTGAGTGTTGGGGGAATTTCCACTCGTGTTGGGGTTGTGGAGCTAGGGATCATATTAGGCGTGACTGTCCACATCAGGTGGGGCAAGCACCAGCTTAGGCTCCTACTAGAGCCAATGACTTTTAGAGAGGCCGCGGGTGCAGTAGAGGTAACTTCCAGCCGAGAAATGATGGCTAGAGGAACTTAGCGCATGTAGTTGCAGTCCAGCAAGAGGGCAGAGGCCAGGCCAGAGTTTACGCTCAGCGTGGGGATCAGCATGACACAAATGTGATTGCAGGTAACTTCTCGATACAGTCTTTGGGTTTGCTTTCTTTGATTGACTCCGGGTCTACACATTCTTATATTCTGAGTGAGCATGCCAAGTTGTTGAAATTGCCTTGTGAAATGTTAGAGGTAGGAGTTAGTGTTACTAGTTCCTTTGGGGATACGGTAATGGTTAGGAGGATGTATAGAAGATGTTCGCTTATGGTTCATGGACATGTATTTCCAGTGGATATGATGGAGCTACCATTTTATGGCTTTGATGTGATTCTGGGTATGGACTGGCTCACTGAGCATAGAGCTAGGATAGACTTTGAGACTAAGAGGATTTCTTTGAGACTCATAGATGATTATGAGATAGTGGTGGTGGGTGAGAACGTGAAGTTCTTATCGAATGTAGTTTTAGTTCTAGAGGCTAAAAGGTTAGTTGAGATGGGTTGCGAAGCATATTTGGCCTATGTGATAAACCCAAACATGAACAAGGTTAGACCTCAAGACATCCGGACAGTGTGTAACTTTCCTAGTGTGTTTCCGAAAGAGTTGTCAGGTTTACCACCTGATAGAGAGGTAGAGTTTGCTATAGAGACTTATTCAGATTCAGCTCATGTTTCGATTGCTCCGTATCGTATGGCACCGAAAGAAATGAAAGAGTTGAAGACTCAGTTGCAAGAGTTGACAGATAGAGGCTTCATTTGACCTAGTTCTTCGCCTTGGGGCGCTCTAGTTTTGTTTGTAAAGAAGAAAGATGGAAGCATGAGAATGTGTATAGATTACAGACAGTTGAATCAGTTAACAGTGAAGAATAAGTATTCATTGCTGAGAATTGATGATTTGTTTGACCAGTTGAGAGGGGCATCAGTCTTTTCGAAGATTGACTTGAGATCAGGTTACTACCAGCTAAAGGTAAGAGAGGTTGATGTATCGAAGACGACCTTTAGAACTAGGTATGGTCACTATGAGTTTTTAGTCATGCCTTTTGGGTTGACTAACGCACCGGCTGCTTTCATGGATATGATGAATAGGATCTTCCATCAGTACATAGATCAGTTTGTAGTTGTTTTCATAGATGACATCTTGGTGTATTCGCGTACCGAGGAAGACCACGACCGACACTTCAGATTAGTTTTGAAGACTTTGTTAGATAATCAGTTGTATGTGAAGTTGAACAAGTGTGAGTTTTTGATTCGAGAGGTAGTCTTCCTAGGGCATGTAGTGTCAGTCGATGGGATTAGAGTTGATCCGAAGAAAATAGAAGCCATTGTTGAGTGGAAGCAACTGAAGTCAGTAACAGAGATTCGTAGCTTTCTAGGCTTAGCTGGATACTATAGGAGATTCGTAGAAGGTTTCTCGAAGTTAGCTGCTCCATTGACACAGTTACTTCAGAAGAGTGTTCAGTTTGAGTGGTCAGACGCAAGACAGAGAGCCTTCGAGAAGTTGAAAGAAGCTTTGACTTAAGCACCAATCTTGATTCAGCCAGAGTCTGGGAAAGACTATGTAGTTTACAGTGATGCTTCCTATGTAGGTCTAGGTTGTGTTCTCATGCAAGACAAGAGAGTTGTGGCTTATGCCTCAAGACAGTTGAAGACTCACGAGCGCAACTATCCGACCCACAACATAGAGTTAGCTGCAGTTGTGTTTGCTCTGAAGATTTGGAGACATTATTTGTATGGTGAGAAGTGCACATTGTACACAGATCACAAGAGTTTGAAGTACATCATGACTCAGCGAGATTTGAATCTCAGACAGCGTAGGTGGTTAGAGTTGCTAAAGGACTATGATCTTACGATTGAGTACCACCGGGTAAGGCCAATGTAGTGGTCGATGCTTTGAGTAGAAAGGTAGCCGTAGATTTGAGAGCCATGTTTGTTAGATTGAGCTTGTTCGGAGATGGTGGCTTGGTGGCCAAGCTTCAGGTTAGACCTACTCTAGGTCAGTTGATTAGGGAGAAGCAGCTCTTAGATAGATCTTTGGCACCTCACGTGCAAGATGTAGCCGAGGGTAGACCTTCAAACTACAGTTTCAGTGTCGATGGGGTCTTGTGTTTCAGAAATGGGATAGTTGTGTCAGAAGACAGTGACTTGAGACGTATGATCTTGACTGAAGCGCACAGTAGTCCTTTTGCTATGCATCCTGGAAGTACGAAGATGTACCGCGATTTGAAGAATGAGTACTTTTGGGTTTGTTTGAAGAGAGATGTAGCCGACTTCGTGAGTAAGTGTATGGTGTGTCAGAGAGTAAAGGCGGAACATCAGGTTCCCTCAAGTTTGTTGCAACCGTTGAGAATTCTGGAATGGAAATGGGAGAATATCACCATGGATTTTGTTTCGGGCTTGCCTTTGACTCCTACGAAGAAGAACTCAGTTTGGGTTATAGTAGACCGTTTCAGGAAGTTTGCTCACTTCCTGGCAGTCAATACGACTTATACTTTAGATAGATTGGCCGATCTATACATTGGTGAGATTGTTAGACTGCATGGTGTGCCGAAGTCTATTGTGTCCGATAGAGATCCGAGGTTTACAGCTCGATTTTGGAAGTGTCTACATACAGCTTTGGGTACCCGTTTGAATTTCAGCACGTCTTATCATCCTCAGTCAGATGGTCAATCATAGAGGGTTATACAGATTCTAGAGGATATGTTGCGTTGTTGCATCATTGATTTTCAGGGTACATGGGAGAAGCATTTGCCTCTGGTTGAGTTTGCTTACAATAATAGTTTTCAGTCGAGTATTCAGATGGCTCCGTATGAGGCCTTGTATGGTAGGAAGTGTAGAACTCCAGTTTGTTGGGCTAAAGTGGGACAGAAGTTATTACCTATACTAGATTTGCTTAAGGGGACAACTGATAAAGTGAAATTGATTTGCGATCGCTTGAAGGCTGCTTCAGATAGGTAGAAGTCCTATGCCGACTTGAAGAGAAAGGAAGTTGAGTTCTCAGTGGGTGAGAAGGTGTTCTTAAAAGTGTCTTCGTGGAAGAAAGTAATGAGATTTGGCCGAAAAGGGAAGTTGAGTCCGAGGTACATAGGACCGTATGAGATTGTGAAGAGGGTTGGTCCAGTCGCTTATCAGTTGCGTTTGCCATCCGAGCTAGAGAAGATACATGATGTATTTCATGTTTCGATGCTCCGTACGTATAGGTCAGACCCATCACATGTTATGCCTATAGAAGAGATTGAATTGAATCCGGATTTGACTTATGATAAAGAACCAGTTGAGATCTTAGCTTCTGACAGCAAGGTGTTACGGGGTAGATCGATTGAGTTAGTAAAAGTGTGGTGGCAACGTCGAGGGGTGGACGAGGCCACTTGGGAGAGGAATGAGGATATGGAAAGGCAGTTTCCTTATCTCTTTCAGTCATGTAATTTCGGGGACAAAATTCCTTAAGTGGGGGAGAGTTGTAACACCCGTGTTTTAGGGTTGGGAGTTTGGCATGTGTGTTTGGATCGAATCATCAAATCGATTTAATTTAATTAGACCTTAGTTTTGATTTAAATGAGAATTAAAATTTAAGGGATGGCATTTTGTAAATAACTTGAAAAAAATGGAAGACACCTTTTTGAATCAAAAATAACAAAAAAAGTCTTCTTCTTCCCCCTTTTTCCAATTTCACGTGAAACAAACCCAAACCCCTCCCAAAACCCCAATCTACTATTCCATCCATTTTCTCCACCAATTCAAGAGCTTTTTCGAAGGTAATTTCATATTTGAGTTCTCCTCATCATCCCAAGCATTTCCATGGTTTTAAATTTCAAAACCATCATCTTTTTAAAATTTCAAGTTTTTCAAATTTGATGAAAGTTTGGATTTTTAATGGGTTTTTTATTTGTTTTTGGTTTGTTGAGTTGGGTTTTCAATTAATCTCACTTAGATAAACCTAATATCTTAAAATGGAAGGATTTGGGAAAATCCCGAAGTGGGTCTTTGGGGCATTTTTCAAAGTGTCTAAACTTGAGTTTTTGATGTGTTTTTGTCTTGGGTTGAAGGGATGATGGTATAGGGTTGTTAGGGAAGTGTTTTGGAAGTCTTTAGATGTCATTTGGGTGTTGGAAATTGTGGTTTTCAACTGGGTATTTGGGGAGTACGAAAATATGAGTTTTGTGGTTAGTTTGGGTTTGAAATTGTGAAGCTTTGACATGTGGTTGTGAGTTGGGTTTGTGGCTGAGTTTAGCATTGAATCAGTTGAGTAATATTTGTCTTTTGGTTGGTTAGAAGCAAGAGGAAACACCGGAGAAGGATCGAGATCGAATCCGGGAATTGAGGAGGCTTGACTCGTTTTGCTTGGTTTGCTAAGGAAGGGTGGTGAGTAAAACTTTAAATTGTTTTAAAGTTAGTTCAAGTGTGTGTAGTGGAGGAATTGGAATGAGCTTGGTAGGCCATTCCAAGGTAGAAGTTAAATTGGTAGTTTAACTTCTTGCTTGTTAATGAGCTTTAGATGCCTATGCTTATATTGATCTTGTGAGGTGTGAATTGATTTTGTATGTGTATACATTGATATATGTGATGATGTATGTGTGATATAAATGATGGATGTTGTGATGTGGTTTAAAAGTAATTGGCACTAGTTAACTTACCGGGTATAAATGATCGATCATTAGGATTAGTGTGCACACGGTTGAGTCAAATTTGCGCGTGGCCTTGATGGCGTTAAGTCATCAAGGAGGAGTACGGTGATGTAATATTCCACCAGAAATTATTTATATATACGTGATGATGAGTGGAATCCCATCCGTAGGCATGTGATGATAAGTGGAATCCCATCCATGCAAGGTCCGGTGATGAGGGTAATCCCACCGAGGTAATGTTGTTGTTGAGAGTAAATCTGCATATCCGAGTAAACTAATAGTGGCCAATGTACTTGCTATTGTGCTTATGATGTTGAGATATATGATTTATATTGTTGAGCTTAATATGAAGTAAGATGCCTTATTTATGACTCTTGCGATGCTAGCTAGGTTGCTATGTGATGCCTATGCATGTTGTGTGTGATGATAGGGATTATATGCTTGAACCATGCATTGTCGTTGTTTTGGTTTTAGAGCATCCTCACTAAGCTTCTAGCTTACGCTCTCATTTTCGACAATGCAGATCAGTAGCGTGGTGTTAGCAAGGAGCAAGGCGAAGGGACATTCCAAGCTTATAGTTGCTCAAGTATGGTTTAGTAAATAAAGTGATAGTTTAGCAATGGGGTTACTATGTGGATGTATGAGCGTTGTATGACTCATAGATGTTGATTGATGTTCATGCCATGCTTTGGATTTGTAAACCATATTTGCTAGTTGTATGTTTGTCTATGGATTGAAACCTATATCTTTTTTTGGATGTTATGTGTATGCTTGTCTAAGGCTTGAAATCTTGAATGTGCTACATGAAACCTTGATGTGTTTATTGATTCATCTAATGTTTGGCTTCTACATGTTTGTTGTGTGCTAAGCATGTGCAATTAGGGTGCTTTCCATCTAGTTTGTTTGTATGTTGAGTCTTGTAGGTTTTAGTTGAGTTTTGGGGTTGCCTTGTATCTAAAACCAGCAAAAAAATCTGCCTTTTTGCAGCCCGTGTATCGAAACGGTTGGTATCGTTTCGATACGGCCTCTTGTTTCAGGCCAGGCGTTTTGATACGCTTAGGGTCCGTTTCGGTACAGTTTTGCTACTATAAATCTGAGAAATTGTCGATATTTTGGGGTATCGAAACGGGTCCAGGTGTTTCGAAACGGTCAATATGTCGTTGACCATGAGAAGTTGACCGTTGGGGGTGTTTTCGAACGGTTGACCGTCGTTTCGATACGGCTTTCTCGTGTTGACATGGGGTCGTTGACCAACTCAAGGCGTTTTGATACGCCTCTTGGGTGTTTCGAAACGGCCTGCTTATAAACTTAAAAATGGGTCTTTTTGTAACACCCGTGTCTTGGGCCTAGGAGTTAACCGGGTTTATAGTTCGAGTCAATAAAATTTAATTAAGTCAATTCAACCTTAAATGGGACCTAATTGAACTTTAGTAAAAAGGGAGGACCAATGATGTAATTTGACCCAAACTATTTAAAAAGCAAGACCACTTTAAGGAAAAAGTTGTCATCTTCTTTCTCACCCTCTCTTTCCAACGTGAATAGCCACCATCCCCATTTTCAAACTCTCCCAAAACACAAGTTACTATTCCATCCGATTCCAACCTCGTTTTAAGGTGTTTTTGAAAGGTAAATATGTTTTCTTAACCTTCTCTTTACCCTCTACCTAGCTATGGTCTTGGATTTCAAAAACATGGGGTTTTGGAAATTAGGGTTCATATTAAAGTTTGAATTTTTAAGGGGGTTTTTCAATTTGTTTTGATAAATTGTGTTGGGGTTTTGTTTAAGCATAATGAAATACACAATATATATTAATTTGGTTGATTTTGGATGAAAATTCGTAGTGGGTTCTTAGGGCAATTTTTGAGGTGTTAAAACTTGGGTTTTTGGTGGGTTTTATGTTGAAATTGAAGGGTTGATGGTCTACCTATGTTAGGAGGGTGATTTGGGATGTTTTGGAAGTCATTTGGGTGTTTGGAAATGAGTGTTTCAGCCAAGGGTTATTGGAGTACGAAAATTGGGTTTTTGAGATATTATGTGGTTTGGGAATTTGTGGAAATTGGGTTGTGTTTGCAAAGCAAGTTGATGGTTGAGTTTAGCATTGAATTGGGAAGTAATGTATGTGTTTTGTTTGACTAGAAGCAAGAGGAAACGTTGAAGAGGGCTTGGGACCGAATCCGGGTTCGTAGGAGGATTGGTTTGAATTGCTGAGGAAGGGCGGTGAGTGGTCTTAACTTGTTTTAAAATTTGGTTCGAGCATGAGTAGTGTGTGTGTGTAAAGTGTGCTTGGTAGGCCACTTCCTTATAACCCAAGTAGTTAATTTAGTCTTGTTTTCCTTAAATGCCAATGTGCTTAATGACTATGCTCTTGTACTTGTGATTATATGGTGCATGTATATATATCATGATGTGGATATATGTGATGAGCATGAGTGTGGTTGATGATATGTGATTGATGATGATAATTGGCACTAAATAATTACCGGTTGTAAATGATCGATCATTAGGATAGTGTGTACACAAATTGAGTCAAAACGTACGTGGCCTTGATGGCGTTAAGTCATCAAGGAGGAGTACGGTGATGTAACATTCCACCGGAAGCGTTTATTTATTTCTACGGGATGATGAGTGGAATCCCATCCGTAGGGCATGCGGCGATGAGTGGAATCTCGCACATGCAAGGTCCGGTGATGAGTGAAATCCCACCGAGGTAAAGTGTTGTTGAGGTTTAAATCCGCACAATCGGGGTAATTAAAGTGGCCAATTAAACTTGTTCATGTATTGTGATATATGATGGTGATATATGGTTGTGTTATACGTGTTGCTACATGATATTGATGTTTGAGCTTGTTAGGATTGAGAGACCATATATGCCACTTGAAAGACTAGCTAGGTCTACTTGATCGTATTCATATGCTTGTTGTATGTAAGACTAGGATTAACATGCTTGAACCCTGCATTGTTGATGTTTTTCGTTTTAGAGCACCTTCACTAAGCTTATAGCTTACGCTCTCTATGTTCAACAATGTAGATCATTAGCGTGGTGTTAGCTCGAGGCAAGGCAAGAAGGGTTTTCCAAGTTGTTGCTCAAGTATGGTTAATTTTGTAGTAGTTAAGCAATGTGGCAATAGGGTGTGTTTGTATGAGCCTTGTATGACTCTTTCAAATGATGTTGTTTTGGATTGATTATGGATTGTAAGCATGTTATACTTTGATGAATGTTGGTGTGTATGATGGCATGCTTTAGGATGTTTTAGGTTGCCTTATGCTGAGTGCAAACCTCTTTTGATTGACTTGTGGCTTTATGACCATTTGAGCCTTTGAGTATGCACAATATAGTCTAAATTGCTCTCTCATTAGAATGCTATGTATGAATGCTTTAATCCATGTTTGAATGACACCCTTGGCTTAAATATGTGTGCTTGCATGTTCGTGTATGCTTAGGTGAGTCGAGAAATGCATTTAGGGTCATGTTGGGGTCGTTTAAGTTGAAATTGAGGAATTGCAGTGCAGGGGGGTATCGATACCCCTAGCTAGGGTATCGATACTGTCTTGCCCAAAGGCCTCAGATTTTGCCTGGGGTATCGATATCGATACCCTCAAAAGTTACTGGAATTTGGAGTTTTGAGTGAGAGTAGAGCGTATCGATACGGGGTTCCCGAGTATCGATACGGGTCTACTCTGTTGACCAAGGAGGGTTGACCGAGAAAGGGGGTATCGATACCCTTGGTAAGGGTATCGATACGGTCTTCTCGTGGTTGACTTCTTGGGTTGACCTAGAAAGGGGGTATCGATACCCCTGGCAAGGGTATCGATACTGTCTGCCTGTAAGCTAAAAAAATGGACTGTTTATGCATGGCCGGGGTTCGAATGTGTTTTCCTTGTATGTTTCCGCTGTTGTGAATCACTTAGGGTTTAACCATCCTCTAGACAAGATTAAAATAAAAAGAAAAAAAATAGGGTTGCTAACCGAGGGGGAATCTTTTGGGTTTCGCTTCGGTTTTCCCCGTGAGGCTCACTCGGACCGGTCATCCGGCCAGACCGGGACGAGGGGGTTACATTTGTTGGTATCAGAGCCTGAGGTTACCGAGACCTCGGGCAGGTAAGTGAGGTAAGCTTAAGGTGTTAAATGCTTATGTTGTTCGATGCATGTTTTGCCATGAACCCTTGATGCTTGCTTGATCGTATGATGTTTTGAATGCATGAACTGTTGTGTCTGGTGTAGAGTGAGTGCCCATTGCTACTATTACTTAATTTAAAAAGATTTTTGGAAAGAGGAGTACTTGAGCACTATTGGACCCTTGCTTTGGCTAACGTAATCCTATTTGTTTGTTGTTGTAGTTTATACCTTGCTAGCTATAGCATGAGACCACGTGGGAGGCCTAGGATGGTTCGACCGGAACCACGGGCAGAGGCTCCGAGAGTTGAGCCAGTAGTGAGAGTTGAGGCTCAAGTGGGAGAGCTTGTGGTTGGAGTTGGAGCTCCTCCACCACCTCCACCACCACCACCACCTTCACCGGGAGTGGGAGGTGAGGCCGGGGCCGAAGGAGAGGGACCACAAGGAGGTCAAGGTGGCCAAGGACCGACCGTGATTGACTTAGCTCCGTTGGTTCAGGTAATAGCCGGGGCATTTCAGGCTGCAGTAGCCGGGGGTCAGGCAGCTCATCATAAGGGTGAGGGCACCGGATTGCCATTAGAGAGACTTCGGGGCCTTGGGGCCGAAAAGTTTAGAGGTGCTACTCCGGAGAGGTCAGAGTTGTGGCTTGAGAAGACCGTCCGTATTCTTGCTCAGATGGGATGTACTGGTGAGCGCAAGTTGGGATGCGTTGAGTCTTTGCTTCAGGGAGATGCCTACACTTGGTGGGTCACCGTTACTTCGAGGATGGATGAGACCGAGATCACTTGGGAGTTCTTTGAGACATCTTTCCGGAAGAAGTATTTGGGTCCGCGATACCTCGATGAAAGGAAGAGGGAGTTTATGGCATTGCTTCAGGGAAGTATGTCCGTGACCGATTATGAGATCCGATTTGTCAGATTGAGTCAATATGCACCTGAGCTTGTACCTACTGAGGTGGAGCGTTGTAACTGCTTCCGATATGGGCTGAGTGAGGAGATCAAGACTTATACTCTAGCTTCAGATTACACCGATTTTGATGTCTTGGTCGCGAGAGCCAAGGACTTAGAGCACAGTTTGAGTTTGACCAGGCGGTCAGGTGGATCTAGTTCGGGTAAGAGGTCCAACAACTTTGATAGAGGTGATGCCAAGAGGCATCGGGACAACCGGCATCAGTTTGATCATAGGCGTGGTGGCGGTAACCACGGTAGGGGCCATCAGGGTCAGAGAGCTGGTGGGAAGTTGCCCACATGTGCTACTTGCGGGAGGAACCACACGGGTGAGTGTTGGGGGAATTACCATTCTTGTTGGAGTTGTGGTGCTAGAGACCACATTAGGCGTGACTGTCCACATCAGGTGGGGCAGGCACCAGCTCAGGCTCCTGCTCGAGCCAATGACTTTCAGAGAGGCCGCGGGCGCGGTAGAGGAAACTTCCAGCCGAGGAGTGATGGTCAGAGGAACATAGCACATGTAGTTGCAGATCAGCCAGAGGGCGGAGGTCAGGCCAGAGTTTATGCTCAGCGGGGAGATCAGCATGACACCGATGTGATCGCAGGTAACTTCTCGATACAGTCTTTGGGTTTGCTTTCTTTGATTGACTCTGGGTCTACACATTCCTACATATTGAGTGAGCATGCACGATCTTTGAATTTGCCTTGTGAAATGTTAGAGGTAGGAGTTAGTGTTACTAGTTCCTTTGGGGACACGGTATTAGTTAGGAAGATGTACCGAAGGTGTCCGTTGATGGTTCAGGGGCATGTGTTTCCAATGGATATGATGGAACTTCCTTTCTATGGTTTTGATGTGATTCTAGGTATGGATTGGCTCACGGAGCATAGAGCTAGGATAGATTTTGAAACTAAGCGGATTTCTTTGAAGCTCACAGATGATTATGAGATCGTAGTGGTGGGTGAGAACGTGAAGTTCTTGTCCAATGTGGTTTCAGTGTTAGAGGCTAAGAGATTAGTTGAGTTGGGATGTGAAGCATACTTAGCGTATGTGATGAACCCTAACATGAGTGAGGTTAGACCTCAGGACATTCGGACAGTATGTGATTTTCCTAGTGTGTTTCCGGAAGAATTGCCAGGGTTACCACCGGACAGAGAGGTAGAGTTCAGCATTGAGACTTATTCTGATTCAGCTCCTGTTTCGATTGCTCCGTATCGAATGGCACCGAAAGAATTGAAAGAGTTGAAGACTCAGTTGCAAGAATTGACATATAGAGGTTTTATTCGACCTAGTTCTTCACCTTGGGGTGCACTAGTGTTGTTTGTGAAGAAGAAAGATGGAAGTATGAGAATGTGTATAGATTATAGACAGTTAAATCAGTTGACAGTGAAGAACAAATATCCGTTGCCTAGAATCGATGACTTGTTTGATCAGTTGAGAGGAGCATCTATCTTTTCGAAGATTGATTTGAGATCAGGTTACTACCAGCTAAAGGTTAGAGAGGTTGATGTACCGAAGACGGCCTTTAGGACTAGATACGGTCACTATGAGTTTTTAGTCATGCCATTTGGGTTGACTAATGCACCGGCAGCTTTCATGGACATGATGAATAGGATTTTTCACCAGTATCTAGATCAGTTTGTAGTTGTGTTTATTGATGACATTTTGGTGTACTCGCGAACTGAAGAAGACCATGACCGACATTTGAGACTGGTCTTGAAGACTTTGCTAGATCATCAGTTGTATGCGAAGCTCAGCAAGTGTGAGTTTTGGATCCGTGAGGTAGTCTTCTTAGGACATGTAGTGTCAGCTGAAGGCATTAGAGTTGATCCGAAGAAGATTGAAGCCATTGTTGAGTGGAAGCAACCGAAGTCTGTGACAAAGGTACGTAGCTTCCTACGCTTAGCCGGATACTATAGGAGGTTTGTAGAGGGTTTCTCTAAATTAGCCGCTCCATTGACACAGTTACTTCAGAAGAGTGTTCAGTTTGAGTGGACAGATGCAAGACAGAGAGCCTTTGAGAAATTGAAAGAAACTTTGACCCAAGCTCTGATTTTGATTCAGCCTGAGTCCGGGAAGGACTATGTAGTCTACAGTGATGCTTCTTATGTAGGGCTAGGATGTGTGGTTATGCAAGACCTGAGAGTAGTGGCTTATGCCTCAAGACAGTTGAAGACTCATGAGCGCAACTATCCGACCCATGACATGGAGTTAGCTGCAGTTGTGTTTGCTCTGAAGATTTGGAGGCATTATTTGTACGGGGAGAAATGCACAGTGTACACCGATCACAAGAGTTTGAAGTATATTATGACTCAGCGAGATTTGAATCTCAGACAGCGTAGGTGGTTAGAACTGCTAAAGGACTATGATCTTACTATTGAGTACCATCCGGGTAAGGCCAATGTAGTGGCCGATGCATTGAGTAGGAAGGTGGTCGTAGACTTGAGAGCTATGTTTGCTAGATTGAGTTTGTCCGGGGATGGTGGCTTGGTAGTCGAGCTTCAGGTTAGACCTACTCTAGGTCAGTTGATTCGAGAGAAACAGCTCTTAGATAGATCTTTGGCACCTCACGTGTAAGATATAGCCGAGGGTAGATCTTCAGACTACAGTTTCAGCACTGATGGGGTTTTGTGTTTCAAAGACAGAATAGTTGTGCCAGAAGACAGTGATTTGAGACGTACGATCTTGACTGAAGCCCACAATAGTCCGTTTGCTATGCATCCTGGAAGTACGAAGATGTACCGTGATTTGAAGAATGAGTATTATTGGGTTGGCTTGAAGAGAGATGTAGCCGACTTTGTGAGTAAGTGCTTAGTGTGTCAGAGGGTGAAGGCGGAACATCAGGTTCCCTCAGGGTTGTTACAGCCGTTGAGAATTCCGGAATGGAAGTGGGAGAACATCACCATGGATTTTGTTTCGGGTTTGCCTTTGACTCCTACGAAGAAGAACTCAGTTTGGGTGATAGTGGATCAATTTATGAAGTGTGCTCACTTCTTGGCAGTCAACACTACTTACACCTTAGATAGATTGGCCGACTTGTACATTGGTGAGATTGTTAGACTGCATGGTGTGCCGAAGTCCATTGTGTCAGACAGAGATCCACGATTTACTTCTAGATTTTGGGAGTGTCTGTATACAGCTTTGGGTACCCATTTGAACTTCAGCACTTCTTATCATCCTCAGTCAGATGGTCAGTCAGAGAGGGTTATTCAGATCTTATAGGATATGCTGCGTTGTTGTATCATAGACTTTCAGGGTACTTGGGAGAAGCATTTGCCTCTAGTAGAGTTTGCGTACAATAACAGTTTTCAGTCGAGCATTCAGATGGCTCCGTATGAGGCCTTGTATGGCCGGAAGTGTAGGACTCCAGTGTGTTGGGCCGAGATAGGGCAGAAACTGTTACCTATGCCGGATTTGCTCAAGGGGACAACCGACAAGGTAAAATTGATTTGTGATCGTTTGAAGGCTGCTTCGGATAGGCAGAAGTCCTATGCCGATCTGAAGAGGAAGGAAGTTGAGTTCTCAGTGGGTGAGAAGGTATTCTTGAAGGTGTCTCCCTGGAAGAAAGTGATGAGATTTGGCCGAAAAGGGAAGCTGAGTCCGAGGTACATAGAACCGTATGAGATTGTGAAAAGGGTTGGTCCGGTTGCTTATCAATTGCGTTTGCCATCTGAGTTAGAGAAGATACACGATGTGTTTCTTGTTTCGATGCTTCGCAAGTATAGGTCCGATCCATCACATGTTATGCCCGTAGAAGAAATCGAATTGAATCCGGATTTGACTTACAAAGAGGAGCCCGTTGAGATCTTAGCTTCTGACAGTAAGGTGTTGAGGGGTAGATCGATTGAGTTAGTGAAGGTGCGGTGGTGACGTAGAGGTGTGGACGAGGCCACTTGGGAGAGGAAGGAGGATATGGAAAAGCAGTTTCCGTATCTCTTTCAGTCAGGTAATTTCGGGGACGAAATTCTTTAAGTGGGAGAGAGTTGTAACACTCGTGTCTTGGGCCTAGGAGTTAACCGGGTTTATAGTTCAAGTCAATAAAATTTAATGAAGTCAATTCAACCTTAAATGGGACCTAATTGAACTTTAGTAAAAATGGGAGGACCAATGATGTAATTTGACCCAAACTATTTAAAAAGCAAGACCACTTTAAGGAAAAAGTTGTCATCTTCTTTCTCACCCTCCCTTTCCAACGTGAATAGCCCCCATCCCCATTTTCAAACTCTCCCAAAACACAAGTTACTATTCCATCCGATTCCAACCTCGTTTTAAGGTGTTTTTGAAAGGTAAATATGTTTTCTTAACCTTCTCTTTACCCTCTACCTAGCTATGGTCTTGGATTTCAAAAACATGGGGTTTTGGAAATTAGGGTTCATATTAAAGTTTGAATTTTTAAGGGGGTTTTTCAATTTGTTTTGATAAATTGTGTTGGGGTTTTGTTTAAGCATAATGAAATACACATTATATATTAATTTGGTTGATTTTGGATGAAAATTCGTAGTGGGTTCTTAGGGCAATTTTTGAGGTGTTAAAACTTGGGCTTTTGGTGGGTTTTATGTTGAAATTGAAGGGCTGATAGTCTACCTATGTTAGGAGGGTGATTTGGGATGTTTTGGAAGTCATTTGGGTGTTTGGAAATGGGTGTTTCAGCCAAGGGTTATTGGAGTACGAAAATTGGGTTTTTGAGATATTATGTGGTTTGGGAATTTGTGGAAATTGGGTTGTGTTTGCAAAGCAAGTTGATGGTTGAGTTTAGCATTGAATTGGGAAGTAATGTATGTGTTTTGTTTGACTAGAAGCAAGAGGAAACGTTGAAGAGGGCTTGGGACCGAATCCGGGTTCGTAAGAGGATTGGTTCGAATTGCTAAGGAAGGGCGGTGAGTGGTCTTAACTTGTTTTAAAATTTCGTTCGAGCATGAGTAGTGTGTGTGTGTAAAGTGTGCTTGGTAGGCCACTTCCTTATAACCCAAGTAGTTAATTTAGTCTTGTTTTCCTTAAATGCCAATGTGCTTAATGACTATGCTCTTGTACTTGTGATTATATGGTGCATGTATATATATCATGATGTGGATATATGTGATGAGCATGAGTGTGGTTGATGATATGTAATTGATGATGATAATTGGCACTAAATAATTACCGGTTGTAAATGATCGATCATTAGGATAGTGTGCACACAAATTGAGTCAAAACGTACGTGGCCTTGATGGCGTTAAGTCATCAAGGAGGAGTATGGTGATGTAACATTCCACCGGAAGCTTTTATTTATTTCTACGGGATGATGAGTGGAATCCCATCCGTAGGGCATGTGGCGATGAGTGGAATCCCGCACATGCAAGGTCCGGTGATGAGTGAAATCCCACCGAGGTAAAGTGTTGTTGAGGTTTAAATCCGCACAATCGGGGTAATTAAAGTGGCCAATTAAACTTGTTTATGTATTGTGATATATGATGGTGATATATGGTTGTGTTATACGTGTTGCTACATGATATTGATATTGATGTTTAAGCTTGTTAGGATTGAGAGACCATATATGCCACTTGAAAGACTAGCTAGGTCTACTTGATCGTATGCATATGCTTGTTGTATGTAAGACTAGGATTAACATGCTTGAACCCTGCATTGTTGATGTTTTTCGTTTTAGAGCACCCTCACTAAGCTTATAGCTTACGCTCTCTATGTTCAACAATGCAGATCATTAGCGTGGTGTTAGCTCGAGGCAAGGCAAGAAGGGCTTTCCAAGTTGTTGCTCAAGTATGGTTAATTTTGTAGTAGTTAAGCAATGTGGCAATAGGGTGTGTTTGTATGAGCCTTGTATGACTCTTTCAAATGATGTTGTTTTGGATTGATTATGGATTGTAAGCATGTTATACTTTGATGAATGTTGGTGTGTATGATGGCATGCTTTAGGATGTTTTAGGTTGCCTTATGCTGAGTGCAAACCTCTTTTGATTGACTTGTGGCTTTATGACCATTTGAGCCTTTGAGTATGCACAATATAGTCTAAATTGCTCTCTCATTAGAATGCTATGTATGAATGCTTTAATCCATGTTTGAATGACACCCTTGGCTTAAATATGTGTGCTTGCATGTTCGTGTATGCTTAGGTGAGTCGAGAAATGCATTTAGGGTCGTGTTGGGGTCGTTTAAGTTGAAATTGAGGAATTGCAGTGCATGGGGTATCGATACCCTCCAAAGTTACTGGAATTTGGACTTTTGAGTGAGAGTAGAGCGTATCGATACGGGGTTCCCGAGTATCGATACGGGTCTACTCTGTTGACCAAGTAGGGTTGACCGAGAAAGGGGGTATCGATACCCCTGGTAAGGGTATCGATACGGTCTTCTCGTGGTTGACTTCTTGGGTTGACCTAGAAAGGGGGTATTGATACCCCTGGCAAGGGTATCGATACTGTCTGCCTGTAAACTAAAAAAATGGACTGTTTATGCATGGCCGGGGTTCGAATGTGTTTTCCTTGTATGTTTCCGCTGTTGTGAATCACTTAAGGTTTAACCATCCTCTAGACAAGATTAAAATAAAAAGAAAAAAATAGGGTTGCTAACCGAGGGGGAATCCTTTGGGTTTCGCTTCGGTTTTCCCCGTGTGGCTCACTCGGACCGGTCATCCGGCCAGACCGGGACGAGGGGGTTACACTTTTAACATGTTGTTTGGGCTTGGTTGCTTTTATCTCGTGACGTTGTTCGCTGTCGTGATCACATAGGAATTAAACGTGCCTTTAGAGAAGATATAATTAAAAGAAATTTTCTAGGGTTGCTAACCGAGTTGGGACCTTAACGGGTTTCACATCGGTTTTCCCCGTGTAGCCTACTCGAACCGGTCAATCGACCAGACCGGGGCGAGGGGGTTACAAAACCATTCGAAATTCAGCTAAATCAAATTAGTGACGCAATTGAAAACTCTCTAGAAAAGGGAAGGACTGCGGACAGTTTAAAAACCGGAAGCCCTTGTGCGCATAATAACACAACGAGGAAGGATTTAAAACATGGTTAACCCATTTTAAAAACTAAAACCACTATAAAACGCGATTAAAATCCTTTTAACCCTTTTTTGTCATTTTGAATAAGCTCTGCCGAAACCCTTCCCCTATTGCTCGTCGTCGGAGTGTCGTCGCACCGGTCGTCGTTACTCAGCCGACGAACTCAAACACCTTAAAACCTCTTTTTTTACCTTTCAAAACCCAAAACTTAAAAACTTTTTGTTTTGCGAAATCAGAACCGAAAAAAACCCTTTCTTTTTTCGAAAAATCGAAAGTTTTTGAAAACCCAAAACTTAAAACAAAGCTCTCTATTGGTTAGCGTCCCCTCCGACTCACCATGCGCAACCCCTGGAAGGTTGGAAGGCTTATCATCAAGGAGGGAGAGCGAACCGACGCGAAGGTAAAAACCCTATCTCTCCTTTTATTTTTTATGCTTCGAAATGAAAAAATTGGGAAGACGATGATACCTCTGAAATTTTTTGTATTGATGCTTCTGAAATTCCCTGTTTTTAACTTGGGGTTACATTACTTTGATTTCGGCTTTTATAGCCCGAAATTACGAATTTTGTATTACATGTAATTCTTTCGGAAATCTGTTATTGGTTGATGATGGTTTGTTTGTATTCATCTTGTTATTTGTTTGTTTGCCTCTGATTTCGGTTATTTTGGTTGTGCGTCTCTGACATTTTTTCATTTGTTTGCATGTGAATGAACGGCCGGAGAGGAGGGGACTAGAGGCGGAGCGGCTCGGTGGTTGAAGAATCGGTGTGGCTGGACGTCGTTGAGCTATCCCAGCCACTCGAGAGGGATCTGGATAGTCTGAGGGATCCAAAAAAGGCGTGCGTGAAGGAGCTAGAGCACCGTGTGCGATCTACACGCGCGCGTTGGGAGCCGAGAAGCCGAGTGTGTGGCGCGTGTGGAAATATGAGGGCCACTGAGAGCCGCTCGATTTGTTCCAGATCCAACGGGTGAGATTGAGCGGCGCATGATCCAGTGGAGTAGCTAGGGTTTCCTTCCTCCATATCGATCTGGACCGTTTGATCTTCTTTCCAGATCTGACGGTCCAAGATGGGCTGCGCAAAAACACCAAGATTAGCATATTATGGTTTTTTAGTTAGATTGGGCCAAACGGGCCTTATGATTTAATATGTTATTTTTTGAGTTTTTTAAAATCTGTAAGTGGACTTTATTATTAATAAACTGGACTTATTTTTATTTTAGATTGGGCTTTTATTTTTTTAATTATGTATTTATATTAGTTAGTTTTTTGTGTTTTCAGACTCGATTCAAAACAATAATAATAATAATAATGATGATGATGATGATGATGATGATGATGATGATGATGATGATGATAATGATAATGATACTATTATGAGTAAAATAATAATAATGATGGTAACTAAAGGAAACTGTAATAATACTAATACTAATAATAATAACAATGATAATAATTTTTAGGGTTTTTTAAATGAATAATATTGTAATAATAATAAGAAACAATACATGATAATAGATAATATTATATATGTCACTTAAATTATACTAATAATATTTTGGTTTGTTTTTTAGTTTTTTTAATCTTAATCGTACGATATAGTTAGTAAAATAAACGAAGCCCATTATTTTAAAAAATAAAAACGGGTTGACACCCCACACAAAATTATTGATTATAGAATTTTTAGGACAAATTTATTTTGGTCATCGTACTTTTAAAATATTCGATAAGGTCACTCAACTTTTAGGTTGATTTCAATATAGTCACCAAACTTTTAGGGCGGATTTATTTTGGTCACCGTACTTTTAAAATATTCGATAAGGTCATCCAACTTTTAGTTCGCTTTCAATATGGTCCCTCCCGTTACCTTCCGTTAAAAGTCGGCGTTAGTTTTTGTTTTTCCTTAATAAAAAATGGGTAAACTACACCAATCACCGCTCAACATTCTTCTCACTCCTATTTTGGTCACTAGAGTTAAAAAAATTGAATTTAATAACTTAACTTTCGAATCATTCATATTTTGTTCATTCTCAAATGACATGTTTATACAAATAGAAAAATTCGATTAATTCTTAAAAAAATTCGGGTAATGATTTTTTTTTACTTTGCTTATTAAATTTATCATATTACCATATTTGATATTTTAATAAGAAAAGTAAAAAATCATTACTCGAATCAAATATTCCAATTAACTGGTCAATCGATTATCTGATTTAATTGGTATAATATAAGATTGAGAATTGAATAATTTGAATTTAGCAAATAACCAAAATATTTTTAAGGATTAATTGAACCCAATTTCGGTACAAATTTTTAAAATAAATTATTTCGATTCGATTATGGTTCACAGTTTTAAGCAAAATTCATTAACTAATCTGATCTAGTATATATAATATTTCTAAATTTTATGCATTGCAATATCTTATAGTCTAATGGTTTTGATACCCTTTCGATTTTTTTAAGTTTTGGCTTTGGGTAGAATTAATAGGTGTGAACTTTCAATTTCTGACTTTCTAGTTGTTGTCACACTTTTATCAAAACCGAAAATTTATTAAATTTACCATAATATCATATCTTATATTTTAATAAACAAGGTAAAAAAATCATTTCCAGAATCAAATATTTCAGTTAACTAGTTAATCGATTATCTGATTTAATTGATACAATATAAGATCGAGAATTGAATAATCTAAATTTACCAATTAACCAAAATAAATCTTTTAAGGATTAAGTGAATTTTTCTATTTGTATAAACATGTCATTTGAGAGTGACCAAAATATGAACAGTTCAAAAGTTAAGTTATTAAACTTATTTTTTTAACTCTAGTGACAAAATATGAGTGAGAAGAATGTTGAGCGATGATTGATGTAGTTTACCCATTTTTTATTAAGGAAAAACGCAAACTAACGTCATCTTTTAACGGAAGGTATCGAGAGGGACCATATTAAAAGTGAACTAAAAGTTCGGTGACTATATAGAAACTGAACTAAAATTTTGGTGACATTATCGAATATTTTAAAAGTACGTTGACCAAAATGAATCCACTCTAAAAGTTTGGTGACTATATTGAAATTGAACTAAAAGTTAGGTAACCTTATCAAATATTTTCAAAGTACGGTGACCAAAAATGAATCTGCCATAAAAATATTGTGACTATTTATGTAGTTTACCCTTAAAATAATAATAATATATTTCTTGAATTCAATATATAAGGTTTCAAATGAGTTGGAAATAGAAGGCGAGAAATTTAAAGATTACGAATTTGTTTGACAATTAGCGGATAGCAGATTACATTAGCTGATAGCTGATATGCATTAGTTAGTTTGATTAGCATATTGTATTATCGTATTGTATAAAAGTATTCAATAAAATTAATTGATGGCTTATAGTTGTTTGATTATTTGAACAAACAAAATGACATATAAAAACATGATTATATTCAATATTTGTTTGAATAATTTATTAGTTATCAATATTTTGTATCAATTAACATTAAGTAGATTATGAAAATTAATTTTTTAATAAAACATTACTAAGCATATTTGAAGGATTTATATATTAATTTATTATTGATATAATTATTTTAAATACAATTTGATTTACTATTAAATTTAAATGAAAATAGCAAATATTAGATTTAGGTTATTTGTAGATTATTAGTAATTGATAACGGTAAAAGAGTCCTTATAACTCTTATGTTAAAATTTCTAATTTCAAAAAGCTCTCATTAGCCGCTTTTTCAATTTGACAAGTTCCAGCCCAAACCGCTTGTTGTGTGTAAAAGTGTCTATCGCAATGTAGTGCAAGTGTACACGACGCAAGTAGTAAAGTGATACTGAAGTATCAGATATCGTCTCCATAGGGACTGGGCCAATAGCTTCACCTCGAATTACTGCACGAGAGGAAAAAGAATAGTTTAAGATGTTATCACGAGAATAATAAAGAATACTGAAAAATAAGATTGAAATAATCAAGATAGAGAGAATGGGCTGGTATTGAATTGCTCAGTAGTGTAGGTATTGCTAAGTCTAGGAAAATCTGCTCTATCGTCGTCCTCGTCGCGGCAGCACCCGTCGCGGTAGCGGTCCGTTGTTTGTCGCGGCAGCGATCACACAACTCTGTACTTCAAGCTTGGCAAGAATCCCTGATGTGCCTTGGCCTATCCCTAGGTCCAAGTCTGTCGATGAACACGTCTTTGATAATACCTCCCGGCGTGAATCGAATGATGAACACCGATGTTGTTGAATTCTTCTTTAGCCACTTAACCTTGTCCTATCCCTAGGTCCGAGATAGTTCAACTATAAACTAGAGAACTTGCACTTATTCCTTTCGTATACTTAACTCTCTCGATATTAAGTAAATAGATAACCTCGCAATGCTCTCCCAATACTCTTGCAAGATGTTAATAACCAGAATAAGAGAACTTGAAGTTTATTTTATTGAACAGAAAATTCCTAAAACAAAAGAAACCCTTGCAACTACTTTACAAATCAACTCGTGTCCCTAAGGGGAATTTAGAACATGTTGAGAAGGGGGGAAACGGCTAGGGTTTTGGGAAGATGGCTAGGAGATAGGTGATATCCTCTCCTAGGTCGAATTACATGCCTTTATATAGGCTTTGGGTTCAAGTTTTCTAATATGGCAAGAATACAAGTTTAAATTAAAGTACAACTCTAATAAAGACTAAATCTTCAGAGAATATAGCTTTAATTCGTCCTTCCTTCTTGCTTCGAGTTTTCTTCCTTGAACTTTGGGCTTGGCCTTCATTCTGATCTAGGGCTTGGAAAAATATAGTGGTATTCCACGAAAGACGGGCTTAATTTTCTCTTTCTGTCGAGGCCCACTTTGCTTCTTCTCCTCAAAACTATTGTCGTCCTTTGCTGTCACGGCGGCGAACATGGCAGCATCGTCCTCCTTGACTGCTCATCCAGTTCCAACTTTTCTGCATCACTGCCCAGCGCCTGCCTCTCCATCTGCTACAGCAGCAACTTGCAAAAACAACCAATTTCAGTAGAAACTGTGTCATTTAACATATTTGTGATGTATAACTGAAATCAAACCTAAATGCAATGAATTATGCTTGAATGCAGCAGAAATATGGGTTAAATAGGGGGTAAATAATAGAACTTTTACACACTCAACACCGCTATTACAATCCTCTATTCACCAAACATCTAAAATAGCGGATTTGATTGGTCAAACTTCTAATTTTGACTCAAAACATTATTTACAAAACCTGGTCTATATATAGTTTCTGAAAATATTTCTATTTTCTTGTTTTTATTTTTTATTTCTATTTTCCAAAAATATGAAAGCATTTTTGGTGAATTGAAATAAAATTTTGTTGTCAACAAAGAAAATAAGGAAACATATTTGGAACTTATATTCTTATAACGGAAACTTGGGAATTGTTTATAAAATAACTGCAAGATCAAACATGTTAGCACTGACTGGGTAATAATCAACAGAAATAAAAGGTAGATAAATAAAAATGTGTTGTGGTATAAACCACTACCTTAGAAACGATTTCGCATTAATGTGTATAATCGTTGCAACAGGCAGTTGTCCCCCGAGGTTATACAGCAACTTCGATAATCGTACACCCAAAGATCAGAGTGAATAATGGTGAAATTGTTCTTCTCACAGAAAGAATAAAAGAGAGAACTTTGAAAGCAGAGAATTCATGATACTTCAGTATTCTAAAAAGCGCTCTCTATTTATAGGTTGTACACAAGTGTTAAAATGGCAAATTGAATCATTCTTAAAAACTAATTTCCGATTTTACGGCTGGTCAACTGTTGATATTCAGCCACTCGTTAATTAGGTGATAAAAAGAATAAATTAATCAACAGATTGATTTCGATTTTATTCTAATTGACATCTAATTAAATCGTTCCGGTTTTAATAATTGCCTATAAATTTGGTTCAAGAATTCAAGTTTTCAAAAAATAATTTTAAAGAAAGTATTTCGAATTTTTTCCAATAAATAGAACGCATGCGGACCACGACCACGTCCATGAGTGGCGGCAGTGACATGCGAGTGAAATAGTTGTTTAACCATATTCAACATGAAAGGGTAAAGAAGACTCTTTAAATATCCTTCCCAAGGGATATACTCTCTCAATGTGGGATATAACAACACCCTCTCTATGTGGGATATAACCAACAAGAAGTAAAATAAAAAAATGGTACACTTATAAAGATTCGAACTAGGATCACAAATTTGATATTTAAGAAAAGTAATGTGGCGTAAAAAACTCAACTCGTCTTGACTCGACTAAAAAAATTCAAATAAAGTTTGAGTTGTAAAATAAAATTGTGAATAACTTGAAATTTTTAATAATTGGTGGATTGATTTTTAAGTTTGAGTCGAGTCCCTTAATTTTTCATGATACATTTATACGTATATAAAAATATGAAGAAATATATGTCACATAAGAAAAAAAATATGAAGAAATATATATGCATATCTTATATGATTAGAGAAATTCGTTTAAATTGGAATCAAAATGTACAACAACATGATAAATAATTACAATTAAATTTGTATAGGAACTCAAAAACTCGACTCGAATTTCATATACTCGAATCAAATCGAAAAAATTTCAAATAAAGTTTGAGTTGTAAAATATAACGCGTCAAATCGAATAACTCATATTTTTTTTTACTCGACTCGAATCGATCGAACGTTCACCCCTAACTCAAATCATTAAATTTAAAATATTATTTTCAATTTTCACATATATTTGTTTTTCAAAAATCGTTTTTAAGAATTTTAACAAAAAACTTTTTCTTCATTATTTTCTATCTTCCAAAAATAAAACAAAAATACTAATGTTTTTTAAACTAAATGCAACCCAAGTGATTTTGTGCAGAAGTAGTGGTGGGATATCAATATTGTTTTTAAATTTTTTAACACTCTTTACATTTATGATCGTAAAAGATGGAACATGTTTACTACCAAAATTGGAAATAATATGAGCATTAGGTTGCTACAAATTTAGTAATAATTTTAATGTGGTAGGACGAAGAAATTATTTTAGGACATGGTAATTTAACATTTTGTTAGTGTATAGGGATTTCATAGGTTTTTGTTAGAGGTGGCAAACTGACCTGAGACTCAAATCAATTATACTTGATATTGATTCGAACTTGATTCGAAACCCAAAAAAATTGAATCGGACAGAAATCGATCCTATTTTTAGTTGAACCGATATGGATCCGAACCAATTTTCAACCGAACTGAATAGACATGATCGATTTCATCCGACCCGAAATCAACCGACCCGAAAATACTTGACTCGATATCAATCAATTCAAAAAGCAACTAAACCGATGTGACCCGACCTAAATCACTATAGACCCGAATTAAATCCGAATCATACCAGATCTAACCCAAACTGAACTGAAACCGAATGTAGTCAAAACCGAACTCGACTCGAACGACCCTTTTACCACCTCTAGTTTTTGTTGATAATCTTCGGGGCATTTTTCTTTCTTCAAAATCATGTTAATATATAATAAAATAATTAACATAAATTAAAATAATTGAAGAGAAAAATAATAGATTAAAAAAATAGGATTCATCGTCGTTAGGAGGGTAATTTACATTTTAGATCATCAAACTTAATTTCAACTTTCATTTACATCACAAACTTTTAATTTAGTCAAATTATATCATTAAATTTTTATTATTTTATAGGCTAAAGGGATAAACTTGCCCTTATAGTAAACCTAAATCATCAATATTATTCCTACTTTTTTCGCATCAATTTTGTCCTCGAAGTCATTCAATTTTATCAGTTTTGCCATTTGACCAACGTTGACCATTAAAGTGTTGATGTGGCGGTTAATGATGCTAATGTGATGGTCTGCGATGCTGATGTGGCAGTACATGTGTGATGATGATGTGGCAGAGGGACATAATTATTTTTTTAACTGGCTTCGAGGGCATAATTGAATTTTACTGAGTTCAGGGGATTAATTGATTTTCAGTTAAAAAAATCAATTCAGCACCTTCTACCACGTCATCATCACACGTGTATTGTCATGTCAATATCGTGGACCGCCACACCAACAACGTTAACTGCCATGTCAACACTTTAACGTACAGTCAAAGGGCAAAATTGATGCAATTGAATGGGTTGGAGGACAAAATTGATGCAAAAAAATTAATGGACAAGCATTACTGATCTGAGTTTACTACAGGGGCAAATTTACCTCTTTAACTTTATTTATAAATTAAATCATTTATATTAACAATGTTAAAAAATTCTAATGTAAAAAAAAACTAAAATTGACATTTTTATTTAACATGCTTTTCACATATCATCGATAAATAATGTTTAATTGACAATTTAAGTATTTTGTTGTGATATAGAATGTAACCCCCTCATCCCGGTCTGGTCGGATGACCGGTCCGAGTGGGCCACACGGGGAAAATCGAAGCGAAACCCGTTAAGGCTTCCCCTCGGTTAACGACCCAAAAATTTCTTTTAACATTAATCTTATCTAGATGCATATTTAATCCCTATGTGAAACACAACAGCGGAAGATACAATCAACGAAACCTTTACCGACCAAACAAACACAAACAGTCCATTTTACTTCATTTTCAGCAGGCCGTTTCGAAACACCTATAGGGTGTTCCGAAACGCCCTGACCTGGTCAACGGGCCTGGGTCAACCACAAGGGGACCGTTCCGAAACAGGGGTGACCCGTATCGGAACGACCTTGACGGTCAATATCTCGTGGTCAACGAGATTTGACCGTTTCGGAACTTCAAAGGCCCGTTCCGGAACGGCTTCATCTCGCCAATTTCTCAAAATTCCAGTAGCGAAAACGTTCCGGAACGACCCTCATCCGTTTCGAAACGGCTGGCCATTTACACAGGGGCCGTTTCGGAACACGGGGACCCGTTCCGAAACGCCCCCTGTCTGCAGATTTTTCTGGGCTGTTTTGAGGCACAAGAATGCCCCAAAACACCAACAAACCACCAAGCAACTTCAAGGCAAGACATCCTAAGGCATAACAATCATACTAGCATGCTTCAACAATAATTAGACATGTCTAAAACCAAGGTCACATCCCAAATACATGCATTTGATCAAACATCATTCAAGCACAAGTATAATCTCTTAAAGCACAGTCCAACATATCAAGCAAGCAAAAGACATAGTTAACATACACCATGGCAACACAACCATGCAAAAGCCATACATATAAAGGAGTCTACACATGCTCCTATCAACCGACAACAACCACAAGACATTTCACATCCCATTGCTCAACCATTACATGTCTAATATTTAAAAATCCATACTTGGCGAAATCAATCCAAACCACACTTCGAGGCTCTCCCCTTGCCCGAGCAACCCACGAACTAAGGATCTGCAATGTTGAACAAAGAGAGCGTAAGCAATGATGCTTAGTGAGGGTAAGCTCTAAAACAAACCTCAACATTGCAGGGTCCGAGTACGATCCAACCAAAGCCATTTACCCTTACCAAAAGTCCACAAGGTATAGATGCATGAGCAATATATCACATGTATGCTACAATTATGAGCTCAATACTACCATACATGCAAATACATATAAACATCCAAACAGCTCATATATCTCCACACATTGATACTCATATCAATCAACATTGGCACCTAGTCATGACTCAAATACGCGGACAACCGTTGGAACTCATATCCAACAACACAACCATTACCTGACGGTGGGATTTCACTCATCACCGGTCTCGCGGAGGGGATTCCACTCATCCTCACGCCCCGTCGATGGGATTCCACTCATCACCGACTATAATTAAATACCATTTCCGGGCGTACCCGTACTCCTCCTTGGTGACTCAACGCCACCAAGGCCACGCGCGACTTTGACTCATGTGTACACACTAACATCCTAATGATCGATCATTTGTATTTAAGTATACTAGTGCAAATATTTTACTCATTCCACAACACACATTTCAATCATTTCCGTGCTTAGCACGTACTCACTATGGACACAACCATGAACCATCACCATGCATGCTTTAAGCCATACAACCCATGCCTCAATTCACATGTATAAAACAATATACATAAGCATTCATATCACAAGACATACGAGGCATATACATTCATACATTTGAGTTCATCCAAAGGCTTAGATCAAGATTAGGATTAGGCTACCTCCCTAATCCTAACTCTAGGTGGGTCTACCAAGCCCAACCTAGTCCATATACTCGAACCAACCAATTTAAAACCGTTTAAAACAATTAACCACTCACCTAAGCTTCCTAGCTCAAAGACCAAGCAAGCGCAACCTTCAAATTCCCGGATTCGATCCCGAAGCTTCTTCCACGTTTCCCCTTGCTTCTAGCCAAACAAAACACATACATCACTTCTCAAATCAATGCTAATTCAGCCATCAATCCACTTTGCAAAACACAACTCAATTTCCACCATTTCTAAAACACATAACATCTCAAAAACCCAATTTTCGGACTCCCACAATCAAGGGCTGAAATACCCAATTCCAAGCACCCAAATGACTTCCAAAATATCCCAAATCACCCTCCTAACATAGATAGACCATCAGCCCTTCAATTCCAATACAAATCCTCTCAAAAACCCCATTTTTCAAACCCTAAAATTGGCCCTAAAGACCCACTACGAAAATTCACCCAAACTTGATCAAATTCATATATGTTGTGTATTTTAGCATGATTAACAAAAACCCCAACACAATTTCTTAAGACAAATTGAAAAACCCCATTAAAATCCAATTTTCCTCATAAACCCTAATTTTCCAAACCCCCACATTTTTAAATTCTAAGACAATGGTTAAATAGAGGGTAAAGAGGTGATTAAGAAAATGACTTTACCTTTCAAAAAGCCCTTGGATTGGAGTTGAAAATGAATGGAATAGGGTTTTGCTAGTTGAGAGGTTTTGAAAGAGAGGAGGGAGGTTTTTCATGGGTTTTGGGGAAGAAAGGGGAAAAGATGACAAAATGGAAAAAGTTTTCATCCTTTTTCAAATAGTTTGGGCAAATTGCATTATGAGTCCTCCTCTCTTAAATTAAACTTAATTAGGTCACGTTCTGAAGTCGAGTTGTCTTAATTAACATTTTTATTTAGCCCGACTAAAACCCGGTTAACTCCTAGGCCTAAGACGCGGGTGTTACAACTCTCCCCCACTTAAGGAAATTTCGTCCCCGAAATTACCTGGTGGAAACAGATACGGAAACTACTCAACCATATCCGCTTTCCTCTCCCACGTGGCCTCTTGCACACCTCTATGCCTCCACAACACCTTGACCAACTCTATGGTCTTGCCACGCAACACCTTGCTATCCGAAGCAAGTATCTCAACGGGCTCTTCATTATAAGACAAATCCGGATTCAACTCTATCTCCTCAACGAGCATCACATGAGAAGGGTCTGATATATACCTCCTAAGCATAGACACATGAAAGACATCATGGATCTTCTCTAACTCAGAAGGTAACCTCAACCGATAAGCTACGGGCCCAATCCGCTCAACTATCTCATACGGACCAATGAACCTCGGACTCAACTTGCCTTTCCGGCCAAATCTCATTACCTTCTTCCACGGAGATACCTTCAGAAACACTTTCTCACCCACTGAGTACTCAACCTCTTTCCTCTTCAAATCTGCATAGGACTTCTGACGATCGGAAGCTGCTTTCAAACGGTCACAAATCAATTTCACTTTTTCCGTGGTTCCTTTAAGCAAGTCTGGCATAGGTAACAACCTCTGACCCGTCTCAGCCCAACAAATCGGAGTTCTACACCGTCTACCATACAAAGCCTCATAAGGTGCCATCTGTATACTAGACTGATAACTGTTGTTGTAAGCAAACTCAACTAACGGTAAGTGCTTCTCCCAAGAACCCTGGAAATCAATCACACAACAACGAAGCATATCCTCTAGAATCTGTATCACTCGCTCTGACTGCCCATCGGACTGCGGATGATAAGATGTGCTGAAATGCAAACGACTACCCAAAGCACCATGCAAACAACTCCAGAACCTCGAAGTAAATCTAGGATCCCTATCTGAAACTATAGACTTTGTAACTCCATGAAGTCTCACAATCTCACGAATGTACAAGTTTGCCAACTTATCTAAGGAATCCGTAGTGTTCACTGCTAAGAAGTGAGCACACTTAGTGAACCTATCAACAATCACCCAAACTGAATTCTTCTTCGAAGGAGACAAAGGCAACCCCGATACAAAATCCATGGTGATCCTCTCCCATTTCCATTACGGAATCTTCAAAGGCTGTAACAAACCTGAAGGAACCTGATGTTCTGCCTTCACTCTCTGACAAACCATGCAACGGCTCACATACTCGGCTACATCTCTCTTCAAACCAACCCAATAGTAATCATTCTTCAAATCTCGGTACATCTTGGTACTACCCGGATGCATAGAAAAGGGACTCGAATGTGCTTCACTCAAAATCTGACGTCTCAGCTCAACATCTTCCGGTACCACAATTCTATCCCTAAAGCACAACAAACTCTCACCACTGAAACTATACTCAGTCGGTCTCCTTTCGGCTATGTCCTGAACATGAGGAACTAGGTTCACATCTTGCAACTGCTTCTCTCTAATCAACTGAATCAAAGAAGGCTTCACTTGCAACTCGGTGATCAAACCACCATCATCGGACACACTCAATCTAGCAAACATAGCTCTCAGCTCAACGGCCACTTTTCTACTCAAAGCATCGGCTACTACGTTTGCTTTACCCGGATGGTACTCGATAGTCAAATCATAATCTTTTAACAACTCTAGTCATCTCCTCTGTCTCAAGTTCAACTCTTTCTGTGTCATCAAGTACTTCAAGCTTTTGTGATCTGTGTAAACTATACACTTCTCACCATACAAATAGTGACGCCAAATTTTCAATGCAAACACAACCGCGGCTAGCTCTATGTCATGAGTAGGATAGTTCTTCTCATGAATCTTCAACTGTCTAGAAGCATAAGCAACAACTCTCCTATCTTGCATCAAAACACATCCTAAGCCTACGTAGGAAGCATCACTGTAAATCACAAACTCCTTACCTGAAACAGGTTGCACTAACACTGGAGCATTCGTCAAAGCTTCTTTCAATTTTTCAAAGGCCTTTTGTCTTGCATCTGACCATTCAAACTTGACTCCCTTTTGCAACAACTTAGTCAAGGGAGCAGCTACTCTAGAGAAGCCATCAACGAACCTCCTATAGTAACCAGCTAATCCTAGGAAACTCCTAATCTCGGTCACGGACTTAGGTTGCTTCCACTCAACAATAGCCTCAATCTTCGATGGATCAACTCGGATACCTTCGGCCGAAACAACATGGCCAAGAAACACAACCTCTCTAATCCAGAACTCACACTTACTGAGCTTCGCATACAACTGATTGCTCAACAATCTCTGCAAAACAAATCTCAAGTGCTCATCGTGCTCTTCTTCTGTCTTCGAGTACACAAGTATATCATCAACGAAGACAACCACAAATCGGTCTAAATAGTCTCTAAAAATTCTGTTCATCATGTCCATGAATGCTGCTGGTGCATTCGTGAGCCCAAATGGCATCACAAGAAACTCATAGTGACCATACCTAGTCCTAAAAGTTGTCTTTGGAACATCACACTCTTTCACTTTCAACTGGTAGTACCCGGATCTCAAATCTATCTTCGAGAACACTGAAGCACCCCCCAACTGATCAAACAAATCATCTATACGCGGCAACGGATACTTGTTCTTCACAGTCAACTGATTCAGTTGTCTATAGTCAATACACATACGCATGCTACCATCTTTCTTCTTCACAAACAACACTGGAGCACCCCACGGAGAACTGCTAGGCCTAATGAAACCACGGTCTAATAATTCTTGCAACTGACTCTTCAATTCTTTCAACTCTTTCGGAGCCATACGATACGGAGCTATCGAAACCGGACTAGACCCTGAAACTGTCTCAATCACAAACTCAACATCTCTGTCAGGAGGCAAACCCGGCAACTCTTCAGGAAACACATCTGGAAAATCACACACTGTTCTGATATCTTTCGGTCTAGCTTCACTCATATCCGGATTCATAACATAAGCTAAATAGGCCCCACATCCAGAGTCCATCAACCTATGAGCCTCTAAAGCTGACACCACGTTAGACAAGAACTTAATGTTCTCGCCCACTACCACTATCTCGTAATCATCAGAGAGTTTCAAGGAGATTCTCTTTGTCTCAAAATCCACACTAGCCCGATGCTCAACCAACCAGTCCATACCCAAAATGATATCAAAACCATAGAAGGGAAGTTCCATCATGTCAACTGAGAACACATGACCCTGAATCTTCAGTGGACACCTCCTATACATACGTCTAACCACAACTGTCTCACCAAAAGAACTAGTAACATGCATACCTACATCTAAGATCTCAACAGGAATATCTAACTTCTGTGCATGCTTACTCAAAATGTAGGAATGCGTAGAACCCGAATCAACCAAAGAAAGCAAGGACATAGACTGTAACTCAAAATTACCTGCTATCACATCGGTGTCGTTCCCGGTCTCTCTCTGAGCATAGACCCTCGCTGGTCCTCCCGCCTCTGGCTGCACAGCCACAACATGAGCAAGGTTCCTCTGAGCATCTCCCCTAGGTGCATCAGCCCTCGGCTGGAAGTAGCCACGACCGCGCCCACGGCCTCTCTGAAAATCATTACCTCTCGCAGGAGCCTGAGCTATGTTCGGTGCCTGAGCTGCCTGACGTGGACAGTCCCTCCTAAAGTGGTCCCTCGAACCACAGTTCCAACAAGCATGAAAGTTACCCCAGCACTCTCTCGTGTGCTGTCTCCCACACTGTGCACACTCGGGCAAGCGCCCTCCTCCTCTATGGCCCTGATGGCCCCTACCATGGTGGCCACCGCCACGTCTCTGATCAAACTGATGTCCGCCACCTCTGTGCCTCTTGGCATCTCTACCATCAAAGTGGTTATGCCTCTTTCCAGAACCAGAACCACCAGCTCGTTTGGCTGAACCCAAACTATGCTCCAAATCCTTGGCCCTCGCGACCAACACATCAAAGTCTGAGTAGTCAGAAGCCAACGTGTACCTCTTAACCTCTTCATTCAATCCGTATCGGAATCGTTTGCAGCGTTCCACTTCAGTAGGAACCAACTCTGGGGCATACTGACTCAAGCGAACAAAGCGGATCTCATAATCAGTCACTGAAGCATCTCCCTGAGTGAGAGCCATGAACTCTCTCTTCTTTTCATCTAGGTACCTCGGTCCTAAGTACCTCTTCCGGAAAGCAGACTCAAAGAAATCCCAATCTATCTCGGCCTCTGGAATCCCGGTAGTGATGATGACCCACCAGGTGTAGGCATCACCCTGAAGCAGTGAGATCACACAACCCAATCTACGTGCGCCCGCACAACCCATCTGAGCCAAAATACGAACTGTCTTCTCTAACCATAACTCTGACCTCTCCGGAGTGGATCCTCTAAACTCCTCGGCCCCTAAGCTACGGAGCCTCTCCAACGGTAAGCTAGCATCATCACCCCTAGGCTGAGCTGCAGCCTGGGCTCCCGCAACTGCGGCCTGGAATGCTCCCGCTATTGCTTGCACAAGCGGAGTCATATCAATTCCAGCTGGACCTTGGCCACCTTGGCCACCTTGAGGTCCATTTCCTCCGGCTCCATCCTCGCCCCCAACTCCCGGTGGAGGAGCGCCAACTCCCGCTGCCCCTGGTCCCTCTATATGAGCTCCCGCACCAACTACCGGCTCAACAGGAGCTACAACTCGTGGTTCCTGACGAACCAACCTTGGTCTACCTCTCGGTCTAGACATTGCTCTCTCAGATATTAACTACAACCACAACAACAACACACAAGTTGGGTTAGCAAGGCGAGGCTTCCAAGTGTCCAAGTATGTTTCCTCACTTAAAAAAAATCATTTTCCAATGTAACAGTAGCAATGGGACTCACGCACACATGCTTTAAAATAAAACAATCAGCATACTTGTCACATAAGCAACCATTCTTGCAGATTAAGCAAACACCCTGCAGTTTCACCTCAAAAACATTAAACTTACCTCACTTACCTGCCCAAGGTCTCGGTAACCTTAGGCTCTGATACCAACAAGTGTAACCCCCTCGTCCCGGTCTGGTCGGATGACCGGTCCGAGTGGGCCACACGGGGAAAACCGAAGCGAAACCCGTTAAGGCTTCCCCTCGGTTAACGACCCAAAAATTTCTTTTAACATTAATCTTATCTAGATGCATATTTAATCCCTATGTGAAACACAACAGCGGAAGATACAATCAACGAAACCTTTACCGACCAAACAAACACAAACAGTCCATTTTACTTCATTTTCAGCAGGCCGTTTCGAAACACCTATAGGGTGTTCCGAAACGCCCTGACCTGGTCAACGGGCCTGGGTCAACCACAAGGGGACCGTTCTGAAACAGGGGTGACCCGTATCGGAACGACCTTGACGGTCAATATCTCGTGGTCAACGAGATTTGACCGTTTCGGAACTTCAAAGGCCCGTTCCGGAACGGCTTCATCTCGCCAATTTCTCAAAATTCCAGTAGCGAAAACGTTCCAGAATGACCCTCATCCGTTTCGAAACGGCTGGACATTTACACAGGGGCCGTTTCGGAACACGGGGACCCGTTCCGAAACGCCCCCTGTCTGCAGATTTTTCTGGGCAGTTTTGAGGCACAAGAATGCCCCAAAACACCAACAAACCACCAAGCAACTTCAAGGCAAGACATCCTAAGGCATAACAATCATACTAGCATGCTTCAACAATAATTAGACATGTCTAAAACCAAGGTCACATCCCAAATACATGCATTTGATCAAACATCATTCAAGCACAAGTATAATCTCTTAAAGCACAGTCCAACATATCAAGCAAGCAAAAGACATAGTTAACATACACCATGGCAACACAACCATGCAAAAGCCATACATATAAAGGAGTCTACACATGCTCCTATCAACCGACAACAACCACAAGACATTTCACATCCCATTGCTCAACCATTACATGTCTAATATTTAAAAATCCATACTTGGCGAAATCAATCCAAACCACACTTCGAGGCTCTCCCCTTGCCCGAGCAACCCACGAACTAAGGATCTGCAATGTTGAACAAAGAGAGCGTAAGCAATGATGCTTAGTGAGGGTAAGCTCTAAAACAAACCTCAACATTGCAGGGTCCGAGTACGATCCAACCAAAGCCATTTACCCTTACCAAAAGTCCACAAGGTATAGATGCATGAGCAATATATCACATGTATGCTACAATTATGAGCTCAATACTACCATACATGCAAATACATATAAACATCCAAACAGCTCATATATCTCCACACATTGATACTCATATCAATCAACATTGGCACCTAGTCATGACTCAAATACGCGGACAACCGTTGGAACTCATATCCAACAACACAACCATTACCTGACGGTGGGATTTCACTCATCACCGGTCTCACGGAGGGGATTCCACTCATCCTCACGCCCCGTCGATGGGATTCCACTCATCACCGACTATAACTAAATACCATTTCCGGGCGTACCCGTACTCCTCCTTGGTGACTCAACGCCACCAAGGTCACGCGCGACTTTGACTCATGTGTACACACTAACATCCTAATGATCGATCATTTGTATTTAAGTATACTAGTGCCAATATTTTACTCATTCCACAACACACATTTCAATCATTTCCGTGCTTAGCACGTACTCACCATGGACACAACCATGAACCATCACCATGCATGCTTTAAGCCATACAACCCATGCCTCAATTCACATGTATAAAACAATATACATAAGCATTCATATCACAAGACATACGAGGCATATACATTCATACATTTGAGTTCATCCAAAGGCTTAGATCAAGATTAGGATTAGGCTACCTCCCTAATCCTAACTCTAGGTGGGTCTACCAAGCCCAACCTAGTCCATATACTCGAACCAACCAATTTAAAACCGTTTAAAACAATTAACCACTCACCTAAGCTTCCTAGCTCAAAGACCAAGCAAGCGCAACCTTCAAATTCCCGGATTCGATCTCGAAGCTTCTTCCACGTTTCCCCTTGCTTCTAGCCAAACAAAACACATACATCACTTCTCAAATCAATGCTAATTCAGCCATCAATCCACTTTGCAAAACACAACTCAATTTCCACCATTTCTAAAACACATAACATCTCAAAAACCCAATTTTCGGACTCCCACAATCAAGGGCTGAAATACCCAATTCCAAGCACCCAAATGACTTCCAAAATATCCCAAATCACCCTCCTAACATAGATAGACCATCAGCCCTTCAATTCCAATACAAATCCTCTCAAAAACCCCATTTTTCAAACCCTAAAATTGGCCCTAAAGACCCACTACGAAAATTCACCCAAACTTGATCAAATTCATATATGTTGTGTATTTTAGCATGATTAACAAAAACCCCAACACAATTTCTTAAGACAAATTGAAAAACCCCATTAAAATCCAATTTTCCTCATAAACCCTAATTTTCCAAACCCCCACATTTTTAAATTCTAAGACAATGGTTAAATAGAGGGTAAAGAGGTGATTAAGAAAATGACTTTACCTTTCAAAAAGCCCTTGGATTGGAGTTGAAAATGAATGGAATAGGGTTTTGCTAGTTGAGAGGTTTTGAAAGAGAGGAGGGAGGTTTTTCATGGGTTTTGGGGAAGAAAGGGGAAAAGATGACAAAATGGAAAAAGTTTTCATCCTTTTTCAAATAGTTTGGGCAAATTGCATTATGAGTCCTCCTCTCTTAAATTAAACTTAATTAGGTCACGTTCTGAAGTTGAGTTGTCTTAATTAACATTTTTATTTAGCCCGACTAAAACCCGGTTAACTCCTAGGCCTAAGACGCGGGTGTTACATAGAAATTTTAGATATTTTTTCTCTTTGAATTTATTTAAATAGAATATTTCAGTAAATTTTTACAGAAAAATATTTAAATTATTAATTAAACATTATTTAATAATGATATGTAGAAAATACGTTAAGCAAAAGTGTCAATTTCGATTTTTACATTAAAAATTATGAACGTTGTTAATATATGTGACCTAATTTATAAATAATATAAAAGTTAAATGTAAATTACCCTCGTTAAGAGAACAATAAAGTTTAGTTTCCGGTTTACAAATACAAAAGGACCTTGTATTATTTTAATATTTAAATTTAATCTTTATATTTTATTTTTGTGAAATTAAATTCTAGTACTATTTTTTATTTGAAAAATCTTGATTTCTCCTTAAGTTTTTCTTCAATTTTTCTGTTAACGGCACAATTATAAATAAGGTAAAACAATTCTTTAATTCTCTATATTTAAATTTTTATCAATTAAACAATATAATTTTTCAATCATCTACATTTACATCTTTTTAAGGGTGGATTTGGTAAAAAAAATGTAAACATAAGAATTAAAAAATATTTCTTATTTCTTTTATAGTTCTCAGGTCAGCATTTAAAAACAAAATTAGTTACAAACTAGAAGAAAAATCAAGATTTTTAAATTAAAATAATATAGAAACTCTATTTTATAAAAATAAAGTATAAAAACTAAGTTTTAAATTTTAAAATAATAGACTAACCTCTAACATATCTAAACATTTAGTTCCTTAAGTATAGAAAACAGCATTTACATGTTTTTAAAAATTAATAATAATTGTCATGTTTGGTAATTAACATATAGCTGATAGCGGTTATTGGATTATATTAGCTGATAGCGGATAGATGATAGCATTAACTGATTTGACTAGCGGATTACATTAGTTGATTGTATAAAAGTGTTTGGTAAAATTAACTGATAAATAATATATGTTTGATTATTTGAACAAGCAAAATGACATGTAAGGACATGATTATATTCGATATTTGTTTGAATAATTTATTAGTTATTAATATTTTGTATTTATTAATATTAATTAAATTATGAAAATTAATTTTTTATATCATTACTGAGCATATACGAAAGGATGTGCATATTAATTTTTTATTTGTGAAATTATATTTTTAATATAATTTTAATACTTATTAAATTTAGATGTATATATTAATTTTTTATTTTATGGGATTATATTTTGGATATAATTTTATTAATTATTAAATTTAGATGTACATATTAATTTCTTATTTATGAAATTATATTTTGAATATAATTTTATTAATTATTACATTTATATTTATTTATTAATTTATACATTAATTTCTTATTTATGAAATTATTTTTAAATTTCATTAGTTATTCAAATTAATTTTATTTAGTGTTGTGAATAAAATAACGAAGAACAACGAACAAAAATAAAAGAACAGAGAGATTAGAGAAAGTGGGAGATTTGTATTATTCTCAAATATTGACTTGTATACAATGCCTTCACTAATTCATCTATTTATAGGCGTAAGAAGTACATAATACATTAAACTCTAATTAATGTAGATAATATTCCTAATGATAAAGTAAGTCAAATCTCCTTGTTAAAGTTCTTATCATGATAGACATCCACTTAGATAAATATTCATAACACTCCCCCTTGGATGTCTATGAAGATAATGTGTCTCGTTAAAACCTTACTAAGATAAAAAAAAATCTGTGGGAAAAAAATTTTATTAGTGAAGGAAAAAGAGTACACATATCTTTGATACACATAACATGTTGTCTCATTAAAAACCTTACCAGGAAAACCCATTGGGACAAAACTTTGGTTAAGGAAAAAAGAGTGCAACGCGTATTTACTCCCTCTCATGAAAACACATAAAAGATTTTTGAATCTTCATAGTTCAATCTTAAATACTATATTGTCTAGGGATCGTGAGGGATGAAACATTGGAGTAATATGTTTTCATGATGTATCCACCTTTCAATTGAGATATACATCTTGCATTATCTCTACACAAAATAGCTTCATATCATATCTTGTGAAAGTAAATCCACATATCTTCTGGATATGTTGGGTCAATGGTTTTAGCCAAACACATTTTTGGCTTGCCTCGTGCATAACAATTATTTCTACAAGATTTGAGGAGACATCGATAAATGTTTGAAGATCTAAAGGTAATGATCTTTGTATATCTATGGATATTTCTTGACCAACTAATATATGATGCTTCTAGAATAATTATTTATTTATCTTTCTTCCGAAGATAAATTTATTCACACCTAACAATCTTACAAGTATTGAGATACTTAATAGATATATTTTATCCATACTGAATCTTCTTTAAGACTCTTTCGAATTATGTACATTTAAGTGCTCGATCGTTAGGTCGAGACAAAACCACATCTCAAGATTCATTTTCTGAAATACTTTCATTAAATACTTTGAAAACTCTTCATGAGTTTCCAATTTTGAAGCTCTTCATGAGTTCTAATAATATCATGAATCTTGATCCAAAGTCCTTTATAAAATGCATAAGAAAATATGATCATTTTTTTAACACCCAGATTTGGGGGTCGGGTGAAAATAATATTAAAATAATGTTTCGAGTTTCGGTTTCATAATTAAAATAATAAAATATTATTTGGGCTTCGTATTTTCAAAACAAACATTTTATGTTGGACTTAAATTGATTTGAAACCCAAAAATTCCATGGATTTTAGAATAGTGGAAGATGACTATTTTCATTAATGGCATACTTGTAAATAAATGGACTTGTGGAATTAAAAACCCATTTTCAATTTAAATGAGCTTATTCATCATCTTCTTCCCTCTTCCTCCCCAAATCTCACGACAAAAGCACTCTCTCCCCAAGGCTTACTATTTCATCATCTTACTTGCTCTTTGTTGGAGATTTTTCAAAGGTAAAACCGTTTTTGACTTGTCCTCTCTTTCCTCTACAACCTAGTACCTTTATTTTTCACAAAGCTCATAATTTTTGTATCTTGGTGTTTTAAAAGTTTAGATTAAAAATGTCATATTTATTGTCTATAACTTAAGTTTTTGATTTTTTGAGGTTATATGAGTTATTTACAACCTAAAAGGTCTAACATATTTGATTTTTACATGATTTTGCGGTGTTTCTCGAAATTGGGTTTTATGGGGGTTTTAAAGAGCTTAAATGTTGAGTTTTAGGGGTGTTTTATGTTGGAATTTGTTTGTTGATGGTTAGGCTATGTATAAGGGTTGTTTTGTAAGCTTTTAGAGGTGTTAAAGGCTTTGGAGTCAAGGGTTTTGGGTTGTGCTTCATGGCTGCTCGGGAATGAAAGTTTTGGGAGTTGTTCTTAGCTTGAATCATGTGTTTTGTGCTTGATTAGTGTTTTGGGTTTGCTACATTGATTTGTGAACTAATTTGAGGTTGTTTTGATTGTGTTGGGATGATTAGAAGCAAGGATTTGTGTTGGTGAAGCCTCGAGATCGAATCCGGAATCGTTGGAAGCTTGATCAGCTAGTGTGGTTGAGCTTGGAATAGTCGGTGAGTGGTTAAATGTTTTTAAATGGTTTTCAAGTGTTGGTTCAAGCATGTGGACTAGGTTGGGCTTGGTAGACCCACCTAGAGTTGGGATTAGATTGGTAGTCTAATCCCAAGCTTTAGTTAGAGACTATGGTTGATATTTATATGTTGTGTATACCTCATGTTTAATTGTGATTATGGTGGCTATGTATATTGTGTTATACACGTTTGTTGAGGTATGGTATTGATGCATTGTTATATGCATGAGGTTTGTGCATGACGGTGAGTCATGGTGAGTACGTGCTAAGCACGGAAATTGGTAAGAAATGGTGTTGTGAAAGATTAATGAAATGTGTAGTATTGGCACTAGTATGCTTGGGTACAATGATCGATCATTAGGATGTTTAGTGTGCACACGAGAGTCAAATGCGCGCGTGGTCTTGGTGATGGTAGTCATCAAGATGGAGTACGGGTTCGCCCGGAAATTCTTCTTATATATGTTAGTCGGTGATGAGTGTAATCCCATCGACGGGGCGTGAGGATGAGTGGAATCCTCTCCGCGTGAAACGGTGATGAGTGTAATCTCACTGTAAGGTAATGGTTGTGGTTGGATGTGAGTTCCAACGGTTATCCGCGTATTCGAGTCATAGCTAGGTGACAATATGGATTGATATATGTGTTGATTATACATTGATATATGTATTTCCATGTGTTGAGCTTATGAGTTGTTGAGCATGACATGATGTTGATATTTATGTTCATGCATCATTTATATTTTGGCTCATGTGGTTCGAAGATAAGATCATGCATTCTACCTTGGTTGTATGCTCGTGCTTGGACCCTACATTGTCGAGGTTTGTTTTATGAGCTTACCCTCACTAAGCTTTATGCTTACGCTCTCTTTTGTTCTAGGAGCATGTTAAACTCCTTGTTATGTGGATGATATGTTTAAGGCTTGTTTATACCTAGTATGTTGGCCTTGTGCCTTTATGAATGCCTAAGTGTATGTTCTTGTTGAAGCATGAATCTTAAATGCCATGTATGAAACATGTGTTGTTTGTTGATCCTTTGAGTGTATGGCTTTTACATGTTTGTTGAGTGCTAAGCATGTTTGTATAGGGTACCTTGCATCTAGAATTGTTGTATGTTGGTTGTGGAGGTTTTAGTTTGTGTTTTGGGACAGTCAAGTGCCATAAACCAGCTAAAACCAGTCTACTCGCAGAGGGCGTATCGAAACGGTTGGTCCCATTTCGATACGGCCCCTTTGTTTTTGGCCAGGCGTTTCGGTACGCAAAGGGGTCGTTTCGATACGTTTTTGCCACTGGAAATCTAAGATTTTGACGATAAATTGAAGTATCGAAACGAGCCTTGGCGTTTCGGAACGGTCTTCGTATCATTGACCACGAGAAGTTGACCGTTGAGGGCATTTCGATACGGTCCACCCCTGTTTCGAAACGGTCTTCTCGGCTTGACTTTGGCCAGTTGACCTAGTCAAGGCATATCGAAACACCCTATGGGCGTTTCGATACGGTCTGCAGTTTAAGTTTAAAATGGGTTGTTTTGATTGGTTGTTTGGTTGTTTGCCTCGTTTGTTTCTTCCGTTGTTGCCTTTTTCACATAAGACATAATAATGCATCTAGATAAGATAATAATAAATGAAAAGTTATCTCGGGTTGTTAACCAAAGTGGAGCATTAACGGGTTTCTCTTCGGTTATCCCCGTGTAGCCCGCTCGGACCGGTCAGTCGCCCGGACCGGGACGAGGGGGTTACAATTTTTATAGTATTTCCTCAATAAGTACTGACTAAGGTGATCATACCAAATGCGCCAAAATATAAATATTCAATGAGACATGTCTAAATAATTTTCCTCAGAAATTTCCAAATGCTTCTAGCATTTTATATCCTTTAAGGATAAATAGGGATCTACAAAATAATTAGACGCATATAAAATATTTCATAATTGCCAAAGTAATTGCATCTACCATGAAGTAAGGTGTTTGAACTATTGGTCCAAATACTTCTCTTTTAGAAGTTCAAAGCGTCTTTCTACATTGGCCAATTCAATATCTATATTTCTGGATAGATTTCTATACAAGATCCTCATTTTTTTGCTTTACTTCTATAGAAGTATTCTCTGTAAAATATTTTTGCAAAATCGTTGTCGACAACTTTTCAATTTTCGGGTTCTATTCTCATAGTGACATAACTCATCGAGATCTCTTAAAGATTTCAATTTTTATTTTAGATATCTGAAACTCTTCAAGAGTTTTATTATTAGTTATGCCTTGAGTCTCTTCAAGAGCACCCACCTTCAATATATGATCATCTCATACTATTTTCTATTTACGAGAATTTTGATCATTGGAACCAATTTCAACTATCATGCTTCAGGCATAATTTACATCCATTCGATCTAACATGTAATTTAAACTTAGAGCATTTTCAGCTAGTATATGAGACTTGATTACTCTCATTAGGTCAATAAATATGTCTGGCATTTGACATACAATAACTTGAATTATGTTATAAACTTTTAGTTCATATTCGAGGATCTAGATAATGATAATTCATTTCCTTCTTTATCCAACTGATTATTCTCTCCCCTTGATGTTGAGAAAAATCATTTCATAAATAATTCTCTAATTAATGTTTAAGAATTTAAACATAAAAGGAGACTCGTACTCAATATATATTCTCAACCCTTTTTATTTACCCATTTTGTGCGCTGTGGTGAAGCAATTCAATAATATATCGCACATTCAAATTTCTAAAATGGGAAATATGAATTCTGACCAAAAGTCAAATCATAATGGGAAGTTTATTATAACTCATTGGCTTGATGCGTATAAGTGCTGCTATATGAAAATACCATAAAAATGATAATCGTCTTGTTCTCATAGTTTAGCTATAAAGAAGGAGGCATCTAATTAAAATTTTACTAAACCGTATTTTTATAATCAATAGGCTTTGTAACAATTGATATAGCCTAAAATATAAACCCACAAGCTTTTGCAAGACGAATAGTATAACTGCATAATCTGAATCCTTTTATAATCAATCTCACAAACTTCTAGTTGTAAATTGATAAAACAATGTAGATGCGTCTACTAATATCATATAAAACTTTACACATTTTATGGATAAATGAGCTCATTTTTCATTCAGATATGCAAGACATGCAATCTCAACTTTAGTATAAGAACTTCAAATTCTTTTGATAAGTGGAACCTTAATCATTTTCTTTGAGAACAAGCAACACAAGAATTTCGTGTTTTTTAGTAAATAGAATTTAATCAATTCCTTTGAGAACAAGCACCATAAGAACTTCAGGTTCTTTTTATAAATGTTCATATAAATCTCAATAGCTTTCGCATCATTATTGATCATGATGGTCTAACCGATCATGGCAACTATATACAAGTGTGTATATACATTTTTGAATTTGGTAAAATTCGAGTTTACCATAACATGTGATTCAATCTCACTCGTACATGTCTAGTACGTCCATTAAAATTGTTCATTTGAATAGGAATATATTTAGCTCTTTCGGAGCTTTCAATGAAAATTATTCTTTTGGTAGCAATATATAACTCTTTTCGAGCTTTCAACGAATTTTTTTGGCTACCAAAACTTATACCTACATTGGCTTATTTCAAATGCCAATTGATAACATGTGTTATCTATAATTCCAAAAGAATATTTTACGAACTCATATTGCTCTCTTAAAATTTTCACTTCTAGTGGTGACAATATTATTACCATTAGCGGTAATTATTGCAATATTCGCAATTATGCACTTTTCACAATGTGCTTTCTCTCAAGAACTTATTGCTCTTCATGAGCATCAATAATTTCAGTACTTGAGATATAGTACTTACATTTTTTCCTTGCATATAAATGAGAAAATATAGCTTATGCTTCTGCTAAGCATAAATCGTCACCATAAATTATATTTGATAAGTAATCATGTTAAACAAAATAAATAAATATCATAATATATAAATATAAATATAAAACATAAATGATTAATGTGTAAAGTAAATAAAAATAAAGCAAAATAAATAAAAAGATAAATAATTTTCCTCAAAGTTATGAAAATAATTAGAAGATGATTTATTCCCTTCAAGGGTTATAAGGAAATCAATGTTCAAATGAGTTGGACCAATATTATCTTTATCATTTTTCGCAAACAAAATTTGCTTTTATTTTCTTTCCTTTATCATTCAATGATTGTTGATTTTTTCAGCGTAAGATAAGTACGAGACCAATGATTTATAACATCACATTGGTAATAAAAAATTTCACTTTCTTAGAATGATCTTTATCGCTCTTGTCATCGTTATAACCTTACTATCAGTGGGTAGAAGTATTCTTAAAATGACCATAATGTCTATATCATGCCTCGACTATAACGACAACTTCTAATGTGGCTTTTATTCTTTCCATAATATAATCTCACATTCACTTCAGGGAATGGAGTAGAGCCAGTGGGCCTTTGAAACCTTTTTCCCAATATCGTGTCTGAGAACAACATTATTTGTCGTGAAAAGTGGAGTATGTTTTTATTAACATATCCTCATCACAGAGAACAAAGATTTAATCCTCGTACGCGGTGTTGTTAAACAAGCCCACAAGGTTTTTTAAAATCCTCCTTTGAGACCAATAGCCTCGCAGAATGAGATGTCCAGCCAATATACTTGGATTATATCGAAGTTATGTCGTCACTATTAACTTTAACAAAAAATTGTCAAACCCTTAATCAAAATAATTAGAACAAGACAATAATCAAATAATAGATCAATAAATACTGACCATAATTTAAAAACGATTAAAAAACATACCAAAATTTCCAAGATAGTTTGAATATATAGTGGATGTAACCCCCTCGTCCCGGTCTGGCCGGATGACCGGTCCGAGTGGGCCACACGGGGAAAACTGAAGCGAAACCCGTTAAGGTTCCCCCTCGGTTAGCAACCCTATTTTTTTAACTTAATCTTTTCTAAAGGCTCATTCGAACCCAAGACAGCATTTAAACAGCCCAATTTTAATCCTTTGAACAGGCCGTTTCGAAACACCCTTGAGGCGTATCGAAACGCCTTGACCAGGTCAACTGCCCCAAAGCCCATACGAAGGGGTCGTATCGAAACGGAGGTCAACCGTTTCGAAACGCCCTCAACGGTCAACTTCTCGTGGTCAACGAGATTTTGACCGTTTCGAAACCCTTAGACCCGTTTCGATACGCTTCCATCTCGCCAATTTCTTATAATTCCAGTAGCCAAAACGTTCCGATACGTGTTTCGGAACAGGGGTTTCAAAGGCCAAACCGTATCGGAACGCGTTCCGATACGGGGTCCCTGAAGCCTTACCCGTTCCGAAACGACCCATCCCGTTTCGAAACGCGGGCTGTCTGCAACCTTTGAAAATCAGACTTAGGCGGATTTTAACAAGTCTAAAGGTCCCATTGGACCCCTGAAGGCGTACAACACTAACGACAAAGTCTAGAGGCAAACATCATAGGTCTAGCATGCTCAAACACCCGCAAGGCATAGATTTAAACAATCATTCATACATGGCAATCACACATTAACAACATTTCAAAAAGGCATGCTTGGAAACATTAATAGTCAAAAGGTACCCTTCAACTCAAATAGGTATTCATGTCATTCAAAAGCAAATTAAACATCCATTAGGCATACCATCACACAAACATCGACAAGTCATAACATACTTCAAAAGCATTATAGCACGAATACATGTCCCATTGCTAGACCATTACACCATAACTAAAAATGTTCATACTTGATAGCTAATCAAGCACCACGAAGCACACTTGGAGGCCCCATCTTGCACTTAGCAACCCACGAACTAAGGATCTGCATTGTCGAACAAAGAGAGAGCGTAAGCAATAAAGCTTAGTGAGGGTAAGCTCTTTAAAAACAAACCTCGACAATGCAGGGTCCAAGCACGATCTCAACTAAGGTAAAATGCATGTTCATACCTTCAATCCTCAAGAGCCAAATGTCGATGATGGATGAACAATTATTCAATAGTATGTCATGCTCAATAAGCTCACTTCCACAACATATGTAAACACATATAATCATCCAAAAAGGAATCGCATTTTCCACATCACATTGATACACATATCAATATATATATTGGTAAGATGACATTTCATATCATATTGGCATATGCATACAATCTCATATTGGCACCTAGCTATGTCTCGAATACGCGGATAACATGTTGGAACGCATTTCCAACATAACCATTACCTGCGGTGGGATTACACTCATCACCAGCTCTCGCGGAGGGGATTCCACTCATCCTCACGCCCCGTCGATGGGATTCCACTCATCATCGACTAATATAAATATTTCCGGGCGTACCCGTACTCCTCCTTGGTGCCTTAACGCCACCAAGGCCACGCGCGTTTTGACTCTCGTGTGCACACTCATCCTAATGATCGATCATTGTACCCAAGCATACTAGTGCCAATATAAATTAAATCCACAACCTTTCACAACATCAATTTCAATATAATTTCCGTGCTTAGCACGTACTCACCATGATCCTCAAAATCATGCAACCACCTCATTTCACAAGCCAACACTACATGTATACCATCCAAACAATTATCACATCATATTTCACTCATGCGTATATCCACATTACATTTGTCATCAACATGCATATAACGATGCATTAAGCCATGCCTCGACATACATGTATATCACATTATACATAATCATCATAACACAAATCAATTAAAGAGTTCATCCAATGTCTTTAACTAAAGTTTAGGATTAGGCTACCACCCTAACCCTAACTCTAGGTGGGTCTACCAAGCCCGACCTAGTCCACATGCTTGAACCAACCACTTAAAAACCAATTTAAAAACATTAACCACTCACCTCCACCTCCAAGCTCAAATACCAAGCAACCACGGTCTTCAATTTCCGGATTTGTTCCCAAGGCTTCACCAACTCAAAACCTCGCTTCTAATCACCTCAACACAAGCAAAACAACCTCAAATCAACTCAAACATTAAAGTAGCTAACCTGAAATACAATTCAACCATCAAACTCAAACATTTCAAGTCATGATCAAACCCCAACTTTATCAAATTCGAGCAGCCCATAAACCTTGATCAAAACCCAAGTTTCCAACACATTTTATACCCACAAATGATCCCAAAGCAACCCCCAACCATAGCACTAACATTAGCCCACCAATTCCAACCTAAAACAACCCCCAAAATGCCCATTTTCGTGCTCCTTCAAAAACTATCTGAAAATCCTATTTTCAAACACCCAAATGACACCCAAATGGTCCCAAAACACCTTCCTAACATACTTAAACCATCAGCCCTTCAATTTAACTTTAAAACTCACCAAAATCTAAGTTTTAGACACTTCAAAAATAGCCACAAAAACCCATTTCGGGTTTTCACCCAAAATCCTCCATTTTAACATATTATGTGTATTTTCATGAGATTAAACCAAAACCCAACTTAATAAATCAAAATCAAGTGTAAAACCCCTCAAAAATTTAAACTTTCTTTAAACTCCAAATTTCAAAAAGATGATAGTTTTCAATTCTAAAACTAGGTAAATGTAGAGGATGAAGAGGAGAGTTCAAATATGTGATTACCTTTAAAAACGCCCTTGAATTGATGGAGCAATTTGATGGAAATACAAATTTGGGATTTGGGAGGGTTTGGTGGGGTTTCCACGGTGAAGAAAGAAGAATAGGAAAGATGATAACATTTTTTTTTGTTCTTTTTACTTTTTAAAAGTTGTCTCCCTTTTTCAAAATATTTGGGTTAAATCACCAAAGTGGTCCCTCCTCTTTATTTTAAAACCCAATTAGGTCAAGCTTAGGCCAAATTGATTTAATTTAATTTTCACCGACTCGGACCACTAACCCGACTAACTCCTAGCCCCAAAACATGGGTGTTACAACTCTCCCCCACTTAAGGAAATTTCGTCCCCGAAATTTATCGGACATGAAGAGTCACTGAAACATGCTCCTCCATACATCCCTTTCCTTCTCACCACAACATTTTAACCAACTCGAAGGACTTACCACACAACATTTGCTATCAACTGATTCTTCAAGGCATGTCGACTTTAAACTCAACTCGATCTCTTCTACAAACATAGCACAGAACAGATCTGACTCACACTCCCGAATTATAGATACACATACACATCACAAATCTCTTTCTAACTCTGGTGGTAACCGCAACAAATAAACAGCGGGACTGGCCCGATTCACAATCTCATACAATACTGTTTGAATACCTGACCTATAACTTTCTCTGACTGATCATCAGACCTCAACATACAACCAAACACTATGCATACGTCTTCAAAAATCTAGCAGAAATCTCGAACCTCTATTACTCACTTCCACTAAGAATCTTCCACGAATGTAACAACCTAGAAGAAAACTAATGCTCGGTCTTGACACGCTGGTAAATTATACACTTACTCTCACATTGAACCACATCATCCATCAACTCAATCCAGAAGTACTCATCTACAACCCACAGTATGTCTTCATACCACTCAGATGCAATACAAACAGACTACCAAGTGCTTCCGCCAAAAAAATATGTCTCAAAACACTAGGTCAATCGGTACAACTATTTTGTCTCTGAAATGCAAAACTCCATCATCTCTGAAACTGTATTCTGAAGGTCTTCTTTCCGCTATGTCTTGCACGTGAGGTGCCAAGAATCTGTCTTGCAACTGTTTCTCTTTAAACATTCTGACTTGATGTAGGTTTTACCTGAAACTCGGCCACAAAACTACTATCATTCGGTAACTAAACCCGGCAAAAATAGCTCGCAACTCAACTACTAATCTAATAACAAATATAACTCGGAACATCGGCTACTACGTTAACTCTCTTCGGATGATACAAAATCTTGAGATCACGGTCTTCAAGCAGTTCTAACAACATATGTTGTTCAAGTTTCAATCCTTCCTAAGTCGTTTAATATTTCAAGTTCTGATGATAAGTACATACACACTGTGCATTTCTTACTATACAAGCTTTGTCTCTAAATCTTCGAAGTAAATACAGCTGTAATTAACTCTAAGTCTAGTGTCGGATAACTCTTCTCTCGGTCTTCCAACTATATCGATGAATAAGCCACAATCTTCTGTCTTGCATAAGCACACAACCTAACCCTACATGTAACGCATCATTATGGTTCACAAACTCTTTCTCTGATATAGGCTGAATCAAGGTCGAAGCTCTCTTCAAAGTTTCCTTCGGTTTCTCAAGAGCTCAATGTCTTGCATCTGACCACACACTGGACACTCTTCTGTAGCAACTTGTCAAATGAGCAGCTATCTTCAAAAGACTATTTACAATTCTCTGAGAGTAACAATGCTAGACCTAGGAATTATAGATACCTATCACAATCTTCAATTTCTTCCAACTCACATCTTCTTCTACTTACCTGGGATTTACTCTAACACACTCGGCTGAACTACATGTCCTAGGAGAACATCTTCATTAACTCGGAGTTCACGTTGCACAACTTGGCATACAACTAATTCTCTAATAGGATCTACATCACTAACTCCATAGCTTGTCATGATCTTCTTCGGTACGTGAATATACTCATGTGTCAACTATGAGAACTACTACAACTGATCAAGGAACTCGGGAATTATTCTGCTCAACATCTCTATAAAAGTAACTAACACACTAGTCAAACAAAACGGCATAATTCGGAACTCAAGGCGGTCACATCTTGCCTCGAAAGTTGTCTTCGATACATCAATTTCTCTCACATTCACTGGTAGCAATCAGATCCCAAATTAATCTTCGAAAAGACTGAAGCACACACTAACTGATCAACAAATCACTGGCACTCGGAAACGGATACTAATTATTCATTGTTGCTTGTTTCGACTGTCTGAAATTTAAACACATTTTCGTACTGTCACTCTTTCTTCTTCACAAATTACATTGTCGAACTCTAAGATGATGCACTAGGCCCCATGAATCTAAGGTCTAACAAATCTCGTAATTAATTCTTCAACACTCTCAATTCTTTCGGGAGTCTTAAGATACAGAGCAATCAAAACGGGAGCAAACTCGGAGACGGTATCAATAACAAACTCTTCTTCTCTGTCGGGAGACAAACCGACAATCCTTCCAAACACTTCTAGGGAAACACAAACTATTCTAGCATTATGTGGTCTAATCTTCATTCAAAATCAAATTCATCACAATTGCTAAGCAAGCTTGTCAACTAAACTCAATCAGTTTTCGACCTCTAAAGCTGGATCAACATTCGATGAGAAGTTCACATCTCTACCTAACACTACAGTCTCACAGAAATCTGCCACTTCAAGGCAACTCTCTCTCTGTGTCTCAAGGTATACCCTAGCTATGTGTTCTTCAAGCTAAACCATGCCAAAAGTTACATCGGAACCGTAAAAAGACAATTACTCCACACCTACTAGGATCACGTATCCCTGGACCATCAACAAACATCTTCCGTACATTTTTCTGACCACTACAATCTCACCAAAAGGACTAGTCACGTGCGTCCCTACGTCTAAGATCTCAACAGGGGTAGTCTTCGGTCCTCTTGTTTTCAAGCTGGTTCTTCAACAAAATCTGACTCTTCTAAATCGTTCTTAGAGCATCTCGAAACCTCAAAATTCAATTCTGATCGCATACAAACAGTCATGCTGGACTTGTTCTATAACTTCGGTCCTGACGGCTCAAAACATCCCACTACCAAACAATTTGAAGTTAAAGCTCAAGACTTCCTTCTTGGCTCAACTACATCGGAAGCGACTTAACCTCTCCTTCTTGCTAGAAGACAACTTTAGACGCCCACTGGCCCAATCACACAAACCGATTCCCACTTACGGATACTGACCAGCTGACTTGTATCAAAATCATAGGCCAAACCCCAACGATCACTAACTATCATTTCTGAATTTCAGATTACTCATACGAGACCATTACCCTGATCTCATCAAAAGAACTAAGATACTCATACCCACCCCTAACACTTCACCAGGCATATTCAAACTTGCATACTTGTTAACAACATACAGAAGTACAGATTCAGAATCAACTGGAGGAAACAAACTTAATACTGTACCAAGGGCTTATCTGCTAAAACATCGACACCACTCTGACTCCCACTCATAGGCCTTCACTTCTTCTTACCAACTAATACCAGGATCGATCACATCGTCCCTCATCAACAGGTATCAACCCACGTACATACTGACTTAAACAAACTAATTGTACCTCCACTCTGTTACAACCGTACTTCCCTAACTATAGCAATGATCTCCTTCATCAACATCAACATTTCAGAAACCACAACTTCCACTTACCGATTCACGGCCCACACACTGACCTCAAACTTACTAAAAGCAATAAAAAAAAAAACAACAACAACAACAATAAAACATACAAGATTGGGTTAGCAAGGCAAGGCTTCCAAGTGCTCAAGTATGTTCCCTCACTTAGAACTCTTTTTCGATGTAATAGTAGCAATGGGACTCCATACAACATGATTTAAATAAAACAACGAGCATAACTTGATACACAAGCAATCATGCTTACAAGGCAAGCAAACACCGTGCATGTCAATCATAAAACTTAGCTTACCTCACTTACCTGCCCAAGGTCTCGGAAACCTTAGGCTCTGATACCAACAAATGTAACCCCCTCGTCCCGGTCTGGCCGGATGACCGGTCCGAGTGGGTCACACGGGGAAAACCGAAGCGAAACCCGTTAAGGTTCCCCCTCGGTTAGCAACCCTATTTTTTTTAACTTAATCTTTTCTAAAGGCTCATTCGAATCCTATATGATCAAACAGCGGAATAAAAATACATAAGGTAAACATTCGAACCCAAGACAGCATTTAAACAGCCCGATTTTAATCCTTTGAATAGGCCGTTTCGAAACACCCTTGAGGCGTATCGAAACGCCTTGACCAGGTCAACTGCCCCAAAGCCCATACGAAGGGGCCGTATCGAAACGGAGGTCAACCGTTCTGAAACGCCCTCAACGGTTAACTTCTCGTGGTCAACGAGATTTTGACCGTTTCGAAACCCTTAGACCCGTTTCGATACGCTTCCATCTCGCCAATTTCTCAGAATTCCAGTAGCCAAAACGTTTCGATACGCGTTTCGGAACAGGGGTTTCAAAGGCCAAACCGTATCGTAACGCGTTCCGATACGGGGTCCCTGAAGCCTTACCCGTTCCGAAACGACCCATCCCGTTTCGAAACGCGGGCTGTCTGCAACCTTTGAAAATCAGACTTAGGCGGATTTTAACAAGTCTAAAGGTCCCATTGGACCCCTGAAGGCGTACAACACTAACGACAAAGTCTAGAGGCATACATCATAGGTCTAGCATGCTCAAACACCCGCAAGGCATAGATTTAAACAATCATTCATACATGGCAATCACACATTAACAACATTTCAAAAAGGCATGCTTGGAAACATTAATAGTCAAAAGGTACCCTTCAACTCAAATAGGTATTCATGTCATTCAAAAGCAAATTAAACATCCATTAGGCATACCATCACACAAACATCGACAAGTCATAACATACTTCAAAAGCATTATAGCACGAATACATGTCCCATTGCTAGACCATTACACCATAACTAAAAATGTTCATACTTGATAGCTAATCAAGCACCACGAAGCACACTTGGAGGCCCCATCTTGCACTTAGCAACCAACGAACTAAGGATCTGCATTGTCGAACAAAGAGAGAGCGTAAGCAATAAAGCTTAGTGAGGGTAAGCTCTTAAAAAACAAACCTCGACAATGCAAGGTCCAAGCACGATCTCAACTAAGGTAAAATGCATGTTCATACCTTCAATCCTCAAGAGCCAAATGTCGATGATGGATGAACAATTATTCAATAGTATGTCATGTTCAATAAGCTCACTTCCACAACATATGTAAACACATATAATCATCCAAAAAGGAATCGCATTTTCCACATCACATTGATACACATATCAATATATATTGGTAAGATGACATTTCATATCATATTGGCATATACATACAATCTCATATTGGCACCTAGCTATGACTCGAATACGCGGATAACATGTTGGAACGCATTTCCAACATAACCATTACCTGCGGTGGGATTACACTCATCACCGGCTCTCGCGGAGGGGATTCCACTCATCCTCACGCCCCGTCGATGGGATTCCACTCATCATCGACTAATATAAATATTTCCGGGCGTACCCGTACTCCTCCTTGGTGCCTTAACGCCACCAAGGCCACGCGCGTTTTACCTCTCGTGTGCACACTTATCCTAATGATCAATCATTGTACCCAAGCATACTAGTGCCAATATAAATTAAATCCACAACCTTTCACAACATCAATTTCAATATAATTTCCGTGCTTAGCACGTACTCACCATGATCCTCAAAATCATGCAACCACCTCATTTCACAAGCCAACACTACATGTATACCATCCAAACAATTATCACATCATATTTCACTCATACGTATATCCACATTACATTTGTCATCAACATGCATATAACGATGCATTAAGCCATGCCTCGACATACATGTATATCACATTATACATAATTATCATAACACAAATCAATTAAAGAGTTCATCCAATGTCTCTAACTAAAGTTTAGGATTAGGCTACCACCCTAACCCTAACTCTAGGTGGGTCTACCAAGCCCGACCTAGTCCACATGCTTGAACCAACCACTTAAAAACCAATTTAAAAACATTAACCACTCACCTCCACCTCCAAGCTCAAATACCAAGCAACCACGGTCTTCAATTTCCGGATTTGTTCCCAAGGCTTCACCAACTCAAAACCTCGCTTCTAATCACCTCAACACAAGCAAAACAACCTCAAATCAACTCAAACATCAAAGTAGCTAACCCAGAATACAATTCAACCATCAAACTCAACATTTCAAGTCATGATCAAACCCCAACTTTATCAAATTCGAGCAGCCCATAAACCTTGATCAAAACCCAAGTTTCCAACACATTTTATACCCACAAATGATCCCAAAGCAACCCCAACCATAGCACTAACATTAGCCCACCAATTCCAACCTAAAACAACCCCCAAAATGCCCATTTTCGTGCTCCTTCAAAAACTAGCTGAAAATCCTATTTTCAAACACCCAAATGACACCCAAATGGTCCCAAAACACCCTCCTAACATACTTAAACCATCAGCCCTTCAATTTAACTTTAAAACTCACCAAAATCCAAGTTTTAGACACTTCAAAAATAGCCACAAAAACCCATTTCGGGTTTTCACCCAAAATCCTCCATTTTAACATATTAAGTGTATTTTCATGAGATTAAACCAAAATCCAACTTAATAAATCAAAATCAAGTGTAAAACCCCTCAAAAATTTAAATTTTCTTTAAACTCCAAATTTCAAAAAGATGATAGTTTTCAATTCTAAAACTAGGTAAATGTAGAGGATGAAGAGGAGAGTTCAAATATGTGATTACCTTTAAAAACGCCCTTGAATTGATGGAGCAATTTGATGGAAATACAAATTTGGGATTTGGGAGGGTTTGGTGGGGTTTCCACGGTGAAGAAAGAAGAATGGGAAAGATGATAACATTTTTTTTTTGTTCTTTTTACTTTTTAAAAGTTATCTCCCTTTTTCAAAATATTTGGGTTAAATCACCAAAGTGGTCCCTCCTCTTTATTTTAAAACCCAATTAGGTCAAGCTTAGGCCAAATTGATTTAATTTAATTTTCACCGACTCGGACCACTAACCCGACTAACTCCTAGCCCCAAAACACAGGTGTTACAGTGGATTTATTCTCCAATATCATATTAAAACCTTTTTCGAGAATCACCAACAGAAATCACGGTAATTGAGCAAGATCGTATTTTGAGTTAAAATATGCTTCCATGCCATTAAAATATTGTGAGAAATCACAAACTCATCTCTGCCCAATGATCAAAATTCAAATACAATTAAACATGCTTCTATGTCTTTCAAAAATTAAAAACTAAGTTAAAATATAAAGATAAAAACAATCACTAACTAAAAAAACAAGGGAAAAAAGAAACTTATCTTTGGTTCATTCTATACTAGAATTCTTTCCACTAACTTTTTTTTTGGATTTGAACGATGAAGACCCCAGTTGTGTAACACACAGGTCCGGGGGTCGGGTGGATTTAAATATTAAAATAATGTTTGGGTTTTATTTTCTCAAAAAAATATATGTTGGGCTTGTTTTAAATTAAACCCAAACGGGCATGGGTTTTACACCATTGTAATTACCCATTTTCATTAAGGGGAAAATGTCCTTTGGTATTTAAAAATAAAACAAAACAAATAAACAAAACCCATATTTTCATCACCTTCCTCCTCCTAAAAACAAAACCAACGTGACCTTCAACCCTCCATTAGAATCCATTGTTCCATCTCATTCTCTCTTCATTCTTGAGGATTTTTGAAAGGTAATGATGTTTCTGAATTGTCCTTATCTTCCTCTCCATTTCTATACCATTAGTTTTCAATAAAACCTATTGTATTGCATTTTGAGGTTTTTGGGTTTTGAAATAAAAACGATAACTTTGATAGCTTTATGTTAAGCGTTCGATTTGTTGTTGTTAAATAAGCTATTTACTATTCAAAAGGTCCAACATACCTAATTTTTACATGGTTTTAACTTGATTTTCGGATATGGGTTTTAGTGGGGTTTTGGGTGGTTCAAAATATGGTTTTTGGGGCTGTTTATGAGTGGAAATCGATGGATGATGATTGTATGATGTTTAAGGGTTAATTTGGAAGCGTGTGAGTATGTTAAAAGTGTTGGAATCGATGGTTAACTGTTGTGTGTTTGGGCTGCTCGAAAATGCTAGTTTGGGGGTGTGTTCTTAGATGGCTAATTGCTTGAAAATGTGTTCTGGGTTTGCTTCGGTGATTGGTGACTGATTGTTGATGTTTTTGCTTGTGTTGGATTGCTTAGAACCAAGGTTTTATGTCGGTGAGACATCGGAAACTAATCTGGGAAGCTTGGAAGATTAATCGGCTAAAGTTGTTGAGCTTGGAGTAGTCGATGAGTGGTTATTTGGTTTTAAATTGGTTTTCAAAATGCCTTGGTTCGAGCATATAGACCTAGGACAAGCTTGGTAAACCCACCAAGAGTTGGGATTAGATTGGTAGTCTAATCCCAAGCTTTAGTTTAGAAGACTATGGTTCTACTTGTGAATGTTGTGTTTATGCCTCATGTAGTAATTGTGATTGATGTTGTTATGCATATTGTGGCTATGTGTAATGATGAGGCATGATGATTTATTTATGCATTGTGATATACATGTGTTTGGTGAAATGTAGGTTGCATGATTGTAAACCATGGTGGATACGTGCTAGGCACGGGAATTGGTAAGGATATTGTATTATGATGATCTTGTGATGAGTTAGTATTAGCACTAGTATGCTTGGGTACAAATGATTGATCATTAGGATGTTAGTGTGCACACGAGTGTCGAAATACGCGCGTGGTCTTGGCGATGGTAGTCACCAAGATGGAGTACGGGTACGCCCGGAAATCTTTATTTATATTTTAGTCGATGATGAGTGGAATCTCATCGACGGGGCGTGAGGATGAGTGGAATCCCCTCCGCGTGAAATAGTGATGAGTGGAATCCCACCGTAAGGTAATGTAATGGTTGAGTTGTTGGATGTGAGTTCCAACGGTTGTTATCCGCGTATTCGGGTCATAGCTAGGTGCCAATACGGTTTGTTAAATATGTTTCATATGGATGTATTATGGACATGTTGAGCATGGCATGATAATTGAGGTTATGTTCATGCATTTCATATAATTGATTCATGTGGTTCCGAAGGTAAGGAAACATGCATTCATCCTTGGTTTTGTTGCTCGTGCTTGGACCCTGCATTGTCGAGGTTCGTTTTATAAGCTTACCCTCACAAAGCTTTGCGCTTACACTCTTCTTGTTCGACAATGAAGATCCTTAGTTCGTGGGTTGCTTGTGCGAGGAGAAGGGCCTCCAAGTGTGCTATTTCTACCTTCAAGTATGGACTTTTAAGTTAATTGATGTAATAGCTAAACAATGGAATTCGAGTATGTGGTTTTGTGTTAAGGAGCTTGTCAAGACTCCTTTAGTATGTTGGTGGTTTGGTTGTGGTTTGCTTATGCTATGTATGTTGGCCATGAGGCCCTTATCTTATGCTTATGTGTATGTTTAAAGGCATGTGAACCTTTCTTGTAATGTACCTTGGTGAATGCTTGTTTTCCTTTTGGTTGGCCTTTATATATGTGAGTTAAGTGTTTGAGCACGCTTGTAATAGGGTGTATGCCTCTAGAGTATGTGTACGCATGTTGTGTCTTTCTTCTTGAAGTATTTGGGTCGTTTGGGATCATTTGGATATGCTTAAAACTAATTTTGGAAACACACAGACTGCAGGCATTTCGGAACGGGTAAGGTGGTTTCGGAACGGGTGTGGTTCCAGAGATACTCGTATCGAAACGCGTTCCGGTACGGTCTGAAACTGTGAACCCCTTTTCCGATATGCGTATCGAAACAGTTTTGCTACTGTGAGGGTCTGTTCTGAAACGTGTTTCGGATCGCCTAGGCGAAGTGGACCCTTATATTGAAACGAGGTGGAGCGTATCGGTGCGGTTGGTTGGGCCTTTTAAACTGGGGCTCGTGTATCGAAACGGGCAAGCTTGTTTCGAAACACATGCCTGAAAATTGGGCTTTTGGCATCTCTAAAGGTTCTCAAGTGCTGGGCTTAGTCCCTATTTGATGTTAGCTTCCTTGTGAGCCATGTTCGTAATCGTTTATGTGTGTTTTGGTCGCGTTTGCAAGAAATCGGATTAACTTGACAATTTGTAAATTTAAATTAACTTATGCTCTTGTCTCGTCCTGTCCTTGTTTTTTGCTGCCGTTTGTCACACGTAGGACTAACTAAATATCTAGACAAGATAATCATCTCAAAAAAATTTCTAGGGTTGCTAACCGAAGGGGAGCCTTAATGGGTTTCACTTCGGTTTTCCTCGTGTGACCCACTCGGATGGTCAGTCGCCTAGACCGGGACGAGGGAGTTACACTTGTTGGTGTCAGAGCCTGAGGTTTCCGAGACCTCGGGCAGGTAAGTGAGGTAAGTTGAATTCTTGTATTGCAATTGCACGGTGTTTGCTTGCTTATCAAGTATGCTTTGATGCTTGTTTAATTGATCGTATGTGTATGATGTTTGAAGCATGTTGATGTATGATTTGTCCGTTAAGTGTTGAGTAGAGTCTCATTGCTTCTATTACATCAGAAAAAGAGATTTTTAAGTGAGGGAAAACATACTTGAACCACTTGGACCCTTGCTCTTGCTAACCCGATTTTGTATGTTGGTGTTGTAGTTGTTATCTGTGAGCTGTTATGTCGAGGCCTAGAGGTAGACCCAGGCTGGTTCGTTAGGAACCCCGTGTTGCGGCTCCTGCTGATGAGCCGGTGGTTGGGGTAGATGCTCCTGTGGAAGAGCCTATTGTTGGAGTCGGAGCTCTTCCACCACCACCACCTCCTCAGCCTAATGTGGAAGGTGAGGCTAGAGCTGAGAGAGCAGGACCTCAGGTTGGCAAGGGTGGCCATGGTCCTGCAGGTATAGACATGGCTCCGCTAGTTCAGGCTATAGCGGGAGCGTTTCAGGCTATAGTTGTCGGAGCTGAGGCTACAGCAAAACCAAGAGGAGATGATGCTAGCTTACCTTTAGAGAGGCTTCGTAGCCTCGGATCGGATGAGTTCAAGGGATCTACGCCTGAGACATCAGAGTTATGGCTAGAGAAGACGGTTCGTATTTTGGCTCAGATGGGATGTGTTGGGGCTCGTAAGTTGGGATGTGTGGTTTCGTTACTTTAGGGTGATGCCTACACCTGGTGGGTCACCATTACTTCCGGCGTGCCTGAGGCCGAGATCAGTTGGGATTTCTTTGAGACTGCTTTCAAAAAGAGATATTTAGGCCCGAGATATTTAGATAAGAAGAAGAGGGAGTTCATAGCTCTTGTTTAGGGAGACACATCAGTAATAGATTACGAGATCTGCTTTGTCTGATTGAGTCAGTATGCTTCGGAGTTGGTTCCTACTAAGAGGGACCGTTGTGATCGGTTTAGGTATGGACTTCATGATGAGGTCAAGAGGTACACCTTGGCTACAGATTATTCTGATTTTGATGTCTTGGTCGCTAGGGCCAAGGACATCGAGCATAGCTTGGGGCTGACCAAGCGTTCGGGAGGATCTAGTTCAGGGAAGAGGCACAACAACTTTGATCATGGTGATGCCAAGAGGCATCGGGGTAGTGGACAGCAGTATGATCATAAGGGTGGCGGTGGCCACCACGGTGGAGGCCAATAGGGCCAGAGAGCTGGAGGGCGTTTGCCCGAGTGCGCCCGATGTGGGAGACAACATTCAGGAGAATGTTGGGGAAACTATCATGCTTGCTGGAAATATGGATCGAGAGACCACTTCAGGAGAGAGTGTCCGCATCAGGCGGGACAGGCACCGATTCAGGCACAGGCTCCCGCGAGAGCGATCAACTATCCGAGAGGTCGTGGGTGCGGTTGTGGTTACTTTCAGCCGAGGGCTGATGCATCTAGGATAGAGGCACCGAGGAATCTTGCTCATGTAGTGGCAATTCAGCTAGAGGCCGGTGGACCAGCTAGAGTCTACGCACAGAGAGAGGCGGGGAATGACACAGATGTGATAGCAGGTAATTTCGAGTTACAGTCTATGTCTTTGCTTTCCTTAGTCGATTCGGGTTCCACACATTTTTATATTTTGAGTGAGCATGCAAAGAAGTTAGACATACCTGTTGAGATTTTAGACATAGGGATGCTTGTGACTAGTTCCTTCGGTGAGACAGTTGCAGTATAGGAGGTGTCCGTTGAAGATTCAGGGTCATGTGCTTCCTGTTGATATGATGGAGCTTCCGTTTTACGGTTTTGATATCATGTTGGGTATGGATTGGTTGGTTGAGCACAGAGCTAGTGGTAGTGGGCGAGAACGTTAAGTTCTTGTCGAACATTTTGTCGGCTTTAGAGGCTCATAGGTTGATGGACTCCGGTTGTGGGGCTTATTTAGCGTACGTGATGAATCCGAATATGAGTGAGGTTAGACCGAAAGATATCAGGACAGTTTTTGATTATCCGGATGTGTTTCCAGAAGAGTTACCGGGTTTGCCTCCTGACAGAGATGTAGAGTTTGTGATTGAGATTGTTTCAGGGTCTACTCTGGTTTCTATTGCTCCGTACCGTATGGCTCCGAAAGAGTTGAAAGAGTTGAAAAGTCATCTTCAGGAGTTTTTAGACCGAGGTTTTATTAGGTCTAGTAGTTCGCCTTGGGGTGCTCCCGTGTTGTTTGTGAAGAAGAAGGATGGCAGTATGAGGATGTGTATCGACTATAGGCAGTTGAACTAGTTGACAGTGAAGAACAAGTATCCGTTGCCGCGTATAGATGACCTGTTTGATCAGTTGAGGGGTGCCTTAGTGTTTTCAAAGATAGATTTGAGATCAGGGTACTATCAGCTGAAGGTGAAAGAATGTGATGTACCGAAGGCAGCTTTTAGGACTAGATACGATCATTATGAGTTCCTTGTAATGTCGTTTGGGCTCACGAATGCACCGGCAGCTTTTATAGACATGATGACCAGAGTTTTCCGAGACTATCTAGACCGATTTGTAGTTGTTTTCATAGACGACATCCTTGTGTACTCGAGATCAGAAGGAGAACATGATGAACATTTGAGACTTGTATTGCAGATATTGTTGAGCAACCTGTTATATGCTAAGCTGAGTAAATGCGAGTTCTGGATCATAGAGGTGTTTCTTGGCCACGTTGTGTCAACTGAAGGTATTCGAGTTGATCCGAAGAAGATTGAAGCCATTGTTGAGTGGAAACAACCTAAGTCAGTGACCGAGATTAGAAGCTTCCTAGGACTAGCTGGTTATTATAGGAGATTCGTTGACGGATTCTCTAGGATAGCTGCTCCGTTGACTAAACTTTTGCAAAAGGGAGTTAAGTTTGAGTGGTCAGATGCGAGACAGAATGCATTTGAGAAATTAAAAGAAGCCTTGACGAATGCTCCAGTGTTGGTACAGCCAGTTTCAGGGAAAGAGTTCGTAATATATACCGATGCTTCCTACGTAGGTTTAGGCTGTGTTCTGATGCAAGAAAGGAGAGTGGTTGCTTATGCTTCGAGACAGTTGAAGGTGCACGAGAAGAACTACCCTACGCACGACATTGAGTTAGCAGCAGTTGTGTTTGCGTTGAAGATTTGGCGACACTACTTGTATGGTGAGAAGTGCACGGTTTACACTTATCATAAAAGCCTGAAGTATCTGATGACTCAAAGAGAGCTAAACTTGAGACAGAGAAGATGGCTTGAACTGTTGAAAGACTATGATTTGACTATTGAGTACCATCCGGGTAAGGCAAATGTAGTGGCCGATGCGTTAAGCAGAAAAGTTGCAGTTGAGTTGCGAGCTATATTTGCTAGGCTAAATGTATCAGAGGACGGTGGTTTGATTACAGAGTTGCAAGTGAAGCCTTCGTTGATTTAGGTGATCAGAGAGAAACAGTTACAAGACGTATCTTTAGCTTCACATGTTCAGGACATTGCAGAGGGTAGACCGACAGAATACAGTTTCAGTGATGAAAATGTGTTGTGTTTTAGAGACAGAGTGGTAGTGCATGCAGATGTTGAGTTGAGACGTATGATTCTGAGCGAAGCACATTTGAGTCCTTTCTCTATGCATCCAGGCAGTGCTAAGATATACCGAGATCTGAAGAGTGATTATTTCTGGGTTGGTTTGAAAAAGGATGTGGCCGAGTATGTGAGCCGTTGCATGGTATGTCAAAGAGTAAAGGCAGAACATTAGGTTCCTTCAGGTTTGTTGCAACCTTTGAAAATTCTGGAATGGAAGTGGGAAAGAATCACTATGGACTTTGTGTCAGGGTTGTCGTTGTCTCCTTCGAAGAAGAATTCGGTCTGGGTGATAGTCGATAAATTCACTAAGTGTGCTCATTTCTTAGCAGTGAACACCACAGATTCCTTAGACAAGCTGGCAGATTTGTATGTCCGAGAGATTGTGAGACTGCATGGAGTTCCAAAGTCTATTGTACAGACAGAGATTCGGGATTCACGTCGAGGTTCTGGAGTTGTTTGCATAGTGCCCTAGGTAGTCGTTTGCATTTCAGTACTTCATATCATCAGCAGTCAGATGGTCAATCAGAGCGAGTGATACAAGTATTAGAGGATATGCTCTATTGTTGTATGATCGACTTCCAGGGGTCGTGGAAGAAGCATTTACCCTTAGTCGAGTTTTCTTACAACAACAGTTACCAGGCTAGTATCCAGATGGCTCCTTATGAGGCATTGCATGGTAGGCGATGTAGGACTCCGATCTGTTGGGCCGAAGCGGGTCAGAAATTGTTACCTATGTCGGATTTGCTTTAGGGGACTACCGATAAGATGAAGTTGATTTGTGACCGTCTGAAAGCAGCTTCCGATCGTCAGAAATCCTACGCTGATTTGAAGAGAAAAGAGATTGAGTATTCGGTGGGTGAGAAAGTGTTTCTGAAAGTATCTCCGTGGAAGAAGGTAATGTGATTTGGTCGGAAGGGCAAGTTGACTCCAAGGTTTATCGGTACGTATGAGATAGTTGAGCGAATTGGGCCAGTAGCTTACCGTTTGAGATTGCTTTCAGAGTTAGAGAAGATCCACGATGTTTTCCATGTGTCGATGCTCAAAAGATATAGATCAGATCCGTCCCACGTTATGCCCGTTGAGGAGATAGAATTGAATCCAGATTTGTCGTACAATGAAGAACCAGTTGAGATACTTGCTTCAGATAGCAAGGTGTTGCGTGGCAAGACCATAGAGTTGGTCAAGGTGTTGTGGCGACATAGAGGCGTGGAAGAGGCCACGTGGGAGAGGAAAGCCGATATACTTGAGCATTTTTCGTACTTGTTTCTGTCAGGTGATTTCGAGGACGAAATTCCTTAAGTGGGGGAGAGTTGTAACACCCGGGTCCGGGGGTCAGGTGGATTTAAATATTAAAATAATGTTCAGGTTTTATTTTCTCAAAAAAATATATGTTGGGCTTGTTTTAAATTAAACCCAAATGGGCATGGGTTTTACACCATTGTAGTTACCCATTTTCATTAAGGGTAAAAATGCCCTTTGGTATTTAAAAATAAAACAAAACAAATAAACAAAACCCATATTTCATCATCTTCCTCCTCCTAAAAACAAAACCAACGTGACCTTCACCGCCTCCATTAGAATCCATTGTTCCATCTCCTTCTCTCTTCATTCTTGAGGATTTTTGAAAGGTAATGATGTTTTTGAATTATCCTTATCTTCCTCTCCATTTCTATACCATTAGTTTTCAATAAAACCTATTGTATTGCATTTTGAGGTTTTTGGGTTTTGAAATAAAAATGATAACTTTGATAGCTTTAGGTTAAGCTTTCGATTTGTTGTTGTTAAATAAGTTATTTACTATTCAAAAGGTCCAACATATCTAATTTTTACATGGTTTTAACTTGATTTTCGGATATAGGTTTTAGTGGGGTTTTAGGTGGTTCAAAATATGGTTTTGGGGGCTGTTTATGAGTGGAAATCGATGGTTGATGATTATATGATGTTTAAGGGTTAATTTGGAAGCATATGAGTATTTTAAAAATGTTGGAATCGATGGTTAACTGTTGTGTGTTTGGGCTGCTCGAAAATGCTAGTTTGGGGTGTGTTCTTAGTTGGCTAATTGCTTGAAAATGTGTTCCGGGTTTGCTTCGATGATTGATGACTGATTGTTGATGTTTTTGCTTGTGCTGGATTGCTTAGAACCAATGTTTTGTGTCGGTGAAACATCGAGAACTAATCCGGGAAGCTTAGAAGATTAATCGGCTAGAGTTGTTGAGCTTGGAGTAGTCGGTGAGTGGTTCTTCGGTTTTAAATTGGTTTTCAAAATACCTTGGTTCGAGCATATAGACCTAGGTCGGGCTTGGTAAACCCACCTAGAGTTGGGATTAGATTGGTAGTCTAATCCCAAGCTTTAGTTTAGAAGACTATGGTTGTACTTGTGAACGTTGTGTTTGTGCCTCATATAGTAATTGTGATTGATGTTGTTATGCATATTGTGGCTATGTGTAATGATGAGGCATGATGATTTATTTATGCATTGTGATATACATGTGTTTGATGAAATGTGGGTTGTATGATTGTAAACCATGGTGGATACGTGCTAGGCATGCGCATTGGTAAGGATGTTGTATTATGATGATCTTGTGATGAGTTAGTATTGACACTAGTATGCTTGGGTACAAATGATCGATCATTAGGATGTTAGTGTGCACACGAGTGTCGAAACGTGCGCGTGGTCTTGGTGATGGTAGTCACCAAGATGGAGTACGGGTACGCCCGAAAATCTTCATTTATATTTTAGTCGATGATGAGTGGAATCCCATCGACGGGGCGTGAGGATGAGTGGAATCCCCTCCGCGTGAAACGGTGATGAGTGGAATCCCACCGTAAGGTAATGTAATGGTTGAGTTGTTGAATGTGAGTTTCAACGGTTGTTATCTGCGTATTCGGGTCATAGCTAGGTGCCAATACGGTTTGTTAAATATGTTTCATATGGATGTATTATGGACATGTTGAGCATGGCATGATAATTGAGGTTATGTTCATGCATTTCATATAATTGATTCATGTGGTTCCGAAGGTAAGGAAACATGCATTCATCCTTGGTTTTGTTGCTCATGCTTGGACCCTGCATTGTCGAGGTTCGTTTTATGAGCTTACCCTCACTGAGCTTTGCGCTTACGCTCTTCTTGTTCGACAATGAAGATCCTTAGTTCGTGGGTTGCTTGTGCGAGGAGAAGGGCTTCCAAGTGTGCTATTTCTACCTTCAAGTATGGACTTTTAAGTTAATTGATGTAATAGCTAAACAATGGAATTCGAGTATGTGGTTTTGTGTTAAGGAGCTTGTCAAGACTCCTTTAGTATGTTGGTGGTTTGGTTGTGGTTTGCTTATACTATGTATGTTGGCCATGAGGCCCTTATATTATGCTTATGTGTATCTTTAAAGGCATGTGAACCTTGCTTGTAATGTAACTTGGTGAATGCTTGTTTTCCTTTTGGTTGGCCTTTATATATGTGAGTTGAGTGTGTGAGCATGCTTGTAATAGGGTGTATGCCTCTAGAGTATGTGTACGCATGTTGTGTCTTGCTTCTTGAAGTCTTTGGGTCGTTTGGGATCATTCGGATATGCTTAAAACTAATTTTGGAAACACACAGACTGCAGGCATTTCGGAACGGGTAAGGTGGTTTCGGAACGAGTGTGGTTCCAGGGATACCCGTATCGGAACGCGTTTCGGTACGGTCTGAAACTGTGAACCCCTGTTCCGATACGCGTACCGAAATAGTTTTGCTACTGTGAGGGTCTGTTCCGAAACGTGTTTCAGAACGCCTAGGCGAAGTGGACCCCTATACCGAAACGGGGTGGAGCGTATCGATACGGTTGGTTGGGCCTTTTAAACTGGGGCCCGTGTATCGAAACGGGCAAGCCTGTTTCGAAACACAGGCCTGAAATTTGGGCTTTTGGCATCTCTAAAGGTTCTCAAGTGCTGGGCTTAGTCCCTGTTTGATGTTAGCTTCCTTGTGAGCCATGATCGTAATCGTTTATGTGTGTTTTGGTCGTGTTTGCAAGAAATCAGATTAACTTGACAATTAGTAAATTTAAATTAACTTATCTCTTGTCTCGTCCTGTCCTTGTTTTCCGCTGCCGTTTGTCACACATAGGACTAACTAAATATCTAGACAAGATAATCATCTCAAGAAATTTTCTAGGGTTGCTAATCGAAGGGGAGCCTTAACGGGTTTCACTTCGATTTTTCTCGTGTGACCCACTCGGACCGGTCAGTCGCCCAGACCGAGACGAAGGGGGTTACAAGTTGATTAGAGTCTTGTGCTGATAACGTGTTGTGAATAAAATAACGAAGAACATCGAACACGAATAAAAGAACAAAGAGACAAGAGAAAGTGGGAGATTTGTATTATTCTCAAATATTGACTTGTATACAATGCCTTCAGTAAATCGTCTATTTATAGGCGTAAGAAGTACATACTACATTAAACTCTAATTAATGAGATAATATTCCTAATGATAAAATAAGTCAAATATCCTTGATAAAGTTCTTATCATGATAGACATCCACTTAGATAAATATTCATAACATTTAGAGAATTTTTTTTTATATTTATCAAGGACAAATTAAAATAGTCTTTACAAGTATTTTATCCAAACCTCTAACTCAAAAAGCTCCTAAAATGAGCTTTTTTCAAAATGAGAGGTTACACCTAAAAACCGCTATTACAATCTTTTATTTACCAAACATCCTAATTAGCGTATTTAACTGCTCAAACTTCTAAAAATACTTCAAAGCTCTAATTTTTGCTCAAAAACTGTTTACCAAACAGGCCAATATATTTCTTGAATTCAATATATAAGGTTTCAAATGAGTTAGAAATAGAAGGACAAGAATATGAAGATTCTATTTGGTTTCCAAAAATATTTTCTAATTTTTATTTTCCAAAAAATGAAAAATAAAATGGTACACTTATAAAGATTCGAACTAGGTTCACAGATTTGATATTTTAAAAAGGAAAAAGGGAACATTTTTGTGTTTATATAGATTTGAACCGACTCGATTCATTAAGTTTTTAAAAAAATATTTTCAATTTTCACATATTTTTATTTTTCAAAAATCATTTTTAAGAAATTTAACCAAAACCTTTTTCTTCATTATTTTCTATTTTCCAAAAATAAAACAAAAATACTTATGTTTTTGAAACTAAATGCAACCCAAGTGATTTTGTGCAGAAGTAGTGGTGGGATATCAATAACTGCTTTTAACAAATATAGATACTACACCCACAAATTTAATTTTTTATGAGTTGTTTTTAATTTTTCAACACTCTTTACATTTATGATCATAAAATATGGAAGGCTTTTGATTTTTTAACACTGTTTAGATTTATGATCATAAAAGATGGAACATGTTAATTGTTAACTACCAAAATTGGAAATAATATGAACATTAGGTTGTTGCAAATTTAGTATTAATTTTAATGTGGTACGACGAAGAAATTATTTTAGAACATGGTAATTTAACATTTTGTTAGTCTATATGGATTTCATAGGGTTTTGTTGATAATCTTCATGGCATTTTTTTCTCTCTTCAAAATCATGTTAATATATTATGAAATAATTAACATATATTAAATAATTGAGAGATAAAATAATGGATTAGAAAAATTGGATTAATATGTTATTCTACTCTCTCAAAAAATCCTAACAGCTCCTCTCTCAAAATTGTTTTAATTCTAGCCGCTTTTTTTTGTTCAATCCCTTTAATCGGCGATCGACAATCCATCTTCGTATTGGTTGACCACCGATTTTATCAATTTCATTGTTTTTATTTCAATAAGAATCTCTGCTTCTGTAGCACGCTCTTTCTATGTCCTAATGACACGCTTCTTCTTATGTATTTGTGACATGTGTTTTGTTTTATTTTTTGGGTTTGGTTCATCTGTCTTCGTGGCAGGTTTCAGCATACACGAGCGTTCGATTGTTGTCCGCACAGAGATTCACTCGACGCTAGTTTCTTATTCACGGTGTTGTCAGTGGTCACTTGGAATGTTTTATCCCCACTCGCTGATGGTTGTTTGCCAATAAAACCAGTCCTAGGTAGCAGTAGCTTTTGCCTGACAGAATGGATCGCGCACCACTCATTCCTTCTTTATGCGTCTTGTTTGGACAGAGACAAAGAGATTCATGAAGCTTTTGAATTTTCGTTGGTATGCGTGTTTCCATAGAAATTTTCATTTTCATTGTTTTTGAGTTGTAAGAATTTTTTAGATTATTTTAACCCAAATTTTCTTCTTCTTGATTACGTTGTAATTGAATTTTTCTATGGTTTAATAAAAAATTCAATGGTTATTTAAAAAAAATTAGATTAATCGTCATTAAGAGAACAATAAAGTTTAGTTTCCAGTTTAACAATATAAAAGGTCCTTGTATTATTTTGATATTTAAATTTAATCTTTATATTTTATTTTTGTGAAATTAAATTATAGTACTATTTTTTATTTGAAAAATCTTGATTTCTCCTATTTTTTTAATTTACCGTTATTTGTTGACATGACAAATATAAATAACATAAAAAATTAGTCCTTTAAATTTATTTTTTTGTCAATTAAACAATATAATTGGTCAATCATCCACATTTACATCTTTTTAAGGGTCAATTTGATAAAAAATATAAATATAAGGACTAACAAATATATATTTTTTTCATTTTTTAATAGTTGTCAAGTCGGCGTTTAAAAATAAATTTGATTACAAGTTAGAGGGAAAACAAAGATTTTTAAATTAAAATAATAGAAAACTCAATTATATAAAAAAATATTAAGAACTAAATTTTTATACTGAACATAAATCCTCAACCCTAATCATGCTTCCTTATATACCTTATTTTATAAAATATTTAAAAATTAAATTTTAAACTTTAACCTTAATTTCTACCTCTTTAACTCTAAATTTCAAAAAATATATTTTATTTTTAATTTTTTAAATGCTAATCCTAACTTCTAACCTTAAATCCATTTTTTTAAATGGGACACCAAGCACAATTTCGACCAAAAAATTTCCATCCGTTTATACTAACATGTCTGAGATGTTGTATACCCATCCCATGTTTGCTTCCCTTCCCTCCATTCTCCTTTTTTTCCCTCATACTCTTCTAATTATATTTTTGTTTTCCCATCATAAAGTTGCACGAAAACCTGATCTGAACAGTGAAACATAACACCCCCTTTGTCCTTTTTTGAATGCGCCTCTCTTTCTCTGTCTTCAAACACTTTGTTATTCAAGGCTTCAACTTTCAACTCTTCCATGTCATCGTCAACTCATGCTTTTTAGAGGCTGTTTTGGATTGGTTCTATCTCCAATATGGATTTTGATTTTGGGGTTCTGGGTTTCGAGGGTATTGTGGGACCTGATAATGGAGCTCCATCTCAAACTCAAACTTTCCTCTCAGCTGAGTCCAAGCCTGTGCTTGTCGGATCTGGGTTTACCAAGCAAGAAAGATCTTTGGACTCAGCTGAAGAAGATCACTGGAAAAGCTGTAAGTTTCCGAGAACTGATGATTTGTCAACCCCAAAGACAATGTCATTGCACCAAGACACTCCTTTGTTGAGATCTAATTCTTTGGTCTCAAGTGAAGCTTGCCAACAAGACCATATGATTAACTTATCTTTACTCGAATCTGAAGTTCCTTCTACCGGCAAAGTTGGTAACTTTTTAGAGAGAAGTATACAAATCAGTGACTTTTCTCATTATCAGCATACACCCTCTATGTATACTAGAAATGCAGGTGATGTCTTTTATCTGTTCCTTCTTTTTTTAAAAGAGTTTGTTTTTAGGGGGAAAAGAATTTGGTATTTGGTGATATGATTTTTTTGTAAAATAGAGTTATATTTTTTAGAATTAAAATTTAATCAGGCGTATTCAGCAAAGAAAACGGGGTTGCTTATTTTGTTAAGTGGATTATTCCTCTTACAATCGTGGTAATTTTACGATTTGTTTTGGAGATAGAATCCCAACATTTTTTATCATTGACAACATTCATTGCCTTCTAATGTGGACAATAGTTGACAAAACATGTTTCATGGCATATGTAGCATCAGTAAATGTTCCAGGCAAGTTAACCCTCCAATGTCTTGTTTCAGGTTATGGTTCCGGGAGCCTGAATGCAGGCATGTATGGGGTTTCTACTGGGGTTGAAGGACCTTTTACTCCATCTCAGTGGAATGAGCTAAACCACCAGGCATTGATATACAAGTACATCATGTCTAATGTGCCCGTCCCTTCGAATTTGCTCATTCCTTTGAAGAGATCCCTCTACCCTTATGCCTTCACCAGCTCATTTGTTGGATCCTTGCCTTATAATTCATGTAAAATTCTTATCTTTCCTTAAAATTAGATACTTGAATGATAATAATTTGTCTCACATATCATGTGGTTGACTTAGATTCCTTGTTTGTCATTATTGTGTTTTTAGTTTCATATTTGGGTTTCATTTCATTTTTTGAAGGTGTCTGTTGTTGTACTTGTTTAGTGCATAGATACTGGAACTCATATTATAGTTTTGTGCAGTGGTCTGTTTATATTTGATAAAAAGTTTTATCCAAAACCTGATATCAGAAGTGAAAAGAAATTTCAGCTAAAAGTAACACTGGGTTTAATGTTAAATCTTTTTTGCCTTTTCCTTTTCTTTTTACTTGCTTTGTCTTTATTATTGATCATTGAGTGGCCTTCTCTTTTTCCTGTTTTTAAATTTTTATGTAGTGGGATGGGGTTCTTTCCATCTGCGGTGCATCGGCAACACTGACCCTGAGCCAGGGAGGTGTCGTCGAACGGATGGAAAGAAATGGCGCTGCTCCCGGGATGCTGTTGCTGACCAGAAGTATTGTGAAAGGCACATAAATAGGGGCCGTCATCGTTCAAGAAAGCCTGTGGAAAGCCAGACTCGTCATGCCGCCACTGGGACCACTAATTCAAAGGAGATGCCAATGTCTTCCTCCGTATCAGCATCGGTTAAAACCAGTGGCGGTGCAGCCAACGGCCTCGCAATTGCATGGGAGCACCAGTTTAAGAACTTGCAATCTGGTGCTGCCAATCCTTCTCCAGACACCCTTGTCAACAGGTACAAATATACTTTATGCTTCTGAGGTTGCTTTACTTGTTTACACTCTTATTATTTCTTTATTGATATTAAAAATGATTATGCTTTAACTGTTTGTATATATATACTTTCTGTTCCTTTCTCTTTACTTTAAAGTAGACCCCATTATTTCATCTTTACTTTGGTGACAGTGGCCACACCTTGCAGTTGGGACTTAGGATTCTCCTTGCTATGTACTTTGGCCTATTGCTCGGATTATAGACTAAATCAAAATCATGTCAAGTCTTGAGTTTAACGTATTTTGCCTTTTGTTTTCTCTTTACATGGATACTTTTCGAGTCTTTAATTATGTTCCTTGTGGTTCCATTTCAAATGTTTCTACTAATAAAGTTGATGTTTGTGGCAGAACCACCAACCTGAAATCCAAGGAGTCTACATTTACCATTACAAAACAAGGTGTTCCCTTTGCAGAATCATCTCCATCAGATTTTGGACATGTTGCCTTTGATTCTCTCACCAATCCGTCGCATAACTACTACATGAATTCCAAAGAGTTTGGTCTTCTCCTAGACTTCACTGGTCATGAAACACAAAACCACACTCCACCTCACCAATTCATCGATGGCTGGCCCGAGGATCAGTCTAATCGTTATGGCATTACTTGGCCAGAGGATTTAAAATCAGATCGGACCCAACTCTCTATGTCTATTCCTGTGGCAACATCAGAGTTCTCATCGTCCTCGTCCTCACCAGCTAAAGAGAAACTTGACCTTTCATCACTGAGGTTATCTCGGGAATTTGATCCAATCCAAATGGGACTGGGAGTGAACACTGACATGACTAACCAGACCAAAAAGCAAGCTAACTGGGGAAGTTCAATGGGAGGTCCTCTAGGAGAGGTCTTAAACAACAGCGCAAACAATGTGGATACCTGCAAGAACTATTCCACACTTACCCTCTTATCTCAAGGGTGGGATGGCAGCACACAGTTGGGATCTTCACCAGCTGTGTTGGAGAAGGCACCTTTTGGTTCACTTACAAATAGCAGCTCAGGGAGCAGTCCAATTGCTGAGAACAAGAAACATAAAGATGGTGCCAGCCTTTGCAATAATGTGCTCGGTTCCACTCTCGTAAGTGCTGCCTCGGTTCCTTCCATAATCAGAAGCTAAAATTTAAGCCTCAAACTGAGACTGGAGCAGGTTAATTAAAAGAAAGCTTCGTTAGAAGTGTTTCTCTAAATAATTTCCCATCATCTTTGTTATATTTAGCTTACTGTTCAATTTTACAAACTAGGAACTTGGATTTGTCATCTTTTATCTATGGAAGAGCAATAATAATAGGGGGATTGGTTGAGAGTCCGGACCCCATTATTAACAGGGAAGAGTGGGGGTAAAGAGTAATCAATGATGGTGCTGAAACTTGCATCATATTAATGCCTCCAAATAACTTTTGAAGATTGGCAGACCCCTTGCCATTCTTTCCAGTTGGTAGGTTGGGAACATTATTGAGATCACAAAAGAGGATCAAGTTGGAGTTTCCTTGACTCCTAGCAGGAGGCACATTTGTGTCCTGCCAGCCCGCTACACCAAGCCACTGTTCCCCGCTCACCTGACTGTGGCCATGAATTAAGATGATTTGAAACATAGGGACCCAACTCTGAAACCAAACATTTTGGTGCTGCGTCTACCCTACCTAAGCTGAGTGACATAGTTTTATTTTGACTGAAAATTTGTTTTTAGTATAGGGAAAGTGTTAAGTGGATTGTTTAATGAAACCCCAATTTCACTGGTCGACAACAAGGAGTTTTTAGAATGTATCACTAACCAGAAATGCTCTTTTTCAAGTTTCACCACAGACTTTGGTATTAAAACTCTATTGTAACATGAATATAAGTGAAAATTCCCTGCAAGATTTTGTGATCAACAGTTGTAAAAGGGCCTGTACTGCTGTTGGAATCTGAACTTGGTTCGTTTTCTGCTTGTAGACGAGTCTCTTGGCACGTGATATATATTATATGCAACATATTTTATATCGAAATTGTGACTAACTAAATGCCATGGGTCTCAAATCCAAAAAGATAGAGCTGGATGACACTCTTCTGTTTTAGTTTTGGAGTGCATTTTTGTTTAGTTTTGCAGGGCAATTACACTCTTCTGTTTTATTATATGCGTGTAGACAATGTTTTTAAAATCGTACCGGAGATCGAACCGACTAGGATTCCAGTTCTCGCCTCTCGGTTCAACTGGTGTAACCGTTTGAACTGTGGTCTAACATTAATTAAATAAAACAACTAGAAGTGATGTAATGAAGAAATGATTCAGTCCAGTTGATATTTATTTTGAATAGTGATTACACGTTAGTATATATTTATACATATTTTAAGCTTTTGACTAGGGATTTAAAAACAGGTAATCGGATGGGTTTCAAATCGGGTTCTGTCAGGTCGGTCAAATCGAATACATGTCATTTCATATCGATTTAATGTTTTGACTCGATTCGGGTCTGGTGCAGGTTAGTTTTAGGTCGGGTTCATTTCAGGTTGGGTCAAAATGGTTCGAGTCTGAAGCAGATAATTGACGAGTTAATTCGGACTCAAATTGACTTCAGGTCGGGTTCATTTCAGGTCGGGTTCATTTCAAGTCGGGTTTATTTCAGGTCGGGTAATTTCAATTCGGTTTCATTTCTGGTCGGGTTAATTTGGGTTTCGAATTCGTATTAAGTTTGAGTTTGGTACAATTAGTCGATAGACTTTGGGTTGGGTCATTTCGATTTTCGAGTGAATTATTTAACGCCTTTGGGCTTTCACGAACACAAATCATATTAAAAATAAATATTAGGGACTATAATGAATAAAATATCATCATATTAAAAACATTTAACTAAATTACAAAAAAAATGAATAGGGGTCAATTTGTAATAAGAGAAAGTTTTAGGGACTATAATACACAAAAATATAAAATTAAAATTAAAAACATTGGACTAAATTACCAAAAAAATAATAGGGGTCAATTTGGACTAAAAATAAAATTTTAAGGACTATAATGAACAAAAATGTCATCATATTAAAAATATTGGACTAGGTTATAAAAGTTTAAAATAAATAATGGTGAATTTGAAACCCTAAACCACAAACATCAACCCCTAAATCTTATAGTCATTAATTATTAAAGTGCAAACTAAATCCCTAAACTAATCTCATAACCCCAACCAACCACTCAACTTAAACACATTTAACCCTAAACCTCTAACAATTTACTTGACATATTTAACACTAAATCTCAAACATGAACCCCTAAATCTTACAATCACTAATAATTAAAGTGCAAACCAAATCCCTATTCCCTAAACTCATAACCACAATCAACCAGTCAACTTAAACACATTCACCCCTAAACCCCTAACAATCAACTTGACACATTTACCCTTAAACTCCAAATATGAACTCTTGACATCACTAATAATTAAAGCGCAAACTGAATCTCTAAACTAATAATTAAAGTGCAAGCATAATCTCCTAATCCCTAAACTAACCCCATAATCCAAACACTTAACTTGATAAAATTACCCCTAAACCTCAAACATCAGCCCTTAAATCTTTTTTCGGGCCGAAATAAATTGGGCCTTCAAAAGTCCGTCAAAAGTTTGGAGTTGTCATCATTCGTTTTTTTTTTGGGTTGGGTACAACCGAAATAAGTAGGGCCTTTAAAATATTTAATTATTAAATAATTTTATGAAGGAGGATCTAATTAAAAAAGAACCTAAACCTAAAGGTCTAAAGAAACTAAACTAAAATTGGGACTAAATTGAATCAAAGTAAAACTAAAAAATTAAAAACAACCTAAGTGTAAAGCTCTTAAACTAGTAATGCCCTAAAATGCAATTAACCCCTAATAAAATGGGCGGGATTTTCCCTCCATTTGTTTACTTATTTTTTTTGAAATTAAAATTGAAATATAGATATTATTAAATATCGTCTAGCCTATGGATAGAAAATGGGAATGATCATAGCCGGATAGTCAGATAAGGATTGGCCGGTCCTTGCCTCGACTTGACACCTTGAGATTTGGGCCGGTTAAATCCCTAAAAAACGGGTGGTTAATTTTTTTTTTAATTTTAGACTAAATTATCAAAAAAAAAAAAGAATTAGAGACAATTTGAACTAAAAATTAAATTTTAGGTACTAGAATAAATTGTACTAAATTGCTAAAAGCATCATCATATTTAAAATATTGGACTAGATTATGAAAATTTGAAATAAATTGGGGTCAATTCGGTTAAAAATTAGGGACTGATATGAACAAAAATAAACTCCAAATCCCTAAACCAATCCTATAACCCCAAACACTTAACACATTTACCCCTAAACCCCAAACCTCAACTCCCAAATCTTACAATCACTAATAATTAAAGTACAAGCACAATCCTCAAATCCCTAAACTAATATCATAATCCCAATTCCAAACACTCAACTTGAAACATATATTTTTTGTACTCCTAATCTCAACCCTTATTCTGTTGAGTAAGATATTAGGGTTTTACCAGAATAGTAAGCATGAAGAAAGGCTAAAAGGGATGGTTTCATTCAGTAGCTGCATGTGTTTAAATACAAGGAGGGTGACGATTTTGCCTTGCCAGCTCAGCAAGGTTGTTACAAAGGAATAACATCAATTCACACAATGATTGCTGCAGGTGATGGAATGTTAACAGCTAGCATTTTTCTAGAAGGAGATTTTGTTGCAAATTATATTAACATCTTCCCTACTTTCTGGTCTTCTGGAGAACATCTTCGAGTTGGGCAACATTGAGCTTGTGGCGAAACAAGGTGAAGAATGATGTAGTGAGTGGCTTGGTGAAGCCATCTGCTGTTTGAAAAGGTGCTGGGACATAGTTGACAACAAGTTCTTTGGCTACCACTTTTTCTCTGATGAAGTGAACATCCAAATCAACGTGCTTGGATTGTGCATGGAAGACTGGGTTGATGCTCATAGCCACGGCGCTTGTGCTATCACTCCAAATGACTGGAGCCTTGGACTGTTTGATTCCCATATCAGTAAGTAATGTGCGTAGCCATGCAATTTCAGAAGCAGTATCAGCAATGCTTCGATATTCTGCATCCATTATGGATCAGGAGACCACTTTTTGTTTCTTTGATGTCCACGCAACGATGCTATTGCCAAGGTAGACACAGTTGCCAGTTGTGGAGTGTCGATCGTCGGGGCAGCTTCCCCAGTCAGCATCCGCAAAGGCGACTAGTGATGAATGAGCTTTAGATGGCTTAAACACAATGCCAAAATGTAGAGTATCAGCTAGGTACCGCAGTATACGCTTGACATCAGCAAGATGACCTTCACAGGGATGGTTCATATATTGAGCCACTCGATTTACACTGTATGTGATATCGGGGCGTGTGTGACAGAGATAAAGGAGAGAACCAACAATGCTTCGATAGCCAGAAGCATCTTCAATTGGACTACCTGCATGTTGACCCAGTTTATCAGTTGTAAGCATCGGTGTAGAGGCACCTTTGGCTTTATCTATGTGAGAACGAGTGAGTAGTTCCAATGTGTACTTTCGTTGGTTGAGGAACAAGTTGGCAGGTGTACGATGAACCTCTAGCCCAAGAAAGTATTGAAGTGCACCAAGATCTTTAAGAGAGAAGTTGGCAGCAAGAAGAGACACAACATTATTTATGGAGGAGTCTGAATTGCTGGTGATCACAATATCATCAACATAGGTGAGAACATAGGTGACGATATCAGCAGAATGTCGAATGTATAACGAGGAATCAGCTCCAGAGCTGCGAAAGCCAGAGGTGAGCAAACAGTCTCGAAGTTTTGAATTCCAGCTTCGAGGTGCTTGGCGTAAGCCATACAGAGCTTTTTGCAACTTGCAAACCAGATTCGAGCCATCAGGTGTAACAGTTTCAAACCCTGGAGCCTGGGTCATGAAAACTTCCTCTTTGAGATCTCCATAAAGGAAAGCGTTGTTTACATTAACGTGTCTTAAGCTCCAGTTGTTTGTAGTAGCAATCGATAGAACAACATTAATTGTGTGGAATTTGACCACGGGGCTGAATGTGTCAACAAAATCTCTACTAGGAAGTTGAGAGAAACCCTTGGCAACAAGGCGGGCTTTGTGTCTGGAGATGGTGCCATCTGCATTGCGTTTCAATTTGAATATCCATTTGCAGCCAACTGGGATGAAGTCTTTTGGTGGAGGTACAAGAGTCCAGGTCCCATGTTGTTGGAGAGCATTGTATTCTGCGAGAGTGGCATTTTTCCAATCAGGTGAAGCAAGAGCTTCATGAATGGTGCTAGGTATATCATCTTCAATGGTCTCAGCAAGATAAAGTTTTGGTTTGAAGATGCCTGCTTTGCTGCGGGTTATCATTGAGTGAGATGGGAAGGTGGTGACATTTTGGTCAGGGTTGGGAGGAGAACTGGGGGAGTTGAGTTCAGGTATAGAAGAAGAAATGGGACTATGTGGTTGAGTAAAGGATCCAAACACAATAGTGGAGGCAGGTGGATTGATGGATATGGGAACATTTGTAGTAGGAGAGGAAATTGTAGTTGGAGTGTAGAGAAAGTAGTTGGATCAGAGGTAGTAGGTGAAGGATTGGAAGTATGGTGATGAGGTGATGGAGTAGAGGTTGTAGGTGGTGAAGTAGATTCTGTAGGAGGGGAGTCGTGTTCTGTAGGTTGGTCAACGGGAGGGGAAGTTGTCTCTGTAGAGGGAATTGGTAGAGATGTAGTGGGAGGGTCTAAGGTAACATGTTGAGGATGTGTTTGATGAAGGAGTTGGGTGACACTGGGAATAGTTGGTATAGGTAGGTTGGAGTGTGGGGATGGTTTATTGGAGGGGCCTGATGTCTTGGTAATAGAGGCAAATGGAAAGACAGCTTCATCAAAGGTGACATGGCGAGAGATGTATACCTTTTCATTGGGATCCAGACATTGATAGCCATGATGATTTGGGCTATAACCCAAGAATGTTGAGGGTGACGAATGGTAATCGAGCTTGTGTTGCTGGAATGGTCTGAGGTGTGGGAAGCAGAGGCATCCAAATACGCGAAGTGTGTCATATTTTGGCTTCCTGCCAAACAATTTCTCAAACGGTGAAATATTGTGAAGCACTCTTGTAGGCAGATAATTGATCAAACGTACAGAAGTTGTAACTGCAATGGACCAGTATTGGAATGGGAGAGATGCTTGTGCGAGAAGGGTGAGGGCCAACTCAACGATGTGTCTATGCTTTCTTTCAGCAACACCGTTTTGCTGAGAGGTATGTGGGCAGGTGATTCGATGAAGGATGCCTGAATCGCGAAGAAAGGTGGTGAAGCTTCGAAATTCTTCGCCCCAGTCACTTTGAATAGACTTGATAGTAGTGTTGAACTGAGTTTGAACCATCTTAACAAAAGCCTGAAATGCTGGTAGAGCTTGAGATTTGTGTCTAAGAAGATAGAGCCAGCAGTGACGAGTATGGGCATCGATGAAGGAGATGTAATAATAGTAGCCTTGGGACGCAACATGAGTAGGGCCCTAGAGATCTGTATGTACGAGTTCAAAGGGTTTCTTATAGATGGTTTCAGATGTAGCAAACGGCAGTTTATGATGTTTTCCCATTTGGCAAGCAATACAAAGATGTGTACAAGAAATTTCTTCATTAGTCAAGGAGACATTACATGCTCGACAAACTTTGAGTAATGTTTCATGAGATGGGTGGCCTAACCGACGGTGCCACAGCTGATACAAATTACTAGATTTACTAACAAGATTAACTTCAACTTGATTATTACAAACTGCAGAAAATGAAGAGCTAAAACGATAGAGCCCAGCATCTTCAACACCTGTTAACAACACTTCCCAGTAGCTTCATCACGAACCACACACGAACGAGCATGAAACTCCAGAAATACCTTGTTGTCCTTAGCAAGCTTTGACACCGAAACCAGATTTTTGGTTATACTAGGAACGTGCAAAACATCATTTAGCAACAGTGCACGCGAACAAGAGGATAAAATCAAAGCAGATTGACCTAGTTGAGTAATATCAAGAGAAGCACCATTACCAACTGTAAGCTTACCAGGGCCTGAGTAATCAGAACTATGAGCAAGAGCTGAAGAATCAAGTGATACATGGTGAGACGCGCCCGAGTCAGCAAACCAGGGACTTGGAGTGGTGGTGGTGAGATTGACTTGAGGAGTAGGTGCAAAAGTGGATCCAGGGGAGGTTGTTGGAACATTGTTACCAGATTGAGGACTGTATGGAACCTGGCCAGAGTCAAGCGCACACAAGTTGACATTGCTTGTTTCATTGGAAGGAGACTTGTCTCTGGCAGTAACCCCAACAAAAGTCTCATCAAACCTGTGCCAACAACGGTCTACTAGGTGTCTAAGCTTTCCGCACAACTGACATTGTAGCCTCGGGCGTCCAAAACGACCACGGCCTCGAGAAGAAGAGGGAGCTCGATAGGGTCGATCGGAGAATGTGTTGGCCCGATTGTCACGAGAGATCTGAGGGGCATGAGCAATGTTGATGCTGGAAGAAAACTCAGGTAAGGGGTTGAAGTTGTTAAGTTGTGTTTCAGCATCGAAGAGAACAGAGATGGTTGCATCAAGGGTGAAGGGTTGCTGGCTAGAGGTGATGACTGCAACAAATGGTTGGTATTCAAGGGGGAGACCATTCAAGATGGTTGCAATTTTCTCAAGATCAGAGATGGGACCGCCACACGATGCAAGAGCATTGGCGATCTCCTTTACCTGAGATACATAGGATCTCATGCTGCTGTCTCCTTTCTTCAAGGATCGAAGTTTGTAATGAAGGCTCATCACAGTGGTGGTGGACCGGCTGGAGAAAAATCGGAGAATTGTGGACCAGATCTCTAAAGCTGTATCAGCTCCTACGAATTCAGAGAGAAGATAAGAGCTAATGGTGGATAACAGCCAAGAGGCCAGAGCGTTGTCCTGCGCAACAAACACTTCATATGCTTCGTTTTCAGTGACGGCACCATCTGCAGAGGTGATAGTCGCCGGAGGAGGTTTGAGTGCTCCAGTGAGAAGTTTTTCAAGGCGGGAACTGCGAACCACTAAATGGACCTGTTGCTTCCACATGAGGAAGTTGGATTCGTCAAGGATAAGATTGATGTGTTTGTTTTTGAAGGTAGTGCTGAATTAGTTTGAGCTGGACGAACCACCAGTGGGTGGATCATTATCGGAGGGGGGAGGATCCGCAGAGGAAGGCATGGTGAAGGAAGGTTACGAGAAGATCCCAGGATGATTGGCGATGGATACCATGTTGAGTAAGGTATTAGAGTTTTACCAGAATAGTAAACATGAAGAAAGGCTAAAAGGGATGATTTCATTCAGTAGCTGCATGTGTTTAAATACAAGGAGGGTGACGATTTTGCCTTGCTAGCTCAGCAAGGTTGTTACAAAAGAATAACGACAATTCACACAATGATTGCTGCAGGTGATGGAAAGCTGACATCTAGCATTCTTCTAGAAGGAGATTTTGTTGCAAATTATATTAATTCCCTAAACTGATCCTATTACTCCAAACAATCAACTTGACACATTTACCCCTAAATCTACTCTTTTTATATATATATTTTTAATTAATTATATAGGTATATATAACAAAATATTATTTAACACTTTGAATTGATTACAAAAATTAATAGTTTACATTTATCACCACTTTAAATTCATCAAATCATCCAATCATAAACTTCATCAATTACATGTCAAGTAAATATCAATCTAAGTCAATATCAGGTCGGGTTCAAAACATGTCGGGTAAAATCGAATCTCGGGTTGATTCAGTCGGTTATTATCGGTTATCTGCCAGGTCAGTTTCGGGTTCAGGTTCGTTTCAGTCGGGTGCAGGTCGGGTTTCAGCTCCACAATAATATGTTCAATTCGGGTTCAGGTCGTTCTCGGTCGGATGCAGGTTAGGTTCGGTTACTACAGTAACAAGTCCAACTCGAGTTCGGGTCAACAACAGTCAGTTATAAATCGGTTTCGGGTCATCGCATCCTCGGGTCAAACCAGGTTTTGACTCGAGCAGGTTTCAATTAGGTTTTTGGGTCGGGTCAACTTTTTACATCCTTACTTTTAACAATGTACACACACCTTGCAGACAAAGTGGTTGAATCCAAATCTCTTATAATAAATATCATCTGTTTTTTCATCGAAACCAATCACTGAGTTTAGTGCAGTTGATACTTGATTGGTTTTTTTTTCTCGGGTTCGGTTTTGTTACACAAATTTTAATATTTTGTTTAATTAACATGAAATCGGTCTAACTAGGGGTTCCAAACTAGAAGGGCTACTGGTTCCCGATCCAAACGGTTGGTCTGCTTAGTTCCAACATCATTGCATGTGGCTTTTCCGTTCCTTCTTGTTTCTGGAACTTTGAGCCACCCAAACGTGTCAAGTGTAACCACTAACCACACAACCCTCGTTTGAAGATGTACGTCTTCAAATATACATTAAAAAGGATAACTTTAATGTAATTTTATTAATTATTAAAGTTAAATTATTTTTTAAGTATATACATCTTTATAAGCATATGTGAGTTATCAAATTTAAGTTATTTGGAGAATTCACCTTGTAATTTTCAAAGATAAAATATTAGCATAAAGTTTAAAATAGTTTCAATGTTTGACCTTTTGTTCACTTTAGCACCTATTCTTTTTTTACAAACAAACTCTTAACGTTTTATTTTCGTTTAAAATTCGCCCTCGCTGACGTGGCATGTTTACATGACATAACTTGCTGACGTGGCAATGCAACACATAGGGAGATATTGACTGGCAAAAATAATTATTTTTATATTTATTTTTAGTTTTAAAGTAAAGACTTAATTAAAATTAAGGTATAATTTGAACTTAAGCACCAGGCCAATCTCCTAAGTTTGATAGTAAACACCAAATACTGTATATAAATTCATCAAAATAGTATGCTGCTTCTTCTTCGTGAATTAACGCTATATAAGTTATAAATATAGTTGAAATAAATAAAAAAGAAATGATGATGTATATATGGTAGTGATGAAGAAACGTTAAAAGAGAGATAGGCATAAATGTGACAGTACTAGTGATAAGAAAATAATAAAGACATGGGAGGAGTGGGGGGTAACAATTGAAAGCTTGAAAAGGGTTGATGAACTTCAACTGCAGTAATGGTGAGTTAGATTTGTGATAATAGAGGAATCTTTTTCTTTTTTTGTTGGATCGGATGAGAGCAAAATCGACTCAACTGCAGAGCCAACACAATCAATGACAACAAAGTCAAAACTCGATATCGAACCTCACTGTTAACATGCTCGCTCATGGTAATAGGTAAGCAAACTGCAGTAGCCGTAACAGTAGATGTGATAATAATACTACTAATAAATGGTAATGAACTTTGTGGGCACATTTTGTTTTTTGGCACCACAAAGTTGGTTGAGATTTGTGAGTTAAAGACCAAACTGGCCATATGTGTCTTAGTGGGAGAAGATAACTGAGATAAACCAAAAAGAATCAGAAGGAGAAGAAGAAGCTTGGTGTTTGGATAAGGTTATATACATTATTTGGTGTTTGCTATCAAGCTTTCCAGGTTGGTCTGTTGGTTAGGTATTAAGCCTTTCATCCTTAATACCTAGGTTCAAATTTCGCCTCTTGCTTATTGTAATTTTAATTAAATCTTTACTTTAAAACTAATTATGTGTCAGTTAAAATTTTATAAAACAAATTGTGATGCCACGTCAGTATTTTTAGGATAAAATTCGTCTGTCCCTTTTCGGTGCCCCTACATATGCCCTAATACTAAAAAACACTACAAAATTAAAATCTAAGCTCTAACCCTAAATTCTAAATCCTAACCCTACACTCTATAACCCAAAAAATACACTATTCCCTAAACCCTAACCACAACCCCTAACCTAAAACCCTAAACCCTAAAATTAATTTTGAGCATGAGGGCATATGTAGGGGCACCGAACAGGGGTAGAAGATTTCCATCCGTATTTCTATACATGTGGCATCACCACGTCAGCAAGCTATGTCATGTAGACATGCCACGTCATTGAAGGGTGTTAATCGTTAGTTAAATCTAACAGAACTAACTAACAAGCTAACAAATCTAACTAACTAGTATATTCAAAGGCTCAACTAAGTCAGTTTCTGCAGAATCCTAAATAATCTCATATGAAAACTGCACTCAGGGTTGTGAAATATAGGAATTCTGTTGAAAACCTCGAATAAACATTAATTGGTAGCTTATTGTGACTCTGACTGGGTTTCTTGTCCAAAGTCTAGAAGGTTAGTTACAGGATTCTGTGTTAAACTAAGAGATTCTCTAATATCCTGAAAATCTAAGAAGTAATGCACAGTTTCAAAGTCTTCTGCAAAAGTAGAATATAAGAATATAACAGCAGTGACATCAAAATTGGTTTGGCTATCAGGATTGTTTAAAGAGGTGAGAGTACAAATGATAGAATCAGTAAAGTTGTATTGTGATAATAAAGTTGCCTTGTAGATAGCATCTAACTCAATGTACCATGAGAGGACCAAACCATTTTATCAGTAAAGTTGTATTGTGATAATAAACTGCCATTTTATGAGAGAAAAAATTCAAAAATGACTCATGGTTACAGAACATGTGGCAACAGTAGATGTGATGACAAAAACTTCGAGTTCACAACAACTTAAATTTTTTGATTTTTAAGTTGGGGTTAAAAAATGTTTTTACACCTCCAACGTCGGGGGGGAGTGTAGAAATAAGTAAAGTAGTGGCTAAAGCATCAAATTTGCTCTTGTAGTAATTCAAAATTAGCAATGTTGTCCCTACTATTTATTTTTCGTAATTTTGTTCTCAAAGTCAATCAAATGCAGCAATGTTGCTCTTTGACTGACGTTGACCGTTAAAGTGTTGACGTAGTAGTTAACAGTGAAGTCATTCATGCAATTTTGTCCTCGAAGTCATTCAATTGCAGTAATTTTGCTCTCGGTTTATTTTAGTTTTTTAAATAAAATTAGATAAATAATTTTGTTTTTCGAGCTGAACTTTTACAAACAAAATATATGAAAAATCGATTAACAAATTAGTGTAAATATACTTTGGGTCCCCTGGTAATTTTAAAAATAAGCAAAATGAGAACTCTAAAAAAATCAAAATATTCTTCAATTTTTTAAAAAATTCCATAAAATTAATAAAAACAAATAAAATATTCAAAAAAATATTGAAAATAAAAACTAATATAAAAATTAAAACGTATTAGGAATTATAAAATGATAAAAATATAAATACAAAAATTTAAAAGTATTTATAAAGTATTAAAATGAACAATTTCATCCAATGATAAAACATAAATATAAACTTATAAATATAAAAAATCAAAATTTCAAAATATTTATAAAAAACATTGAATAAGTCTTCGAATGTTTCTGGTTATGCGAAGCCAACTAATATTCTTTGAACATATTTTTAATGGAATCATCATTCCATTAGAGTAATAATAAAACTTATCAAATATTAATGAGTATCAGTTTGATGTAGAAAAGCGAAAGAAAAATTAGTGAGATTGTTCAATTTTTTAATACTGAATAAATACTTTTTAATTTTTATATTTATATTTTATCATTTTATAATTGTTAATACATTTTAATTTTATATTAGTTTTTATTTTCAATAATTTTTTGAATATCTTATTTATATTTTATCACTTTGCTTATTTTTAAAATTACCAAGCACCCGAATGATATTTACACCAATTTGTTAATCGATTTTTCATATATTTTGTTTGTAAACGTTTATCTTGAAAAGCTAAATTATTTATCTAATTTTATTCAAAAATTAAATAAATCGAGGGAAAAATTGCTATAATTGAATGATTTTGAGGGCAAAATTGCATGAATGATTTCACCGTTAGTTGTCACGTTAGCACTTTAACGGTCAACGTCGGTTAAAGGGCAACATTACTGCAATTGACTGACTTTGAGGGCAAAATTACAAAAAATAAAAAATAGGGACAATATTGCTGATCTCATATTATTACAGGGATAAATTTGACCCTTTAACCAAAGTGGTTAGCTAGTTAGATCTGTCAGCTTGTTTGTTAGCAAGTTGGTTGGTTAGAATAGCCTGTATATAAAAGATTAGTGGATGTAATCTTATTTTTATGATGAATGAAATATAAGTCATAGTCATTCTTTTAACAAATTTATTCTTTGTACAATTTACAAGAGATAAAAGAATATACACTAGAAGTCAAACCCATGCCACTTCATAAATTTACCACTTCACTAGATTACATATGTTGATAAGAAATAACTTTTAGTACTAATATATTGTTAAATCGGAGATCAACTCATTATACCGATTGAATCGATAATTAGAGATTTAAGTTTTGATGTTCCAAAAAATAACTATCCATAATGGAATTGGAGTCCTTTACCAATGGAAATCGTCTGCCCTTTATTATGTCCTCTTTTATGTTTTATTTTAAAATAGTGGGTTTAGGGTTTAGAGTTTAGAGTTTAAAGATAGGGGTTGTGGTTAGGGTTTAAGAAATTATAGATAAGATGTAGTTTTTAGGGTATAAGGTTTAAGTTTTGGGATGTGGAAATTAAGATTAAAGTTTATAATTTAATTTTAAGTAATTTTTAACGTGTGACATAGAAGAAGGCATGATTAAGGGCAAAGTATTTTTACCCCAACTTTACTTTTCGTTTGGAAAAATTTATTAAGTGGAATCTTATGTTAACCCAAAACCACACTCAAGAATCATACCAATACCATTGCTTGACTGATTATTTGGGTATCTCCCATTCGAATAGAGATTTTCTACCCCTTTTATGCCCAATCAAGTAAACCAACGGTGGCAAATGCCATTATGGCTGTTCAAATTCGATGGGGTCATTGGCGCATATAGATTACCAAAAAGTAAGTTGGTAATCATTTTATACTTTGATAATATTGCTTTGTATGTGGTCCAAAAATCATGCTATAAAGCTAACAAACGAGAAGAAAACAACAAAATAACTTTGATAAAACCAAACACAGACCAACTCTTTTTACACAACAAAATATCTCTTTTTTTTTACCAAAAGCAACCATCATTTCATATCTCTTTCCCTCTCACCCTTCTTACTTTAAAGAAAGAGAGCTATGGCTAAATCTGGTTTCTCAAATTAGAGAGACATTTTAATGAGGATGCCATTATTATTGCAGGTATATATATATTAAGTGATTAATGACGAGGTCTGTTCGGACATCGCGGTAACGTTATAGCATGGCCATGCAGATGAAAATTGCTGCAGTTGCTTGAATAGTAAAATTTGACGTATGTCCGAAAGTTTTTGTCGGAGCATACTGTGTTCGGACCGGAGTCGATCATTGTCCGTCCTTACACTGTGACAGTGGTACAGAACGAACCTCAACCGGTTGTTCAGTTCTCGATTCTCGACTCTAAGCCGGTTCACCTGGTTCCTTAGGTTTTCTAAATGCTTCTGTTTACGCATCCGTGACCTCCTGGCTGATTCCCTGTTCGATATCATACGCCTCCTCTTTCGTTCCTCGATGACGGAAAGCGGTTGGTCCGGTTCATCTAAACTAGAGTTCGAGTTGCTTCCGTTTTGGTTTGTTTCGTATGAACCGGAACCCGATCCTGCTGGCTCTATTGATTGGGTTGGGGGAAAAAGTTCCGGGTATTCCCACGGCAGCGTGAAGCCGCTTTCGAAACCCAAGAACGGATCGTAGTCGACCAATGAACCGGGCGAGAAATCGGCCGGAATAGTGGACAACATGGCTTTAATAGCAAAAATAAACAAAGAAACTAAAAAACAAAGCAAAAGCTTTAGAAAATATATGGGGAAGGTAGGAAGGTGGAGAAAAGGGAAGAAATGCAGCGTAGGGGGCTGATATTTATGGACGAAGCTGAGGAGTGTTGTGGGTCCACGTGATTGCATGAGTATCGTATGTTTTGTAATATTGTAGATACGTATATGGACCGACCGTATATGTATGGAAATTAACTTTTGAGTCATGTGGCACTATGGTGTGGGATTTCTGTAATATGATTGGGAAGGCCAAAATATAAAATGGGGTGACATAAGGTATGAGCTCAATGGGGTCCTTTGTAGAGATTGATTTTCATTTTTAATTTTGCTTAGTCATGAAGAAACTGAGCAGTGTGGATCATGTTGGACACGTTCCTTATTTCAATAGGGCCTGTAGGAAGCTGACGTGGAGACCCACATGGTTGAGGAAAAATTATTAGATGGGTATAACTCACCACGCCATCTATGATCTCATCCAATAATATTTTTTCATATCATTTTTTCCAATGTGAATCTTCACTACTTTTTTACATGTAACTAAGGAGTGTGTAATTACTTAAAAGTTACACTGAAATGGCTGAATATTATTGAATAGATCACGAATAACGTAATGAGTCGACTCTATCTAATAATTTCTTATGGTTCAGACTCCAGAAAAGTCGCATCGGATGATAAAAATTAATAACGAACCTGTTTAACAGTTAAATTATATGTTTGGTTGATTCAGGTTTTAGATAATCTTTTAGTAATTTAAATTAGTTTCAATTTTTTTAATAATTAACATATATTTTTATTTAAATTTAATTATAAAAATATAAAACTTTTAATATATATTTTACTTTTTAGTATTAAATAAAGGGTAATATTTGATTCAGTGTCACTCTCTTTGTGGTAAGTTTTTTTTTTCACAAACATACTTCTAAAGTTATCCTGTTTCTCTTTTTAGGGGTCATAAACTCTCAATTTTAAACTTTAAACTATAAAATTTATTTTCAAGCCTTAAAGCCTAACCACAAACACTAAAACTATAACATCTAAATTTTAAAAACTAGACGTTTATAAAAACACTTTTTCAACTGTAAGTGCATAAAATATTTTCCTTTAAAAATTTAAATATAACATTACATAGAAAAATAAATATAAAATTAAAATATTTTTGATACCGTCATCCAATTCAATTTATTTACAGATTAATTTAAAAGTAACAAAAATATATATCAAAATTTCTAGAGTATAAACGAGCCCGATTAATACATGTATATATATATATATATATATATATATATATATATATATATATATATATATATATATATATATTAATTATAATATACACAATTATATAATTGATCCATTATAGTCTTTGAAAGAGAAAGTTCGACTCAACTGTTTTTAAAATTGAATATCAATGCCAATGACGTTTTACTTTAGTTTTTTATTTTAAAATAATTATTATGTGAAACAATAATATAAGAAAGGGTAAATTTTGTTAACAACGGTGCTAAAAAACTTTAGGCGACGTAAGCATTGTCAATTCTTTTTTTTATCCAAAGAAAAGATTTCATTCCAAAAATCATAGATACATAAGCAGATTTGGGGGGAGATGGGTCCCCAAACAGTTTGAACAAATAGGTCCTTAGCAAAGGAAGCAAGCTGATCGGTTGCTTGGTTACAAACCCTAGGAACATAAGAAAAGGTGCATGAAGCAAAGGAATTGGCTTCTTTCATGATATCCTCTTCGACAGCGGAAGAAATTCAGTCTGAGGTGGATCCCGATCGAAGGTTGTTCACAATGGATTGACAGTCAGATTCAATAATGATATGAGCAAGATTGTTGGACGAGGCCAAAGATAAGCCTAGCCTAATGGCTAAGGCTTCGGTCGTTGCAGCAGACGGAGCAAGGAAAGGTGCTGAGCTTTCTTGCACAACCCTTCCGAAGCTATCACGCACAATAGATGCCCCTGTAGCCTTTCCTGTGTGTTTATCAAATGCGGCATCGCAATTGATTTTAAAAGATCCTGGAGGAGGAGGATGCCCGTGAGTCGTATTGTCGCGTTGTGGGGCGTCTTTTTTTGGAGGAGTAAGGTTTTCCTGAGCAAATTCCCGGGAAGCATAGTCCGCGCGTAGCCAAACTTTCCACGGAAGATCCTTCATGTTTTTGAAAACGAAAGCATTGCGTGATTTCCAGATCATCCAAAGCAGAGAAGCGATAAGGGCACATTTTTCAGTCGGAATCCCCTTTCTTCCTGATTCATTCATTTTGAGCCACCATTTCGTGAAACCTGGTAGCTGAATCTTGAAGCTTTCCAAACTACTTGTGCAAAGGGGCAGAAAAAGAGAAGGTGCTCAATAGTCTCCTTTTCCTTTCCACGTCGTGGGCAACAGTCTGAATCGTGGAAGCCACCATAGAAGCGAGCAGCTAGGTTTTCTTTAGTAGGAATGATGTTATGACAAAGCTTCCACATAAAGGATAGAATTTTGGTCGGTACTTTGAGTCCCCAAATCGAGTTCCAGAGAACTTTGTTTCTGCTAGGATCTTCACTCGGAAAAGGGTCGGAAGAAACTTTAAACTTGTCCTTTATGAGCCGGTAGCTCGCCTTAGCCGAATATTCCCCGTTCTTTGTTTCAGCCCAAACAATGGAATATTTGATTTCTGGTCCCCCAATCGGAATAGATTTTATGGCTTTTGCTTCAGGTGGCGAGAACAAAGAATCAAGTTTTAATTGATTCCAAGATCGTTGGTCTTCGTTCATTAAGCTGCTGACTGATGGGCAAAGACCAAAGGGTGGTGACTGTGACATAATTTTGAAGCCATGGAGCTTTGGAATCCAATTGTCCTTCCAAATAGAAACGCTTCTCCCATTTCCTACCCTCCATAGAGATCACTCCTTAATAACCTGAATCCCTTCTCGGATGCTTGCCCAGGCCCAGGAAGGGTTGTTACATTTAGGGGCTTCAAAAATGTTTTCGTTTGGAAAATAAATACCCCGAAAGGTTTGTGTCAGAAAGGACTCGCGATTCTTTAGAATCTTCCATGCAATCTTAGCAATCAGAGCTTTATTAAAGGATCTGAGGTTCCTGAAGCCCAAACAGCCTTGGTCCTTGGGTCAGCAAAGGTTTCTCCAATTTATCCAATGGATGCTTTTCTCCTCAGCATCACAATTATTCCACCAAAACCTGGCCACTTGTGAACTAATATCATCACAGAAAGTAACTGGAAGGAGGAAGCATGCATTACATATGTGGGTATGGCCTGGGCGACTGCTTTAATTAGGACCTCCTTTCCAGCTTGATTCAGGAATTTGGCTCTCCAGCCCTGAAGTTTGTTCTGAACTTTTTCCTTAATGAAAACAAGGGCTTCATTCTTGTTACGCCTCCATAACGAGGGCAAACCGAGATATCTAATGTCTTCCTCCATTGGACAAAAGCCTAGAATATTGGATAGGTGGGCTTTGAGTGGATTGCTAACATTTGGAGAGAAGAAGACTGAAGATTTCTGGAAATTCACTGTCTGTCCTGTTGATTTTTGAAAGAGGTGTAAAATGCGCAGTGCGGCGTGACAGTTTCCTTCATTTACTGAGGAAAATATCAGGCAGTCGTATGCAAACATAAGATGGCTAAGAGTGGAGCATCTTCTTCTTATTTTGAGTCCTTTGAATCTAGCAGATTCAACCTTCTTCTCTGTTGCCCATGAAAGTATATTTGAAATGAAAGTGAACAGAAAAGGTGAGAGGGGGTCACCTTGTCTGAGGCCCCTCCCTGGACGAAAATCGGCATAATTTTCCCCATTAAGAACCAGGGAAAATGAAGTTGAAGAAACACACTTCATAACTCGATCAGTCCACCACTTATAGAAGCCTATCCTATTCATTATAAATCTAAGAAGATCCCAATCCACCTTATCATAGGCTTTTTCAAGGTCAATCTTGAGGGACATGATTCCTTTCTTTCCTCTTTTTGCCCGCTTAATCGTGTGGTAGGCTTCATTGGCAAGAATTATGTTATCATGAATTTATCTGCATTGAACGAAAGCCGATTGGTGGTGAGAAATGAGGCTTGGGAGGAAGCCTTTGAGACGAGAAGCCAGGATTTTGGTAATGACTTTTAGGGAGAAATTACACAGACTGATTGGTCGGGAATGGGAGACTTTGCAGGGGTTTTGTTTCTTCGAGATCAGGACTAGGTTAGTTTTATTCAGATCGTAGTCCAGAAAGCCATCTTTGAAGAAAGCCGAGACCATTCCAATCAGATCTCCTTTTATGGTATCCCAGAACGTATGATAAAAAAACCTAGGGAATCCATCTGGTCCCAGTGCTTTAGTCGCTCCCAAGTTGAAGACCGCTTTCTTAATCTCCTCTTCCGAAACATCTTTGCTGAGTTCAAGGTTCATCCCATCAGTCACCAGGCATGGGATGTAGTTTTCGAGGCAAAGAAAGTCAACGGTTTGGTCTTTAGTGAAGAGGTGCTGGAAGTGAATTTTCAAGTAATCAGCAATGTCTTTCGTTTCCTCAAGCCAGGTGTTGTCATTCTTTTTGATCTTGAGAATGGAGTTGATCTTTCTATGCTGGAGGGTAGTAGCATGAAAGAATTCCGTGTTCTTGTCGCCCCATTTCAACCAATTTATTCTGGACCGTTGGTGCCAGTATCTCTCTTCACTTTCCCACTCGAGGTCTAGGTCTTTTTTGATTTGTTTGTACTCCTCCAATTCCGATTCTATGAGTTTTCTCCCTTGGTATTCCTTGATCCGAGCCATCATGAGTTGTTTTTTTTCTCATTTTTCTGTTTATACTTCTGTTTGCTCCACTTTATTAGAGGTGCCCTTGTTCTTTTAATTTTTCTCCCAAAACGAAGAGAGGTGTTTTCATTGGTGGCAGGATCCCAGCCTTTCCGAACAGTTTGGGGGCACTCTTCATCTAAAAGCCATTTTGTCTCGAATTTAAAGTCCTTTTTTTTATGTTCGAGAGAATCCCAGAGGAAAGAGAATAATCGGGTTATGGTCAGAAGCTAGGGCAATGTCCAACACCCCCATAGCTTTCGGAAAAGAAGTGCTTCATTCATTAGTAAATAAGACCCGATCGAGTTTCTCGAGAATAGCTTCCTCTTCACTTCTTTGGTTATACCAGGTAAAACAGCCTCCTTTGATTGGCATTTCAAGAAGCCCAACGGAGTCAACAAATTCCGTGTAGCATTTAGCTTCCTCCGGATTGAAAGGGGTACCCCCTTCCTTATCCCCTTGGCACGTAACTATATTAGTATCGCCCACTATTAATCATTTTGCATTTGGAGAAACTCTGAGCTGATTTAATTCTTCCCAAAAGGCATGTTTCTCTTTTTTGTACGGTGGACCATTGATAAATGTTCCAAACCAGTTCTCGCCTTCCTGAAGTGACACAATTGTATCGATAAAGTTCTTGCTATAATTCAGGATGGTAACTTCTACTTCTTTGTTCCACCATAAAGCTAGTCCACCCACTATTCCTTGAGGTTCCACATAGAATGAGGATTCGAACTTCATCTTCATTTTGATATTCTCAAGGTATTTGATTTTTTATTTGGTTTCACTCAAGAAGATAATGGCCGGCTTATGCTTCATTATTGAATTTCTGAGGGCTCTTACAGTTTTCCTGTTTTCCAGGCCTTGGACACTCCAAGCAAGTAAAGATATCCCGAAAGTATAGAGAAAGAACAGAACCAATAAGGTAGCACCCACAAGATAGAAACCACAGACAACCAGAGCCGGCACAGCAATACCCAGGAACCCGAGAGAAGCAAGCCGAGAAAGGTATCACTTAGATAAACACTGGAAAATTAAAGCCAAACGAGCAAGCAAACACAGAGCAAGAAGGAGCCAACATGAATGCAAACAAGAATCCTAAAAAATAGTCATATGTAGCAGCTCAAAAAAAATAATAACCAAACCATAACACCAGTACAATATGCTAAAAGGGAGCATTGAAAACACCAACCACTATAGAAGAGGGATGAAGCAACTAGGGAGACGGGGTGAGAAGAGCAGATACGGGGGAGAAAGGGGAAGTAGTAACCAGAGACCGGGTTGAGTCAGAGGAAAAAATAAAAGGGAGAAAACTTGATTGGAGGATGCTTCAGGGATTCAGTCGAAGCTTCGAGATCTCAAACAACCCCAATTCACCGCTGCAGGAGAAAATCTCTGAAAAAACCTCTAATAGTCAGATTCGTCGAAACCGGACTGCTTTCGATGGTGATCAATTCAGGCCAAACCCTTCTATAACCTTTCGACGGGTAAAATCCGATGAGAAAACCGCATACCCAGAGAGCTCAAGAAACCATAGGGAAATTGCGGTTCCGTCGGAAGATCAACTGAGTTGGATCGTAGCCCCCGCCCAACAGATTCTCTATGTCGTTCACTTTGGAGCAACCTCTAGTCACGGTTGTTTGCTGCGAAATAACTCTGGCAATCTGACGGCCTAATGATGAGGGCGACACCGCGCACTCCTAGAGCCAAGCAACATTGTTGGGGCAGTAAATCAAATTCACATCTGGGTCTCAAGGGTAACGAGCGAGAGAGACGATTAGGGGCGCATGTAGGCGCGTAATCACATTAAAAAAGGTTCTTAGAATCCCGTAAGCATTGCCAATTCAATGAGAAAGGCATCGTTTTATACAATATGCTTCTTTTCTCGTCAAGAAAAAACTAAATTTGCCAATAAACAGTAGAACACGGTTCTAGAAATATTTTTGAGGGTGGGTATACATATATTAACATCATGTTCAATATGATTCGTTTATTATTTAGATGTTTGAGTTCGATTTTTTAGCTTACGTGAACATGTTCGTTTAGTGTTCACGAACATGATCATTTATATGTTAGCAAACACAAGCGACTAAGTATAAATAAGTTAACAATACTTATTTACAACGGTACAAATACATTATTAATGCAAATATTAGTGAATAAAAAATAACGGTTAAATAATTTGTCCATCGTGACTATATGGTGGATCCGCCACCGTGGTTAATATGCATATAATTAAAATTTGTTTTAAAAGTATAAAACAATGTCTTTTGGTATAACTTATAGAGACAGGCCTATATAACATCTTCATGATGCGGGAAATTTTATACGAACATTTGTTTCGCCTATATTGTGAGAGATTGAGTACAATCATGTATAACAAAAAGGAGGAAAACATACCATTCACGCTAGCCATAAAGACACATTAGTGAATCAGAAAATTTTAAATTGTAATTTACAAAGCAATATATAATACCTACAAGACTACATCAAATTTGAAACAACTCAATTAGTGCCTACTACCAATTTATATTCAATCAATAAAAATTAAGGAATAAACAAATGCATTTGTTAAATTGATTCAACAAAATTATATAAAGAATCATTAATTCATAAATGAAATATATTTTATATATTGAATAAATGAATTTAAAAATAAAAAATACATGATTGAAAATTACATATCTTCGGTCTAGATTTGGGAGTCTTGAAATTTGAAAAATGAGAATTTTGAGTTTAAAAAATAGAATCAAAAGTTGCACAACCTAAAGAATTTTTATTTTTTTTTGTGGGTTTCTATCTTCTCTTATAATCAATTATTTTTGAGACTTTTTATGTAGAGATGTAAATGAACTAGGCTCAAATGATTATTTGTTAACTACTAAGATAGAATAAATTACTAGTTACGAACATCTTTAGTCAATTTTTTTATTATAATTTATAAGTGGAAGGGGATAGAGACAGACGCAAAATTTTATGTTGGGGGCGAACCTATAAAATTTTAGGGGGGGCGAACTTAAAGTTTTATGGGAAAAATATATTTTCAATAGAAAATATAAAGAAAATTTCTATAAAAAATCTAAATCATATACAAATTTTAAATTTCTAGGGTGCGACCGCTCCTCCTGTCCCCTTGATCTATCATTGGATGGGGAAAAATAAAATTTTAGGATGGGCAAAAAGAAATTTCAGGGTGGGCACAATCAAACTTCAAGGTGGGCACAATCAATAAAATAAATAACTAATAGAAAAAAATTCAGATTCTAGAGTGGGCACGTACCTACCTTGACCTTAGTCTGCATCCGCCACTGGTAGAGCAGGTGACTAAGTCTCCCATTTACATCTTCTCCCTCCATAAGTTTTAAGTTCATTACTAAGTAAGGACATTTTTTTCTCTCTCTTAAAATATTATTAGTATTTTTCAAAAATAAAAAATAAAAAGGAAAAATAAATTTGATAATTATAAGTTAAAGTCAAGAAAAAGTTTCTGATCACATTGTTGCATATAGAGATGCTTATCGAGTGAGTCGATCACGAGTTGAATAGTACTCGACTCGTGCTTGTTAAAAAATTGCGTTGCTCGAATCGACTCATTGCTTAGTAGTTACCTAAAACATTAATAGGGAATCCATAGCTTAGTAGCATCATCATTCATCAATGAAGCTGGAGAAGAAAAGAAAGCTAAGATATTTTGAAAAAGAGAAACTCGTTGTTAATGGTTAGCATGAGGCCACCAACGGGGTTGATTTAAGTGGTAAGTAGTTTGGTATCGCTTAAATAAAGTTTTGGATTTTGAGGCGTTGTGTATGTAGAAAATTTTCGTTGGAAGACTCACTCACTAAAATCAGGTGTGCGACGCGGATTGGTCTAGATTAATCAAGGCGAAGTCCTGAAAAAAAATGGTTAACATGAGGCCGACAAAGCTTTGCACTAATTAATCAGAACATTTGGGCCAAAGTACAACATTAATATTGTTTGGTTTTTTTCTTTTCCATTTCCCCCAGTTCTGTTTCAATAATTAGTTTAATAAACTGAGAAATTAATTAGTTTGAAAGCTTAAAAGGCCAACACGTAGCAATTTCTCATATTCTCCATGCATGTTAGAATTGGTTATTACGAAATAAATCCAGTTTAGACAGAAGCAGAATATGCTTTGCGTTGTTAGTTTTCTTACAGAAAGCTGCAAAGTGGGGAACTTTAAAGTGCTCAACTTCCATTGGACGTTGGAAAAAACAGTTAGGCAGTGGTTAAGACTTTGATGTATAAAAAAAAGATACCTTAATAAAGATGAACCATGTGTCTATTTTATGACAGAAAGATTCCATAAAATCATCAAAAGCTGCCAATTGATCCAACTGTTTCCTGAATTGGGTATGGGTCTAGCAGTGGATTGTATAATTGAGATATATTTGCAAAAGGAAGAAGAACATGGCTGCCATTTGATGAAAATAAAAAGGGACCAGATGGAAGAAAAAAATTAAAGGAGTTGGCTTTAAAGTGATTTTCAAGGGTAACTTTTTATTTTGTTTAAGGTCTTTAATGGCGGTGGCCGATGGAAGAAGAAGACAGACCTCTACCATATATCCATCACATGGCCGAATTATTATTTGGTCAAACGGTTCATGTATTTGGTAGAGAATCCAAGAATTTAGTTCGGAGCTAAGTTAATATTTTGGGTCGAAATTGTAAAATTGTAAGGAGTCAAAAATTGTAATTTTTTTTCACTTTGAGCTAAAAATTGTAATTTGAATGAGTAATTATTAAGAGGGACTAAAGCTACAACTATACCATTTATCGAAGGAGCCAAAGGCCTGCCCCCGGCCCCTAGCTTCACCCGCTTGTATTATGCGTTTTTACAGATTTAATCCTACTTTTTCGAAATATTCATTTACAATCATGGGATTAATCCTTTTCACGGTAATTTTGTTTAAGGTAAATTATGTAAATCATAATTGAAGTTTACACTTAAACTTATTTTGGCCACTGAAGTTTCAAAACGTTCAATTTACTCATTGAAGTTTAGACATTGAACATTTTTTTACCACTAAAGTTTAGACATTGAACGTTTTTTATCACTCATTGAACGTTATAGATGGTGGTCGTTTGGTCACAAATTTCACAAGTCACCTCTTCTCGACCCTTGAGTATGAATTTAACCTCAATTTTGCAGGAAAGTGCTCAGAAGTTCACGAATTGGCCAAAACATTATGATTTCTCTCACGTTGATCTCCCTCCTCCACCATCGGATGGAGCATGTTTCTCAGTATGTTGCTTCTTTCGTGCCAATGAAGTTTTCCACCATTTGGATCCAACGGATCTCGGAGAAGTTCTTTCGTTTACCGGTAAATGGACGTCGTCAATAAGTTAACGAACGAGTGACCAAAAATGTTCAATGTCTAAACTTTAGTGAGTAAATTGAACATTTTGAAACGCCAGTAACCAAAATACGTCTGAAAGTAAAGTTCAGTGATGATATACGTAATTTACCTTTTTGTTTTATTTCAATTTTATGTGCTCCAAGCCCAAAGCTGTGAGACTTAAAAATTTTATCCGCTAATGTGCTCCAAGCCCAAAATATGTCATTTTGCTTGCTTATGTATCAAACATAATCTTATTTCAAATATGGTTGAAATCCATATAACTATTCGACATCGGAAAATCTCAAATCATAAAAAGAAAAACAATTATTATCTTTCTATAATTTTTTATACAGTTTTAAATATACATTTGATATCTGAATTAGATACATTCTCTTAAGTTAGTACCTAATTTTTTTCCTCTCAAGTCGGTACTCAAACGATAATTTCATCCATTATTTTAGTATTTTATTAACATATTTAGTCCCTAAAACTTTTATATTTTTATCAATTTGATCCTAATTCAAACTCATTCAACAAATGTAACTCCTAATGTCAATTTAGCCATTTTTGTGATACTGTCAAACCAAGCAAGTCTATCGGATTAAAGATAAAGATAATTTTTGTGATACGGTCAATTTAAGTATTTTTTATTAAAAAAACTTATTTAAACATTTAAATATCAACTTAAAAATATACAATTTAAGTATCAAATGTATATTTAAGTATTTTGTGTAATATCCAATATTTAAATTCAATACCAACAAGATTTAGTGATCGGCTTTGTATTTCTCAACTTAGATTTTATTTTTCGTTTTATCCAAGGTTTATTGTGTTATCTACACGTTGAAATTATGGTTTTGCTTTTAGATGTCCACAACTCCAACATGTATTTCATGACATCCAGTTTAACACGCAACAAATATATTTCTCAAAAAGTAGAGTCATAGTTTTTCAACTTTTTTCTTTTGAAAAAAAGAAGAAAATATTTCTTTTTTTTATTAAGTCAAAAGCTAAAAATAAAAATATGCCTTACTTTCTTTCAGACAATGACCAGAGGCTAGGTTTAGAAACAAAGAACTGTTAAAAAACTTATCTCTAACTTTTTTATTCCATAAATAATTATCTTTACCAATTGTTTAAATGTCCCCCAAAAATACATAAATATTGTTATTTAAACATTTCTTTTCAATTACAGATACATTATAGTGTGTTCATCTATTTATTAATGGATAATTATTTGATATATAATTAATGATTTTTATAAATAATGGTAGAATCATGATAATTAAAAAATAAAATATTTATCTTCTATAAAAAAATATTTATCACTATTTTAACCTCATTTTAGAAGAAAAAAAATCAATACCAGTGTTTAACTGATTTACATGAAAGTACTGCTGGCATTCATTATTACTATTATTATTTGAAACCAAACCAGTACTTCCAACACTTCCATAAAATTAATACGATAAAACACCCATATCTCTGGAGTGAAAAATAATAATGATAGAATTAAATCCCATTGTCATTATTTTTGTTGTAGTTATTTTAAGGTTGTGAGTTGCAGCGAAACTAAATTTTAACTTAATTAATTAATTATATATAACTTTGTTTTATGTTAAGAATAATTTAATAAGAATATTTTAAAACATATAAAAATCTATAATTTTTAAAAAGTGCGACGCCCCTAGCACCCTCTCGGTTAATCCATAAATATAAATGGACAGCAATATAGATTTTTTAGTTTCATTTACAGGTATGAGATTTGAAGATCCTCCAATGGCAATTTAAATGCGTGGATCAGACATGTTGGGTTCGGCCTTTATCAATTTCAAAAGCAATTCTTTTTTATCAATCATCATTTCAAGTGATAAAACAAGTAGTCAAATTTTCCAGATAAATAAATGAGAAATGTAAAGCCATTTGTTTTTTTTATATAAAAACCCAATGATTAGACAAATGAGCAAGTTGTGTATCAACTTTAAATTAATTTTTCTCGAGTGGCTAATTAATCATCATCCATAAAAAATAATAGTCTAAATAGTTTAGTATCGCTTAAACTTGTCTCGAGTTTGAAGTTTTGTGTTTGCAGAAAATCTCCACTTAGAAATTCATCCACCAAAATTAATGTGTGACGCGGGTCGGTTCCGAATTAATCAGGGCAAAGCTATTGAGGATTAACATGATATTTCCAATGTTACTCCAATCTAAACCTGAGATCATATATACGGAGGCTTTCTCATAAGGGTTAAAAAACACTTATAATAATTAACAATTACAATGAATGCATATCAATATATAACTGAATTTGAACAAGAATATATATATATATATATATATATATATATGTTTTTATATGATTAAAAGAGTGTAGATATTAAATAAAGGAGTGTTCAAGAAATGCTTGCTTAGCTTCCTGTCTTGGAGAATTACATATGTGTGAATCTTTCGGGGAATCGGGGCCGAGCAATTCGATTTCGAGATCATCATCAACATTGTCATCTTTTGTGTCGATTTGAATGCAAGAGCATCGTTCAAGAGATATGAAGAAGGCGGCAGCCACCACATTCATGAACCAGGCAACCACTCCATCCAGTTTTCTGCAGGTTGCTGGCTCCAACGCGCATGAGCCTTGGTTCGTAGGGGCCTGGATCCCTGCCTCGATTGCCGGTTTATCCCCTTTGCAATAACACCAGTTGGTGCAACTCCTGGGCCTGGGAAATTCAGCACCATCCATTTCTTTTGGTTTTGAAAATTCGATAAACAAAAGGGTTTGTTGTGGAATATTAGCAGGAACCCAACGACTTATAAAAATATTGTCCAACTGTATAACTTTTTCCACAAGGGAATTAATAAATAAAAGGGGCCGAATTAACTACTTTGAGATCAAGATATCCTAACTGTGATGCTTACTAATGTTGTATTCGGCTAATTGAGATACTTGGATAAAACTTAAAAGCATGTGCAAAGGACAAGTATACGCAATATTCCATAAGATTTTTTTTAATCTCAACTCTGCTTATTTATTTTTATTTTATTATGGAAAAATTTTGATACATAAGCTTGTAAAATTAAAGGGTTTAGAGTTTAAGTGTCTATATTGTATTGTTTAAAATTTAAGATTTAGGGTTAGAGTTTAAAGTTGGAGCTTAAAATTTAGGTTTTAAGTCTAATAATTTAAAATTTAAAAAAAAAGTTGTGTAATATTTTTTAAAACAAATTGTCTATCAAAATATAATTCATTTATTATTGGTTGAATATAGTTGATTTGATTTCCATGGATAGGACTTTAAATGAATTGAGCTTAATGAACAAGTTTTTGTTAATGTAGAGAAAATATATACGTGCCAAAAGACAAAAAATACATACCAAAAAGTAGAAAAAATCGTACCACAAGAACAGAGTTATTGAATTAAAAAAAAACTAGAGAATAAAGAAAGAAACAAATAAAAAAATTTACCTACAATCGACAACCAACGCTGAGACTGGTACCGTCACCGACCACGTAAAATTGAAAAACAATAAAAAGTTAAAAGGGGAAAAGGGGGAAAGGGATGCAGCTAGGGTATTGTCGTATAACGAAGATTCTTAGAGTTCAAAAAATATGTTCACAAAAATAACAAGTGTTGGGTGCATTGATAAGGTACATTGCACTCCTAAGGAAAGGATACAAGTTCAAACTTTGAAGACGATATTGTTGGGAGGGGCAACCTCGCACCCCGAACATGGACCGTAAAACGGACATACATATTACCCAAAAAATGTTCACAAACATTAAACGAATATCTTTATAAAGATGTTCATGAACATATAATTGAACATGTTTTTAGACAATTAAAAATTGTTCTTGAATAATAAATAATATGTCAAACATGTTTTGCTAAACATCCCACACTTTCAAGTATTGATCAACAATCTTTAAAACAGATGGTTAAAAATTTTCGGTTGACACTTTCTTCTTTCCTCTAAATTATCTTGAAACTGTTAAAAAAATATTGCATGTATATGTCTATTTCATAATTGATATGAGACGCAATTTAACCTTTTATGAAACATCCTATTAAAAATATGATTTGTAGAAAATTCAGCATCCCCTCACATGTTATTAGGTTTATATGAACTTAATAATAAAAATATTCATCATATCTTTTAAAGTTTTATTTTTTCCTTTCTACTAGGTCATTTAATTGCGAGAAATAAAGAGCGTGAAGTTAATGTATAAATAGTTAAATACAGTCTTTCTCACAAAATTATTTGAGAAAATTAGTGACGTAGTCACCACTTCCATGAGACATAACTCATCTTATTTTTCTATAAGTTAATTTTTTATAGCAACCGTTATTTTTATTTTTTGGATAAGAGCTGTGATTTTATTCAACATCCAAATCCACCAACACCATTACAATAAATCTAATCGGGATCCACATTTAGATATGGATATCCCACTCTATATACAAACTAACATTTACACTATCATCTAAATCTATGTCTTTGTTTTAGAACTTAAGGCTAATAATCGTCTGTACACCTTCAACCAAATCGGCCACTGTACGAGAAACTCCCCTAAAAATCCGAAAGTTCCTCTCCTCCCAAATACTATAAATGCAAGCAGACCATGCAAGACATAAGATATTTGCAATAAGGGACCTCCCTTTAAATCGCACTACTGCCCCCTGCAATTCTTCTTCCCAAACTAGGATTTGCCGATGAACATTGCATTTCAGCAAGATCAAACTCCAAACTGCAGCAGCAAAAGGGCATTCAAAAAACAAATGATTACGAGATTCCACACCATCTTGACACATCACACAGCCAACACAAGAAGCAATACCCATTCAACATAAACGATCTCTAGTAGGAAGTCTATCTAAAACACACATCCATGCAATGATGCTATGTTTCGGAACATGGGAAGGGCACCACACTAATCGACTCCAATCAACTTTCTCCTTTCGATTTCTCACCTTCTCAAAAATCCACGCAGTGTTAACCACCGACCAATTCAAAACACCCGAGAAGATCAAGCCAATTTCCGCCCTCATCTTCAGCATTTTCCTCACCATCCAACTAAAGTGAGGTTGAATCTCGAGCGACCAAAAATCAGTCCCCTTCAAGACATAAGCCTTTAGCCATGCGACCCAAAGAGAACCCTGATCAGCGAGGATATTACGCACTAAGAGGAAAACACAAGCTTTATTCCAGCAACCAATATCTTTAAGACCAAGACCACCCTCTTATTTCAGAAAACAAATCTCACTCCATTTCACCCGGGCTCCATGAACAGCTGTATCACCTCCCTTCCAAAAAAATCTCATACAAATCTGCTCAATACGACAAATAATCGCCTTGGGAAGGATCAACTGCCGACACCAATAGTTCGATATGCTGAATAAAATTGCTCTGATAAGGTGCAATCTACCACCATAGCTCAGCTTTCGATGAGACCAACCATTTAGCTTCGCAGTGATCTTGTCCAGCAAAGGTTGACAATCTTTCACCTGCAACTTCCTTGTCACCAAAGGGACTCCCAAATACCGAACGGGCAAGTGGCCTAATTTGAACCCAGTAGCAGCACAAATAGCAGTCAAATTCGCATCCCCAATTCCACAAGCATAAAGTTCAGTCTTAGCAACATTTAGTTTGAGCCCAGAAATCTCATAAAACAGCTCCAAAATACTTGTAACACCCAAGATAGAATCAATATCACCTTTACAAAAGATAAGTAGATCATCGACGAAACACAAATGAGTCAAAGCGACTCTTTTGCATTTCGGATGAAAATGGAAAATCCCCTTCGTGGCCCCTAAATTCAACATTGAAGAGAGGACATTCATAATAAGGACAAACAGGTATGGAGAAAGGGGGTCACCTTGCCTCACCCCTCTTCTCCCCTTGAAGAACTCAACCAAGCTACCATTAAAGGAAATTGAAAACCTCGAGTTTAGCACACAAGCTTGAATCCAACCACAAAAGACTGCAGGTAATCCCATAGCTTCCAGCACCTTTACAAGAAATTCCCAATTAACAGAATCAAAAGCTTTCTGTAGGTCGATTTTGATGGCACACCGAGGGGAAAGAGATTTCCTTGAGTATCCCCTAACCAACTCCTGCGCGAGCAGGGTATTGTCCACTATACTCCTCCCTTTCACAAAAGCATATTGGCTAAGGGCAATCATTCCAGAAAAATACGGAGAAAGACGATCCACAAGAATTTTGGTCACTGTCTTGTATATGATCGAACAACAAGAGATGGGCCTAAATTCTTTCGCCATACTAGAGTTGGGTAATTTAGGAACCAAAGTGATAGATGTTGCATTGAACCCAGGAAGCATCTCTGAACTCTCAAAAAAATACTTTATGGCTGCTATCACATCCTCCTTGACAAGAATCCAGGAATTCTTGAAAAACCAAGCCGTAAAACCATCAGGGCCAGGACTTTTCTCGTTGCCCTGCGCAAACAACGCATGCTTAATTTCCCGAGCACTCACCTCTCGGCAAAGAACAACAGAGGCTCCATCAGGCAGAGAATAATGCAACAGATTTTTGAGGGCCTCAACAGAACAACTTTTAACATTGCTGTCAACAGTACCAAAAAGGCTTGTGAAGAATCTAATCATTTCCTCAGACATGGACTCAAACGATTCAAGCCTCTGACCATCTTCAGAGAAGAGCACTCTAATAGTATCTTTTTTCTTCTTAACAGCCACAGCATTATGAAAAAACTTTGTGCCTAAATCCCCTTCCTTAATCCAGTGCATCCGAGCCTTTTGCTTATAAAATGAAGTTTCAGCATTTCGGAGCTCAAGAAGCTCATCACTAAGGCCTTCTCACCTTCCAAATCACAACCAGAAGCAAGGTTTTCAAGTTGCTTCTGCTCAAGCTTCTTTTCAGCCTCACGCACTCGACCTGAGATATTCCCAAAAGAATTCTTATTAAGCTCTTTCAACACATGTTTTAGTCTTTTGAGCTTAGCAAACAATCGCTGCATCGGATTGCCCTCCACAGGAAGCTCCCAAGAGCTCTTAACAATGGCCTTATAATCAGCGTGTGAAGTCCAGAAGTTGAAGAACTTGAAAGGTTTCGGACGAGAAGCTTGCACCTCCTTATCAATCCAAACCACAGAAGGACAATGATCTGAATCTCCTTGGGCAAGAAATTCCACAAACGAGTCACAAAAGGAAGATATCCAGCTTCGATTGATCAAAACACGATCAAGCTTGCGAGCCAAGAAAGTTTCATCCTGCTTATTCGACCATGTAAAAAGGGGGCCAACAAAAGGATGGTCTATCAGATTTAAATCATCCACACACTCCTTAAAATCCAGCATATCTCGGGTCAAATATTGGCCTAAGACCTCCTCATCAGAGCTCTCACTCGAATGCAAAAAGATATTGAAATCGCCACCTATTATCCAAGGTGCAGCACCAACAGCACCCTCAAGGGATCTCAACTGATTCCATAAAGAACGCCTCTGCAAACCATTATTACTACCATAGACAGAAGTAATAAAAAGAGCCTGGTTCCTAAAAGTACCCTTCAAAGTAATCGTTTGATCATCCTGCTGAATTACAGCAAAGTCTAAAGACTTGCGCCAAAATACCCAAATTCTACCATTGGCAATATTATCATAATTGCAGGTAATATTCCATTCAACTAGAAAAAAATTGGAAACAACCTCATAACGCACCTGTCGAATTCTGGTTTCCAAGAGACAAAATACATCAGCCTTCAACTCCCTCATTCGACGTAAAACTCTAGCTTGCTTCGAGGGATTATTGAAACCGCGAACATTCCAAAAGCAGACAGTCATTGAGAAGGAGAGGAACTACCACCTATATCACCAACAGCAACATCACAACTAGCCTTAATCTTCCCCAATTGATCTTTCTTTTTATGTTTCATTTCTTGAAGCAAATTAGCAACACCAAGCGAAGCTTGTCGAGGCACTCTATCATCTGACAAAATGGATTGGGTTTTTGAAGACCCTGAGAAAGTCTTTTTCCCCCGACCCTTACCTTTCTTCTTAGCTGAATCTTGCAAAGATGGAAAGTCAGGGTTGTCAACTGCAATAACCTCATTGCTAAGTCCTGCCTCAGCCTGCACCCCCACTACAGCACCTGGGACAGCAACATTGCCATCAGGCACTACCTCAGTGCTTACAGGTACAAATGTTCCAGCATCAACCTGCATCTCCACTGAATCCGGAGTGACAAAAGTTCCAGCATCAGCCCGCATCCCCACTGAAATCGGAGCAACAGATGATCCAGCATCAACCTGCATCCCCACTGAATCCGGAGCAACAGATGGTCCAGCAGCAACCTGCATCTCCACTGAAACCGGAGCAACAGATGATCCAGCATCAACCTGCATCCCCACTGAAGTATCTGGAGCAGCAGATGATCCATAAACAACCTCAGAGCACACCAGAGGATCAGAAACACTAAGCCCATCTTCCTCTATACCAACAGACTTGCTAGTATCACCAAGTTCTTTTATCTTCCATACCTGAGTCGGTAGAACAGCAACTGGCTTAGAACAGCTCTTTTCTGCGTGGCCAAACACACGACATTTAGAACAACTCATAGGGATCCACGGGGTAGCAATCCGAACCGTGGCAAAGGATCCATCTCGAAGCCGAACCCGAACAAACTTTGGAATTTGCTCGCCCACCGCCACCTCAACACAGACCTTGGCGAATTCCAGCCGCTCTTTCCTGGCAGTGATGGAGTCCATATACAAAGGGTACCCAACAACACTGGCTATGTAGCTCAATCCCACACGCGAATATAGCTCAAGAGGAACCTGATACAGTTGAACCCATACCGGCATCCTCCCCAAATCGAACTCCAATTTCTTGAGGTTAGGCTCCCATCGACGCAGCACCAGAGGTTTGTTGTGAATATGCCAAGGCCCGTTCTCCAGCACCCAGTCACGGGCATCCGCATTATCAAAGGAAAACACATACAAACCTTATCCGGCAAAACTAACCCTAACAGACGAAGCTCTTCCCCAAAGGGAACCAATAATACGCCGCAGAGAAGTGAGGTTAGGAGCAATCCCCAGAAATTGCCCCACCAACGCAAACTGCCACTCTGAAATCCCATCATCGAAGATCAAAGGAGGAGGATGGACCTCAGGAATCTCACTGCGATTCACAGGGGGAAGAAAATCCAAAGTATGTTCCTCAGCCCCCTGAAAAAGCTTTTTCCAATCCACCAAAGACGCAGAAGACATCCAATACCAGAAATCAATCAAAAAGAAAGAGGAAACACACCAAAAGAGAGCAAAAATCAGAAGAATCAGCAAGAATCGAGCAAAAAAATCATGACGAACGAAGGAAAACTCAGATCGCATTAGGCCAGCTAATGTGCGCCCAGAGAAACCCCATATCGTAACCGCTATTTTTATTAAAAAGTGGAAATATTTAAAATTGTAACGAGAGTTTATAATAAATTTAAATTAAACACATAATTTGGACATTATCAATTAAACTTTGATAGGAAAAATTAGCGACATGAGATCATACAAGTACCATACAAAAAAAGGTTTAAAACTCAATCAAAAGACTAAAACAAAAGATAAATACAAATAAATATAATTACATCCAAAAACGGACCACAAAAGAGAATCAAACTACTAAAAGACCACCAACAACCGTAATAAAGATTTTAGGTCTCATTTTAAAAAATTAACTTAAAAAATCTTTAAAACATGTGTTTAAAAGCTCTAGATTAATACCCTCTTCTCTTTTTAAATTGTGAGTTCAATACCTATTAAGTTAAATATCCCCTTTCCTATCCCCTACGTAGTAATGGTTAAAAAAACTTATAAAAATGTTGATTTTTCATCCATGGCAGTGCAGTTATTACTGAAATCTTACTTTTTTTTACCCTTGTCACACTTAATTTCTTCACCTCCGCATAGTTCTGGAAATACCCTTCAACACTTACATGCTTAGTAAACTCTAGAGGTGTAGCAACAACTTCTTCGGAGAGAGGCTCTTTCGGAGGACAATATTATCGGAGCCTTCGGCCGCCTCGAGAATATATATTGTTAGGCGCCATGCACAGAATTTATGTGACCATCATGCAAAGTCTAACACTTGAAATTGAGCACAGGCACAAGTCAAAATATTTGAGGGGCACAAGTCAAAATATTTATCTATCCATTCATCTCCCGTGGCCGATCTAGAATGGTTTTTGAGGGTGGGCACAAGTCAAAATATTTTTGAAGGTGGGAACAAGTCATAAAAATTTCAAAATTTCAGAGTAAATACAAGTTATAAAATTTAAGGACTAATTTATAAAAATTACGAAAATTAAAACCAAATGTATAAACTTTAAAACGTTTAGAGTGGGCACGGGCTCACGCAAGCATATATGTGGCTTCGCCACGGATAAAAATCATATGTCCATTTTTGGTGCCCTTTATATGCCCCAACACTAAAATACATAAAAAATAAATTCTAAGGCATAACCTTAAATTCTAAATCTTAAACCCTACATCTTATACTCTGAAAAATACACTCTACCCTAAATTCCCTAAAGCCTACTCATAATCCATAATCTTAAACCTAATTTTGAGTGTAGGGGCATAAATAAGAGCACCAAAAGAGACAGAGAATTTCTATTTCTATTGTTAGGTGCCTCTTCATTTCGAAATCAACAACCGTTAAACATTTATATTCAACGGCCCTGTTTGGTAAAGAGAGGTTTGGACAAAAATTAGAGGTTTGGGGCATAATTAGAGGTTTGACTAGTCAAATCCGCTAATATTGTTTTTTGGTAAATAGTGGATTGAAAGAGCGGATTGGGGTGAAACCGCTAATTTTGAAAAAACTCATAATAGGAGCTTTTTGAGATTAGAGGTTTGATATTAGAGTTGTAAAGACTCATTTACCCTTACCAATTACCAAAAATCTCAAAATAACCTAAATTAAATATTTCTCACCCTATTTATAAGCTAATCCTATTTATTTTTTTCTTCTTTTTATCATCACATATTTATATGTCTATTTAAATTTATTAATTAATTAAATTATATTAAAATAATTATATAAATAATAAATTAATATATAAATCATTTGAATATGTTTAAAAAAGTTATATTAAAAATAATTTTATAGATCTAATTAATAATAATTAGATACAAAATATTGATAACTAATAAACTATTCAAACAAGTATTGAATATAATCATGTTCTTATATGTCAATTTGCTTGTTTAAATAATCTAACAGCTATTAGCTATCAGTTAATTTTACCAAATACTTTTATACAATCAACTAATACAATCCGCTAGTCAAATCAGCTAATGCAGTCACCTATCAGCTAATATAATCCGCTATCAGCTATCCGCTAATTGCCAAACAGAGCCAACATATTTTATCTTCTAAAAAGTATTTTTTTTAAATGCCTTATTTAAATATATGAAAAGATTTGAAAAACTTATCATATTCGAGTAATTTCCTAAATTTATGTAACATATAACCAATAAAATACCTCGTGAATCAAATACTTTAGACCATCAATCGGGTATGGGCCTGCTATTCAGCAACCCTTCATAAATATGGCAGCCCAGTTTGTTAATGATTTGCCGAACCTGAGGTTTGCCTCCTAGCCGTAGGTTTTCTTTTTTTTTAAAAATCTTATTTTATTTCTAACCAGAGGGAAGGGGAAAATCTAGATGAACGTTCCTGAGGGTCTTGAACCCGAGACCTAAGGGGAAGGGAGTGGAGCATTATTTAAAATATACACGCACTATTTATATCTCATTTTATTCTTAAATTTAAAATATTAAACGTTTAAAATATATTAATTTCACTTACTCTCATATATTACTCAAATAACAAAATATTTTATTCTTCAATTAAAATCTACATTGTTAATATAGATAATAACATTCCTTATTACTATTGTTTTAATTGTTTTACACTCTTTTCTCTCATCAAATTTGTTCTTTATTGACTTTTTGGGTCAAATTTTTTTAACTATGACACATTATTATTTAAAATTTATTATTGATAAAAATATGAAAAAATATATTTTATAAACCTTCAATCAAGTAGTTTTAAAATATATATTTTATAAAATTTAATTATTTAAAATATATAAAATAATCATGATCAAAGTTTAAAATTTTAAATCTTATTTATGGGAACATAGCTATTATATAGGCGCGAGGGTTGTAGTCCCTCAACCCCACCAATTTTTATTTTATTACATATAATAAATTAAAAATACATGGAATAAATATCATTTGCCCCCTAGTTTTTTTAAAAACTATGTCCCCCCCTTCAAGTTGATATATTGACTCTGCCCCTGCTTATTTATATTGTGAATATAGTAAAATATGTTGGATTAAAATTCGTAATTATGGGCACATATGTAAAATGTATGTTGTTATTATAAAATATGACACAAAATAAAGTGACCAATTAAGTTAAGCGTGCCATAGGTATTAAAATGTCATGGAAATAAAAGTGTAGATACCGTAAGATATATTTATAATTCAATGAGGGGCAGAGTTATAAATATTTAATAGTTTATTTAATAAATCAACTGTACAAAGAGGTAGTGGTCCCAAGAAATAGGTTAACTTGTTTTTCTCTCCTTCCCGTCAGAGAGTTTTACTTCAAGAGATAACATATCTTGGAAGATCAATACAAAAGATTTGAGATTTCAAACATCAAGATTCAAGATTTTCAATCTATCAATGAATTCAGGTACATTTTCGCACTCGGTTTATTCAGTTTATTGTTCTTGATGATTTGACATGATAGATCCTGGGGTTTAGATTTCATATCTATTATTATTTGGTTCTAACAAAATATGCTTGTAGGTATTTTGTTCAACTAAATTAACCCATTGAAACAATTTAACATGTTTGACAATTTTCCCTTCCTCGTTGAGTTAACAAGCTTAGGTTCTAAACGACAACTAAAACAGTTGAATAAAGAGACGTAAATTGGCATCAGTTTCCAGTTCCACCATGGTCGTCACTCTCAAAACTTGCATGTTTCACGTATTTATTTATAATGCCATAAAAAGGGACGGTTTTTAAAAACGTTTCAGCAGACTTAAAGCTGGAGTTCACATTTGAACAACCATTTTAACATTTGGGAAAGTACAAAGAAAGAAAATGTAATCCTCACGACACAATCTCTAGGTTGACATGATGGCCTAACAACTATACTACTGTTCTAACTGCATCCGCTTGTTCATCATCTTTTTATTTAATGTATTTATGCCCTCCTTTTATATTTTTTCTAAATTCTTATATGTTCAATGAACTTTAATCAAATGTGGATAGTTTTATTATTTTAGTGATTAAGTGGTATTAATATCTCCCATCCAAAGTTAGAATCCAAACAACTCTTATTTATCAAAAATAAGGCTTAATGTGATAATAATTAATATAAGAACCCAATGATTGGTCTCAGTGGAAAGGAATAGGATGTTCATCCTAAAAAAACTAGATTGAAAGAGTTTTGTTTGCATGGTGTGTAGGCGTTATCAAATTAAGAAAAAATATGAACAAATACTATTCTTGCAATCAACTTAAGACTATTAAAAAAAACTAATATAATGAAAGTTTTTATGGTAAAGAGAAAGGGGAAGATTGCCTAAGATTAAATTCATGATTTATTGTCAACTAGGACTAAAACAATATCCTATATCAACATGTCATAGGCTTGATCAACATATATATTTTTTAATTATTTAAATCTTAATGTCACATAATATTTTGTGTTGTATTTTAATAACTATCCATTGTAATTTAAACTTATATTATTTCCAAAAACATGTGCTGGAACTGAAACAGCGAGCGTATAAGGGAGGGTGTTCAATATTGTACAAAGTCCTTCAGCCTTTAAATAATACTAAAGTAACGTGAATTTGATGTCAAAATTAACCCCACAAAGATTTGGGTTCGATTATATCTTTTATTGCTATGATCATGTGTCGTCTTCACATTACTTTTCAACACGTGGAAGATGTACATATTCCATAGGTTGCAGCTGCCCTAGGCTAACGGGTAATGCCCCGGGACAGACGAATGAAATTTGTTTCCACCGACAGTTTCATGTTTTAAAGGCATATTTACTGCGAGGAAAAAGATATATATACGCAAGTAGTTATCAACTAATTCAAAGATAAGTTCATTGCCAATGGCTAAATCTGCACTTATTAATGAATCAACAGATGGAATCCGGACATAAAGCCCTCTCATTTATTTAAACAATAAAAGGGGCCATAGTTATATGTTTATAACTTTTATCAATGGGATCCTTAATATATAAAAACAAATAAAAGTTATAATTAATATATCTATAGTTTATTAAGGGTAAATTGATAAGAAAAACTGTAAGCATAGAAAAAAAATTAAAATTTAAAAGAATACATGGACATATTCTAAGTTCTAACCTTCTTTCTTCCCCTTATGGAGCCCACGACGTTAGACATGAAAAATGGGTTAGCATTATGGTTTGGTGATTAGTATTTTGTTTCCGGGCGGAAATGGTGAGAAAAGGAAACCATAGATTGATTGATAGAAAAATCTAGGGGGAATTCAAACAGAAAAAGGAAATCAAGATTGATTTGGCAAACTTCTGCAGAAATTATTGCAACAAAGGCATGGATATACAGACATCAACATGTTACTGAGAAAAGACAAACTGATCAGTTCATTTACCGTGAAAGCTTAAAAGGATAAGGATGGAGTGGTATTTGGTTGCTCACTTCTTTCACTTTTCTTCTCGGAGACAACATTGCTAGCAGTCTTATAACGCTGCTACCTGTAATAATTGAAGACAGAAAAAACCAACATTTTGTGTTTGATTATCACAACTTAGCTGAGATCTTGGCGAAAAAGCAGCAAGACATGGTTTTAACAACATCGTTTTCAATGGGTTAAGCTTAAGGAAAACCCTTCAATTATACATTGTTTTTTTTAACACGCATTGTTAACTCAAACCATTAGCACATATGGCACAGAAGTAACTTCAATTTGTTATTAACATTAGTTTTTTGGCTTAAACGTCAGATAGGTGCCCAAACTATACCGTTTTTTCCAGTTAGGTGCCTAACGTTTGTTTCGGGCCACTTAGGTGCCTAACGTTTCATTCTGTAACCCATTTAAGGTTTTAGCCGTGACGGACGTTAAAATTTTCCGTTAAAGGACACGTGGCATGTTTTTAGATTTTCTGATATTAAAAATAATAAAAAAATAAATTAAATTAATTAAAAATAAAAATAACCTGGGACCCACAAACCATCTTCTTCCCCCCCCCCCCATCAAACCGTCCCTCCCCCACTTTCAGTTGTGCTCCTGAGTCTCCGCCTCCTAAAACCTATGGCGTTTTGACTGGTAAAAACATCATATTCCATTGCTACCGATGATCAAAAACACCCCTCTACCAATTGGCTTGGCCTGCAGATTGTGACCTGAATAGCGGACCCATATGTCAATACCGGCATTTCAAAAGGGCTCTGTTGATGGATTCTTTATGGTATTTTTCCAGAATTACAAACTACAGCAGCCTGCAAGTGCCTTCTGCACCAGCCAGCCACGGTGGCTGGTCGATCATCGAACCGCGGCACGTGTAAAACAAAAAGTGGTACATTTTTTTTCGTTATTCAATGAGTGTCGAGTATTGCTGTCAAAACATTGTCTTCATATTTCAAATTCATCCCTTTTTCATGAGTTCCACAGGGAAAAAAAGACGTGCACTATGTACTTCTAGTTCTATGATTTCACTTTTTACACATTGCAATACATGTGCCACTTGTTACAAATGATCATCTTCTACAGAAATGTCACTTTTAGGCTCCTGCAAGTGCAACTTTAAGTAACATGTTTCTTCTTTTTGACTGGTAAAAAATGCAATGTGCATTTTTGGACTGTCTTCAAATGTTATTCCATTCATCTCTACGTTGTTGGAGTCTGCTATCACAAAACTCTAAAACCGACAAACCCACACACACTTATTCATTTCCATGTAATGCAACAAACCGGAGAATATACATATCATCTTTAAAAACATGATATTCCAACACTTACAGTTGGTTTCTGATTTGGACAAGCCTTATTCTTATTTTTGCAAGAAAGTCTCCACCAGTTAGAACCCTGGCCATTGATGGAACCTGATCCTTTAATCAACAGACCATCACATTTTCTGAAGCTAATTCAATGGTCGCAATTCGGTCTGCATTGTCATGCACCAGGTTTGCTTGGGGCTATGATTCTGCCATCAATCTACACCAGTACTGAACCAGAACTCAAACTTATAACACTGACCAAGGAAGACGAGTTTTTGATCATCGATAGCGATAGAATATGGGATGTTTTTACCAGTCAAAACACCATAGATTTTACGAGGCGGTGAAAGAGGGGAGGGACGGTTTGATGGGGGGGGGAAGAAGATGGGTTTGTGGGTCCCAGGTTATTTTTATTTTTAATTAATTTAATTTATTATTTTTATTATTTTTAATATCAGAAAATCTAAAAACATGCCATGTGTCCTTTAACGGAAAATTTTAACGTCCGTCACGGCTAAAACCTTAAATGGGTTACGGAATGAAACGTTAGGCACCTAAGTGGCCCGAAACAAACGTTAGGCACCTAACTGGAAAAAAGGGTATAGTTTGGGCACCTATCTGACGTTTAAGCCTAGTTTTTTAGACACAAGTGCATATCTAAAGAAATATTTGATTTTTAAATAATTTTTCTTTTTGTTAAGGAAGGGGTATCGTTATTATGTGCCTCGTTAAAAAAACCTCTCTAAACTTAATGGAGGAAAAAGAGTGCACATGATAATATATACAAAACATATGAAAATTACATCCTAAGAGGAACTAAGCCCTCGTGTAATAAATCAACAACAAAAATCAGGACAGAATCCAAAAGAATAAATAATTTATTTTTAGATAAATTTATCTTTTATTTTTCACATTTTAGTAAATTAATAAATTTTAGTGATAGTTGTTTATTAGTACAATAAGACTGAGTTATTTTTATTTTATTTGTGAAAATAAGTTTTTTGTGAATAAAAATTTTTCTCATGAGTTTGAATTTAAAATAATGAAGTTTGATTGTGCTTTTTTCTCCAAATCTTAAATCTAATCCTAATTTTACCTAACGGGATGAAGAAGATGTGGACTCTAAGAAAAGAAAGGGGTTGTTCTTGATGAATCTAGAACTCATGACCTAAAAGAATATGAAGAAAAAAATAAGCAAATTGGCAAACCGGTCAAATATATTTATTCAATTTTGATAGTGTTATTTAAAGATTTGTAAAAGTGTCAAAAGAAAACAAGAACATCCTTACTTACATTTGTTTCATCTTGTAAACAAGAGTACTTGTAAGTGTGAAAAAGACAATAACACATTCACGATGATATTAATTTATAAAGATTAAAAATCTAAAATACTCAAAATATAATTATAAGTTATTTAAAATAAAATATTAATTAAATTATTTTTTTTATATATATATATATATATTTTATTTTTTAAAAAAATAATTGGATCATATACCAACCTTAGTCAATTTAAAAAATAAAAACCCAAAACCTGAAACTCAAAATCCTAATCTTTAAACATAAACTATAAACCAAAACCCTGAATCTTAATCTTTAAACCATAAACCATACACATGAAACCCTAACCCATAAACCTAAAACTCAAAACCTAAAACTCAAAACTTAAAACCATAAACCTAAAACCCTAAATAGTAAACATTAACCCTTAACCCATAAACCATAAACTCAAAACCCTAAACATAAAACTAAAAACCTGAAACCCAAAACATTAAACCATAAACCATAGACAATAAACCCTAACCCCTAACCCTTAAACTCAAAACCTTAAACTCAAAACCCGCTATCCAAATTTAGAGTTTATGATTTAGGATTTATGGTTTATAATTTAGGGTTTAGTGTTTATGGTTTAGAGTTTTTATTTTTTTAAATTGACTAAGGTTGGTATTTGATCTAATTATATAAAAAAATAAAAAATATCATATATGGAAAATATAATTAATATTTTATTTTAAATAATTTGTAATTATATGTTTAAATAATTTATAATTATGCGCCGAGTCCTTTAGATCTTTATTCTTTATAAATTAATTTAGGGTAAACTACATATATGACCACCTAACAATGGGGTTGGTGTCGAAATGACCACTATACTTTCAATTTGGCAAATATACCACTAAATTATTTAATTGGTTCCAATCAGGCGACAACCGTTAAAGACTAGTGGAGAGAATGACGTGGTTGTTAAATAAAATTGAATAATTACACATTTGGTCCCTGTCATTTACACAATCTATCATTTTAGTCCTATTTTAATTTAATAAAATAAATGATTTATTTAATTAGGTGTGAGACGTGTCACCACTTGATTGAAAGACTTTATTTATTTTTATTTAATTTAATATATTTATTTTTTTCCTCCAATCATGTGATGACATGTGTCACCTGATCGGAGAAATAAAAATGGGAACAAGGAAGCTGCCCTTGAAGGATTTGAACCTAGGTCCTCACTATGTAAAAAAAGCATGCTTACCACTAGGCTAAGCCTAATTTTATGATGGGTAATACAAAATATATTATATGTGCTAATTAGTATTTAATGGCGCTAGGAAAAATGAAAACAAAGTAAATTGGCCCCAAGAGGATTTGAACCCAAATACTCCAGGTGTAAAACACGCATATATACCATGGGCTAAGCCCGAATTTCTAATTTGTCATACAAAATATACTATATGTGTTAATTAGTTGTTAATTCCAGGAAAAAATAAATAAATGTGGTTTTAGGGGACTCGAACATAACATACTTATGATGCATAAAACATCTAACCTAATTAAATAAATCTAATAAATAAATTTAACAAAATTTTATATATTTTTTAAATTATAGTTAGTGCACGATTTAAAATTAAAATTTTAAAATTATATTAAATTCATTATTAAATATACTATATGTTTGTGAGTTTGGATTCGCTAAATGAATTTAATATAATTTTAAAATTTTAATTTTTATATTAAAAACAGTAAAAAATTATATTTTATAAAAAATATTAAAAAATAAATTTAATATAATAATATTGATTTTTTATATTAAAAACGATGATTTTAAAAAGTATATTTAATAATGAATTTAATATAATTTTAAAATTTTGATTTTAAATCGTGCACTAACTATAATTTAAAATATATACAAAATTTTGTTAAGTTTAATTATTAGATTTGTTTAATTGGGTTAGATGTTTTTATGCATCATAAGTGTGTTATGTTCGAGTCTCCTAAAACTACATTTACTTCTTTTTTATGGCATTAACAACTAATTAACACATATTGTATATTTTATATTACTTATCAAAAATTTAAGTTTAGCTAAGTGGTACATGTATGTGTTTTGTACCTAGAGTACTTGAGTTCAAATCCTCTTAGGGCCAGTTTACTTGTTTTCATTTTTCCTAGTGCCATTAAATACTAATTAGCACATATAATATATTTTGTATTACTTATAAAAAATTTAAGCTTAACCCAGTGGTAAGCATGTTTGTTTTACACAAGTAGTACCAGGTTTGAATACTCTCAAGGCCATTTTTCTTGTTCCTATTTTTATTTCTCCAATCAGGTGACACGTGTCATCATCTGATTGGAGGAGAAAAATAAATATATTAAATTAAATAAAAATAAATAAAGTCTTCTGTTGCGTGTAAAATAGTCTATCGCAATGGTAGTGCAAGTGTACACGACGCAAGTAGTAAAGTGATACGAAGTATCGGATATCGTCTCCACAGGGATAGGGCTAATAGCTTCACCTTAATTCACTACACGAAAGTAAAGGAAATATTTGAGAGTTGTCACGAAAATAATGAAGTAAACGTAAATAAACGAGTAAAGATATCAAGATAGAGAGAATGAGCTGGTATTGAATTGCTCAGTAGTGCAGGTATTGCAGAGTTTAGGAAATCCAGTGCTGTCGTCGCGCCCGTCGCGGCAGCACCTGTCGCGGTAGCAGTCCATTGATCGTCGCGGCAGCAACCTTTCAACTCAGCACTTTCAAGTTTGGCAAGAATCCCAGATCTGCTCTGGCCTATCCCTAGGTCCAAGTCTGTCAATGATCACGTCTTGATGATACCTCTCGGCGTGAATCGAAGGATGAACACCGATGTGTATGAATTCTTCTTTAGCCACTTAACCTCGCCCTATCCCTAGGCACAAGATAGTTCAACTATAAACTAGATAACTTGCTCTTATTTCTTTCGTATACTTAACTCTCCCGATGCTAAGTAAATAGATAACCTCACAATGCTCTCCCGATGCTCTTGCAAGATGTTAATAACCAAAATAAGAGAACTTGAAGTTTATTTTATTGAACTGAAAAATTCCTAAAACAAAACAACCCTTGCAACTACTTTACAAATCAACTCGTGGCCTTAAGGGGAATTTAGAACATGTCGGCGGCAGGTAAACGGCTAGGGATTTTTGGTTGTCGGTTATGGGGTATTCGATGTGTTCTCTTCCTAGGTTAAAATACACGCCCTTATATAAGCTTTGGGCTCAAGTTATCTAAGTTAACAAGGATTACAACTTTAATTAAAAGTATGATTCTAATAAAGACTTAATCTTCAAGGAATCTACTTTCCAGCCGTCTTCCTTGTTTCTTGGGATTTTCTCTCCTTGAACTTTGGGCTTGACATATCTTTTAATCCGGGGCTTGGAAAAATATATGGTTTTCACACGACAGACGGGCTGAATTTTCTCTATCTGTCGAGGTCCACTTTGCTTTTCCTCATCAACATTGCTGTCGTCCTCTGCTGTCACGGCAGCACCACGGCAGCATCGTCCTCTTTGTATGCTTGTCCAGTTCAGCTCTTCTGCTTCTCCACCTAGCGCCTGCCTTCACCGTCTTCTACGACAGCTACCTGCAAAAACAGCCATTTTTAGTAGAATCTGTGCCTTTAATATATTTGTGATGTTTTGCTGTAAACTAACCTAAATGCAATGAACAATGTTTGAATGTAGCAGAAATATGGGTTAAAAGGGTGTAAATAATAGAACTTTTACACACTCAACACACCCCCAAAATCAAGTTCTTGCTTGCCCTCAAGCAACTAAGACCTAAAAGAAAAATGAAATATTTTTGTTTTGGCTTTCGAACAGTGAACTTCCCTTACCCGTCGTTCATTCCCTGTGACGGATAAATTAGGATCTGTCTGGAATCTCCCTATAGTCCTCGTGCAGTGTGTGCATGCTTGTGAACAGTTATATGCCAAGACTCTCTTAGTTTCATTAGAATATTATACTTTAGCTTGTTTAGAGACTGCTTTCTTACGAGACTGATTTCTTTCTTCTTCTTACTAGATCCAGAACCGGGCACCTCTAGTTATTTCTTTTTTTTCTAATTTCTTCTTTTTTTTTCTACTAGAGCCAGTATTTCAGGCACCTCTAGTTAACTGTCTAGAGCCGGTGATAGGCACCTCTAGAAGTTTTACTCTGGTTATCTGCCTAGAGCCAGTGTTGGGCACCTCTAGGTTTCCTGAGATTCTAGTCTCTTTTCTACTCTAAGTGCTAAATTTTCTATTCTAGTTTGGCTAAAAGAAGTCTAAGCAGTATAACAGTCACAATGGTGTTTAAGTTTTCAGAACTATAGAAAGGCTCTAAACTTCTCCTTAAACTATCCTAAAGTTGCTACCACGACAGAGCTGTCACGACAGGTAAGTTCAATTCACAGTTTTCAGCCAAAATTTTCAATATTTTCATTTTTTTAAGAGAACTTATAACTAAGTAAAGACACAAAATTTAACTAAGATGTACTTGGACTCAACACCCCCAAACTCGAGGGTTGCATTACCCTCAATGCAAATGACAAAATGAAAATAAATGAAGGCAGTACATCACAAAATATATATTAATAGCAGACAGCAATAAGAAAATAAGAAACTTAAATTTTAAGCATTGTCTTCACTGCTGCTGAGGCGGATTTGGCGGCAGATTCTGGTCCTTGGGGCGGGCTGGGGTGGTTGCTGTGCAACCTGGATGTCAGAGCTGCTGTCGCTGCTGCTGCTGGCCCTTGACAGAGTTTTCTTGACTGCCATTCTTTTTTGCCTCTTGACCGGTGTAAATTCTTTCGATAGGTTCCTCTGAATAGAGGGTTCAGCGTCGCTGTCTGCCCAGACGGATGAGGAGGAGAACCCAGCAACAAAGGCAGCAAGGTCATCCGAGGGCACTGGTCGTTTTGTTCCTCGAGCGGATGTTTCGGCATGGGTGCTGCCGGCTGCCGTCGGGGCAGGTGATGGAATAGAGGCAGCAGATGGTGTCTGTGGTGTGGCAGCAGGGGTAGGTGTGTGGGCAGGGGTGGGGACAGTGAAATAGTGGGCAGGGAATGTGGGAAAGACAACATCAGGGAAATTTAAAGTATTGTGAATAAAATTTACCGTGGATGCGGCAAAGTCCTTGATGAATGTCATGAGGCCTAGTTGTCTGTCCTCCATCCTTTGAATAGCAGCAAGGATTTGACTGGATGGGTCTGTCGGAGCAGCTGTGGCGGCAGGTTCAGGAGTTGGCTGCTCTGATGATTCAGCTGGGGCGGCAGCGGGGTTGACGGATGAGATAAGGGTTGCCACTGTCAGCTCCATGAGGCTGATGATATTTTTGTCTGTCCAGCCCCGTCCTTTCACTATGCGATCGGTGTCGGCTTCCGGCACGTCATGAATGCGGCAGAGGGACGTGATAAGGTAGGGAAGGCATAGGAAGGCCGTTGGTCTATGGGCGCTTTCCAAAATACTCTCCCGCATATAACTCCCCACATTAATGGGTCGTTTATTTAGAATGGAGTGTATTGAGGCTAACCTCTGATGGTCAACGGTGGTGTGATGTGATGACGGCATGATCCTCTTCTTGATGAAGGCATTCCACAGTTTGGCCTCCGGCAGCAGCTGCCCCCTCTTCACTGTGTGGGGATTTTTGCGGCTTGTGTTCCATTCAGTCCCTTCTTCCATTACTTCTGCCATGACAGCGTCATAGGCAGCATCATCTAGAGTGTCAAGGAACTGCTGGTGAGCATCATCGTTGGGGCCGAAGTGGAGACCATAGAAAGAGTTAATGCGCTCGGCTGTGAACTGCACTTCTGTCCCTCGGACAGTCACTGCTGTTGCCGTCTTGCTGCCGATGGCAGCATAGAATTCCCTCACCAGCGTCTCATTCATCTCTGCTGGTTGCTCCGCGAATGATTCCCACAAGAGGGCTCTGATCGTCCTTGCGATGAAAGGCTTGAGGCCCATATTGACTGCTCTTGGAGTGTAAATGAAGCCTCGTTCTTCCCATAGATCTTTGGATGCAAAGGACGGTGGGGTAGGTGCTGCCGGTGAAGAAGTTGAAGCAGCACTGCGGCGGGTTCTTCTGAAAGACATGTTAGTGCAAGGTTGTTGAAAGTAAAATTAAGCAAATGAAAACTGGATGGGGGGAGCAAGTAAGAAAAGCAGAAGTGAATGAAGATGAAAAAGAAACGAGTTTTATAGAAGAGGAGTTGCTGCCCGTTGAAGCTGTAACGGTAGGCGTGAATAACGGGGCGACTGTTGAGCTTAAGCGTGTCTGACGCGTCTAACACGCGTTTCTGCGTCTGTTACGCGTCTGTCACACGTTTATGCGTCTGTCGTGACAGTCTGGTGACAGCCTGTCTTTTCCGTGTCTGTCGCGGCAGCTGGAACGACAGGCTTCAATATTGGGCTTTGTTGGGCTGATGGATGGATGGTGGGTTGGGCTCACTTCTCCTGTTTTTCTTGACTCCTTTATTTCCTAAAAACAGTAAACATAAAAACATTATTCGAATAAAATAAACCTTATTTCATAATAAATAATAAATAATAAAAATAAATAAAATTTAAAATTTAGGTTAAATTAGGGATGCCTTGTGGGGCATCTCCTAAGGTAACCACTTTCTGCATTCCTGGGGCTTCAGTCCCCTGATAATGCTTGAGGCGCTGTCCGTTGACTTTGAATTGGTGCACGTCTTTTAATGATTGGATTGTGATGGCACCATGGGGAAAAACTTGTACAACTTGGAACGGGCCAGACCATCTAGATTTCAGCTTCCATGGGAAGAGTTTCAGTCTAGAATTGAACAACAATACAAGCTGCCCTGGGCAGAACTGTCGTGGCAGCAACTTCCTGTCATGCCACTTCTTATTTTTCTCCTTGTAGATTCTTGCATTGTCGTAGGCCATTGTCCGTATTTCTTCAATCTCGTTCAGATCTAATAACCTTTTCTGGTCTGCCTTGTCCAAGTCCATATTCACTGCCTTGATCCCCCAGTATGCTCTGTGCTCTATCTCGACAGGTAGATGATAGGTTTTCCCATAAATCAATCGGTACGGAGACATGCCCAATGGAGTCTTAAAAGCTGTCCTATATGCCCATAATGCATCATTGAGGAGTAAAGACCAATCCTTCCTAGTTGGTTTAACCATCTTCTCAAGAATGTTCTTAACTTCCCTATTAGATATTTCAGCTTGTCCATTGGTCTGTGGGTGATATGCTGTCGCGATCCGATGCTTCACACCATATTTCTTCAAGGCGGCAGCAATAACCCTATTGTCAAAATGTCTCCCTTCATCACTGATAATGGCCTTAGGGATGCCAAACCTAGAAAAGATGTTTTTGTGTAAAAACTTTTGGACTGTCTTGGCATCATTCTTTTGTGTGGCGATGGCTTCAACCCACTTAGAGACATAATCTACTGCCAGGAGGATGTATAGATTTCCACATGAAGATGTAAAAGGTCCCATAAAATCAATCCCCCAAACGTCGAAGATCTCGACTTCTAGAATGTTCTGCAGTGGCATCTCGTTTCTCCTTGAGATGTTACCTGTCCTCTGGCACCTGTCAAAGTTCTTGTAAAAGAGTTGTGCATCTTTGTACAGTGACGGCCAATAAAATCCTGACTGCAACACCTTGGCAGCAGTTTTGTTGCCTCCTAAGTGACCTCCATACTGTGAAGCATGGCAGTGATGAAGTATGTCTTCTTGCTCTTCTTGTGGTACGCACCTCCTTATAACATGATCTGCACATATTTTGAAAAGAAGAGGTTCGTCCCAATAATAATGCTTAACATCATTTTGGAACCTCTTCTTGGCTTGATAATTAAGATCAGAAGGAATTATTCCGCTAACTATAAAATTAACGAAATCAGCATACTAGGGGAGTTCAGAAGACTTACTTGCCGCCATGGCTGTCGCGGCAGCGATTGCGGCAGCAAAGAGCTGCTCGTCTGGGAAGGTCTCCAGTATGTGTGTCTCATCTGTTGGTAGACTCCGTCCCTTCTCCAACCTTGACAAGTGATCTGCCACCTGATTTTCTGTCCCTTTTTTGTCCTTGATTTCAAGATCGAATTCCTGCAATAGCAGGATCCATCGTATCAATCGAGGCTTTGCATCCTTTTTCGCGAACAAATACTTTAGGGTAGAATGGTCTGTGTGCACTATTACCTTCGTTCCAAGTATGTAAGAACGAAACTTGTCAATGGAGAACACCATAGCTAATAACTCCTTTTCTGTGGTGGTGTAGTTCACTTGGGCGTCGTTCAGTGTCTTACTGGCATAATATATGAAATGGAATAATTTGTCTCTCCGCTGCCCAAGTGCTGCCCCGACAACATTGTCACTAGCATCACACATAATCTCAAATGGATGTGTCCAGTCTGGTGGCTGTACTATTGGGGCTGTTACCAGTTTTTCCTTCAGAACCTTGAATGCTTCAGTACATTCATCATTAAAGTCAAAGGGTCGGTTCTGCTCCAAAAGATGGCATAGGGGCTTGGTGATTTTTGAGAAATTTTCAATGAATCTCCGATAAAAACCAGCATGTCCCAAGAAACTTCTAATACCTTGACTGTGGTCGGCGGCGGCAGCTTCTCGATCACTTCTATTTTGGCCCTGTCGACTTCTATCCCATAGCAGCTAATCTTATGGCCAAGGACTATCCCTTCATCCACCATAAAGTGGCATTTTCCCAATTTAAAACTAGGTTTGCTTTTTCACATCTTTCAAGTACCTTTTGTAGATTGCCGAGGCAGCTCTCAAAATTGTCTCCAAAGACTGAAAAATCATCCATAAAAATCTCAAGGAAGTCCTCCACCATATCGGAGAATATGGCCATCATGCACCTTTGGAAGGTGGCGGGTGCATTACATAATCCAAACGGCATTCTCCTAAAAGCATACGTTCCGTAGGGGCATGTGAAGGTCGTCTTTTCTTGATCCTCCGGTGTGATAGCAATTCGATTATAACCTCAATAACCATCAAGAAAACAATAGTAAGGTTTACCCGCTAATCTATCAAGCATTTGATCAATAAAGGGTAAAGGAAAGTGGTCCTTTCGGGTAGCTTTGTTAAGCTTCCGATAGTCCATACAAACCCTCCAACCAGTCACAGTCCTGGTTGGGATTAACTCATTGTTTTCATTGGTCACCACGGTCATTCCTCCTTTCTTGGGAACGCATTGCATCGGGCTCACCCGTTTGCTGTCAGAGATGGCGTAAATAATACCAGCATCTAACCATTTGATTATCTCTTTACGAACCACCTCTTTCATCGCATGGTTTAACCGCCTTTGGGCATCTATAGTCGGCTTATGATCTTCTTCTAAAAGGATTTTGTGCATGCATAACGCCGGACTAATGCCTTGAATGTCAGCTATCGTCCATCCAATCGCCTTTTTGTGCTGCCGCAGCATGCCTATTAGCTGACGTTCCTGTTCCTGTGGCAGCTTAGAGGAGATGATTACGGGCAATGTATCATTTGAACCAAGAAAAGCATATTTTAGCTGCCCTAGCAGGGGCTTCAGTTCTAAGGCAAGTGGTTCAACAGTAGATGGCTTTTGGATTGTATGGTTATCCGAAGTATAATTCAAAGGTTCGAATAACTTACCTGGACGATTGCTTATCCAGTTTACCTCCTTTTGATCTTCAGTATCAGATGTATCGGAATCAGAGGAGTTGCTGTCGTCGGTGCTGTCATGACAGGCCTGTAGGTGGCTGCCGCGGCAGTGCCCAAATTTGATGTCGTGACAGCCCGACCAGATGCAGGGTTGATCAAGGGTAACTTTAGTGATAGCCTTGCATTCCTCGTCTGCATCAGCATGCTTCATAGCTTGGAGAACATTCAACTTAATCTCTTAATCATTCACTCTCATGGTGGGTTCTCCTTTCTCCACATCAACCAGTGATCTTCCCGTGGCTAAGAAGGGTCGCCCAAGGATGATTGGTGCGTTTTCGTCTGCTTCACAATCTAAAACAAGAAAGTCAACAGGAAAAATAAATTTATTCACTCTTACCAGAATATCTTCGATTTTTCCTTCCGGGTGAACATAAGAGCGGTCTGCCAGCTGCAGAGTTACTGTCGTGGGTCGCGCCTTTCCAATACCTAATTTCTGAAAAACAGATATTGGCATTAAATTAACACTAGCACCAAGATCAGAAAGTGCTTTACCCACATATTTATTTCCGATTACACAAGGTATGATGAAGCTCCCCGGATCCTTCTTTTTCTGGGGTGGCTGCAGATGAAGAATACTCATGCAACCTTCTTTCATCTTTACCGTTTCAAATTCCCCAAGTTTAGATTTCTTTTACATGACATCCTTGAGAAATTTGGCGTAACTGGGCATCTCCCTAACGGCATCTAACAGCGGAATATTAATATGAACCTGCTTAAAAATATCATAAATCTTTTTGAGCTGAGATTCTTGCTTAGCTTGCTGTAACCGTTGAGGAAAAGGAGGTGGGGGACGATAATCAGCAATACGTGCTTCCCACTGCATACGAATCTGAGGAGGTTTGGGTTCATCGTTTTTCTCCTCTGTCGCTTCTGCTGTCGTGACAGGCTCATCGGCAGCAGCCTGCTTATTACCTGTCGGGGCAGCTTCCTCGGCAGGTATGTCCAAGGCTGGTTCCTTTACTGTTTCAGCTTCTTTTTCCGGCCCTGGTAATTTCTTCCCACTCCTAGTAGTAATGGCCTTACATTGCTCATGTGTGGGCTGCCTAGCATTTTCAGTATTACTAGGGAATCCTACAGTCTGCCTCGGCTTAATATGTTGGGAAACCTGACCCATTTGTGTCTCCAAAGATTTCAGAGTAGCTTCATGATTCGTCATCCGCATCTCCGTTTTATCCATGAAATTCTCTGTCTTCTTGAGAAACTGATTCATATTCTCAATATAAGTACCTGTCTGAGACATAAAAGTGGCCAGAGTCCGTTCCAGTATACTGCTCGTGGCAGCTGGTGACTGCTGTTGCTGCTGCAGCGGTAGCTGTGGCGGCAGTTGCGGCGGCAGTTGCTGTCGCGTCAGCAATCTAGGTCCTCCCTGATTTTGATTGTGTGCTTGAGGATTTAGGGCATTATTAGGGTTGCTCCAAGAAAACTTGGGATCCTTCCTCCAATTGGGATTATAGTTGTTGGAATTGTAATTCGGCTTGTAGTTTCCAACATATTTCCCTTCTTCTAACTGTATAGGACACTCATCCGAACTATGATTTCCCTCACAGATTTCACATACCTCCTCAACAGCAAATCCATGTTGTGCATCATCATTCAATAGCTTTTTCATTGCTTTAGTAAGGAATGCTACCTGTGATTTCATTGTGCTGTCAGCTTCATAATCCTTGACAGCTAGTACCCGTTTACCCCCTCTTCTTGCTGTCGGAAACTGCTCCTTATTCTTGGCCAGATTTTTCAATACTTGCATTGCCTTGTACGGATCTTTGTCCAATAATAATCCGTTTGCTGCTGAATCAATTTGAATACGAGTTTGTAAGTTGGCAGCATTATAAAACTTTGTTACCTGATTCCAGACGGGGAATCCATGCATTGGGCAGTTCCGTAGAAGAGTAGTAAATCTGTCCCAGGCCTCGTGCATTGGCTCGTCATCTTCCTGTTGAAAAGTAGCAATTTCGTTACGTAATCGCTCAGATAAATGCGAAGGATTAAAACGAGATAAGAATTCACGAGATAAATCTGCCCAAGTTCTAATTGAACCCGGCGTAAGTTTATTCCACCAAGTTTTAGCTCTGTCCCTCAATGAATGGGGAAATATCCGAAGCCTCAGTATCTCCGGATTAACTCCTGGCAGTCTAAACGAACCACAGATCTCCTGGAACGTTTTGAGATGCTCCCTAGCATCCTCTGTAACAGCACCACTGAATTGACCGGCATTGTTGATCATACTAAACATGACAGGTTTCAGCTCAAAGTTATCAACATCAATATCCGGCAGCGTGGTCTCCAGTTCTACATGATCGTTCAACATGTAGTCACGACAGGACCGTCGTCCGGCAGCGGCAGGCGGGTCGCTGGCAGGCGGGTCATTTCCATTGTGGGCCATCTTCTCTAGCTGTTCCTCAAGGTACTCGTTCCTGGCTAGTAAGTGACGAAGTTGTTTCTTGAGATTGAATGAACGTTCGATTTCCGGATCTAATGGATACTCAGGATCTTTACCTCGATTCGATCTGCGCATAAACAAGAAACCTTGTGAAAAGCAAGAGTTGAATGCACCAAAGAAAAATAGAAAAATAAAAATAAAAACAAAAACAAAAACGAAAAGTGCAGTAAAAGAAAAGGTAGAGTTATGTTGCCAATCCCCGGCAACGGCGCCAAAAACTTGTTGCATGTAAAATAGTCTATCGCAATGGTAGTGCAAGTGTACACGATGCAAGTAGTAAAGTGATACGAAGTATCGGATATCGTCTCCACAGGGAATGGGCTAATAACTTCACCTTAATTCACTGCACGAAAGTAAAGGAAATATTTGAGAGTTGTCACGAAAATAATGAAGTAAACGTAAATAAACGAGTAAAGATATCAAGATAGAGAGAATGGGCTGGTATTGAATTGCTCAGTAGTGCAGGTATTGCAGAGTTTAGGAAATCCAGTGCTGTCGTCGCGCCCGTCGCGGCAGCACCTGTCGCGGCAGCAGTCCGTTGATCGTCGCGGCAGCAACCTCTCAACTCAGTACTTTCAAGTTTGGCAAGAATCCCAGATCTTCCTTGGCCTATCCCTAGGTCCAAGTCTGTCGATGATCACGTCTTGATGATACCTCCCGGCGTGAATCGAAGGATGAACACCGATGTGTATGAATTCTTCTTTAGCCACTTAACCTCGCCCTATCCCTAGGCACGAGATAGTTCAACTATAAACTAGAGAACTTGCTCTTATTTCTTTCGTATACTTAACTCTCCCGATGCTAAGTAAATAGATAACCTCACAATGCTCTCCCGATGCTCTTGCAAGATGTTAATAACCAAAATAAGAGAACTTGAAGTTTATTTTATTGAACTGAAAAATTCCTAAAACAAAACAACCATTGCAACTACTTTACAAATCAACTCGTGGCCCTAAGGGGAATTTAGAACATGTCGGCGGCGGGTAAACACTAGGGATTTTTGGTTGTCGGTTATGGGGTATTCGATGTGTTCTCTTCCTAGGTTAAAATACATGCCCTTATATAAGCTTTGGGCTTAAGTTATCTAAGTTAACAAGGATTACAACTTTAATTAAAAGTATGATTCTAATAAAGACTTAATCTTCAAGGAATCTACTTTCCAGCCGTCTTCCTTGTTTCTTGGGATTTTCTCTCCTTGAACTTTGGGCTTGACATATCTTTTGATCCGGGGCTTGGAAAAATATATGGTTTTCACACGACAGACGGACTGAATTTTCTCTATCTGTCGAGGTCCACTTTGCTTTTCCTCATCAACATTGCTGTCGTCCTCTGCTGTCACGGCAGCACCATGGCAGCATCGTCCTCTTTGTCCAGTTCAGCTCTTCTGCTTCTCCGCTCAGCGCCTGCCTTCACCGTCTTCTACGGCAGCTACCTGCAGAAACAACCATTTTTAGTAGAATCTGTGCCTTTAATATATTTGTGATGTTTTGCTGTAAACTAACCTAAATGCAATGAACAATGCTTGAATGTAACAGAAATATGGGTTAAAAAGGGTGTAAATAATAGAACTTTTACACACTCAACATCTTCCAATCACGTGGTGACATGTGTCACCACATAATTAAATAAAGGCTTAAATATACATTTGGTACTTGAACTAGATACATTCTCCCAAGTTGGTACCTAAAGAAAATTTTCTCCCACATTGGTACTTGAACTATACACTTTCTCTCAACTTGGTACTTAAAATTTTTTTGCTCCCAAGTCGGTACCTGAACTAGACATCTTATCCCAAGTTGGTACCAAAACTTATACATTCTATCAATTTGGTTCTAATTTGAAACAATTCAATAGAACATAACTCTCTATATTGAAAAATTCTATCAATTTACTATGAGTTATTCACCTAAATTGTTTGTTCTTCTATTAGAAATGTTATATTACTTTCTTGGTATAGTAAAAGTTTAAACATAACTTGTTGATAGAATTCAGTTATCCAATTGTTGCTTTGATCCGATGGACTCGCTTGATTTGATATTCTCACAAAAATAATTAAATTGATGGAATTTTTAAATATGAAATGTTAAATTTATTGAATTATTTTGAATTATGACTAAATTGATTGAATACATAAGTTTTGGGGACTAAAATTGTTAATAAAATTATTAAAATAGTGGATGGAATTAAAGTTTGGGTACCAACAGTAGAGGAAAAGTTGTTTAGGTACCACGTTGGGAGAAAGTGTATAGTTCAAATACCAACTTGGGAGAAAAAATTCTTTAAGTACCAACTTGGGAGAATGTATATAGTTTATGTAACACCCGTGTTTTGGGTTAGGAGTTCGGTGTGTGTGTGTTGGGTTCGAGTCGTCAAAACCGGTTTAGTTTAATTAGGCATTGGTCTTTATTTAAATGAGATTAAAATTAAAGTAATGTCAATTTTGTAAATAAGTGAAAATAAGGAAGACAAGCTTTTTGAAACTAAAAGAAAAAAAAGGGGTCTTCTTCTTCATTCTCCATTTCACGTGGAAAAACCCCAAACCCCTCCCAAAGCCCTAAATATTATTCCATCCTTTTCTCCATCGATTCAAGGGCTCTATTCAAGGTAATTTCGTTTTTGAACTCTACTATTCATCCCAAGCATTTCCATGGTTTTAGATTTCAAAATCATCATCATTTTAATTTTCCAAGTTTTTCAAGTTTGAAGAAAGTATGAATTTTTAATGAGTTTTCAACTTGTTTTTGGTTTTTTGAGTTAGGTTTTGAGTTAAGCTCACTTTAATACACCTAATATCTTAAAATGGAGGGATTTTGACAAAAATTCCGAAATGGGTCTTGGGGGTGTTTTTGAAAGTGTCAAAACTTGAATTTTGAGTGTGGTTTTGTGTTGGGTTGAAGGGCTGATGGTATAGGGTTGTTAGGAAGGTGTTTTGGGAGCCTTTAGATGTCATTTGGGTGTTGGAAATGGTGGATTTCAGCTGGGTATTTGGGGAGTACGAAAATGTGAGTTTTGTGGTTAGTTTGGGTTTGAAACTATGAAGTTTTGGCTTGTGATTGCGGGTTGAGATTTTGGATGAGTTTAGCATTAATTTGGTGAGTAATACCTTGTCTTTTGATTGGTTAGAAGCAAGAGGAAACATCGGAGAAGGTTTGGGATCGAATCCGGAAATTGTGGAGGCTTGAGAGGTTTTTGCTTGGTTTGCTAAGGAAGGGTGGTGAGTGAAACTTTCAAATTTGGTTAAATTGGTTCAAGTGTGTGTAGTGGAAGTTTTGGAATGAGCTTGGTAGGTCATTCCAAGGTAGAAGTTAAATTGGTAGTTTAACTTCTTGTGTGTTTACAAGCTTTAAATGTTTATGCCTATTATGGTCTTGTGAAGCATGATTTGGTTATGTATGAATATACATTGATGTGTGTGATGATGGATGTGTGCTATAAATGATGGTTATCATGATGTGGTTTAAAGGTATAATTGGCACTAGTTAACTTACCGGGTATAAATGATCGATCATTAGGATTAGTGTGCACACGGTTGAGTCAAATTCGCGCGTGGCCTTGGTGGCGTTAAGTCATCAAGGAGGAGTACGGTGATGTAATATTCCACCAGAAATTGTTTATATTATACGTGATGATGAGTGGAATCCCATCCGTAGGGCATGTGATGATGAGTGGAATCCCATCCATGCGAGGTCCGGTGATGAGTGTAATCCCACCGAGGTAAAGTTGTTGTTGAGTGTAATCCGCGTATCCGAGTAAACTAATAGTGGCCAATATACTTGTTCATGTGGTTATGTTGCTTAGATAAATGCTTTATCTTATTGAGCTTAATATGAAGTAAGATGCCATATTATTGCCTCTTGTGTTGCAAGCTAGATTGCTATATTGATGCTTATGCATGTTTGTGCGTTGCTAAGGATTTAATGCTTGAACCCTGCATTGTCGTTGTTTTTGGTTTTAGAGCATCCTCACTAAGCTTCTAGCTTACGCTCTCATTTTTGACAATGCAGATCAGTAGCGTGGAGTTAACAAGGAGAAAGGAAAAGGGAATTCCAAGCTTTTGTAGTTGCTCAAGTATGGTTTAGTAAATAAAGTAGTAGTTTAGCAATGGGGCTGCTATGTGTTTGTATGAGCGTTGTATGACTCATGTATGTTGAATGTTGTTTATGCTATGCTCCGGATTTGTAACCATGTTATGTGTTGGATGAATGCTTGTGTTGAGAGGCAATGCTTTTGGATGATTATATGTGTTTGTGAGCATGTAAACCTATGTGTGAAGACATGTGCCTTTTGGCTTTTAAGCTTTTAAGTATGCCTTGTTATGCAATGTCTATCCTTATGTGAATGCCATGTTGGTAAGTCCTTGTCGTTCATCTAAATTGTTCTACATGCTAGTTCATGGTTGCTAGATGTTGTATAAATGCTTGTATGTGGCTAGGGAAGTCTTAAAATGTATTTAGTGCTGAGTCTTGTGTTGTTTTGCTGCAATTTGGTGTCTTGCAGTGCAGGGCGTACTGATACGCCTAAGGGCCGTATCGATACGATCATACTCTTTGGGACACAGAATTGACTAGAGGTATCGATACTCGGGGGCGTATCGATACGCCAAAACTCTACTAGAATTCTGAGATTTTCACGAGTCTTTGGTGTATCGGTACGGGCTCTAGCGTATCGGTACGAGTTTGTCTCGTTGACCGCGAGATGTTGACCGAGAAGGGTGTATCGATACGCCCAAGGGCTGTATCGATACGGTCTTCTTGAGTTAACTGAAGGCAGTTGACTTGGTCAAGGTGTATCGATACCCTTGATACCCTTGATAGGTGTATCGATACGACATGCTTTGTGGCTTTAAATTGGGCTGTTTAACATGTCGTTTGGGCTTGGTTGCTTTTATCTCGTGATGTTTTCCGCTGTCGTGATCACTTAGGAATTAAACATGCCTTTAGACAAGATATAATTAAAAGAAATTTTCTAGGGTTGCTAACTGGGTGTGACCTTAACGGGTTTCACATCGGTTTTCCCCGTGTAGCCTACTCGGACCGGTCAGTCGACCAGACCGGGACGATGGGGTTACTATTGTTGGTATCAGAGCCTGAGGTTACCGAGACCTCGGGCAGGTAAGTGATGTATGTTTGAAGTGTTAAGTAATTGTTATGTCTCGGTGTATGCTTTGCCATGTATGCTTGTTGTTTATTCATTCGTATGGTGTTTGGAAGCATGATTGTTGTGTCTGGTGTAGTGTCGAGTTCTCATTGCTACTATAGGTGAGTCAGTATACGTCTAAGAATGTTCCTACTGAGGTGGAACGTTGTAACCGTTTCCGCTATGGGTTGAATGAAGAGATCAAGAGGTACACTTTAGCTTCTGACTACACAGATTTTGATGTATTGGTCGCCAGGGCCAAGGACTTAGAGCACAGTTTGGGCTTGACCAAACGATCTGGTGGTTCTAGTTTTGGGAAGAGATCTAGTGACTTTGATAGAGGTGATGCCAAGAGGCATCGGGACAACATGCATCACTATGACCATAGACGTGGTGGAGGTAACCACGGTATGGCCATCAAGGCCAGATGGCTGGTGGACGATTACCCACGTGTGCTAGTTGCGGGAGGAATCACACCGGTGAGTGTTGGGGGAATTTTCACTCGTGTTAGAGCTGTGGAGTTAGGGATCATATTAGACATGACTGTCCACATCAGGTGGGGTAGGCACTTGTTCAAGCTCCTGCTAGAGCCAATGACTTTTAGAGAGGCCGCGGGCGCGGTAGAGGTAACGTCCAGCCGAGAAATGATGGCTAGAGGAACATAGCGCATGTAGTTGCAGTCCAGCCAGAGGGCGGAGGCCAGGCCAGAGTTTACGCTCAGCGTGGGGATCATCATGACACAGATGTGATTGCAGGTAACTTCTCGTTATAGTCTTTGGGTTTGCTTTCTTTGATTGACTCCGGGTCTACACATTCTAATATTCTGAGTGAGCATGCAAAGTTGTTGAAATTGCCTTGTGAGGTATTAGAGGTAGGAGTTAGTGTTACTAGTTCCTTCGGGGATACGGTAGTAGTTAGAAAGATGTACAGAAGATGTCCGTTAATGGTTCAGGGGCATGTGTTTCCAGTGGATATGATGGAGCTACCGTTTTATGGCTTTGATGTGATTTTGGGTATGGATTGGCTCACGGAGCATAGAGCTAGGATAGACTTTGAGACTAAGAGGATTCCTTTGAGACTCGCGGATGATTATGAGATAGTGGTGGTAGGTGAGAACGTGAAGTTCTTATCGAATGTAGTTTCCGTTTTAGAGGCTAAGAGGCTAGTTGAGAAGGGTTGTGAAGCGTATTTGGCCTATGTGATGAATCCAAACATGAGTGAGGTTAGACCTCAAGACATCCGAACAGTGTGTGACTTTCCAAGTGTGTTTCCGGAAGAGTTGCCGGGTTTACCACCTAATAGAGAGGTAGAGTTTGCTATAGAGACTTATTCACATTCAGCTCCTGTTTCGATTGCTCCGTATCGTATGTCACCGAAAGAACTGAAAGAGTTGAAGACTCAGTTGCAAGAGTTGATAGATAGATGCTTCATTCGACCGAGTTCTTCGCCTTGGGGCGCTCTAGTTTTGTTTGTTAAGAAGAAAGACGGAAGCATGAGAATGTGTATAGATTACAGACAGTTGAATCAGCTAATAGTGAAGAATAAGTATCCGTTGCTGAGAATTGATGACTTGTTTGACCAGTTGAGAGGGGCATCAGTCTTTTCGAAGATCGACTTGAGATCCGGATACTACCAACTGAAGGTAAGAGAAGTTGATGCACCAAAGACGGCTTTAGGACTAGATAAGGTCACTATGAGTTTTTAGTCATGCCTTTTGGGTTGACTAACGCATCGGCTGCTTTCATGGATATGATGAACATGATCTTCCATCAGTACCTAGATTAGTTTGTAGTTGTCTTCATAGATGACATTTTGGTGTACTCGCGTACCGAGGAAGACCACGACCGACACTTGAGGCTAGTTTTGAAGACTTTGTTAGAAAATCAGTTGTATGCAAAGTTGAGTAAGTGTGAGTTTTGGATCCGAGAGGTAGTCTTCCTAGGACACGTAGTGTCAGCCGATGGGATTAGAGTTGATCCGAAGAAAATATAGGCCATTGTTGAGTGGAAGCAACCGAAGTCAGTAATAGAAGTTCGTAGCTTTCTAGGCTTAGCTGGATACTATAGAAGATTCGTAGAAAGTTTCTCGAAGTTAGCCGCTCCATTGACCCAGTTACTTCAGAAGAGTGTTCAGTTTGAGTAGTCATATGCAAGACAGCGAGCTTTTGAGAAGTTGAAAGAAGCTTTGACCCAAGCACCGATCTTGATTCAGCCAGAGTCTGGGAAAGAGTATGTAGTTTACAGTGATGCTTCCTATGTAGGCCTAGGTTGTGTTCTTATGCAAGACAATAGAGTTGTGGCTTATGCCTCAAGATAGTTGAAGACTCACGAGCGTAACTATCCGACCCATGACATAAAGTTAGTTGCAGTTGTGTTTGCTCTGAAGATTTGGAGGCATTATTTGTACGGTGAGAAATGCACAATGTACACATATCACAGAGTTTGAAGTATATCATGACTCGGCAAGATTTGAATTTCAAACAGCGTAGGTGGTTAGAGTTGCTAAAGGACTATGATCTTACGATTGAGTACCATCCGGGTAAGGCCAATGTAGTGGTCGATGCATTGAGTAGAAAGGTAGCTGTAGATTTGAGAGCCATGTTTGCTAGATTGAGCTTGTCCGGGGATGGTGGCTTAGTGGCCGAGCTTCAGGTTAGACCTACTCTAGGTCAGTTGATTAGAGAGAAACAGCTCTTAGAAAGATCTTTGGCACCTCACGTGCAAGACATAGCCGAGGGTAGACCTTCAGATTACAGTTTTAGTACCGATGGGGTCTTGTGTTTTAGAAATAGGATAGTTGTGCCAGAAGACAGTGACTTGAGACATACAATTTTGACTGAAGCGCATAGTAGTCCGTTTGCTATGCATCCTGGAAGTACGAAGATGTATCGCGATTTGAAGAATGAGTACATTTGGGTTGGTTTGAAGAGAGACGTAGCCGACTTCGTGAGTAAATGTATGGTGTGTCAGAGAGTGAAGGCGGAACATCAGGTTCCCTCAGGTTTGTTGCAACCGTTGAGGATTCTAGAATGGAAATGGGAAAATATCACCATGGATTTTGTTTCGGGCTTGCCTTTGACTCCTAAAAGAAGAACTCAGTTTGGGTTATAGTAGACTGTTTCACGAAGTGTGCCCACTTCTTAGCAGTCAATACGACTTATACCTTAGATAGATTGGCCGATCTGTACATTGGTGAGATTGTTAGACTGCATGGTGTGCCGAAGTCTATTGTGTTTGATAGAGATCCGAGGTTTACAGCTCGATTTTAGGAGTGTCTGCATATAGCTTTGGGTGCCCGTTTGAATTTTAGCACGTCATATCATCCTCAGACAGATGGTCAGTAAGAGAGGGTTATACAGATTTTAGAGGATATGTTGCGTTGTTGCATCATTGATTTTCAGGGTACATGGGAGAAGCACTTGCCTCTAGTTGAGTTTTCTTACAATAACAATTTTCAGTTGAGCATTCAGATGGCTCCGTATGAGGCCTTGTATGGTAGAAATTGTAGAACTACAGTTTGTTGGGCCGAAGTGGGACAGAAGTTGTTACCTATGCCAGATTTGCTTAAGGGGACAACCGATAAAGTGAAATTGATTTGTGATCGCTTGAAGGCAGCTTCGGATAGACAGAAGTCCTATGCCGACTTGAAGAGAAAGGAAGTTGAGTTTTCAGTGGGTGAGAATGTGTTCCTAAAAGTGTCTCCGTGGAAGAAAGTAATGAGATTTGGCATAAAGGGGAAGTTGAGTCCGAGGTACATAGGACCGTATGAGATTGTGAGAAGGGTTGGCCCAGTTGCTTATCAGTTGCGTTTGCCATCCGAGCTAGAGAAGATACATGATGTGTTTCATGTTTCGATGCTCCGTAAGTATAGGTCAGATCCATCACATGTTATGCATGTAGAAGAGATCGAATTGAATCCGGATTTGACTTATGACGAAGAACAAGTTGAGATCTTAGCTTCTGACAACAAGGTGTTTCGGGGTAGATCGATTGAGTTAGTAAAAGTGTGGTGGCAACGTCGAGGGGTGGACGAGGCCACTTGGGAGAGGAAGGAGGATATGGAAAGACAGTTTCTTTATCTCTTTAAGTCAGGTAATTTCAAAGACGAAATTCCTTAAGTGGGGGAGAGTTGTAACACCCGTGTTTTGGGGTTAGGAGTTCGGTGTGTGTGTTGGGTTCGAGTCATCAAAACCGGTTTAGTTTAATTAGGCCTTGGTCTTTATTTAAATGAGATTAAAATTAAAGTAATGGCAATTTTGTAAATAAGTGAAAATAAGGAAGACAAGCTTTTTGAAACTAAATGAGAAAAAAAGGTCTTCTTCTTCATTCTCCATTTCACGTGGAAAAACCCCAAACCCCTCCCAAAGCCCTAAATCACTATTTCATCCCTTTTCTCCATCGATTCAAGGGCTCTACTCAAGGTAATTTCGTTTTTGAACTCTCCTATTCATCCCAAGCATTTCCATGGTTTTAGATTTCAAAATCATCATCATTTTAATTTTCCAAGTTTTTCAAGTTTGAAGAAAGTATGAATTTTTAATGGGTTTTCAACTTGTTTTTGGTTTGTTGAGTTAGGTTTTGAGTTAAGCTCACTTTAATACACCTAATATCTTAAAATGGAGGGATTTTGACAAAAATCCCGAAATGGGTCTTGGGGGTGTTTTTGAAAGTGTCAAAACTTGAATTTTGGGTGTGGTTTTGTGTTGGGTTGAAGGGCTGATGGTATAGGGTTGTTATGAAGGTGTTTTGGGAGCCTTTAGATGTCATTTGGGTGTTGGAAATGGTGGATTTCAGCTGGGTATTTGGGGAGTACGAAAATGTGAGTTTTGTGGTTAGTTTGGGTTTGAAACTATAAAGTTTTGGCTTGTGATTGTGGGTTGAGATTTTGGCTGAGTTTAGAATTGATTTGGTGAGTAATACCTTGTCTTTTGATTGGTTAGAAGCAAGAGGAAACATCGGAGAAGGTTCGGGATCGAATCCGGAAATTGTGGAGGCTTGAGAGGCTTTTGCTTGGTTTGCTAAGGAAGGATGGTGAGTGAAACTTTCAAATTTGGTTAAATTGGTTCAAGCGTGTGTAGTGGAGGTTTTGGAATGAGCTTGGTAGGCCATTCCAAGGTAGAATTTAAATTGGTAGTTTAACTTCTTGTGTGTTTACAAGCTTTAAATGTTTATGCCTATTATGGTCTTGTGAAGCATGATTTGGTTATGTATGAATATACATTGATGTGTGTGATGATGGATGTGTGCTATAAATGATGGTTATCATGATGTGGTTTAAAGGTATAATTGGCACTAGTTAACTTATCGGGTATAAATGATCGATCATTAGGATTAGTGTGCACACGGTTGAGTCAAAATCGCGCGTGGCCTTGGTGGCGTTAAGTCATCAAGAAGGAGTACGGTGATGTAATATTCCACCAAAAATTGTTTATATTATACGTGATGATGAGTGGAATCCCATCCGTAGGGCATATGATGATGAGTGGAATCACATCCATGCGAGGTCCGATGATGAGTGTAATCCCACCGAGGTAAAGTTGTTGTTGAGTGTAATCCGCGTATCCGAGTAAACTAATAGTGACCAATATACTTGTTCATGTGGTTATGTTGCTTAGATAAATGTTTTATCTTGTTGAGCTTAATATGAAGTAAGATGCCATATTATTGCCTCTTGTGTTGCAAGCTAGATTGCTATATTGATGCCTATGCATGTTTGTGCGTTGCTGAGGATTTAATGCTTGAACCCTGCATTTGTCGTTGTTTTTTGTTTTAGAGCATCCTCACTAAGCTTCTAGCTTACGCTCTCATTTTCGACAATGCAGATCAGTATTGTGGAGTTAGCAAGGAGCAAGGAAAAGGGCATTCCAAGATTTTGTAGTTTCTCAAGTATGGTTTAGTAAATAAAGTAGTAGTTTAGCAATGGGGCTGCTATGTGTTTGTATGAGCGTTGTATGACTCATGTATGTTGAATGTTGTTTATGCTATGCTCCAGATTTGTAACCATGTTATGTGTTGGATGAATGCTTGTGTTGAGAGGCAATGCTTTTGGATGATTATATGTGTTTTTGAGCATGTAAACCTATGTGTGAAGACATGTGCCTTTTGGCTTTTAAGCTTTTAAGTATGCCTTGTTATGCAATATCTATCCTTATGTGAATGCCATGTTGGTAAGGCCTTGTCGTTCATCTAAATTGTTCTACATGCTAGTTCATGGTTGCTAGATGTTGTATGAATGCTTGTATGTGGCCAGGGAAGTCTTAAAATGCATTTAGTGCTGAGTCTTGTGTTGTTTTGCTGCAATTTGGTGTCTTGCAGTGTAGGGCGTATCGATACGGTCTTACTCTTTGGGACACAGAATTGGCTAGAGGTATCAATACTCGGGGGCGTATTGATACGCCAAAACTCTACTGGAATTCTGAGATTTTCACGAGTCTTTAGCGTATCGGTACGGGCTCTAAGCGTATGGTACGGGTTTGTCTCATTGACCGAGAAGGGTGTATCGATACGCCCAAGGGCTATATCGATACGATCTTCTTGAGTTGACTGAAGGCAGTTGACTTGGTCATGGTGTATTGATACCCTTGACAGGTGTATCGATGCGACCTGCTCTGTGGCTTTAAAATGGGTTGTTCAACATGTCGTTTGGGCTTGGTTGCTTTTATCTCGTGATGTTTTCCACTGTCGTGATCACTTAGGAATTAAACATGCCTTCAGACAAGATATAATTAAAAGAAATTTTCTAGGGTTGCTAATCGGGGTGGGACCTTAACGGGTTTCACATCAGTTTTCCCCGTGTAGCCTACTCGGACCGATCAGTCGACCAGACCGGGACGAGGGGGTTACAGTTTAGGTACCAAAGTTATATTTAAGCCTTAAATAAATAATTTATTTTATGAAATTAAAATTAGGACCAAATTGATAGATTGTGCAAATAACATGGACTAAATGTGTAATTATACCATTTTATTTAACAGCCACATCATTCGCTCCGTTGATTTTTAACGGTTGGTGGCCCGATAGGAACCAATTAAATAGTTTAGTGGTATATTTGCCAAAATTGAAAGTATAGTGGTCATTTCGACATTAATCCCATAGTTAGGTGGTCATATATGTAGTTTACCCATTAATTTAACGGTGTTCAGCGGTGCTCATCGAGCGTGGTAAACTCATGTTATATGACGATTCATCATCATGTGATGGAAAATATAAGAATATTTAAGCTAGAATGTCAATAAATAGAATTTCCAGCTATTTTTCTAAGTCCAAACCCTTGCCTTTAGCTTCTTCTCTCTTTTTTAATACTAATTCAAGTATTGTATTTGGGTCAAAATTAAAAAGAGGAAAACCCTTTAATTATATATTATTTTTATTAATTAGTCTAACATTTAAAATCTCCATGGATGCATAATATACAAGGAATAAGTTAAATTCTCCTTTATTATTTATCGATTTCATCTTCTTTAATCTTAGGAGGAACAAGAAGAAAACTATAAATTATAATTTTTAAAAATAAACATATAATATAATTTTACTATTATAAAAAAATTAAATGGAGTAAGCTGAAACTTAACCTTGAAACATAGCTCTTATCAATACTTGAATTCGCCATTATTTTTAAATAACATAATGATATAGATCGAGAATCACAAAGGTTAGCTAATATTTCTTTGGTTAATACTCTTTTTCTCTCCCTAAACTTTACACGTTTTCCCAAGTTGCCCCCTAAAGTTCATTTTGACCACGTTTTATCCATAACGTTTTCGTCGTTACCTATATTGCCCCCTACCGTTAAAATATATGTTTTGACCAATCAGAACATGCCATGTCATTTTTTATTTATTTTTAAATTTTAAAATAAAATAAATGAATTAAAATATTTATTAATTTAAATATATTTTCTAAAATACCTAAAACATCATCATCTTTATCCCTAATTTTCATTTCTTTTACAATTATCTTCATCCCCACTTCCGATGCCGTACTGCTAGATCCCCTTTCTTTCATTGATCTTCAAAGGATATTCCACCATTTTGTCTTCTCACTAATATTCTGTGATCTTGAAATGGGTTTTCACGGGTTTTTGGTTTGATTCATTGAGATGAATGATTTTATGGTTTCTACAGTTACTCTTTTTTGTATGAATCTTATTTATTTGTTTGATCAAAAAATTTTAGTATATTAGATGAAATTTATGAGGTTTTTTGATACATATTCGGTTATGTGATGACCGAATTCGTATGTGATGTTGCCCGATCGTGATTCTAGTATGAAGTTGCAAACTTGAAACTTGAGTGTGGAAGTGATGTATATGGAATGAAGATGGTGAAAGTTGTTGTTTTAATAGGTGCTGGAATGGTTGGTGATTATGGTTTGAAAGATAAATGTAAGGAAAAAAATGGATAGAAGTTGATATGGATATATGGAATAGAATCGGTGTGGAACAAGGAAGAACCAACAAGATAGTGAATGTTGACCCAAACCTTACACGTTCTTACCCTTTGTGAAATGATGGAAGAAGGTTGGATTGTGACCCTTTAGCTATAATTGAGCTAAGAACCAACAATATAATCAAATGGAAGTGATGGTGGAATGGTGGAACGTGACCCACTAGCTAGAAAGCTAGGAACCAACGCTATAAATAGAATGGAATGAAAAGGGAAAATTTGCCACAAGACTAGCTTGAAAGCCGATAAAGTTCTTAAAGAACAATGAAGAGAACACTCTCATATATTTTCATCAAAAAAAGGTCCCTTAGAAAGGCAAATGAGCATCCTATTTATAGTACATGGCAGCCTAGAATTTGAATGGACAAAACAATGCATTAAGGCTCCAATTTATGACATTCAATGGTTTGTCTTCAATCCTATCAAGTGTGGCTGGCCATTTGTGTAATTTAGAATGATTTTGGACATAATAAGGCTTGAATGAAGACTTATACACGTCCAAGTGATGGATCCTTTGATATTCCCCTTGCTTGGCTCTTAAAAGTGCATGTAGATGACTTGGAATGAATCTGCCCATGTTTGCATCTAAGTGTATGTGTCTCTTCCACTTCCTTTCTTTATTTCTCAACTTTATTGGCTGAATAAAAGCATAATAAAGTCTTCTAAATGCTTCATCCTCCATGGAATTCAAAAAGACTCTCTCTTTAAATGGTGATAAAGATGGCATGTCTCCTTAAAGAAGATGAAAAGTCTTCAATTGTTTCCATCTTAATCCCAATGTGTAATGACACTAAAAACACATAAAATATTAATCAAAATATGATAAAAATGTTATGCAAACTTAAAGAATTAATTGAACAAGTTCAATGAATGAACTAGTTTAATTAATGAACCTACATGCTTAAATGAAACACATACATAAGTGAAGTATTTTCATAAATGAAGTGCTTGCATAAATGCAACAACAAGCATAATTATTCTCATGGAATGAATGAACTATTATGCAACTACTCATGCAAATTCTTATGCAACTACTCATGCAAATTCTTATGCAACTTATTTCAACTTTCCAACAAACTCAAAACGTTGCAAGATCTAATTGTTGATGTCATTTCTTCATTCATTTTCCAGCATTGGCAAAACAAACTTTCCACAACATCTTGAATCATTTTAGCTCTTGCACGAGTCATAGGCCCTATAAGAAATTCATTGGAATTCTTTCTGGTTGTGGTCACATCATTCCCTCCCTCTTGAAAGCGATTTGCCCCCAAATCGTCACCTGCATCATAAGGAGATAAATCAGCAACATTGAAAGTAGCACTCACATTATACTCACCGGGAAGGTCTATTTGATAAGCATTATCATTAATCCTCTTGACAACTTGGAAAGGACCATCTCCTCGAGGCATAAGTTTCGATTTGCGTTGGGTTGGAAACCTCTCTTTCCTCAAGTGCAACCAAACCCAATCTCCGGGTTCAAAAGTTATTCGTTTCCTCCCTTTGTTAGCTTGCTTCTCATATTGCTTTGTTCTCCTCTCAATGTTCTCCCGCACTTGTTGGTGAAGCTTCTTCACAAATTCAGCTCTATTTTGCCCATCCTTATTTTTGAATTGATCAATAGGCAAAGGAAGCAAATCAATTGGGGTCAAAGGATTGAAACCATATACCACTTCAAATGGAGAACATTTAGTGGCGGAATGCATGGAGCGATTGTATGCAAACTCAACATGTGGCAAGTCCTCTTCCCAAGTCCTTAGATTCTTGCGTATAATTGTCCTAAGAAGCATGGACAATACACGATTGACAACTTCAGTTTGGCCATCCGTTTGTGGATGACAAGTTGTAGAAAACAACAGCTTTGTTCCAATCTTACTCCATAGCGTCCTCCAAAAGTGACTCAAGAACTTCACATCTCGATCAGACACAATAGTTCTTGGAACTCCATGTAATCTCACAACTTCCCTAAAAAATAGATTAGCAATATGGGAAGCATCATTAGTCTTGTTGCATGGAATGAAATGAGCCATTTTTGAGAATCTATCTACTACCACAAAAATGGAATCTTTGTTATTCATTGTGCGTGGAAGTCCTAGCACAAAATCCATGGAAATATCCTCCCATGGTGCATTTGGAATTGGTAATGGTGTGTAAAGTCCATGGGGCATGACTTTGGACTTTGCCTTCTTACATGTGATGCAATGCTCACACCACTTCTCCACGTCTCGTTTCATCTTTGGCCAATGCAAATGTTCTTGCAATATAGAGTGCGTTTTGGCCACTCCAAAGTGTCCCATTAGTCCTCCACAATGGGCCTCTTTGATAAGCGATTCCCTAATAGATCCTTGAGGGATACAAAGCTTTCCTTCCTTGAAAAGATACCCATCAGCCCTACAAAACTTCTCATATGTTCCTTTTTCACAAGCTTTGTAAATTTCACCAAAATCATAATCAGATTCATAAAGCTCTTTAATTAAGGCAAAACCTACCAATCTAGAATCCAAAAGGTTAAGAAGAGTATACCTTCTTGATAAGGCATCAGCAACAACATTTTCCTTACCCTTCTTATATTTGATAACATATGGGAATGTTTCTAGGAATTCAACCCACTTGGCATGTCTCTTATTAAGCTTGTGTTGTCCCTTCAAGTGTTTCAGCGCCTCATGATCCGTGTGGATGATAAACTCCTTAGGCCATAGATAGTGTTGCCACGTTTCTAATGCCCTTATGAGAGCATACATCTCCTTGTCATAAGTTGAATAATTTAGAGTTGCTCCACTCAATTTCTCATTGAAATATGCAATAGGACGTCCTTCTTGAGATAATACAGCTCCAACTCCTAAACCTGATGCATCACATTCAATTTCAAAAACTTTATCAAAATCGGGTAAGGATAATAAGGGTGCATTGGTTAAAAGTTGTTTAATCAAACAAAAAGACTTCTCTTGTTCGTCTCCCCAAAAGAAGCTAGAGTTCTTTTTGATAACTCCGGTCAAAGGTGCGGCTATGGTGCTGAAATTGGGAACAAATCGGCGATAGAAACTAGCAAGTCCATGAAAACTCCTCACTTGACTAATGTTAGTAGGTATCGGCCATTCCTCAATTGCTTTAATCTTTTCATGATCAACCTCCAAACCCTTTGAACTAACAACAAAATCTAAGAACACAACTTTGTTAGTGCAAAATGTACATTTTTGTAGGTTAGCATACAACTTTTCTTTTCGCAAAACATCCAATACTAACCTTAAATGTTGAGCATGATCATTCAAAGTTTGGCTATACACAAGTATGTCATCAAAATACACCACACAAAACTTACCCAAGAATGGTCGAAGTATATGATTCATTAACCTCATGAATGTACTTGGTGCATTAGTTAAGCCAAATGGCATAACCAACCACTCATACAAACCTTGCTTGGTTTTGAATGCTGTCTTCCACTCATCTCCTTCTCGCATTCTTATTTGGTGGTACCCACTCTTAAGATCAATCTTAGAAAAGATGTTAGAACCACTTAATTCATCAAGCATATCATCTAATCTAGGAATAAGATGACGATACTTTACCGTTATCTTGTTCACTGCTCGACAGTCCACACACATACGCCAAGTTCCATCCTTCTTAGGTACAAGTAAAACCGGCATGGCACATGGACTAAGGCTCTCTCTCACATAACCTTTTTCCATTAACTCGGATACTTGTCTTTGCAACTCCTTAGTTTCTTCCGGATTGCTTCTATATGCTGGTCGATTTGGAATGATGGCTCCGGGAACGAAATCAATTTGATGCTCTATTCCTCGAATTGGTGGAAGCCCATTCGGAATCTCCTCCGGAAACAAATCTTCAAATTCCTGCAATAAAGAGACAATAAAAGATGGCAAACCATGATCAAGATCATTAGTGTTCAAAAGATTTTCCTTGTACATGAGTACAAGTGCCCATTTCTCTGAAAGCAAACACTTTCTGATCTCTTTCTCTCTTGCAAAAAGAATGGTTTGTTTTCCCTCATTTTTGTCACTCTCTTTGGATTTAAACTCTTTTTCTTTCTCTTTGGCTATTTTGAAACTCTCTCTCAAGTGGATTTGGTCTTTATGGACTTGTTTTGGTGAAAGAGGGGCTAAAGTGATCTTTTTGGTTTGATGGGTGAAAGTGTAACGATTGGTATAACCATCATGTATAGCCCTTTTGTCGAATTGCCACGGTCTCCCCAACAAGATATGGCTAGCGTGCATTGGTACAACATCACACAACACCTCGTCTTTGTATTTTCCAATGGAAAATGGCACAAGTACTTGCTTGGTGACTTTGAGTTCTCCCCCATCATTGAGCCATTGTAGCTTGTAAGGACGAGGATGCTTTGTTGTTGCCAATCTAAGCTTCTCTACCATCAAAGTACTAGCAACATTAGTACAACTTCCTCCATCAATAATGACAAAGCATACCTTTTCGTTTACATGGCAGCGAGTATGGAAGATGTTCTCGCGTTGATCTTCTCCTTCTATGGCTTGCACGCTTAGGCTTCTTTTCACAACAAGAACCTCACCATGTACAGCATGTTCCATCTCTTCTTCTTCTTGGATAGGAACATCATCTTCTTCCTCCTCTTGGTCAGTTTCGATCTCTCCATCTTCTCGAATGAGCATTGTGTTGCGATTTGGACATTGGCTAGCAATGTGACCTCGCCCCAAGCATTTGAAGCATTGCACATCACGGGATCGAACTGGCATAGCGGTGCTCTTTCCCTTACTAGTTTCGGCAATGGGTTTGGCACTCTTTGATGGAACGCTTCGTTCTTTAGGCGTAAAGGATGCCTTCTGTTTGTAGGTACCTTGCCCCCATTTAGGAGAAGAGCCTCCATAGGCACGGGTTGTGCCCTTCCTTTTGAGTTGCCTCTCGACCTTCATGGCCATATGAACCATGTCTTCGATCTCCACATAATGTTGCAACTCAACAGTGGCTGCAATATTAGGATCAAGGCCGGATAGAAATCTTGCCATGGTGGCTTCTCGATCCTCATCAATGTTGGCTCGGATCATGGCTACTTCCATCTCTTTAAAGTAATCCTCAACACTACGGTTGCCTTGGGTGAGATTTTGAAGCTTGTTGAACAACTCCCTATGATAGTGAGTTGGAACGAACCTCCTACGCATAACGGCCTTCATCTCATTCCAATTAGAAATTGGATGTTCGCCATTGCGTCTCCTGCTAGATGTCAACTGATCCCACCATATTAGTGCATAATCTGTAAATTCAATGGCTGCAAGTTTTACCTTCTTAAGCTCGGAGTAGTTGTGGCACTCAAAGATGTGCTCAACTTTTTTTCCCATGCAAGATAAGCTTCAGGATCCGTTCTTCCTTGGAAAGAAGGAATGGTTATTTTGATGTTGCTAATATTATCATCAACTCTTGGTCGAGCTCTTTGGTTCCTAGGTTCTCGACGCCTCAAACTTTGTTGGGAGGCTCGCTCGTCTATGAGTTCTTCATCCACCTCTCCCTCATACTCTTCCTCGTGATCTGAATTATGCCTTCGTTGAGATCTTTCCTCCAAATGATCTAATCGTTCTTGCATCGGCCCCAACCTTTGTTGCAACAACCTGTCCATCTCTCGGATAATATCTTGAAGATTGGAGTTAGTTGCATCTACGTTAACATTATTACTAGCACCAATAGTGTTTCTCACGGAATCTTGAGACATGATTAACTAATAAACCTCACTAGCAAAAATTCTCACCGTTACACTCCAAGGAAAACACTCACACTCGTGTTTCACTCGGGATGGCTTTTACCCTTGATGTGCACTCTTGCCTTTTACCGCTCTTGTTCTCCTATCAAAGTCCTTAGAGAACTTACTCAAGGCTTAACAAGTTTGCTTGTGGAAATTGGCTGAAAGAAAGGGTATAGAAAAAAAGGCTATAGGTAGAAAAGTAAAATGATTAGAAAATAACAAGGCAATAGGAAATAATAATTTTCTGAATTGAGTATTACCAACAACAACCAAACTTCCCTTTTTTTTTCTTTTCTTTTTTTTTCTTTTCTTTTTCTTTTTTTCTTTTTTTTCTTTTTTTTCTTTTTTATGCAAACCGGGAAGAGAAACACTTAACTTACTGAATCAAAATAGCTCTGATACCAAATGATACATATTCGGTTATGTGATGACCGAATTCGTATGTGATGTTGCCCGATCGTGATTCTAGTATGAAGTTGCAAACTTGAAACTTGAGTGTGGAAGTGATGTATATGGAATGAAGATGGTGAAAGTTGTTGTTTTAATAGGTGCTGGAATGGTTGGTGATTATGGTTTGAAAGATAAATGTAAGGAAAAAAATGGATAGAAGTTGATATGGATATATGGAATAGAATCGGTGTGGAACAAGGAAGAACCAACAAGATAGTGAATGTTGACCCAAACCTTACACGTTCTTACCCTTTGTGAAATGATGGAAGAAGGTTGGATTGTGACCCTTTAGCTATAATTGAGCTAAGAACCAACAATATAATCAAATGGAAGTGATGGTGGAATGGTGGAACGTGACCCACTAGCTAGAAAGCTAGGAACCAACGCTATAAATAGAATGGAATGAAAAGGGAAAATTTGCCACAAGACTAGCTTGAAAGCCGATAAAGTTCTTAAAGAACAATGAAGAGAACACTCTCATATATTTTCATCAAAAAAAGGTCCCTTAGAAAGGCAAATGAGCATCCTATTTATAGTACATGGCAGCCTAGAATTTGAATGGACAAAACAATGCATTAAGGCTCCAATTTATGACATTCAATGGTTTGTCTTCAATCCTATCAAGTGTGGCTGGCCATTTGTGTAATTTAGAATGATTTTGGACATAATAAGGCTTGAATGAAGACTTATACACGTCCAAGTGATGGATCCTTTGATATTCCCCTTGCTTGGCTCTTAAAAGTGCATGTAGATGACTTGGAATGAATCTGCCCATGTTTGCATCTAAGTGTATGTGTCTCTTCCACTTCCTTTCTTTATTTCTCAACTTTATTGGCTGAATAAAAGCATAATAAAGTCTTCTAAATGCTTCATCCTCCATGGAATTCAAAAAGACTCTCTCTTTAAATGGTGATAAAGATGGCATGTCTCCTTAAAGAAGATGAAAAGTCTTCAATTGTTTCCATCTTAATCCCAATGTGTAATGACACTAAAAACACATAAAATATTAATCAAAATATGATAAAAATGTTATGCAAACTTAAAGAATTAATTGAACAAGTTCAATGAATGAACTAGTTTAATTAATGAACCTACATGCTTAAATGAAACACATACATAAGTGAAGTATTTTCATAAATGAAGTGCTTGCATAAATGCAACAACAAGCATAATTATTCTCATGGAATGAATGAACTATTATGCAACTACTCATGCAAATTCTTATGCAACTACTCATGCAAATTCTTATGCAACTTATTTCAACTTTCCAACAAACTCAAAACGTTGCAAGATCTAATTGTTGATGTCATTTCTTCATTCATTTTCCAGCATTGGCAAAGCAAACTTTCCACAACATCTTGAATCATTTTAGCTCTTGCACGAGTCATAGGCCCTATAGGAAATTCATTGGAATTCTTTCTGGTTGTGGTCACATCATTTTTTTTGTTGCTGTTCTGATAATTTGGGAAACCCTTTTTGTGTTTGATTCTTATTAAAGGGTTAACACTTTGATTTGAGAATCATGCTCAAAGTTATACTCCAAAAATTATTTTTTCAAATTTCTAAGTTTGGCATTTGATTTATTGATTTAGATTCATGAATCATCAATGGGGGATTTTGAATTGTTTTTTTTCTTGTTGTTTGTAGGTAAATTTTTGGTGGTTTTTGAACTTATTGATAAACCATGGTTTTGAGACTCCAGCAGCTCCATTGGTTGAGCCAACAAATGCAGCAGAGAAGTGTCACGGATTGCGCCCAACCATCTGAGCCAGCGCACACCAGGTCATTGAGCAAGCTCTCCACAACATTGCGGGCTTGCCATCACCCATCCGAGCTAGCCCATCACTTGGGGTTGAAGAGCCATGCACTTTGGATATGGCAAGTAGCATCTCTCATACCATATTCTCCTTGATTCTTTTTATATCCATTGTAATCTCCCTATCTTTGGAATGTTTGACAATATCTCCTTAAATTAAGGGATTGTATAGTCCATCTTTGATCTTGACCTTCGATGTACTCTTATTATAGTCGTTGGATGTAGGGGGCTCTAACTATAAATAGAGGCTCACCCCACCTCATTTTCTCACTTCAGTTTTAAGGAATACAACTGAGCATTCACTCAATTCTCCTTGCCTTACTTTGTTTGCCTTTCCTTTCAGTTGTTCTTTGTTTCTGCAAGGATCTTAACTTGTTAGGCTTTGATCGTTTCAAGCTTACTTAGGCATAGCATCGTTTGAGAGCGTCTAAGGTTGCACGTTCGTGATTGTGAGATTCTATGGGCATGACAAATGGTATCAGAGCGAGTTCGTCTAAAGAAATGGCACCACAAAGCACCAGCGAGGGTCCATCAGCTGACCAAGAGACTCATCCTACAGCTGCCGGAAAGAAGCTTGAGAGTTCCAAGGACATCATCTCGTCCATGGAGAAAATGGTTGTGAAACTAGAGAAGGCCATGGGCGACGTCTAGAAGACCCTTGAGGGGGCAGAGCCACGCCTCGAGAAGCTCGATTCCCTTAAGGATGAGCTCAAGGGGGAGGTTCAAGGAATCATCGATGACTCATATGAAACCCTGAACAAGCGAGCCGATACCCTTCAAGAAGCAATGGAAGCTATAAAGGCAAAACTAGTGGGGGAGATCAAGAAGCTCAATGCTGAGCTACTCCTCTACAAGAATGTCGTAGTGAGCGGCATGGTGGGCGAAGCGATTGTGCCTAAGCCCAGGATCGATGTGCTAAAGTGTAGAACTAAGTGTTTTGATATAATATTTGAAAAATGCTTTGGACTAAATTGAATAGAATTTAAAATATGTTTTTAGTCAAAAATAACTTGAAAATATGTTTAAGGGTTTTACAAGGCTTTGGAATGATTTAAAGTACATTTAAAGTAGTCAAAACCAAGCTTTTCAAGTGCCCGTACCGATACGGTCTAGTACCGTACCGATACGCCTTAGGGTTTCAACTACAAGATTTCTCCAGTAGCCAAAACCTGTACCGATACGCTTAGCCGTATCGATACGGTGTGTTTTGAAACAGCCCAACGGCTAGTCGCATACCGATACGGTTGTATCGCGTACCGATACGCCTAACTACCCCCAACGGTCATATTTCCTAATGGTCTTTTAAACTGCAGGACCGTATCGATACGCTAGGTAAGCGTATCGATACGCATCAACTGAAGTGCACAACGGCTACTTCCTTATCGAGACCGTATCGATACTGTTTGAAGGGTATCGATACGCCAAGCTGCAGAACTGCATTTATGGTGGGAAATAAAGGCTCAAACAGCTCAAATTCAACCCCAACGGCTAGTAACAGCTACAAACTCAAAGAGAAGTATAAAAGGGACCTCCAAGCATCTAGTAATGGTTAATGCTTCAATTATTACAACATTATGATGACAAATTGTGTCTGGAGCTTTAATTGTACATTCCTTGCTTATACAACACTAGTGAGCTAAATATTGTTAAATTTGCTCAAGTGTTTAGGTTTTGGGTGAGAGCTTTATAGTGCAAACATATACCTTCTAGAGGGATTTCTAGTTTGCTAAGTCTTTCTTGTGTAAGAGAGTGTTTGATCAAGCTTTGGGTAGAAAGCTTAATCGTTGTAACGGTTTCCTCCTAAGCAGAGAAAAGGGGACGAAATTCTTAGTGAATTTGTTTGGAAATCCTTAGTGGGAAGCTAAGGTAGTGGTTGTAGACCTTGGTTAGAAGGTTGAACCACTATAAATCCTTGTGTCAATTGCCTATCTTTCCATTCCCACAAAAACACCCAATTATCCAACTTCTCCACACTTGGTGAGCAAGAACAGTTGAAGAAATCGAGCACCTAAAAAACCCAACATTAAGCTGAAGGAGTTTAAAGGGGCAAGGGCAACCCAAGAAGTGGACAACTTCATTTGGGGGTTGGAGCAGTACTTCCGACTTAGGGCATCGATGATGAGACCACTAAGGTAAACACATCTTCTATTTATTTGACTAATGTCACTCTCTTGTGGTGGTGACATAGATGTTCCCAAGTGGAGGATGGGACCATTCCCATCAAGACGTGGAAAGATTTACAGTTCGAGTTCAATGAGCATTTCTACCCAAAGAATACTCAAGAGGAGGCTCGGGAGAAGTTGCACCAGCTGAAGCATGATGGCTCCATCCGAGAGTATGTCAAGCGCTTCACCGAACTTAGGCTCCAAATTCAGGGCATGGGTGAGACCAACGCCCTCTTTGCCTTCAAGAGTGGGCTGCAACGTTGGGAAAAGATGGAGTTGAACCGAATGGGTGTCCTAGATCTCACCAAGGCGATGGTCACTACCGACTCCTTTGTAGAGTATGAACACAAGAAGTCAGAGTCTACCAAAGATAAGCGGAAGCACAAAGGTAGCGGCAAAAGAGACAAAGATAAGGCAGCCAAGAACGGGTCTGAGAAATCCAAGAAGCCATCCAACGAAGGCTTTAAATTCTGTAAATCATTGAGAAGAACGACTTCAAGTGCTACAATTGTGGAGGTAAGCACTTGGTGAAGTATTGTCCTCAAAATGAGAAAGCGGCAGCCATTCAAGAGAAGAGTGGCGAAGAGAAGGAAACCCTCAAGCTTAATTCTATCATCAGTTCAATGGAGATTAAGAAGGGTTCCAAGAAGAAGAGCCTGATGTTCGTGGACATCACTCTTGCAGGCCAAAAAATGAGTGCACTTGTGGACACCTGTGCCTTAGAATTGTTCGTGTCCGAGCGGATTGCCAAGAAACTTGATCTTCATGTTGAGAAGACAAGTAGGTTCATCAAGACCGTGAATTCCAAAGAGGCTCTTTAATCACCTATTTTGTCCAGGGTGTTAACCCGTTTTCTTTTTTAAATAATGGGCTTTATATATCGTGATTAAAAATAAAAAAAGAAAAAAATAATTAATTACCTTATTATCTATTATTATTAATTATTGACTTTGTTACCTTTACCATTGTTATTATACTATAATATTATATTATTATCTATTACTCTTATTATTTATGTTATTATCATATAATATTATTATCTTCTATTATTATTATTATACTTATTAATGATATTTGTTATTAGCGTTATTAGTATTATATTTATTATTATTATTATTATTAACATATCGAAACAAATGTGAAAATCTGGAAAAAAAATTAATATACAAATAAAGCCTAATGTATTATTTAATACAGTCCATTAAAAATCTAAAAATATATATTACATAGCATAAGGCTCGTTTGGCCCAAATAATTAAAATAAACCCCAACCATCATATCGAGATGAAGATCTGACGGTCTAGATCTAACTTCAGCAGAAAACCCTAGCTGGCCTTCTTTTGCCCTAGCACCGCAGGATCTCCACCGTTGGATCGGGAGCGCATCGGACGGCTGAGATCAACGCGGAGAAGCTTCTAGAGCTCCCACGCGCCCGCGTTTCCGTCGTTTTGGTTCTCCACTCGCGCGTGCATTGCACGCCCACCTCTTCGAGTCCTCTCGCGACCGTCTAGATTTCACCGACGGTCAGGATTGCTCCACGACGCCGATTCGTCAGCCGCTTTGCCTCTGGTCCCCTCGTACGAGCCTCACATGCACACCAAAAAAGCAAATATCAGAGAAGGCCAAAAAACGCAACGAAAATTCAGAAATCATAGAGGCAATAACAGATTTCAGCAGACGAATACCAACAAAACCATAGTCAAAACCAATAGTAGATTTTTCTTTCGATTTATGTAAACTGAGAAATATGTAATTATCGGGCTATATAAAGCCAAAATGCAAACGATGTAATCCCTAACAAACATTCGAGGAATTTGAGAGCAATATAACAAAAGAGAACTTGCAGAGGTATCATTGTTTCCTATTTTACAGTTTCGAAGCATAAAAAAATAAAAAGTTAGGGTTTTCTTTTTTTTTTTACCTTTGCATCATTTCGTTTCCCCCTCGCTGGTGATAAGCCCTTTGGTCTCTCCCGAGACCATAAGCGGTGAATCGGTAGGGAGCAAACGCTAAAAGGGATTTTCAAAGCTGTTTTTGGGTTTCGATCGAAAATAAAAAAGGGGAAAATAACAAGTTTTTTGTTCGGATTTTGTGAAACTAAAGGGCTTTTCTGTTTGGGGGGTTTCGAAAGGGCGAAAAGAAAGAAAAAGGGGTTCCAGAAGTTTTTAGGGGTTTCGGCGTCGACAAGGGTGACCGTAACGGTGACGACTAGGGTTTCAGATGAGAGGGGGAGAGGCTCTTTGTGTTTTAGGGTTTGGTTTTGGCTAAAAGGGGGTCAAAATGTGTTTAACACTGTTTTTATAGCATTTTCTTTTTTTAAATTTGGTTTAATAGCATTTTAAAACCCTCTGTGTTGTGTAATTACGCATGAAGGGTTTCCGTCTTTTTTAATCACGGCCGTGGTCCTCCAACCTTTTCAAATGTTTGTAATTTCGTCACCGTTTTCATTTCAATCGATTTCCGGATGGTAAAATTCTCTTGTTAGTCCCCTTAGGTTCCCGTTTCCTTTTAATTTGGTCCCCTTTTGTGTTTTAATTAGTTTTTCCTTAGTGGGTAATTTATAGTTTTAATCTCTGTCAGTATACATTTTAATCTTTTGCTTAGCATTTTATTTTTATTATGTTATATTTTGTTATTCATGCATTTTACCTATTTTAATATGTGTTTATATCGAATTCATAATTTTGCCATATTGTTTACATTTGTTTAATTTGAATATATAATTTGTGGTGTATGTATGTTTTTCTATATATGTGATCGTATGCCTTTCATAATTAATCTTGTTTAACTTATCTTAATGTATGGTTTCATTATGCATATAATTCGTGGTTTAAATGTGCGCATAGCTTAGCTTCTTTCATGTTGCTCGAATATATTTGTGACATGCATTTTTAAATGGCCATCATGCGACTTTTGAGATTTTAATTTGTATTATAATTAATTTTAATTATAAAAATGAGGTACTTATTAATTCGCGTATTCGGGTTGAAATATCCTAGCTTATTGGATATTCCTCGAATATTTGGATTAATTCGAATCGTCTAAAGGTAAACTCGTAAATAATTAAAACGAACAAGATCACGACACCATATTTTATCTGCTTGCATCATGCATAAAGGTGACGTACGGGATCCGAACCCTAAACTAACACGGCAATTAGACTTATATGATGTCGGTTTAGTCTTTGGTCTGGGGTACCGTCATCCTTTTTAATTAAATGCCTAATTAATTTGGAACCGCCAATTTGATAAAGCTCATACGATTAAAGTCCAATTTTCAATTAAGAACCCTTAATTAAATTCATTTTAAATTTCAAATAATTTCCATCATTTAAAAGCAACAATTGTTTTGGTATCGATTTTCGGGCGTGATGGGGGTGCTAACCCTTCCCCACCGTAACCAACTCCCTAACTCTTTCAAACGAATCTCTGGTTTTGTTTTTATGGTGTCCAGCCTACCTTAGTGGCCGGTGGCGACTCTAACCAAAAAGATTTTTTAAAAGTTTTTTTTCTAAAGCTCGAATTTTTAAAATCCCCTTTTAATTAAATGTTTCAAAAAGTGGGATTTAGAAGAAAAAAAAACATATCACAGGCTCCAATTGCCGGGGTAGCCAAGGGAGTCAAGCTTGACATTAGTGGTTGGTCCGGTAAAGAAAGTACCAAGGTAATCCCTTTAGATGATTTTGACTTTGTGATTGGGATTTCCTTTCTTGATCGGATTAATGCATTCCATGTTCCGTTTTGTGATTGTTTGTGCATACTTGACCCGGGGAAACAATGTGTCGTTCCGGTGAATCGAGGGGCCGGAGTTAGGGCCAAGATGCTTTCAGCCATCCAGTTTGGCAAGGGGGTGCGCAAGGAGGAACCCACCTACTTGGTCGTATTGGTGCAAGATGAGCCCAACATGTCCGAACAAGTCCCACATGAAGTGAGGCAAGTCTTGGCCGATTTTAGAGATGTGATGCCTGCCGAGTTTCCTAAGCATCTCCCACCTAAGCAGGAGGTGGTCCACAAGATTGACCTTGTGCCCAATGCGGAGCCGCCAGCCTGATCCCCCTACCGAATGGCTCCACCCGAGTTAGAAGAGCTACGCAGACAATTGAAGGAGCTCCTCGATGCAGGGTATGTCTGGCCGTCCAAGGCACCCTATGGTGCACCGGTACTGTTCCAGAAGAAGCACGATGGCTCATTCGGATGTGCATCGACTACCAGGCTTTGAATAAGCTCACAGTGAAGAAAAAGTACTCGATCCCTCTTATAGTCGACTTGTTCGATCAACTTGGTGGTGCAAGGTGGTTCACCAAGTTAGATTTGCGGTCCGAATACTACCAAGTTAGAATTGTCGAGGGTGATGAACCGAAGAGAGCTTGTGTAACACGCTACGGTTCATTTGAATTTTTGGTGATGCCCTTCGGCCTCACGAATGATCCCGCTACCTTCTACACCCTTATGAACAAGGTACTACAACCCTTCCTTGATCAGTTCATTGTAGTTTATCTTGACGACATTGTCATCTATAGAAAGAACCTTGGGGAGCATGTGGAACACTTGAGACATGTGTTCGAGGTTCTTAGGCAGAATGAGCTCTATGTCAAAGAGGAGAAGTGCTCATTTGCCCAATAGGAGGTTCCATTCCTAGGCCACATTGTTGGAGGTGGCAAGATCCAGATGGATGGGGCCAAGGTTCAAGCTATTGTCGATTGGGAGTCGCCAACCAAGGTGACGGAGTTGAGATCCTTTTTGGTCTAGCTAATTACTACCGAAGGTTTGTCAAAGGTTACTCCAAGCTCGTCACCCCCTTGACCGATTTGCTGAAGAAGGACAGGGTGTGGGAATGGAGTCCCGACTGTCAGAGTGCTTTTGAGGCCTTGAAGCAGACCATAGCGAGTGAGCCTGTGTTGGTGTTACCGGATCACACCAAGCCCTTTGAGATTTACACTGATGCATCTGATGTGGCCATTGGAGGGTTCCTTATGCAAGAGGGACATCCAGTTGCATATGAGAGCCGGAAGCTCAATGAGACCGAATGGAGATACATAGTCCATGAGAAGGAGATGATCGTAGTGGTGCACTATTTGCGCACATGGCGTCACCACATCTTTGGGTCCAGGTTTGTGGTATTTACGGACAATGTTGCCAATAGTTATTTTTTGACCCAAAAAAAATTGTCTCCCAAGCAGGCCCGTTGGCAAGAGTTTCTTGCAGATTTCAATTTGGCCATAAAGTGCAAGATGAGGAAAGTCAATTTAGTGGCCGACACCTTAAGCTGAAGGTACAACATTGAGCTTGTGAGCTTAACGAAGGGACAGTTGTTGGGGTGAATTAAAGAGGGGCTATCTCATGACCCAACGGCCGGAATGCTGATCGATTATGCCAAGGAGGGAAAGACCCTGGAGGTTCTAGTTCGAGAGAGACTTGCTCTATACTTGAGGACATTGCCTCTATGTGCCTCAGTTTGGGGAGCTGCGCAAGGAGATCATGAAGGAGTGTCATGACTCCAAGTGGGCTGGACACCCAGGCATGAGCTGAACTTTAGCACTCATTGTGGAGCATTACTATTGGCCACACATGGGCGAGGATATTGAGGCCTATGTGAGGACTTTCCTTGTGTGCCAACAAGACAAGATTGAGATGAAGAGACCCACGTGACTATTGCAGTTATTGCCCATTCTCGAGCAACCATGGGATAGTGTTTCCATGGACTTTATAGTCGGTTTGCCCAACACTGACGACCTATCTAGTATCATGGTTGTGGTTGACAGGTTTTCCAAGTATGCGACGTTTATTCCAGCATCGAATGTGTGCCCAGCCGAGGAGGCAGCTCATCTTTTCCTCAAGCACGTGTTGAAGTATTGGGGAGTACCAAGGACGATCATTAGTGACCGGGACACGTAGTTCACGGGCAGGTTTTGAACCGAGTTGTTCAATCTTATGGAATCGAGCCTGAACTTCTCCACCAATGTTCATCCACATATGAACGGGCAAACCGAACGAGTGAATGCTTTATTGGAGATCTATTTAAGGCACTATGTGAGTGCCACACAGTGGGACTGGCTGAAGCTGTTAGATGTAGCCCAGTTTTCCTACAACTTGCAACAGAGCGAGGCAACCAACCAAAGTCCATTAGAGTTCGTGACCGGGCAACAACCGCTCACACCCAACGCGGTTGCCACCAAGTATGAGGGGCCTAATTCAGCAGCACACAAGTTTGCCAAAGAGTGGCAAGAGCATCATGACCTAGCCCGAGCTTGTTTACACAAGGCAGGGAAGCGGACCAAGAAGTGGGCGGACAGTAAGCGTAGGGAAGTGAATTTCCAGGTTGGTGACTTAGTCCTTGCCAAGTTGATTGGGATCTTGCGCAACCCAATAGTGCACAAGGGGCTTGTGCGAAGATATGAGGGTCCATTCAAGGTTGTGAAGCAGGTAAGCACCATGACCTATCGTTTGGAGTTGCCACTGACCATCCGAGCTCATCTAGTGTTCCATGTTAGTCTACTCAAGTCGTGCCATCAAGATGAGTCAGATCCGAATAGTGGCAAGTCACATCGAGCGCTAGTCGGAGTGAAGGTCTCCTATGAGAACGAGATTTGAGAGATCCAGTTAGAAATAGTTATTCAACGACCAAGCTACCGGCTGAGGCACGAGTACTTTGTCTAACTGAAGGGACTTCCCGACTGTGAGGGAGTTGGGAACCAGCCGAGGCCCTTTGGCAATTCCAAGACCAAGTGAGTCGGTACCATTCCAGTCGAGTGATGAGGGCATCTCCAGAACCAGTGAGGGAGAATGTCACGGACCGCGCCCAACCATCCTAGCCCAGCGCACACCAGGCCGCTGAGCATGCTCTCCACAACATTTTGGGCTTGCCATCACCCATCCGAGCTAGCCCATCACTTGGGGTTGAAGAGCCATGCACTTTGGATATGGCAAGTAGCATCTCTCATTTAGCATATTCTCCTTGATTCTTTTCATATCCATTGTAATCTCCCTATCTTTGAAATGTTTGACAATATCTCTTTAGATTAAGGGATTGTATAGTCCATCTTTGATCTTGACCATCGATGTACTCTCATTATAGTCGTTGGATGTAGGGGGCTCTAACTATAAATAGAGGCTCACCCCCACCTCATTTTCTCACTTCAGTTTTGAGGAATACAACTGAGAATTCACTCAATTCTCCTTGCCTTGCTTTGTTTGCCTTTCCTTTCAGTTGTTCTTTGTTTTCGCAAGGATCTTAGCTTGTTAGGCTTTGATCGTTTCAGGCTTACTTAGGCGCAACATCGTTCGAGAGCGTCTAAGGCCGCACGTTCGTGATTGTGAGATTCTACGGGCATGACAGAAGACATATGTTGGTTGGTTAATGGTGGAAGAAGATGAATAGTTTGGGTAGAAGATGACGGGGATGAAGATGAGGTGTTTTGGGCATTTTAATATATTTATTTTATTTTATTTATTTTTAGTTTATTTTAAATTTTCAAAATAAATAAAAAATGATGTGGCGCGTTCTAATTAGTCAAGACAGATTTTTTTTAACGGCATGGGACAATATGAGTAACGACAAAAACGTTATGGGGCAAAAGTGGTCAAAATAAACTTTAAGGGACGAGTTAGAAAAACAGATAAAATTTAGGAGAAAAAGTGTATTAAGCCTATTTCTTTTGATAATGAATACTATTCTGCAACTAAATTAATTAGTATAAACAAATGGAATTCGGATTTTTTTTTTATTTTGTAATATTTGAATAATCTACCAAGTTGTACTTACTAAACACTTAGCCGTTAGTGGCAAAATAGTTACGACATGTGATGACAAATTGACAATGACATTGAGATTAGGTACTTTAATTTTATGCAACATTCTGTTGGCCTAATTAGACAAATAAAAATGGTGAAAGATAAAAAAAATTAACGATCAATCTTACGTCTTTGACTAGCTTTCCTTTAGTATTTTGTCTTAGTTCATAAATATATCACATGTTGGGACAATTCCAGGAGTTCTTATGTAATGGATTACACTAGAATGACATCAATTTTGAATCTAAATCTTTTTAAATTGTTTAAAATAGAAAAACCATATGTATGCAACTCGGAAAATACTTTGATGCACAAGCTTGTGTAAACTTTAGTTTACACAAGCCCTTTAATTTTAGGGTTTAGGGTTTAGGATTTTAGGTTAGGGTTTAGGGGTTTAGTATGTAGGGTATATAATTTAAGGTTTATGGTTAGAATTTAGAGTTTAGGGTTTAGGGCTTATGGTTTAGGTTTTAGGTTGCTAGGGTTTGTGATTTAGATTTTAAATTTTATAAAAGGATTGTGTAAAAAAAATTTACACAGCTTGTGCATCAAAATAAAACCCATGCAACTCTTAGATTTATATGTAACACCATAAGTATAAAATAAATAAAAAAAACAAGGAAATAATACGAGTATTTTTTATTCAAAACTTTGTTTTTAAAAAGTTATATTCTGTGGGGGAAAATTAGTAACCATTAACAACCCATCAATGAATGGGTGTATAATAAAATAAATTAAAAATTTTATTACATTTGAGTATTGAACCGAGACATGGTATGTATAGTCTATAGATAGTTCTAGAATTGTTGGAAGAGTTTAGGTTGTCTTGATTTTCTATGGTCTTCACTCTTCTAGATATTGGATGCATGTCAGATTATTGATTTTTTGATGAAAGTAAACCCACTCTAGGAAATTGGAAGAACATTCCATCACAAAGTTAAAAAAAAAAAAAAGAATATAAAAAGAATCATTTATGGTTAAGCTTTAAAAGTCAGCAATTATCATATAGCTAGGTCTTCCAGATTTTCATGCCTGTTCGTGTGGCCAACTGCAATGGTTGGAATTTGTTGCCCCCTGGTATTAAAATAATATCTCAGCTGAATTTCAACTATTGTATTGTTAATGATGTTTTTTAAACTTCATATGGGTACAGTACTTATCGTATATTTATTTAATAGTATTTTTATAATGAGAAAAAAAAAAGAACTGTCCGATTATTGATATGACTTTATATCTTTTAGAACTAAAATGATGTCAGTTTGATACTATTAAAATATTGATTATTTTACTGATGAATTAATCCAAGTGATAAACAGTTTGGTATGGTTTAAGCAGGTTTTGAGTTCAAGGCATTATGTACGTAGAAAATTTTCGCTGGGAGACTCACCCACTAAAATGTGTGGCATCGGTCGGCCTAGATTAATCAGGATGAAGCCTAGAAACCGGAAGAACAACAAAAAATAATAATTATATTTTTAATTTATTAGAAGTTTTTATATAAAATTGAACCTGTTGTTGAAAATAGGAATAAAACAGATGGATTAAGGAATTGAAAAGTAACACTTGATTAAAATTGTCCCAATAAAGAGATTATATTTAAATAAAATCTAAATATATTTTAATTGTATTACTTAAAATTATTGATAGAAGAAAGAATTCCTTTTATGCAAATATTTTCCCATTTTACTAAATTTAAAATTTGTTTAATTCGGTTTTTATCTTAATATTTAGGGATTTACCGAATTTTTTTTGAACAGGGGATTTACCGAGTAAAATGTCTTCCATTCAAAGCGAAATCTTAAGTCTTAACCGGTAGAATGAATCACCGGCCGTACAAATGGTACTTTTCAAACTGCAAACAACTAAACTTTTGATTGGTTATTTTTCTCATTTATTAAAAAAATGGTCTCGCTGATCCATCATGTTAAAATTTTATTTTTTTTTAAATGGATGAGTAACATGTCATACTCACATAATCTATAGTTTTTAGCAATATATTTGAAGTATTGATAAAAAACAATATATTTATAAAATATTTAAAATATTGATATATACTATTAACTTTTAATCTAGTTTATAAAATAAAAAATGAATTCTCAAGTCAAATCTCTCTTCTCTTTTTTTTTTTTGATCCAGCAATTTGATTTTAGTTTGTGTCGTGCTTATCTATTTTTCCAAGTTACACTTTTTTAAGATATAGATTTTAAGCTGTTTAGTACAAATTCTAGTAAGAAAAGACTATTAATTTAGATCATTTTTGTTACAATCATGTTTAAGAATAATTTTGGATGAGGAATTTTAAGGAGGGATTTACTTTAATCAAGATCTTTAAAATGTATATTTTGCAAATCTAATGTACACTTGTTTATTTTTACAAATATCTTTTTATTTAATTTTAATGTATATTTTTATATTATTAAATTTTATAAATTTTACAAATCTAATGATATTTATATTACATATTTTTATATTATTTATTTTTAATATTATTACCTTTTTATAACTATTTTTAAACTCATAAAATTCTAGTAGTCTAGAGTTTTCTAAAATAATTATTTATCATAAATACTAGCATTTTGAAATGAATCATTTTAAAATGCTAACAATTGTTCATCCCCTTGTGTCCTGGCGGCAAAGGTAGATGTTCATCATCCCTTAGGGCTCGAGTTTGAGCACTAATAATGTATGTGTCGTCTTTGAAAAAGACTAAGAAAGTTAGAACATATATTTTCGTATAGTATCAAATCATATTTGAGGATTGTACCTTTTCCCTTCAACACAGGCAAGTTGGGGTTAAGTTATTCTACAAATAGCATACCAAAAATAGAGCTTTAGCGAAAATAAACATTTGAAAAACAAATAATTTTGTTTTGCGAAAAAAAAACATTTGAAACAATTTTTTCTATATTTCATAGTGATTTTTGTGGTGGTATTGTTTTTTTTTTTTTCCTTACTTTCTTCTCAAAACACACACTATGTAAATTTTGGTGCTGGATCAAAACTCAAATAACTTAAAAGAACAACGTTAACCTTTAGCACGGGACCACTCTGTTCCACCTTCCCTTTCTCAGCATTATTTATTTCAAAGTCTTAGAGACGGTTCACACGCTTTGTCTATATATTAGCCACCAGCAACGCTGTCTTCTTCGTCCACACACACAGCTTCTTTTTGGTTTCCCAACAAAGATGGGTAAAGTGGGCAGCCTTCTTGTCCTAACCCTCCTCCTCCTCTCCACTCTATCCTTTGCAGCTCGCACTCTCCCAGCTGCAAAAACCCATGTTCAGGTAACCACTTCAATTTCACTCACCTTCGTTTTTTGTTCAACTTATTAATCTCTCCAACTTATATTTGATAGGTTACTGTTGAAACGGAGCAGTCCAGTGAAGGTGTTGAAGTTGAAGATAGCTGTGAAGGAATTGCAGAAGACGAGTGTTTGATGAGAAGAACCCTTGCTGCTCATCTCGACTATATCTATACTCAGAAGCAGACGCCATGACCTTTTCAATTTCTTGTTTGATTTCTGTAACATAATAAATACACAGCTTTTCTACTTTGATTTCTGTTTGTTTCTTTTCTCATTACTTTCAGGGTTTTTCATCACAACTATATTCCTTCTATTCCTGATTAAGTTTTGTCATGTATTTCATATTTTCCCTGAAAATTGTATAATCCTAAAAGATATAGTATTTATTTGATATGCAAATAATTACATAAAGCTTACTTGTATTTAAAATGCCCTTTTTAACTATTAATTTCCTCTCTCTTTTTCTAATACTGCATTTTTATCGTGTAATGTTTACTTTGCAAAACATATTTAATTATAAGGGTATCATTCCTTTGTTTGAAGATGTATACCATTCATGATGGAAAAACTATTGCTAATACAGGGCTGGGAACAGCTGTTAAGCTTTGTATTTTATTCATTTAGATCAAATGGTGTCTTTATAATGCCTTATAAGTTAATATTAATACAAACACATATGATTATCAAAAATATCTTTAAAGTTCAAGTAAAAACCATGTTAAATGAGTCAACCAACTTTAATTATTTCTAGTTAATCTATCTTGGTAATAATATTATTATCAATAATTAATTATAATTCTACTAGTTAAAGATTACATAAATATTTTTGTCATTATGGAAGAAAAGTTTTTTGGTGACTAAGTATTTAATTTTGACAAATTGGTGACCAAATATTTAAAGACATTAAAAGAGGTTTTGTGATACATCAAGTTTTAGGATATATATATACCCGATTATGAGTTATATAGAATTATATATATTTGTTCTTCGTAATCTCTACGTTTATGATGAATTATATGTATTTGCTCTTCGTAATCTTATTTTTTGTCTTATTTTGTTAATACTGCTTTGATTAATTTTTCTGCTTATAAAGTTCTAACAATTTTTTCCCTTTTTCTTGTTTACTTTAAAAAAATTAATTATAACCTACACTTATTTTTGCATTGCACGAGTATGGAAACTAAATATATATATATATATATATATATATATATATATATATATATATATATATATATATTAATGATGTAATCATATTTAAGGGAACTTTACTGTATTTGTAGGGATTTGCTACTGTTCAGGAATAAATACACATATTCACACATAAAAAATGTAATCATATTTAAACGAATTGAATTAAGTATATAATTGTGTTTAAATATTTTATGTCGTATTCACTGTATTATTTTTGTATTTACAATAATACAATGCAATTGTGTTTAAATATGTTATGATATTAAACATAGACAGATGCAAAATTTTAAGATATATGTTAAAAATTTAGGGTGCAAAATAAAAATACTCATACAATACTTAAATTTCAAAACTTTGAGGAGATACAACCGCCCTAACACCTTACTAGGTCATCCTAATATTAAATAACCAAGCCTAATTTGTCTACTTGGGAAGTTTGCATCGCAGATGTAATGACGAAAGTTAGCATTTAGTAACTCTGTTGAAAATTTTGTTTACTTGCAACCGTCGGAGGAATTATTGCCATTAATCCACCATGATCTTCCTACAATTACTGCTCTCTCTTTTTATCTAATAAAAAATTATGCCAAGTCTAATCTCATATCCAAATCGGTCACACTTTTCCTTATTTAACTGAATTATCTAATAAATAAAAATAAACTTTTGGAGTATGGTAGAGGTAGGGGTTGGCAGGAGCCTTGACAATATTGTAAATGGTTAAATATCAACTTTAGTCCCTTCAGGATTTAATGTTATAAAATGAAGGCATGGCATGAAAGAATTCTACTTTTTTAACCTCTAAAAATGAGTTTAGTTACTGACAAACTATAGTCCTCAAAATATTAAAATTTTGATTTTCAATTTAATACAAAAGAATAGATGAATTGTAAGCTTATGTTATTCAAATAACTAAGAAAGAAAGGAAATTAAAGCACTTTGAATCTATTTATGGATCTTGTGTTATTCAATTCTATTCTCAACCACTTAAAAGAACTTGGAAACCTTTTGGGTTCATTGAAATCAAAAGAATCATGCATGAGCCCAACGAAAAGGGGAACCAAAAATTAATGGGACCTTTCCCTTTTATCCTGAGGAATTAATGCAGTTGAAAGTTGAAATTTGAAATTTGATTGGATGGATGTCTAATTGGAAGATATATGGTTTAATTGTTTCACTGTTGAAGATGGAATACGAACATTAATGAGAAGCTTGAAAAAGGGTTTGTCTTTTCAACTTGCTTATCAATTCCAAACTATGCACTTTTTTAGCAAAATCTTATGAGCTATGCTTTGAAATTCATTTCTAGAAAGCAAAGAAAACGGAGGGGGTGGGAATTTTGACATTTTATTTCAGTTCATGGACCATTTTAGTTTATGGCTAACCCCCACCCCCACTCCTAGCTTTTGACAATGCAAAACCATGCAACATGCCAAACTTATAGGGCTCCCCCTTCTGCATCCCTTCGATATTATCAGATGATCCTCGAGTCAAATGTTCGAATTTAATATAATAAATATTCTTTTGTTAGGAATTTAGTATGCAGCAAAATAACTAAAACTAATAACAACATAGATCAAGACATGCACATGAGACAAGATTTAATGTGGTTCAGCATAGTCTACCTCCACGGACGAGGGAAACGAACAATTTAAGAAAAAATTTGCTCCTAATAAGTGATGAACCCACAACCTAAGGGAAAAGGGAAAGTGTCAACTGAGAAATTTTAACACATATTTGTAGATCATTAACAAAATAATAAATATTTAATTCTCACTATATATATTCTGATTTCTGATGTTATTTTAAGATAACATGGGCGGTTTAGTGCAAATGCATGTGAATAGGCATTTGCCTAAAATTGTATATGTTGGTCAAATGTTTTAAAATTCTATTGTAAGGACCAAGTCAATAGTGATATATCCTTTGTAACAAAATAATGTAGCAAAATTGGCAAATTGGTGTGTGCAGGCTGTAGATGAGATTCCTTTTCCATCATATTTCCATTTCTAATGACAAATTTTTAAAATTGGTAAACCCTAGCTATTATCAAGTTGGAAATGAATGGTATTTGCCGATTATATTAATCAATTTGTTCATTCACTGGGTCATGGAATGACATTGGTGATGAGGATTGGGTTTTTCAATAATGAAAATTCATTCTAAATTAAAGTTGACACTGTTTCCCACTGCTATTTAATAAACCAACCCATCCTGGATCATCCACTGCTTTGAATAAATCAAACTAATCACTTACCTGAAAATTACTCTAATAATATCTCTTTCTACATATTAAATCATTTAAGACCAAAACTGACAACGATTTTGAGATAGTATTGTAAACGAGATGAGATATATCCTGAGCTACTTGAGTATGACTTTACTAAAATTCGATTAATACTCAACTCGACTCAAGTATTTAACAAGTCGAGCCTAGTTATTTGATACCTGACTCGAAAAGCTTGAGAGCTACTCGAAAATATAGTGCGCTAAATATTTTATTTTAAAAAAAATTAAAGTGAACTAAAATTTATGTTGTTGAATATTATTATTAATTCAAACACTCGACTCAATTGGACTCGACTCGAGCTTGAACTCAGCTCGATTTCTTAACGAGCCAAGTGGAGTTCATCACTAGTCAGGCTCGATTCAAGTTGAACGAGCTCGAAGTCGGTTGAAATTCTTAATAAGCCGAGTGAAGCCCATCAGTATTAGGGCTCGAATCTCGTTTAAACCCCTAGTTTGAGGCAGTTGATTAAACCAAACGGGCTTATAGATTGTTGGATCAACAATGGCTTTAAATTCTCTCTGGAAAGGTGGCGGTTTAAGACCTTTGGGCCTGTTAGTTATTTGGTCATTTTCCCATTTATGTCGGAATATCCCTGTAGAAGACTATGGTGTTTGAGGAAATGGACAAACTCCTTAACAACACTTGAAACCTTAGATGTCATAAAGCAAGTCCAAAACAGGTTGCGTATTTGCCGCCATACATATAAATTATAATCCTAACAAGTATAAGTGTATGCATCCAAAGATGAGAAAAGAAACAATCGATTGCTATTTGCTCATGCATTAAGGAATAATCCGAAGCCCCCATAAAGGAACCAAACGGAAGAATCTGTGGTGGAAAAACCTGATTCTCAACCAACACAACGGGAGATTTTGACCGTCCAAATATTTTTTTTTTATTTGATCATGCTGTAATGGCTTATTTTCAGATTTCAATCTTTAGACTTAAAAGGTATGTTTGGTTTTAAAAAATGTTTTATTTTATTTTATTTTTGAAAATATTTTTTATTTTTAAAATTAAAAAAACATGTTTGGTTAATAAAAATTAAAAGTTATTTTTAAAAATAAAAATAATGAAAATATATTTGGTTTAAGATTTAAAATTTAAATTTTAAGTCTTAATCTTAAATTCTAAAACTTAGAGTTTAGACTTTAAACCCTAATAAATACGACCTATCTTTAATTCTCTAAACACTAACCTTAAATATTAACCCAAACTTAAATTTTTAGTACGGGACTACATAGGGACACCGAAAAGTGGTTGATGATTTCTATAATAATCCCCCTCTTATTAAAGAACAAAAATCCTCTACCCCTAACCATGCTACCTTTTATGCCCCGCACTAAAAAAACACTTAAAAATTAAATTTTAAACCATAATCTTAATTTCCACCTCCTAAACTCAAAACTCTAAAAAATACATTATACCCCTAATTCCCTATACCCTTATCACAACCCCTAACCTTAAACCTTAAACCCACCTTTTTAAAGTGAACACTAAAGAAGTCATAGATTGGGGCAAACGATTTTCACCTATTGTTAAAATGATAATTGATATCTCGTTTTTTTAAAGGAATACGTTGAAGTTATTTACTATGAATATTGTATATAGTTCAACAACAATTTGTCTAGTGGAATAAAGAGTTAAGTTTTTTAAGTAATATTTACGGTTTAATTTTTAGTATTACAAATAAAATAAATTTTCTTTGAGAATTCACCAACATTATAAATTTTTACAATAGTCATTTTAAATTAACTTATCAATAAATCAAATATAAATGGTTATAAACAAAACATTATATTATTGAACCAGTAAATTAAAAATACTCAAATTCCAATTCTTATTCACTATTAATCCTAGAATCCTCCTTATAAAAAAAATGTGACAATCCATCAAACTTATCCCTTTAAAAAGTCAAAATTTTCACCAAATGCAGCCATTCACTTGGATTTATATGGAGCAATTGTAGCAAAAATTGTGAAGAGTAGTCTTAACTAAAGCCATCAGATAACTTGAACAACCTCACAAAAATTCCTCCTCTCTTTTTATTGTCATTTTCTATCAAAATTAAAATTTTAAATCTTTAACTTTAAATTTTAAATTTTAAATCATAAAATTTAAACTTTAAAAATACACTCTACTCACAATTTCTAACCCTAATCATAAATACTAAACTTAATTTTTTTAATATAAAGACAAACAAAAATATTAAAAAGTGTCGAAAATTTATATTCTACAAACGCCATGTATTATCATTTTCATTTGCTTACTCATCAATGAACCAAAAATAGAAAGAAAAAATAAACACGAATATAATATGTTAAAAAGAAAAGCAGGAAGTATCAAATCACGTAAACAGCACCGAAACTTAGGAGACTGGGTAAACAGTGTCCTACATTTTAGGCAGTGCAAAGCTTGTTTTATTCATGTGTATAAAAGGAATGGCTAAAACCTAAATCCCCTTCTAAACACAAGGAATTGGAATCCCGTGAGAAATTCGCAGCCACAACCTGTGGGTTTCGTGGTAAAGATGGGGGCGCCGCAGTGTTGTAATGACACGCGTATTACAACCTCGTACGTGGCGTTTCATCCTCCTTCTCCTCCTCTTACGTAACCTAGTAAAAAAAACATGTAAAAAAGAAGCCACTTTCTGTATAAATTGAAATTTCCACCCAGTTTCAATTTCAACACTTCCCTTCTGAAATCAACCCATCACTGTTTTCCAAGTTTTGATCTTTTTTGTTTGTATTGACTTTCCATTTTAAGTAACTTTCCACATGAAGAATATTATAAACTGAGCTATTTTGTTTCGGTTTCACGACTGCATGTTTTAGAAGATTTTGGAGTTGTGCAGTTCAAACTTCAAACCCAGTTAACAAGGTATGGCGATTTTAAACTTAAAATTACACCCAATTTTGATCTGTATTTCTTACGTTTCTTCCTCCAAATTTCGCGTTTGAAAAACACAGATTTTTTGTTTTAATTAATCCTTTCCTTAATTTTCTTGTTTCGTTTTCAACAAAGAAATTACAGAAAGTTTCCGTATTATCTTTAAAACAAAGATAGACAACACGCCTTGCTTCTTAAAACGGCTCCTAGCCTATATAAATGTAAATTATATTCATTCACCGATTGCATATGTTTAATGTTTTACTCTCCAATGAAGCAAACTTGAGAATTGGAAAGAAGAAGATGGAGATGGTTTACCAACCTTATTACACTGATCCTGAGTTTCAATCCCTCATTGAAAGAATCCATCCTCCCAGGTATAATTTACTTCAATGAAAATGAAAAAGAAAAAGGAAATCCTTCATTTTTTTTATTATTACTACTAGTCAAATTTTGAAGTTGGGGTTGTTTAATAAATGAAAACCAATGGCTTTATAATACGGCGGTTTATGATTACAGGGTTTGCATCGACAACGACGCATGCCAAGACTGCACGCTTGTAAAGGTTAGATCAAATTAGTTTTATTTAATGTTTTGGGGTCCAAAAGCAGAAGGTAGAAATAGTGGTGTGAAACTGAGGGAGATTTAATTAATTAGTTAGCCACTTGTATTATTTTGTTCTAATCTTCATTAAAGCGCATTAACTCAATTTTTCCATTCGTTTAAGTGGAAGTTAATAAAATATTACTAGTGGATGGTTGAAAGTTGGAGACTCTTCAGAGATGAAAGCAACATTAATTAAGTTGTTTTCTGATAATTAAGGCTTTTTCACAGGTGGATAGTGCAAACAAGCACGGGATTTTGCTGGAGATGGTCCAGGTTTTGACAGATCTTGACCTCGTCATTTCCAAATCATACATTTCATCGGACGGTGGATGGCTTATGGATGGTCAGTGTATATATCCATCATAACCTAAAATATATAATATGATTTTCTTTTACCCTAATTCATATGTTGCATGGCTTGCAGTGTTCCATGTGACAGACCAGCTAGGGAACAAACTTACTGACCAGACCCTTATTGTTTACATTCAACAGGTTTCTGTCTGATATCATACTTTTTTTTACTGTATTAGTTATGAATTGGTTTCTAATAAGAGAATGATAATTGACAGGCACTCTCCGATACTAGGAGGAGAGGAGGAGAGATTCCAAAGGAATTACAAGCATGCCTGAAACAAGAGGTGAAACCTTGCCATGTGTCGACCGAATATACGGCCATAGAGATGACCGGCAGGGATCGACCTGGCCTCATCTCTGAGATCTCCGCAGCTCTATACGAATTGAGATGCCATGTTACTGCTGCTGTTGCATGGACCCATAATGCCCGAGCCGCATGCATAATCCATATCGAAGATGGGCTCAAGGGAGGGCCGATCATGGCGCCCAAGCTGCTGGCTCAAGTACACGAAAAGTTAGAGAGTGTAGTTGATGCTCATCATGAGAGTGGCGAGTGTAGGAGTGTCCGGTTAACAGCCCCGGCAGCTGGTAGGACACATACGGAGCGACGGCTCCACCAGTTGATGTATGCCGATAGAGACTACGAGCAGTGTCAAGGCTGCGATGGCAGCTGCAGACAGTGGAATGGGTGTAGGAAGACTCATGTTATGATAGACGCTTGCAGAGAAAAAGGGTACTCAGTAGTGAATTTGAGGTGTAGAGACAGAACCAAGCTCTTGTTTGACACAGTTTGTGCCTTAACCGACATGCAATACGTTGTGTTCCATGCTGCCATTAGCTCGAAGGGCACCATGGCTGATCAGGTACTTTGGAAACAAGTTCTTACAAGCAACTCAAAAACGCTTTCATTGTGTTGGTTCTAAATTAACTATGATTTACATTCAGGAATATTTCATAAGGAGACAAGATGGATGCAGTTTGAATACAGAAAGTGAAAGACAAGAACTTGCACAATGTTTGATTGCAGCAACCGAAAGAAGAGTCTCCGATGTTAGTGTCATAAAACAAACACACTTTTGCCTTCTGCTTTTAGTACTTGAAATTGTATGTTTTAATAATCCTTTTCATGGTACTTTGGTGCAGGGGTTGAGGCTGGAGTTGTGCACACTAAACAAGATGGGATTGCTTTCAGATGTGACGAGGGTGTTTCGTGAGAACGGGCTATCGATAACCCGAGCCGAAGTCGGGACACATGGGGAGAGAGCGACCGGATCTTTCTATGTCACGGATGCTTCGGGGGACGAAGCAAATCTAAGAGCAGTGGAATTGGTGAGGCAGGAGATTGGGGGGTCTGCTTTGATGGTACACAAATCTCCCACTGGGACTTCTAGAGCTTCTTCATCAAATATTAGCAGAACCAGCAGCGGTGAAGTGGAAGAAAGGGCTAAGTTTTCATTAGGAAACTTGTGGTCTCAGCTTGAGAGATTTTCAGAAAATCTCGGGATTAATAAATCATGAACAGTTCCTAATCATGTACATAAGTCATTATTTATGAAATAATAGGTTTACTATTTTTTAACTTTTAATTAAATTATTATTCTTCTACTTATTAACGTCAATGCCATCATTATTGTTTGATCCACATATTAAGATTTTCTACAAACTGCCAATCAGCAGAAACAAAACATTCCCATTCCTGTTCCTGAACAAACACTAATGATATGCATAATTTGGTATGATAGATTGTGAATTTACTGGACATAAAATTACATGAATATTATTGCATCAGCACGTAATTATCCAATTTCGACAGAGTTTTATGTACAAAACACACAATTTCCAGAGCCGTTGCTCAAACTGAAGAAATCATACACAATGTATTAACAAGATTATAAGGAAGACGAATCTAAAATATAGCAAAGCTTATCGGTTCACATGATTTCTTCAATATCAAGCCAGTCATTCGATTCCTTGGTTTCAGGGTTACGAGCACTTACCTGCTCAGACACAGAATGTTCATTACCAACACAGTTAACATCTTTAACTGAGTCCATAGAGCTCCTGCCAAGCTGAACCCAATCCCTTGAGTCTTTTGTTGAAGAATCAGAACCAGATGTCACTTTTTTGTAACTTATTGGCACATCATCATCATCCTCAAGATCACTGAATGAAACATCCTCATCATCACCAAGTGGGACTGTGGTAGCACTTGTGCCAACTGCCTCCGAAGTTTCCTCTTTTAACCAGTCATCAGCATCATCTTCATATTTCTCAATAGAAACTACAGAAGAACCAGATGTCGAATGTTGGTGTTTGGCTTCTTTTATTGGCTCTTCCTCAATGACAGACTTGTCAACAACCTGCACCTCAGTACTCTGAACTGGGTACTTTTCTGTTGGAATTTCAACAGCCACAGAAGTAGTGGCTACCTCAGTTCCAGATTCCTTGAATGGAATTGGCTTAGATAGAGCAGGGGAAGGCACAGAAAGAGACTCCTCATGTGGTAAATCAGCTGGTATATTTGAAGTGCCACTTGGATGATCTTCTGCAGTCTTAGCCTTTGCAGGGTGCTGTATGCCTTGCATTAACACAGCTCTTGCTTCCACTATCTGCATGCAGTACAGTTAACAGTTAGAAATGCAGAAAGGTAAAGTGAAACAGAGGTGTGAAGGAAGGTGAATCACAAAGCACGAGCAATCATTCCCTTCATTCCGTATTAATATTTTCAGGGCAAGGGTTAAAAATCTGTTGGTTTATATTTTAAGGAAACGACGTGCATGATAGATGAGAATGTTGGTAGAAGGTGAAACATCTGAAAAGAAACTGAAATTAGAGAAAGACAGCCACTGCAAGGAAATGTCAGGACGATAAAACCAGCTTATACACTAGCAGTCCTTTGTTGTGAGAGCAGAATTAGTGAAAAAGACATGCATAGAACCTTGATGAGCTTCTATTTCCATGTGCACTTAAGAATTTTGAACATCAATTACTTTGTCAATATTAGTTTTATTCTCATTGTCATACCTACGGCAGATGAAATTCCTTGAGTGAACCCTCAAGAACATAAAACACAACACCTTGGATTACAATAAATTGGGGGATAAACCAATGAAAAGAAAAAAGACCCACAAACTTACTTGGGGTGTAGAGAGTAGTTCTGCATCATGTTTATTTAGTCGAGGAAGTAGAAGTACAAAATAAATCTTCCAAAAGCAACCCTCACTCATATATCCTGGGCAAAGTTCAATCCTAAGGGCAGCCAATCTTGGTGCAAGACGTTCAACAGCTAAGGCATGTTCTTGTTGCTCATCAGACATGTCAAAATCTAATATTTGAAAACAACAAGAGGATGCTACAAAATTAGCCACATTCATACCATGCACATATGCACAACCACATCATTGAACTAAGGGTAGAGCAGCCCTTTGGGAAAACCAAATGGCAAAGCAGTGATACTGAAATACTCCATTAAATGCAGCTTCAGACAATACACCAAAATATTCAGACAGTTTCTCAAGAGCCTTGAATTCACAATATGTCTTTTTTGCCCTGTATGTCATCTAAATGGAAGGAAAAAATGTGATTCAACCAAGACTAAGATAACTAAAAACTTAAGGAGCATTACCAAGAAGCATAGCACATTATAGCAAAATATACCAGGAATAAGTACCAGCTAGTATGACTAAATTTTCTACTTCGCACCTGTAAGTTTATTGCACTGAACAACAGAAATTCTCAAACCATCATCAAACCTATATACAATATATAAATTTACACAGAAAGGTCTAACATAAGAATCATGAGCAGTTCTGATAGTTGCTTTACCACCAATCGATTAGCCATCACCTCTTAATGTACTCATAAGACAGAAAGGGATCATTTCACATGCCTGTATCAAAGCAAACAAACTTAACTAAACAGGGTTTGTTAGCCAAGTCTCATAGAGATACCAAACATTGACCAATTGAGAAACCACAATGCAAAAAGCAATTGAAAGATCCTTTATGGCAACCATAAAGAATCAAATGTAACTCAATTCATTTTATTATCTACTAATTTCAAAAGATTTATACCATTCTATAATCAATGATCAATTTACAATTATCAGCTATGTATTACAAACTCCAGCAATCAGAGTTAATCAAATAAAATTCAAATTTTACAAAAAAAAAGAATAAGAGAAATCACACATTAAACCCCCCAAAACAGAAGGTACCAATGAAGGAACAAGAAGCCAGCTTGTTGAAAATGCACGTTAATCAAATCTAATTTAATTAAAGCACAATAATATAAAAAATAGAAATTAAGTAAATTACCATCAAAATCACCATCATCTGGAATGGGAAAATCGAGCCAAGTTTCTGGATGCATCGCGATATCCCTAGCGAAAGCGACCACTTCTCCAGTCACACCGACAGCGTATCCACTAGCATATTGTTCAAGACCCTCTTCCTCGGATCCAAACTGAAGGAAATTCGAAGCGATCTTAGTGAACTCCGAGACGTTAATATTGTTAGACAGCTGCGAGATTCCAGTCTTGAATTTCCCGCCAATCTCCGATAAATCACTACGGATTCCAGCTATCAATGCCTCATCGGACAACTCAGGCGGATCTTCAGACGGCGATCCGAGAGATTTTTCCTCCTCCACCGGATGGTCGGACTGTTGTTCCGGTGAATCAGTAGGGGGCGGAGCGAGGAAGGAAGCAACGCCCCAGAATTGGCGCGATAGGGTTTTGGTGAGCTCGGAGAGGTCTTCTTTGACCCCACGTGGAGTGTTGGGATCCGACGATGAACGGGAATTGGAAGGAGAGGCTTGGTTGGGATTTGGATCGGATTCGGGTTTCGGATTCACGGCAGCATTGGTGTGATCGTCGTCGTCTTCGTCAAGCTTGAGCGAGTTAGCAATCGATCTAGCAAACCACGACATTTTTCTCTTTTTTTTTTTATTTATGATTTTCCCCTAAATTTGTATTGTAATTATGACTTGTATAGTTGGGAATATTTTGTTTAAACGGTGATATAGGTAGAGGTGGCGATATAAGCCTCGAACGACATCGTTTTCGTCCTCTTACGGGTACTGCCTGTGTATCCTCTAAGCCATTTTTCTAGAAGAATAGTCTAATTTGGTGGAATTTTGTTTTATATGTAGAAAATTTAGGGATTTTATAACATAAAATATTTTTTCTTAACAACGTCAGTCTTTCTCCATGAGGTCTAGTCAAGAATGAGTGTGTTGTTTGGTGGCGTTTGAGTAGGGGTCAAAGGACGGGCCGTAGGGATGGCAAAAATACCCGGCCCCGACTCGACCCGAGGTGCCCCGACCCGATCCGACCGGGTATTTTTTCTAAAATTTCGGGGATCGGGGCGGGGCGTGAAAGACATAAAGTCGGGGCGGGGCGGGTTCGGGTATTTGCTAGAAATTCCCCGCCCCGCCCCGCCCCGATACATTTTTATATTTTTATATATATTTTTATTATATTTATAAAAAATATCATTTTATTTAAACACTTTTATGAGTTTTAAGCTATTTTTTGTTTTTATTTTGGTTCGTACTTATTGTAAAATTTTGTTAGATGTTGTTCAAGTTTTAATATATTCGATTCTAACGGTTAATGATTCAAGTTTATTCTTTTGAATATGTAGTTTAATATGTGGATAATTTAAAATTAGTTTTATTTTATTTTTTTATATAAGTTTGAAGTCCTTTGAAACTATAATTTGTGATTGTGGTGGAAGATTGGTCGAATCTAATATTTACCGTCGGCGAAAATTAATTTTTTTTTTTATTTTTCGGGGCGGGTCGGGGCGGGGTCGGGTTTAAAGTTTATTGTATCGGGGCGGGTCGGGGCGGGTAAAATAATATTTTAATTCGGGGCGGGGCGGGGTCGGGTATAATATATTATAGGTCGGGGCGGGTTCGGGGCGGCCAAAAACCCGCCCCGCCCCGCCCCGTTGCCATCCCTAGGACGGGGGTTGGGGTTTCTACGAAGTTTCGGTGCGGGTTGGCTTGTGGTGGTGGTTCTGGTTACCACTAGTTTCCAGTTGCTAAGGGACACATCTTTTTTCTTCTTCTTCCACCATCGAGGTTATATTGTGCAGTTCGGCCGCTACTTAAACCCCCACAAAAGTCTTGCTCGTTTGTAGTATCGATGGTGTGAATTTATTATTTCGTGGGGCTTCGTCGGTCTTTTCTTGGGTTTGATCTGGATAGCAGTAACGGGTGGCAATGAGCAATTGTGGGGAGAGGATTTAGCTTCCACGACCGGTGGTTCGGTGAGGACTTTCTCGAATTTATTGTTTCTCTTTATGATATTGGTAAAATCTAGGGGTATAGCTCGGCGTCTTGTTTGAGTCTTGTGAAAGATGTTTCTTTCCCTTCTTGTGAATTTATTGTTCATAGGTAAGTTTGCAGAGAGTTTATGAAAATTTTCGAAAAAATGTTGCTTCACTGTAAATGTTGAACCTTTTTCTCAAATGAAGGCTATGGTGGGGATTACGAAGATTGCAAGGAAGATTTCTTCTAGTTTCCAGGAGAATGGAGAACAAGGTAGGGCAATTCGTTCTTTATCTATTGGACAAAGTTGTCCTTAGTTAGCTTTACACCCTAATCTTTATGTAGACTTGATTTTCGAATTCTTTGAGATTATTTTATTTTATTTTCGTACAAATCGAAGATCGAGAAGGAAGCTCTAGCTGTCTTCTATCTATGTTGGCACGACAAACCTGGTTTATGCCTTCGCCCAATTTCGCCTTTGCTTTTCCTTCTTCAGCATCCTCCTCCAAAGTTAACCTTCATCTCAACGGTTTGAAAGATTTTCGAAGTTTTTTTTCATCCCTGGTCCTTGAAGAAACTCTTTTCATTTACCAGTATGATTTCTATTAACATGAAAGATGGTTGGTCCCTTATCCGATGTTTTAAAAGCCCTCTTTTGCTCTGTTGCAGAGCTCGTTGGTGCTCGTGGGCGATTTTCGCCGTCTCTAAGTGTTGTGCTGCTTCGCCGTAGGTTTGTCTTCGTATTTTGTATTGGTGGTCCCATAGTGATGTAGATTGGGGACTTTAGGGTTCAAGTCATCTTTGATCAGTGAGCTCTCCTAGATCAGACTTTCATGTCACCAAAAATGTAGATGGCGATTATTCGGTTTGTGCTGTTTATCGGTTTAAGTTTTTTACTTCCCTAATTGATTATGGTTTGCTTTTGGGCTTCAAGGCCATGTTCTGTTCCGACCTTTTGACCGTTCTTTTTCTTGTGCTTTTTTCTTAAACTTTTTTGTATGTGATTTTTATAGTAATAATTTTTTTTTCTTTGATATAAAAGTAATAATGTAATATTATACTTTTATATTAAGTTTGTTTCATATATTATTTATAATACTTTTAAGCGTGTTTTGTTAATATTGAATTTATGATATATTTTGAATAAAATATTTTTCAAGATTAGCGATTGTGGAAAAAAGAAATAAATAATAGAAGAGTAATTATTTGATACACTGGCGGCGAAAATTAAAAAGTTTCCACAAGCGCTTTAGTTTTAGGATTTAGAGACTTAGTTTAGGGTGTATGGTTTATGAGTTTAGGTGTATGAGTTTTAAATTTAGGAATAGTGGTTGAAATTTATAGTTTATGGTTATAATTTAGTGTTTATAGATTAAAACCTAAATCCTCACCATATTACCCTAAAAACTAAGCCCTAACCTCTAAACCTTAAATTATAACCACTATCCCTAAATTCTAAAGAACTAAAATTCAAATTTGACTTTTTTTTATTGAAATGTTGATTTTATGTTATCTTAAAGAACTAAAACTCAAATATTATTATTTTTTGTGTAATTATTGATATCTAACTTATTAACATATTAATCAAGATTCAATTAAACATAGAATAATTTGAATCCCTCGTCGTGATTCGTGACATACTAGTCACCTCCTATTGACAGTCACGAACTAGCCAACATCCTCTATCGTGCCATTTATATCATCTCTAGTCAAATACACAGTGACTTTGATGACATCCTCTCAACTACTTTTGTTACGAAAATATAACTTTGCAAAACGTGATTTAAATCGAACCAAACTTTCAAGATTGCATAATTTCATTAGAAACTTGTAAATTATAGATAAATATAAAATTTTAATGAATTATAATCCAAACAAAAAAAGAAAATTTCTATCTTAAAAAATCTAAATTCAATTATTTTTTATTTGAGATGCGTATGTGCCTTATTAAATGGTTAAAAAGTATAAACATATACTACATGTAATCATCGTAAGATTATTAAAGAACTTCAATAATAAAAACAAAGACATAAAACATAAGTAATATTTGAAATTAACTAAATGGAGAGAGAACATAATAATGGCCCAATGGGGACTTGACCCAACAATTTGAAAAATTCATAATAAGTTTTTTAATTTTTTCTAAAAATTTAAATTTGGTCCCCTCAATTTTTTTAAAAAATCCATGTTAAACATTAAGAATTTTAAATATTTTTAATTATACCCTATAAAATTTTAATTCGACCCCTTCAATTTCTCGGTCTTATGATAATTTAGGTCTCAATGAATTCAAATCTAGATATATGGCCATCTTGGAACACAATAACCTTTCTTTGTTTCCTTGTTCCAGTGAGGATTTGCGAAAAGACTTCAAATTGTAGAAGTCTGTGTGGAGCATCAAAATCAGAACCTTCATTTGGAAAGCTTGCAAGAACGCAATGGCTTCAAATGGAAACTGGTGCGAAGGTTTGTTCCTATTTCCCCAATGTGCGACAAGTGTGATACGAAAGTAGAAAGCATTGAACACTTGTTGTTTTTTTTGCCCTTTCGCTCAAGCCAGGGACAAAGCCAAAAGTTAGGTTTGGGAAGGATAAACTATAAATATTTAAAAGTGGGGGTAAATTCATAAATAAATTATTTTTTAAAAAACTTTAAATAGGGGAACAAAGGTGAAAAAATTTCTTCAGGGGTGAGGGCGATTGCCCCTCCCCACCCCTTAATAGCTCCGTCCTTGGCTCAAGCGGCGTAGAAGGTCTCAGAGTTTGGTTACAGCCCAAGCCCAAGGAAGGAAGGCTTTCCAAGTTTTCCAAAATGGAGAAAATCCCTCATTGATGATAATGCGCTTGGTTCGGAAGGTTTGTTGCGTGAAGGTTTTTAGCTGCATTGAGGGACTGGTCTTTGGGTTTGTGTTTGCTGGGTCTAGGGAGGGGTGGATCGTTGCTGGTTATCTTGCAATGTTGCTGGCTGAGCGTTGCTGGGTTTAGGTACTAGTGACCGCCTGTGTTTGCAGCATTTGTGGGTGCTGGATGCTTGTTGCGGGTGGTTTATTGGCCTTGGCTCTTGTTTCGTTTGTTTCGATTCGTGTTGGTTGTGGCATAACGTGCTTGTACTCTTTTCCTCCAATTTAGGGTGTGGAGGTTTTTAATGAGGCACACGTTATTGCTTGTGTATGTTTTTATCGTGGTTAATAAAAACATATGTTGCTGAGAAAAAAAGAAAAGAAAGAAAAGCTCGTAACGATTTCACTTTCTCTGATTTGGTGTCAGACCCGGTCGAGATTTGGAAGTGCACTGTTAGAGCTTTCAATGAATTCTTTTCCTCTATTTCGAACAGGGGCCTCTCTTCATTTGAATCACCCATTTCAAATGAGGCTTGGCCCCCCTCCCGAAGGATGGCTTAAAACCAATTACGATTCCTCTGTCGACTCTCATGAGATCGCGTCTGGGATTGATGTTGTCATTCGTAACCATGAAGGAAGTATTGTTGGAGGCTCTACTTATGTACATTTTTCGAGCTCGGTTGACCTTGTTGAAGCTATGGTGATTCACATGGGAATCCTTTATGCCATTGATATGGGGTATCAAAAAGTTATCCTCAAATCAGACAACGAATGACTTATTCATCGCCTTATGAGTGGATCTCACATGCGGTGAAAATCTGCTATGGTTGAGAAGGACATTATGTCTTTATCTTCTTATTTCGAGGACTTTTCTTTCTCTTTCATTTATCGTTCTTGTAATAAAGTTGCAGATTGGATTGTCAAGTTTGTTAGGAGGAATCTGTGTCCCCCGAATTGGGTTTATTCCCACCTATCGAACTGCTGAATTGGTTGTGATTTATGATATTTTTCTCTTTTTGGCCAAAAAATATTAGACGCGTTGCCGCTCAATTTTGAATTTAAATATTAAATCTTTAATAATGGTATATTTTTGTTTAGTTTTAACGTGTCGGTTTGGAGCATAAATTAGGATTCAATATTGTAACCCCTCGTCTCGGTCTGGCCGGTTGACTGGTCCGAGTGGGCCACACGGGGAAAACCGAGTGAAAACCCCTAAAGGATTTCCCCCTCGGTTAGCAACCCTATTTTTTTTTCTTTTCATATTAATCTTGTCTAGAGGAATATTAAGTCCTAAGTGATTCACAACAGCGGAAAACATTCAAGGAAACACATTCGAACCACGGCCATGCATAACAGTTAATTTTTTAAGCTTATAAGGCAAACCGTATCGGTACCCTAGCTAAGGGTATCGATACGCCCTGTCTAGGTCAACCCTAGGAGTCAACCTCGGGAAGATCGTATCGATACAGCCCTTGAGCGTATCGATACGCCCTTCTCGGTCAACCCTTCTTGGTCAACGGAGTAGACCCGTACCGATACTCGTGCACCCCGTATCGGTACGCTCTACTCTCACTCAAAACTCCAAATTCCAGTAACTTTGGAGGGTATCGATACCCTTAGGGTATCGGTACGCCAGGCAAAATCTGTGGCCTTTGGGCATGACCGTATCGATACGGCCCTGAGGCGTATCGATACGCCCTGCACTGCAATTCCACAAATTCCAACTTAAACGACCCCAACACGACTCTAAATGCATTACTCGACTCACCTAAGCGTATACAAACATGTAAGCAACATACTTAAGTCTAAGGAAGCATTCATACATGAAACAAAACATTCATACCAAGCATTCCAAATAAAGAGCAATTTAGGCAATATTGGCATACATAAAGACTCAAAAGGGTCTTAAAAGGCACAAGTCAATCACAAGAGGTTTGCACTCATACCCAAGGCAACCTAGACATTCTAAAGCATGCCATCACACACACCAACATTCATCATAGTATTACATGCTTACAATCCATAATCAAACTCAAATCATCCACATTCAAATGAGTCATACAAGCTCATACACAACCCTTGCCACATTGCTAGCTAATACAAAATCGATAACCGTACTTGAGCCACAAACTTGGAAAGCCTTTCTTGCCTTGCCTCGAGCTAACACCACGCTAATGATCTGCATTGTTGAACATTGAGAGCGTAAGCTATAAGCTTAGTGAGGGTGCTCTAAAACGAAAAACATCAACAATGCAGGGTTCAAGCATGTAAATCCTAATCTCACATATAACAAGCATCGACATGTAATCAAGTAGACCTAGCTAGTCTTTCAAGTTGCAGAGCATGGCATCTTACTTCATACTAAGCATCAAACATCAAATACCAACAATAGTAAATCAACATCACATATCACAATATATGAACAAGTTAATTGGCCACTTTAAATTACCCCGATTGTGCGGATTTAAACCTCAACAACACTTTACCTCGGTGGGATTACACTCATCACCGGACCTTACATGTGCGGGATTCCACTCATCGCCATATGCCCTACGGATGGGATTCCACTCATCATCCCGTATAAATAAATAAAAGCTTCCGGTGGAATATTACATCACCGTACTCCTCCTTGATGACTTAACGCCATCAAGGCCACGTACGTTTTGACTCAATTTGTGTGCACACTAATCCTAATGATCGATCATTTACAACCGGTAATTTATTTAGTGCCAATTATCATAACCACATTATATATCATCAACCACACTCCATGCTCATCACATACATATACATTTCATGAATATACGAGTACCAATTAACCACAAACACAAGAGCATAGTCAACAAGCACACTAGCATTTACGGGTATCAATGGCTAAACTAACAACTTGAATTAACTAGAAGTGGCCTACCAAGCACACTTTACACACACACACCACACATACTCGAACCAAACTTTAAAACAAGTTTGAAACCACTCACCGCCCTTCCTTAGCAAATCAAACAATCCTCCTACGAACCCGGATTCGGTCCCAAAGCCTCTTCAACGCTTCCTCTTGCTTCTAGCCAAACAAAACACACTTATTACACCACAATTCAATGCTAAAACTCAATCACCATCTCACTTAACAAACACAAACCAAATTCTACAAATTCCCAATCCACATAATCCCCAAATTACCAATTTTCGTGCTCCCCAATAACCTTGCTGAAACTTCCATTTCCAAACCTCCAAATGACCTCCAAAATGTCCCAAATCACCCTCCTAACATACCCTAACCATCAGCCCTTTTTTTTTCAACCAAAACCCCACCAAAAACCCAAGTTTTAACACCTTAAAATTGGCCATAAGACCCTACTACGGATTTTTATCAAAATTCAACCAAAATGACATATAATGTGTATTTCAACTTGATTAAACAAAGCCCCAACACAATTTATCAAAACCAAATGGAAAACCCCTTAAAAACCCAAACTTTGATATAAACCCAAATTTTCAAAACTCCATAACTTTGAAATTTAAGACCATGAGTAGATTGGGGATAAAGAGGAGAGTAAGAAAACATGTTTACCTCTTAAAATGGTGTTGAGATCAAGTGGCAAATCGATAGAATAGTAACTTGAAGTTTTGAAAGGGTTTGGAGTGGGGGAGAAAGGTTTTCACGTTGGAATATGTTGAAAAGGGGGAGAAGATGACAACTTTGAAAGTTGTCTTCTTTTTAAAAAAATTTGGGTAAATTACAACATAGATCCCTCCCTCTTTAATAAAGCTCAATTACACCACATTTTAGGTTGAATTGTTTTAATTAAATTTTATTGACTCGAATTATAAACCCGGTTAACTCCTAGGCCCAAAATACGGGTGTTACAAATATTATAAGGTCCCTAGCTTTGAAATCTCACTCAATCTAAGTAGAATGGACAAAACTTGAGTACAAGTAAATCAGATAGTGATCCATCATTCAACGTTGCCATGAAATTATTGATTCAAGTCCTTGTTTTGTAAGTTTTAGCTTTGAACCATACGACTATTTCAATCTTTTCAGATGGATTACTTAGTTAAAAAATATACTCAGTAATTTCACAAAACATATACTCAATAATTTCATTCTTATCTTGTTTATCGAATAATATATATTCGCATCGGACAAATATTTATGTGCTTATCCATTGTTTTCGTACCAATTGTAAAGAATGACCTCCTCCGATTATAGTACTAAACTCCCTCTTTTATAATCCATGTTTTGGAGATTTGGCATCAACGTCTTGAGCATCCTGCTCATGAATCGTTGATGAAACTTTGTAAGGATGATGACATTGTAATTCCTTCATATATTAATAAAACATATATAGATACTTGTGTAGCATGTCGTGTTGGAAAAAGTCATAAACTTTCGTTTAGTGACTCATTGAACGTGTGTATTGAGCCTTTTCAATTAGTATATATAGATCTTTGGGGGCCAGCTCACCTTGCATCATGTGGATTTCGGTATTATTTAGTTTTTGATTATGAATATACTCGACATTCCTGGCTTTACTTGTTAAAAGACAAAGCTCAAGTTGTGGTTGCGTTTCAAGTATTTCACAAAATGGTACAAACTTAGTTTAATTAAAATGTTAAATAAGTGCAAAGCGATTAAAGAGGAGAGTACCAAAGCTTGTCATCTATTCTAGTTAAGTCTGGAATACGCCATAAAGTCACATCCCCTCATACCTCGGAGCAAAATGGTTCTGTTGAAAGGAAACATCTCTAAATAATTGAGTGGGCTCTAGTTTTGTTGTCACAAGCATCTATGCCACTTCAGTATTAGGCATATGCTGTAACAATAGCCATGTACTTGATTAATAGAGTTCCTATGAGAGCTTTGCAGTGGTGTACTCCTTTTGAGAAGCTGTTTAACAAGAAGCCCGATTATAATTTTCTAAAGGTTTTTGGGTGTAGGTGTTTCCATCAATTGAGTTTGTTCAACAGACATAAATTAGACTTTCGGTCATAACCATGCACGTTTGTGGGATATAGCATGCAACATAAAGGTTACCAGTGTTTGGCCCCAGATGGTAAGTTTTATATATCAAGACATGCTTTTTGATGAAATGGTTTTTCTTTTTGCATAAAAGAAAAAAGATGCTCATGTTGACAATGATCCAGTGGTTCAACATTATACACTCAGGTCGAGAGCATTGCCTTGTGTTATTGAGCCAGAAAAATTAAGGCAACCTTGTTTTACGCGTCAGTCGTCTACTGTTGATCCAGTACAACAAGTCTTTGAAGCATTTATCATATCTCCTGCAATTTCTCAAGGTCCAGTTTCTCCTATGGTCTCACACACATCTGATCACATCCTTGGTGCCAACAGTTCTCCTAGGAGATTAGATTCACCCCTTACAAGCACGACAAGAGGCTACAAAGGCATGTGAACCTGTGTTGATGTAATATTGCATGGTAAAAGATTGAGTATTCAGTGTAAATATGCAAGTAAAACAATGCCAAGAATACGTCTTTTACGTTCAGCAAGTAATATAATAATAAGTTGAGTATCGTCTCCACAGGGATTGCCTAGGAATTAATTTCCACGACTATTACTTGTGAACTAGAAGATAAAAGATGATTGTAATAGATTGAGGCAACGAATGAAGTAAGAAACTAGAAGTAAAATAAGTTAAGTAAAGATTACGGTGATGAATTGATAACAGTCAAGCAAACAATGAGTACAAGAACGATAACAAAGTTTTGGAAAATATTATCTGAATTTCATGCTAGCTATGCCGACTAGTAATAATGTCCTGCCTTGGCATTGATTGTTGAGCAGATTCAAAGTTGGTATTGCCTCTCTCGATGGCAATGCCTGAAATTAACCATGCAAAAACTCTTACATCTCTATAGCAATGTTTTTCATAAATCAATTTAATTAAGTCCCAATCTATACTCCTAAGGGGTATACTCACTCCCGAAGTAAGTTCATCTACTTGAACATCTTCTCTCGAAGCATCTCGCCTTAGTATCCAGCAACTGATCGTTGCCACCCAAGTCTGTTAAGATATTGATGAGCAATAGGCCAACAATGTCAGCTCTCACTTGGCAAAGTATTTAAAAAATAGTAATGTCAACTCTCGCTTGGCAATACAATTAGAAAATAGTAAAGCATGCCAGATAAACGAACAATGCCAGTGCGTTTGAATTATTAACAACTAAACATAAAACACATCAAAGATAGGTTTGAAATCATTATTAAACACAAAAAGAAATACAAAAGATCATCAAGAATTAAAGCAAGAAAGGTGGTCTCTCGATGCAGCCCTTCAATGGATTCCCGATGTCTCATGAAATCTTCAAGCCTTTGATCTTGTTGTCTCTGATTCCTCATTCTCCATTGTTGCAGACCGCTTCTCAAGTTCAAGCCTTCATTTTTTTCATCGTCTTTTTCTCCTTCTTCAATTCGATGTTCTCCAAATGCTTGCTTGTTTGGTGTTTAAATAGGAGTGCAAGAAGGGCTAGGATAAGTTTTTGATTTGAATTTGAACATTCAAGGGATAAGAATGTGGTCATCATATCCTTGATAAGCATATCAAGACGTGTGATAAGCTGATCGGATTAGGGCTGACATCATCGTGCCAACGCTGCCTTGGCATCCAAGCTTGGCATGCGAGGAAGCCATAGGATAAGCCTTTGCATTTGAATTTTAAATGCTGAAGGGATAAGAAATGAGATCTTATCTGAATTTGAATGTGATAAGCTGATCATGTGATAAGTTGATAAGGCTAGGGCTGATATCATTATGCCGATGTTGCCTTAGCATCCAAGCTTGGCATGTCTTTGCCAACATAACTTCACATCACCTTATCCGCTACTTTTTCAGAGATTGATCCAATTGTGATCTTTTAAGAGCCTGATCTTATCCTATTTTGTCGGGGTTCAACAGCCTCTTGGCGTGGCATCAAGTTCACTTCTCTGCCAACAGGTGCTTGACAATGTCTAGTCCTTCTGTGCCAACAACACTTGGCATTCTCCTTGGCAATCCTAACTGTGTTGTTGTTCTGTGCCAAATACTATGTCAAACCTGCAAAATTGCCAACAAAACAACCTTTCATACTAGCATAGACAGAATTCCTCACTCCTTATGTAAATGCATGATTTTAACATCCTAATGCAACTAAATGTACCTAAAAACAAGCAAAAGCATTGTAAGATTGACATTAAAAATATTACTTTTAGAGAGGTAACAACCTGCCATGTCTACTAGATCTTCACAATCTACAGTAGGCCTTCCTAATATGGTCAATTACTTCAATCACACTCTAGAGGTTGATGTGTCTTCAGCTAGAACTACTATAAAAGTATCGCATGAAGTAAGAGCTGATCCATCTCCTGTGAATAGAGCCATTGCTGATGACAATGTGCATGTGTGCCCTACCAAGAATACTCATTCTATGTTGACTTGAAGCAAACTAGGAATATTTAAACCAAAGGCATATATAACTAATATGGTTGACTGTGAGGTTGAGCCTACCACTGTACATGAAGCATTTTAATGCCCTAAATGGAAGAATGTTGTGCTGGTTGAGTTTGAAGCATTACAGAAGAACAAAACATGGACATTGGTCAAGCTGGCTGAAGGTAGGACTCCTATAGGATGTAAGTGGTTGTTCAAGTTGAAGAGGAAAGTTGATGGTTCTGTTCTCAAGCACAAGGCTCGTTTGGTGGCTAGAGGATTCTCTCAAGTTCCAGGTCAGAACTTTCAAGATACCTTTAGCCCTGTTGTGAAGTCATCCACACTTAATGTTGTACTTGCTTTAGCGGTAATTAATGAATGGAGTCTTCGCCAAGTAGATGCCAATAATGCATTCTTAAATGGAGAGCTTAGTGAACACGTCTTCATGCAACAACCACCAGGGTTCGAAGAGGTGGCTGAAGATGGATCTTTGTTAGTGTGCAAATTGGAGAAAGCCTTGTATGTCTTAAGACAGGCTCCCATGAAATGGCATGAAAAACTTAGAAGCTATCTTTTGGAGATAGGGTTTAAAGATTCTTTAGCTAATGCATCGTTGTTTATGCAAAATAAAGCATGAGTATGGACATATATTTTAGTACATATTGATGATATTATAGTTACAAGTGAATCCAATAAGGAGATTGGTGATACAATGTTGTCTCTAAATTCTAAATTTTCCTTGAAAGATTTAGGTGATCTCCATTTCTTTCTTGGAATAGAAGTGGTTTGAATAAGAAACAAGTTGATGTTGAGTCAAAGGAAGTTTTTACATGAGCTGTTAATAAAAACACGTATGGATCAGGCAAATCCAGTTTCTACACCTAGGATTTTGGCATCGAAATTATCTCAAGATGGTGAAAGTCCCCTTGCAAATTCACATGAGTACATGAGCATTGTAGTAGCTCTATTATTTGTATGTCACACCATGCCAAATATCATATTTAGTGTTAACAAGGTTGCTCAGTTTATGCATGCACCGTGTGAACAACATCTTGTGGCGGTTAAGAGGATTCTGAGGTACATTAATGGTACACTAGATTATGGATTGATGTTTTCTGCAAAAAATTCTTTGCCTTCCTCTATTGTGTCATACACGAATGCATATTAGGGTGGCAATGTTGATGATCTGTGTTCAATGACTGGCTATTGTGTGTATGTTAGCAGTTGTCTAGTGTCTTGGGTGTCAAGGAAGTAGAAATTTGTATCACGGTCCACTAATGAAGCCGAATATAGGAGCATTGCGGATGTTACAACAGAAACAATTTGGATTAAAGCTTTGTTAGAAGAAATGAGAGTACCCATAAATAAAGTCCCTATCATTTGGAATGATAACACTAGTGTAATAGCACTTAGTGCAAATCCGGTCTACCATGCAAAAGTAAAACATGTGGATTTGTACATCTATTTTGTTCGAGAAAGAATAGCTACCAGACAAGTTCAAGTAAACTATATACTAGTAGAACATCAAACGACTGATGGATTTAAAAAGTTGCTTTCGAGACCCTACTTCAATGAATTCAGAGACAAGCTACATGTCTGTTCTTTGCAAGTTATGGAGAAATGAAGAAGTAGGAAGGATATTGAGTATAAAGAAGTTGTTAGTGCTTGTTAACAGACTTGTGTATGGTTAATGTTGTTAGGCAGTTTACAAAGCGGTTAGTTTGTTATCTCATGTGTATTACACGTGAGGTTTCTGCTATAAAAAGATGTGTAGGGCTTCTATGAAAAGTATCTTTGTATACTCTGTAAATTGACAAAAACTCATTGAAAGTCAATATTTTTCTATGTTCTTTATCTTTGTTACTGTAAATAGAAAACTCATTATCCTTCCCTCTATATTCTCTATCCCTTTAGGAATCTTTTATACCATTGTTTCTCAACTTTTGTTGCGTGTAAAAGTGTATCGTAATTGTAGTGCAAGTGTACACGACGCAAGTAGTAAAGTGATACGGAAGTATCGGACATCGTCTCCACAGGGACTGGGCTAATAGCTTCACCTTGAATTACTGCACGAGAGTAAAGAAAATATTTAAGATGTTTGTCACGAAAATAATAAAGAGAACTTAAATAAAAGAGTAGAGAAATCAAGATAGAGAGAATGGGATGGTATTGAATTGCTCAGTAGTGTAGGTATTGCTAAGTCTGGGAATATCAGCTTTGTCGTCCCCGTCGCGGCGGCAGTCTGTTGCTTGTCGCGGCAGCGAACACTCAACTCCGTACTTCAAGTTTGGCAAGAATCCCTGATGTGCCTTGGCCTATCCCTAGGTCCAAGTATGTCGATGAACACATATTTGATGATACCTCCCGGCGTGAATCGAAGGATGAACACTGATGTTGTTGAATTCTTCTTTAGCCACTTAACCTCGTCCTATCCCTAGGTCCGAGATAGTTCAACTATAAACTAGAGAACTCGCACTTATTCCTTTCATATACTTAACTCTCCCGATATTAAGTAAATAGATAACATCGCAATGCTCTCCCGATACTCTTGAAAGATGTTAATAACCAGAATAAGAGAACTTGAAGTTTATTTTATTGAACTGAAAATTTCTAAAACAACATCAACCCGTGGCCCTAAGGGGAATTTAGAACATGATGAGAGGATGAAAACGGCTAGGGGTTTTGGGAAGAAGGCTAGAGATAGGTTATGTTTTCCTAGGTCGAAATACATACCCTTATATAGGCTTTGGGTCCAAGTTTTCTAAAGTAGCCAGAATACAAGTTTAACTTAAAGTACAACTCTAATAAAGACTAAATCTTCAGAGAATATAGCTTTAACTCGTCCTCCTTCTTGCTTGGGATTTTCTCTCCTTGAACTTTGGGCTTGGCATTCCTTCTAATCTAGGGCTTGGAAAAATATACTGGTTTTCCACGACAGACGGGCTTAATTTTCTCTATCTGTCGAGGTCCACTTTGCTTCTTCTCCTCAAAACTGCTGTCGTCCTCTGCTGTCACGGCGGCAACCATGGCAGCATCGTCCTCCTTGACTGCTCGTCCAGTTCTAGCTCTTCTGCTTCACTGCCCAGCGCCTGCCTCTCCACCTGCTACAGCAGCAACCTGCAAAAGCAACCAATTTCAGTAGAAACTGTGCCATTTAATAAATTTGTGATGTTTAACTGTAAACTAACCTAAATGCAATGAATTATGCTTGAATGCAACAGAAATATGGGTTAAATAGGGGGTAAATAATAAAACTTTTACACACTCAACAACTTTTCTTTTCTTTTTCTCTTGTTTTTTGTTTTGTTTTTGTGGAAAGTGCAACATGAGCAAGGTCACCAAAGAAAGCAAACTAGGTAGATATCTAAAGGCACCCATTAGGATCCTGATCAAGGCACATGGTTTATATATAAAAAACATGACAGAATACTCCGAAAGAATTAGCTTTGGCACCGTTTTGGGCTGCCCTACCGGCCAATTGAATGGTTTGTCGAGGAGCTATAGTGTGGGCTCGATGAAATTGATCAACATGGATGATGACTTGAGGGAACTTATTCGTGTTGCTTCCATGAAGAGTTTATGCAACAATTTTTAGTTGTACCTTCATGAAAGACAATTGGAAAGGCGGTCCCCGATGACCGGAGCGAATCTGTAACACCCTGAAAACCGGTCTAGTCGGAATTGGATTCCGATGATTAGAATATTGATGTTAAAGTGTTCAAATATTGCATCTTTGCCGTCCAATGATAGATTATATTGTTAAGAGATCTTAAATGAACTTTTCTTTAGTTAAGACTTCCTTGAAATGTCTAAATTAATGTTTTTGATCTAGGCGTTTCGATACATTCAGACCCGTATCGAAATGGCCTAGGCAAGGCGTTTCGAAATGGTTAAGGGGCGTTCCGATACAGTGTAACTGTATTAACTAACTTTTGGACTTTGCTCAACCGTTTCGATACGGTTTCACTCGTTTCGAAACGAGTCCCCTGTTTTGAATAAGTTTAAAGGAAAATTTGAAAGGAAATGATAAGGTGATGACTCACTTGCTTATTGATGCCTTCACGTGATTGTCATCGGGAAAGATGACTAATGGCCATCTATATGTTTGATATTGATAATTATAGAAAGGATAAATAATATTTTAAAGCTTACCCTTTGTTGAGGGAAACCTTCCCATTGGTCCTTGATGAGGTGGGGTAATGATTGGGGATGTAGCTAATTTTAAAATAACAATAAGAGAGCTTTTATCTCTTGTTTGAGTTCCACCGAGACAAAAACCCATCTTTTGTTCAAAAGGACAAGCAAGCACCATCATTGTCATCTTCAACCTTGAGCACCCAAGCATACACCTCCCTAGTTGGACTTCATGAACTTAAGCTTACCTTGATTTAAGAACATCGATTCATAGTTATCGACCGGGTAAGTGAAAGCCCTAAGTTAACCATCAATTCTCTTAGCTATTGAATTCTAAATTTCAAGCTTTAAGTTAAGCTTTGTCTATTAGCTAATGGCTAATCAAGTATCGATATTGTCATATTGATTCTAATAATCCCTTATTTCTTTTCCTAGCTCAAGAAGTGGAAAAGATTAATCCATCGTCTCCATCGAAAGCTAGGAATAAAGGTATCGCCATCCGAGAGCCTTAGGAGCTTCGGATTGTCAAGGCGAGTGTAGTTGGAGTCTCGAGGGTGGCTACGTGCCATCTCGAATCATTGTTTATTGATTTACTAACCATTGATTTTAAGGGATTTGCATGAAGCATTATTGTAAGCCATGTTGGTAAGTTTTGGTAAGTATCGCATCGAATCATTGTTCATAGCATTGCTATCATTGTCATGGAAGTCATTGAAGCATTGACATGTAGAATCATTGACATGAGCTTATTTCTATTGCTTATTGCTATAACTAAATGATTATTGAAATATTGCCAATGAATCATGGATATTGAACTATTGATTATTGGACCTTAGATTCGAAGTATTGGATACAATTGGCATGCCATAGAATTCATGAGCTCAGTGTACGAGTGGGCTACGATCCTAGGGCTACGTCCTATATTGATTTGGCGAGGTAGAGGGATGTATTGTGTATTGGTCTCATTGGCGATGTCAGCGTGTTGACCATTCATTGATTTGGCGATGAGGTGGAATTCATGTATACATATACCATGAATCGATCCAAAAGGGACTATTGGTTAATGATATTGATTTGCTATGAAATCATGATATTGTGTAACGCCCGAGTTTGAGGCCTGGGAGATACTCGGGTTTGGTTAAGCCGGTTCGAGTTAAACTAGTTGGGGAAAAACATTTTAAATGACCGAATTCTAAGACTTTGGAAGAAACATGGGGTTTTTGGTAAAAGGGAAAACTACACCGGTGGTCCCCAAACTATTATTGTTTTTCTATTTTGGTCCCAAAACTATTTTTTGGCAAAACCGTCCCTTCTGTTACATAGTTCTCATGTTTTGGTCCCCGTCGTTAAAAACTAACGGAATTGCTGACGTGGAATTTTTTTTCTTATTTTTTATTATTTTCTCTCTCATATATATGTATTGTTTAAATTTTTTATTCAGACTAATGTGGTGGTGACACGTGTCACCACCATAACAAAGAAAATAATGTGAATGTGAAGGGGAGTTGGGATTCAAACCCGTGTCCCCAAGCCATTAAGCCAATGGGTTAACCACTGGGCTAAACTTTAAGTATTAATATGTTTTAGCACAAATTATCTTTAAAGCAATCAAATGAACCCCAAAAACCAAAAAAAAAATAGTTGAAACAAATGACTTGCAATAAGATTCGAACCCATGTGCCATGGCATGAAAAAGCCAAGCATAAACCAAATGTGCCAAAGAATTATTTCGACTAAAATTTATATTTAACGTATATTAGTTTACCAACAACACAAAATAAAATATTAAACCTAGGGAGGGATTCGAACACAAAACTTTATTGATAAATTAATATATGTTAAATATAAATTTTAGTATGCATTAAATATTTTATTCGAACACAAAACATTATTGGTAAATTAATAGAATATACGTTAAATATAAATTTTAGTATACGTTAAATATTTTATTCGAATACAAAACCTTATTGATAAATTAATATACCTTAAATATAAATTTTAGTATATGTTAAATATTTTATTCGAACACAAAACCTTATTGATAAATTAATAGAATATATGTTAAATATAAATTTTAGTATACGTTAAATATTTTGTTCGAATACAAAACCTTATTGATAAATTAATATACCTTAAATATAAATTTTAGTATATGTTAAATATTTTATTCGAACAAAAAACCTTATTGATAAATTAATAGAATATATGTTAAATATAAATTTTAGTATACGTTAAATATTTTATTCGAATACAAAACCTTATTCATAAATTAATATACCTTAAATATAAATTTTAGTATATTTTAAATATTTTATTCAAACACAAAACCTTATTGATAAATTAATGGAATATACATTAAATATAAATTTTAGTATACATTGAATATTTTATTCGAAAACAAAACTTTATTGATAAATTAATATAACTTAAATATAAATTTTAGTATATGTTAAATATTTTATTCGAACACAAACTCAATTGATAAATTAATATGTGTTGTTGGTAAACTAATATACGTTAAATATAAATTTTAGTCGAAATAATTCCTTGGCACATTTGGTTTATGTTTGGCCTTTTATGTCATGGCACATGGGTTCGAATCTTATTGCAAGTCATTTGTTTCAACTATTTTTTTGGTTTTTGGGGGTTCATTTGATTGCTTTAAAGATAATTTGTGCTAAAATACATCAATACTTGGAGTTTAGCCCAGTGGTTAACTTATTTACTTTAGAGCTAGGGGACGCGGGTTTGAATCCCAGCCCCCCATAGATGTTTTGCTTGATCAGTTGAGATGTGCTTTAGTGTTTTTGAAGATTGATTTGAGATCGGGTTACTATCAGCTGAAGGTAAAGGATGTGGACATACCGAAGACAGCTTTCCATACACGATCTGGGCACTATGAGTTCTTGGTAATGCCTTTCGGTTTGACTAATGCCCCAGCTGCATTTATGGACATGATGAACCAAGTGTTTCACGAGTTTTTGGATATATTTGTAGTAGTGTTCATAGATGACATCTTAGTGTACTCCAGAATCGAGGAAGAGCATGATGAGCATTTGCGATTAGTGCTTCAGACCTTGCTTGAGAACTAGTTGTATGCCAAGTTGAGTAAGTGCAAGTTTTGGATTATGGAGGTAGTCTTTTTAGGTCATGCGATTTCAGACAACGATGGGATTTGTGTGGATCCCAAGAAGATAGAAGCAATAGTGAATTGGAAACAACCGAAGTCAGTGATCGAAATTCGTAGTTTCCTAGGCTTGGCGGGGTATTATCGAAGATTTGTCGAGGTATTCTCGAAGATTGCAGCACCTTTGACTAAAATGCTTCAGAAAAATGTTCCGTATGAGTGGACGGATGCAAGGCAAAAAGCGTTTAAAAGGTTGAAGAAAGTATTGACCGAAGCTCCTATTTTGATTCAGCCTGAACCAGAGAAAGAGTTTGTGATCTACTGTGATGCATCGTATGGTTTAGGTTGTGTGCTTATGCAAGAGGGTAAGGTTGTAGCTTAGGCTTCAAGACAGTTGAAAGTCCACGAGAAGAATTACCCCACTCTTGACATAGAGTTAGCTGATGTAGTGTTTGCTTTGAAGATTTGGAGACACCACCTTTATGGTGAGAAGTGCATAGTTTACACCGACCACAAGAGTTTGAAATACTTGATGACTCAGAGAGAGTTGAACTTAGACAGCTAGGTGGTTAGAGCTTCTTAAGGACTATGACCTTACGATAGAGTACCATCCGGGTAAGGAAAACGTAGTGGCCGATGTTTTGAGTAGAAAAGTGGCAGTTGAGTTGCAAGCTATGTTTGCGAGATTGAGTGTGTCGTGGGATGGCAGCTTGATAGCCGAGCTACAGGTTAAACCTTCATTAGTTTAGTTGATTCGGGAGAAATAGTTGCAAGACGAATCTTTGGCACCACACGTGCAAGATATAGCCGAGGGTAAACCCACAGACTTCTGTCTTGGTGAGAATGGAATTCTACGTTTCAAGGATAGGGTAGTTGTTCCAGAAAATGCTGAGTTGAGGCGTGTTATTCTGAATGAAGCTCACAATAGTCATTTTGCTATGCATCTGGGTAGTACGAAGATGTATCGTGAGTTGAAAGATGAGTACTACTGGATTGAGTTGAATTAAGATGTGGCCGGGTTTGTGAGTAAGTGTATAGTTTGTCAGTGAGTTAAGGCCGAGCATCAGTTACCTTCAAGTTTGTTACAGCCGTTGAAGATTCTGGAATGAAAGTGGGAACGTATTACCATGGACTTTGTGTCAGGTTTACCATTGATTCCTTCGAAGAAGAATTTAGTATGGGTGATAATCGACATATTCACTAAGTGTGCTCATTTCATACCTATTCATACTACCTACACCTTAGACAAGTTGGCCGATCTGTACATCAGTGAGATAGTGAGATTACATGGTGTACTGAAGTCGATTGTGTTAGACAGAGATTCGATGTTTACAGCTAGATTTTAGGAGTGTTTGCATCGGGCCTTGGGTACTCGGTTGAACTTCAGTACTTCGTATCACCCACAGTCAGATGGTCAGTCAGAGAGAGTGATTCAGGTGTTAGAGGACATGTTGAGGTGTTGCATCATCGACTTTCAGGGTTCTTGGGAGAAACACCTACCGTTAGAAGAGTTTGCGTACAATAACATTTATTAGGCTAGTATTCAGATGGCACCGTATGAGGCTTTGTATAGTAGGAAGTGTAAAACACCTATTTGTTGGGTCGAGGCCGGACAAAAGCTTATACCTATGCCTGACTTGCTTAAGGGCACCACCGAGAAGGTAAAACTGATTTGTGATCGCTTGAAGGCAGCTTCAGATAGACAGAAATCGTATGTCAATTTGAAGAGAAAGGAGATAGAGTATGCTATGGGCAAAAAAGTATTTTTGAAAGTATCACCTTGGAAGAAGGTGATGAGGTTTGGAAAGAAGGGTAAGTTAAGTCTGAGGTTCATTGGTACTTACGAGGTAGTTGAGATGATTGGTCCTGTTGCGTGTAAAATAGGCTATCGCAATTGTAGTGCAAGTGTACACGACGCAAGTAGTAAAGTGATACTAAGTATCGAATATCGTCTCCACATGGATTGGGCTAATGACTTCACCTAAATTCACTGCACGAAGTAAAGAAAATATTTAAGAGAATTGTCACGAGAATAATAAAGTAAGCGTAAATAAAAAGAGTAGAAATATCAAGATAGAGAGAATAGGCTGGTATTGAATTGCTCAGTAGTGCAGGTATTGAAGAGTTTAGGAAATCCAGTTCTGTCGTCGCTCCCGTCGCCGACAGCACCTGTCACGGCGGCTGTCCGTTAGCTGTCGCGACAACGAACACACCAACTCCGTACTCCAAGTTTGGCAAGAATCCCAGATCTGCCTTGGCCTATCCCTAGGTCCAAGTCTGTCGATGATCATGTCTTTGATGATACCTTCCGGCGTGAATCGAAGGATGAACACCGATGTGTATGAATTCTTCCTTAGCCACTTAACCTCGCCCTATCCCTAGGCACGAGATAGTTCAACTATAAACTAGAGAACTCGCTCTTATCTCTTTCGTATACTTAACTCTCCCGATGCTAAGTAAATAGATAACCTCACAATGCTCTCCCGATGCTCTTGCAAGATATTAAAACCGAAATAAGAGAACTTGAAGTTTATTTTATTGAACTTAGAAAATCCTAAAACAAAACAACCCTTGCAACTACTTTACAAAACAACCCGTGGCCCTAGGGGGTTTTTAGAACATGTCGACGACGGGTAAACGGCGGAGGGGTTTAGGTTATCGGTTATGGGGTATGATGTCTCCTAGGTTAAAGCTATGCCCTTATATAAGCTTTGGGCTCAAGTATTCTAAGGGCCTGTTTTTGGTTGCGTTTGGCAACCAAAAATCACTTTTTTAAGTGCTTTTAGTTAAAACAGGCTGTTTTTGGTTGCTTTTAAAACTAGCTTTTCCACCCAAACCAAGAAGCTGGATTTTATAGCTTCTTGGGTGGAAAAGCTAGTTTGAAAATAAAATTACTTTTTTACCCTTATTATTTAATTATCATTTATTGTTAAAATAATATTTATGCATATATAATTGTAAAATAATATATATTTTATAATATTTATATTGAAAATAAAATTGTTTTATTTGTACTTTATTTTATATTTATTATTAATGTGTAAGTGGTATGCTCGTATATAATCTAAAATGTAGTTTATATTTTCAAATTAAATTTTATAAAAAAATAATTTTTTATTATAATTAAAATTGATTTATTTCATAAATCATAACATTAATTAATTTGAACAACCACCCAAATTACTTTTACTTTTCAATATCATGTCTAAAATAGACATTTTATCTCCTCAAAATCACTTTTTGACATCAATGACAAACACTAACCAGTTTTTCAAAACTACTTTTCAACAGCTAGTTTGAAAATCACTTTTTTCACCGCACTTTTTAAAAGCAACCACAAACTAAGCCTAAGTTAACAAGGATTACAACTTTAATGAAAAGTAAGATTCTATTAAATGCTTAATCTCTAAGGATTCCTACTTTTCAGCCGCCTCCTTGTTTCATGGGAATTCTTCTCCTCGAGCTTTGGCTTGACATATCTTTCGATCCGGGGCTTGGAAAAATATTTGGCTTTCACACGACAGACGAGCAGATTTTTCTCTATCTATCGAGGTCCACTTGACTTTTCCTCTTCATCAGGCTGCTGTCACCTTGCTGTCACGACAGGTCCTTGGCAGCTTCGTCCTTGTCGTCTACTTGTCCAGTTCAGCTCTTCTGCTTCTCTGCCCTGCGCCTGCCTTCTTCGTCAACTATGGCAGTAACCTGCAAAATTAGCCATTTTTTAGTAGAATCCGTGCCTTTATTGAATTTGTGATGTTTTACTGTAAACTGACCTAAATGCAATGCAATGATGCTTGAATGCAGCAGAAATATGGGTTAAAAAAGGTGTAAATAATAGAACTTTTACACACTCAACACACCCCCAAACTCAAGTTCTTGCTTGCCCTCAAGCAATTAAACCTAAAAGAAGAGAAAATATTTTTGTGTTGGCTTTCAAACAGTGAACTGTCCCTTACCCGTCGCTCATTCTCTGTGGCGGCAGCAACCTGTCGGAGGGTTTTAGGATCTGTCCGGAATCTCCCTATAGCTCTCGTGTAGTGTGTGCATTCTTGTGAACAGTTATATGCTAAGACTCTCTTAGTTTCACTAGAATATTCAACTCTTAACTCAAATTTTTATGCCAAAGTTTTATCTTTTGAATGAACTTTTTCATGTTTCTTTGATTTCTTTGTTTTGACTCGATTTTTTTTTCTATTTTTCAAGCTAAAGTTTGACTAGAGCCAGTTTTAGGCACCTCTAGTTAACTTCCTAGAGCCAGTTTCGGGCACCTCTAGGGCTGTTGAGTCTCTTTTCTAAACTTCTTTCCTAGAGCCAATGTTAGGCACCTCTAGGGGCTATTCAAGTGCTAAGCTTCCTATTCTAGTTTGGCTGAAAGAAATCTAGGCAATATAACAGTCACAATGGTGTTTAAGTTTTCAGAACTATAGAAAGGCTCTAAACTTCTCCTTAAACTATCCTAAAGATGCTGCCACGACAGAGCTGTCATGACAGGTAAGTTAACTTCACAGTTTTAAACCAACAGTTTTATTATTATATTTTTTTTAAGAGAACTTTAATAAAATAAAAGACACAACAATAAATAAACAGATGTACTTAAGACTCCATTAATGATGGAGGGTTGCCACCCCCAAACTCGAGGGTTGCATTGCCCTCAATGCAAAATGACAGATAACATGCCAGGAGGTACATCACAAAATAAATATAAGCAGGCAGCAGGAAATAAAAAAGAAAAGACTTAAATTGAATCGCTGTCCTCGCTGCTGCTGCTAACACGGATCTGACGGCGGCGTCTGGGCTGTGGAGGAGGCTGGGCAGGTTCAGGGGCAGGTGCAGTGGCAGGTTGCTCCACGAGCTGGATGTCGGAACTGCTACCACTGTCCCTTGTGCTGGTGGTGGTGGTGCTAGCCTTGGGCATAAGTTTCCTGTCTGCCACGTGTTTTATCCTCTTGACAGGCGTAAACTCCCTCTCCAAATTCCTCATGATCAGAGGGCTGTCATCGGAGGCTGGTCTCTTTGTTCCTCTTGCAGCGGTTTCGGCCGTTGGACTGCCTGCTGCCGTCGGGGCAGGTGATGGAGTGAAAGCGGTAGAGTGGGAATGTGAGGAGGCAGGTGGTGTGGGTGTGTGGACAGGGGAGGGGATATGGAAATAATGGGCAGGAAAAGTAGGGAAATTAACATTCGGAAAATTTAAAGTGTGGGTAATGAAGTTTACCGTCGAATTCGTGAAATCCCGGATGAAGGTCATCAATCCCAGTTGTCTCTCTTCCACTCGTTTTATCGCAGCAAGGATGTGGGCAGACTGGTCTGTCAGAGCGGTGGCGGCGGCAAGTTCAGTGGCAGGCTCCTCATCTGAGTGTGTGGGTGAGGCAGTTGGGTTAAAGGAGGAGATAGGAGTAGCTACTACCAGCTCCATTAGGCTGTTGATGTTGTTATCTGTCCAGCCTCTGCCCTTGATTAGTTTGTCGGAGGGCTCCTCGGGGACAGCAACACAGCGACATAGGGAAGTTATTGTGAACGACAGGCAGAGGCGGGAGTCGGAGCGCAATGTGCAGTCCAGGATGTTGTCCCTCATATACCGGCCCACATTGATAGGCCTGTCGTGCATGATTGAGTGAATTAGGGCGAGCCGCTGCTGGTTCACCGTCGTGTGGTGGGAGGAGGGCATGATACGCTTTTTGATGAAAGCGTTCCAGAGTTTGGCTTCCGGGAGTAGCTACCCCCTTTTTACGGAGTGGGGGTTCTTTTTGCTTGTGGTCCAGGTTGTTCCTTCCTCTGTCACTTCCGCCATGACAGCATCATAGGCGGCCGCATCGAGGGTGTCTAGAAATTTCTGGTGAGCATCATCATCGGGGCCAAAGTAGAGGCCAAACATGTGGTTGATGCTGTCAGCTGTGAAGGGCACCTTTACTCCTCGAACGGTGACAGATATTGCTGATCTGCTGTCGATAGCAGCATAGAACTCCCGGACTAATGTGTCATTCAGCTCTGCGGGTTGTTCGACGAATTGCTCCCATAGTTGAGCCGTGATCGCCCTTGTGATGAACGGTCGGAGTCCCATGTTGGGTGCCTGTCGGATGTAAACAAAACCCCTTTCCTCCCATAACTCCTTTGTGGCGAAGGGCGTCGCAGCTGCTGGAGAAGAGGTTGAGGCAGCACTACGGCGGGTCTGTCTAGACGACATATTAGTTGCAAGGGTTGTGAAATAAAGAAAGCAATGAAAAACTAGAGGAGAAAGCAAGGAAGAATAAGTAGAAGTGAGTAAAAATGAAAGTGCAAACGGTGTTTTATAGCGGTCGAGGAGCTGCCCATTTAATACCGTAACGGCAGGCGAGAATAACGGGGTGACTGTTGCGATTTAGCGTGTCTGACGCGTCTGACACGCATTTATGCGTCTGTTATGCGTCTGCCGCACACTTCTGCGTCTGCTGCGTCAGTCTGTTGACAGCCTGTCTTATCCGTCTGCGGCAGCAGCCGAAACGACAGGCTTCAATAAATGGGCTCTGTTGGGCTAATGGATAGATGGTGGGCTTGGATCACTTCTTCTTTTCTTCTTGACTCCTTTATTTCCTAAAGACAGAAAAATAAAAACATTATTCAGATAAAATAAACCTAATTTCCTAATAAATAGTAAATAATAAATAATAATAATAGTAAATAAATTAGGTTAAATTAGGGCTGCCTTGTGGGGCATCTCTTAAGATAACTACTTCCTGTATTCCTGGGGCTTCAGTCCCCTGATAATGCTTGAGGCGCTGTCCGTTGACTTTGAATTGGTGCCCGTCTTTTAATGATTGAATCGTGATGGCACCATGGGGAAAAACTTGGACCACTTGGAACGGGCCGGACCATCTAGATTTTAGCTTTCCTGGGAAGAGTTTCAGTCTAGAATTGAACAACAACACAAGCTGCCCTGGGCAGAATTGTCGTGGCAGCAACTTCCTATCGTGCCACTTCTTAGTCTTTTCCTTGTAGATTCTTGCATTGTCATAGGCCATTGTCCGTATTTCATCGATCTCGTTCAAATCTAACAGCCTTTTCTGGCCTGCCTTGTCCAAGTCCATATTCACTGCCTTGATTGCCCAGTATGCTTTGTGCTCGATCTCGACAGGCAAGTGACAGGTTTTCCCATAAATCAAACGGTATGGAGACATGCCCAATGGAGTTTTAAAAGCTGTCATATATGCCCATAATGCATCATTTAGAAGTAAAGACCAATCATTCCTAGTTGGCTTAACCATCTTCTCAAGAATGTTCTTCACTTCCCTATTGGATATCTCAGCCTGTCCATTGGTCTGCGGGTGGTATGCTGTCGCGATCCTGTGCTTGACACCATATTTCTTCAAGGCGGCAGCAATAACCCTATTGTCAAAATGTCTCCCTTCATCACTGATAATCGCCTTAGGGATGCCAAATCTAGAAAAGATGTTTTTGTGTAAAAACTTTTGGACCGTTTTGGCATCATTCTTTTGAGTTGCGATTGCTTCTACCCACTTGGAGACATAGTCCACTGCTAGGAGGATGTATAGATTTCCATATGAAGATGGAAAGGGTCCCATAAAATCGATCCCCCAAACGTCGAAAATCTCGACTTCTAGGATGTTCTGCAGTGGCATCTCGTTTCTCCTCGAGATGTTACCTGTCCGCTGGCACCTGTCACAGTTCTTGTAGAAGTCCTGTGCATCTTTATACAGTGTCGGCCAGTACAACCCTGACTGCAGCACCTTGGCAGCAGTTTTATTGCCTCCTAAGTGACCTCCATATTGTGAAGCGTGGCAGTGATGGAGAATGTCTTCTTGCTCTTCTTGTGGTACGCATCTCCTTATAATCTGATCTGCACACATTTTGAAAAGGAGAGGTTCGTCCCAATAATAATGCTTAACATCATTTTGGAACCTCTTCCTGGCTTGATAATTAAGATCAGAGGGCAATATGCCACTAACTATAAAATTAACGAAATCAGCGTACCAGGGGATTTCAGAAGACTTACCTGCCGCCATGGCTGTCGCGGCAGCGATTGCGGCAGCAAAGAGCTGCTCATCTGGGAAGGTTTCCAATATGTGTGTCTCATCAATGGGTAGACTCTGTCCCGTCTCCAGTCTTGACAAGTGATCTGCCACCTGATTCTCTATCCCTTTTTTGTCCTTGATCTCAAGGTCGAACTCTTGTAGTAGCAAGATCCACCGTATCAATCTAGGTTTAGCATCTTTCTTTGCAAATAAATACTTAAGGGCAGAATGGTCTGTGTGCACTATTACTTTCGTCCCAAGTATGTAAGAACGAAACTTGTCAATGGAGAACACCACAACTAACAGCTCCTTTTCTGTGGTGGTATAGTTCACTTGGGCGTCATTCAATGTTTTGTTGGCATAATATATGACATGAAACAGCCTGTCTTTGCGCTGCCCAAGTGCTGCCCCGACAGCATAGTCACTAGCATCACACATAATCTCAAACGGCTGCTTCCAGTCTGGTGGCTGTACTATGGGGGCTGTTACTAGCTTTTCCTTAAGAACCTTGAATGCTTCAGTACATTCATCATTAAAGTCAAAGGGTCGGTTCTGCTCCAAAAGATGGCATAGGGGCTTCGTGATTTTTGAGAAATTAGCAATAAATCTCCGATAAAACCCAGCATGCCCTAAAAAACTCCTTATGCCCTTGACTGTGGTTGGCGGCGGCAGCTTCTCAATTACCTCTATTTTTGCCCTGTCGACTTCTTTCCCACGGCAGCTAATCTTATGGCCTAGGACGATCCCCTCATCCACCATAAAGTGGCATTTTTCCCAATTTAGGACCAAGTTTGCTTTTTCACATCTTTCAAGAACCTTTTGTAAATTTCCTAAACAACTCTCAAAATCGTCTCCAAAGACAGAAAAGTCATCCATAAAAATTTCCAGGAAGTCCTCCACCATGTCGGAGAATATGGCCATCATGCACCTCTGGAAGGTGGCGGGTGCATTACATAATCCGAATGGCATTCTCCTAAATGCGTACGTTTCGTAGGGGCATGTAAAAGTCGTCTTCTCTTGATCCTCTGGTGCAATAGCAATTTGATTGTAACCTGAGTAACCATCAAGAAAACAATAGTAAGGTTTACCCGCTAATCTATCAAGCATTTGATCAATAAAGGGTAAAGAAAAGTGGTCCTTTCGGGTAGCTTTGTTAAGCTTCCGATAGTCCATACAAACCCTCCAACCGGTCACAGTCCTGGTTGGGATTAACTCATTGTTCTCATTGGTCACCACGGTCATTCCTCCTTTCTTGGGAACGCATTGCACCGGGCTCACCCATTTGCTGTCGGAGATGGCGTAAATAATTCCAGCATCTAACCATTTGATTCTCTTTACGCACTACCTCCTTCATCGCATGGTTTAGCCGTCTTTGGGCATCTATAGTCGGCTTATGATCTTCCTCTAAAAGGATTTTGTGCATGCATAACGCCGGACTAATGCCTTGTATATCAGCAATCGTCCATCCAATCGCCTTCTTGTGCTGCCTCAACATGTCGATTAGCTGTCGTTCCTGTGGCAGCTTAGAAGAGATGATTACGGGCAACGTATCATTCAAACCAAGAAAAGCATATTTAAGCTGCCCTGGCAGGGGCTTCAATTCTAAGGCAGGTGGTTCAACAATAGATGGCTTTTGGATTAAATGGTTATTCGAAGTATATTCCAAAGGTTCGAATAACTTACCTGGGCGATTGCTTATCCAGTTTACCTCCTCCTGATCTGCAGTATTAGATGAATCGGATTTAGAGGAGTTGCTGTCATCATCGCTGTCGTGACAGGCCTGTAGGTGGCTGCCGTGGCAGTGACCGAATTGAATATCGTGACAGCCCGACCTGATGCAGGGTTGATCAAGGGTAACATCAGTGATAGCCTTGCATTCCTCGTCCACATCAGCGTGTTTCATTGCTTGGAGAACATTCAACTTAATCTCTTGATTGTTTACTCGCATGGTGAGTTCTCCTTTCTCCACATCAATCAGTGATCTTCCCGTGGCTAAGAAGGGTCGCCCAAGGATGATTGGTGCGTTCTCGTCTGCTTCACAATCTAAAACAAGAAAGTCAGCAGGAAAAATAAACTTATCCACTCTTACCAAAATATCTTCGATTTTTCCCTCTGGATGAACGTAAGAGCGGTCTGCCAGCTGCAAAGTGACTGTCGTGGGCCGCGCCTTCCCAATACCTAATTTCTGAAAAACCGATTTGGGCATTAGATTAACACTAGCACCAAGATCACAAAGTGCCTTACCCACGAATTTATTTCCGATTACGCAAGGTATGATGAAGCTCCCCGGATCCTTCTTTTTCTGGGGTGGCTGCCGGTGAAGAATGCTCATGCAACCTTCTGTCATCTTTACCGTTTCAAACTCCCCAAGTTTAGATTTTTTTGACATAACATCCTTGAGAAATTTAGCATAACCGGGCATCTCCCTAACGGCATCTAACAGCGGAATATTAATATGAACCTGCTTAAAAATATCATAAATCTTTTGAAGTTGAGATTCATGCTTAGCTTGCTGTATCCGTTGAGGGAAGGGTGGTGGGCGACGGTAATCAGCAATGCGTCCTTCCCACTGCATGCGAATCTGAGGACGATAATCATCTTTTTTCTCCTCTGTCGCTTCTGCTGTCGTGACAGGCTCATCGGCAGCAGTCTGTTTATTACCTGTCGGGGCAGCTTCCTCGGCAGGTTTATCTAAGGCAGGTTCCTTTACTGATTCAGCTTCCTTTTCCGGCCCTGGTAGTTCCTTCCCACTCCTCGTAGTAATCGCCTTACATTGCTCATGTGTGGGTGATCTAGCATTTTCAGTATTGCTAGGAAATCCTCCATTCTGCCTTGGCTTAATGTGTTGCGACACCTGACCCATTTGTGTCTCCAGAGATTTCAAAGTAGCTTCATGGTTTGTCATCCTCATCTCCGTTTTATCCATGAAGTTCTCTGTCTTCTTGACAAACTGATTCATATTCTCAATGTAAGTACCGGTTTGAGACATGAAAGTGGCCAGAGTCTGTTCCAATATACTAGTCGTGGCAGCTGGTGGCTGCTGTTGCTGCGGCAGCGACGGCAGGTTCTGCGGCAGCTGCTGTCGCGTCAACAGTCTAGGACCTCCCTGATTCTGATTATGTGCTTGAGGATTCAGGGCATTGTTGGGATTACTCCAGGAGAACTTAGGATCCTTCCTCCAATTGGGATTATAGTTGTTGGAATTATAATTTGGCTTGTAGTTTCCAACATATTTTCCCTCTTCTACATTTATTGGGCACTCATCCCTACTGTGGTTTCCCTCACAGATATCGCATACTTCCTCAACAGCAAATCCTTGTAAACTATCATCATTCAATAACCTTTTCATTGCTTTAGTAAGGAATGCTACCTGTGATTTCATCGTGCTGTCGGCTTCGTAGTCCTTGACAGCAAGTACCCGCTTACCCCCTCTTCTTGCAGTCGGAAACTGCTCCTCATTCTTGACCAGATTTTTCAAAACTTGCAAGGCCTCGTCTGGATCCTTATCTAATAGTAACCCATTTGCTGCAGAATCAATTCGGATGCGAGTTTGTAGGTTGGCAGCATTATAGAACTTTGTAACCTGATTCCAGACGGGGAATCCATGCATTGGGCAGTTTCGAAGAAGAGTAGTAAATCTGTCCCAGGCCTCGTGCATCGGCTCGTCATCTTCTTGTTGAAAAGTAGCAATTTCGTTACGTAATCGCTCAGATAAATGCGAAGGATTAAAACGAGATAAAAATTCAAGAGATAAATCTGCCCAAGTTACGATTGAACCCGGTGTTAGTTTATTCCACCAAGTTTTAGCTCTATCCCTCAATGAATGAGGAAATAACTGAAGCCTCAGTATCTCCGGACTAACTCCTGGTAGCCTAAACGAACCACAGATCTCCTGGAACGTTTTGAGATGCTCTCTAGCATCCTCTGTTGCAGCACCACTAAACTGCCCAGCGTTGTTGATCATACTAAACATGACAGGCTTAAGTTCGAAGTTATCAACATCAATATCCGGCAGCGTGGTCTCCAGCTCTACATGATCGTTCAGCATGTAGTCACGACATGACCGTCGTCCGGCTGCTGTAGGCGGATCACCGACAGGCGGCATACCATCGCCAGCGGGCGGATTACGGGCCATCTTCTCTAGCTGTTCCTCAAGGTATTCGTTTCTGTCTAAAAGGCGGCGAAGTTGTTTCTTGAGATTGAAGGAACGTTCAACTTCTGGATCTAATGGATACTCAGGATCTTCACCTCTTTTAGATCTGCGCATAAACCAGAAAACCTCGTGAAAAGCAAGAGTTGAAAGTACTAAAGAAAAAATAAATAGAAAAAATAAAAATAAAAGTAAAAACAAAAACGAAAAGTGCAATAAAAGAAAGGTGTAGTTATGTTGCCAATCCCCGGCAACGGCGCCAAAAACTTGTTGCGTGTAAAATAGGCTATCGCAATTGTAGTGCAAGTGTACACGATGCAAGTAGTAAAGTGATACTAAGTATCGGATATCGTCTCCACAGGGATTGGGCTAATGACTTCACCTAAATTCACTGCACGAAGTAAAGAAAATATTTAAGAGAATTGTCACGAGAATAATAAAGTAAACGTAAATAAAAAGAGTAGAAATATCAAGATAGAGAGAATAGGTTGGTATTGAATTGCTCAGTAGTGCAGGTATTGAAGAGTTTAGGAAATCCAGTTCTGTCGTTGCTCCCGTCGCCGACAGCACCTGTCGCGGCGGCTGTCCGTTAGCTGTCGCGGCAGCGAACACACCAACTCCGTACTCCAAGTTTGGCAAGAATCCCAGATCTGCCTTGGCCTATCCCTAGGTCCAAGTCTGTCGATGATCACGTCTTTGATGATACCTTTCGGCGTGAATCGAAGGATTAACACCGATGTGTATGAATTCTTCCTTAGCCACTTAACCTCGCCCTATCTCTAGGCACGAGATAGTTCAACTATAAACTAGAGAACTCGCTCTTATCTCTTTCGTATACTTAACTCTCCCGATGCTAAGTAAATAGATAACCTCACAATGCTCTCCCGATGCTCTTGCAAGATATTAAAACCGAAATAAGAGAACTTGAAGTTTATTTTATTGAACTTAGAAAATCCTAAAACAAAACAACCCTTGCAACTACTTTACAAAACAACCCGTGGCCCTAGGGGGTTTTTAGAACATGTCGACGACGGGTAAACGGCGAAGGGGTTTAGGTTATCGGTTATGGGGTATGATGTCTCCTTGGTTAAAGCTATGCCCTTATATAAGCTTTGGGCTCAAGTATTCTAAGTTAACAAGGATTACAACTTTAATGAAAAGTAAGATTCTATTAAATGCTTAATCTCTAAGGATTCCTACTTTTCAGCCGCCTCCTTGTTTCATGGGAATTCTTCTCCTCGAGCTTTGGCTTGACATATCTTTCGATCCGGGGCTTGTAAAAATATTTGGCTTTCACACGACAGACGAGCAGATTTTTCTCTATCTATCGAGGTCCACTTGACTTTTCCTCTTCATCAGGCTGCTGTCACCTTGCTGTCACGACAGGTCCTTGGCAGCTTCGTCCTCGTCGTCTGCTTGTCCAGTTCAGCTCTTCTGCTTCTCTGCCATGCACCTGCCTTCTTCGTCAACTATGGCAGTAACCTTCAAAATTAGCCATTTTTTAGTAGAATCCGTGCCTTTATTGAATTTGTGATGTTTTACTGTAAACTGACCTAAATGCAATGCAATGATGCTTGAATGCAGCAGAAATATGGGTTAAAAAAGGTGTAAATAATAGAACTTTTACACACTCAACAGGTCCCGTTGCTTATAGATTGAGATTACTGACCGAGTTAGAAAAGATTCATGACGTGTTCCATGTTTCGATGCTTCAGAAGTATAGACCATATCCGTCTTACTTAATGCCAGTGGAAGAGATCGAGTTGAACCTAGATTTGTCGTATGATGAAGAGTCGGTTGAAATTCTTGCTACGGATAGTAAAGTGTTGCGTGGGAGGTCTATCGAGTTAGTCAAAGTTTTGTGGAGACACCGAGGTGTGTAATAATACTTAGGCAATGGGCATGCTAGACTTTTGTGTTTGGGGAGTTGATGTCCAGACTCTTTTGTAGTTATTTTTGTTGCTAACATGTTTTGAATGTTGATATCGTGCTATGTTGAGGCTTGTTATGGCTTTTGGTTAATTGCTATGTGTTTTGACTTGTTGATGTTTTTGAACTAAAGTGTTCTTATGAGCTTTGGGTTTAAGATTCATATTTGCGTGTATGCATGTTTGAAGCTTGTCTTTAGAGTGATGTGCCTTTAGATTGTTTGTTTAATATGTTGCCATGTGGTTTGTGGTCTTTCGGGATAAGTTTGGGAACATTTAGGGATGCCAAAATGCATTTTCGGGCCAATTTGTGCCTAGGTGTTTCGAAACGTCTGGTGTTGTTTCGGAACGGCCAAGCTTTTAGGGCACCCATATCGGAATGAGGGTGGTGTCGTTCTAGTACGTTTTACCTCTGAGGAATTCTATTTTGAAACTATGAGGAACCGTTTCGAAACGTCCTAATGTTGCTTTTTGAATGAGAGCCCACGTTTCAGAACGAGCAGTTCTCTTCCGAAATGTAGGTAGTTAAAGTGGTTAAAAGGGCATCTTTGGATGTTTCCAAATGTCACGCTTTAGTCCCTAATGCATGTATGCTTCATAAATGAGTTTACATGTATCCTTTGTGAGGGTTTTGCCTCGTGTGCATCGACCTTGACTAATAAACTATTTTGGTAAGGTTAATTTACCGTTATGCCCATTGCTTGGTTAGTATCAGTGTCTGCTCTTTCGCTATTTTCTGTCTCACAAAGGTTCAAACATGACATATAAACAAGATAAATAAAAAGGAAAAAATAATAGGGTTGCTAATCGGGGTGAGGCCTTAACAGGTTTCGCTTCGGTTTTCCCCGTGTAACCCGTTAGGTTCGGTCTGGTGGCTAGGCCGGGACGAGGGGGTTACATATTTCCATTGATGACATGATACTATGTTTTTATTATGAATAAAGAGCATGCCGTGTCTATTATATAATTAATATTATGATTATCATTGAAGTATGTTATATGGCATCCATGTCATTCATCGTTTTGTGACTACCTCACTAGGCAAAGTATGTCTAATGCATTCCATTGCATCCATTTCAGGTTAGTCAAGTTTTGGGATCGAGATCGAAGGAGTTGAAGCGTTGCACAAGTCACAATCAAGCTATAAGTAATGTATATTGACCCTTTGAAACTCCTAGTTGGTGGCAAGGTCTATGTATAAGTGTATTAAGTCCCTTTTGATGTGCCTATGTTATGGTTAAGTGTTATAAGTGTGATATGTTTAAAATGAGTTTTCTATATAGTAAGAAATGGCCTTAAATGCATGTTTTGGCACTAAAAGGTAAAAACCGGGTAAATGGATTCATATGGCTCTAAAATTTGACATGCAAGTCAAATTTATGGTTATAATGTTTTGTGTAAAGTTTCACTAATTTTGGACACTGTTTGATAAGTTAAAATGAATGAAAACCAGCAAGAATATGTCATTATAGGTCAGGTCGTATCGAAACGGGTGATGGCGTTTCGATATGGATAAGCATTATTGAACCTGAGAAAACAGGGGGTACCGAAATAGATTACGGATGTTTTGGAACATTTTGCCACTAGAATCCATCGTTTCGATACGGGTTCGTAGCGTATCAAAACATGTCAAAGTCTAAGTCAAAGGTAGCCAATCCGTACCGATACAGAGCTTGCTCGTATCGATACGGTCAAAGAGTGTTGAGTGTGTAAAAGTTCTATTATTTACACCCTTTATAACTCATATTTCTGCTGCATTCAAGCATCATTGCATTACATTTAGGTTAGTTTACAGCAAAACATCACAAATATATTAAAGGCACGGATTCTACTAAAAGATGGCTGATTTTGTAGGTTGCTACCATAGTTGACGGAGAAGGCAGGCGCAGGGCAGAGAAGCAGCAGAGCTGAACTGGACAAGCAGACGACGAGGATGATGCTGCCATGGATCTGCCGTGACAGCAAGGTGACAGCAGTCTTATGAAGAGGAAAAGCAAAGTGGACCTCGATAGATAGAGAAAAATCTGCTCGTCTGTCGTGTGAAAACCAAATAATTTTCCAAGCCCCGGATCAAAAGATATGTCAAGCCAAAGCTCAAGGAGAGGAAATCCCAAGACACAAGGATGGCGGCTGAAAAGTAGGATACTTGGAGATTAAGTCTTTATTAGAATCTTACTTTTAATTAAAGTTGTAATCCTTGTTAACTTAGAATACTTGAGCCCAAAGCTTATATAAGGGCATAGATTTTAACCTAGAGAGAGAGGATACTCCATACCCCATAACCGACAAAAAAAACCCCTCCGCCGTTTACCCGCCGTCGTTATGTTCTAAAACCCCCCTAGGGCCACGGGTTGATTTGTAAAGTAGTTGCAAGGGTTGTTTTGTTTTAGGATTTTCCAAGTTCAATAAAATAAACTTCAAGTTCTCTTATTTTGGTTATTAATATCTTGCAAGAGCATCGGGAGAGCATTGTGAGGTTATCCATTTACTTAGCATCAGGAGAGTTAAGTATACGAAAGAAATAAGAGCAATTTCTCTAGTTTATAGTTGAACTATCTTGTGCCTAGGGATAGGGCAAGATTAAGTGGCTAAAGAAGAATTCATACACATCGGTGTTCATCCTTCGGTTCACACCGGGAGGTATCATCAAAGACTTGATCATCGACAGACTTGGACCTAGGGATAGGCCAAGGCAGATCTGGGATTCTTGCCAAACTTGGAAGTATGGAGTTGGTGTGTTCGCTGCCGCGACAGCTAACAGACAGCCGCCGCGACAGGTGCTGTCGGCGACGGGCGCGACGACAGAACTGGATTTCCTAAGCATTGCAATACCTGCACTACTGAGCAATTCAATACCAGCCCATTCTCTCTATCTTGATATTCCAACTCCTTTATTTACGTTTACTTTATTATTTCTCGTGACAACTTTCTAAACTATTTCCTTTACTTTTGTGCAGTAACTTAAGGTGAAGTCATTAGCCCAATCCCTGTGGAGACGTTATCCGATACTTCGTATCACTTTACTACTTGCGTCATGTACACTTGCACTACAATTGCGATAGACTCTTTTACACGCAACAAGTTTTTGGCGCCGTTGCCGGGGATTGGCAACATAACTACACCGTTCCTTTATTGCACTTTTCGTTTTTGTTTTTGTTTTTGTTTTTATTTTTATTTTTCTTTTTTTCGTTAGTACTTTCAACTCTTGCTTTTCACGAGGTTTTCTTGTTTATGCGCAGATCTAAAAGAGGTGAAGATCCTGAATATCCATTAGATCCGGAAGTTGAACGTTCCTTCAATCTCAAAAAACAACTTCGTCACCTTTTAGACAGGAACGAGTACCTTGAGGAACAGCTAGAGAAGATGCCCCGTAATCCGCCCGCTGGTGATGGTATACCGCCTGTCAGCGACCCGCCCGCAACAGCCGGACGACGGTCCTGTCGTGACTACATGTTGAACGATCATGTAGAGTTGGAGACCACGCTGCCGGATATTGATGTTGATAACTTCGAGCTTAAACCTGTCATGTTTAGTATGATCAACAATGTTGGACAGTTTAGCGGTGCTGTGACAGAAGATGCCAGGGAGCATCTCAAGACATTCCAGGAAATCTGTGGTTCGTTTAGACTACCAAGCGTTAATCCGGAGATACTGAGGCTTCGGTTATTTCCCCATTCCTTGAGGGACAGAGCTAAAACTTGGTGGAATAAACTTACGCCGGGTTCAATTATGACTTGGGCAGATTTATCTCGTGAATTTTTATCTCGTTTTAATCCTTTGCACTTATCTAAGGGATTACGTAACGAAATTGCTACTTTTCAACAGGAAGATGACGAGCCGATGCACGAGGCCTGGGACAGATTTACTACTCTTCTTCAGAACTGTCCAATGCATGGATTCCCCGTCTGGAATCAGGTTACTAAGTTCTATAATGCTGCCAACTTACAAACTCGCATTCGAATTGATTCAGCAGCAAATGGACTATTATTGGACAAAGATCCGGACGAGGCATTGCAAGTTTTGAAAAATCTGGCCAAGAATGAGGAGCAGTTTTCGACTACAAGAAGAGGGGGTAAACGGGTACTTGCTGTCAAGGATTATGAAGCCGACAGCACGATGAAATCACAGGTAGCCTTCCTCACTAAAGCAATGAAAAGGTTATTGAATGATGATGGTTTACAAGGATTTGCTGTTGAGGAAGTATGTGATATCTGTGAGGGAAACCATAGTCGGGATGAGTGCCCAATACTAGTAGAAGAGGGAAAATATGTTGGAAACTACAAGCCGAATTATAATTCCAACAACTATAATCCAAATTGGAGGAAGGATCCCAAATTTTCCTGGAGTAACCCCAATAATGCCCTGAATCCGCAAGCATCAGAATCAGGGAGGTCCTAGATTGCTGACGCGACAGCAACAGCCACAGAATCTGCCGCCGCAGCAGCAACAGCAGCCACCAGCTGCCACGAGCAGTATATTGGAACAGACTCTGGCCACCTTTATGTCTCAGACCGGTACTTATATTGAGAATATGAATCAGTTTGTCAAGAAGACAGAGAATTTCATGGACAAAACGGAGATGAGGATGACAAATCATGAAGCCACTTTGAAATCTCTAGAGACACAAATGGGTCAGGTGTCGCAACATATTAAGCCGAGGCAGAATGGAGGATTCCCTAGTAATACTGAAAATGCTAGGCAGCCCACACATGAGCAGTGTAAAGCTATTACTAATAGGAGTGGGAAGAAACTGCAAGGGCTGGAAAAGGAAGCTGAAACAGTAAAGGAACCTGCCTTAGATAAACCTGTCGAGGAAGCTGCCCCGACAGGTGACAAACAGACCGCTGCCGATGAGCCTGTCACGACAGCAGAAGCGACAGAGGAGAAAAAAGATGATTACCGTCCTTAGATTCGCATGCAGTGGGAAGGACGTATTGCTGATTACCGTCCACCACCACCTTTTCCTCAACGGATACAGCAAGCTAAGCAAGAATCTCAACTTAAAAAGATTTATGATATTTTTAAGCAGGTTCATATAAATATTCCGTTGTTAGATGCTGTTAGGGAGATGCCTGGTTATGCTAAATTTCTCAAGGATGTTATGTCGAAGAAATCTAAACTTGGGGAGTTTGAAACGGTAAAGATGACAGAAGGTTGCATGAGTATTCTTCACCGGCAGCCACCCCAGAAAAAGAAGGATCCGGGGAGCTTCATCATACCTTGCGTAATCGGCAATAAATTTGTGGGTAAGGCACTTTGTGATCTTGGTGCTAGTGTTAATCTAATGCCCAAATCTATTTTTCAGAAATTAGGTATCGGAAAGGTGCGGCCCACGACAGTAACTCTGCAGCTGGCAGACCGCTCTTACGTTCATCCAGAAGGAAAAATTGAAGATATTTTGGCAAGAGTGGATAAGTTTATTTTTCCTGCTGACTTTCTTGTTTTAGATTGTGAGGCAGACGAAAACGCACCAATCATCCTTGGGCGACCCTTCTTAGCCACGGGAAGATCACTGATTGATGTGGAGAAAGGAGAACTCACCATGCGAGTGAATGATCAAGAAATCAAGTTGAATGTTCTCCAAGCAATGAAACATGCTGATGTAGACGAGGAATGCAAGGCTATCACTGATGTTACCCTTGATCAACCCTGCATCAGGTCGGGCTGTCACGATATTAAATTTGGTCACTACTGCGGCAGCCACCTACAGGCCTGTCACGACAGCAACGACGACAGCACTGACGACAGCAACTCCTCTGATTCTGATACATCCGATACTGAAGATCAGGAGGAGGTAAATTGGATAGGCAAACGTCCAGGTAAGTTATTCGAACCTTTGAATTATACTTCGGATAACCATTTAATCCAAAAGCCATCTACTGTCGAACCACCTGCCTTAGAACTAAAGCCTCTGCCAGGGCAACTTAAATATGCTTTTCTTGGTTCGAATGATACGTTGCCCGTAATCATCTCTTCTAAGCTGCCGCAGGAACAGGAACGACAGCTGATCGGCATGTTACGACAGCACAAAAAGGCAATTGGATGGACGATCGCTGATATTCAAGGCATTAGTCCGGCATTATGCATGCACAAAATTCTTTTAGAGGAAGATCATAAGCCGACTATAGATGCCCAAAGGCGGCTAAACCATGCTATGAAAGGGGTGGTTCGTAAAGAGATAATCAAATGGCTAGATGCTGGTATTATTTACGCCATCTCTGACAGCAAATGGGTAAGCTCGGTGCAATGCGTTCCCAAGAAAGGAGGAATGACCGTGGTGACCAATGAGAACAATGAGTTAATCCCAACCAGGACTGTGACCGGTTGGAGGGTTTGTATAGACTATCGGAAGCTTAACAAAGCTACCCGAAAGGACCACTTTCCTTTACCCTTTATTGATCAAATGCTTGATAGATTAGCAGGTAAACCTTACTATTGTTTTCTTGATGGTTACTCAGGTTACAACCAAATTGCTATCGCACCGGAGGATCAAGAAAAGACGACTTTCACATGCCCCTACGGAACATACGCTTTTAGGAGAATGCCGTTTGGATTATGTAATGCACCTGCCACCTTCCAAAGGTGCATGATGGCCATATTCTCCGACATGGTAGAGGACTTCCTTGAGATTTTTATGGATGATTTTTCTGTCTTTGGAGACGATTTTGAGAGCTGCCTCGGCAATCTACAAAAGGTACTTGAAAGATGTGAAAAAGCTAATCTTGTTTTGAATTGGGAAAATGCCACTTTATGGTGGATGAAGGGATAGTCCTTGGCCATAAGATTAGCTGCCGTGGCATAGAAGTCGACAGGGCTAAGATAGAAGTAATTGAGAAGCTGCCGCCGCCGACCACAGTCAAGGGCATTAGGAGTTTTTTAGGGCATGCTGGTTTTTACCGAAGATTCATTGCAAATTTCTCAAAAATCACCAAGCCCCTATGCCATCTTTTGGAGCAGAACCGACCCTTTGACTTTAATGAAGAATGTACTGAAGCATTTAAGGTTCTGAAGGAAAAACTAGTAACAGCCCTCATAGTACAGCCACCAGACTGGACACAGCCATTTGAGATTATGTGTGATACTAGTGACTATGCTATCGGGGCAGCACTTGGGCAGCGCAGAGACAAGCTGTTTCACGTCATATATTATGCCAGCAAGACATTGAATGACGCCCAAGTAAACTATACCACCACAGAAAAGAAGCTATTAGCTGTGGTTTTCTCCATCGACAAGTTTCGTTCTTACATACTTGGGACGAAAGTAATAGTGCACACAGACCATTCTGCCCTTAAGTATTTGTTCGCAAAGAAGGATGCAAAGCCTAGATTGATACGGTGGATCCTGCTATTGCAAGAGTTCGACCTTGAGATCAAGGACAAGAAAGGGACAGAAAATCAAGTGGCAGACCACTTGTCAAGGTTGGAGACGGGACAGAGTCTACCAATAGATGAGACACACATACTGGAGACTTTCCCAGATGAGCAGCTTTTTGCTGCCGCAATCGCTGCCGCGACAGCCATGGCGACAGGTAAGTCTTCTGAACTCCCCTGGTATGCTGATTTCGTTAATTTTATAGTTAGCGGAGTACTTCCTTCTGATCTTAATTATCAAGCCAGGAAGAGGTTCCAAAATGATGTTAAGCATTATTATTGGGACGAACCTCTTCTTTTCAAAATGTGTGCAGATCAGATTATAAGGAGGTGTGTACCACAAGAAGAGCAAGAAGACATTCTCCATCACTGCCATGCTTCACAATATGGAGGTCACTTAGGAGGCAATAAAACTGCTGCCAAGGTGTTGCAGTCAGGGTTCTACTGGCCGACACTGTACAAAGATGCACAGGACTTCTACAAGAACTGTGACAGGTGCCAGAGGACAGGTAACATCTCGAGGAGAAACGAGATGCCACTGCAGAACATTCTAGAAGTCGAGATCTTCGACGTGTGGGGGATTGATTTTATGGGACCCTTTCCATCTTCATGTGGAAATTTATACATCCTCCTAGCAGTGGATTATGTCTCCAAGTGGGTTGAAGCTATCTCCACTCAAAAGAATGATGCCAAGACAGTCCAAAAGTTTTTACATAAAAATATCTTTTCTAGATTTGGCATTCCTAAGGCGATCATCAGTGATGAAGGGAGACATTTTGATAATAGGGTAATTGCTGCCGCCTTGAAGAAATATGGTGTCAAGCACAGAATCGCGACATCATACCACCCACAGACCAATGGACAAGCTGAGATATCTAATAGGGAAGTTAAGAACATTCTTGAGAAGATGGTTAAGCCAACTAGGAAAGATTGGTCTTTACTCCTTAATGATGCATTACGGACATATCAGACAGCTTTTAAGACTCCGTTGGGCATGTCTCCATACCGATTGATTTATGGGAAAACCTGTCATCTGCCTGTCGAGATAGAGCACAAAGCATACTGGGCAATAAATGCAGTAAATATGGACTTGGACAAGGCAGGCCAGAAAAGGCTGTTAGATTTGAACGAGATTGAAGAAATACGGACAATGGCCTACGACAATGCAAGAATTTACAAGGAGAAAACAAAGAAGTGGCATGACAAGAAGTTGCTGCCACGATAGTTCTGCCCAGGGCAGCTTGTGTTGTTGTTCAATTCTAGGTTGAAACTCTTCCCAGGGAAGCTAAAATCTAGATGGTCTGGCCCGTTCCAAGTAGTACAAGTTTTTCCCCATGGTGCCATCACTATCCGATCATTCAAAGACGGGCACCAATTTAAAGTCAATGGACAGCGCCTCAAGCACTATCAGGGGACTGAAGCCCCAGGAATACAAGAAGTGGTTACCTTAGGAGATGCCCCACAAGGCATCCCTAATTTAACCTAAGTTTTATTTTTATTTATTTTTATTATTATTTATTAGGTAATAAGGTTTATTTTTAGTTGAATAATGTTTTTTCTATTTTCTGTTTTTAGGAAATAAAGGAGTCAAGAAGAAAAGGAGAAGTGACCCAAGCCCACCATCCATCCATCAGCCCAGCAGAGCCCATTTATTGCAGCCTGTCGTTCCAGCTGCCGCGCACACACGGATAAGACAGGTTGTCAACAGACTGACACGGCAGACGCAGAAGCGTGTGGTAGATGCGTAACAGACGCATAAATGCGTGTCAGACGCGTCAGACACGCCAAATCTCAACAGTCGCCCCGTTATTCACGCCTGCCGTTACAACATTAAACGGGCAGCAACTCGACCGCTATAAAACCCCGTTTTCATTTTCATTTTCCTCACTTCTGTTTATTCTTACTTGCTTTCTCCTCTCGTTTTTCTTTGTTTTTCTTTCCTTTCACAACCCTTGCAACTAATATGTCTTCTAGACAGACCCGCCGCAGTGCTGCCTTAGCCTCTTCATCAGCAGCACAGTCGCCCTTCGCAACTAAGGAATTATGGGAAGAAAGGGGTTTCATCTACATCCGAAAGGCACCCAACATGGGCCTCCGACCATTCATTGCGAGGGCTATAAGGGCTCAACTATGGGAGCAATTCGCCGAACAACCGACAGAATTAAACGACACATTGGTGAGGGAGTTCTATGCTGCCATCGACAGCAAGACGGCAACATCAGTAATCGTCCGAGGGGTAGAGGTACCATTCACAGCCGATAGTATCAACCATATGTATGGCCTCTACTTTGGTCCCAACGATGATACCCATCAGCACTTCTTGGACACCCTCGACTCTGCCGCCTACGGTGCTGTCATGGTGGAGGTGACAGAAGAAGGGACGGAGTGGACTACGAGCAAGAAAAACCCCAACTCCGTAAAAAGGGGGCAGCTACTCCCAGGAGCTAAGCTATGGAACGCTTTCATCAAGAAGCGTATCCTGCCGTCTTCCCATCACACGACGGTAAACCAGCAGCGGCTCGCACTCATTTATTCGATCATGCACGACCGGCCTATCAAGGTGGGCCGTTATATGAGGGAAAGCATCTTGGATTGCACTTATCGAACAACCTCCCGCCTCTGCTTACCATTCATGATTACTTCACTCTGCCGCTGCGCTGCTGTCCCAGAGGCACCCATCGATAAACTGGTCCAAGGACGAGGCTGGACCGATAACAACATTACCAGCCTCATGGAGCTAATAGTCGCAACACCCATCAACTCCTTCAACCCGACTGCCTCCCCAGCAGAATCATCCGAGGAACCTGCCACTGAACCTGCCCCTGAGCCTGCCGCAGCAGCCGCCCAGACCGACCAATCTGCACAAATCCTTGCCGCCATACAGCGGGTGGAAGACAGACAATTGGGGCTGATGACATTTATCCGGGATTTCGCCGACTCAACGGTAAATTTCATTACCAATACTTTAAATTATCCCGATGTTATTTTCCCCACTTTTCCTGCCCACTATTTCCACATCCCCACCCCCGTCCACACACCTACACCACCTGCCTCCCCACATACCCATTCTACTGCTTCCACCCCATCACCTGCCCCAACGGCAGCTAGGAGTCCTCCGGCCGACACCCCCGCACGTGGAACGAAACGACCGGCCTCAGATGACAGCGAGGCGGAACCTTCTATTAGGAGGAATTTGGAGAAGGAATTCACGCCTGTCAAGAGGCAGAAACATGTGGCAGACAGAAAGCTAATGCCCAAGGCCAGCACCACCACCAGCAGCACTTGGGATAGCGGCAGCAGCTCAGACATCCAGCTCGTGGAGCAACCTGCCCAACCTCCCCCACAGCCCAGACGCCGCCGTCAGATCCGTGTCAGCAGCAGCAGTGAAGAGAGCGATTAAAATTTAAGTCTTATATTTTCCTTTTATTGCTGCCTGCTTCTTTTTATATATATTTTGTGATGTACCTGCCTTCATTTTACCTGTCATTTTGCATTGAGGGCAATGCAACCCTCGAGTTTGGGGGTGGCAACCCTCCATTTTAATGGAGTCTTAATACATCTTTAAATTATTGTTGTCTTTTATTTAAAATATATATATATATATATAAATCAGAAAAGACTAAAACTGTTGGCTTAAAACTGTGAAGTTAACTTACCTGTCATGACAGCTCTGTCGTGACAGCATCTTTAGGACAGTTTAAGGAGAAGTTTAGAGCCTTTCTATAGTTCTGAAAACTTAAACACCATTGTGACTGTTATACTGCTTAGACTTCTCTTAGCCAAACTAGAATAGAAAACTTAGCACTTAGAGTAGAAAAGACACTAGACTCTCAGGAAACCTAGAGGTGCCCAACACTGGCTCTAGGCAGATAACCAGAGAAAAAACTTCTAGAGGTGCCTATCACCGGCTCTAGACAGTTAACTAGAGGTGCCTGAAATACTAGCTCTAGTAGAAATGAGAAGAAATTAAAAGAAATCAACTAGAGGTGCCTTATTCTGGCTCTAGTAAGGAAAAGAAAGAAATCAGTCTCGTAAGAAAAACTCTAAACAAGCTAAAGTATAATATTCTAGTGAAACTAAGAGAGTCTTAGCATATAACTGTTCACAAGCATGCACACACTGCACAAGAACTATAGGGAGATTCCGGACAGATCCTAATCTTTCCGACAGGTTGCTGCCGCCACAGAGAACGAGCGACGGGTAAGGGATAGTTCACTGTTTGAAAGCCAACACAAAAAAATATTTTTCGTTTAGGTCTTAATTGCTTGAGGGAAAGCAAAAACTTGAGTTTGGGGTGTGTTGAGTGTGTAAAAGTTCTATTATTTACACCCTTTATAACCCATATTTCTGCTGCATTCAAGCATCATTGCATTACATTTAGGTTAGTTTACAGCAAAACATCACAAATATATTAAAGGCACGGATTCTACTAAAAGATTGCTGATTTTGTAGGTTGCTGCCATAGTTGAAGGAGAAGGCAGGCGCAGGGCAGAGAAGCAGCAGAGCTGAACTGGACAAGCAGATGACGAGGATGATGCTGCCATGGATCTGCCGTGACAGCAAGGTGACAGCAGTCTTATGAAGAGGAAAAGCAAAGTGGACCTCGATAGATAGAGAAAAATCTGCTCGTCTGTCGTGTGAAAACCAAATAATTTTCCAAGCCCCGGATCAAAAGATATGTCAAGCCAAAACTCAAGGAGAGGAAATCCCAAGACACAAGGATGGCGACTGAAAAGTAGGATACTTGGAGATTAAGTCTTTATTAGAATCTTACTTTTAATTAAAGTTGTAATCCTTGTTAACTTAGAATACTTGAGCCCAAAGCTTATATAAGGGCATAGATTTTAACCTAGAGAGAGAGGATACTCCATACCCCATAACCGACATAAAAAACCCCTCCGCCGTTTACCCGCCGTCGTTATGTTCTAAAAAACCCCTAGGGCCACGGGTTGATTTGTAAAGTAGTTGCAAGGGTTGTTTTGTTTTAGGATTTTCCAAGTTCAATAAAATAAACTTCAAGTTCTCTTATTTTGGTTATTAATATCTTGCAAGAGCATCGGGAGAGTTAAGTATACGAAAGAAATAAGAGCGAGTTCTCTAGTTTATAGTTGAACTATCTTGTGCCTAGGGATAGGGCAAGGTTAAGTGGCTAAAGAAGAATTCATACACATCGGTGTTCATCCTTCGATTCACGCCGGGAGGTATCATCAAAGACTTGATCATCGACAGACTTGGACCTAGGGATAGGCCAAGGCAGATCTGGGATTCTTGCCAAACTTGGAAGTACGGAGTTGGTGTGTTCGCTGCCGCGACAGCTAACGGACAGCCGCCGCGACAGGTGCTGTCAGCGACGGGCGCGACGACAGAACTGGATTTCCTAAGCATTGCAATACCTGCACTACTGAGCAATTCAATACCAGCCCATTCTCTCTATCTTGATATTCCAACTCTTTTATTTACGTTTACTTTATTATTTCTCGTGACAACTTTCTAAACTATTTCCTTTACTTTTGTGCAGTAACTTAAGGTGAAGTCATTAGCCCAATCCCTGTGGAGACGATATCCGATACTTCGTATCACTTTACTACTTGCGTCGTGTACGCTTGCACTACAATTGCGATAGACTCTTTTACACGCAACAAAGAGGAAAAGTCAAAAAGGTTTATCATCGTCCACCCGTATCGAAACGCCCATGAGCGTTTCGATACAGAGTTAGTTAAAGTGGTTAAAAGGCCAAAACATGCATGTCAAATTTCGACTTTAACTTTCATGCAAGTCAAAAAGGTTGACCATCGTCCACTCGTATCGAAACGGCCCTGAGTGTTTCGACACAGGGTTAGTTAAAGTTTTTAAAAGGCTTAATCTGAAAGTTTGCATTGTTTACAATTTAGTCACTGAGTTTTGAATGATTAAATTGGATGAGTAAACGATCACCGTTTTGTATGAAAGTTTACAGACTTGCTAATGTTGTATTGAATTTCAATGTGGTATAGTCTAATGCATCGAAGGACCTCTAATTTTTAGATTTACAAAATATTCCCTAAAACTTGTAATAACTACAAATTGGCCCCAATTGGCTAATTACTGCTTTTTAATGAGTGAATTGACTAAGATGTATATCCGATAAAGTTTTAGTGGTGTAATATTGTTTAAGTAATTAATTTGGAATGAAATTTTATCGCACCGAACACTGTATCGTTCACCGATAGCATGCTCTGACCCGATTCTCTACTAGGCCGGGAAGAGGGTGTTACATTAGTGGTATCAGAGCTAGAGTTTAGTCGGTTCTGGACTAAACCTATGCATGTTTGTATTGTTTGTTATGTTACTTTGCCACCTAGAAGTTATTATGTTGAGTATTGTGACTTGCAAACTAATCCGATCTCTTTATAATATAGATATGTCTCAAACCAATAAAGCTCGTGATAATGAGCTTGCTACTGACTCCTCGACTCATGGAGAGGAGGTACGAGGAGGAAATCCTTTGAACCCACAGAACCCTCATGTTCAGGGTGTGGAGCCTGAAGCACCTACGGCTCAGGCAGCGTGTTATCCGAACATGGCTTATATGTTCCAGCAATTCATGAATGTGATAAGAACTAATCAAGTTGTGCAACCTACGCCACCTGTTGCTCAACCTCCTCGAGCCCCTATTGATAAGTTATCTCAATACCGAGCCTACACCTTCGCTGGTCAGAATGATGACAATCCTGAAATTGCTGAGTTTTGGTTAGACAATACCTTAAGAATCTTGAATAAGCAATTACGATGTTCGAATGAACATAAGCTTGAATACGCCCTTGCATTGCTTTCTGGTGAAGCTCTACAATGGTGGGAGACTACCATTCTTACCGTCTCCGAGGATACCGTGAATTGGGAGTTCTTCCTTAAAGAATTTGTAAGAAGTACATAAGTGAATTTTATCTTGCCGAGAGGCGAAGCATCTTCCTTCATCTTAAACAAGATGGACGGCCAATCGAGTAGTACATCCACGACTTTTGCAAGTACTGTAGATATGGTGCTGAATTTATCAAGAAGGAGGAAGAAAAGTGTCGAATGTTCATTGCTGGACTTAACGGTGAGTTACGTCCGACGTTCATAGCATTGTGCATCACTGATTTCCAAAATCTTGTGAACAAAGTTAAAGCTACGGAAGAAGCACAAAGAAGTCAGAGAACTAGTGGATCCAACAAGTCTGAAAAGGGAAGAATCATGGCTTGGAGCAGAATGTGTATTCACAACCTTCCCAACTTGAGTATTTTGCTAAACCTCAAGTTGTGGCTTGTTCCCCTTCAGGTGTTAATCCCATTGAGACTGTTGTTGGCTCTAAACAAGAGACAAAAATTTCCAAGTGTAATTTCTGTCAGCGACGACATGAAGGGCAATGTCGTAAGAAGTCTAATGCTTGTTTCTTTTGCGGAGGGTTGGGTCACCTCATTCGATAATGCCCAGAGAACCCTTACAAACATGTTTCTATATCGACTAATCCATCCTCTGCTCAATCTTTTCAAGGAAAAGGAGCAAGGCAAGGATCCCTCAGAAAATCTAGAGGTTCATCTAAAACATCGTACCGACCCAAATCTAAAGCTTCTGCACAAATGTACCACATAAGAGGCAAAGAACAAGTGGATGATCATGACATCATTTTAGGTAAAAATTCGAGGACGAATTTTTCTTAAAGGGGGAGAGTTGTAACACCCCGAAAACCGGTTTAGTCGAAATTGTATTCCGATGATCGGAATATTGATGTTAAAGTGTTCAAATATTGCATCTTTGTCGTCCTGTATAGATTATATTGTTAAGAGATCTTAAATGAACTTATCTTTAGGTAAGACTTCCTTGAAATGTCTAAATTAATGTTTTCAAGCTAGGCATTTCGACACAGTCAGACCCATACCGAAATGGCCTAGGCAAGGTATTTCGAAACGGTTAAGGGGCATTCCGATACGATGTCACTGTATTAACTAATTTTTGAACTTTTACTCAACCGTTTCGATACGGTTTCACTCGTTTTGAAACGGGTCCCTATTTCAAATAAGTTTAAAGGAAAAATTGAAAGGAAATGATAAGGTGATGACTCACCTGCTTATCCATGCCTTCTCCACGTGATTGTCATTAGGAAAGATGACTAATGGTCATCTATATGTTTGATATTGATAATTATAGAAAGGATAAATAATATTTTAAAGCTTACCCTTGGTTGAGGGAAACATTCCCATTGGTCCTTGGTGAGGTGGGGTAATGATTGGGGATGTAGCTAATTTTAAAATAACAATAAGGGAGCTTTTATCTCTTGTTTGAGTTCCACCGAGACAAAAACCCATCTTTTGTTCAAAAGGATAAGCAAGCACCACCATTGTCATCTTCAACCTTGAGCACCCAAGCATACACCCCCCTATTTGGACTTCATGAGCTTAAGCTTACCTTGATTAAGAACATCGATTCATAGCTATCGATCGGGTAAGTGAAAGCCCTAAGTTAACCATCGATTCTCTTGGCTATTGAATGCTCAATTTCAAGCTTTAAGTTAAGCTTTGTCTATTAGCTAATGGTTAATCAAGTATCGGTATTGTCATATTGATTCTAATAATCTCTTATTGCTTTTCCTAGTGCAAGAAATGGAAAAGATTAATCCATCGTCTCCATTGAAAGCTAGGAATAAGGGTATCGCCATCTAAGAGCCTTAGGAGCTTCAAATTGTTAAGGTGAGTGTAGTCGGAGTCTCGAGGGTGGCTAGGTGCCATCTCGAATCATTGTTTATTGATTTACTAACCATTTATTTTAAGGGATTTGCATGGAGCATTGTTGTAATCCATATTGGTAAGTTTTGGTAAGTATTGCATCAAATCATTATCCACAACATTGCTATCATTGTCATGGAAATCATTGAAGCATTGGCATGTAGAATCATTGACATGAGCTTATTGCTATTGCTTATTGCTATGACTAAATGATTATTGAAATATTGTCAATGAATCATGGATATTGAACTATTGATTATTGGACCTTAGATTCAAAGTATTGGATACAATTGACATGCTATAGAATTCATGAGCTCAGTGTACGGGTGGACTACGCTCCTAGGGCAACGGCCTAGATTGATTTTGCGAGCCGGAGGGATGTATTATGTATTGGTCTTATTGGCGATGTCGGCGGGTTGATCATTCATTGGTTTGGCGAGGATGTGGAATTCGTGTATCCATATACCATGAATCGATCCAAGAGGACTATTGGTTAATGATATTGATTTGCTATGAAATCATGATATTGCCATTGGTGACATGATACTATATTTTTATTATGAATAAAGAGCATGACATGTTTATTGTATAATTAATATTATGATTATCATTGTAGCATGTTATATGGCATCCATGTCATTCATCATTTTGTGACTACCTCACTAGGCAAAGTATGCCTAATGCATTACATTGCATCCATTTCAGGTTAGTCAAGTTTTGGGATCGAGATTGGCGGAGTTGAAGCATTGCACAAGTCACAATCAAGCTATAAGTAATGTATATTGACCCTTTGAAACTCCTAGTTGGTGGCAAGGTCTATGTATAAGTTTATTAAGTCCCTTTTGATGTGCCTATGTTATGGTTAAGTGTTATAAGTGTAATATGTTTAAAATGAGTTTTCTATATAGTAAGAAATGGCCTTAAATACATGTTTTGGCACTAAAAGGTAAATACCGGGTAAATGGATTCATATGGCTCTAAAATTTGACATACAAGTAGAATTTATGGTTATAATGTTATGTGTAAAGTTTCACTGATTTTGGACACTGTTTGATAAGTTAAAATGAATGAAAACCAGCAACAATCAGTCATTACAAGTCAGGCCATATCGAAATGGGTGATGGCATTTCGATACGGGTATGCATTATTGAACCTGAGAAAACAGGGCGTACCGAAACGGGTTACGGACGTTTCGAAACATTTTGCCACTGGAATCCATCGTTTTGATACGGGTTCATGGCATATCGAAACGGGTCAAAGTCTAAGTCAAAGGTAGCCAACCCGTACCGATACAGGGCTTGCCCGTATCGATACGGTCAAAGAGGAAAAGTCAACAAGGTTGACCATCTTCCACCCGTATCGAAACGGCCCTGAGTGTTTCGACATAGGGTTAGTTAAAGTGGTTAAAAGGCTTAATTTGAAGGTCTACATTGATTACAGTTTAGTCACTGAGTTTTGAATGATTAAATTGGATGAGTAAACGATCACCGTTTTGCATGAAAATTTATAGACTTGCTAATGTTGTTTTGAATTTCAGTTTGTAATAGTCTAATGCATCGAAGGACCTCTAATTTTTTATATTTACAGAATAGTCCCTAAACTTGTAATAACTACAAATTGGTCCTAATTGGCTAATTACTGCTTTTTAATGAGTGAATTGACTAAGATGTATATCTGGTAAAGTTTTATTGGTGTAATATTGTTTAAGTATTGAATTTGGAATGAAATTTTATCGCACCGAACACTGCATCGTTCACCAGTAGCACGCTCCGACCCGGTTCTCTACCAGGCCAGGAAGGGGTGTTACAGAATCACAGTGTTGCATTGGGAGAATTGATGAAGACAAGCCTTGTAACTTTGAAGAGGAGGATCATAAGACTGGTGTTTTCCCAAGGAGCAGAAGTTATGTTGTTACAAATAAGAAAACTGTTTTCTCGTAAGCTGTTTATTTACAAGTGAAATTTGTAAGGAAGTTACACAAAGGGACTTGTGATTCTGGTTTTTTGGCAAGTTTTTGGGAAACTTACTCATTATTTTGATAGTTTTAGTTGTTGTTTATTGATATAAATATTGTTCATGTACTTTATTAATGGTGTTTGCATGAAAATTACAGTAAAAATTTATACATAATATGTTTCAAATCCAGTGTCGTATTTGGGCCTGGGCAGGAAGGGCACCTGCCCAAGGTGTATAAGTTTTAATAATACCATCTCATATAAATATTATGGCCCATAATTTTTACAAAAACTATCCTATATAAATATTAGCACCAATCTATATAAACGCAAGGGCCCATAATTTTATAACAGGTACTCTATATAAAAATTTGGGCCCATAATTATATAAAACCAACTTTAATTTTTACCTTTTATGGAAAATATTTAATATTTTTTAACATGGAAAGCATTTAATAAATCATTTATCACTAATGTAGAAATTTAATTTTCCAATGGCACAACTTTAATTTTTAACCATTTAATAATATTGCTTTAATTAATAAATAATAATGGTAATAAGGCTTTAAATAGATAAAAAAAACACCTCATTTGTGGATTACATGCAATTAATTTGAGCCAAAATAATAACCGTAATAAATCTTGAATTTATTTATAAATATTATTTACATTAATTTATTATTTACATTTCAATTTCTCACCCATATTTCCTCTTCCAATTTTCTTATTTTATTTACTTATATTTTCATAATTATTATTCACAATATTTGTGAGTTTTTATTTGATTTTAAAAGATTAAAATCTTTGAATAATGATAAATTGAAAAATCTTGCACAAATTTTAAATCTACTTTTTCTCATAATGATTTGTGTGATGTTGATGCAGATGATCTTTTTTCAGAAAATTGTTGCAAGTGACTTTACCAAATGAGTTATTGTCGGCATTTGAAATTTTCAAGTTTGTCAAAATTGTGGATTGTTATCCAAATATTTCAATTGCTTATCGAACCCTATTAACTATGCCAGTGATAGTTGCATCTACTGAAAGAAGTTTTTCGAAGTTAAAATTGTTGAAAACCTATTTGAGGTCATCAATGTCACAAGAAAAGTTGAATTGTCTAGCTATTTTATGTATCGAGAAAAATATGTTAGACCATATTGACGTAGTCACATAGATACTATTATTAGTGATTTTGTATCTAAAAATGCTTATAGAAATTGTTTTGCATGAGTAGTTGGGTATTTAATAATATTTATTGATGTTTTATATTTGAATTTGATGTATTTATTTTTTGAGCGTGACAAAAAGTTTAATTTACAAATAAATAACTTTATTTTTATTTACTCTCAAATCCATTTTTTCTGCACTTATTATTAAGGGCTCAATTTTTAGGTTCGCCCTAGGGCCATCGAAATTTTAGAAACGAGCCTGTTCAAATCTTAAATCTTGTAATCCCTCTGTCCCATTAAATTTATCCATTTAGTGTTTTAAAATTGTCTCACTCAAAATGTCTCATTAAAAAAAATCAACTGTCATCTTAATTATTTTAATCATTTTGAACCATTCTTTTTTAAACAATTTAGTCCTCAACGTTTTATTTTGGGTTAAAATGACCCCTCTGCGGATGAAAACTGTTAGTCAACTAACGATAAACAACTTAAAATGACTTAACAGAATGATACCTCAAAAGAAAAAAATATTTTATATAATTTTGTAAAATTATTTTTTAACTAATAATCATTTTGAATCATTCTTTAAAGTCAACATATTTGTCTATCTAACACTGCTACCACAGCGTGCATTGTCATGTATGTTTGTCACGTCATTTCAAGTCATTTGTCGTTAGTTGACTAATAGTTTTCAATCGTATAAGGGCTATTTTGACCCAAAATAAAACGTTGAGGGCTAAATTACTTAAAAATATACGCTAAAATAACTATTTAATCATGTTAGGGACAAATTTTAACATTGTGTCTAAAAACTAGAAAATTTTCATAGAAAAGCAAATCAAATATATAAAAGATTTATCTCGATGTTGGGGCATTTTCTATTTGCTGATTACGACATAGTGCCTGAATCCCCTTATACTTTATTGTAGAAGTGATGTCAATGTTTTGAGTACACTTAAAAAAGCAAGATTTAAGGATCTGTTTAAAAGGTAGAATTTTAGGTTAAGGTTTAAAATATTATGAGTAAGGTGTATTATTAGGGTTTAGGATTTATGGTTTAAGATTTAAAGTTTTAAAAATTTTGGATGGATGATCATATGATAATACAATTACCATATTCTAAAACAAATTAAAACAGACACGTGGTAACTCCCTAAATGGGCGTCTCAGCGGGGAATGACGATTCAGCGGGGAACGACATTTCAGCGGGGAATGGCCGCCGGAAGGTATGGACGATATTTGTGGGCAGAATATCGAAAACTCTACATTGGAAGGGTTTGTGGCAAGTATTTGACAGGCACAGTGTGGTGATCGATGCTTTTATTCCACAAAAAAGGGCAAAGGATGGATCTCGTTTTGGTTTTGTACGAATGGGGAGTCGTCATGATGCCGATCGGGTTATAGAACGACTGCACAATAAATGGATATATGGATCGCGTATATCAGTAACCATGGCGAGATATGGTGACCGTGATTTCCTTTGGAGAAAAAAAAGGAGAAGTGCAGGATTCGGACAATCGCAACAAGCATCACAGAGTGGAGTGAAGGGGCAATCGGACGTCCAAGGCTTAGATTCAAAGATAAAGGGTGATTCTTTTGAGGTGGTACATGGGCATGTGGATGAGGATAAGTTGTATATTCTTCATAATTGCATGATGGGGTGGTGTAAGAAGCATTGGAGCCTTAAGGAATTAGCGTCACAGATGAATCTTCTATGTTTACAAGGTTTCTCCATTTTGCGCATTGCGGGGCCTATGATCCTCTTGATGTTCATGGACTCCTCCATCCGAGAGAAGGTAGTGGGGATGACGGTTGTACGTGAGTGTTTTTCCAAGCTAGAGAGGTGGTCGCCGGAATTGGTCTTATCGTCAAGAAGGACATGGCTTTCAGTGAGAGGCTTGCCAATTCACGCGTGGTCACATGAATCATTCGCGAACATCATGAAAGTTTGGGGATCTCTTGTGCGTCTAGCTGATGTAACGGAATCACCAACGTCTTTTGAATGTGGCTGATTTCTAATTGAAACAAACACCATGGATTTTATAGATTCAATCCTCAAGCTGGAAGTTGTAGGATTGACGTATAATTTGCATGTTAAAGAGTTGAATATGTTTGGTCCGCTGGTGGATTGTGAGTGCACAACGGTGATCTCCGTAGATGAAAGTAGTGAGTCGCCGGAATTGAGTTCATCAGAATATGTGCCTGAGTCGAGATTGAGAGATGAGAGAAAGATTGAGGATCTCATGGAGTTAGAAAAAACGGTGCCTCAGGATTGGCATTGTAATCAACTTTGAGAGGATAATCGTCGGGAGGACCTACGCATCGTGAGTCTCTCATCTGATCGCTCTGGTTCGATGTCAGGGAGGGTTGCGGACCAACGGGAAGTGGTCGCGATTGGTGAAGCTGATATGTCTATTAGGATTTCGCCATTGTGTGGGGATAGCACGGGACCAAAGAGTCCTACTTCGAATGGACACCGGGTGAGATATGTAATTTTGAATTCGAATGAAAATTTGTTACAACCAAATGAGTTGGCTGCAGGTGATGGGATTCCAAATCAGGATATGGGGGAATTGGTTAGGAACAGCCCGCACAAGATAGAAGGTTTAGGCAGTTTTCCTGAAGGGGAGGTTCATGGTCAGCGGACCGATTTTCAAAATGTTTCAGAAGGGGACAAGGCTGTCTCAATGTGGATAATGGTGTTGTCCGAAAAATGAAATCAGCCAATTTGTTATCTGGTGTAGTAAAGTCTCAGAAGCCTGGGAGGGGGAGGCCGAGGAAAGGGTTGGGTCGTGGCACAACTACAGTGGCTGATGCATCTTTGACCGACTCGGATCTACAACATAGGCAACTTATTCTACAGCGTAAAATTGCAGCGACGGTGGCATTAGGCAACCTAGTGGGTGTTAAATCTATTGTCCGTGAAGAGGAAATTATTAAGGATTTGTCACAGGTGCTATCCGAAGGCACCCGTGTGTTGTAATAATGCGTATTTTGAGCTAGAACATTAGGTGGTTGGATTCCGTTTTGAAGAGGCGAGGGGTGTGTAACGTTATCCAAAACAGGGGATAGATATGGTTATGTTCCAGGAATCGAAACTAGAAGAGGTATCGCCTTTGGTGGTTGCTAGTCTATGGTTCAGTGATGGTTTTGAGTGTGTAATTTCGCCATCGATAGGTGCTTCAGGAAGGTTGATGATGATTTGGGAGGGTTCGTGGTTTTTGATGGAGTTGGTAGAGGTCGATCGTAATTTTGTTATAGTGTAGGGGCGTTGGAAGCCGGATGATTTTTTGTGCTGCATTATTGTTGTATACGCTTCTTGTGATGTAAATGAGCAAGCATTATTGTGGTCACGCAAGGGGAGTTGATTAGCGGCTTTCTGGGACCTTGGTGTGTGGCAGGGGATTTCAACTCGGTTCTTTGGTCGTCGGAAAGGGCTGATTGTAGCTTAATGCCGAGTGGTATCGATGTTTTCTCTTCTTTTGTGGATTCTGCGGGCTTAGTAGATTTGTCGTTACGGGGGAAGCAATTTACTTGGTTTGGTAGGGGTAATCGCCGAAGTCGGATTGATAGATTTTTAGTGTCGCCATTATAGGTGGATTGTTTCTCTAACATTGAACAGGTTTCTCTTCCTCGAGGGATATCGGATCATGCCCCATTGCTTCTTTTGTGTGACGATAAGGATTGGGGTTCTCACCCCTTCCGTTTCATTAACTGTTGGTTAGACGAAAAGTGAAATGTTCGTTACATGGCTGAGGAGTGGTGTAGACTGACGGGGTTGGGAATTGGGAATGCAAACATCATGGTGAAACTCAGACATTTGAAACAGTTTCTTCGAAAGTGGAATAAGTTGGATTTCGGGGACATTGAGCAAGAGATTAAGCTGATTCAAAACCGTTTAGATGGGTTAGATAATGGTGAAGTAGAGGATAAAGCGAATTGGGATGAGTCTGAGTTGATTGATCAGAAGCGAGACTGGTTACAAGCATTATGGCAAGCGATAAAACGTAAGGAATCCCTTTGGCATCAAAAATCGAGAGCGAATTGGCTTCGGTTGGGTGATAGAAATACGTCATTCTTCCATAGAGCTGCGAAGTTGCGAGCTGTGCGTAATTTTATTACTGGCTTGAACATTAAAGGAGAATGGGTTACGGATCCTTATAGGATGCGACGACATATAGTTTATTTTTTCTCTAAGCATTTTGCCGCCGATGAAAGGTCTTGTGTTTGGAGTATTGACGGTAATTTTCATCGGGTGAGCGAAGATGAAAATAGGGATCTGGTGGCGCCTTTTACACTTGATGAGGTGTGGGAGATTGTTCGCGGATGTGAGGGCACAAAATCGCCGGGGCCGGATGGTTATAGTATGGAGTTCTTTAAGAAGTGTTGGGATGTTGTATGTGATGACGTGATGTGATTCTTAGAAGAGTATTTTGTTTCTGGCAAGATACCTGCGGGAGCGAATAACTCTTTCCTCGTGCTTTTGCCTAAGATTGCTTCACCGGTCTCTTTATGTGATTTTCGACTGATAAGCCTGATTAACACGGTCTACAAGATCTATGCTAACTGGCTAGAAGGCTGCAATCCGTACTGGGAAATTTGATTTGCGTGGGCGTCAAATAGTTGATGGTATTTTATTTGCGAATGAGACAATTCATTCTATGCGACAGAGTTCGTCGGGCGGTTGTATCCTTAAATTAGATTTCGCTAAAGCTTATGATTGCGTTCGGTGGGAATTCTTAGAGCACGTTTTATGGTCGATGGGTTTTTGTGAAACTTGGCGATGATGGATTTATGAGTGTATCATCACTGTCTGTTTATCAGTCTTGTTAAATGGTAGTGCCACTAAGGAGTTTGGCATGGGTCGTGGTCTCCGACAAGGCTGCCCGTTGTCACCTTTGATGTTTGTTATTATTGTGGAAGCATTGCATAGGCTGTTGGTTCAAGCTGGGGGTTGGGGCTTATACGAGGGGTTTCTTTGGCTTCAGGGGTGTCGCTGTTGCATCTTCAGTTTGCAGACGACACCATCCTCTTTTTTGAAGCTTCCATCGAATGCGCCACGACTATTCGCAGGTTATTGTGTTGCTTCCAAGTTTGTTCTGGCTTGCAAATCAATTTCAGTAAGTCTTCCCTTTACACGATTGGCGTTGGAGAGGAGTTATTTGACTCGATTGCAGATGTTTTGTGTTGTCAGAAAGGTGAGCTGACATTTGTATATTTGGGGCTGCCGCTGGGGGTTAATCCTTGCAACATTGCTGTGTGGGAACCGGTTATCGCCTCGGTTAGGCGGAAGCATGCTAGTTGGAAGCGGTCTTCCTTATCTTTTGTTGCCCGCGTCACACTGGTAAACTTGGTCCTATCACCGCTTCCAGTTTATTATATGGGTTTATTTCGGGTTCCAAAGGGTGTTATTGCAGCGATATATAGAGTGAGGCGTGCTTTTCTTTGGGGTGGGGTGAGCTTGCAACGGGAAATGAGTCGATTTAGTTGGAGTATGGTTTGTCGCCCACGTCACCTAGGTGGTTTGGGGATTACAGATTTGGAGATTCGGAATAGGGCGTTATTGGCGAAATGGTCTTGGCGTTATGCTAGGGATACGTCCTATTTGTGGAGGGCCATTATTGTGGCGAAATATGGCAAGGCAGCTCAATGGTGGCGTTTTAATTCTGCTTATAGGGGATCGATATCGGTCATTTGGAAACAGATTGTGCAAACTGTGAATTCGGACATGTAAAAGTTCATGGGCGAGCCTAGTTTTGTATGACAGGTTGGGGATGGTTCTCGAGTGGTGTTGAGTGCATAAAAGTTCTATAATTTACCCCCTATTTACCCATATTTTTGCTGCACTCAAGCATGATTTATTGCATTTAGGATAGATTTTTGCATACACATCACAATTAGATAAAAACTGCACAGATGCTGCTGAAATTGGTCACTTTTGCAAGTATCTGCCGCGGCAGCAATCTAGGGCAGCAAAGGAGCAGAGGCAAGTTGTGGAGCTGGAGTTGAAGGACAAAGAGCATTATCTGTCATGACAGTTGTCGTGACAGCAATGACGACAGAGAGACACTGAGGTGGAAAAGTGAAGTGGAGCTCGACATATAGAGGATTTCAAGTCGGTCTGTCGTGGATCACTCCCATATTTTTCTAAGCCTTGTTTTTGTTTTTGTAACCACTGTGGAAAAGGAGGTGGAGGACGGTAGACTTCCAGGCATCCTTCACATGGTATACGGATCTGAGGAGGCTTAGGTTCTTCAGCATTCTTTTCTTGCTCCTCTGTCCCTTCTGCTGCCGTGACAGGTGTGTCGGCAGCAGGTTGCTCATCCTCTGTCGGGGCAGTGTTCGCAGCAGGTGTATCTAGGGTCGGTTCCTCAATTGGTTTGGCTTTCATCTTCGGCCCTTGTAGTTGTTTCCCACTCCTAGTTGTAATAGCTTTACACTTCTCATGTGTGGGTTGTCTAGCGACTTCAGTATCACTAGGGAATCCTCCATTTTGCCTTGGCTTAATATGTTGGGAAACCTGGCCCATCTGTGTCTCTATTGATTTCAGGGTGGCCTCATGGTTAGTCATTCTCATCTCTGTCTTGTCCATGAATGACTCAGTTTTCTTGACAAAGTGATCCATGTTTGCCATGTAAGCTCATGTCTGTGAGATGAATGTAGCCAAAGTCTACTCCAGTATACTAGGTGCGGCTACCGGCTGCTGCTGTGGTTGCTGTCGTGTTAGAATTCTAGGTGCCCCTGGTTTTGGTTATTCAGCATCTGAGGATTTAGTGCGTTGTTTGGACTGCTCCAAGAGAACTTGGGATCTTTCCTCCAGTTGGGATTATAATTGTTGGAATCATAATTTCTTGGCTTGTTGTAATTTCCAACATACATCCCCTCCTCTAACTGTAACAGAAAGTCTTCCGAACTGTGATTCCCACTGTATGTCTCACATACCTCCTCGGCAGAATATATAGGTTTAGCATCTTTTTTCAATAAATTTTCCACTGCCTTTGTGAGCTATGCAACCTGTGTCTTCAGGGAATTGTCGACTTTATAGTCTTTTACAGCTATTCCTCGTTTACCTCTCCTTGCTTAAGGAAATTGCTCGTCATTCTTTGCTAGATTTTTCAACACTACCATGGCTTCATCTGGATCATTATCCAACAACAGTCCATTTGTTGTTGAATCTATTCTCATACGAGTGTGTGTGTTGGCAGCATTGTAGAATTTGATGACTTGATTCCACACGGGGAATCCATGCATCGAGCAGTTCCTTAGAAGAGTTGTAAACCTATCTCATGCCTCGTGCATTGGCTCGTCATCTTCCTGTTGAAAAGTAGCAATTTCATTACGCAAGAGCTCAGATAAGTGAGAAGGATTAAAACGAGATAAAAATTCACGAGTGAGATCTGCCCAAGTTTGTATTAAACCCGGCGTTAGTTTATTCCACCAAGTTTTAGCTCTGTCTCTCAGTGAATGAGGAAATAACCGAAGCCTCGGTATCTCTGGATTTACTCCTGGTAATCTAAACGATCCACAGATATCTTGGAACGTTTTCAGAATTTCTCGGGCATCCTTTGTTGCAGCACCACTAAATTGGCCAGGGGAATTGATCATGCTGAACATAACAGGTTTCAACTCGAAATTCTCAGCTTCCACGGCTGGCAAGGTGGTCTCCAGTTCTACATGAACGATCATGTAATCACGACAGGACCGTCGTGCGGCCTCGGCAGCGGCAGGCCGTCCATTTCGTTCATCTATGGGATGATCTTCAGGATTCCTCGGGTGATTTACCCCGTTATGCATTGCTTCTAACTGTTCCTCAAGATAATCGTTTCTGGCTATCAAGAGGTGGACTCGGTTCCTGAGATTGCACGTACATTCGATTTTAGGGTCTAGTTTGTAGGTTCTTTGCCTCGTCTTGATCTGCGCATAAGCAAACGGAAAACCTTGTAAAATGCACAGGGTAAACAATCCCAATAAAAACAGAAAAATTAAAAAGTGCAGTGAAAGTAAGGGTAAAGATATGTTGCCAGTCCCCGGCAACGGTGCCAAAAACTTGTTGCGTGTCAAAAGTCCTATCACAATGTAGTGCAAGTGTACACGGCGCAAGTAGTAAAGTGATACTCGAAGTATCGGATGTCGAATCCACAGGGACTGGAAATAGCTTTATCCTCGAATTGTTGCACAAGAGAGAAATAAAATAGTTTAAATTGTTTGGGAAATAATATTGAAGAATAATGAATATAAGAGAATGAAGATTCAAGGTTAAGAGATAGGCTGGTATTGATTTTCTCGGTAGTGCAGGTGTTGCACTGTATAGAAATTCTTGTTCTGTCGTCGTCCCTGTCGCGGCATCACCTGTCGTGGCAGCAGTTTGTTGTTATCACGGCAGCGATCACACAACTCGGTACTTCAAGCTTGGCAAGAATCTCTACTGTGACTTGTCCTACCCCTAGGTCCAAGTACTGTTGTTGAACACTTCTTGGATGATACCTCCCAGCGTGAATCGAAGGGTGAACACCAATGTTGTTGAATTCTTTCTTAGCCACTTAACCTCGTCCTATCCCTAGGTCCGAGATAGTTCAACCATAAATTGGAGAATTCGTAATTATTTCTTTCGTATACTTAACTCTCCCGATATTAAGCAAATAGATAATCTTACAATGCTCTCCCGATACTCTTACAAGATGTTGAAACCAGAATAAGCAAACTTGAAGTTTTATTTCATTGAACAAAAAAATTCCTAAAACAGTACAATCCTTGCAACTACTTTACAGAATCAACCTTTAGCCATATGGGAAGTTTAGAACATGATGAGAAGGGGGAAAATGACAAGGGTTTTGGGGAAGACGGCTAGAGATGAGATATCCTTCCCTAGGTCGAATTACATGCCTTTATATAGGCCTTGGGTTCAAGTTTTCTAATAAAGTAAGAATACAAGTTCAAACTAAAGTACAACTCTATTAAGATTAAATCTTCTGAGTAGATGCCTTTAATTCGTCCTCTTTTCTTGCTTTGGGTTTCTTCCTTGAACTTTGGGCTTGGCCTTCATTCTGCTCTAGGGCTCAGAAAAATATAGGAGTGGTCCACGACAGATCGGCTTGAATTCCTCTATCTGTCGAGCTCCACTTCACTTTTCCCTTCGCCAATGCTGTCGTCATGGCTGCCACGGCAGCGTCCTCCTTCTCAACTCCAGTCATGTGTTCCAGCTCTGCTCATTCGCTATCCTGAGTCTGCCACAGTAGCTACCAGCAAAAGTAGCGAAAATCAGTAGAAATTGTGCCATTTTATCTAATTGTGATGTATATGTGAAACTTTACCTAAATGCAATGAATTATGGTTGAATGCATCAAAAATATGGGTTAAATAAGGGGTAAAACATATAACTTTTGCACACTCAACATATGTCTTTCGAAGAATGCCATTTGGACTTTACAATGCACCAGCAACCTTTCAACGGTGCATGATGGCAATATTCTCCGACATGGTGGAGGATTTCCTAGAAATCTTCATGGATGACTTTTCCATCTTTGGAGACAGTTTCGACGATTGCCTAGGTAATTTACAGAAGGTGCTTGAAAGATGTGAAGAGGCAAATCTTGTTTTAAACTGGGAAAAATACCACTTTATGGTGAACGAGGGCATAGTGTTGGGACACAAGGTTAGCTGTCGTGGCATAGAGGTTGACAGAGCTAAAATCGAAGTTATTGAAAAACTACCGTCACCCACCACAGTCAAGGGAATAAGAAGTTTCTTAGGGCATGCAGGGTTTTATCAGAGATTCATTGCCAATTTCTCGAAAATTACTAAACCCATGTGTCTCCTGTTGGAACAGAATCGTGCCTTTGACTTTAACACTGAATGTACTGAAGCATTCAGGATACTGAACGAAAAGCCGGTAACAGCCCCAATAGTGCAGCCACCAGACTGGAGCCTACCATTCGAGATAATGTGTGACTCCAATGATTATGTTGTTGGGGCAGCACTGGGGCAGAGGAAGGAGAAACTCTTCCATGTGATCTACTATGCCAGCAAAACTCTAAATGATGCCCAAATAAACTACACCACAACAGAAAATGAGTTACTCGCAGTGGTGTTTGCAATTGACAAGTTCTGACCATATATACTTGGAACAAAAGTGGTGGTCCATACAGATCACTCAGCACTCAAATATCTATTCACCAAGAAGAATGCCAAGCCAAGATTGATACGTTGGATTCTGTTGCTGCAAGAATTTGACATTGACATCAAGGACAAAAAGGGGACAAAAAACCAAGTAGCAGATCACTTGTCAAGACTGGAGATGGGAAAGAACCAAGAGAAAGACAAGACCAACATACTAGAAACCTTCTCAGACGAGCAGTTGTTCGCTGCCACCAGCACTGCCGCGACAACCATGGCGGCAGGTAAGCTTTCTGAAACCCCTTGGTATGCTGACATTGTCAATTACATTGTAAGTGGGTTATTAACTCCTGGGCTTAATTATCAAGCTAGGAAGAGGTTCCAAAATGATGCAAAACATTATTATTGGGATGAACCTCTTCTCTTTAAGCAATGTGCAGATCAGATCATCAGGAGATGCATACCACAGGAGGAACAGAAAGAAGTATTTCACCACTGCCATGCTGCCCCTTATGGAGGACACTTGGGAGGAAATAAAATTGTTGCCAAGGTTCTGTAATCTGGTTTCTATTGGTCTACATTGTTCAAGGATGCACAAGCTTTTTACAAAAGCTGTGATAAATGCCAAAGGACTGGAAGTATATCTAGAAGGCATGAGATGCCACTGCAGAACATTCTTGAGGTCGAAATCTTTGATGTTTGGGGAATCGACTTCATGGGGCCATTCCCAGCCTCTTGCGGGAATCTATACATCCTGCTGGCAGTAGACTATGTGTCTAAGTGGGTAGAAGCTATCACCACTCAAAAGAATGATGCCAAGATCGTGCAAAGATTTCTCCACAAGCACATCTTCTCAAGGTTTGGCATCCCAAGGGCGATCATTAGCGGTGAGGGTAGGCACTTTGACAATAGGGTAATTGCTAGTGCACTAAAGAAATACAGAGTAAAGCACCGAATTGCAACAGCATATCACCCTCAAACCAATGGACAAGATGAAATCTCAAATAGAGAAGTGAAGAACATCCTAGAAAAGATGGTAGAACCAACTCGAAAGAACTGGTCTCTTCACCTAAATGATGCACTCTGGGCCTACAGGACTGCATTTAAAACGCCATTGGGAATGTCACCCTACCGCCTCATCTACGGGAAAACTTGCCATTTACCTGTCGAGATAGAACACAAAGCATATTGGGCTATCAAGACAGTTAACATGGACTGGGACAAGGCAGGGCAGAAAAGGCTACTAGACTTAAATGAAATTGAAGAACTTCGAGACATGGCCTACGACAACGCCAAGATCTACAAGGACAAAAAAAAAGTGGCACGACAGAAAACTGCTGCCACGACAGTTCTGCCCAGGGCAGCAGGTGTTGTTGTTTAACTCTAGGTTGAAGCTCTTCCCAAGGAAGCTTAAATCTAGGTGGTCTGACCCTTTCCAAGTAGTCCAAGTTTTTCCCCATGGTGTCATTACAATCAGATCAATCAAGGATGGGCACCAATTTGAAGTCAATGAACAAAGGCTAAAGCATTATCAGGGGACTGAAGCCCTAATGATGCAAGAAGTAGTTACTTTAGGAGATGCCCCTCAAGGCATCCCTAATTTAACTTAGTTTTATTTTAATTTATTTTCTTTCATTTATTTATTTATTTATTTATTTATTTTTAGGAAATAAGATTTTAATTTATTTATTAGTTTTCAGGTAAATAAAGGAAGCAAAGCAAAGAGAAGGAATGAACCAGCCCACCACATTCACAACAGCCCATAAAGCCCAACGGAACAAACCTGTCGTGACAGCCTGTTACCAACTATCGCGGCAGACGCGGAAAATACAGCATGTCACGGAGCTGTCGCGACATGTTGTTTTGGTTCGACGCGTGGTGTGTTGATAAACCTTTGAAGGACATTTTTCCACGTCTTTTTCACTAGCTGTGAATCGATTGGCTTTGGTTGTTGATTATTCAGATGAGGGTAATTTTCAGCATGATCTTTGGTATGGTTACTTTCGTAGATCTCTGCGCTCGTTTGAGCTTCGACAACTTAGGGAGCTCACTTCGCTTTTGGGTGCAATGAGACTTTAAAATGGCACGTTTGATATATTGATTTGGACACCCGATGAGCACGGGATTTTTTCGGTTAAAGCTCTTTCACGTTTGCTTATGTTGGAAAAGGTGGGGGAGAATGATTTTGGTGAGTGCTTTGCATGGAAAATCCTTGTACCACCGAAGGTCCAGGCTTTCTTGTGGTTCACTTGGTTGCGTTGTTTGCCCACATTTGATTTTTTGAGGCATCGCGGCATTGTGTTAGATGAGCAGCATGTTTATGTGTTCGGTGTCGTGAGGGGGAGGAGGGGATCGACCACTTATTTTTTCTGTGCCCATTTGCAGAAGGCATTTGGGATTGGTTTAGGCGTTGGTGGGGGTGTCTTTACCTTTGCCGAGGGCTTTCTCTGAGTTCTTTATCCCGAGTTTTCACTGTTCTTTTTTGGGCACCTTAAGACATTTGTGGGTTTCGAGCATTGCAGCGTTGTTGTGGTCTCTATGGCTCGCGCGCAATGAGAGTGTTTTTAACAACAAGTTGTTACCGGCTTTGGAGATTTGCTTCTTGGTTAAGCTGCGTTCGTTTTATTGGGTGAAAACTTTAAAGGCGGGGCTGTCCATAAGCGAATCATTATGGTGGGATTGTCCGAGTTCGTTCTGTGAGTCTATTGCTTCTTGGCCATGTCGAGTGGGGGTGAGTTGGGAACCTCCGATTGGGGACACGCTGAAAATTTTCGATTGATGGTTCAGCTCGTGGTAAACTAGGACCAGCGGGTTTTGGGGGTGTTTTGTGCGATGCACAAGGCAGGATTCTAGCTCTTTTTTCGGGTCCTCTTGGTTCCCTCGATTCCAATGTAGTGGAGTTACGGGCGATTTCTTTTGCTTTGACATTCTTTGCAGCATCTAGATGGGCATCGCATCCTCTCGTGGTAGAGTCGGATTCCAAAATTGCTCTTGGCTGGGTATTGCATTTGGATCGACGACCATGGCGTCTTTGGGAGGTCTTTGGCATGATCGATCGAGCATGTCTCTCTTTGGGCTTCGTTTGTTTCACCAACATTTTCCGTGAACCGAATGGGTTAGCGGATGCTTTAGCAAAGGAAGGAGTGTCGCGGGCATCTTTGTTTCAGGCTTGTTTATGATTTGTTGATGGTTGTGTGAGGGGTGTCATGTTTTGTCGTTTGTATTCGCATCTCTATTGTCCACGTGTCGTACTCTTTTCCTCCGTTAGGCTTAGGGAAGTTTTTAACGAGGCGCACGTGTGACATTCGTTGTATATTCTTTCGTTTAATATACAACTTATTGCTGATCAAGAAAAAGTTAAGGCATAAAAATTATGAGTAAGTGATGTCAATAAAAGTAGGGTTTTAGGTTAAGGTTTAAAAAACTATGAATAAGGTGTATTATTAGGGTTTAAGATTTATAATTTAAGATTTAAAGTTAAGGCAAAAATTTTATTTTTTTCTTTCTATTGAGACATAAAAAAAAGTACCGAAAAGTATAGAAAATTTTTGTCCATACTATACATAGAATTTCTAGTGCAAGCAACCAATAACAATTCAACTGTCCTTATTTCTTTTATCTGATAACAAACTGGATTCAATGTTTTTGATCGTGGTTAGATAAATTAGCTTTGCATTCATGTGCTGAAACCATAAATTCAGTCGGTGTGGGCAGCAAATTAGCTCCATCATGTCAAAATGTCCTGGAAAATGGATAGACCAATTGAATGGCTCTACCCTACAAAGTGAAATTTTATACTTCTGTCTCAATAAATTTATTTTTTATTAAACTTTTAGGTCAACTTTTTAATTTTGATTATCATTATTTTATAAATTTATCAATTAAATAGTTTTAAAATATATATTTTATAAATTTTAATTATCTAAATGTTTAAAATAATCATAGTCAAAGTTTAAAAAATTTAACTTTTAAAACGTCAACGATAAACAAAATTAATAGAACGAGAGAGTATCAAACAATGTAGAGTAAACTATCACTTCGCATGTATAGGATGTTACAATTTTCTGTCTCCGCGAAATTTGGTTGCCTCATTCAGCCCATGCTTGAATCAGCCCATCATTTTCAACTCAGTATGATCTAAAATAAAAGTATAATGCTAAAAGATATCCATAACGTTTGACTGAATAGTTACTTTAACCTCTATTTTTTTTAATTAATTTAGCCCTTAACGTTTTATTTTAGGTCAAAATGACCCTTTTACAGATGAAAACTATTAGTCAACTGATGATAAACAACTTCAAATGACTTGGCAGAATGACACGTCAGAAGAAAAATATTATATTTTATACAATATTTTTAAATTATTTTTAATTGATGTGTCATTCTGTAAAGTCAGCATATCTGTCTATATGACACTGCTATCACAGCGTGCACTGCCATGTAGGTTTGCCACGTCATTTTAAACCATTTATCATTGGTTGACTAACAGTTTTCATCTACAGATAGATCATTTTAACCCAAAATAAAATGTTAAAGACTAAATTACTTCAAAAAAAGAATATAAATCAAAATGATAATTCAGCCGAATACTAATGATAATTTTTGGCATTGTGCCTGAAATAAATGAAATAGTATAAAGACTTAAAAAGGTCTCTAAATTTCGTAGGACTTACTTATACGATTATAAAAATTCTAATTGCTTTTTTTTTATTGTTTTGATTTTATTTCTTTTATGCTACCATCAATTATTATTGACTTGCTCTGATTGTCGGTCGTTGATGATTTTTTTTATTTTGTTAGTTTGAGTTTTCAATAAAAACTATTTGTCTTGGATTTCTCCTTTTCTCACATTTTGTTATGTTTGTTTCGTTTATATGTTTGGCATGATTCTCATCTACCTCCTTTATTGTAATTTTATGTTTGTGTATCTATCATCGTGGCGCACATCCTTACCATGACAACCTAATATGATTAGATCCTCTTTTGTAGTAGTTTGTCAACGTAACTAGATCTACAAGATTATTTATGTCTACCATCTCTTTTACATCACTACAAAAATAAAAACGCCTAGTTGAATAAAAATACGAAAATTATTGAGTTTTTAAGGAAAATGAAAGTCATATTAAAAAAATTATTTTTCTTCATGTCCTTCGATTCTTATTTTTTTGTATAAGTTTTTAGACATAGTTTCTCGGGTGTGTTTTATTATATCTTTCTTATTTTTAATAAAATACAGCGGGGGGGCGTCTCTAAAATAAAAATTAATTTATAAAAAGCATGCTTTGTTTACAGTGTTTACGTGACTTTGCCCACGTGTTAAATCCAATCAATAAAAGGACATCATTTAGATAAATGGTAAAAAGATAGGATGAGTGTGCCAGGTTCGACGAGCATCAATGAGTATTATTAACGACGAGCACCAATGAGTATTATTAACGACGAACACCGATGAACACTATTAATTTAATTTTATAAAAAATTAAAATCTAAAGGACTTGACGTATAATTATAACTTATTTAAAAATTAAAAAATAAATTAATTAAAATATATTTTTAATTTTTAATTTTTTTAAAATATAATTAGATCAAAATATCTACCCTAAATTACAAAATCTTATATTTTCTTTAAAATTCAATCCGCCGTCGCCAACCACATTTGCACCGCCCCGCCCGCCGCCGCACCTCTGTGGCCGTCGTTGATATCATAAAACCTGCATTTATTTCTGACTGTAACTTCCGAAACAAAGATTAATAATGCCTGAGGCTGATACTACAAGAAAAAAATATTATTTTATAATGGTACACCATTCAAATCAAATTTCAATACCAATGGTTATTTTGCTGAGGTTCCGGTTCTTTCAAGGTGACCATCTTTCTTCTCCCAGAAATAGATTTGTTTGTTCATTATCTTTGAAAATATTGGTACTGATATTTAGTACATAAAAAATAATATTACAGTGAATGACGAGAACCATCAACACCGGCGGCGGCGAGGCGGTACAAATGTAGTCGGCGGCGGTGGTTAATAGCAGCGGTGGCAGCTTAAATTTCAAATGAACAAAAATTAAGGTTTTGTAATTTAGGGGTAAATAAGTATTTTGATCTATGTTTAAAAGAAAATTAAAAATAAAATAATATACTTTAATTAATTTACCTTTTGATTTTTAAATAATTTATAATTATACGGTGAGTCCTTTAGGTTTTTAATCATTATAAATTAAATTAATAGTGTTCATCGGTGCTCATCGTTAGTGGTGCCCATCGGTGCTCGTAGAGCGTCGTAGAATTTTCCAAAAAGATAATGCCAATTCGATAATTGTTTTTTAGATAGCTAGTATTTGGATAAAAAAACTCAGTTTTACAATATAAATTGTATACATGTAATTAAACTGATAATTAAAATAAATTAACAATTAAACCTAACTAAAATATTAGTAAACAAATAAACAGAATTAAACGGAAATGTTGAGAAAATAAAATGATATTGCACAAAGGACTGAAGGAGAACACTAAATTGTATTTTTTTTTTAATCTCAACTTGTCTTGTATGATTCTTTGTAAATATTATAATGGGTACTCTTTTTCCTCCATTTAATATTAAGGAGGTTTTTTAATGAGGTTCATATTAATATCCCTTTTTATCATATACATATATATATATATATTGTCACGTCCCTAGATTCACACAAACCGGTACGTGCGGCCTTGAGCACCTTTGGGAGGGTGTGGCGTCTAAGTAAACCCAACAGATCTAAATAAGAGTACTTGGATCCGCACGAAAATAAAAAAAATAATAAAAAAATAATGACAAGAAAAAGAGAACGAAGGAAAGTTTTGAGCAAATACTCAAAGCTTTATTAAAACTAATTCTTAACGGAAAACAAAACTGAAGCCTAACGAAAACAAATCTGAAATCTAAAGAAATATTGATGAAGTGCCTAATGAGGTCGGGGTAAGCCTCTTTATATAGCCCCCTACATCACATATTTGAGTTTTACTCTAACTAGGATTTTTCTTATTAAAGTCCTTCAAGGAATAAGATTCCTTAACCCCAAGTGAAGGGCCAAGTTGGTTGAATGTTAAGCCCAAGAGGGTGTGGAGGGCTTGTTTGGGCCTATGGTGTGCGATGGGTTCGGACCCCTTGACCCCCTGGTGTGCACTGGGCTCGGTCTCTTAGGGTGCGGTCCGTGACAATATATATGAACTGGTAATGGAAAAAAATTAGTGAAGATATTTTATGGAACGGTAAACAACACCATTAGCCACTAAATTAATTTTATTTTCTTATTTTGGTCAACAATTATTATCTTTTGTAAAATTGTTATTAACGTTAAATTTTTTCTATTTTGGTCACTAATATTACCTTTTTTTTCTATTTAAGTCACCAAACTATTGGTTTTGCCATGAGTTTTTTAATGAAGAGTGACCAAAATAGGGGGAAAAGCGTAACGTCAATGACCATTTTGCTAAAAGTAATAACTTGGTGACCAAAACAAGAAAATGAGAATAGTTTAGTGACCAAAATAGGATTTTCGGAATGATTCATTACTTGGCATATTATTGTGAATGTTACATTACTTTGTTTGGTTTGTTTGACAGAAATGTAAAATTACAATATTTAATTGATGGATTATAAGATTACCGTAATGCATATTTTACAAAATAATCCTTGTAATATATTTTCTTTTTAACTAGTCAAACTTCCAATATTAAAGTGAAAACATTTGCATAAAAATTTCATAGGAAATATATTTTTCTATTATTTTTAATTTATATATTTTTATTTTATAAAATTTTTACACAAATAATTGAATATAGTTTTTAATGTTATATTACAATATCATATATTTGAATACTTGTGATTTATTATAATTATATATTAAAATAAATAAATTCATAAAATTTTATAATAATCATCGTATTCGCTTCTAAATCAAATATAGTAATAACTAACTATAAATATTATAATTATATGTTTTATTACTCAATTTACATTATTTTTAAAATCAAAAGTCTTTCTTTAAAATCTAAAATTTCAAACAAAATTTGTAATGTGATTTAAATTGAATAATGCAGATTTTTACCATATAAATAAAAACATTATTCTTTAAAGAAGAAATAATATTAAAATTATTTCTAATTTTTATTATTATTTAATGATGAGCGTGGTTTATATATTTTATTATGCAACAATTTAGCTTCGATAAGGAATTTTTTTAACATATCAAAACAAAAAATATATTGTTGAAGAAATAGAGAATAATGATTTATTTGAATATAAAACATTATTTTAAGGGCATTTTAGTGTGTGAAAGACATTTAGGGATGGTAATGGATCGGACTTGGATCAGACTTTATAAAGTCTAAATTCAATCTAATTAATAATTGGACCTCCTAAAAAATCCAAGTCTGAATCTGAGTTCAATCCAATAAAATATCTAAAATCCAAATCCGAAAGCCTATATCCAATTAATTTTTTCCTTTTTAAAGTAACAACTCAAACAAATATCTTTAAATAAAAATAACAAATAATTTTCACCAAACGAATCGAGGTGATTAAAGATGAAGAATTACCTGTTTAAAATCTGTAATTCTGAATTTGGAAAAGATAAATACCCAATCATGATTCCATGATGTCGATTCCTAAGTCGCAACAATGACGCTCTGACCTCTACGTAGTTTACCCATTTGAAACGAGCATATAAAACTCTCTAAATTATTTAGAGGCTTTTTTCAAAAAGCATTAATGACTGCTAGATCTCTCATGTCTTTATATAGCCTTTGTAATCTCAATTCAACTTATTTTAGGATTTCAATATATAAATATATATATAATCCTAATTTAATTTTAATTAAAATTTCAATATACATATACATATATATATATATATATATATATATATATATATATATAATCTCAATTCAACTTAATTAATATTTCAATATATATCTATATTTTTTAAATCTAAGGGTGTGTTTGGTTCACGGAATGTAAGATTACCTTTAGGAGTCGTTTGGTTCACGGAATGTAAGATTACCTTTGGGAATGAGATTACCGGAATGTTACATTACTTAACATATTACCCGGAATGTTGTATTACCTTCTTTGATTTGTTTGGCAGGAATGTAAGATTATATTGTTTGGTTGAAGGAATATAAGATAGGAAAAATGCATGTTTTACCAAATTGTCCTTGAAATATTTTTTTTAACCAACTGAAATTTTAAGATTAAAGTCAAAATATTTACATAAAAGTTCATAGAAAATATAAAAAAAATATAATATGAAAACCTTTTTATGAAAATTGATCTAAATAATAAATGTAATAAAACACATACTAATAATAAAATTTGAATCAAACACATATATAAAAAAATCGAAATAAAATAAAAATTTGATATATTTTTATTTTATATGCATCATATTATTTTATAATAAGTATTAAAACCCTAAACCACTAAAAATAAAATAGATTTATACTTGTGTAATTATATACAAAAAGGAAAGATCATTTTAAAATAACTATATTTTTAGGGGTATTCTTGTCCAAAGGGGAGGGAATTGTCTAATACCTAAGAAAAGGGAGGGAATGGCATTCCCAAGAAAAGACTCAAAAATAGCTACTATTGGGAATATTTCATTACCCTTGGGAGGGAATGCTCTTGAACTAAACGTGGGTATGTGATTCCGGAAAAGATTATTCCCCCTGGTAATGATCTTTTTCGCGAACCAAACGCCTCCTTAGGAATGAGATTCTCATAATGTAACATTACTTTGGGAATGTTACATTACCTTGTTTGGTTTATTTGTCAAGAACGTAAGATTATTGTGTTTGGTTGGAGAAATATAAGATTACCTAAAAGTAAAATTTACCAAATTATCTATGTGTTATATTTTCTTTTTAACATGTTAAACTTTCAATACTAAGTTAAAAATATCTACACAAAAGTTATAGAATTATTTTTTCTATACTATCTAAAATTTGCAAAAACCATATATTTATCATATTATTAATATACTTATTAGATTAAAATATTAAATATATTTTTTATATTTACTTCGTTACTGTTAAAATTAGACCTGACAAACTTGACCCGAGACCCGAGAATCGAACCGATTTACCCAAACATGATGACCCGAAATTTGATTTCAAACCGAAACGAAATTGAACCTATTTTTAGTTGAACCGAAATGGACTCGAACCGAATCGACCCGAACCGAAGACAACCCAAAATAACTAAAAGATATTAATAGAAATAAAGAAATATTAGATATGAACAGCCGCACAACTCACCAAAAAGTTAAATATATTGGTTTTATAAAGCCATATGTAGGGTGTAAAAAACTGACCAGCCTAAACACTTGATTAAAATCGACCAGTCTTCCATTGACCCGAAATTGACCCGAACTGAAAATCAACCGAACCAAAATGACCCGAAGCACAATAGAACCGAACTAGAACCGAACTGAAACTGGATATGAACCGAATGATATCAGACTCGAAATAATCGAAACCGAAATGACCCAAACTGAATCCGAACCGATTGACCCGTTTACCACCTCTAGTTAAAATTATTTTGTGAATTTTCAATTGTAAATGTTTAATATGTTCAATTTCTTATTTTTTTTTATCATAGATTGTCAAATAAATAATAGGGTAAACTACTTGGATGACCAACCAACTATTAGGTCTGACCTGTTTTGACCACCGAACTACAAAAATTCAAAATTCGACCATCCAACTATTTAATTGGACCTATTTTGACCATCGGCCACTAAAATCTAACGGAGGGATGACGTGCTGTAAATAAAAATTTATATAACTACACATTTAATTCCTGTTAGTTACCTATTCTATCAATTTGATCCTAATTTTAATTTAATTAAATAAATTGATCATTTCAAATAAAACAAAGAGAAGATTTAGCTTGAATGGAAATTGAACCCAGGTTCTTTGCGATATGAAATTCAAATCCCTCCATTTTCCTTCAAATTTGTTTAATTTTTCCTTTTTTTTAACTACCGGGAACTACGTTTTAGCTACCAAATTTCGTATACTCCCCCTGCATTTGCAGTGAAAATTTCACAGTTCTGATGGGGTCCTTTATTTTTATGTTTGATGAGTGTTTGTTTTGTGTTTACGATCTTTGGATCGTTGTCGGCTTTCTGTGATTTTGGAGCTTATAAAATTACTGGTGAAAACAGGTACTTCATTACTGTAAAATGGAACTTTTTTTTAAATTCTTTGTTATTGTTTTTAATTGCCGGGTTATTTTTCGGCTTTCTAGGGTTGAACTGGAGCTCTCATTTCCTTTTTCATTTCTTTTTATTGACTTGATCACTTATTTGTTGCAGTTTAGGGATAAAGGAATGTTCACTTTGAACTTAATGATGGTGAAGTTTTTAGTGCTTACTATTTTAGTTAAATTTGGAAGAATGTTTAACTGTTTATTAGTATTAATGGAAATTAAGTTGTTCTAAATGCCGAATGGTCCTTACTATTAGGCCACTTTAGAATCGGGAAATAGAGAAAAGTAGGAAAAGCTTTAATTTGCTGAAATGAATTATCTTCCGAAAGGGATTACTAGAACAGTTTTGAAGTTTGATTTATTGTTTGGGGAGCATAAATTTTGTTCAGATTCACTGTAAAGTTGGTTCTTTTGAAAGAGGTTATGATTCAAAGAAAATTATGCTTTATTTGGTTATTAACTTGTTACTCTTTTTCCAGACAGTGTTGAATTTTTTGAAAAAAAATTGTATTTGCTTGCTATGTTGAACTTTATTTAACGTGGTATTTAGTTCTCATGTTCTGTGTTTATTTTCCCCTCTTGTTACAAAGAGATGAAAATTTGTTTGGTTTTACATTCTTTCTCTACTTCTGCGGTTGGGGATCTTATCCCAGCTGATTTTTTTCTCTAACTCAATAATAACAAACTAAATATATTAAATTGTGTATCTTATTTAATTAAAATAAAATTAGGATCAAATTGATAAAATAGGACTCGGATCAAATCATGGTAATGTCTATATCCGATCCACCTCTTATTAGGACTCGGATCTTTTTTCGAATTTGAATTCAGACTTTTTTCGATCAAATTTAGGTCAGATTTTTTTCGGATCAAATTATATTGCCATCCCTATGACATTTCACCATTTTGGGGAAAAGAAACTATTATTGGGAATGTAGTATTACCCCTATAAAGAATTTTCCTAAACCAAACCTGAGTATATGATTCTAGAAAAAATTATTCCCCTTAATAATGATCTTTTCTGCGAACCGAATTGAGTCTAATTGGTTCACACGAGGACTAGAGAAAGAGTTGGTGGGCTATTGTTTTTCTCTTAAATCAGTAATTTGATGTTGACATGAGAAGATCAAATTGAATGTTATCACTTCAATTATTACAGTGCTCTAGTCGGAGCCGAAGAGTTGCACCTTTACATTGCCAGAAAACAAGGCACACATCATTGATGCATGTAATCAAGGCAAAATCAATGGAGGTTTTCAAGCAACAGAAGCACACACTCGGTCCAAATTATATCATATGCTATAAAGAGCGTCTTTATATATCACCCTAAAACCAGGACCAACCTCAACTTTCTATAAATTTCAACATATAAACAAAATTACATTCAAATCAAAAGTCCTGTGAAGTAAAGTCCTACAGTATGATGCTGTTGCCAAATGGACTGGCTCAAGTTAAACTACAACTAATACCGGTTCAACAACTATCAGACTCAAATCAGTTGAATCCGTCTGCAATCTGAATAACTCAAAAGGATGAGCAGAGTCATGGCCATGATTGCAGCAGAAATTGCGCCTTGATTCACTGTTCAACAACAGAAATATCACCAACTTCAACTAGATCTAACAAATCTCATATTAATACGCAAAAATACACATTGTTGGATTCAAGCAAATGCATGGGAAACAAATATGATTGATTCAAGCAAATGCATGGGAAACAAATATGATTGATTCAAGCATATGAAAGAAATAAAGTCTGGGAAATTAGCAAAACATGAAGAACTATGAACCGGTTACACACATATGTCACTGATAGGGTCAATTGAAGATAATCTGAAATTTTCGTAAACATATCTTTTGAAAGAAAGAACATTAAGCCGATCTAACAAATTTTCTATGTAATTCATCATTTATTAAGTCAACTTGATTATAGACTTTCCCCTAATGCTGAAGTCATTTATCAATATGAAAATTTCATGAATTCCCATTTTAACTTCTAAGAAATGATTTGAAAACAGAGTTATAAATCCATTGATTTGAAAACAGAGTTAATATGTACCAAATTATCTCCACTAAATAGTTAGTTTATTGAAGATTGAAAACAGAGTTATCTACCATATATGAACAGAAAAAAAGGTAATGTGGGTAGTTAGAAGAGTGTAAATACTTGAAGGAAAATGACAGTTGCCATGAATTCGATTAGCTCTAAACATAAATGTTCTACCTAATTCAAAAGAATTCCCTATAGGTTTCTTCTACCTAACCAAACCTTAGAACTAATTAACAATGTATGAATTCAACTAAAGAACTGATTTGGCAAAGGAAATAAGAGAATCTTGTCAGTCTCTTTCAAGCTTGCAAAGCCCCAGAATTTGGTCAAAAGTAGTAAACAAAACCATCCTTTAATCCCCACTAAAACCCCCTTAAAATCCCCACCTACCAACACCGACATCATTGCTCCATCATAAAAGTAAACCACTATTATCATTCACATGCAAAACCATAAAGCAAACACCTTTCACATTTAAAACTATCAAAAGAAGGAACCAATGAAAAAAACCATACCTTTGTTGCTCTACCACGGGCCCTCATCCGCAGGGTAATCAAAGGGGACTTCAGTAACGGTGGAGGAATCCTGTAGATCCGGGTGTATGAACCCGTACTTCCTCAAAACCTGATTATCAGCAAAGTTCAAAGCTTTCACCATCCCATTCCAACATGATTCCCCGGCATAAATCTTATTGTGGTCCCCACTACAAGGTTGACATCCCGTGAAATGCGTGATGAATGGTCTCCTCCAACTCCCCCTCCCATTGCCGGCTTCCTTCAAGAACCCTTCCCTAAACGCACCGTATTGCTGGCTCACTTTCTCTGCATGTCTCCTCCTAAGCTCCGCCGCCCCTCTCTCGATCTCCAAATACCTTTCCGTAGTGTTTTCGTACCCTCCGATGATCTCAACCCAGTACCCTTCGAAATAAAACTCGCCTTCCAAATATATGTGATCGTAATACTTCTCTTTCTCTTTGTACAGCAAATAAATCAGAGCCGATTGATCATCTGATTCGGGGAAAAGCTTGTCTTTGAACGTTGATCGTTGAATCTGACCCCACTTTTTGTAGTCCTTGCTCATTGGACCCATGTTGGACCAAGTGTTGATCAAATCCATAGACCATTGGCAGTTCCTGATCAAGAAAACCCCGGCATTCAAACTGGTCCAACTTTTAGTGTTGTAAATCAACTTTGGCCAACCGTGAACCACCACGTTATGGTTTTTATACCTTTCTAAAGGTAACTTGAACTCCATGTCTGTAAACAAGGCGTCCGAGTCAACCCACCAGATCCACTCGGCTTCAGGGTGAGCCAACATGGCTGCTTTAATGACCGGTAACTTGGCCCAATAAGAACCCATTCTGGGGTGTAATAACAAGTTGTTGTAAAAGATATCGTAGCCATGGATTCTACAGTAATCCACCTTGTTCTTGAAAAAACGCAAGAGTAAATGATCACCGATGGGGTTCTTACATGGCTTTGTTTGGGAACCGGTTACCAGAACGACTCTTTCACTGGCTCCGGCGGCGAACGAAGGGTGACGCTTTAACCACTCTTTGCGCTTTTCGTCCCAATCTTTCACCGGCTTTTCTATGGAGTAACTCATCTCTGGATCGTCGTAAAAGGTGGGGTCTTTCGGGTCGGAATTCAACTTGACTCCGAACCCACTATCCTTGCAATTATACGGTGAATCGGAAACGGAGGAGCCGAAGTTAAGAGTTGGAGTGAAAAACGACCAAAATGAGCATACTAACAGAACAGCTAAAAAAACACCACCACAGTAAAGAGAAGCATCAGAGAAACACCAAAACGACCGGTTTCGAGGCTTGGCCATGGGAGAAAACTGCGATTGAGATAACCCAGGAGACACCATTTTCTTTTGGGGAAAAAAGTTTTTCTTTAAATTTTGGAGGGTTTTAAGGAGATTATTTTTTATTGGGACAAGAGAGAGGAGTGACAACGTTTTAAGTGACTTCGCTGTACTTAACTGTGTTTGGTTTTAAAAGTGAAGTGGCGTCGGTTTCGGTGCGCCAATATGCTAAAATACGCGGTCTAAAGGGAAACGGAGATTAATGAGATAATAGGGGCGTGAACTACGGTTGGACAACACGTGGGATGTTCACACGTGTATTTGATTGCCGACAGCTGTGGACTAAAGTCTAAACTGGTATTATACGTTTTGGACTTTTTAGTTTACGACGTCAATTTCCGTTATTTCCGTTTAAATTGATTGTTATTTATTTTTTAAAAATATTATTGAAATTTAAAGAATAAAAGCAAAAAAAAAAGTTTCATTAACGAGTACTTTTAGAACTTTTTTAAAGTTAATTGAGTTTTTCTAATAATTGGAGGAGGGGATAGAATTTGAACTTTAAATAAAGAGAGGTTAAATGTCACTTAATTATATAATTACTGAGACGATCAATTATATAATTGAGTTTAACGCCATTTTTTTGTTTTTTTTAAGTTAATTGAGTTTTTCTAATAATTTGTCAATTAAGTTTTAATTCTTTCTTTTTTTATGATGGGAAAAATTTATTACCACAAGTCTCGTTAAAAATCTCTCTAAATCTTTTTTTTTTGATTGAATGGTGACCTCATTAAAAACTCCCTTCTTATCGGTCGTTGCCCGGAAGGGCGATAACCAACAGCGAAAGGAGTAAAAGAGTGTAAATCTCTCTAAATTTAAATGAGATAAAATATTTACGATAACAATTACAATAAAATTAGAAGACAGCCAAAGGCAACGCTATTACAACTAACCAAAACAATAAAACCCTAAATTTTTAGGTTTAATTAATGCCATTTTAGTTGTTTTTTTAGTTAATTGAGTTTTTCTAATAATTTGTCAGTTAAGGTTTAATTCTTTCATTGTGGTTGAAAAATATCATTGGAATCAAAATCATTTTTGACATAATAAACAATAAAGAGCAATATAATTTTGAGATAAAAATATACTTTACAAACCGGCTTTTCGATCTAAACATAGAAATTAAAATGAAGTGTTTTTTATTTTTCAAAAAGTATTTTTGAGTATAGAATTATTAAAAATCATTTTTGACATGATAAACAATAAAGAGCAATATAATTGTGTCGTCTCTTTTGGTTATCAAATATTTTTTTTGTCAAATTGAATCAACGCAAACTTGTAATCTGATGTTAACTATTTTGTCTTTTGCTATTTTTACATTTTCAGTTTTGTATACATTTTATAAATTTCAACAGTTTTTGTATATTTATTTATATATTTTACAATATCAACATTTTAAACTAATTTTCAGATATTTTTATTAGTTTAAATACAATTTTTATTTTTTATATGAAAATGACAAAATAACTGATGTTAACATTAGTAAAATAAATAAAATAGTTGTTAGTGTTATGAATATTTATCTATGTGGATGCCTATTATGATGAGAACTTTATCTAAGGAGTTTAATTTATTTATTATTAGGAATATTATCTCTATTAATTAGAGTTTAATGTATTATGTACTTCTAAGGCATTGTACACAATTCTAGTTATTGATAATAATACGAATCTCCCTCTTTTTCTCATCTCTTTGTTCTTTTATACTTGTTTGTTGTTCTTCATTATTTTATTCACAACACGTTATCAGCACGAGTGCTCCAATCAAATAGAAAAGTCATGCGTTTAAAACAAGACGGAAAAAAAAAATTGAATCGAAGCACATGCCATTAAAGGCACTAGAAAAACACATGTAGAGTGGTCTCGTGGCCACTGTTCGGTATTATTATATTTATTTATGTTTGTATATATATTATATATGTAATTATATCTCTAATGTTTTGATCAATGACATATGATTTTTAGCATTATTTTTCGAGGGACCGGAACGAATGAACAAGATTGTTCTTTACACAAAATCCACCTATGACTTGTACATGCCCACAAAACCAAATTCTCACACCACCTGTGACTTGTAGATGCCCACAAAACCATTCTACGAATAAGCAAGAATTCTTGTTTTTTTTTTGTTTTCCGATGGATTGGATCTAATTATTTTTATCCCTGTTCTATTTATTCAAATTCATTGTTTGAAGTATGGTATGATTAACCACCCATGGTCATTATTATATTTATATTATATTATAATTTAAAATCAATATCTATTTATGTTATTATTTTTATGAGAATTTACGTTTTTAACCGTGTTTTGAGTTTTACATGAGTTTAAATGACTTGGAAAGAGATGTGATATAAAGGGATTATGAGAAGTTGTCTCGGTCATTTGTCATGTCTCCATCGTCCTCGAGAGGAAAATCATTATTGGTAAACTCTACTTTTTTCCATTTCCCCTTAAACTATGGTTTTAAAGTGCGATATATCACGATGATTTTTAATCTGCAAGAATACTGTTATAAAGTCCATATTTGCTTGAAAGAAAATAATTCTCATGTGTCGAAAACTCGATTATTGACTTCTTTCAAGTTCAAGTTACGGAAATTTGTCTTAATCCAAAAACTTTTGTGGAAGGCATTCTCTGAAGTGAATGCAAGCATGATGTTTATTCCATGTGATTATTAGATCTGTTTCATTCCCTGAAGTGAATGCAAACATGGTAAATCACTATTCAATTGGTAACATAACTTCGATATAATCCAAGTATATTGACTGGACATCCTGTTCCGTGAGGCTACTGGTCTTAAAGGAAGTTTTTAAAGGACCTTGTGGACTGGTTTAACAACGCCGCGTACGAGGATTAAATCTGTTATATGTGTAACCACCTAGATCCGCCTATGCGTTATAACAGATCCTAGGAAGTCACATTAGGGTCACAAGAGCGACCCACAGTAAAAATACGCATAAAAACATTTTTATTTCCTCAAAACACTTATTAAACTGTAAGACCAACTTCTATTTAAAATATCATTTCGGGATGTCATTTAACACATAATAAAAACTTCAGAAAATATTTTACAGACATTGTCATAAAACAATACATGACATACATGCCCACTAACTATACAGTACCGTACTCCAAAAGCAACGTCGAGAGAACTCCGAACACTGATGTCGACCATTACCATGATATGTTCTTTTAACCTGCGATGGTAAAAATAACGTGAGCTTGGAAAAGCTCAGTAATACAAAACTACCAAAAGATGCTATAAGCTCATGCAGATATATAGTAGGCATAACGTTTTCATGATGTTCCGCGCAGTAACGGCCTCCAGTTCTGTTCTACTATTTTGAGATTGCATCTTACTCGAGAATAACGATATTTGTTCTTTAATCAGACCTTGAGAATTAGACGGGAATTATATAGGCTGGTAACATACGAGGTAGAAACAGAGAGTTCGGTTCCTAGTGTGTTCCAACAGTGCAACGATAATACATGAAATGCAACAATGCAGTAAACCCTTTTATTTCAAATACATTTGTTTCAAGTAGCAGTAAAATTCATTTTAATTCTTTATTTACCCTCCAACCATACTCCAACATTTAGTTTCCCCAGTGCGGTATCATGTACAGGCATTAACCCGAGCCCATTGGGCGTGGGTACCATCCTAAGGATATACCTTAGAATACGGGCGGCCCTTGCCGAAGCATAGGAACCGAAAACGGGCGGACCTGGCCGAAGCCTAGGATCCGAAAACGGGCGGACCTAGCCGAAGCTTAGGATCCGAAAACGGGCGGACCTAGCCGAAGCTTAGGATCCGAAAACGGGCGGACTTACCAGCTGGATCAGGGCTGAGCCGTAGGTAACTTCATATCATGTCCCAATTACCCCAGTGAATCATATCATCATTAGTTCATTAATCAATAACTGTATTTTTTTAGTAACACATTATCCATGTAGCATGTTTGCCATATCGAGTGCATATGCATATATCAGAAATATAGTACGGTCATGCTTAATTATAAAACATGTCATGTGAGTCCAAATATGTCAATCAAGTGCACGTGATCAGTATCATAACATGTAAAACAGTATGCAAAAACAGTCGTGTGACACACATGGAACACACTAGGTGGAACAATTTATTCCTTGGAGATACTTGACATTTACGGAAGAGAGCACATTAAACTTTGACAATTGAACAGATCTTTGATACAAGGCCCCTATTAAAAGAGGGGTTTGTGCTAACGATTCAAATCAGATAGCCGGGAGATGATACATCAATATCTTGAGAGCTTAGGCATATCATGAACGATTTGCTCATTTAAGCCTACAAGGGCATTATGGTCATTTTATCATACATGGGCATTTTGATAATTTATACCAACAAGGCAACACAGTGGCTCGAGAATTCTATTTGCTCATCAAGTTTCCAACCAGGCATTTAGAGATTCCTACGTCAAGATCTTTCACGATATCATATACATTCGGGCTATTTTGATTACTTTGGCCAACGAGGGCATTTTGGTCATTTAACTATTAGGGGTGATTTTGTAATTTAGCTCAATAATGATGAAATGACGATTTCCAATATTTAAGATTTCCAGAAGTTTATCGGTCCTCTAAAATCAATCGAACAACATGTCTCAACCTTACATTACTAACCAAACCTTCTGATGTATGCACTTCACATGTATTATTTCCAAATAGTGATTGTATCGTATATCTGAAAGGCTGCCTTCATATTTCACCACAGGACTTGCCACGGAGTAGTCGAACTAATACTCTGTGCGGAAAAACTCCCATCCTTATATTAATATCAGGAGTGATTGACGTACATGGGTCATGCTTCAACCCATAAGGGCATTTAAGTCATTTCCAACTTTATTGGCATTTCTAGAATTTGTCAAGGGCAATTTACTTATTCCAGTCACAGGGGGTATTTCAATCATTTTGAAGCTCGAATATCCATCATTCCTGTCAATTGAACCCTATATAGCATTTCAATCATTTAAGTACCCGTGGGTGTTTTAGCCATTCAAGTAATTGCGGTAACTCCAACCACTTCGTTCATTCCAAAACACGAGGTTAGACCCATCATCTTTGTTAATTTGGAAATTCCAATGCCCAAGCACATTTTGGTCGTTTGATGACTCGATTGTATCGGCATTTTCAGTTCTTTTACTCAATTCAGCCATTAATAGCAATTATGTATCTTCTGATAATTTAATTGATTCGAACATATAAAGAGTTTCCTCCACAAATTTATCTTCAGAGGTTTATTCAGGATTTACGCTAAATCCGAGAGCTTATCTTTCTTGAATAATTAAGCCTTATTATCGCATCTCTTTGAGTAATTCGAGACTTTTAGATGAATCAATTGTTTTACCGAATTTAGTGTAGGTTTCCGCACCACTTTCATTATCAGGGGTATTTCTGTCATTTTCCCCTCGAGGGCATTTTTGTAATTATATACTCCAATATTTCTGGCGTTTGACAAATTAACATTATTAATTGGGTTTGGATATTGATCGTCTCATTAATTTTCTGTAGGGCTCCAGATTCTTTGATTTATCATCTTTCTCATTCGATTATTCCAACCTTATCTATAACGTCGTACATTTTCATATCCGGTTAGACTTAAGCAAAATTAACAGTACCCATCATCATGTGTGCATGCATTAACCAAATACCAGCATGTTCATAAAGCATACTAGAGGTAGTAGTGTATTACCTTTAATACTTGCTCGGTCGACCATTATACTCCGTTCGATCACTCTCGAACCCGAATGCGACGTCCTCTTCATCCCGAATACAAGGAACTTCGAATACCTTCAATCGCACAAAAAATCCAATTTCAGTCCTTAATCACAATGCTCATAACTGATTATTAAAATACATAAGCAGACTCGAGTTCAAGGTCCAATTCGGAGGCTTTCGGGTTAGAATTTCACGAAACGGACTTTAAAATCGGACTCAGGACGTCGAAAAACATAAAATAGGGCTTTTTCGGGAAAAGTTGACTTTTTGGTCAAAGTCAACGGTCAACGGGCTGGTCAACGGTCAACGGGCAGGTCAACGCTGACGTCACTAGTCAACTGGGTTGACTCGGCTGAGTCAACTCGAGCGAGTTGACTCACTGAGTTGACTCAAACAGGTTGACTCGGACGAGTTGACTCACTGGGTTGACTCGGTCAATGGGTCGGGTCGGGTATAGGGCAGAGCGGGTCGGGTCGGTTGGGTCTAGTTTATGGGCTGACCGGTTTAAAAGAAACGGGCTTGGCCCAAAGGTAACCGGTTCAGGCTCTTGGGCCAACACCTGAACCGACCCACTTACCCAAAATTAAACTTGCCGGCCAGTCATCGGACGGTCGCCGGGGTGGTCGCTGGAAGCCCCAAAAACCTCATTTTCGCCGGAAAAACAGAGAGAACATCATTGTTAGATCAACCCAAATATTAACAACACAAAAATAGGCCGGAGTCTTGTCGGAAATTACCGAAAATGCCTATAATCCGTCGGAAAGTTTGAAGCTCCGGTGAGCGTCTTACCGGCGTCGAATGGATGATCGGTTGACTGGGTTTTATCCGTCGTAACGTGGGGAACCCAGATCTGGTGGCCGTGACACGAACGGCGGCGAGGATGGCCGGAAAACTCAGAAAACTGAAGTGATGGTTTTTGTTTCCGACGAACCTTCAAACGCACTCCCACGGCAAACGTCGACGGAACACCGCGAGTGGCTGGCGGCCTTGAGTTCCCTGCACGGCGACAAGCACGCTGGTGGCTGCGGTGGCACACACGACGCGGCGGTGGGGCAAGGCGGAGCGGCGGCCGGTGATGAGTGGTAAGGGGGGTTGGGAAGATGAAGGGTCGATCCCCTAGTTTTTTTTTTTGGATATAATACCGAATTAAATGCTAGAGTGGGGTTGGTTGGGATATTTTGGGTGTATTATTATTATTTTATTCAAATTATAGAGGATAAAAATAAAGGTGTGTGTGAGTTTAACACCAAGAGCTGTTATGGCTCAGACGGTTGGGTCTTTGGTTTGGAAGCCTTAAGGTTGTGGGTTCAAAACCCCACCATTGCAAATCCCTCTCTTTTTTTATTTTAAAGCTTTTTTTTGTGAATGTTACAATATGTGATGATGATATGTTAATGCAAACATATTCTACTTTTCACGACAAATAATGTTGTTTTCATACACAATATCGTGAAAAAATGTTTCAAAGGTCCACTGGCTCTACTTCATTCCTTGAAGTGAATGTGAGATTATATTATGGAAATAATAAAAGTCACATTAGAAGTTGTGGTCGTGGTTAAGACTATGAATATAGACATAGAAAATATGATCATTTTAAGAATACTTCTACCCACTGGTAGTAAGATTATAAAGATGACAAGAGTAATAGAGATCATTCTAAGAAAGTGAAATTTTTTTATTACCAATGTGATGTTATAAACCTTGGTCGCGTGTTTATCGTACGTTAAAAAAACCAACAATCATTGAATGATAAAAAAAGGAAATATAAGAAAATTGTGTTTGCAAAAAGGATGAAAATGATATTGGTCCAACTCATTTGGACGTTGCTGATTTACTTATAACTCTCAATAGAGAATAAATCATCTTCTAATTATTCTCATAACCTTGAAGAGAATTATTTATCTTTTATTTACTTTACTTTATGTTTATTTACTTTACACATTAATTATTTGCGTTTTATATTTATATTTATATATTATGATATTTATTTATTTTGTTTCACATGATTACTTATCAAATACAATCTATGGTGACGATCTATGCTTAGCAAAAGCATAAGATATATTTTCCAATTTAATGTAAGGGATAATATGAGTACTATATCTCAAAGTATTGAAAATATTGATGCTCTAGAAGAGCAATAAGTTCTTGTGAGAAAGCACATTTTCAAAAGTGCAGTATTGCGAATATTGTAATAATTACCGCTAATGGTATTGATATCGTCACCACTAGAAGTGAAAATTTTAAGAGAGCAATATGAGTTCACAAAATAATCCTTCGGGTTATCAATTGGCATTTGAAATAAGCTAATGCAGATATAAGTTATGGTAGCCAAAAGTCAGTTAAAAGCTCTTAAGAATTATATATTGCTACCAAAAAGAATAATTTTCATAAAAAGCTCCGGAAGAGCTAAATATATTCCTATTAAAAGTAACAATTTTAATGATCGTACTAGACATGTACGAGTGAGATTGAATCACATGTTATGGTAAACCAGAAGTTTACCAAATTTAGAAATGTATATACACACTTGTATATAGTTGACATGATCGGTTAGACCATCATGATCAATAATGATGCGAAAACTATTGAGATTTATATACACATTTAATAAAAGAAACTGAAATTCTTATGGTGCTTGTTCTCAAAGGAATTAATTAAATTTCGCTTATTAAAGAATATTAAGTTCTTGTGTTGCTTAAAGGAATTGATTAAATTCCACTTACTAAAAGAACATAAAGTTCTTGTGTTGTTTGTTCTCAAAAGATTTAGTTGATCTCACTTACCAAAAGAACTAGAACTTGAAGTTCTTGTACTGAAGTTGAGACTGCATGTCTTGCATATCTGAATGAAATATGGGGCCATATATCCACAAATATGAAAAGTTTTATATGATTTTAGTAGATGCATCTACAAATTTTTATTAATTTACAACCAGAAGTTTATGAGATTGATTCTAAAAGGATTCAGATTATGCAGTTAGACTATTCGTCTTGCAAAGGCTAGTTGGTTTACATTTTAGACTATACCAATTGTTACAAAGCCTATTGATTATGAAAAATACATTTTAACAAATTTTCAATCGGATGCCTCCTCTTTAATAGCTAAACTATGAGAACAAAAAAATTATTATTTATATGATGTTTCTATATAGCAACACTTATACGCATCAAAGCCAAAGAGTTATAATAAACTCCCTGTTATGATTGGTTTTTGGTCAGAAGCCATACATTTCCTATTTTATAATTTTTGAATTTGCGGTATGAATTGCTCCACCACAACGCACAAAATGGGCAAATAAAAAGGGTTGAGAATATATATTGAGTACGAGTCTCATTTTATGTTTAAACTCTTAAACATTAATTGAAGAATCATTTATGAGATGATTTTTCTCAACACCATGGGAGAGAATAATCAGCTGGATAAAGAAAGAAAATGAATTATCATTATCTAGATCCTCGAATATGAACTAAAAGTTCATAAGATAATTCAAGTTATTGTATGTCAACTGCTAGAGATATTATCTGACCTAATGAGAGTAATCAAGTCTAATATACCAGCTGAAAATGCTCTAAGTTTAAATTACATGTTAGAGTGAATAGATGTAAATCATGTCTAAAGCATGATAGTTGAAATTGGTTCCAATGATCAAAATTCTCGTAAATAGAAAGTATAGTAAAACTTCTATAAATTAATACCCTTGGGACCATGAAATTTTATTAATTTAGAGAGATATTAATATATCGATAAATTAATAATTTATTAATTAAAAGAAAATTTCTCAACTCAGCAAATATAACTTTGATAAATATATTTTGTGCAAATAAATTGTAAAGTGTACATAATATTCTAATTTAAAAATAAGTAGGTTCATGTATATGTTATTAAATATACTCATGTATCAAATTATTTATATCTAACTAGACTAATGCATGTACTTAATAACTCAATGTTTCAATTTAATATTGTATTCATGAATTTACGAATTCATTGAAACTAATTGAATATATTCATGTATTCATGAATTTACAAATTCATTGAAACAGATTACAATAGATTCATATTTTAGCAAGTTACCAAAGTACTAATTGTAATATTTATGAATTATGAATTTATAATTTTAATGAGACCTTTATATTTATAAAGGGGATCTCTAAAAATTATTATATTATTATCTTATCGAATTTAATGATTTTTTACATTGGCCCAAGTCGGGACCGAAGAAATTTATTATTTAATAGAGTTTATTAATTTAAAGAGTATTAATTTATAGAGGTTTTATTGTAGTATGAGATGATCATATATTGGAGGCGGGTGCTCCTGAAGAGACCCAAGACATAACTAATTATAAATTTTTTGAAGAGTTTCAGGTACCTGAAATAAAAGATTGAAATCTTGAAGAGATCTCGATGAATTATGTCACTACGAGAATGAAACCAGAAAATTGAATAGTTGTCGACAACGATTTTGCAAACAATTTTACATAGAATACTTCTATAGAAGTAAAGAAAGAAAATGAGGATCTTGTATAGAAATCTATCTAGAAGTATAGATATTAAATTGACCAATGTAGAAAGACGCTTTGAACTTCTAAAAGAGATGTATTTGGACCAACAACCCAAATACCTAAAAGTGTAATGCAAGTGAGGCACAAATAAGTAGTTGTAAATACGACGAAATTATAATTTATGAAGAATTGTAAATACTTCATGGTGGATGCAATTACTTTCTCAGTTATGAAATATTTTATACGCGTCTAATCATTTTGTGGATTCCTATAAAAAAGTTATCCTTGATGCATTTAAAATGTTAGAAGCATTTGAAAATTTCTGAAGAAATTTATTTAAACATGTCTCATTGAATATTTTGGTGCATTTGATATTATCGCCTTAGTGAGTACTGATTGAGAAAATACTATAAGAATGATTAAATTTTCTTATGTATTTTATAAAGGAGTTTGGATCAAGATTCATTATGATAATTTGAACATGATTAGAACTTTTGAATAACTTCAAATTGGAAACTCAGGAAGAACTTTTAAAGCATTTGATGAAAGCATTTGAGAAAAAGGATCTTGAGATATGATTTTGTCTTGGCCTAAAGATCGAACACTTAAATATGCGTTTTTGTCTATGAATGGACATAAGCTGAAAGAATTTTAAAGAAGATTCAATATGGATAAAGCATATCTGTAACCCCCTCATCCCGGTCTGGCCGGATGACCGGTCCGAGTGGGCCACACGGGGAAAATCGAAGCGAAACCCGTTAAGGTTCCCCCTCGGTTAACAACCCTAATCTTTTTTTTTTACTTTTTATCTTGTCTAGAGGTGTATTAATTCCTAAGTGATCATACATCGGAACAGCATACACGAGACAATCAAACGAACCCAAACCAACATTAAACAACCCAATTTTAGACTTAAACTGCAGGCGGTATCGATACACTTAAGGGGTGTATCGATACCCCTTGACTAGGTCAACTGGTCAGGGTCAACCCGTGGAGACCATTTCGATACACCCAAGGAGTGTATCGATACCCACCCCAACGGTTGACTTCTCACGGTCAACGCTAAGGTGACCGTATCGAAACGCCAGGGAACCGTATCGATACCGAAGTGGACAGTAACTTCAGTGACCAAATTGGTATCGATACGCCCCCTCGCGTTTCGAAACGCAAGGCCTGAAACAAGAAGGCTGTATCGATACGGGACCAACCGTATCGATACCCCTGCTACGAACTTACCTATTTTAGCTGATTTAAGACACAAGGATACCCCTAAATCCCCCTAAAACCTCAAACAACACACTAACATCAATCCTATGACAAACCAACCATATAAGCATGCTTTCACATCAATTAAACGAGACTAATCATCAAGGTATAACATCACAACCATGCATTCATACATATCATGAGCAAGCATTCACATAGCCCACACTTAGACAAATTCAAGGTAGCAAAACTAACAAGGTTTCAAGCAAGGCATACGAGGAGTCTAACATGCTCCTAAGCAGCATCAACCACAACACAATTCAAAAACATCATAATAAGATTATATGCCCCATTGCTTGACTATTACATCTTAATTTAAAGTTCATACTTGGTAGCTACACTAGCACCACAAGCACACTTGGAAGCCCCCTTCTTGCTCCTAGCAACCCCACGAACTAAGGATCTGCAATGTTGAACAAAGAGAGCGTAAGCAATGATGCTTAGTGAGGGTAAGCTCTTAAAAACAAACCTCAACATTGCAGGGTCCGAGCACGATCTTAGCCAAGGCATTACACATAAATACCAAGGATCCACAAGAGCCACAAGATAAAGATGCATGAGCAATATTCAAATAAATGCCATGACCATGAGCTCAAATCCACATTACATGTACTCACATTTAAACATCCAAACAAGGATCATATACCACAACGCATTGATACACATATCAATCAACATTGGCACCTAGCTATGACCCGAATACACGGATAGACACGTTGGAGCTCACATCCAACAACCACATTACCTCACGGTGGGATTACACTCATCACCGCTCTCGCGGAGGGGATTCCACTCATCCTCACGCCTCGTCGATGGGATTCCACTCATCATCGACTATAATAAAATACAATTTCCGGGCGAACCCGTACTCCTCCTTGGTGACTCAACGCCACCAAGGCCACGCGCGACTTTTGACTCATGTGTACACACTAACATCCTAATGATCGATCATTTGTACTCAAGCATACTAGTGCCAACATTTTACTCATTCCACATTACTCATTTCAATCAATTCCGTGCTTAGCACGTACTCACCATGAACACAATCATGAACCATTACCATGCATGCCTTAAGCATCGTAAATCATGCCTCATCTCACATGTATAAAACAATATATACAAGCATTCATATCACAAGATATACGAGGCATACACATCCATATATATATATATGAGTTCATCCAAAGGCTCTAGATCAAGTTTAGGATTAGACTACCACCCTAATCCTAACTCTAGGTGGGTCTACCAAGCCCAACCTAGTCCATATACTCGAACCAACCATTTTAAAACCAAGTAAAAACAATTAACCACTCACCTAAGCTCCCAAGCTCAAAGACCAAGCAAGCGACCACCTTCAATTTCCCGGATTTACCTCTGAAGCTTCACCGATGCCCAAACTCGATTCTAATCAATCTCAAACACAAACAAAACATCCACAATCAATAACTCATCGTCGGAACTAACCCAGAATACAATTTAACCACAATTCACCATGTTGCAAGCATGAACAAATCCATTATTTCACTAACTCGGACAGCCCCAAAACCATGTCCAAAAACCATGTTTCCAACTTCCATTACACCCACAAATGATCCCAATTCAACTCATATCCATAGTACTATTAAAAGACTATCAAAACCCGCCTAAAACAACCCCCAAAACTCACCCAAAACCCTCCAAAAACCCCATGTTTACCCAAATCCGAAAATTGCTCAAAATCATTTGAAACTCACATATGTTATACCATTTGACCTCTATACATCATAACTAAACATATCAAATCAAAACATTTCACTTAACATCATAAAGTTTTCATTTTTAATCCAAACCTTCCAAAATTCCATTTTCTAAAACCTTTATGAAAATGAAAATAAAAGGTACTTTTAAAGAGAGGGAGTTGAGGGGAAGTCAAAAATGTCATTACCTTTCAAAATGGAGTTGAAATGAGAGAGCTTTGAAATGGAATAGTAGATTGGGGAGGGTGAGCTCTTCTAACGTTGAAGAAGAAGAGGATGAATAGTGAATGGGTGTTTTATTTGTAATAAGGGGATTTAAATTGGAAAAATGGGTAAATTACAATAAGGCCATTAATGAATGGCTATTCCCTTATTCTTTAAATAGCTCCTCAACTTGCAATTAAATCAATTTGGTCCCATTTTAAAATTTATTTTGAAACCCGAAATTGTAAAGAATCATTTTGATTATAAAACCGAGCTCAAATAATATTAAAATATTATTTTCACCTAACCCCTAAACCCGGGTGTTACAATATCTATTGAGTATCCCAATAATTGTAAGGTTGTTGGATGCGAATAAAGATAATAATATATTTTCTTGGTCTTGAAGCACCATATATTAGTTGGTCAAGAAATATCTATGGATATACAAAGATCATTATCTTTAGATCTTCAAATATTCGTCGATGCCTCCTCAAATCTTGAAGAAATAATTATTTTGCACAAAGCAAACCAAAAATGTGTTTGGCTAAGACCATTGACCCAACATATCCAGAAGATATGTGATTTACTTTCACAAAGCTATCTTGTGTAGAGATAATGCAAGATGTATATCTCAATCGAAAGGTGGATACATCATGGAACATATTACTCCAAAGTTTCATCCCTCACGATCTTTAGAAAGATAGTATTCAATATTGAATTATGAAAATTCAAAGATCTTATGTGATGTTTTCATGAGGAGGAGTAAGTACGTGTTGCACTATTTTTCTCTTAACCGAGGTTTTGTCTCAATGGATTTTCCTGATAAGGTATTTAATGAGGCAACATGTTATGCGTATCAAAGATGCGTGTACTCTTTTTCCTTCACTAAAGAATTTTTTTCCACTGAATTTTTATCTTAGTAAGGTTTTAACGAGGCACATTATCTTCATTGACATCCAAGGGGGAGTGTTATGAATATTTATCTATGTGGATGTCTATCATGATGATAACTTTATCTAAGGAGTTTGATTTATTTATTATTAGGAACATTATCTCTATTAATTAGAGTTTAATGTATTATGTACGTCTAAGGCATTGTATACAATTCTAGTTTTTGATAATAATACGAATCTCTCTTTTTCTCTCACCTCTTTGTTCTTTTTTACTTGTTCGTTGTTCTTTATTATTTTATTCACAACAATTAGTTTAATAAACATGTTATTTTCATCTGTTCATTCAAAAAAAATTGAAATTTCATAATCAAACTAAAAGGAATAAATTTAAGGATTAAAATAATTTTATAAAAATTAAGGGTCAAAATATCATTAAACCAAAATTTTTAAATGAGGGTTTTAATTTTTTCTTATAGAAAGTCTCTAGTTTCCTTAAAAAGAAAATATATATAATTACAACGAGGGTTTAATATCACAATAGTAAACTAAACATATAATTTGGACATTTTTCTATAACCAATGACACAAAAAACTAGCCACTTGAGATCATACAAAGCAAAGTTATAAATTATTAAAATTTAAAAAAACAATATAATATAATAAAAATAAAAATAAATTATCGACGGTCAACAACTATCACTAAAATTGATACCACCATTGGTAATTAAATTAAACAAAAAAAAAACAAGAAACGACTGCGCTAAAGAAAACCCTCTGAGCTTTGAGAGAAAACCCTTCCACAATAGATAATATTAAACTAATTAGGGTTTAGCTAACAAATATTTTCACCGTCATTACTCACTAACAAAAGTTCAATGTTAATAAATAAATAAAAAGGTGTCGAATATAGCCTAGCCGCTCTCTCTCTCTCTTTAGGTTATTTAATCTAACTGCGCTCTCTTAAATTTTTACTGTTTACAACGTTGTTTTTTCCCTTTGATTGGTGGTCGGCAATTAATTTTAGTATTAGTTGTCGATCACCGGATATATTATTTTATTTTTATTTTTTTATATTTTAATAAAAATATCTACCTTTGTGGCATTTGTTTCATCTGTTTTTGTGACACGTTTTTTTTTTAAATTTTTTGTGTGGTTCGTTTCATCTATCCTTATGACATGATTTTTAGCATACCTTAATGGTCGGTTGGTGCTCGTATAGAGATCTTTACAACGCTAATATCTTATTATGATTCTGTTAATGGTCTTAGAAAGATAGAACCCCACTTGATTGATAGTTGGTTGTCGATGTAATCAGACCTGAGTAGCAGAGCAATATGCCTAATAGTTTGGTTCGCTCACCACTCCTTTTTCACACCGTAAAGCGTCTTGTTTGGATAGAGACAAGGAGATTCAGAAAGATTTCTAAATTTTGGCATGTTAATCTCGATGAAAGTGTCTGTTTTTTTTTGCACCATTGTAAGAGACTTTTAGTGGACTTGTCCTTTTTGATACATTGTATTGTATTATATTTCAAGGTGTTTAATAAAATTTAGATGTCATTGTTAAAAAATTAATATTAATATAGTAAGGGATACTTGTTAATATTTATATCATACTTGTTAATTTATGTCACATATATAATAATATAGTGAGGAATAACTTAATATTAGGTAATAAATGCCAGAACCAACTTGCCTCAGTGGTTAAGGGAACGGTTATAGTTCCTAGAGGTCACGGGTTTGAGCACCAGCAGGGTGATTGAGCGTTCATTGTCAGATGGTTGAGAGTATATTTAGAACAAATACTACTTGTAATCACTCTAGCTTTTATAAAAAAAATAATATTAGGTAATAAATGTGATGAACTAAATTATGCCCCAAATGGGGCGGCGGGTTCAAGTTAAAAAAAAGGGCGCGAGATTTGATAACGCATTTATTTTCCATGTTTTGTTTACCAAAGTTTTTTGGACGTTAAAATGAATCTACTAGTCTACTGCTGCTGGGCTGCTGGCTGGACCCAAATCCAACTAAAATATCATTCAATAGTATTTATAAAATGAAAATTGGGACGATAATAATATAATTTACATATACTTGCTGCATATACGAGGGACAGAATGGATTAAGGATTTCCGTGACAAATACAATGAGAAAATTAAGGACTTTCGTGTCCATAGTCAAGGGCATATCTTAGTAAATTAGTTTGAGGGGCTGTTAATTTTTTTAAAAGAAATTATAGTTTGTATTAAAAATTTTAAAAATTTTGAAGGTTTTAATCTGAAATTTTTATAAAAATTTAAGGGTTTTACGATTTTTTAAAAAATAGACTTCGTTAGAGATTTTAAAATTTTTAAGAGTGGATTTAATTACAAATATTTAAAAATTTTGAAATATAATAATATATATTTTTTAATTTTTTGAAGAGGCTAGATTAAAAAAAAATATAGGATTAAATGTCATTTTTTTTTCAAATTTTGGGGGGCAAGGCCCACATTGGCTCTTCTATTGGTTTGCCTTTGTATACGGTCTGGAATTTTATTTGGGTAGAGTACACAAATGATCATGAAACTAAGTAGAAATAATTCTTTTAATCATTAAAATTTTAAAAAATTATAAAATAGTCATTAAACTTATCGAAGTGTCCCAAAATGATCATTGCATGTTACAAAAGAGTGATAAGTTTAAGACCATTTTGTAATGATTTAATAAGTTTAAGGACCATTTTTGTAATATTTTGATAAAATTTAATAACTATTTTGTAATAATTCAATAAGTTTAAGAATTGTTTTATAATTTTTAAAACTTCAGTAACCAATACTTTTATTTTTACTTAGTTCATTTTTCATTTGTTTACTTTACCCTTTGTTTTTTGTTACTTCTACATCATATAATTTACCAATTCAAAACTTGGCAACTTGATCAATTCTAATAATTTATTCATACCCATATTGTTTTTAAGTTTGAGTAAATGTAGTGTTTTTTCTTGTTATAAGTCAAATCCACACCAACTCAATATAGAATTATCAATTATCTTTATTTTTAATATACAAAAAATATTATTGTAAAGGTGTTTATGTATTTCCATACTCATATATAATAATCATTAGTTAAGAAGACAAATAGTTTTTCAAACAAACCTTTTACCACTTCACGTATTATTATTTGTTGATTTTATTTTATTAAATATATATTTTTGCATGAAATATTATTTTTGTTTTTAAAGTGTTTGGTTAAGCAAGAACGACATTAAATATACAATGTCAGAAACTTAATCGAAAGATATTAAATGTTTAAATAATTTAATCTCACATCTTTCATATGTTAAACCAACAACAATTTTTACTGAATTAGATTCAACCAATTGTATTACTAAAATTTTAAGATAGTCTTACTTCTATCTAAGTAAATTTATCTCATATTATAAGTCAAAATTTCTATAAATCATGTCACTTAAGTGCTGAAATTAGGGGTGAGCGTTTGATCGAGTTGAGTCAAAAAATTTCGAGTTGACGAGTCATATTTTACAACTCAAACTTTATTTGAATTTTTTTCGATTCGAGTCAAGTCGAGTTTTCGAGTTCCTATAAAATTTTAACTGTAATTATTTATCATATTATAGTAGGGTTTGATTTCAATTTAAACTCCTTTCTCTAATCATATAAGATATGCACATATATATTTTTTCACATGTGACAATATTTCTTCATATTTTTATATATCAGTATGTATATATCATAAAAAATAGAGGGACTCGTCTCGAACTTAAAAATAAATCCACTAATTACTAAAAATTTCGAGTTATTCGAATTTCCATTTTACAACTCAAACTTTATTTGAAATTTTTTCGAGTTATTCGAGTTTATGAAATTTCGAATCGAGTCAAAACTAGTCGAGTATTTTTACCTCGAGTCGAGTCGAGTTATTCGATTTTTTTGAGTCGAGTCGAGTTTTGCTCATCCCTAGCTGAGATAACAAAATTGTTCCTAAAATTTGAAGGTTTTAGTGTTTTTAAGAAACTGAAGGGTAAAAAAGTAAAAACAAAACTAAAATATTTATTAGCTTGTTTAATGATGGTTTGCGTAGAAAATATAAAATGATAAAAAAATACTTGAGATGGAGAAACTATTATTATATATAATAGCGTCTTGTATTTAATATTATAAAACATCCAAATTATAACTTCACAGACACTGTATTGTAATTTACTAATTTGCAAGTGCTTACGGTGGACTGGCTCAGTGACGGGTTAGACAAAAAACGGTCTTTTAAAATTATCTAAAACAACTCTCAACTTGCTTTCGTAGCTCAGTTGGTTAGAGCACCCGTTTAGTAAGCGGGAGGTCTTGAGTTCGACTCTCAACGAAAGCAAATTTTTTTTATTTTTTGATCCTTCTTCTTTTAAATTGTCTGCCACAGCCTGCTCACACTTACTGTGTTGTTTTTGATCCCTCTACTTTTGCCCCTAACAAAAACTACTTACAAACAGAGGAAGGAAGCCTCACTAGTCAAAACTATTTCCCCACATTCACTTATTTAATATCTGTGTCTATCCCTCCATTTGAGGTAAACCAGACCCGCACCCCGGCTACAACAAAGATGTGAAATAGCTTATGACCATGCCCTGCAATCGTCGAATTTCCCTTGTTGCATACACCAAAGCTCCAACACAATACAATATTCCCATCGAAACCTCGTACCAGGTCGTATGAAGTGACTCAGGTTGGTGCCACAACAACACAGGCTTGGGAACAATCAGTGTTATACTAGACATCCCCATGACCAAGAAGATGGATGCTCATGCACAAAAAGTTTTGGAACTCAGGTCGATGGATCCCCGGTAAGAACGAAAACATGATTGTTGCAACTCCGAGGATGGTTATGAATCCCGAGTAGAGGTTTAAAAATAATGTATCACATATGAAAGAGTAATACACGGATGGATAGAATGGAAGCTGAAATAAGAGTACGTAGCAATGCCTTCGAATGATATACGATCTGCCCTCAGAGTGGCACGACAAGAGGTATCGGTCTCACCATAAATGGTGTAATTATGTTTTCCACATCCTCCTTCATACTTCTCTGCAATCACAAATAATGAATGTAGCAGCATCTTAATTCTTAACATAAGTTAATGAGAAAGCAATGACCAAAACCTCAAAATGGTTCATTGTCCAAAAATAAAACAAGACTTAGACCCCATGCATCAACAGTTCTGGTCAAACGACCAGAGAAGCTTCCTTTGTCACATCTTATTTCCTCAATCCTCATAAAATACGAGCTGTCTGCCTTACTTGTGTGTATGTGTATCCATGATCCTTCCTTTTGTTGCCACCATTTTATGTCCCCAGACCCCACATGAATAATTGGTATTTCATACAATCATTTTTATTACATTAAATTTAAAAGGAATGAAGTTGGAATCTTAAAAGATACGTTGGAAATAGTTTGAGTTCGATTTTAAATCATATTATTAATAATATATTTAAATGAATTTAATTTTAAAATTGTATGATGATGTGTCATCCTTTAATTTATTAATTGTATATAAGGTCAATACGTCCAATATAAATCATTGATTTAGGATTTTCGTTGAAAATTACAAATTAGTTTTGTTAGGAAAATGTATATTATTTGTTCATACATAAAATAATTTGCACATATATTTTTAATAAGTATCTACCTTATCATGTATGAAATAAGAAGTTTAAATTGAAAAGGCTTCCTCATTAATCTAAAATGGGTTTCCCATAGCCAAAAAATACCAGATAACAGTACACTGCAAACCAAAACAGGACCTTCGTTTTATGGTCTTCTGCTTTATTTGACAGCGATTCAACATGCTTGAATTGATCATATTCTGCACTACTTAGCAGTTTCCTTGGACAGCAGCCTCCAGCACACCAATGGGGCTTGTTGGCATTACCTCCAAACTACACTTTTTCCCTTCAATCACCTTGTAAATCCTTCTCACCATTTCCTGCATTCATTCTTAATAAATCACTCTGTTTTCTTTACATACATACATACATACATACATACATACATACATACATACATACATACATACATGCATACATACATACATGCATACATGCATACATGCATACATACATACATACATACATACATACATACATACATACATACATACATACATACATACATACATACATACATACATACATACATGCATACATGCATACATACATACATACATACTTGAATTGGGTCTTACAGTGTTGTTTACTTGGTTCAGTCTATTGTGTAAGCTCCCCAAATTCTGATCATCAACGCTGTGATTAGTAAGCCACAGTGCCACAGCTGCAGCAATTGCTGATGGAGGATAATCCAAGGAATCAATGGCTGCTAAAATGATAAGCAAAAACTATGATCAGAGAAAGTAAAAGGAAAAAGATTCCTTTAAGCAGCTGACAAGGGATTTACCTTTACATGTATTAACAATGAGATGAGAGGCAGAAGAAAATAGGTGACGAGGGCTGTTTTGTGGTTGGGACTTTGAAATCTTTGCGATGAAATAATGTACGAAATCAAAAGGGGTGATGGTTCGCAATCGCCATTTCAGAGTTTTCATCACTAAAAGCTCCATTCTCTCGACTGTTTTGGGCTTAAACAAGAATCTGGGTTTTATTATTTGCAAGTCTAGCAGAAAGGGAACGCTTGTTTCCTCCATTTTTGCTGCTAGAGAAAGGCATGATACTGATAAAAGCTGCATTGCCCAACCTTTCCCTTGCTAAACATCAATATACAGAAAAAGCCAACCAAATCAGTGGACTAAACTAGAAAATAACTTTTCAAACAAACATAACTTACCGGCAAAGCTCGAGTCGAAAGGAATCGGTCCATGTAGTTGATGGAAAGATAAGCAATTTCAGGCCTAAACCTGTAGAAACAGTGAACCTGAAATTTGTTCAAACATATGCATTATGACAATTGACAATAGTAACACAAACAAGAGAGAGAGAGAGAAGAAAACTAGGTGCAGTACGTGGTACCTTCAACATCCATTGGATTGCTTCTTGACGAGCTCTAACAATATCACTAGGCAGATCATGGAACCTTGAGGAAAGAAGCTTGGATTCCGGCATTCGGTCGACCTCGGAATCAAACAAATAACTTAAAGATTCAGTGTCATAGTCGACGAAGCAATAATCTGAAGCATTATCTCCATCGGCTTCCCAGGAGACAACCTCATTCGCTGCTTCATTGCAGTACAAATTGGGAAGCGTTGGATGGTTTAGCGACACTGCCATTGGAAATTCTGTTTGCGGTGGTGAATCAGCGGAAGCCTTCTGTTTTCAAGTAATAGCTGATGAGATTTTACGCAGTGAAGAAAGTGTAGGCGTGGGACCTTTGGGAGAGTTGTGCATGAAACTTCGTCCGGAGTTGATCCAAATAGAGTAGGGCCAAGGGCTGGTGCTGGAATATTTGGAAGACCAATCATTACTTACTTGTTTTCGCCATTTATTTGGTATCTCAATACTGATTTTGCATCACTATATTTCAGATACTTTCTCTGCAATTCTTGACCTTCTCTTATCTTTACTATAACTACGGGGTAAACGACCCAAGTCGAGCTCAAGTAGTGCTAAACTCGACTCAGCTCGTTAACATTCAAAATCGAGTTCGAGCTTGAATAGTTTTTAACGAGCTTAAATAATTTGAGCTCGGCTCGGCTCGTTAAGAACTCGAGTCGAGTTCAATCAAGTCAAGTGTTGACCGAAATTTAACCAAGTCGGACTCGAGTAACTTGCGATCTGTCTCGTCCATTTAAAGCCCTCTTAGGGAAAAAAACTTTGATACACAATTTTAGGGTGTTAGTTTATGGTTTAGAGGTTTAGGTTGTTGGGTTTAGAATTTAGAATTTATATTTTAGGGTTTATGAGTTATGTTTGCTTTATGTTTTAGGATTTTAGGTTTAGGAATTTAGATTTTAAATTAAAAAATTTAACAAAATAGTATTTTATATTTTCGAGTAGCTCGAAAGCTTTTCGAGTCGGGTATTGAGTGTTAACCGAGCTTTGACCGAATCAAGTGTTGACTGAGCTTTAACCGAGTCGAACTCGAATAAATCGCAATCTATCTTGTCTAATTTACGGCCCTAACTGCAACTGCAATAATTGTCCTTTTATTTTTCCCAGTTTCAAAGTCCAAAACTGATACAAATATTTATGTAAACTCTGATAAACTTAAGTAAGGTAAAACCTGATGAAGATACTGCTAAATCAAAAACTCAATTTTCACTCCTCGAGTTCGATGTGTTGTGTGTGCAAGAAATCTCTACCGAAATATTTATCCACCAAAACCTGACATGCGATCAAGGTGAAGCTTTAGAAACCGAAAGTACCAAAAAAACCCCTCAATTTTTACGTGATCCCTTGATTTTCACTTTTACAGTGAAGTAAATGACCCCCTCCCCCGAAAATAAAAGTTTAGGTGATACGGCATAATCGTATTAAGGTATGCCTCAATATTTGGAGACAACTGATAAAGGAAAACAATAGAGGTTTTGAAGGCAGTTTCGGCATTCACTATCAATATATTTTTAGAAGAATTAAGATGTTAATTTTGATCCTGGTTAAATTTTGCTATTAGTCCCTCTACCATGTGTAAGTGGTGGATTTTGTCCATTTACTCTAATTTATCAAGTTCAGTTATTGGGGGGAAATGATAGCAGCTAAATTTGTTTGGTCATATTCTGTTGTTATCACAAAATGGTAACAATTGAACCTGTAGGTCATATTTTCTATTAGTCTCGTATTATGCTTTAGTTGCAAATTTAGTGTATGTTCTCCAATTTGATCATATTTAGTGCGTATAATTTTATATTTGAAAATTTAAGTCTTGACTCAAACAGTAGCCTTTAAATTCATTAACTTAAATAATACAATTTTTATTAGTATTATGTGAAAATGATAATATGACATAACATAACACTTGTGATTGTATGCATAGACCAAGTTACAACAATATTGGGAGCGCTCGTGGCCCCCTCATCCCCAAATTTTTTTATCTTTAAATTATATAATAAATTTTAAAAAAAAATTATGAAATAATTATAAATTGTCTTTTATTTTATTCGTTCGAGCTAAAAACTTAGCTTTGTCCCTAATTGTATGTTTAAATGAAATAAGATGTTCAATTCAGGCCTAAACTAAAAAAAATAGTACATAACAGAACCCCCAATTTGATTAACTTTTATACATTGTAAATTTAAAAGATATTAAACACTAACTTTTAGTTAAGTTCAATTACATTTTTTTTTTAAAAATGTCAAAATCATAGATTTTTTTAATGTAAATATTGATTTAAACACTAAATTTTTAAACGATTTTCAAATGACAATTCACATGGGAGTCCAGGTGTACTTGACGTTAGCATAATATGTCTTGTATGTTAGGTTTATAAATAGTTTAAAATTATAAAATATTAATAAATAAATAAATTCATGAAGTATATATGGATTTATCATGTGAATTATGTTTAGGGTTTTTTTGGTGAACTTATATATACTTTCACACTAAAAATTATGTTTAGGGTTTAAAGTTCGAGTTTGTAATTAGGATTTAGGGAACTTATGGCATGATGTATTTTTAGGGTATAGGGTTTATGATTTAAAATTTAGGGTTATGGCTTTGTGTTGAGTGGATCGAAGAATCGATTTAAGCCAAGAGGAGGGGTGAATTGGATTTTTAGGAATTTCGGTGGTGGAGTAGAAAATTAAAATTTGCTAGACAAGAGAATTTAGAGTGGTTCAAGTTCCAATTGAACTCTACATCCACTACCTTAGCTACCACTAAGGATTTTCCAACAATTCACTAATTGTTCTTCCCTTTTTCAAGGCTTAGGAGGTAACCTTTATAATACCGGTCAAATTTTCTACCCAAAATTTGACCCAATCCTCACTCAAGTAATACAAAGAAGTTTAAGGCTAAAGACTAGTATCTCTCAGTACAAATGTAGCCCTTTTTACAAGCACTCAACCCAAATTGGAAAATAAGAATAGTGATTTTTGCACAATTGCTTGGATTTGATGTTTGGATGATTCTTTTTGGATCAATAGTTGTTGCTGGTGCTCTTAGAGGTCCATTTTATACCTTCTCATTGAATTCTAGCCGTTGGGGTTGTTGCCTTCATTATTATAGTCGTTGGGATGTTATATTCCCTCCATAAATGCAGTCAGCAACTACCCATTCCGAAACGCCCGACCTTGTTTCGAAACAGACGAAAATAGAAAGAGCCGTTGGGGTATAATAAATAGGCCATATCGAAACGATCACGATCGTTTCGATACGCTAAGAGCCTATTTCGAAACGCGTTTCGAAACAATTTGTCACTGTCAAAACCTATATCGAAACGGCTAAAAGCGATTCGATACACCTTAACAATATTTTTAAAATCAGTTATAAAACTTCAACGGTCATATTTTGGAAACCAAGTTTGAAATACGTTTCGAAACGTTTGAGGTCATTTCGATACGACTGTATTGAAACGCTTCAAACCGTTCCGTTGTTCTTCATCCGTTTTGAAACACAACTAGTTGTTTCGATACGCTCGTATCGAAACGGGAAAGCTAGTTCCGAAACAGAGGTTAACAGTTTCAAAACGTTCCGAAACACCCAAAGGTCGTTCCGAAATGGTGACTCGAAAATTACTATTTTGACTTGGTAAACACTTAGAAAATATTTGATAAGTTAAGGTTTTGACTTGTACATTTTTCTTTAAACACATAGAGAGGTTTTGAGGACTCAAAAATTCATTTTCTCCTTTTCAATTTAGTTCTTAAATCCTTTGTTATATCAAAATCAATTTATTAGTTTTACAATCTCCCCTTTTTTGATATAACAAAATCAAGTTTGAATTTTTAAGAATTTTGAAATCTCGAAAATGTTCTAACTCCCCCTCAATGTAAGATGGGTTTTAAAGTTTTAAAGAGATGTAAAAATCAAGTGTTCGAAACTTAAAACCTTCTTTAAAAAATTGGCTCTTATATTACTTCTCTCCCTTTTTGTTAGATCAAAAAGAATAATAAACAAGGCTAATCATGAGAAGAAACAGGGTTATAAGCAAGAAACCAAACACCATAATATAGATAGAATTAAGTTCAAATAACCAAACATAAATACTTAAAATAATAGAGTTTAATCTCAATCCCAAACACAAAACAAGCAAAGCATAGGTTCTTAAAGCATAAAAGATTGAAAGGTGCAAACTTATTCCTAATATGATAGACTAATATGAGATGCAATGGAGATCCTAAGCCTCGTCATCATCGTCACCACCATCATCATCAAGAGAATCATCGTCTTTAGCTTGAGCACGATGAAAGATCCTCCAATCACCATAGAAAGTAGAGAAAGACAAGTCCATCGATGATTATTGATTCTCAAGAGCGGCGAGACGATTCTCGTTTCTAAGAACACGATCCTCCAAGGATTGCAAACAAGTGTTGATAGCACCAAATCCCAAAGCCATTCTCGTATCCATCGAGTTGAACCGCTCGGTAAGGAAAGTCATAAGAGTTTCATTGTTAGGAGCCAGAGCTTGAGGTGGTGGCTCAACTTGAGGTGGCGAAGCTTGCCTATCAACAGGGACCCATTGGCCAATGGTGTAGCAAAACCCGGACTTAATGAGAGAGGATTCACCAATCTTGCGCTTGCGGGGTTCTAGAGAATCATAGGAGCAATCAATGTTGAGGGTACCAAAGAGATAGCTTAAAACAACCTCATAAGTGAAAGAAGTAAGAGCATCGGTTTCGCGAATCTTCACATTATGGACCATCTCGGCGAACATGATTTTGACAAGATTTGGTTGTTCTCCTCGACGAAATCACTTTAACCAAAAATAGTCAACTTGACGAACATGGGAGAATTTACCTCCGGAAGGGCGGATGAACCAAGAAATCATCAAATGGAGGAACCGGTCATGAGCATCCAAAGAGAGAACGGATCCGGTGTGAACACCAAAGTGGTTCTCATCCTCAATACCTTCATCCTTGAGCCCAAGAGCATTCTCTAAAACGGATATACTAATGATGAACTTCTTGCCCAAAAGGTACGACTCAATGCCAATCACCTCGGTATGATCCTCATTATTAACAAGAACAACATTGGAGTAGAAAAGGAGGACCATATGCTTGTACACAATATTCGGAATGCTAAAAAAGGCCAAGAAACTCCATTCTCGCAAACGAGCTAGATAGCGGAATTCGAAACGCTCAGAGTCAAGGAACGCGATATCCACAACACGCTCTCGGCGAACGGCTATATCTTTGAGGATTTTGAAACGGTCCTTAGTCTCTTGATTCCGAAGACTCTTTTGAAAAAGAAGGGTGGGGTTAGGACGGATGTTCGATTGGGTTGAAGCTTCACCCGTTTGAGGCGTCTTGCGTTTCTTGTTGATGTTTTCCATTAGATTCCTAAAAACATAAAGAAGGCAATTGAAAAATTAAATGTATGCATATTAATCCTAAATTCAATCCAATGAAAAATCCCATTTAGGTTTTAAATAAAAACACTCTAAAAACATATATACATATAACAAAAAGAAATTTTGAAAAAGAAATAACTTTTGAAAAATAGTAAAAAAATACGAGTAAAAACAAATATATTCGAATAAAAAACTTTGAGATTTTGAATTTTTTTTTACAAATTTTGAAAAACCCAAAATGTAAAACATATAAACTATACAAAATTAATATTTTCTAACCTAAGATTCGAATAAAATCAAAGGGCAAAGAAAAAGATAAAAAATACCTCAAATATGGATTTTGGATGAATGAATGGAAGAAATTTGCACCAATTTGTTGAAGCTTGCTTAGACTTAAGTTTTTGAGTAAAAGCCTTCAAGATTTGATGAAAAACAATGAGGTTTAGAGGGTTTTTATAGGGAAAATTAGGTTTAGGGTTTTTAGGAGTTTTAATGAAAAACAACTTTATCAATTAAAGCCCTTTAAAAAGTTGTCCGCAGAGGCGTTTCGGAATAGGCACGATCGTTCCGAAACGTGCGTACCGAAACATTGACTGACATTTCGAAACATGTTGACTGTTCCGATACGACTTTGACCATATCGAATCCCACGTGGTAACCCGTATCGAAACGCTTTTGGGCCATTTCGATATAATTCTTGGCAGAGGCAAAACTTTTCGAAACCCTTTTAGGCGTTTCGAAACACCCTGGTCACATACCATTCTATTAAGGCATCCGTATCGAAACAAATTGACTCGTTTCGATACGCCTAGGCCTGGAAGTGCAAATGAGGCTCTAATATTGCAGAAAAAAATGAATTTTATGAAGTCCTAGATGCATAAATGATATGAATGAGCAGAAAAAACATGTTAAAACACAAACATACTCCCCTAACTATAAACATGGATGAAATTAGGAATAAAAACACATAAGCATGTCATTTTGCAAGAAATCAAGCAATTTAAGCACAAAAGGTCCTAAAAGGTCAAGATAGGCTAGTTAGACCTAACTCTCTCCTAAGGGACCAAAAACACTCCTTATCTAGAGGTTTTGTAAAGATGTCCGCTAGTTGATTTAAGGTGTCTACGAACTCTAAAACAACATCTTCCTTAAGGACATGATCTCTAATGAAATGATGCCTTATTTCTATATGTTTGGTTCTAGAGTGTTGGATGAGATTTTTAGTTAGGCATATAGCACTGGTGTTGTCACACTTAAGGGGCATGATTTCAACTTTAATACCATAATCTAAGAGTTGTTTCTTCATCCAAAGGACTTGAGCACAACAACTCCCTAAGGATATGTACTCGGCTTCGGTGGTAGAAAGAGCTACACTATTTTGTTTCTTAAGAACCAAGATATGAGCATACTATCTAAGAATTGGCAAGTGCCGGAAGTAATTTTCCTATCAAATTTACAACCCTCGTAATTCGTATCTGAATAAGCATGAAGGTTAAAGGTTGAGTCTCTAGGGTATCAAAGACCTAGATAAGGAGTATCTCTAAGGTACTTAAAGAACCTTTTTACGGCTATAAGGTGAGACTCTCTAGGACTAGCTTGAAACCTAGCACCAAGCAAACACTAAATAATATATTTGGTCTACTTGCGGTAAAGTAAAGCAAAGATCCAATCATAGAGCAATAAAGCTTAGAGTCAACACACTTACCTCCTTCATCTTTGTCAAGCTTTGTAGATGAGCTCATTGATGTGGCTTGAGGCTTTGCATTCTCCAAGCCAAACTTCTTGAGCATATTCTTGATGTACTTAGCTTGATTGATGAAGATGTCATCCTTAATTTGTTTGATTTGGAGTCCCAAAAAGAATGAGAGCTCCCCCATCATGCTCATTTCAAATTCACCTTGCGTCAACTTAGAAAAATCTTGACAAAACAATTCATTAGTAGAACCAAATATAATATCATCAACATAAATTTGAACTAACAATATATCCTTGCCATTGTTTTTTTTAAAAGTGTTGTCTCCACCTTTCCTTTCTCAAAACCTTTTCCAACTAGAAAACTCGAAAGTCTTTCATACCAAGATCCAGGAGCTTGTTTTAAACCATATAAAGCTTTTGACAATTTAAAAACATGGTTTGGAAAAATTAGATCTTCAAAATCCGGTGGTTGTTCCACATACACTTCTTCATTTATAAAGCCATTTAAAAATGCACTCTTGACATCTATTTGAAAAAGCTTGAAATCATGATAACATGCATATGTAAGAAACATCTTAATAGCTTCCATTCTAGCTACAGGTGCATAGGTTTCATCAAAATCAATTCTCTCTTCTTGAGTGTAACCTTGAGCAACTAGCCTAGCTTTGTTTCTCACTATGTTACCACTCTCATCTAGTTTATTTCTAAACACTCATTTAGTTCCTATAGTAGATTGATTTCCAGGCCTTTCAACTAATGTCCACATTTTATTTCTCTCAAATTGATTTAACTCATATTGCATGGCCATAATCCAAAAATCATCTTTTAAAGCTTCTTTAATATTTTTAGGCTCAATGCATGAGATAAATGCAACATGATTAAGCATTTTAAGAGAAGAGCGAGTAGTTACCCCCTTGGATGGATCACCCAAGATTTCACCACCTTTGACATAGTTGTACTCCCTTGCGTAGCTTACTTCCTTTTCCTCAAGAGCCAAGTCCTTCAAGGCTTCAAGAGGTGGATCTTATGCATCTTTCTCTTTAGTTGGAATCTCATCCTCCTTTGAAGTTTATACTCTATCAAAGGCATCAAGGATTCCTACATCATCATCATCACAAGATTCCTTCCTCGAAAGGAGGTTATCATCGAAGACAACATGAATAGACTCTTCTACTACTAATTTTTTCTATTATTAAATACACGATAGGCTTTAGAGTTTAAAGAATACCCTAAGAAAATAGCTTTATCACTTTTAGCATCAAATTTACCTAAGTTGTCTTTACCATTATTCAAAACAAAACACTTGCAACCAAATGGATGAAAATAGCTAATGTTAGGCTTTTTAGATTTTAAAATCTCATATGGTGTTTTCTTTAAAAGTGGCCTAATCATTACTAGATTTACAATGTAGCAAGCGGTGTTTGTGGCTTCTGCCCAAAAATATTTAGGTAAACTATTTTCACAAAGCATGGTTCTAGCCATTTCTTGTAAAGTCCTATTTTTCCTCTCAACTATCCCATTTTGTTGAGGAGTTCGAGGAGCCGAAAAATTGTGGCTAATACCATTTTCATTTAAAAACTCTTCAAAACCTAGATTTTGAAACTCGGTTCTATGATCACTTCTAATATGAGAAATCTTAAGTTTAAGATCATTTTGAGTTAATTTTGAAAGGTGATGAATTTTTCTAAAGCCTCATCTTTTGTACCTAAGAATAGAACCCAAGTAAATCTTGAATAGTCATCAACAAGTTCAAAAGCATACGATTTACCACCCAAGTTCATAATTCTTATATGCCCAAATAAATCCATATGAATTAGTTGTAAACACCCACTTGTAGAAACATCATTAATGGATTTAAAGGATGATCTATGTTGTTTGCCCTTAGAGCATGCATCACATATTTTATCATTTGAAAACTTGATCTTGGGTAAACCTCTAACTAGATTTAGGGAAACTAATTTTTCTAAAACACTAATGCTAGCATGTCCTAGTTTCCTATGCCATAACCATGCATCATTTTCATCTTGAGAAACAAAACATACATGAGATGTATGAATGTCATCTAGATACACCATATAAATGTTACCTATGTGATGACCAATGAGCATTATTTTATTTGATTTAATGTCAACAATTTTACACTCATTTTTATCAAACAAGACATTAAACCCCTTATCACACAATTGACTAATGCTCAATAAATTGTGTTTTAGACCATTGACATACAAAACATTTTCAATGAGTATAGTAGAGTGATTACCTATGGAGCCAATACCTTTAATGTGGCCTTTGGAGTTGTCACCAAATGTCACAACTCCTCCACTTTTTGGCTTTAAGTGCATGAATCGACTCTTGTCTCCGGTCATGTGCCTCAAGCATCCACTATCAAGGTACCATGAGTTTTGGCTTTATGCTTTGGCCTTGTAGCAATGCCCCCTACAAACAAAGAAATTAAACTTTGATTTTTGGTACCCAAATCATTTTGGGTCCACGAGTGTTAGCTCCCAAAAGCTTGGTTCCCTTAAGAATCCAAGGTGACATGGCATCAACATTATTAGACTTGACAAGTTCCTTAGGAACCCATACACTTCTAATTCTTTTAGTTCTATTATGCCTATAGGAGCCACTTTATTTGTAGTTATGGTTCTTTCTTTTAGGTTGGTTTGTTCTAGATGATTTACCTATCTCATTTTTCACATTACCAACACTCTTGAAAGACTCTTTGAGCTTATTAAGCTCACCTAACACCTTCTGGTGTTCAATATTACATTGAGAAATAAGATTGTTTAAGTCTACATTTTCATTTTGAAAGAATTCAAGTTCATCTTGTAAACCTAAGATCTTTTTCTCAAATTTTCAGTTAGCTTGAGAAAGTAAGTCGTTTTTAGCATTTAAATCGGAAATGATCTTTTTATTTTTTAAAATGGACTCCTTAAATTTCTCAACTAACTCACCGTATATCTCTTGTAACTCATCATAAGCATCATGCAATTCATCAAATGTAAAATCAAAAGAAGATGAGTTAGAGGTTACCATAGAGGAACCCCCCTCAAGAACCATGAGGCAAAGGTTGGCCACTTCATGTTCCTTGTCCTCGGATGACTCCTCGTCACTCCAAGTAGCAAGCTTGACTTTGAGCTTCTTCTTCTTCTCAAAGTCCTTCTTCTTGAGTTGAGGGCAAACGAAACGTATGTGACCCGACTTTTTGCACTCAAAGCAAATGATTTGGTCCCTCTCTTCTTCTTTGCTTTTGTTCTTGAAGTCCATCTTTCTTTGAAATTTTCTCTCTCGGTTGGACTTCATGAACCGTGATAATCGTTTGGCTATCATAACCAATTCCTCAAAGTCTTCCTTCTCACTAGAAAAGCTCTCCTCATGTAGAGAGGCTTTGAGAGCAACTCCTAGCTTCTTTTTCTTTTCTACCTTATGCTTCTCTATCCTTCTCTCTTCCTTCTTCTTTTCTTCCTCTCTTCTTTGCTTTATAATCTCGTGTGTAAGAAGAGACCCAACAAGCTCATCAAGCTTCAAAGTTTTCAAATTCTTTGCTTCAATGATGGTCGTCCTCTTACCATCCCAAGACTCCGGGAGAGAGTATAGAAGCTTCTTTGCTAGCTTATCTTCAAGAATTACTTCACCGAATCCTTTAAGGCCATTGACGATGATAAAACCGATCAAACATCTTTAAGACGCTCTCATCGAGGTCCATCTTAAAATTCTCATAGCTCAAGTTTAGCAACCCAATTTTCGTCTCTTTCACATCGCTGGTGCCCTCATAAGTCGTCTCCAAAATGTCCCACACTTCCTTTGCGCTTTCGATAGATGAAACCTTTGAGTAGATATCCGGACCAAGTGCACAAACATGATATGTAGAGCTTTGTCGTTGACTTGCATCTTCCGTCTATCTTCTTCGGTCATCTTCGATTTTACCTTCGGAACTAGTCTTCATTCATCGATTCTCTTAACCGGAATGTAGGGGCCTTCTTCCACTACATCTCAAACCATGTAATCCATTGACTTGATGAAGAGGCGCATCTGATTCTTCCAATATGGGTAGTTGTCCTCATTGAAGAATGGTGGTTTAGTGGTTGATTGTGACTCATAGAGGTTGGAGGTTGAAGTAGATGTCATGGCTTGTCTTGTAGTTGATCACACTCTTCCTAGAATCCCCTCTTGTGGTTGTTAATCCTTCAAAGAGGTAGGCTATGATACCAATTGTTGAGTGGATCGAAGAATCGATTTAAGCCAAGAGGGGGTGAATTGGATTTTTAGGAATTTTAGTGGTGGAGTGGAAAATTAAAATTTGCTAGACAAGAGAATTTAGAGTGGTTCAAGTTCCAATTGAAATCTACATCCACTACCTTAGCTACCACTAAGGATTTTCTAACAATCCACTAATTGCTCTTCCTTTTTTCAAGGCTTAGGAGGTAACCTTTACAATACCGATCAAATTTTCTATCTAAAATTTGACACAATCCTCACTCAAGTAATACAAAGAAGTTTAAGGCTAAAGACTAGTATCTCTCAATACAAATATAACCCTTTTTACAAGCACTCAACCCAAATTGGAAAATAAGAATAGAATTACACATAACATAATTTGGGGTTTACAATAAAATATGAGATTTTTGCACAATTGTTTGGATTTGATGTTTGGATAATTCTTTTTGGATCAATAGTTGTTGTTGGTGCTCTTAGAGGTCCCTTTTATACCTTATCGTTGTATTCTAGTCGTTGGGGTTGTTGCCTTCATTATTATAGCCGTTGGGATGTTATCTTCCCTCAATAAATGCAGTCTGCAACTATCCGTTCCGAAACGCCCAACCCTATTTCAAAACAGAAGAAAATAGAAAGAGCTATTGGGGTGTAATAAATAGGTCGTACCGAAATGGGCATAGTCATTTCGATACGCTAAGAGCCTGTTTCAAAACGCGTTTCGAAACAATTTGCCAAAGTCAAAACCTGTATCGAAACGGTTAAAAGCGTTTCGATACGCCTTAACAATATTTTTAAAATCAGTTATAAAACTTCAACGGTCATATTTTGGAAACCAAGTTTGAAATATGTTTCGAAACGTTTGAGGTCGTTTCGATACAGTTGTATCGAAACAGTTCAAACCGTTCTGTTGTTCTTCATCCGTTTCAAAACACAACTAGCTATTTTGATACGCCCATATCGAAACGAGAAAGCTAGTTTCAAAACAGAGGTTAACAGTTTCAAAACGTTCCGAAACGCCCAAAGGCCGTTCCGAAACGGTGACTCAAAAATCATTGTTTTGACTTGGTAAAGACTTAGAAAATAATTGATAAGTTAAGGTTTTAACTCGTACATTTTTCCTTAAACACATAGAGAGGTTTTGAGGACTTAAAAATTCATTTTCTCTTTTTCAATTTAGTCCTTAAATCCTTTGTTATATCAAAATCAATTTATTAGTTTTACACTTTGAATTTAACTTTTTAGTGTTTTTTATTGTTATGACATAAAAAGAACACTGAAAAGGGCAGAGGATTTTTATCCCATTGGAACAACTTATTATTTGGCCGTGTTTGGAAATTAGCTGATAGCGGATAATTGATAGCATCAGCTGATTTGACTAGCGAGTTACATTAATTGGTTGTATAAAATTGTTTGGTAAAATTAACTGATAGCTGATAGTTGTTTGATTATTTGAACAAGTAAAATGACATATAAGGACATGATTATATTTGATACTTGTTTGAATAGTTTATTAATTATTAACATTTTACACCTATTACTTTAATTAGATTATGAAAATTAATTTTTTAATATCATTATTGAGCATATATAAGGATGTACATATTAATTTTTTATTTGTGAAATTAACTTTTTAATATGATTTTAATAATTATTAAATTTTGTAGAACTAATTGTTTTGATATAATAATTGAAAAATGTTTTGGACTAAATTGAGAAGAATTTAAAATATGTTTTTAGTAAAAAACAGCTTGAAAATATGTTTAAGGGTTTTACAAGGCTTTGGAATGATTTAAAGTGTATTTAAAGTAGTCAACCATGATTTAAGTGTAACCGTACCGATACGATATGGTACCGTATCGATACCCTTTAGAGTTTTTAACTACAGTGATTTTCCAATAGCCAAAACCCGTACCGATACGTCTTTTCGTATCGATACGGTGTGCTTTAAAATAGCCAACGACTAGTTCGCGTACCGATACACCCAACTACCCCTAACAGTCATTTTCCCAACGGTCTTTTAAATTGTAGGACCGTACCGATACGCTAGCTAAGTGTATCGATACGCACCAGCTTGAAGTGCTCAACGACTATTTCCTCATCGGGACTGTATTGATACAGTTTCAAGGGTATCGATACGCCAAACTGCAGAACTGCATTTATGGTGGAAAATAAAGGCTTCAACGACTCTAATTCAACCCCAATGGTCCTCAATGGCTACAAACTCAACTAGGAGTATAAAAGGGGCCTCCGAGCATCAAGAGATGGTTAATGCTTCAATTGTCAATAACATTATGATGAAAGATTGTCTTTAGAACTTAATTGTACATTCTTGTATAGGCAACACTTGTGAGCTAAAGATTGTCAAATTTGCTCAAGTGTTTAGGTTTTGGGCGAGTGCTTTATTGTGCAAACAAATACTTATTAGAGAGATTTCTAGTTTGCTTTGAATTCTTTTTGTACAAGAGTGTCTTGGTTAATCTTTGGGTAGAAGGATTAACCGATTTGTAAAGGTTGTCTCCTTAGCCTAGAAAAGGGGAAGAATTCTTAATGAATTGGTGAAATCCTTAGTGGTGTGCTAAGATAGTGGATGTAGGCTTTGGGTTAGAAAGCCGAACCACTCTAAATCTTGTGTTAATTTTTCTTATCTTTTACCATCATAAACACCCAAAAATCAACATTCTCCACCACTTGTCAAGCACCTCGGTTGTGACCATCGAGATCAACAATTGTGTAGAACTAATGTTTTGATATAATAATTGAAAAATGTTTTGGACTTATTTAAAAAGTATTTAAAACATTCACAAAGTCCAAACAACTTGAAATAATGTCTAGGGAATTTTTCAAAAGGGTTTTTCATGTTTTCAAAGGCCTATTTTCACAAAACTGACCAAGTGTTTCAAAACACCCTAGGGCGTTTCAAAACAGGTGCCTCCAGTGGCCAAAACGTTTCGATACACGTATCGAAACGGGCCTTAGCGTTTCGAAACGGCTAGGTCGTTCCGATACGCCCACGTGGCACTGACCACAACGGTCATAAACCCCAACGGCTCTTTCCCAACTAACTTTTAAATGCAGGTCGTTTCGATACGGGCTAAGGGCGTTCCGATACGCGTTCCGAAACGGCAAGGGTGTGTTCCGAAACGGGTACCCTGACAGACTGCAACGGCTCTTTCTATATTGAGGGTGTTCCGAAACGGCTTCGAGCGTTTCGAAACGGGGAGCTGCAGAACTGCATTTATGGAGGGAATTAAAGGCTCCAACGACTCTATTTCAACCCCAACGGTCCTAAACGGCTATAAACTCATTTGGGAGTATAAAAGGGACCTCCAAGCATCAAGAGAAGACTAATGCTTCAATTATCAATCAACAAATGATCAAGATATTGTCTTAGTGCTTTAAGTGTCAATTCTTGTATAGACAAACACTAGTGAGCCAAAATTGTCAAATTTGCTCAAGTGTTTTAGGTTTTGGGTGAGTGCTTAATTGTGCAAACAAACACCTATTAGAGGGTTTAAGTTTGCTTTCATTTGTTCTCTTGTGTGAGGGTTGGGTTGATTTTTGGGTAGAAAAATCAACCGATATTGTAAAGGGTTGCCTCCTTGTCCTAGAAAAGGGGAAGATCAATTTAGTGAAATTGTTGCAAATCCTTAGTGAGACTAAGGTAGTGGATGTAGAGTTCATTTGGAACTTGAACCACTCTAAATTCCTTGTTCTTCAATTTTAATTTGCCAATTTCCACTACAATCCTTCAAATTTCCAATTCACCCCCCCTCTTGGTAAATATCGATCTTTCGATCCACTCAACAATTGGTATCAGAGCTTGGCTCAATCGGTGAGGATTAACATCCTATTGAGAAGATCCGGCAAGCTCGATCACTTTTTCATCAACCGGCTCAAATGGCGCAATCCATAGACAAACCGCCTTTCTTCGACGGAGATCACTATGCCCATTGGAAGACAAAGATGAAGTTCTTCATCAAATCAAAAGATTACAAGCTTTGGGATGTAGTTGAAGATGGTCCGTTCGTGCCTAAAAGAAGTAAAGCGGAGTGGAGTGCCGACGATCGCAAGAAGATGGAGCTTAATTGCAAAGCCTTGCACATCTTGTTTTGTGCATTTGGCCCAACCATCTATGAGAAGATGTCTTCTTGTGAGAGTGCCAAGGAGGTATGGGACAAGCTTGAAGTCACATACGAGGGGACAAACGAAGTCAAGGAGACCAAGATTGGGCTCCTAACCTTGGAGTATGAGAACTTCAAAATGGATACGGAAGAGAACATCGAGAAGATGTTTGATAGATTCTCCACCATCACCAACGGTCTTAAAGGTTTTGGAGAAGCCATCCCGGAAGAAAAGCTTGTTCGAAAGCTCATCTACTCACTTCCCGAGTCTTGGGACTCAAAGAGGACCGCCATCATCGAAGCCAAAAATTTGAAGACCTTAAAGCTTGATGAACTAATGGGGTCACTTCTCACTCATCAAATCATGAAGAAGAACAAGGAGGATGAGAAGAAGAGGGAAGAAATAAGAGCTATGGGAGAGAAGAAAATCAAAGGGCTTGGCATCAATGCTAGTGCCATGGCTCTCAAATCCTCCACTTGCCATCATGTCTACTCAAGTGAAGAGGAGGAGGAAGATGAAGAGATAGTTCATCTCTTCAAGAAGTGTGCCCCTTTCATGAAGAAAGCTTTGAGAGAGCTTGAACGAGAACCAAAAAAAAAAGGAGAGGGCAACCACTTCAAGCCATAAGAAGAAGGCACATTTGGCTACTTGGAGTGATGAGGACTCCACCGACGATGAACAAGCCAACCTTTGCCTTATGGCCATCGAAGAAGATTCAAGGGTAACTTCTAATTCATCTACTTCATGTTCTTACACTTTTGATGAATTACAAGATGCCTATGATGATTTGGTTTTAGATTTTAAAAGCCACATTTTGAAAAACAATAAATTGATTTCAAAGTTAAAAATTCAAAATGATTTGCTTTCTAAAACCAAACTTGAACTTGAAGCAAAACTTGAAGAGTTTGAGCTAAAATGTCTTGATTTACAAAAATTACTTCAAAATGTTCAAGTAGAAAAAGATTTGATTTCCAAAGAGCTTGAAAAGAAAAACAACTTTGGAAAATCAAATTTTTATGTTAGACAATCTAGTGCCCCTAGATTTATAAATGGTAAATGTTTTAGAAGTGTTTAGGTCCCAAAAGGACTTAATACTTCAATTAAAAATGATAAAATTGAAAAATGGATTCCTAAGGGGACAAAATTTTGTGCAACTAACGTTTATGGATCCAAAGCAATTTGGATACCAAAAGTTACTTGATTGTCTATTGTAGGTGTGATGGAGATGTTCAACAAGTCAAACATTGAGGGGGAGCTCCATACACACAAGGAAGAACACTTGAAGAAGGAAGGCTTCACATCCTCCCTTGGGTTCAAGTGTTGGTAAAATTTCTAGTTGTTTTAATCTTAATTGTCTTATTTTTTATTTAATTCAACTAGATGATCATATATGTTGGACTAACATTTCAATGATGCTTTGAGTAAGGGGGAGCCATTTTAAAATCAAATTTTTACTTTTGTCAAATTTTTACCTCTATTGTTATTTTTTGAACTTAATGTTTTAAATCTTTTTGATATAACAAAAAGGGGGAGAAATGGTTTGAAAAATTGAATTTTCAAATGAATAAGGGGGAGCCTTATGTGAATTAAAATTTTAATCTCTTATTCACTTTTTTAAGTTAAAGGGGGAGAATTCCAAACAATTTTTCAAGTGGTTTTATTATATCAAAAAGGGGGAGATTGTAGAATTAATGTTTTGATATAATAATTGAAAAATGTTTTGGACTTATTTAAAAAGTATTTAAAACATTCACAAAGTCCAAACAACTTGAAATAATGTCTAGGGAATTTTTCAAAAGGGTTTTTCATGTTTTCAAAGGCCTATTTTCACAAAACTGACTAAGTGTTTCGAAACACCCTAGGGAGTTTCGAAACAGGTGCCTCCAGTGGCCAAAACGTTTCGATACACGTATCGAAACGGGCCTTAGCGTTTCGAAACGGCTAGGCCGTTCCGATACGCCCACGTGGCACTGACCACAACGGTCATAAACCCCAACGGCTCTTTCCCAACTAACTTTTAAATGCAGGTCGTTTCGATACGGGCTAAGGGCGTTCCGATACGCGTTCCGAAACGGCAAGGGTGTGTTCCGAAATGGGTACCCTGACAGACTGCAACGGCTCTTTCTATATTGAGGGTGTTCCGAAACGGCTTCGAGCGTTTCGAAACGGGGAGCTGCAGAACTGCATTTATGGAGGGAATTAAAGGCTCCAACGACTCTATTTCAACCCCAACGGTCCTAAACGGCTATAAACTCATTTGGGAGTATAAAAGGGACCTCCAAGCATCAAGAGAAGACTAATGCTTCAATTGTCAATCAACAAATGATCAAGATATTGTCTTAGTGCTTTAAGAGTCAATTCTTGTATAGACAAACACTAGTGAGCCAAAATTGTCAAATTTGCTCAAGTGTTTTAGGTTTTGGGTGAGTGCTTAATTGTGCAAACAAACACCTATTAGAGGGTTTAAGTTTGCTTTCATTTGTTCTCTTGTGTGAGGGTTGGGTTGATTTTTGGGTAGAAAAATCAACCGATATTGTAAAGGGTTGCCTCCTTGTCCTAGAAAAGGGGAAGATCAATTTAGTGAAATTGTTGCAAATCCTTAGTGAGACTAAGGTAGTGGATGTAGAGTTCATTTGGAACTTGAACCACTCTAAATTCCTTGTTCTTCAATTTTAATTTGCCAATTTCCACTACAATCCTTCAAATTTCCAATTCACCCCCCCTCTTGGTAAATATCGATCTTTCGATCCACTCAACAAATTGGTATCAGAGCGAGGCTCAATTTATCGGGATTAACATCCTATTGAGGTGATCCGGGAAGCTCGATACATCAATCCTACCAACCGAAGCAATGGCGCAATCCATCGACAAGCCATCATTCTTCGACGGGACCAACTACGCTTATTGGAATACGAGAATGATGTTCTTTGTCAAGTCCAAAGACTACAAGCTTTGGATATTATTGATGATGACCCATTCATACCACAAAGAAGCAAGGCGGAATGGAGTGTCGACGACCGCAAGAAGATGGAACTAAATTGCAAGGCTTTGCACTTCATCTTTTGTGCACTTAGCCTCAACATCTATGAGAAGATGTCTTCTTGTGAGAGTGCCAAGGAAGTATGAGACAAGCTTGAAGTCACATACGAGGAACAAATGAAGTAAAGAGGACCAAGATCGGCCTTCTCAACCACGAGTATGAGAACTTCAAGATGGATCCGAAAGAAGACACTGAGAAGATGTTCCATCTATTCTCTACCATCACCAATATACTAAAAGGCTATGGAGAAGTCATTTCGGAAGAAAAGCTTGCTCGAAAGCTTATCTACTCCCTTCCCGAGTCATGGGACTCGAAAAAGACCGTCATCATCGAAGCCAAAAATCTCAAGACCTTAAAGCTTGATGAACTCATGGGGTCACTTCTCACTCATCAAATCATGAAGAAAGACAAAGAAGATGAGAAGAAGAAGGAAGAGATAAGAAATATGGGGAAGAAAAAGATCATGGAGCTAGGCATCAACGCGAGTGTCGTTGCTCTCAAATCCTCCGCATGCTATAATGTAGAACTAAGTGAGAAGGAAAGCGAAGATGAAGAGATGGCTCATCTCTTCAAAAACTCACACAGTTCATGAAGAGCGAATTGAAGATTTCTAAGCATGAATCGAAGAAAAAGATGAAGGATTCCCATAAGTCCAACAAAAATGGATCATCTTCAAAGAAAGCATATGTGGCGACATGGAGTGATGAAGACTCCACCGATGATGGGGTAGCCTACCTATGCTTCATGGCCCTCAATGAGAGGGTAACTTCTAACCCATCTATTTCAAATTCATATACATTTGATGAGTTACAAGATGCCTATGATGATTTGCTTTTGGAATTTAAGGCATTATTTTCTAAAAACAAACAATTGCTTTCAAATTTGAAAAAAGAAAATAATTTGCTTTCCAAAACAAATCTAGAGTTTGAAGCAAAAATTAAAAATTTTGAGCTTAAAGTTTTAAATTTACAAAATTTGCTTCAAACGATGGGAAAAGATCATCAAAAAAGAAGTTGATGATCTTAAGAAGAAAAAATATTTGATTTTCAATGAACTTCAAAAGAAAACACAATTTAGAAAAATCAAATTTTTATGTTAGACAATTTAGTGCCCCTAGATTTTTGAATGGAAAAGTTTTTAAAAGTATTTGGGTCTCAAAAGGACTAAGTACTTCAACTAAAAAGGATGAAATTGAAAAATAGATTCCTAAGGGGACAAAATTATGTGCAACTAACGTCTATAGATCCAAAGCAATTTGGATACCAAAAATTACTTGATTGTCTTGTTTAGGTGTGATGGAGAGTGATCAACAAGTCCAAATTTGAGAGAGAGCTCCATGCACACAAAGAGAGCACTTGAAGAAGGAAGTCTTCACATCCTCCCTTGGATTCAAGTGTGGTAAAATTAGTTGAATTTCTTTTCATTTAGTTTTTATTTCTTTTAATTCAACTAGTTTAATCATATATGTTGGACTAACATTGTTTGATGCTTTGAGTAAGAGGGAGCCACTTTTTAAACCAATTTTTTTTAATTGTGTCATTTTTTAACCTCCTAAGTTATTTTGAGCTTCATGTCTTTTTAAATTCTTTTTGATATAACAAAAAGGGAGATAAATGGTTTGAAAAATTGATTTTTCAAGAGAATAAGAGGAGCTTTAATTTCATTCAAATTTTAAATCTCTTATTCAAATTTTTAAAATACAAAGGGGGAGAGAATCCCAAACAATTTTTTAAGTTGGTTTTATTATATCAAAAATGGGGAGATTGTAGAACTAATTGTTTTGATATAATAATTAAAAAATGTTTTGGACTAAATTGAAAATAATTTAAAATATGTTTTTAGTCAAAAACAACTTGAAAATATATTTAAGGGTTTTACAAGGCTTTGGAATGATTTAAAGTGTATTTAAAGTCGTCAAAACCATGATTTAAGTGTAACCGTACCGATTAGGGGTGTTCATTGTCGGATATCGGATCGGATCCGATTCAGTTTTTCGGATATCCGGGTTTTCAGATCGGCAATATAGTGATCCGTATCCGATTCGGAAAAAATCGGATATCCGGTTTTTCGGATACCGGATAATCGGATCGGATATTCGGATATCCGATTATCCGAACATATAATTTGATTCAACTATTTTTTCGAATTTGAAGGTCGTATTTATGAAATTTTCGGAATTTCGAATATAACAAACAACAAAATGCTAAATATAACAAGATTCACATCTATGAAATATTCGATTTTTTAAATTTTCGGACATAACAAGCATCAAATTGTTAAATATAACAAGATTAACATTTAAAAAATATTAGATATTCAAATATTCGGGTTTTCGGATAATCCGAAACTTGTAATATTGCGATCCGTATCCGATCCGGAAAATCTATAATCGGATCGGATATCCGATCCGAAAATAAAAATCGGATCGGATATCCGAATTTTTGGATCGGATCAACGGATAATCGGATCGGATCGGTCGGATCGGATATTTTTGAACACCCCTAGTACCGATACAGTATGGTACCGTATCGATACCCTTTAAGAATTTTAACTACAGTGATTTTCTAGTAGCCAAAATTCGTACCGATACGCCTTGTCGTATCGGTACGGTGTGCTTTAAAATAGCCAACGGCTAGTTCGCGTACCGATACGCCCAACTATCCCCAACAGTCTTTTAAATTGTAGGACGGTACCGATATGCTAGCTAAGTGTATCGGTACGCACCAGCTTGAAATGCTCAATAACTATTTCCTCATCGGGACTGTATCGATACAGTTTTAAGGGTATCGATACACCAAGCTGCAAAACTACATTTATGATGGGAAATAAAGGCTCCAACGGCTCTAATTCAACCACAACGGTCCTCAACGGCTACAAACTCAATTAGAAGTATAAAAGGGACCTCCAAGCATCAAGAGATGGTTAATTCTTCAATTGTCAACAACATTATGATGAAAGATTGTCTTTAGAACTTAATTGTACATTTTTGTATAGACAACACTTGTGAGCTAAACATTGTCAAATTTGCTCAAGTGTTTAAGTTTTGGGTGAGGGTTTTATTATGCAAACAAATATCTATTAGAGAGATTTCTAGTTTCCTTTGAGTTCTCTTTGTACAAGAGTGTCTTAATTAATCTTTAGGTAGAAAGATTAACCGGATTGTAAAGGTTGCCTCCTTAGCCTAGAAAAGGGGAAGAATTCTTAGTGAATTGGTGAAATCCTTAGTGGTGTGCTAAGGTAGTGGATGTAGGCTTTGAGTTAGAAAGTCGAACCACTCTAAATCTCGTGTTAATTTTTCTTATCTTTTACCACCACCATAAACACCCAAAAATAAACCTTCTCCACCACTTGGCAAGCACTTCGGTTGTGACCATCGAGCTCAACAAATTTAGATGTATATATTAATTTCTTATTTATGAAATTATATTTTAAATATTTATTATTAAATTTATATGTATTTATTAATTTATACATTAATTTCTTATTTATGAATTTATTTTTAAAATTTTATGAGTTAATTAAAGTTATGTTATTTAGAGAAACTTTTAAAATTATCAAGGACAAAATAAATTTTACAAGTCTTTTATCAAAACGTCTAACTCAAAAAGCTCCTAAAAAGAATTTTTTTCAAAATGAGAGGTTTCACCTCAATCCGCTATTACAATCATCTATTTACCAAACATCTAAATTAACAGATTTAACTAGTCAAATATCTAAAATTACTTCAAACTTTTAATTTTAGCTCAAAAAGCTATTTATCAAATATGGCCTTTGCGGCTTTGGTCCTGTTTGGTAATTATTGGATAGCTGATAACGGATAGCGGATTACATTAGCTGATAGCTGATTGCATTAGCTGATTTGACTAGCTGATTGTATAAAAGTATCTGGTAAAATTAATTGATAGCTGTTAGATTATTTAAACAAGCAAAATGACATATAAGGACATGATTATATTCAATACTTGTTTCAATAGTTTATTAATTATCAATATTTTGTATCTAATCAATATTAATTAGATCTATAAAATTATTTTTAATATAACTTTTCTAAACATATTCAAATGATTTATATATTAATTTATTATTTATATAATTATTTTAATATAATTTAATTAATAAATAAATTTAAATACACATATAAATATGTGATAATAAAAAGAAAAAAATAAATAGGATTAGCTTATAAATAGGGTGAAAAATATTTAATTTAGGTTATTTTGAGATTTTTGGTAACTGGTAAGGGTAAAAGAGTCCTTACAACTATAATATCAAACCTCTAATCTCAAAAAACTTCTATTATGAGTTTTTTTAAAATTAGTGGTTTTAGCATAATCTGCTATTCACCAAACAACAATATTAACAAATTTAACTGATCAAACTTCTAATTTTTGTCCAAATCTCTTTTTACCAAATAAGGCTTTGTATAATAAATTTCACGTGATCTGTCTTCGAAAAGAAAGAGATAGTTTAGTGGAGAGGAGATGGCGGTGCAATGCAATGGCAAGTAATAATTAATTAATTTATGTGAATCGTATGGGTGGGGTGGAGGAATTACTCAAATATTATCCTTTAACTTTTTTTAACAATGTGATTTTCCTAAATTTATTTTCGAAAATATGGTTATTTACTGTAGTAAGTCAGAAGTCAAATAGATTGCAGTTCGACTTTAAACAGTAATTTCTATTTTAATATTAAAATAATAAACTCGAATAGATTACATTTCAATTTCAAACAGTATTTTTTACACATGGCGTGCATGGAACAATGGAGGACGACTGCAACATCATTTTTTAATATTTTTTGATAAAATACTATTAAAAAATGAGGTGAAAGCAGTTCGACTTCTGACTGCTACAATAATCAACCATATATTTAAAAATAAACTTGAGAGGACTATATTGTTAAAAAAAAAATTAAAAGACAATATTTGGGTAACTTAGCAGCAAATTAGTTATATCAGTTAGACTTACATATCCATTGGTCGGACCGGAGTGCTCTCCTACCTTCCATAAACAATACATCATGTTTGACCCCTCAACTAAATTCAAACACGGAAGAAGAAGAACAAAAACCTAAAATTAAATCCTCCTGTTTACTATGTTCTCAATCTAACAATATAAGGTAAGTTACATCACATATCACTTAGTTATAAGTTTAATAACAAATATATCACTTTTTTTTTAAAATAACAATTGAATCACTCAATTATATGTTTAAGAACAAATATCTCACTTTTCTTTTAAAAGTATCAATTTAATCACTTAATTATAGTTTTGAGAACAAACATGTCACTCAATTAAAATTTTATGACAAACGAGTCACATTGTCATTAAAATTGAAATAAGGGCTTCGTATAATAATAGTTTTAATCTCTGAAACTTATGCATTATATTAAGTTGGTCATAATTCAAAATAATTCAATAAACTTAGCCCTTCATATTTAAAAGTTTCATTAGTGAAGTGACTATGCATACCAGCAAGCGGCGTTAAGATTACAATGAGTTTATTCCATTATTCTATTAGTTGTCTAGTAGTGAAGTGATGTGTCTGTCGAACTATCACATATGTTGATTATCGGACTGATAGACAATAGCATGGAGTGTGGTAAGTGCTCGAAGGGTGTGTCAGGATGGTGCAGTGTCAAAATTTTAAATGTGAAGGGTTTAGTTGAATTATTTCATATAGGGGTCAAATTAATATAATGCATAGGTTTTGGGACTAAATTTGTTATTATACCGAACTCTTGTTTCAATTTTAATGACATAGTGACTTGTTTGTCACACACTTTTAATTTGATACTTTCACTGTCCCGCAAAGACTGTCCCTTATTGACTTTTTGAAAGTCAAAATTTTTAAACTTTGACTATAATTATATTAAGTATTTTAAATAATTAAATTTTATAAGATATATATTTAAAAACTATTTGATTAGTGATTTTTAAAATATATTTTTTCATTTTTTTTATCAATAATAGAGTTTTAATAATTATGAGTCAAAGTTGACAAGATTAGAGAAAAAAATCAATAGGGACAATCTTCGCGAGATAGGAGGAGTAACATGTTTGTTCCTAAACCTATAATTGAGTGACTCAATTGTTATTTTTAGAAGAAGAGTGACCTAATTGTTATTAAACCTATAACTAAGTGACCTCTATTATATTTTATCCATAAAAAAATAGAGGGTCGAAACGATCGGGTGTTTTATTCGGATTCACCCATTGTTCTACATGTTGCTCGGCAAGGTTTTATTTTTTTATGGCATTCGTGACTATAAATGCCCGTTGCAGCCGTAATTTAGTTGCCAAACAACTTCAGGTTTGGCATAAACGCTCGTTTTCCCGCCTGAATTAATACATGAACGCCCATTTCTCCACGGTTTGATTTTATAATTTTTACGCAAACAACCGTTGCAGCCAACGGAGGTTTGCCCACAACAACACCAAACTCAGCTGAAGAAACTGAGCAACGGGAAAGTTAGTTAGAGTCAGGGACGGACCCAGGACTTTAGGTTAGGGGGCGAACCTATAAATTTCTAGGGGGGTCGAACTTATAGAAGTTTAGGGGGGCGGAAATACATTTTTAATAGAAAATACATAGAAAAATTTTAAAATTTTTCTAAATCATATATGATTTTCAAAATTTTAGGAGGTGCGGTTGCCCCCCAGCACCCCCCTCGGTCCATCCCTGGTTAGAGTTCCAACATGTCTCACCATTAACAAGAAATCCGCCACCACCAAAAAAGTGTTTACGATTCCCACAGAATTTCACTTCCAATTCTTTTTTGGTTACGTCAGAGTCCATCATTTACAACTATGGCCTTTCACTATATTTTCGTGATCTTTGTAATTGGTTAGTCGCATCCGTTGAAAACAAGTTGGCTTTTGATTTAATTCCGAGGTAGGAAACAGGAAGAAAACACAAACCATTTAAACTTATTGAATGACATGAAAATATGGTCAAGTGAAGTTGTTAAAAGCAATTTTGTTGGTAATGAAATTGTTTCATTTTTAAATTGGGTGATTAAAAGATCATTTCTATTTTTAAATCTCTTTATGGGTGTTATATGTACTAATCACTTGTTCTTTTTTGTCTATGATATCTAATTTGCTAATTACGAATCAAATGATTTTTTAAAGAAATCAACAAGTGTCGGGTGCATTGGCAAGGCACATTGCACTCTCAAGGAGAGAACGCGAGTTTAAATCTTAGAGACGATATTAATATTAGGAGGGACAACCTCATACTCTGAATATGAACCTTACGACGAACATGCATTTAAAAAAATCTAAAGAAATGAGATTAGTAAAAGATCTTTGTTTGGGTAGCTATGCCTATAATGCTATTTTTAGTTTTATTTTAAGGGCTTTCATGTATATTTAATTTCTTAATTTAGATTTTCAAGTTGTTTAAACTAAAAGGCTAATTATCTCAAATAAGCTAATGGATTACAGTACACACACATTAGTTTCCTTCTTAATTAAAGGAAAAAACCCAATATGCATGGATTTACTTTATGCATATAAGTCAACAAATCATAATATTAATTAGTTAATTGAAGTATCATCAAATAATTTTTTTAATCAGTGTATTTAATAAGGATAAAAATTCTTTGTACCTTTTTGGTATCTCTTTCTATGACTCAATACTAAAAAATTAAATTCTCAACTATAACCCTAAATTTTAAATCCTAAACTCTACACCCTAAAAAATACATCTTGTCCCAAATTTTCTAAACTCTGACCACAAACCATAACCTTAAACCCTAAACCTAATTTTTAGTGTGGAGTATAAATAGAGACACCAAATATTTCTCAAAGTAATTGCGATGATAAAGACACCAAATAGAGACACCAAAAAAGATATATAATTTCTATCCATCTAATAGAGCATGCGATGTTGTACCAATATTTCTCAAAGTAATTGCGATGATAGAGACACTAAATAGAGACACCAAAAAAAATATATAATTTCTATCCATCTAATATTTCTTAAAGTAACTGCGATGATAGAGACACTAAATAGAGACACCAAGAAAGATATATAATTTCTATCCATCTAATAGAGCATGCGATGTTGTACTAATATTTCTCAAAGTAATTGCGATGATATGATCATTACTTTTAATATTATTAAAAATAATGCAAAACACATAGAAAACCCACCAATATCTCTAGGAACAAGGTAACAGGAAGAATGAATTGGTAAGTAACAAAGCACTCACTAACTACAAGATATCTATCATAGAGTTTTGTGATTTTTCAAAAAAAAAATACAAAATAGGTTGAAGAAAATTTGAATATTTATATTTGAAGATTATTTTTTAATATATAGTCAAAACAATATTGATAATGCCATTTTAGAATGATGATATTTAGAAAATAAATTTTCAAACATTTTTTCTTTACACCGAAATAATTTTTTGAGCGTTTATTTTTCATTTTAGATTTACATTCTTCTGTCTTTTAAACGTTTTAAAAAAATTAAAAATATATCAAATTCATATATAAAAAATTACATTTACCCTAATATAGACTCATATCAAATATGTGCTAAGTTAATGATAGTATAAATACTAACTTATGCTACAAGATAAGTCTAATACACAAAACATGCATTACCCCTAAATCGACAAACCTGACCTGAAATTCGAGATTCAAACTAATTTATCTGATTCGAGATCGATATCAATCCTAATTTGATCCAAAAATAAATCGAACGCGACACGAATTTTAATTGAACCGAAGACAACCTAAAATAAAGAAAAAAGTATTAAAAGAAATAAAGAAAGATGGATGTAAACTGTCGCACAACTCACAAAAAGCCCAAATATATTATATTTATAAAACAATATATAAGGGATGCAAAAAACTGACCCGACCTAAAAATCCAACTGAAATTACTGACCGATGCAAAGGTTGACCTGAATAATATATGATCAAAATTCTATTGACCCCGAATAGATTTGACCCAAAAACCAAACAACCCATATGACGCAACCAACCCAATACTTTATTCTATTATAGACTCAAAATAAAAACAAACTAAACCCGAACTTAAACCTAATATAATGATACCTGAAATGATCTAAATCAAACCCGACCCAAACTACATGTTTGGCTCCTCTAAATCTAATCACCCATAGGGATGGGCATGAGTCAGGTAGGGTCGGGTTTTTGGTTCACCTGAACCCGACTCGAAAATAGACACCCTAAACCTGCATCCGACTCGACCCAAAAATAAATATATTAAAATTGACTCCGACCCGACCTAACCCGAACCATATAAAATAAATTAATTTTAAGGACTTAATTGTAAAAAATTATAATTTAAAAGACTAAATTATAAATAAAAATCAATTTTAAGGACTTAATTATAAATATATATATATAGGAGTATTATTATAAATATGCCAAAAAAAATATGAAAAAATTACACTATTAGTCCTGGGTCAGGTCGAGTCAAATATTTTCCACTGTAAATCTGAACCTGATCCGAACTTAATTTTTTTATTATAAAATTCGACCTGATCAAGTCAGGCCGAGTCAAAATCCGTCGAGTCCGAGTATAATGCCCATCCCTCTGGAATGACAAAACGTTTCCTTATGCAATAGCCCATAGGTAGGGTTCCAGTGTGAAGTGGGACCAGTGGATGGTCCTTTTCCAATTAAAAAAAAGGTAGTAAGGGCAGGCAAAGCAAAGCAATGAAAGCTTGTTGCATCAGCTGACCATAATAATTCTGATTCAATTGCAAAATAAAGATGCAATCCCACTTGGCACTTGGCAGACGCTACCCAGGTGGTTTTTGCATATCCAACACGTCTCCTCTCCCCTTTCCAAACAATATCATCAAAATTCCAAATTTGAAAGCATTAAATTTGTTAACACAACACAGCATTTGAAAATGCAATCGATTCATTCATTCGGTGGAAATGGGTCAACATGTAAAGTATAAGATTACAAATGCCATAACGCACCAAATCAAAATCCAGTTCCCCCCACTCCCCACTGTTTCCCATTTACGTTACCCTTTTCTATCATAATTATTAGATGAACACGACTTATCAGTTCATTCGTAATTTAGGTCAGTAAATTTTATCCTTAGCTGAAATCATAAATAATGTAGTGTATCGACTCCATCTAACAATTTTTTCATCGGTTGCCGATATAAGGCTTTCGTCCCATCATTTCCCCAAACTACCACCACCTCCCTTGTTTCCCCTTCAAGCCATCCCCCCCTTTAATTCCTTTACCTTTTTTGTAAAACCCCCTCTTTTAATTCTCTAACGTCACCCACACTGCTCCATTAAAACACATCTACTTTCATCCTTTGTTTTTCAAGTTTTACTGTGAAAAAGAAGAAGAAGAAAGGCTGATCACATGGGGAACTGTCAAGCAGCCGAGGCAGCCACCGTAGTGATTCAACACCCGGGGAACAAGATCCAGAGGATTTACTGGTCTGTTAGTGCTAATGAAATCATGGGTTTGAATCCCGGACATTACGTTGCGCTCCTGGTCACCTCGCCGACTTTAAAGAACGAAAACGGTACGCCGGTGAAACAGCTCAAGCTCTTGAAGCCTGATGACACTTTGTTAATCGGCCATGTTTATCGACTCGTCAGCTTTGAAGGTAATTCCATTGCCTACTGCTTAATCTCTTACAATTGCAGAGGATCGTTTCTTTTTCCTTTTCTTATCGGGACTTCTTAATTCTGAGCAGATGTTTTGAAAGAATTTGCTGCAAAGAAGTGCGTGAAACTGGGGAAACTGTTGAAAGAAAACGGAGGGCTCGGGCTTGGCATGGAGTTGAAGAGAAGGAATTTGCCCACACCTGCTTCCAATACGAACCAGAAACACAACTCCAATTCTGACAACAGCAGTGATGTCAAGGTAATTGAACTGAGCTCAAAGCCTTAGAACAGTATGTATGCGTGAACTACTCTTTCAAGTTTCCTGAAAATTAACAATAAACTTGTCAGGAAAGATGAGCTAAGCTTCTGAAAACGAGTAAAGTATTAACTTGGGTCTCCAATTTCAAGAAATTTAATTCATAACACTAATTATATGGCCATTTGCTTCAAGTCTTCTCTCTTCTGAAGAGTTTGTCATTTCGAGGCAGAAAAAGTAAACTTTTATGCTCTGAAAAAAGTAAATAAAAAAGAAATGAAAGGGAAAATCTTCTTCTGCAAAGTGTAGTATTTTACTCCCACTTTCATCTTTATGAGTTGATAAGTTAAAAAAATGTTATGGTCTAAAAACTTACAAGAATCTGAATTTTGTTTAAATGACAGATCTCGAGGCATATTTCTCTATGGTAACAATTTAATTAACATTTAACTCACTTTTACTTTGAAAATCTTCTTTAACCAATTGTTTTGGTGGATTTTGGCAGCCCCCTCTGGCCTCTACTGTATTGTAAAATTGTTTTTAACATGGAAGGACTCCCTGGTTTGTTTGTATGCAATTAGTGGTGAAGGTGTGCACGTGTGTGTCTATCAAAAGCCTAATTAAACAACTAGGTTTAGGTGGTTGCTAACTTGGTCCAATATCTTGTCTTCTTCGTATGGTGTGGTCTAAATCTAAATGAATGGATAAGGTCAATGAATAGGATCCAAATGTAGTGGGAAGCTTGGTTTCAAATATGAGTGGGAGAGCCCACCAAACTTTTTCATGCAAATCAAACAATGGAACCCCTCCAAACAAAAGTTTCATGGAATTCTTGCCTTTGTCCTTTAATCTTTTGCAGGTGGAGCAGCAAGTTAATAGAGCGGGAAGCAGCGGTGGCGGTGGCAGCAGTAGGTACACGGGCAGACATCATGGCGGAGGTGGGCAATGGAGGCCTGCGTTGCAGAGCATTGCGGAGATTGGAATTTGAAATGTTGCATGCTTCTTCTTCTTCTTCTGTCATTCTCTGCCCCATTCCCCAGTCTCCTCCACCAATAAAAAGCAAGCAACTATAACTATATATATATATATAAAGAAATAACCTTTCCTTTCACTCTTTCCAACACCTTCATGCTATTGTTATCTACTTATCTTTTTCTGGTAGATTTTAGAGAGGTAGAGAGTTTGTGTTAGATGTAAAAACCATTTGGACTTTTAGAAGATTATGAATGTAATGGATCCTATTCGCATTTTTATTTCATTCTCTTTCCATTTAAACTTTTACTGTTGTTAGTACTTAGTAGTGCTCCTTTTTCTCGGGATGGTAACAAGTATCCAACCCAATATTCGAACCCGATTTCGTGAGAAAAAAAACTCTTTCAACTAATTCAAATTTAGGAATATTGTCTCTACAACAAGGATTAAAAATTATTAATTAGAAAGAAAGACATACAGGGTTCCAACAAAAGATAGTGGTCTCTCCACTTAAAATGACCTTTTGGAAATTTTATTTTAAATAGTAATAGTGATTTGTTTAAAATTGTAAGTTTGAAAGTAAGAATAATTGATGAATCATTTTGGGTTACATTCCCCCTTTTAATGGATCTTTTGTGGACACCAAATTTTTCTTGGGGCATGCATTTTTTTGTATGATTTGCTTTCAGCTGTCATCTAAACAACCATATTGTAGATTTGATTTGTTGCGTTGTAATCTTCACACGTTTGCCAATTAATTTATGTTGGATAATATTTATGATTGATATTTAATATTGTTTTTTTAAATAATTCATATATGAGATGGGGAGAAAAAATTTAATCTTATCGAGTATTGAACCCATAACTCAGAAAAAAATAAAAACCGTCAATTGAAAATTTTTAATCATATGTTTTAGAGACTGTTATTATTTATTATTAGTTTTATTTGTATTAAAAACGTAAACGCAATATCAACTTTCATATTATTTAAAAGGGTAAACTATTTTTGGTCATTTATCCATATTTTTAGTTTAGCCATTCAACTTTAATAATTTTTAATTTCATCACTACACTTTCGAAATTTTTTATTTTGGCCATTTGATCATTAAGTGTCTAATTTCATTTATTTTTTTTTTGTTGGTAAATTTAAGCCAAAAAGACCCTAAAACTTTCCTCTCAAACTCAAATTTTTTTAGTCTCTTTGATTCACCGACGGTATAGTATTTTTCTTCCAAATTCAAACGATGAAGATGTCAAGGAGGGGGGGGGGGGGGGGGGGGGGGAGTGTTGCATCTTGATTCTACATTGATCAAACGATGAAGATTATAGATCATAGCAAAGTAAGTTTAAGCTTTTAATTTGTGTTTTGTTAGTTTCGAGAAAATCAATCTGATAAAAAAAAGAGTGAAGAAAGAAAGACGTTTTGACACTAGTTACATTACATATAATGGTTAACGACAGTCGAACGATGATGGGAAAGGATTTCGAGCACCATGAAGAAAATGCTATAATATTGGAAAAGTTTAAAACTCAAAGCCCCAAAACGCTACGCTTTGGTGTTGTTGTTAAACACATAACAGTCAAGTGACCAAAACAAAAATAATTTACAAATTCAGTGATGAAATTAAAAAAAATTAAAATTAAGTGGCCAAAACAAAAACACAAAAAATTAAGTAACCCAAAAAGTAATTCACCTTTAAAAAAATTTGAGTGGTCGGTGGTGGTAGTTTCACTAGTTTGAGAGCCAATTGTCGGTTCCTCTCTTAGTCTCATTATTCCTTCATTCGCCTTTTTTTTCATCTCTTAATTTTTTTAATAGAAATCATGGGTGTTATGAATGCTATTGTTGTATGTTTAACACCGTTGAACATCATTAAATTAATTAATAAAGATTTAAAATTTTAAAGACTATCATAGAATTAATAATTATTTTTAAAAATTTAATTTAATTATTTAATTTATTTTTTATATATTAAAATTTTATTTTTTAATAAGGATAAACTATATATTTAGTACATCACCTATTTTTGTATTTCTATTGAACCCTCATTATTTTAATATTATTTTAATTTGACCCTATTCTTTACAAAAAAATAATTTAACCCTTAAACCTCAACCTAACACCTTAAACTATTAAACATTAAACTCTTAAACCTATACCCTAAATCATATACTATTAAAAATAATTTTACCATCATTGATTCAATTCAATTCAATGAATTGTTGAATTCTTCTAAAAAATTCAATTGAATTATTTTTTATATATATCAAAATTAATTAAACTCGAATCTCCTAAAATTAATACTATCATATTATTTGAGATGAAAATGTCATCACAATTAAATGATTAATCATAATTAATTTAATTCATTAAATTGAATCATAGCGAAATTTGAATCGGTGATATTGACGTACGGTACAACATGCTATCGTGTTTGATGTCTGAATTTAATTTAAGAAAGAAAATCAAAATCAAAGTCGTGTTGAGCTGTTACCATTTTTTTTCCGATTCACTCTTTCCCTCCTTTTCTCACTTGAAATTTTTGGTGTTTTTTAAAGCCACCTCCTTTTGCAAGCTGTAAGCCTCTAATTGAGCGAGAAAGAGATTTTCCGAAACTTCTTTAATTTCCCCTTCTGCGCCTCTGAACTGAGAACCACAAGCTTCTCTCTTCTCTGAACAAAACCCATTTTTGTTATTCCATATTTAGAGAAAGACGCAATTAATTTCTTCTTTGGTTTTAGCTAAATCCACGAATCAGTTTCGATCTTCTATCATCCGATAATGTTGTTCAGCTTTTAGCTGTGTTTTTTTTCTCTTTCTTATTTTTTTGAATTAAATTAATCGATGATGGTAAAATTATGATTAATTGTAATGGACTTTTTATCAATTCAATTTATCGATTAATTCAATAAATTAAATTAATTATGATTAATGGTGATGGTCTCCTCATCTCAAATAAGATGATAGTGTCAATTCTAGGAGATTCGAGTTTAATTAATTTTGTTATATATATATATAATAATTTAATTAAATTTTTTAGGAGAATTCAACAATTCATTGAATTGAATCGATGATGGTAAAATTATTTTTAATAATATATGGTTTAGGGTATATGTTTAAGAGTTTAAGGGTTTAAGGTTTAATAGTTTAGAGTTTTAGGTTAAGGATTAAGGGTTAAATTAGTTTTTATAAAGAATATGGTCAAATTAAAATAATATTTAAATAATGAGGATTCAATAAAAATACGGAAATATGTGAGGTACTAATTATATAGTTTACCCTTATTAAAAAAATAAAACTTTAATATATAAAAATAATCTAATTAAATTTTTTTAAAATAATTATTAATTGTATAATGAGTCCTTAAAATTTTAAATTTTTATTAATTAATTTAATGATGTCAACGGTGTTCAACATTAGTATTGTTCAGCGGTGTTCGTCGCATGTTGTAGAATTTTTCATCTTGTTTTTGTAATGTTAGTTAGATTTGTCAACATCTCTATGGATGATAATTATTTTATTGATTTACGGTGAACCTCAAGTTAGTTGTCTAAATATTTTTTACTTGAGTTGTAATAAAATTATTTGTGTTGTAATGTCTCCTAGTGTAATGTTGATGTTGACAGTGCTTGCAGTTAACCGTGAATGGTGGAGTTTGTTTTTATTTATAAAATTTTTTAGCTGTTTGATTGAGTTTTCTAGTTATTCATGTTATTTAAAGGAATGGATTAATTAAATTTTTTTAAAAATAAGTAAATTTTTTGAACAATTTCTGTAAAAGAAAAAATTTGCTACTAATGAGTCTAAAACCCATAATTTAAGAAAAAATGTGTTAATTGAAAGTTTTTAACCACTTACTCTAAAATTGTTAATTAAAAAATAAGTAAATAAATTTAAATATTTAACCAATTATTCATTAAAATATTTTAAATGGTAAATATCCCATACTGATTGTCCTTGTCATTTCATTACCACGTGTGGCTTGTCTCGCGTTACTTTTGCTTTTTGTAAAGTTCTTTTACTACATTCAGATTTTAGAGTCCGTAGATATTTTTATTGAAATTGAATGGTTGTATTTTTGATACGTGGGAAATGAAAACCGCAAAGTATATATATATATATATATATATATATATATATATATATATATATATATATATATATATATATATATATATATATATATATATAGGATGAGTCTAGGGCTGTAAATGAGACGAGCCAGATCGCGAGCTACCCAAACTCGACTCGATCAAAGCTCGGTCAAAACTCGACTCGATTGGACTCGACTCGAGCTCAAACTCGGCTCGAGTTCTTGACGAGCCGAGCCGAGCTACTTGATACCCGACTCGAAAAGCTCACGAGCTACTCGAAAATATAATATACTAAATTTTTTATTTTTTATAATTTAAAATCTAAATTCTTAAACTTAAAACCCTTAATATAAACCCTAAATATAAGTATAAACCCTAAAATTTAAATCCTAAATTCTAAACCCAACAACCTAAACCTCTATGCTTTAAACTAACACCCTAAACCCTAAAATTAACAAGCTTGAGTTTACACAACTTGTGTATCGAAGCTTTTTCTTCATAGGACTTTAAATGAGACATGACAAATGAAGAGTTACTCGAGTCTAATGCAGTCAAAGATCGGTCAACACTTGACTCGAATGGGCTCGAATCAAGCTCGAACTCGACTCGAGTTTTAAACGAGCCGAGTCGAGCTTAGATTTCTCAGGCTCGTTAGAAATTACCCAAGCTCGAACTCGACTCGAAATCTTAACGAGCTGAGCCGAGCTTAGCACTACTCGAGCTCGACTCGGCTCGTTTACACCCCTAGATGAGTCTACCATATGCGAAAAAAATTGCTGAACACCACTAATGTTGAACATCGTTGAACATTATTAAATTAATTAATAAAGATTTAAAATTTTAAGGACTCATCGTATCATTAATAATTATTTTAAAAATAAATTAATTAAATTATTTTTATATATTAAGATTTTATTTTTTTAATAAGGGTAAATTATATATTTAGTACCTCACATATTTTCGTATTTCTATTGAACCCTCATTATTTAAATGTTATTTCAATTTGACCATATTCTTTATAAAAAAATAATTTAACCCTTAACCCTAAACTATTAAACCTATACTCTAAACCATATACCATTAAAAATAATTTTACCATCACCAATTCATTTAAATTTAATGAATTATTGAATTCAATTAAATTATTTTATATATATATCAAAATTAATTTAACTTAGAGAAAAATAGTTCCCTTGAATCATGCCAAAGGTTGCTTAAAATGTGGAATAGGTGGTGGTTTTGTTCTCTTACTTTTATGCTGCCTTCGCGTCTTTATTGGTTAATGATGATTTTAGGTGCACGCAATTCTATCATTTCTTCCCATATTTCTGAACTAATTCTAATGGCCTATGTCGTGCTTTGCAGATTGAGGCCTTCAACTCAAAAATTTGTCATTAGCTTCTGAAGTAAAGACCCTTGAAAAAAACAAAGAAAATCTCAGGCTAAACCTTAGTAAAGCTGAAGAAGAGGTGAGAACCAAGGAATTTGAACACTGAATGCTTCTATCCCCATGTCTGAAATTTACAAGGTATTTTATTTATAGGTGAAACTTCTGTTTGAAGAAAACAACATACTGGATGAGACCAGCTAAAAAAATTCAATTAAACTCTTCATCTCAAATAAGAATATAGTCTTAATTCTAAGAGATTCAAGTTTAATTAATTTTGATATATATATATATATATATATATATATATATATATATATATAATTTAATTGATTTTTTTTAGGAAAATTCAACAATTCATTGAATTGAATTGAATCGATGATGGTGAAGTTATTTTTAATGGTATATGGTTTAAGGTATAGGTTTAAGGGTTTAAGGTTTAATAGTTTAGGATTAAATTATTTTTTTATAAAGAATATGATCAAATTGAAATAATGAAAGTTCAATAGAAATACAGAAATATGTGAGGTACTAAATATATAGTTTACTCCTATTAAAAAATAAAATTTTAATATATAAAAATAATTTAATTGAATTTTTTAAAATAATTATTAATTGTATGATGGGTCCTTGAAATTTTAAATCTTTATTAATTAATTTAATGATGTTCACCGGTATTCAACATTAGTGGTGTTCGTCGCACGTTGTAGAATTTTCCATATATATATATATATATATAAGGTAATATATGTTTATATTTTTCTTAACTTTTGATGTTCCACACACCTTGCAGACAAAGCGGATTGAACCCGAGTCTCTAGGATGAATAACATCATCTTTTCTAATGAGACCACTTGTTGGGTTCAGATAAGATTATTTATTGATTTAAACAAATTAAGATTAATTTTATCGAATAAGTAGGATCATAAAGACGATAATATTTTTCAATCGAATAATTGACGTTACTAATTACATTTAAAACATATATTAAATTTATTATCATGTTTATGATTTCATGTTATATTTTTTTTACCAAAATGATCAAATCTCCTCCTCATGTCAATATACAGTGACAAATGTTTATAATTTTTATTAAATTTTTTTAAAAAATTGACAAAACCACATCATCTTTACTTTTCACATATTTTTGTATAAATCAAAATTTACAAATCATCTTCTTCCACATACCTCGTGTATTAATTATAATTATAATATATTAATGAATAAAATAATTAAATTACCCCAAATTTTAACCCTGAATTAAGAAAAACAAAAATAAAATAATTAATTTTAATATGTTAAAAACCCTAAAATTAACATATTTATTTAAACTCTAGAATGAGCGCTTTTGCTTCCTTTTGCCAAACCTTTGTCTCTTTTCATTCGTGGGTTTATCATTTGTTTGGCCTGTAGTGAAAATGATAAAACTATGATCGGCGATGCTACGATTCGACCGAGATAAATTTTATGTTCGCCCTTCTAATAGAAGCATGTAGATCTAAATTTCTGTGATCTACGAAGTTGTTTTTGGCGATTACATTTTCTTTTTGACATGATTCTTAGTTGAATCCTAGGGATTTTGATTTCTGGAGCCAATGATGATTTCTTATTTTATAGTTGGAATTATTCTATTATTTTGATATAATTAGTATGAATCTCTGCATTTAGAGGCTTATGATGATTAAGAATTGCCTACATTGTCGGATATTAGCTATGAAAATAACGAGTATGAGGCCTAAACTTACTACTTGTAGGACTTGATTCATCGGTATTTTTTATTTTATTTTATTAGAATTAATACATGAGGTATGAGGAAGAATATGATATTTGTAAATTTTAATTTATAAGAAAATATTATGTGAAAAATAAAAATGATGTAGTTTTATTTAATTGGATAAGACCATAGAAGAGGTGGTGAGAATGGTTCATGAAATAATTTGTTCTAATTTTGTTCTAAAATATGATTAATTGCATGTCAACCCTTTAAAATTTTTAATTATTATTTAAAAACCATTAAAAGTTGATGGTGTTCAGCGGTGTGCGCCGTCCGTTCTAGAATTTTCCTAACATATATTATTATTATTATTTACTTTTTAAATTTTCGTAAAATTAATCTCCCTTGACAACCTACTAAAAATAATAGTCCTTCATCAGGAATACATTATGATAGGAATTTCGTAACCGAATATCTTCAAGTTCAATCTTGTAGGAAATATGCATCAAACGTTTAATTATTTAATGCTTTGCGACCAAAGTAGTAGAGTTGAAGCCTCCAATTGTTTGGAGGAAATTCTAACCAACTCATCTCAAGTCTCAACATTCTTTATGTCCGATAATGATGGGTTTAACTAACTTTTCCAACACACTTGCTTCTTTTTTCGATTACCAACCCACTGTGATTGGTTTCTATACAAGTCTGTATTATTATCAACAAATATTTTGAATCAACTTGGGTTGTTTTTTCTTTTATATAATCAAATCTCTCTTTTTAATGTATCTTGGATTGTTTTAATTCAACATTGAAAACTTATAATATTGTAAATTTAGTGAAGCATATGCGGGTAAAATTTTCTAAGCGGATTCATGACGAGAACCATGATTTTTATACTTATAAACTATAAACCATCCAAATATTGTGGTTCAGATATAGTTTTAATTAATTTTTATTATTCAACCCTAATCTTAGGAGGCAAGATGCTAAACATATGCATATGGAGCCTTTTTGGCTACTCTCTGACCTAGAGAAATGAGGTTTAGAAAAGAACATGCAAATTCATCTCCTTATGAGTTTCGAACTCACAACCACAACCAAAGAGAGGGTGTCAACAGAGAACTTTAGCCACTTGCTTAAAGTTCAAGTAGATTGAATTTTTAGGTTCAATCTTCAGCCTACAAATACATGCAAGTGCTGAACATTAATTGTTTAGTTTGTAATTTAATTTTATTCATTAGTTATAAATTATCCTTAGAGAGGTTTTTGTAATATTCAATTCCTGTGAAAAGTTTTAAGACACAACATCAATTCTGGTATTTACTACATCTTCACATTCCAGGTTGTTAAGATTTTTAATTTTTAAGGATTAGTTTTGTGTAAAATAATCAAATTCAACCTCTCCACTTTAATTGTGGATTTTTTAATGATTTTTGGATGTCAATAGAGCATTTGGACCAATTTTGAATTCAAGCAAAATTAACCAGATTTGATAAAAACAAATTAAAGCTCTATATTTCTTCATTCTTTCTACAAAGCATTAATTATTCCTAGGTATTATTCTAATTTGTATATTCTTGTGTTCTTAGGTATTTCATAGATTTAGAAGTGATTACCGAAGTCGGGTTAATTCATTCAGACGGGTTATTTGGTCCATCAACTCGTTTCATCTACAACAATTTTCGAAGCAAATCGATTACTAAAGCAAATATGTTTTTGAAGTCGAGACAAATAATGTTGAGAGTTAACAGGTTATATTCTTACACCAGCAAAAACAACAGTTTGTGAAACCTTCACTACTGAGATGAACCAGATTCAGCAGATGGCCCTGGCGCTGCTGGGGCAGAACCTGATGATGATGCAGATGCTGCCGGTGTGCTCGCTGAAGGGGCAGTCACAGGTGGTGGAGGCCTTGGTGGCCCAGAATGTTGATACTGTTGAGGCGGAGGCATTGCTGAAAGATAGGGAGGGTACTGCTGATAAGTTGGCATTGGTTGCATGTACCCATATGGTGGATAATGCTGCTGATGAGGATATTGCCCAGGCGGCGGCGGCATAGCTTGATAGGGATAATGTTGCCCTTGTTTTTCTGATCCAGGTTTGTTCTCCCCATCGTGGGATGGAACCAGGGCACCCATCCTTTGAGGATCCATTGATGGATAGTAGGCTCTGTCCAGCTGAGGGGGTGGTGGGATGTTAAAATACTGCATAGACGGGGGTTGGTCCTGCATGCCAGGCCCAGATGGCTGGAATTGATTCTGCTGCTGAGATATTACTGCCCGGGGCAACATTCCACTATGAGCCACTGCCGCTTGCTGTCTGGCTCCATCCAAGGTCTCTGAATCAGGTCTTGGTGCCTGGGGCTTACCCCACATTAGCTTAAGCCTAAGACCCTTTATGACTAGCTTGCTAGAAAGCTCTTCTGCAGCCTTCTCAGCTCCTTCTCTGGTTGTGTACGTAACGAAGGCACATGCCTTGTCAAGGACCATCTTTATAGATTCAATTTCACCATGGGCATAAAAGTTATCCCTTAAATCTTGCTCAGTAATCCTTTTATCCAGCCCACCCACGTAAAGTGTCTTAATGCTTTCATCCTCGGGAGCTTCCAAAGAAGGCATTTCACCAGCCTTGTTAAGTAGCTTTAGTGCCACAGGATCATTCACCCTGCAATTATTTATAGAAGGCATCATGTATGAAAAGCATCATCTGCATGTAATTAAGTTTGTCGATGAATTGCAGGCATTATGATTAATATCTAAATGATAATGAACTAAAAAACACAAAGAATAGTTAATGCCTCCCCCGGCTAACACAACACATTTACAAAAGGACAGAGCCAGAGAGGAAAAGGGCATGCTGTTGAAAAGACTAAATAAAATTATGTTCATGACATGACCATCCCAACACTTCTGTGACCACATAAGGGATGTTCTGTAAGGGCTAACGCCTAAACCATCTTCCAGACAAATGCTCATTAGATGAGAACAAAGTTCCATAAATTTTGTTATCGTTTAAAAGAAGAAAGAAAGAGCTTACCCATAGTAGCGGTCTTTTATATTTTGCTGGGACAACTCCCCAGCTTCCGGCATCTCATGCCTATAAGGGCACTCGGCACCTCTAGTACATTCACCCCGCACATAGAAACTGCAAATATGTGCTCGGTTTCTTTTGTAGTATGGTGTTGTTCTCTGAAGCTTCAGAATAGTGTCATTTGGCCGTACCTTCCCATATGAGGATTCATAGTCTAAACCAGCTCTTGCCTGCAATCCACAAATTTACTTAACTAAATTAGGTACACTAACAAGTAACAACCATCAATTCCATCTCATTTGCACATCTATAGAGTTTGAAGCATCCATGCATATAGAGAAGAAAAGAGGAGACATGAAAAATTTACCAATTATGGAACAGTATTTATTAAAACAATTACAAGGATGATTACCATGTCTTACAATTTCTTTCAAAATTACATGCGTACAGACAACCTACTACAAATAAACAAAATCTGAAGGTGAAGCTGCAACATCAGATTTTAAACATCATATCAAATTTACTCATTAAAATGATAAAAAGTAGTGACAATTGAAAAATCCACAAACCCAAATGCAAAAGCAGTGAATACGAAAAACTAAACTCTTAGCATGAATTAAATGCTGGGTACTAAGAGGAAAAAGAGAGATAGTGTATATACTTATCACCTGAAAAATGTAAGATGCACTTATGTATTTGGCATGCACATGAGATAGCAAAAGAGTTTCTCCTTTCACGATGTGCAAATCTCTACTAATGCATGATAGAAATGCAAAAGTATCTTTACAACAAGTATGACAATTCAACATGCTTCAGCTACTACAATGACAACCGAAAGGATTGCAATCTATAAAGCAAACAGTTTACGAGGAACTTGCTAGAAAATTTTCATATAAGATGACACTTTTAGCAGCTTCACTATAGCTGTTAAGCATGAAAATACATACCCTGCGATCATGCTCCTCAGCAAAGTACTCTCTGTTCACATCACTCTTTGGAATGGCATCATTGGAGTTTATACTAAGAGCAGTATCCCGAACTTGAACTGGCAGTCCGTATTCAAGATCTAAAAGGCAGACTTGACAAACATTTTTCAACTTACTGCAAGTCTGACAAACCTCAGTTTTCTTATACCTTGCATCACGACCAGGCCTCCACCTAAAGACTGTAAATGGCCGTGTACAAATCTTGCACTCCTTATCATAATCTGCTTTAGTCTGTAGTCAGTGTGTAAAGAACCCCATAAGGGTAAAACCACAGAAATTTGTATTATTAAAGAAAAAAAATTCAATTCAATTCAAACTCCATGGTGAATCTATAGGTTCAGAACCATAGTCTAAACCAACTTAATATATCAGAATCCTTTCTCGCTGCTTATGAAGATGCTGATTTGAGCCATCTCAATCAATGTAACAATGAAAATATCACAAAATTTTCAAATATGTCCAATTAGCATTAAAATCAAAATCTAAATACCAGTGTAAATCATCTTGTTTTATACACAGATAATTCATTTTGAAGAATCGTATTTCATTTTTAACTAAGGTCATAGAACTGGAAGCAAAAAAAAGAAAAATGTAGAAACAAACAATATAGCAAGTTTACTAGTTCTCATTAGTGAAAAATTGCTAGAGTCAAGAGAAAAGCAAAGTCAAACAATCTGCCCCTTTCGATCGAAATTTGATAACCCCGTATAAATGATTTTATATTCAACATTTTCACCTCAATAAAAGAGGCCCGAACAAATTATACAAAGTTGTTCTGTATTTACAACTCTGCTCACATGCACAAACAGGATTGTTAACATTATATAGATATGCAACTAAAAGCAAAACCAAAAAAAGGTTAAATCTAAACAAAAACAAATATTTAGTTAATGAAAACTTGGTTTATCCTTCGCACAAAAAAATGCAATTTCAAACCCCTAAACCGGGGCTTAAGAGAGAAGGGTTAATACCATTCGGACATATGGATTATCACCAAGGCATGACTCACAAATGATAGGGAAATCAGAGCGTTCCCAGCCATCCGCCTCATGATCTCTTAACAATCGGTGTGCCATTGTATACTTTGCAGAACGTCTTGTAGCTATTCAGAGCCTTTAATTTGTAGCATATGTCCTTAATTCCAACTGCAAGTTACTTTAAGAGAACCAATTCATTAAATCAGTACGAAGTACAAACCCTAACGACTCAGATCAAAGATAAATTAACGTATGTAAACTATTTGAAGGGGAAAAAGTTCCAAAATTGTAATTTTATTTTTCCCGTATTTACTATTCAACTGATTCGACTACAACCAATTAAACGATATAAACCAGCTACAATAAGAAAATCACAAAAGAAATACAGAAAAGTTTAAAATAAAGACATCAAAGTTTGTAATAGAGAGTCTAGAAAGTAACTGAACCGCTATCGAAAAGGTGCGCCGGCGACTGAAACTCGGCTGTGAAAACGATAGGTAAAGCGAGAGAGCTCGCAGGGCCGTCGCAGGAGGGGGAAAGGGATGGGAATGCTTTTGCGCTCTTTATTTTTCTTTCTTCGTTCTTTCTTTTATTTTTAGATTAAAATACACCGGACATTATTTAGCTATAGATTTAAGGCTTAACAGTTAAATAGTTGCTCAAATTATGTCAATTTTTTAGTTAGATACTCAAACTATTTTTCGGGCTAAAAAGGTACCTAATGTTTTATTCTGTTACCAAATAGGTGTATGCCGTTAATTTTCACCGTTAAATGTCACGTATCACCTCCAGAAAATCTAAAATTATATTATAAATAAATAAAATTATTTAATTTAAATAAAATCTCTAATTTTTCCAGATTTTATAAAACAACCCCAAAATAAAAAATCTCTAACTCCCTAAAAATTAAATCTCAATTTGGGGAGATTCCACCGCCGGTTGCCACGACGCCGCACTTCACACCGGTCACCAGCCTATCCCGACCATTTCTCCCACCATCCCAATCGCCGGAAATCGGTCGACATCATGCGAATCGACGAGAATGTAGAATGGTTCTTTTGAACGATTCACGACGAACGGCGACAGGAGGAGCGACAAGCAGCGTGTGAGTTGTCCGGAGAGGGTAGGGCGTTTCACTTTGTCGCCAGCAACGCGGCTGCCGCCGGCAGGAGTGGTCAGATTTGGTGACTATTTTAGGGATGTTTGAAAATTTTAAGATATATTTTTATTTTCTTTTATTAATTTTATTTATTTTTAATATAATTTTAGATTTGTCTGGAGGTGACACGTGGCATTTAACAGTGAAAATTAATGGTAGGCACCTGTTTGTTAACGAAATGAAACGTCAGACACCTATTTGGCCCGAAAAATAGTTTGAGCACCTAACTGAAAAAAAGTATTGTTTGGGCACCTATTTGAGGGTTAAGCCTAGATTTGATAATAAACATGCCACTCTTTTTTTAAAAAATAACAATTGAATCACTCAATTATATATACTTAGAAACGAACAAGTCATCCTTATTTTAAAAGTAACAATTTAGTTATTTAATTATATGTTTAGGAAAAACATGTCACTTGATTTAAATTTTTTGACAAACAACTCACTTTATCATTAAATTTGAAACAAAGGCATGGTATAAAAATAATTTTTGTCCCAAAACTTATGCACTCTATTAATTTAGTATTCAAAATAATTCAATAAATTTAACTCTTCATATTTAAAATTTTTGACATTGCACCATCTTGACACACCATTCAACCACTTACCGCACTTTATGATATTGTCCACCAATATGATAATCAACATATGTAATAGCTCAACAGATACATTCACTTCACTATTAGGCAGTTGATAGGCTAATGAAATAGACGCATGATGACCTTAACGTCACCTGCTAGAAGACACAATCACTTCACTAATTAATTTTTTAAATATGAAATATTAAGTTTATTGAATAATTCTAAATTATGGCAAAATTAATAGAATGCATAAGTTTTGGGACTAAAATTGTTATTACATCAATCCCTTGTTTCAATTTTAATGACAGGGTGACTTGTTGGTTATAAAATTTTAATTGAGTAACATTTTTTTCTTAAACCTATAATTGAGTGACTAGTTGTTACTTTTAAGAGAAAGATGATTTGTTTGTTCCTAAACCTATAATTGAGTGGCTAATTGTTACTTTTAAAAAGAAGGTAATAAATTTGTTAGTAGACTTATAATTAAGTGACCTCTAGTGTAATTATCTTTATTTTTATTAGTATTGTTTTTTAATCTCTTTGGATGTTTCGTATTTTGGCTCATAATGAGCCATGAGTAAAGCTAGGGGTGATAATGGTCACATCGGCTCGCAAGTTATTCGGGCTTGACTCGATTAAAGCTCAGTTTGAGTGAGTTTAACTTAAGTTTGTGTTCGGCTCGAGACTTTAACAAGCTCGAAATAATTAATATATATAATATTATATACAGTGTATATATGTTTTATATGTTTCAATGTTGTTATCTTGTTATCATGGTTAAATACTTTAAATCATCTTCTCCTTGTGAACTTGTATAATTTAAAAAATGTACTATGGTTACTTGTGGACTTCAAAAATAAATATTATCTTTTCTCAAACATGTTTTCACATGTTATTTTTCAGAACTTTAAAAAAAATTTAAAAACTATTTTAGGAAAAGCAACAAGCCGAACCGAGCCGAGCTCAAATTGTCCAATTCGAGCTCGAGTCAAGCCTAAAATTTTAAGTTCGGTAAGCTTTGAGCCCGAGCTGAGCCCAGTAATACTGTTTTCAAGCCGAGTCTACCCATGCTCAGGCTCGCTCGGCTCGTTATCACCCTAAATAAAACCTTAAAATAATCATAATAATTTTTTAAAGACAAAAAAATATTCATGTAACGCCCCAAATTTGGGTCTAGATATTTTAGGGTTCGAATCGGACCGGTCGAGAACAGTTCGAATCTTAAAAGGGAGATTTAAGGAACACCTAGTTCGGGATGCTTTAAAAATATGGAAAAATATTTAAAAATCCTCATTTATTATATGAATGATTATGGTGAAATTAATTTTACAAAATAAGGTTTGGAAATACTACATTTCAGTGTAGTGACCAAATCGTAGTTTTTGCAAAAGTTAAATAGTGACTATTTTGTAAAGGATTGAAACTTTGAATCTTTAAGGAGCTAATTTTACCAAAATGTTTTAATCAGATTTCTCCTTATTTTGGGTGATTTTAATAATGTTTTAATTAAAAGAAATATAGATTAATTAAAAGGAAAACTATCTTTGACTTTTCATACCTACTTTTCATCAATTTTCTCTCATTTCATTTTCAGCCAAACACATTTCCTTCATCAATTAGCCTTTGATTTTCATTGCTTTTGATGAGATTTCAATCTCTTTTGATTCCTAATCTTTTCCTCACCAAATCCTCTTGTTTTCACATTGGATTTTCAAGAAAACTTGCCCAATTCAAGGAGAAATCAGCCATTAGAGGTAAGCTTCGTCCTTCTCCTCTAATGATCAGTTCTTTACTGAAATTCACAAGTTATCAATCCTTTGTTAATGATTTTTGAGTTGCTTTAATGTTAGAAACAATAAATTGTATTAAAACTCAAGGTTTTTGGAGAGATCTTGATGATTTTCGTGGTTGATGGTTAGACTCTGTTTTGAGGTTGTTTTTTTTTAATGTATTTTGGATGTTAATTGATGTTATAAATGAGGTTTTATCAAACAAATCTCGAATAGGCTTGGATTCCTAAGTTGTGTATGCTAGAATGGTGGTTTTTGGGGTAGTTTGGTGTTATGTCATAGATGGAGGTATAAGAACGAGTTTGTGGTGATTTTTGATGTTGATTGATGTTTAGAAATGATTAGAAGTGGTAGATCTTGGTTGGGCTTTGTTTTGGAAGAGTTTGAAGATGATTTCGGTTGTGTTTGGTAGCCGAAATGAGGTTTTTGAGTAGAGCAGCGAGTTTAGGTGTATGCATGATGATTTCAATGCATGATGATGCATCAATCCTCTGCTCTTGTGTGTTATAAATAGGGGAGACATCTTCGGACGCCTTTGGTGTTGATCCGGGAGCTTAGATAGCGTTTCGGCGAGCTAGCGAAACGTAATCAGTGAGTGCGAATAGTTTTAGAAGTCATTGAGGGACAAAGAAATAAGGTTTGGGGATTTAGGAAAGGTTTGAAACACCTTCCTAAGTTCGGAAGTAAGTATTGGCTAGATTGCTCTCTTATATGTGGTGGTTGCCCTAAAATGCTTTTACATGCTCATGGTTTGAGATAGATAAATTCCTACTGTTTTTATGCATGAATTGTAGCATGAGATGATGCTTGAAATGATTTTATGAAATAACTTGTTGCATTGTTGAGTTTTGAGCTTTTGTTTTAAAGCATGGCAAATGTTATGTTTTGAAATAAGATGAGAAAGATTTGAGAAAAGTTGCATGAAAAACAGTAGGTGAGATGATGTTTTGACATAATATATTGGCATAGAAGATGAGATGCTTACCGGATATAATTGATCGATCAATAGGATGAGAGTGCACTATAAACTAAAAATTCGTACGTACTCTTTGGTTTAATCCAAAGGGAGAGACCGATGATGGGCATTCCATCGGGTAGGACTTGGTGAAATACCCAAGCTTTGTGGCGATGAGAGATTCCACCATGTGAATACGGTGATGTGAGATTTCATCGGAAATTATATTTACTAGACAAGTGAGTACGGTGATGTGAGATTCCACCGGAAGCGTCTAGTGGTTTGAGAATGATGTCCGCATATCCAAGTAGTAATGAGATGTGAAATGCCAATATAATATATGAAAATGTTTTTGATTCACATGTACCTATTGATGAGATGATTTATGCTATGAGAAATGCATATGAGAATTGTATATGAAATGCTTTGGTTTTTACAAGCATGTGTATGGCCTTGCCATGAGATTTGCATTGGTTTAAATGCATGAGATAGAATTGAGGTACATGTGTTTTCAATGAAGAGTTGCTTTGAAATGATTTTCAAGCATGAGATAGAATGAGCATGTTGTAGAAAAAAGACTTTTGAGAAAGTGTTTTGAATAATGCATTATTGTGTTGGTTTTCTCTAGAGCATGCCTCACTAAGCAAGTGTGCTTACGCTCTCTTTTACCAATAATGCAGATAATTGAAGTGTTTTTGGGCAGCGAGAAGGTTAAGAACATCCAAGGAAGTGCAAAGCTCATGTATGGTGATGTTTTTATACACTTTAGTTTTGATATTTGGCAATGGGACTTCAAGGTTGTATTTGGGAGATGTGTTTTGAACTCCCTAAGTTGTGGCATATTTGTGATGGCATTTACTGCTTGTAAATGGTCTTAAATGTTTGGTTTGAGGTTTGGTAGCTTATATTGGTTTTGTGACTAGGAAGCATGCCTTTAGATTGAATGTTTATGTGTTTGATGCCATGCTCTAGCTTAGGGTTCTTAAATATGTTCCTTAGTATCAAAATGAGTTGCTGGTATGATTTGATGCTCTTTGAGGCATGTTTGATTGGTTTAAAAGGTGAAAAACCAACAATTTCTGCTGTCACTGGGCAAAGTGTATCGAAACACCCTCAACTGTTTCGAAACGGAGGCCTGTAATGGCCATAGTGTTTCGGAACGGTTGAAGCTGTTTCGAAACAGTTTGGCTACTGGTGAGGCCTGTTTCGATACCGGTCTTGGAACATACTCGAGTACCGAAACGGTCAACACCGTTTCGATACGGGCGTTTCGGTACGAAGGGTGGGTGTTCCGATACAGTTGACAATTGGATGTTGATTTGAATTGTTTTATGTTTTCATGCTTTACATTTTAGTCCTGAATGTTGTGGATGCAATTGCTTGAGCTTGGAATGTCCTTTTAAGTTGAAATTAGACAGAGGAGCATGTAACCTGACTAATTACATATGGGTAAGCCTAAAATCTGCAAAGTCCTCTTAATTTCTAAAAATTACATTTTGGTCCTTGAAAGTGAAATTCATACAATTGAGTCCCTAAATGTTTTCCGATCACTGTGCCTTTCTCTCCCATGATTCTTGAGTGTTCACATAGGCTTAATGTGCATCTAAAAAAGATTAAAAAGAAAGAAAATGGGTAGTTAATCAAGGTTGACTTTCGGGTTAACTTCAGTTTTCCCCGTGTAATCTTCGTAGTTCGAGTCAAGCGTCTAGGCCGGGCTAAGGGGGTTACAATTCATAATAATCATAAATATAAATAGAACCTTAAAAGGATCATAAGACAATATACGATGAGTTTGCAAAATTATTACAATGTACATAAAGTTTCTTTATTTTCTTCACCATAGATGTAAAAAAAATATTTTAAAATTTTAAATTTATGATATGATAATTTTTAGGGTAAATTATGACAAGTGCCACCAAACTATTAGGAGTGACACATTTATTACCGCGTGCGATAATTTGAATGTTAGACCAACACGACATCATGTTGGTGCCGCTCAAAATGGTATTGTTTTACTGGAGGAAAATATAAAAAATTATGCACTCAATAAGATTTGAACCTGAAACCTTTAAAATCAAAAGTAGCCTCTAAACCACTAAACAAACTTAACATATTTATTTTGTTTTCAGCACAAATAATATATATTTCAAAGTGCAGTTGATATTAATTCAATTTATTTTATTATATAAATAATATTACTCTATATAAATAATATACATATATTATAAATAATATTAATATACATATAATAATATATTAATATATATAACTAATAAATAAAATAATTATATTAAATAAAAAATTATATTATCAATAATATTAAATATATAAATAAATAGTATATTATTATAAAAACTAATTTTCAAAAAACCCCAAAATTAAAAAAAACCCAACTTTAACCTATAATCCCTAAAATCCTAAATCATAAATCCTAAAACCATAAACCCATTAGCAACTAAAATGAATGGATTTGGATTTTAAGCTTTAGGATTTTGGTGAATAATTGCATTTCTTTTATAAAAAATCATTTTTAAAATTTTTATAATAATATATTATTTCTTTATATATTTTAATATTATTTGTTTATGAATGAAATTTTAGGGTTTAATGTTTATAGTTTAAGATTAAGTTTCATTGGTTTAGAGTTTCACTGATAGAGGCTTCATTCGACCTAGTTCTTCACCTTGGGGTGCACCAGTTCTGTTTGTGAAGAAGAAAGATGGAAGCATGAGAATGTGTATAGATTACAGACAGTTGAATCAGTTGACAGTAAAGAATAAGTATCCGTTGCCTAGAATTGATGACTTGTTTGATCAGTTGAGGGGAGCATCAGTCTTTTCGAAGATTGACTTGAGATCGGGTTACTACCAGCTAAAGGTAAGAGAGGTTGATGTACCGAAGACGACCTTTAGGACTAGGTATGGTCACTATGAGTTTTTAGTCATGCCTTTTGGGTTGACTAATGCACCGGCTGGTTTTATGGATATGATGAATAGGATTTTTCACCAGTACCTAGATCAGTTTGTAGTTGTGTTTATAGATGACATTTTGGTGTACTCGCGAACTGAAGAAGGCCATGACCGACACTTGAGATTAGTTTTGAAGACTTTGCTAGATCATCAGTTGTATGCGAAGTTGAGCAAGTGTGAATTCTGGATCCGAGAGGTAGTCTTCTTAGGACATGTAGTGTCAGCCGATGGAATCAGAGTTGATCTGAAGAAGATTGAGGCCATTGTTGAATGGAAGCAACCGAAGTCTGTGACAGAGTTACGTAGTTTCCTAGGCTTAGCCGGATACTATAGAAGATTTGTAGAAGGTTTCTCTAAGTTAGCCACTCCTTTGACACAGTTACTTCAGAAGAGTGTTCAGTTTGAGTGGACAGATGCAAGATAGAGAGCCTTTAAGAAATTGAAAGAAGCTTTGACCCAAGCACCGATCTTGATTCAGCTAGAGTCCGGGAAGGACTATGTAGTTTACAATGATGCTTCTTATGTAGGGCTAGGGTGTGTTCTTATGCAAGACAAGAGAGTAGTGGCTTATGCCTCGAGACATTTGAAGACCCACGAGCGCAACTATCCGACCCATGACATAGAGTTAGCTACAGTTGTGTTTGCTCTGAAGATTTGGAGGCACTATTTGTACGGTAAGAAATGCACAGTGTATACCGATCACAAGAGTTTGAAATACATTATGACCCAGCGAGACTTGAATCTCAGACAGCGTAGGTGGTTAGAGTTGCTAAAAGACTATGATCTTACCATTGAGTACCATCCGGGTAAGGCCAATGTAGTGGCCGATGCATTGAGTAGGAAGATAGCCGTGGACTTGAGAGCCATGTTCGCTAGATTGAGTTTGTCCGGGGATGGTGGCTTAGTAGCCGAGCTCCAGGTTAGACCTACTTTAGGTCAGTTGATTAGAGAGAAGCGGCTCTCAGATAGATCTTTGGCACCTCACGTGCAAGATATAGCCAAAGGTAGATCTTCAGACTACAGTTTCAGTACTGATGGGGTTTTGTGTTTCAAACATAGGATAGTTGTGCCAGAGGACAGTGACTTGAGACGTACGATCTTGACTGAAGCCCACAGTAGTCCGTTTGCTATGCATCCTGGAAGTACGAAGATGTACCGTGATTTGAAGAATGAGTACTTTTGGGTTGGCTTGAAGAGAGATGTAGCCGACTTTGTGAGTAAGTGCTTAGTGTGTCAGAGAGTGAAGGCGGAACATCAGGTTCCCTCAGGTTTGTTACAGCCGTTGAGAATTCCGGAGTGGAAATGGGAGAATATCACCATGGATTTTGTTTTGGGTTTGCCTTTGACTCCTACGAAGAAGAACTCAGTGTGGGTTATTGTGGATCGTTTTACGAAGTGTGCTCACTTCTTGGCAGTCAATACTACTTACACCTTAGATAGATTGGCCGATTTGTACATTGGTGAGATCGTTAGACTGCATGGTGTGCCGAAGTCTATTGTGTCAGATAGAGATCCGTGGTTTACATCTCGATTTTGGGAGTGTCTGCATACAGCTTTGGCTACCCGTTTGAACTTCAGCACGTCTTATCATCCTCAGTCAGATGGTCAGTCCGAGAGAGTTATTCAGATCTTAGATGATATGTTGTGTTGTTGTATCATTGACTTTCAGGGTACTTGGGAAAAGCATTTGCCTCTAGTAGAGTTCGCCTATAATAATAGCTTTCAGTCGAGCATTCAGATGGCTCCGTATAAGGCCTTGTATGGCCGAAAGTGTAGAACTCCAATTTGTTGGGCCAAAGTGGGACAAAAGTTGTTGCCTATGCCGGATTTGCTTAAGGGGACAACTGACAAGGTAAAATTGATTTGTGATCGTTTGAAGGCTGCTTCGGATAGGCAGAAGTCCTATGCCGATCTGAAGAGGAAGGAAGTTGAGTTCTCAGTGGGTGAGAAGATATTCTTGAAAGTGTCCCCGTGGAAGAAAGTGATGAGATTTGGCCGAAAGGGGAAGTTGAGTCCGAGGTACATAGGACCGTATGAGATTGTGAAGAGGGTTGGTCCAGTTGCTTATCAGTTGCGGTTGCCATCCGAGCTAGAGAAAATACACGATGTATTCCATGTTTCGATGCTCCGTAAGTATAGGTCCGATCTATCACATGTTATGCCCGTAGAGGAAATTGAATTGAATCCGAATTTGACTTATGAGGAAGAGCCAGTTGAGATCTTAGCTTCTGACAGTAAGGTGTTGCGGGGTAGATCGATTGAGTTAGTAAAGGTGCGGTGGCAACGTCGAGGTGTGGACGAGGCCACTTGGGAGAGGAAGGAGGATATGGAAAGGCAGTTTCCGTATCTCTTTCAGTCAGGTAATTTCGGGGACGAAATTCCTTAAGTGGGAGAGAGTTGTAACACCCGTGTTTTGGGGTTAGGAGTTAGTCGGGTTAGTGGTCCGAGTCGGTAAAATTAAATTAAATCTTTTTGGCCATGACATGAGTTAATTGAAATTTATTAAAAAGGGGAGGGACCAATGTGGTGATTTAACCCAAAAGTTTTAAAAGGAAGACAACTTTTTGGAGACAAAAGGGAAAAAAAGAAGTATCATCTTTGTCCCCCTTCTCCCCTTTTCAAACGTTGGAAAGCTTTCAAAAACCCCTCTAAAGCCCTAAACACTATTCCATTGATTTCTACATCAACCCAAGGTCATTTTTCAAAGGTAATAACATTTCCTAACTCTCCTCTTCATCCTCTATCTATCCATGGTTATAGATTTTAAAACTACCCACTTTTGAAAATTAGGGCTTGATGAAAGTTTGAGTTTTTATGGAGATTTTCAATTTGTTTTGAAATACAAAGTTGGGTTTTAGATTATTTACCTTAAAATGAACATAATATGTTAAAATGGTTGGGTTTGGGTGAAAACTCGAAATGGGTTCTTGAGGCAATTTTTAAGGTGTCTAAAACTTGGTTTTTGGTGGGTTTTAGGTTGAAATTAGAGGGCTGATGGTTTGTGTATGCTAGGAGGATGTTTTGGGACCATTTGGGGGTCATTTGGATGTTTGAAAATGGAGTTTTCAGCTAGGGTTTGAGGGAGCACGAAAATGGGCATTTTGGGGGATTAATTTGATTGAGAAATTTGTTGAAGTTGGTTTGAGCTCAAGAGTTGAGTGTTGACTGAATTTTAGCATTGATTGGGAATAATGGATGTGTTTTTGATTGGCTAGAAGCAAGAGGAGACGTCGAAGGAACATTGGGATCGAATCCGGGCTTGTAGGAGGCTTACTTTGGTTGCTAAGGAAGGGTGGTGAGTGACTTTAAACATGTTTTAAAGTTTGGTTCGAGTGTGTGTAGTGTAAGAGTTGAAATGTGCTTGGTAGGCCATTTCTATGTGAATTCGAATTGTTAATTTAGCTCTTGATTTCCACTAAATGCTATTGTGGTTGCCTATTTATGCTCTTGTGAAATGTGGGTTAATTTGTACATGTGTACTATGATATGTGTATGTGATGAGCATGAGATATGATGGATGGATATGTGATGTGGTAAATAAAAATTGGCACTAATTAACTTACCGGGTGTAAATGATCGATCATTAGGATTAGTGTGCACACAAATTGAGTCAAAACGTACGTGGCCTTGATGGCGTTAAGTCATCAAGGAGGAGTACGATGATGTAATATTCCACCGGAAGCTTATATATATTATACGGGATGATGAGTGGAATCCCATCCGTAGGGCATGTGGTGATGAGTGGAATCCCGCCCATGCAAGGTCCGATGATGAGTGTAATCCCACCGAGGTAAAGTGATTGTTGAGATTTAATCCGCACATCCGGTTCACTAATAGTGGCCAATTAAACTTGTTCATATAATTGCGATATATGATGTTGATATATGATGTTAGGGCTTAGTATGATGTAAGATGCCATATTATGACTCTCGAAAGACTAGCTAGGTCTACTTGATTATTTACCAATGTATGTTGTATGTGAGATTAGGATTTACATGCTTGAACCCTGCATTGTTGATGTTTTCGATTTTAGAGCATCCTCACTAAGCTTCTAGCTTACGTTCTCAATTTTCAACAATGCAGATCATTAGCGTGGTGTTAGCTCGGAGCAAGGCAAGAAGGGCTTTCCAAGTTTATTGCTCAAGTACGGTTAACAATTATGTAGTAGTTTAGCAATGTGGCTGTTGCGTGTAAAATAGTCTATCACAATGGTAGTGCAAGTGTACACGACGCAAGTAGTAAAGTGATACGAAGTATCAGATATCGTCTCCACAGGGATTGGGCTAATAGCTTCACCTTAATTCACTGCACGAAGGTAAAGAAAATATTTGAGAGTTGTCACGAATATAATAAAGAAAATGTAAATAAAAGAGTAGAAGAATCAAGATAGAGAGAATGGGATGGTATTGAATTGCTCAGTAGTGCAGGTATTGCAATGCTTAGGACTTCCAGTTCTATCGTCGCGCCCGTCACCGACAGCACCTGTCGCGGCAGCAGTTCGTTGGTCGTCGCGGCAGCAAACACACCAACTCAGTACTTCCAAGTTTGGCAAGAATCCCAGATCTGCCTTGGCCTATCCCTAGGTCCAAGTCTGTCGATGATCACGTCTTGATGATACCTCCCGGCGTGAATCGAAGGATGAACACCGATGTGTATGAATTCTTCTTTAGCCACTTAACCTCGCCCTATCCCTAGGCACGAGATAGTTCAACTATAAACTAGAGAACTTGCTCTTATTTCTTTCGTATACTTAACTCTCCCGATGCTAAGTAAATGGATAACCTCACAATGCTCTCCCGATGCTCTTGCAAGATATTAATAACCAAAATAAGAGAACTTGAAGTTTATTTTATTGAACTGAAAATTCCTAAAACAAAACAACCCTTGCAACTACTTTACAAATCAACCCGTGGCCCTAGGGGGTTTTTAGAACATAATGACGGCGGGTAAACGACGGAGGGGTTTTTGGGTTATCGGTTATGGGGTATGGAGTATGATATCTCCTAGGTTAATATCTATGCCCTTATATAAGCTTTGGGCTCAAGTATTCTAAGTTAACAAGGATTACAACTTTGATTAAAAGTAAGATTCTAATAAAGACGTAATCATCAAGTATCCTACTTTTCAGTCGCCTTCCTTGTTTCTTGGGATTTCTTCTCCTTGAGCTTTGGCTTGACATATCTTTTGATCCGGGGATTGGAAAAATATATGGTTTTCACACGAAAGACGAGCATAATTTTCTCTATCTATCGAGGTCCACTTTGCTTTTTCTCTCCGCAAAACTGCTGTCATCATGCTGTCACGGCAGCACCATGTCAGCATCGTCCTCTTTGATTGCTTGTCCAGTTCAGCTCTTCTGCTTCTCTGCCCTGCGCCCGCCTTCTCCGTCTACGACGGCGGCAACCTGCAAAATCAGCCATCTTTTAGTAGAATCTGTGCCTTTAATATATTTGTGATGTTTTGCTGTAAACTAACCTAAATGCAATGAAATGATGCTTGAATGTAGCAGAAATATGAGTTAAAAAGGGTGTAAATAATACAACTTTTACACACTCAACAGTGGCAAGGGTGTTTTGTATGAGCTATGTACGACTCATTTATGTGTTGATGTTTTGGATTGACTTTGGTTTGTAAACATGCTATGACTTGCCAAATGCTTGTGTGTTAGTAATGCCTTATGAATGCTTAAGTTGCTTTGAATGGCATGTAAACCTTATGGTGATGATTTGTGCCTTTTGGCTTTAAGTCTTCAAGCATGCCTTTTTATGAAATATTGCCCTTTGTATGTATGCCATGTATAGATGTCTTACCATATGTTTGATTGCTTTCTTTGGTCGTAGTATGCTGTTTGAATGTTTGTATGTGCATAGGGGAGTCCAAAAATGCATTTAGAGTTGCGTTTGAGGTCACCAAGTTAAAATTTGTGGAATTGCAGTGCAGGGCGTATCGGTACGCCTAAGGGCCGTATCGGTACGGCCTTGCCCAAAGGCCACAATTTTAGCCAGGCGTATCGATACCCTGGAGGTACCGATACCCTCCCAACTCACTGGAATTTTGAGAAATGGGGATGAGTAGGGCGTACCGATATGGGGTTTACGCGTATCGATACGATCCTACTTCGTTGACCAAGGAAAGTTGACCGAGAAGGGTGTATCGATACGCTCAAGGGCTGTATCGATACGGTCTTCCCGGAGTTGACCTTTTGGGTTGACCGAGTCAGGGCGTATCGATACCCCTGGGTGGTGTACCGATACGGTCTGCCCTGAAAGTTAAAAATGAACTGTTAATGTGAGGTTGTGGTTCGAATGTGATTTCTTATAGATGTTTTCCGCTGTCGTGATCACTTAGGATTCAATACTCCTCTAGACAAGATTAAAATGAAAGAAAAAAATAGGGTCGCTAACCGAGAGGGAACCTTAACGGGTTTCGCTTCGGTTTTCCCCGTGTGGCCTACTCGGACCGGTCATCCGGCCAGACCGGGACGAGGGGGTTACATTTGTTGGTATCAGAGCCTGAGGTTACCGAGACCTCGGGCAGGTAAGTGAGGTAAGCCTGATGTGCTAAGTAATTGTATTGCTCGATGTATGCTTGCCATGAAATCTTGATATTTGACTGTTTGCATGATGTTTTGAAGCATGAGTTGTTGCATCTGGTGTAGTGTGTGTGCCCATTGCTACTATTACTTAATTTAAAAAGGTTTTTATAGAAAAAGGAGTACTTGAGCACTATTGGACCCTTGCTTTGGCTAACGTAATCCCTATTTGTTTCTTGTTGTAGTTGTTATCTTGCTAGCTGTACCATGAGACCACGTGGGAGGCCTAGGATGGTTCGACCGGAACCACGGGCAGCGGCTCCAGAAGTTGAGCCAGTAGTTAGGGTTGAGGCTCAAGTGGGAGAGCCTATGGTTGGAGTTGGAGCTCCTCCACCACCTCCACCACCACCACCACCTCCTCCACCTGGAGTAGGAGGCGAGGCCGGGGCCGAAGGAGAGGGACCTCAGGGAGGCCAAGGTGGCCAAGGACCGGCCGGAATAGACTTAGCTCCGTTGGTTCAGGCAATAGCCGGGGCATTTCAGGCTGTAGTAGCTGGGGGTCAGGCAGCAGCACATCATCAAGGAGAGGGCACTGGTTTGCCATTAGAGAGCCTCCGTGGTCTGGGGGCCGAAGAGTTTAGAGGGTCTACCCAGAGAGATCAGAGTTGTGGTTTGAGAAGACCGTCTGTATCCTCGCTCCGATGGGATGTACTGGTGAGCACAAGTTGGGGTGTGTTGAGTCCTTACTTCAGGGTGATGCCTACACTTGGTGGGTCACCATTACTACGAGTATGGATGAGGCCGAGATTACTTGGGAGTTCTTTGAGTCAGCATTCCGTAAGAAGTATCTGGGTCCGCGATACCTCGATGAGAGGAAGAGGGAGTTTATGGCATTGCTTCAGAGGAGTATGACCGTGACCGATTATGAGATCCGATTTGTTAGACTGAGTCAGTATGCTTCTGAGCTTGTTCCTACTGAGGTGGAACGATGTAACCGTTTCCGTTATGGGCTGAATGAAGAGATCAAGAGGTACACTCTAGCTTCAGACTACACTGATTTTGATGTCTTGGTCGCGAGGGCCAAGGACTTAGAGCATAGTTTGGGCTTGACCAAACGATCTGGTGGTTCTAGTTCGGGTAAGAGGTCCAGTGATTTTGATAGAGGTGATGCCAAGAGGCATCGGGACAACAGACATCATTACGATCATAGGCGTGGTGGCGGTAACCACGGTAGGGGTCAACACGGCCAGAGAGCTGGTGGGAAGTTGCCCACGTGTGCTACTTGCGGGAGGAACCACACCGGTGAGTGTTGGGGAAATTTCCACTCATGTTGGAGTTTTGGAGCTAGGGATAATATTAGGCGTGATTGTCCACATCAGGTGGGACAAGCACCAGCTCAGGCTCCTGCTAGAGCCAATGACTTTCAGAGAGGCCGCGGGCGAGGTAGAGGAAACTTCCAGCCGAGGAACGATGGTCAGAGGAACATAGCACATGTAGTTGCAGTTCAGCTGGAGGGCGGAGGTCAGGCCAGAGTTTACGCTCAGCGGGGGGATTAGCATGACACCGATGTGATCGCAGGTAACTTCTCGATACAGTCTTTGGGTTTGCTTTCTTTGACTGACTCCGGGTCTACACATTCCTACATATTGAGTGAGCATGCACACTCATTGAATTTGCCTTGTGAAATGTTAGAGGTAGGAGTTAGTGTTACTAGTTCCTTTGGGGACACGGTAGTAGTTAGAAAGATGTACAGAAGGTGTCCATTGATGGTTCAGGGACATGTGTTTCCAATGGATATGATGGAGCTTCCCTTCTATGGGTTTGATGTAATTCTGGGTATGGACTGGCTTACCGAGCATAGAGCTAGGATAGATTTTGAAACTAAGAGGATTTCTTTGAGGCTCACAGATGATTACGAGATTGTAGTGGTGGGTGAGAACGTGAAGTTCTTGTCCAATGTAGTTTCAGTTCTAGAGCTAAGAGGTTAGTTCAGTTGGGATGTGAAGCATACTTGGCATATGTGATGAACCCTAACATGAGTGTGGTTAGACCTCAGGATATCCGGACGGTATACGACTTTCCTAGTGTGTTTCCAAAAGAGTTGCCAGGGTTACCACCGGACAGGGAGGTAGAGTTCACTATTGAGACTTATTCTGATTCAGCTTCTGTTTCGATTGCTCCGTATCACATGACACTGAAAGAATTGAAAGAGTTGAAGACTCAGTTGCAAGAATTGACTGATAGAGGTTTCATTCGACCTAGATCTTCACCTTGGGGTGCACCAGTTCTGTTTGTGAAGAAGAAAGATGAAAGCATGAGAATGTGTATAGATTACAGACAGTTGAATCAGTTGACAATAAAGAATAAGTATCTGTTGCCTAGAATTGATGGCTTGTTTGATTAGTTGAGGGGAGCATCAGTCTTTTTGGAGATTGACTTGAGATCGGGTTACTACCAACTAAAGGTAAGAGAGGTTGATGTACCGAAGACGGCCTTTAGGACTAGGTATGGTCACGATGAGTTTTTAGGCATGCCTTTTGGGTTGACTAATGCACCGGCTGCTTTTATGGATATGATGAATAGGATTTTTCACCAGTACCTAGATCAGTTTGTAGTTGTGTTTATAGATGACATTTTGGTGTACTCGTGAACTGAAGAAGGCCATGACCGACACTTGAGATTAGTTTTGAAGACTTTGCTAGATCATCAGTTGTATGCGAAGTTGAGCAAGTGTGAATTCTGGATCCGAGAGGTAGTCTTCTTAGGACATGTAGTGTCAGCCGATGGAATCAGAGTTGATCCGAAGAAGATTGAGGCCATTGTTGAATGGAAGCAACCGAAGTATGTGACAAAGGTACGTAGTTTCCTAGGCTTAGCCGGATACTATAGAAGATTTGTAGAAGGTTTCTCTAAGTTAACCGCTCCTTTGACACAGTTACTTCAGAAGAGTGTTCAGTTTGAGTGGACAGATGCAAGACAGAGAGCCTTTGAGAAATTGAAAGAAGCTTTGACCCAAGCACCGATCTTGATTCAGCCAGAGTCCAGGAAGGACTATGTAGTTTATAGTGATGCTTCTTATGTAGGGCTAGGGTGTGTTCTTATGCAAGACAAGAGAGTAGTGACTTATGCCTCGAGACAGTTGAAGACCCACGAGCACAACTATCCGACCCATGACATAGAGTTAGTTGCAGTTGTGTTTGCACTGAAGATTTGGAGGCATTATTTGTACGGTGAGAAATGCACAGTGTACACCGATCACAAGAGTTTGAAATACATTATGACTCAGCGAGACTTGAATCTCAGACAGCGTAGGTGGCTAGAGTTGCTAAAATACTATGATCTTACCATTGAGTACCATCCGGGTAAGGCCAATGTAGTGGCCGATGCATTGAGTAGGAAGATAGCCGTGGACTTGAGAGCCATGTTCGCTAGATTGAGTTTGTCCGGGGATGGTGGCTTAGTAGCCGAGCTCCAGGTTAGACCTACTTTAGGTCAGTTGATTAGAGAGAAGCAGCTCTCAGATAGATCTTTGGCACCTCACGTGCAAGATATAGTCGAAGGTAGATCTTCAGACTACAGTTTCAATACTGATGGGGTTTTGTGTTTCAAACATAGGATAGTTGTGCCAGAGAAAAGTGACTTTAGACGTACGATCTTGACTGAAGCCCACAGTAGTCCGTTTGCTATGCATCCTGGAAGTACGAAGATGTACCGTGATTTGAAGAATGAGTACTTTTGGGTTGGCTTGAAGAGAGATGTAGCCGACTTTGTGAGTAAGTGCTTAGTGTGTCAGAGAGTGAAGGCGGAACATCAGGTTCCCTCAGGTTTGTTACAGCCGTTGAGAATTCCGGAGTGGAAATGAGAGAATATCACCATGGATTTTGTTTCGGGTTTGCCTTTGACTCCTACGGAGAAGAACTCAGTGTGGGTTATTGTGGATCGTTTTACGAAGTGTGCTCACTTCTTGTCAGTCAATACTACTTACACCTTAGATAGATTGGCCGATTTGTACATTGGTGAGATCGTTAGACTACATGGTGTGCCGAAGTCTATTGTGTCAGATAGAGATCCGTGGTTTAAATCTCGATTTTGGGAGTGTCTGCATACAGCTTTGGGTACCCGTTTGAACTTCAGCACGTCTTATCATCCTCAGTTAGATGGTCAGTCCGAGAGAGTTATTCAGATCTTAGAGGATATGTTGCGTTGTTGTATCATTGACTTTCAGGGTACTTGGGAGAAGCATTTGCCTCTAGTAGAGTTCGCCTATAATAATAGCTTTCAGTCGAGCATTCAGATGGCTCCGTATGAGGCCTTGTATGGCCGAAAGTGTAGAACTCCAGTTTGTTTGGCTGAAGTGGGACAAAAGTTGTTGCCTATGCCGGATTTGCTCAAGGGGACAACTGACAAGGTAAAATTGATTTGTGATCATTTGAAGGCTGCTTCGGATATGCAGAAGTCCTATGCCGATCTGAAGAGGAAGGAAGTTGAGTTCTCAGTGGGTGAGAAGGTATTCTTGAAAGTGTTCCCGTGGAAAAAAGTGATGAGATTTGGCCGAAAGGGGAAGTTGAGTCCGAGGTACATAGGACCGTATGAGATTGTGAAGAGGGTTGGTCCAGTTGCTTATCAGTTGCGGTTGCCATCCGAGCTAGAGAAAATACACGATGTATTCCATGTTTCGATGCTCCGTAAGTATAGGTCCGATCCATCACATGTTATGCCCGTAGAGGAAATTGAATTGAATCCGGATTTGACTTATGAGGAAGAGCCAGTTGAGATCTTAGCTTCTGACAGTAAGGTGTTGCGGGATAGATCGATTGAGTTAGTAAAGGTGCGGTGGCAACGTCGAGGTGTGGACGAGGCCACTTGGGAGAGGAAGGAGGATATGGAAAGGCAGTTTCCGTATCTCTTTCAGTCAGGTAATTTCGGGGACGAAATTCCTTAAGTGGGAGAGAGTTGTAACACCCGTGTTTTGGGGTTAGGAGTTAGTCGGGTTAGTGGTCTGAGTCGGTAAAATTAAATTAAATCTTTTTGGCCATGACATGAGTTAATTTAAATTTAATAAAAAGGGGAGGGACCAATGTGGTGATTTAACCCAAAAGTTTTAAAAGGAAGACAACTTTTTGGAGACAAAAGGGAAAAAAGAAGTATCATCTTTGTCCCCCTTCTCCCCTTTTCAAACGTTGGAAAGCTTTCAAAAACCCCTCTAAAGCCCTAAACACTATTCCATTGATTTCTACATCAACCCAAGGTCATTTTTCAAAGGTAATAACATTTCCTAACTCTCCTCTTCATCCTCTATCTATCCATGGTTATAGATTTTAAAACTACCCACTTTTGAAAATTAGGACTTGATGAAAGTTTGAGTTTTTATGGAGATTTTCAATTTGTTTTGAAATACAAAGTTGGGTTTTAGATTATTTACCTTAAAATAAACATAATATGGTAAAATTGTTGGGTTTGGGTGAAAACCCGAAATGGGTTCTTGAGGCAATTTTTAAGGTGTCTAAAACTTGGTTTTTGGTGGGTTTTAGGTTGAAATTAGAGGGCTGATGGTTTGTGTATGCTAGGAGGATGTTTTGGGACCATTTGGGGTTTTTTTGGATGTTTGAAAATGGAGTTTTCAGCTAGGGTTTGAGGGAGCACGAAAATAGGCATTTTGGGGGATTAATTTGATTGGGAATTTTGTTGAAGTTGGTTTGAGCTCAAGAGTTGAGTGTTGACTAAATTTTAGCATTGAATGGGAATAATGGATGTGTTTTTGATTGGCTAGAAGCAAGAGGAGACGTCGAAGGAACATTGGGATCGAATCAGGGCTTGTAGGAGGCTTACTTTGGTTGCTAAGGAAGGGTGGTGAGTGACTTTAAACATGTTTTAAAGTTTGGTTTGAGTGTGTGTAGTGTAAGAGTTGAAATGTGCTGGGTAGGCCATTTCTATGTGAATTCGAATTGTTAATTTAGCTCTTGATTTCCACTAAATGCTATTGTGGTTGCCTATTTATGCTCTTGTGAAATGTGGGTTAATTTGTACATGTGTACCATGATATGTGTATGTGATGAGCATGAGATATGATGGATGGATATGTGATGTGGTAAATAAAAATTGGCACTAATTAACTTACCGAGTGTAAATGATCGATCATTAGGATTTGTGTGCACACAAATTGAGTCAAAACGTACGTGGCCTTGATGGCGTTAAGTCATCAAGGAGGAGTACGGTGATGTAATATTCCACCGGAAGCTTATATATATTCTACGAGATGATGAGTAGAATCCCATCCGCAGGGCATGTGGTGATGAGTGGAATCCCGCCCATGCAAGGTCCGGTGATGAGTGTAATCTCATCGAGTTAAAGTGATTGTTGAGATTTAATCCGCACATCCAGTTAACTAATAGTGGCCAATTAAACTTGTTCATATAATTGCGATATATGATGTTGATATATGATGTTAGGGCTTAGTATGATGTAAGATGCCATATTATGACTCTCGAAAGACTAGCTAGGTCTACTTGATTATTTACCAATGTATGTTGTATGTGATATTAGGATTTACATGCTTGAACCCTGCATTGTTGATGTTTTCGATTTTAGAGCATCCTCACTAAGTTTCTAGCTTACGCTCTCAATTTTCAACAATGCAGATCATTAGCGTGGTGTTAGCTCGGAGCAAGGCAAGAAGGGCTTTCCAAGTTTATTGCTCAAGTACGGTTAACAATTATGTAGTAGTTTAGCAATGTGGCAAGGGTGTTTTGTATGAGCTATGTATGACTCATTTATGTGTTGATGTTTTGGATTGACTTTGGTTTGTAAACATGCTATGACTTGCCAAATGCTTGTGTGTTAGTAATGCCTTATGAATGCTTAAGTTGCTTTGAATGGCATGTAAACCTTATGGTGATGATTTGTGCCTTTTGGCTTTAAGTCTTCAAGCATGCCTTTTTATGAAATATTGCCCTTTGTATGTATGCCATGTATAGATGTCTTGCCATATGTTTGATTGCTTTCTTTGGTCGTAGTATGCTGTTTGAATGTTTGTATGTGCATAGGGGAGTCCAAAAATGCATTTAGAGTTGCGTTTGAGGTCACCAAGTTAAAATTTGTGGAATTGCAGTGCAGAGCGTATCGGTACGCCTAAGGGCCGTATCGATACGGCCTTTCCCAAAGGCCACAATTTTAGCCAGGCGTATCGATACCCTGGAGGTACCGATACCCTCCCAACTCACTGGAATTTTGAGAAATGGGGATGAGTAGGGCGTACCGATACGGGGTTTACGCGTATTGATACGATCCTACTTTGTTGACCAAGGAAAGTTGACCGAGAAGGGCGTATCGATACGCTCAAGGGCTGTATCGATACGATCTTCCCGGAGTTGACCTTTTGGGTTGACCGAGTCAGGGCGTATCGATACCCCTGGGTGGTGTACCGATACGGTCTGCCCTGAAAGTTAAAAATAAACTATTAATGTGAGGTTATGGTTCGAATGTGATTTCTTATAGATGTTTTCCGCTTTCGTGATCACTTAGGATTCAATACTCCTCTAGACAAGATTAAAATGAAAGAAAAAAATAGGGTCGCTAACCGAGAGGGAACCTTAACGGGTTTCGCTTCGGTTTTCTCCGTGTGGCCTACTCGGACCGGTCATCCGGCCAGACCGGGACGAGGGGGTTACAGTTTGATGGTACCTGATATAGTTTATTTTTTTACTGATGAATTTCTGTACGAGCTAAAAAGCAATTAGATTACATGTAAAATTCTTTCATCACATGTAAATGTTTTTTTTGTGTGTTTGAAGGATGCTTCCATCAGTTAGACATTACATAGGCTTAAAAGGTACATTGCAACCCATGTTTCAAAGTAGGTAAACAATCAAAATACAGACAAAAATCCTATGCTCTTGTTTTTATGCCTTATATATGCCCCAACACTACAAAAATTAAACCCTACACTCTTATTATAATTCTTAAATTATATACTTTAAAAACTCAACTCTATACATTAAACCCCAAGCTTTAAAACTTAACCTTAAAGCTCAACTATAAACCCTAAGTTCAACTAAAAGTGTCGAGGCATACATAAGGACACTAAAAAAAGAACGAGAATTTATATTCTCAAAACTCATAGATCATTGGATTAACTATTAAGGTGGTTCCGTGTGAAAGAGGAGTCATAGCTCACTCAAGGTGAAGCTGGAACCGATGTAGCCAAATGGTTGAAGGAATTATATTTGCTTGTAAGGATCCAATAACAAAAACAAACCAACAAGAAAATAGAGAAGAAAGTAAAAGGGGTGGGAAGACAATAGAACCCAATAGGTCCACACAAAGTGTCACCAAATGCATCTTCTTTTCGCCAAAATCTCCACACCACTTATCTTTGTGGTGGAGAAAGGGAGGAATCTTCCATTGTATATGATATTCTTTTAAATAGCAATTTAAGTTATTCTATTATTTTTTTGACAAAATATTAATTTTTTTACACATTACATGTAGCATTTTATTAGTAATTATAAACATATGTAATTTCGGGAGGGACAAATGTTTTTATTGCGTTACTGATTTTCTTTACATCTTTTAGATATTGCATGTGTTGGGATCGAAATGTGTCATAAGCAGTGGCATCATTTGGTAATAGAGTTTGGGGTAAACTTAAAATTTTAAAAATAGATGTTTAAATTAAAAAATTTCAAAAATTTTGGAGGGTTCAATTTACAATTTTTTTTTTCAAACAAATTTAAGGTCTAACTAAATTTTTTAAAATTTTAGAGGCTTAGTAAGAAATTTTAGAGTTTATGGGAGTGTTTTAATTAAAAATATTAAAAAATTTAAAATTTAATCTAAATTTCTAAAAATTTTGAGGGTTAAATTATTTTTTAAAAAATTTTAAATGCCTAAATTATAAATTTTCAAATTTTGGAGGGGTGGCCCCACAAATCACCATTGTCTTCCACCCCTGGCCATAAGTAAAGTCTATACCCTAAAGGTAGGAGAAATTATATTATGAGTTATTCCAACTATGTCATTTATAGGACCAACCAATAAAATGAATATTTCATTAAATTTTTCCATCTAATTTTTTTACCAAGTGAATCTTCACTTATATTTACTGTAAATCAAATTTAAAATAGTTTTTACCAAGTGAATCTTCTTTTAGTAAAAAGATAACATGAAAAAATTAATGAAATGAATGCATTTTATTAGTTGGTCTCATAAATAACGTGGCGAAAATGACCCATAATATAATTTCTCCAAAAGTAGATAGCATGCGACCCCCAATCAACTCTACATAACAAAAGTCTGGACGTGGTTCGATCTTCCAGCCAGCCTTTAAATGATGAAAATAAAAAAGCAAAAATACGCAAATAATATTCTAATTATATATTTTTCTTGACTATAAAAGTAATAAAATGGTCATCTACTCAAGAAGATAAGTTATTCTTTTTCCATTAATGACAGATGATGTGATAATTTTTTTTGATAAAGTAGCCAGCTAGCATTTTTTGAATAGTAAATGAACGAAATGAATTACAAAGGAAGGGCACAAAAGTAAAAATCGAGTGGGAAATAAACCGGCACTGAAACACAATCGAAGAAGAAAACTAAAGACCAAACAAAAACAAGCTAGGCCAGCAGAAACCACCTTGCGAAAACCAAATCTAAAGAAGATTCAACAAGACAATTTTGGGGCAAGGGGAGAAAAGGGTCAGTGAATCGAGCGACACAGAAACCAAACCCTTTTAAGAAAACCACGAAGGAGAAGAACAAGACCCGGGTCAGGAGGGGTCGATCCATCTTCTATCCTCGGCGGCTAAGCAGACGACAACATCCGGAGCTTCCTCAACCCAAACTCTCTCCGACGAGAAGGAAAGGCTCTTTTTAGCCATTGCATGCGCCGAAAAATTTCCATTTTGAGGTACAAACTAAAAGGTACAGATTTGGAAATTTTTTAATATTTAATTATTAATTTTTACGCATTATTACAAGTGTTCTCAATTCTAGAATTAATCTTTAATATTTAAATATCATATCAATTTAGCTAATCTTTTAACTCATTTTCTAAACAATTTAATGTTTATAGCCGAATGATGCACTAGATCCATTAAACAATACTCAAGATTTGAATGCTAGCGTTTGTAAATAAAGCACGTTATATTTCGAAAGGTCATCCCATAATAAACTTTTGTAGTGCCTAATTTAAATTAATTGGCCAATAATACAATATCAATATTTATAAAAAATAGTTACAACTAATTAACTTTAAAACAACATATTCATACTTTTGTTTTATAATTTTTTTAGAATTTCTCACAGTTTATTTAAGAGTTTTGTTTATACTTGTTATAATTTCTACAATTACTTTAAGTATTTTTTTAATAATTAAAATAATTTTATATACTAGTTTTTATAATTTTCAAATGTTTCTAAATTTTAAGGATTTTTTTAGACTAGTTATAATTTTTATAATTATTTATAATTTGAAATAATTTATAGTTTTTCTATTATATATATAATATATATAAAGTTTAATGTCAAAATAAGTGTCCAAACTTTCATATTTTTCCTTTTGAAGTGCCTAAATTATTTTTTCCTCCTTTTAAGTGCCTAAAATATTCCGTTTTCCACTTATAAGTACCTAAACTTTTTTTTGCTCATTTTAGGTACCCAAACTATTATTTTTTTGCCCCTTTTAAGGTCAAAATGGGGCACATACTTTGACTCAAAAATGATTGTTTGGGCACATACTTCGACCAAAAATGGATAGTTTGTGCACTTAAAAGGGGCAAAAAAAATTTAGGTACCTAAAAGTGAAAAGCGAGATAGTTTGGGCACCTAAAATGGTCAAAAAATAATTTAAGCACTTAAAAAGAAAAAAAACAAGATAGTTTGAACACTTATTTTGATATTAAGCCTATTTTAATGATTTCTTAAAAAATAATTTTTAGTCAATAAAATGCTGTCACATCAATCGACATTTTCAACAATTTTTAGAAAGTTGTCACTTCAACACTGTAATTGATATTATCTATAACCAATATGTTTTCAATTTCAGTTGAGATATCATTTCATTGATGAAACCCTTAAGGTTTCTTGATTTTTTATCGAGTGAACGGAGTGAGAGAGAGAAAGTGAAAAGACGGTAAAGAAAGGGATAAGGAAACTTTTATTATTATTAGATGAAAATTAATGAATGTACATAAAAGAGTTAAATAATATATATATATATATATATATATATATATATATATTAATCAAGAATAAAGAAAATACTAATTAACTACCCTAACAACCCTAACAACTATATTCTATTAGCCCCCTCAAGTTGGAGCATATATGTTATGAATGCCCAACTTGGATATAGCTTGAACAAAAGGAGAAGTATGCAGAGCTTTCGTGAAACATTTTGCGAGTTGATGATGTGTAGAAACATGCAGCAACGTTATTAGCCCTTGATGAAGCTTCTCACGAATAAGGTGACAATCAATTTCAATGTGCTTGGTTGTTTCGTGTTGAACTGGATTTTCTGCAATTTTTATTGCAGACAAGTTATAACAATAAAGATTAGAGGGGAAGAAACACTAATCTGTAAATCAGAAAGAAAATAGCTTAGCCATTGAATCTCGCAAGAAACAGATGCAAGTGCTCTGTACTCAGCTTCACTTGAAGAGCTTGAGATGATCTGCTGTTTTTTCAATCGCCAAGAAACTAAGGCTGAACCAATGAAAACACAAAAATCAGTAACAAATTTCCTTGAATCTGGGCAAGAGGTCCAATCTGAATAAGAAAAATCATTAATTTTAACATCATTGTTAGCAGGAAAAAAACAGTCCTTGCCCAGGGGTTCCTTTAAGATATCGAAGGACCCTATGAGCTGCTTGCATATGTATATTTGTAGGAGCATAAATGAATTGAAAAAGTTGTTGAACATCAAAGGAAATATCAGGCATGATATTGGTAAGATAAAGTAATTTACCTATAAGCCTTCTATAAGAAGTAATATCAGGTAAAGGAACACCATCAGACTTAGAAAGTTTAGGTTTAGGAAGAAGGGGAATAGAAACAGGCTTAGAGTTTAAAAAAACTGAATCTTCTAATAAATTCAAAGTGTATTTTCGTTGACATAAGTTGATTCCCTTATTAGAACGAGCAACTTCGAAGCCTAAAAAGTATTTTAAGTCACTTAAATCTTTTATTTTAAAAGTGGCATTCAAAAATTGTTTAATAGAAGAAATATCATTCGAATTAGGACTTGTCAGCACTATGTCATCAACATAGAAAACAAGGGCGATAAAATGATCCCCTGAACCTTTAGTAAAAAGAGACTTATCAGCAAAAGCCTGAGTAAAACCTTGTTCAATTAAAGCCAAAGTTAATCTTTCATTCCATTGTCTACTAGCCTGCTTAAGACCATACAAACTCTTTTTTAACTTATAAGCTAATCCATGATTATCATTTTGAAAACCAGGAGGAAGCTCCATATAAACTTCCTCATCGAAAAGCCCATGCAAAAATGCATTATTATTGTCTAATTGTTGTAATTTCCAGTTTTTAGAAGCAACAATAGCCAAAAGAGTTCTAGTGGTAGTAATCCTAGCAACTGGGCTAAAAGTATCTAAAAAATCTACACCAGACTGTTGAGTGTACCCCTTTGCTACAAGCCGAGCTTTATACCTCTCAAGAGTGCCATCAGATTCCAATTTTGTTTTAAAAACTCATTTACAACATATTTTTTGTTTACCAGAAGGAAGTTCAACTAATTCCCAAGTATTATTGCTTTCTAAAGCCTTGATTTCTTTTGTCATGGCATTTTCCCAACAATCATGCTTAATGGCTTGTTTATAAGTTTTAGGTTCCACAAGAATAGAAGCATTACTAACGTAGGAGATATATGTTGAAGATAAGGCATCATGTTGGGTATTTCGGTGCTCGATTCCTTCAACCGTTCTTGCTCGCCAAGTGGTGGAGAAGTGGGATTTTGGGTGATAGAGGTGAAGAAGCTAAAAATGATAAAGACAAGATGATTTATAGTGGTTCAACCTTCTAACCAAGGTCTACATCCACTACCTTATCTTCCCACTAAGGATTTCCAATCAATCCACTATTGATTCGTCCCCTTTTCTAGGCTTAGGAGGAAACCCTTACAAACTGATCAAGCTTTCTACCCAAAGCCTTGATCAAACCCTCTTTACAAAGAAATAAAAATAAGCAAACTCAAATCCCTCTAATAGGTATTTGTTTGCACAATTAAGCTCTCACCCAATCCTAAAACACTTGAGTAAATCTAACAATTTTGGCTCACTAGTGTTTGTCTATACAAGGAATTGACAATTTAAGCACTAAGACTCATTTTGATCATATGTTGTATTACAATTGAAGCATTAACCATTACTAGATGCTTGGAGGTCCTTTTTATACTCCTAATTGAGTTTGTAGCCGTTACTAGCCGTTGGGGTTGAATTGGAGCTATTGGAGACTTTATTTTCCACCTTAAATGCAGTTCTGCGGCTCCTCGTTTCGAAATGCTTGACCCCGTTTCGAAACACTCTTGAAATAGAAAGAGCCGTTGCAACACCCGTATCGAAATGCCCTTGGTCGTATCGAAACGCTATGCATTTAAAAGGTAGCTGGGAAATAGTCGTTGGGGGGTTTTATGACCGTTGAGGTCAATGCCACATAGGCATATCGAAACAGAAGAGGCCGTATCGAAATGCTATGCATAAATCTAAACCATAGTAAAGCACGTTTCGAAACCTGTTTCGAAACTTTTTGCCACTGTAAAGACCCGTATCGAAACACATAGGGGCGTTTCGAAATGTCTGGATGGTTTTGTTGAATTTGGCTTTGCAAACACTTAAAACCCTTTTGAAATATCCCATAAACATAGTTTCAAGTTGTTTGGACTTAGAAATGGTTTTAATTTTTTTTAACTTTGTCCAAAACATTTTTCAATTATTATATCAAAACATTAGTTCTACAATCTCCCCTTTTTTGATATAATAAAACCAACTTGAAAAATTGTTTGGGATTCTCCCCCTTTAAGTTTAAAAATGTGAATAAGAGATGAAAAAATTAAAATAAAGTAAAGCTCCCCCTTATTCATTTGAAAATGCAATTTTTCAAACCACACTCTTCCCCTTTTAGTTATATCAAAAATAATTCAACAGAAATTAAGTTCAAAATAACTTAGAAGGTTTGAAAAGATGACAAAAATTTAGAATTTTGGTTTTAAAATGGCTCCCCCTTACTTAAAGCATCATCATAGAATGTTAGTAGAACATATGTCATAATCTAGTTGAAAACAAAATAAATCAAATTAAACAAATAAAACAACTAGATTTTTACCACTCTTTAACACAAGGGAGGATGTGAAGCCTTCCTTCTTCAAGTGTCTTTCTTTGTGTGCATGAAGCTCCCCCTCAATGTTTGACTTGTTGATCACTCTCCATCACACCTAGCAAAAGACAATCAAGTGATTTTTGGTATCCAAATTGCTTTGGATTCATAGACGTTAGTAGCACAAAATTTAGTCCCCTTAGGAATCCATTTTTCAATTTCATCCTTTTTAGTTGAAGTGGTTAGTCCTTTTGGGACCCAAACACTTCTAAAACATTTACCATTTACAAATCTAGGGGCACTAGATTGTCTTACATAAAAGTTTGATTTTCCAAAATTATTTTTCTTTTCAAGCTCTTTGGAAATCAAATATTTTTCTTCTTGAACTTTATGAAGCAAGTTTTGTAAATCAAAACATTTTTGTTCAAACTCTTCGAGTTTTGCTTCAAGTTCAAGTTTGGTTTTAGAAATCAAATCATTTTGAATTTTCAACTTTGAAATCATTTTATTGCTTTTCAAAATGTGATTTTTAAACTCTAAAACCAAATCATCATATGTATCTTGTAATTCATCAAAAGAATATGAATGTTGCGTGTAAAAGAGTCCTATCGCAAATAGTGCATGTGTACATGACGCAAATAGTAAAGTGATACTTGGAGTATCGGATATCGTCTCCACATGGACTGGAAATAACTCTATCATCGAATTGCTGCACAAGAGAGAGAAATAGTTTAATTGGATTGTGAAGTAATCTTGATAAACAACTAAAGTAAAAGAATAAGGAATCAGGTTTAAGAAATAGGCCGGTATTGATTTGCTCAGTAGTGCGGGTGTTGCACTAGAAGAGGAACTTCTGTTTCTGTCGTTGTCCCTATCGCGATAACACTTGTCGCGACAGAAGTCGTTGATGTCGCGGCAGCGATCACACAACTCTGTACTTCAAGCTTGGCAAGAATCCCTGCTATGACTTGTCCTAGCCCTAGGCCCAAGTTCTGTTGATGGACACTTCTTGGATGATACCTCCCGGCGTGAATCGAAGGGTGAACACCAATGTTGTTGAATTCTTCCTTAGCCACTTAACCTCGTACTTATCCCTAAGCCGAGATGGTTTAACCATAAACTGGAAAACACGTATTTATTCCGTTCGTATGCTTGACTCTCCCGATATCAAACAAATGGATAACCTCACAATGCTCTCATGATACTCTTGCGAGATATGAAAAACCAGAATAAATAAACTTGAAGTTTTTATTGCTTGACAGAAAATTCCTAAAACAGTACAATCCTTGCAACTACTTTACAGAATCAACCCTTAGCCCTAGGGGGAGTTTAGAACATGGTAGAGAAAGGAAAAAGACAAGAGTTTTGGGGAAGACGGCTAGGAATGAGATATCCTCCCCTAGGTCGAATTACATGCCTTTATATAGGCCTTGGGTCCAAGTTTTCTAATATGGCAAGAATACAAGTTTAAACTAAAGTACAACTCTATTAAATATTAAATCTTCTGAGTAGATGCCTTTAATTCGTCCTCTTTTCTTGCTTTGGTTTTCTTCCTTGGACTTTGGGCTTAGCCTTCATTCTGCCCCAGGGATCAGAAAAATATAGGAGTGGTCCACGACAGAACGACTTGAAATCCTCTATCTGTCGAGCTCTACTTCACTTTTCCACTTCACCCTTATGTCGCCATGGCTGCCACGGTAGTGGCCACGACAGCGTTTGCTCCTCGACTCCAGTTCTGTGATCCAGCTCTACTCCTTTGCTTCCCTGAGTCTGCTGCAGTAGATACCTGTAGAAGTGACCAAAATCAGTAGCAACTGTGCCATTTTATCTAATTGTGATGTATATGCAGAAATCTTTCATAAATGCAATGAAATATGCTTGAATGCAGCAAAAATATGGGTAAATGAGGGGTAAAACATAGAACTTTTATACACTCAACAATGAACATGAAGTAAATGAATTAGAAGTTACCCTTGAATCTTTTTCGATGGCCATAAGGCAAAGGTTGGCTTGTTCATCGTCAGTGGAGTCTTAATCACTCCAAGTAGCCACATATGCCTTCTTCTTATGGCTTGAAGTGCTTGCCCTATTCTTTTTCATGGATTCTCATTCAAGCTCTTTCAAGGCTTTCTTCATGTAAGGGGCACACTTCTTGAAGAGATGAACTATCTCTTCTTTTTCATCCTCCTCTTCACTTGAATCAACATGATGGCATGTGGAGGATTTGAGAGCAATGACATTTGTGTTGATGCCAAGCCCTTTGAGCTTCTTCTCCCCATAGCTCTAATCTCTTCCTTCTTCTTCTCATCTTTTTTGTTTTTCTTCATAATTTGGTGAGTGAGAAGTGACCCCATGAGTTCATCAAGCTTCAAGGTCTTCAAATTCTTAGCTTCGATGATGGTGGTCCTCTTTGATTCCCATGAATCGGGAAGGGAGTAGATGAGCTTCTTGACAAGTTTCTCTTCTGGAATGGCTTCTCCATAACCTTTAAGTCAATTGGTGATGGTGGAGAACCTATCAAACATCTTCCCGATGTTCTCTTCTAGATCCATCTTGAAGTTTTCATACGCTAGGTTGAGAAGGCCGATCTTGGTCTCCTTTACTTCGCCGATTCCTTCGTATGTGACTTCAAGCTTGTCCTATACCTCCTTGGCACTCTCACAAGAAGACATCTTCTCATAAATGTTTGGGCCAAAAGCACAAAAAAGGATGTGCAAGGCTTTGCAATTTATCCTCATCTTCTTGCGATCATCGACACTCCAATTCGCCTTGCTTTGTTGTGGCACGAACGAACCATCTTCTACAATGTCCCAAAGCTTGTAGTCCTTTGACTTTATGAAGAACTTCATCCTTGTCTTACAATGGGCATAGTGTGTTCCGTCGAAGAAGGGCAGTTTATCGATGGATTGCGCCATTGAGCCGTTTGTTTGAAATGTTGATCGAGCTTGCCAGATCTTCTCAATAGGATGTTAATCCTCTTCAATTGAGCCAAGCTCTGATACCAATTGTTGGGTTTTTCGATGGTCGATTCCTTCAACCGTTCTTGCTCGCCAAGTGGTGGAGAAGTGGGATTTTGAGTGATAGAGGTGAGGAAGCTAAAAATGATAAAGACAAGACGATTTATAGTAGTTCAACCTTCTAACCAAGGTCTACATCCACTACCTTAGCTTCCCACTAAGGATTTCCAATCAATCCACTATTGATTCGTCCCCTTTTCTAGGCTTAGGAGGAAACCCTTACAAACTAATCAAGCTTTCTACCCAAAGCATTGATCAAACCCTCATTACAAAGAAATAAAAATAAGCAAACTCAAATCCCTCTAACAGGTATTTTTTTGAACAATTAAGCTCTCACCCTATCCTAAAACACTGGAGCAAATCTAACAATTTTGGCTCACTAGTGTTTGTCTATACAAGGAATTGACAATTTAAGCACTAAGACTCATTTTGATCATATGTTGTATTACAATTGAAACATTAACCATTACTAGATGCTTGGAGGTCCCTTTTATACTCTTAATAGAGTTTGTAGTCGTTACTAGCCGTTGGAGTTGAATTGGAGCCGTTGAAGACTTCATTTTCCACTATAAATGCAGTTCTGCAGCTCCCCATTTCGAAACGCTCAACCCCGTTTTAAAATACTCTTGAAATAGAAAGAGCCGTTGCAGCACCCGTATCGAAACACCCTTGGCCGTATCGAAACAGCGTATCGGAACACTTGTTCCTGCATCAAAACGCTCTGCATTTAAAAGGTAGTTGGGAAATAGCCGTTGGGGGTTTTATGACCGTTGAGGTTAATGCCACATAGGCGTATAGAAACGGCAGAGGCCGTATCGAAACACTATGCAAAAATCTCACCCAAAGTAAAGCCTGTTTCGAAACCCGTTTCGAAACGTTTTGCCACTATAAAAACCCATATCGAAACACCTAGGGGCGTTTCGGAACGCCTGGATGATTTTTTTGAATTTGGCTTTGAAAACACTTAAAACCCTTTTGAAATATCCCGTAAACATAGTTTCAAGTTGTTTGGACTTAGAAATGCTTTTGAATTCTTTTTATCTTTGTCCAAAACATTTTTCAATTATTATATCAAAACATTAGTTCTACACATCATAAGAAAGAACATTAGCAATACTATGAGGGGAAGTTTTTACACCTGATAAAGAAACTTGAAAATCTCTGAATTTTGATGGCAAAGTAACACTCCTACTAGGTCTAGAAGATTTCAAAGCATGAGAAACTTGAACTGCTTTCCCAGATTGCTGAGAATTATCTGTAGCTTCTAGAACTTTAGAATCATTAGGAACATATAATGATAATTTTTTAGAATTAGTAGAAACAATGGGTCTGGAAGAAACTTTTATTTGCTGGTCAGTATCATCCAAAGAAATTACATTGTCATATTTAGGAAATACAACCTTATTAGAATTTGAGAGTTGTCCTTGTTTAAAAGGGAAAACATTTTCTGAAAAAACAACATCTCTGAATACAAAAACAGAGTTGGTTGACATGTCAAAAAGTCTATAGCCTTTTATATTCTTAGAAAACATATAAAAGTACACTTTACATCTCTAGGATCCATTTTTGTCTTGGGTTTGGGTAAAACAGAAGCATATGCAGTACAACCAAACACTTTCAAATGATCAGTTTTAGGAGGTGTATTAAACAACAATTCATGAGAAGTCTTGTTGTCTAAGATAGGAGTAGGAGTAATGTTTATCAAATATGCAGAGTGTATCACACAATCAAGCCAAAAAAACAATAGGTAAATTTGCTTCTAGCCTTAAAGATCTAGCAACAGAAAGAAGATGTTGGTACTTTCTCTCTACAATACTATTCTGTTGAGGAGTGTAGACACAAGAGTTTTGATGAACTATTCCTTTTGAATGGAAAAAATCTATCATTTCGAACTCTTTAGCATTATCAGATTTGATGCATTTAATCTTTTTTGAAAATTGTGTTTCTATTAAGTGATAAAATTGAACAAGTGTGTCTTTTACCTCAGATTTTAGTCTTAAAGGAAAAATCCAAACATACCTACTTTTATCATCTACAATGGTAAGAAAATAAGAGTGACCATAGAGACTCTTAACAGGAAAGGGACCCCAAATATCGATGTGAATTAAATCAAAAATAGAATGAGAAATAGTATTACTAACAAGAAAAGATAAACGTTGCTTAGCAAGATGGCATATTTCACAATCAAACTCAGAACCAGAAATAACATGAATGTCTTTATTAATATCAGAAAATAATTTCATCCTCTTATAAGAAGGATGTCCTAGTCTAGAATGCCAAAGTTTAAAAGAAGCAGAAGCAGAGATACAAACAATGGACTTTGAAACTGTTGAAACATGATCACCAAAAGAAGCATCTAACTGATACAAGCCATTATGTATTTTAGCTAAACCAATCATTCTTCAAGTTGTGGTGTCCTGTATAGAACAATATTCAGAAGAAAATAAGCAAATAGAATGATTTTTTGTTAATTGAGAAATAGAGATAAGATTAAAAGCAAAGTTAGGTATGTGAAAGACATTATACAAAGTTAAGAAGGAATTGATATGCACATTACATATGTGAGTTACTTTAACAAGGACATTATTAGGTAATCGAACAAATTTATCATGGACATGATAATACGTATAAAAAATGTTAAATTAGGAAATAGAAACACTTGTTTCGAAACACTCTTGAAATAGAAAGAGCCGTTGCAGCACCCGTATCGAAACGCCCTTGGCCGTATCGAAACGGCATATTGAAACACTTGTTCCCGTATCGAAACACTATGCATTTAAAAGGTAGTTGGGAAATAACCGTTGGGGGTTTTATGACCGTTGAGGTCAATGCCACATAGGCGTATCGAAACGGAAGATGCCGTATCGAAACGCTATGCATAAATCTCACACAGAGTAAAGCACGTTTCGAAACCTGTTTCGAAACGTTTTACCACTGTAAAGACCCGTATCGAAACACATAGGGGAGTTTCGAAATGTCTGGATGGTTTTGTTGAATTTAGCTTTGAAAACACTTAAAACCCTTTTGAAATATCCCATAAACATAGTTTCAAGTTGTTTGGACCTAGAAATGGTTTTAAATTCTTTTTAACTTTGTTCAAGACATTTTTCAATTATTATATCAAAACATTAGTTCTACAATCTCCCCTTTTTTGATATAATAAAACCAACTTGAAAAATTGTTTGGGATTCTCCCCTTTAAGTTTAAAAATGTGAATAAGAGATGAAAAAATTAAAATAAAGTAAAGCTTCCCCTTATTCATTTGAAAATGCAATTTTTCAAACCACACTCTTCCCCTTTTTGTTATATAAAAAAGAATTCAAAAGAAATTAAGTTCAAAATAACTTAGGAGGTATGAAAAGATGACAAAAATTTGAAATTTTGGTTTTAAAATGACTCCCCCTTACTCAAAGCATCATCATAGAATGTTAGTCCAACATATGTCATAATCTAGTTGAAAACAAAATAAATCAAATTAAACAAATAAAACAACTAGATTTTTACCACTCTTTAACACAAGGGAGGATGTGAAGCCTTCCTTCTTCAAGTGTCTTTCTTTGTGTGCATGAAGCTCCCCCTCAATGTTTGACTTGTTGATCACTCTCCATCACACCTAGCAAAAGACAATCAAGTGATTTTTGGTATCCAAATTGCTTTGGATTCATAGACGTTAGTAGCACAAAATTTAGTCCCCTTAGGAATCCATTTTTCAATTTCATCCTTTTTAGTTGAAGTGGTTAGTCCTTTTGGGACCCAAACACTTCTAAAACATTTACCATTTACAAATCTAGGGGCACTAGATTGTCTTACATAAAAGTTTGATTTTCCAAAATTATTTTTCTTTTCAAGCTCTTTGGAAATCAAATATTTTTCTTCTTGAACTTTATGAAGCAAGTTTTGTAAATCAAAACATTTTTGTTCAAACTCTTCGAGTTTTGCTTCAAGTTCAAGTTTGGTTTTAGAAATCAAATCATTTTGAATTTTCAACTTTGAAATCATTTTATTGCTTTTCAAAATGTGATTTTTAAACTCTAAAACCAAATCATCATATGTATCTTGTAATTCATCAAAAGAATATGAATGTTGCGTGTAAAAGAGTCCTATCGCAAATAGTGCAAGTGTACATGACGCAAGTAGTAAAGTGATACTTGGAGTATCGGATATCGTCTCCACATGGACTGGAAATAACTCTATCATCGAATTGCTGCACAAGAGAGAGAAATAGTTTAATTGGATTGTGAAGTAATCTTGATAAACAACTAAAGTAAAAGAATAAGGAATCATGTTTAAGAAATAGGCCGGTATTGATTTGCTCAGTAGTGCGGGTGTTGCACTAGAAGAGGAACTTCTGTTTCTGTCGTTGTCCCTGTCGCGGCAGCACCTGTTGTGGCAGAAGTCTGTTCATGTCGCGGCAGCGATCACACAACTCTATACTTCAAGCTTGACAAGAATCTCTGCCATGACTTGTCCTATCCCTAGGCCCAAGTTCTGTTGATGGACACTTCTTGGATGATACCTCCCAACGTGAATCGAAGGGTGAACTCCAATGTTGTTGAATTCTTCCTTAGCCACTTAACCTCGTACTTATCCCTAAGCCAAGATGGTTTAACCATAAACTAGAAAACACGTATTTATTCTATTCGTATGCTTGACTCTCCCGATATAACACAAATGGATAACCTCACAATGCTCTCTTGATACTCTTGCGAGATATGCAAAACCAGAATAAATAAACTTGAAGTTTTTATTGCTTGACAGAAAATTCCTAAAACAGTACAATCCTTGCAACTACTTTACATAATCAACCCTTAGCCCTAGGGGGAGTTTAGAACATTGTAGAGAAGGGAAAACGACAAGAGTTTTGGGGAAGACGACTAGGAATGAGATATCCTCCCCTAGGTCGAATTACATGCCTTTATATAGGCATTGGGTCCAAGTTTTCCAATATAACAAGAATACAAGTTTAAACTAAAGTACAACTCTATTAAAGATTAAATCTTCTGAGTAGATGCCTTTAATTCGTCCTCTTTTCTTGCTTTGGTTTTCTTCCTTGGACTTTGGGCTTGGCCTTCATTCTACCTCAGGGCTCAGAAAAATATAGGAGTGGTTCACGACAGACCGACTTGAAATCCTCTATCTGTCGAGCTCCACTTCACTTTTCCACTTCACCCTTCTGTCGTCACGGCTGCCACGACAGTGTTTGCTCCTTGACTCCAGTTCTGTGATCCAGCTCTGCTTCTTTGCTGCCCTGAGTCTGCTACAGCAGATACCTGCAAAAGTGACGAAAATCAGTAGCAACTGTGCCATTTTATCTAATTGTGATGTATATGCAGAAATCTATCCTAAATGCAATGAAATATGCTTGAATGCAGCAGAAATATGGGAAAATGAGGGGTAAAATATAGTACTTTTATACACTCAACACTCCCCCAAACTCAAGTTCTTGCTTGTCCTCAAGCAAATATTACCTAGCTAAAAATAATTTTTTTTATGTTTGGCTTAATTTAGTAAACTTTTCACTACCTACCACACATTCCCTATCAAGAGCAATGCCTTGTTGGGCATTTCTGGATTTATCTGGAACAATGCTATAGTTCTTGTGCAGTGTGTGCAGGTTTTGTGAACAAATATGTGCCTAGACTCCCTTAGCTTACCAGAATAGTCATGCTTACTAACTTGAGTTTTATGCCAATTCATTTTTTTCTGGAGGCAATTCTTAGGCTCCTTTAGTTTTTTCGGACTCTCAACTCAACTGCATCTTTTATGGAGGCAATTCTTAGGCTCATTTAGTTTTTTCTGACCTTGAACTCCATCTTTTTATGGAGGCAATTCTTAGGCTCCTTTAGTTTTTTCTAACTTAAGCTCAAAGAGAAATATCCCTAAAATCAGTGTAAGGCAGTTTTGCAAGCAAATGAGTCTGAATTGTTTCTTTCTTTTATTTCTTTCCTAGAGCCAGTGATAGGCACCTCTAGGGGCAGCTCAAGTGGGTAAACATTCCTATTCCAGTGCACTACAGAAGTCTAGATAGCATAAGAGTCACAAAGGATGTTCTAAAGATCAGAACTATAGCAATGCTCTAAACAGTTCCTAAAAACATCCTAAAGGCACTGTCACGACAGAGTATGTCGCGGCAGGTAAGTTCAGTTCAAAGACTTAAGCCAATTTTTTGTTTGTTTTTTGTTTGTTTTTTGACACAAAAATAAACTTAAAAATAAACTAACAATTAGACACAAATTAAGACACAACTAACAGTTTCATTACTGGAGGGATGCCCACCCCCAAACTCGAGGGTTGCATTGCCCTCAATGCATGACAATGATAAAAAAAGAAAAATAGAAAATACATAACAAAATAGATAAAACAACAAAGACAACAAAATATAAGAAAAGAAATTTAAGTTGAGGAGCTGTCGTCGTTGGTGCTGTTGACTTGGAGCTACCGGCGGGTAGTGACCTTAACGGTAGGGGTTGGCAGGTTGCTGGGGGACGCAGAGGCCAATTTCTTCTTTGCCCCTCGAGGTGGCTGGACACGTGTCAGTGAGATGTGTGGGGGATGGTCCAGGACCTCAAGATCATCATCGGAGCTGCTGCTGCTGCTGGCAGATCTGCCTTGGCAGGGTCCTTCGATAGTTTCATTCAGCTTCTTCCTTTTCATCGGAGAGTAGTCTTTTGAGATGTCTCGGGCTACAGATGGCTTGGAGTCAGAGTCATGCCAGACGGAGGAGGAGGAGAACCCTTCAAAGTATTTGGGGTCAATCTCCGGTAGGGGGTCCTTCCTTTTCTCTCCTCTAGGAGTGGCAGACTGTCTGCCGCCTTCGCCTGTCGTGGCAGGTGTGGGTGTGGAGGCAGCAGAGGGAGTTTTGGGGCTCGCAACAGGAGTGGGTGCAGCAAAGAAGTTTTCTTGGAAGGAGGGGAATTGCACATGGGTAAAATTTAAATCATTCTTAATAAAATTTACCGTTGCGGCAGTGAAGTCCCTCATGAAGCCCATTAGGCCGAGCTGTCGTTCCTCCATTATTTACAGCATCGTTAGAATCTGGCTGGAGGTGTCTGCCGGTTGTGCTGCTGTCGTCTGCTCAGGGTTTGCTGTGACGGGTTCAGGGGAGCTAAAGCCTGCCGTCGGTTCTATCGTGGCAGAGGGGTTGATGTACGACAATGGAGTGGCAGCTTTCATTTCCATCAAACTGTAAATATTCCGCTGCGTCCACCCTTTTCCTTGGACCTTGACATCCTCTTCAATTTCTGGTACGTTGTTTCCCTGGCAGATTGTGGTGATGAGATAGGGGAAGACGAGGGGGCATGACGGTCAGAGAGCACACTCGAGAATTCCGTCCCGGATGTAGCGGCCGACATTGATTTGCCTCTCGTTTAGAATAGAGTGGACAAGGGCTAACCTTGGTCTGTCGACAGTACTGTTGTGGGAGGTAGGCATGAGGCGTTTCTTAACAAAATGGTTCCACAACTTGGCTTGTGGGGTCAGCTGGGTCCTACTCACGGTCCATCGGTGCTTTGGGTCATCGTTCCACTCCGTTCCTTCCTCTATAACCTCTGCCATGACAACGTCATAGTATGCCGTCGACAGACTATTCACGAACCTTCAGTGGGCGTCCTCCTTCTTGCTTACGTACAACCCATATAGTGTGTTAATGTACGCTGGCTCGAGAGAGATTTCTTTGCCTCGAACGGTCACTGTCGTGGCATCCTTACTGTTGACAGCAGCGTAGAATTCTCGAACGAGGGTTACGTTCATTTCCTCGGGCTGGGCAGTAAATTTCTGCCACTTGAGGGTTTGTATCTTCTCGGCAATGAAACCTTTAGCCCTAGATCTCTCGTTTGTTGGGTATAGATGAACCCTCGTTCCTCCCACATTTTCCTCTTCTGGAAAGAACGTTAATACCTTGATGTTGAGTCTGAGGATGCGAACCAGTTGGGTATGCCGCTGTGGCTTGGGGTTGACACTGCCGCGGTAGAGGTGGAGGCAACGCTGCGACGTGTGTTTCTGCTGGCCATTGCAAGGACTGTAGCAAAAATGAAAAGAAATTTATGAGATCTAAAATAGAGGAAGCAAGTTGAGAGAATGAGAATGAGATGAAAAATGAGAAGGGAGTGGGGGTTTATATAGAATGGGGATTTTCTGCCCGTTGGGTCTGTAACGGCAGGCGCGAATAACGGGGCCAATTGTTACGCGGTTTTTGACACGCCTGTCACGCGTTTCTGTGTCTGATGCGCGTCTGTTACGCGTTTGCGTGTCTGTCGTGACAGCTTTGTGACATGCTGTCTTTTTCGCGTCTGTCGCGACATCTGGTGACAGGCTATGACGACAGGCTTGTCCGTTGGGCTTTTTGGGCTGTGATGAATGCGTTGGGCTGGTTCATTCCTCCTCTTTGTTTTGCTTCCTTTATTTCCTAAAAATAATTAAATAAATAAACTGAATTAAAATCTTAGTTCCTAAAATAAATAAATAAAAATCTTAATTCCTAATAAATAAAATAAAATAAAACTAAGTTAAATTAAGGGTGCCTTGAGGGGCATCTCCTAAAGTAACTACTTCATGCATCCTTGGGGCTTCAGTCCCCTAATAATGCTTGAGTCTCTATCCATTAACCTTGAACTGGAGCCCATCTTTCAATGATCTGATTGTAATGGCACCATGAGAGAAAACTTGGACAACCTGGAAAGGACCAGACCAGCTAGATTTAAGCTTTCCTGGAAAAAGCTTCAACCTGGAGTTGAACAACAACACATGCTGCCCTGGGCAGAACTGTCGTGGCAGCAGCTTCCTGTCGTGCCACTTCTTGGTTTTGTCCTTATAGATCTTGGCATTTTCGTAGGCCATTGCTCGAATTTCCTCAATCTCATTCAAGTCTAGTAGCCTTTTCTGTCATGCCTTATCCCAGTCCATATTTACTACCTTGATAGCCCAATAAGCTCTATGTTCTATCTCAACAGGTAAATGATAGGTTTTCTCATAGATGAGTCGATAGGGTGACATCCCCAATGGTGTTTTGAACGCTGTTCTATAGGCCCCGAGTGCATCATTGAGATGTAGAGACCAATCCCTTCGAGTGGCTTTAACCATCTTCTCTAGTATGTTCTTTACTTCTCTGTTGGATATCTTGGCCTGCTCATTGGTTTGAGGGTGGTATGATGTTGCAATCCGGTGCTTTACTCCGTATTTTCTTAAGGCAGCAGCTATTACCCTTTTATCGAAGTGTCTCTCTTCGTCACTGATTATCGCCCTTGGAATGTCAAATCTAGAGAAGATGTTATTGTGAAGAAATCTTTGTACAGTTTTAGCATCATTCTTTTGAGTGGCGATTGCTTCTACCCACTTTGACACATAGTCCACTACCAGTAGGATGTACAAATTCCCACAAGATGCTGAGAATGGTCCCATGAAATCGATTCCCCATACATCAAAGATTTCGACTTCCAATATGTTCTACAGTGGCATCTCATGCTTGCTTGATATGTTCCCAGTCCTTTGGCACTTGTCACAGCCTTTGTAAAAAGCTTGTGTATCCTTGAACAGGGTGGGCCAATAGAGACCAGATTGTAGAACCTTGGCAGCGGTTTTGTTTCCACTTAGGTGTCCTCTATAAGGGGAAGCATGGTAGTGGTGAAGCACTGGTTCCTGTTCATCCTGTGGTATGCATCTCCTGATAATTTGGTCTGCACAGTGTTTGAAAAGAAAAGGTTCGTCCCAATAATAATGTTTTGCATCATTTTGGAACATCTTCCTTGCTTGGTAATTAAGCTCAGGAGGTAATAACCCACTTACAATGTAATTAACAATGTCAGCATACCAAGGGGTTTCAGAAAGCTTACATGCCGCCATGGCTGTCGCGGCAGTGCTGGTGGCAGCAAACAACTGCTCATCTGGGAAGGTCTCCAATATGTTAGTCTTGTCTATGGATTGACTTCTTCCCGTTTCCAACCTTGACAAGTGGTCTGCTACTTGGTTCTCTGTTTCCTTTTTAACCTTGATGTCAATGTCAAATTCTTGCAGCAGCAGAATCCAAAGTATCAATCTAGGTTTTACATCCTTTTTCATGAACAGATACCGCAGTGCTGAATGGTCTGTGTGGACCACCACCTTTGTTCCAAGTATGTACGGACGAAACTTGTCGATTGAGAACACCACTGCTAACAGCTTCTTCTCTGTCGTGGTGTAGTTGACTTGGGCATCATTCAGTGTTTTGCTGGCATAATAAATCACATGGAAGAGCTTATCCTTCCTCTGCCCTAATGCTTCCCCGACAACGTAGTCACTGGCATCACACATTATTTCAAATGGCAAACTCTAGTCTGGTGGCTGTACGATCGGGGTTGTTACCAGCTTCTTCTTCAGTATTCTAAATGCCTCAGTACATTCAGCATTAACATTAAAGAGACGATTCTGCTCCAATAGGTGGCATAGGGGCTTGGTAATCTTCGAAAACTTGGCTATAAATCATCGATAAAACCCGGCATGCCCTAAGAAACTTCGAATCCCCTTGACTATGGTGGGTGACGGCAGCTTTTTGATGACCTCTATTTTGGCTTTGTCCACCTCTATGCCGCGGCAGCTCACCTTGTGGCCTAGTACTATTCCTTCATCCACCATGAAGTGGCACTTTTCCCAGTTCAAAACCAAGTTCGCCTCTTCAGATCTTTCCAGAACCTTTTGTAAGTTGCCTAAACAACCTCCAAAACTGTCTCCAAAGACGGAAAAGTTGTCCATGAAAATCTATAAGAAATCCTCCACCATGTCGAAGAATATTGTCATCATGCACCGTTGGAAGGTTGTTGGTGCATTGCAGAGCCCAAATGGCATTCTCTGAAAGGCATAAGTGTCGTACGGGCATGTGAAGGTAGTTTTCTCTTGGTAACCTGAGTAACCATCAAGAAAACAATAGTAAGGTTTCCCCGCTAATCTATCAAGCATTTGATCAATAAAGGGTAAGGGGAAATGGTCTTTCCGGGTAGCTTTGTTCCCCTCTAATCTATCAAGCATTTGATCAATAAATGGTAAGGGGAAATGGTCTTTCTGGGTAGCTTTGTTAAGCTTCTGGTAATCCATACAAACCCTCCAACCGGTCACAGTCATGGTTGGGATTAGTTCGTTTTCTTCGTTGGTTACCACAGTTATGCCTCCCTTTTTGGGCATACACTGCACCGGGCTCACCCACTTGCTATACGAGATGGCGTATATGATTCTGACGTCAAGCCATTTGATAATCTCTTTCCTCACCACTTCTCGCATAGCCTCGTTCAAACGTCTTTGGGCATCAATAGTCGACTTATGATCATCCTCCAAGAGAATCTTGTGCATGCATAATGTCGGACTAATGCCTTGGATATCAGCTATAGTCCATCCAATAGCCTTCTTATGCTGTTGTAGCATTCTGATTAGCTATTGCCTCTGTTCCTGCATTAACTTGGAAGAGATGATTACGGGCAACGTATCATTTAAACAAAGAAAGACATATTTGAGCTGCCCTGGCAGGGGTTTAAATCTAGAATAGGTGGCTTTTCAATGGAAGGCTTCTGGATTATATGTTCATTCGAGGTATAATTTAGAGGCTCGAAGAACTTACATGGACGAGTGCCTATCCAATTTACCTCCTCCAGATCTTCAGTGTCGGATGTTTCTGAGTCAGAGGAGTTACTGTTGTCGTTGCTGCCGTGACAGTCTTCTGGGTGGCTGCAGTGGCAGTGACCAAACTGTCTGTCATGGCAGCTTGACTTGATGCAGGGTTGGTCAAGAATTACTTCAGAGATTGCGTTGCACTCTTCTTCTACATCAGCCTGTTTTATTGCATGGAGAACATTGAGTTTGATTTGCTGATCATTCACTCTCATGGTCAGTTCTCCTTTCTCAACATCGATCACAGTTCTGCCTGTGGCTAGGAAGGGTCGCCCCAGGATGATCGATGCGTTTTCATCCGCTTCATAATCTAAAACAAGAAAGTCAGCAGGGAAAATAAATTTATCCACTCTTACCAGAATATCTTCTATCTTCCCTTCTGGTTGTACGTAAGAGCGGTCTGCCAGCTGCAGCATGACTGCCGTGGGCCTTGCTTGTCCAATATCTAATTTCTGAAACACAGATTTGGGCATTAGATTTATGCTAGCACCAAGATCACAAAGTGCCTTACCCACAAATTTATCGCCAATTATGCATGGTATGATGAACCTCCTAGGATCCTTCTTCTTTTGGGGTGGATGCTTATGTAAGATTTTCATGCATCCTTCCGTCATCTTCACCGTCTCAAATTCCCCAAGTCTGGACCTTTTAGACATTGCATCCTTGAGAAACTTAGCATATCCGGGCATTTGCTTGATGGCCTCTAGTAGCGGTATGTTAATATGCACCTGCTTAAAAATATCATAGATCTTTTTGAGCTGATACTCCTATTTTTGTTTCTGTAACCGCTGTGGAGAAGAAGGTGGAGGACGATATTCTTCGAGACGTCCTTCACATGGAATTCAGATCTGAGGAGGTTTAGGTTCTTCAACATCCTCCTTTTGCTCCTCTGTCCCTTCTGCTGTCACGACAGGTGTGTCAACAACATGTTGTTCTTGTGTATATAGGGTCGGTTCTTTACTTGGTATGTTCTTCATCTCCAGCCCTTGTAACTGTTTCCAACTCCTAGTTGTAATTGCTTTACACTGCTCATGTGTGGGTTTTCTAGTGACCTCAGTATCACTAGGTAATCCTCCGTTCTGCCTCGGCTTGATATGCTGGGAAACTTGGCCATCTGTGTCTCTAGAGATTTCAGGGTAGCCTTAGGGTTTGTCATCCTCATCTCTGTCTTGTCCATGAATGATTCAGTTTTCTTCACAAAGTGATCCATGTTCGCCATGTATGCTCATGTCTGAGACATAAATGTTGCCAATGTTTGTTCCAGTATACTAGGTGCGGCTGCCGGCTGCTGTTGTGGTTGTTGTCGCGACAGAATTCTGGGTACCCCTTGGTTTTGGTTGTTCTGCATTGGAGGATTCAGTGCATTGTTCGGATTGCTCCAGGAAAACTTAGGATCTTTCCTCCAATTGGGATTGTAATTGTTGGAGTCATAGTTTCTAGGCTTATTATAATTCCCAACATACATCCCTTCTTCCAACTGTAAAGGACAATCTTCTGAACTGTGGTTCCCATTACAGGTCTCACATACCTCTTCTGCAGAATATACAGCTTTAGAATCTTTTCGCTGCAGGTTTTCCACTATCTTTGTGAGGTATGCAACCTGTGATTTCATTGAATTGTCAGCTTTATAATCCTTTACAGATATCCCTCGTTTGCCCCCTCTCCTAGCTGTAGGAAATTGCCCATCGTTTTTTGCTAAATTCTTCAACACTATCATTGCCTTGTCTTGTTCCTTATCCAGTAATAGCCCATTCCCTGCTGAATCTATTCTCAGACGAGTGTGTGCATTGGCAGCATTGTAGAATTTGACGACCTGATTCTACACGGGGAATCTATGCATCGGGCAGTTCCTTAAAAGAGTTGTAAATTTGTTCCATGCCTCGTGCATTGGTTCGTCATCTTCCTGTTGAAAAGATGCAATCTCGTTATGCAATCTTCCAGATAAATGAGAAGGATTAAAACGAGATAAGAATTCATGAGAGAGATTTGCCCAAGTTCGTATTGAACCCGACGTTAATTTATTCCACCAATTTTTAGCTCTGTCTCTCAATGAATGAGGAAATAATCGGAGCCTCAGTACTTCCGGGTTTATTCCTGGCAGTCTAAACGATCCACATATTTCTTGGAACATTTTCAGATGTTCTCAGGCATCCTCAGTTGCAGAACCACTAAACTGGCCAGCGAAATTTATCATGCTGAACATGACAGGTTTCAGCTCAAAGTTTTCAGCTTCCACGTCTGGCAAGTTGGTTTCCAGTTCAACATAGTCATTGACCATGTAGTCGTGGCAGGACTATCGTGCGGCAGCAGTCCGTTCATTTTGGACATCTTGGGGAGGATCATCAATAACCCTCTGGTTATTGTTGTGTGGGTCATCTACCCCATCGTTTTGCCTTCCGTTCACCATTGCTTCTAGTTGCCCCTCAAGATAGTTGTTTCTTGCTATCAAGACTTGGGCTTGGTTCCTAAGTTGATACATGCGTTCGATTTCTGGGTCTAGTTCGTACTCACGTTCTTTACCTCGTCTAGATCTGCGCATAAGCAAACAAAAAACATTGTGAAAAGCACAGGGTAAATAGCACCAGTAAAAACAGAAAATAAGAAAAGAAAAAATGCAGTAATAGAAAGGGTAAAGATATGTTGCCAGTCCCCGGCAACGGTGCCAAAAACTTGTTGCGTGTAAAAGAGTCCTATCGCAAATAGTGCAAGTGTACACGACGCAAGTAATAAAGTGATACTTGGAGTATCGGATATCGTCTCCACAGGGACTGGAAATAACTTTATCCTCGAATTACTGCACAAGAGAGAGAAATAGTTTAATTGGATTGCGAAGTAATATTGATAAACAACTAAAGTAAAAGAATAAGGAATCAAGTTTAAGAAATATACTAGTATTGATTTGCTCAGTAGTGCAGGTGTTGCACTGGAAGAGGAACTTCTGTTTCTGTCATCGTCCCTGTCGCGGCAGCACCTGTCGCGGCAGAAGTCTGTTGATGTCGCAGCAGCGATCACACAACTCTGTACTTCAAGCTTGGCAAGAATCCCTTCTATGACTTGTCTATACAAGGAATTGACAATTTAAGCACTATTAAGCTCTCACCCTATCCTAAAACACTGGAGCAAATCTAACAATTTTGGCTCACTAGTGTTTGTCTATACAAGGAATTGAGAATTTAAGCACTAAGACTCATTTTGATCATATGTTGTATTACAATTGAAGCATTAACCATTACTAGATGCTTGGAGGTCCCTTTTATACTCTTAATTGAGTTTGTAGCCGTTACTAGCCGTTGGGGTTGAATTGGAGCCGTTGAAGACTTCATTTTCCACTATAAATGCAGTTCTGCAGCTCCTCATTTCGAAACGCTCGACCCCGTTTTGAAACACTCTTGAAATAGAAAGAGCCGTTGCAGCACCCGTATCGAAACACTTGTTCCTGTATCGAAACGCTCTGCATTTAAAAGGTACTTGGGAAATAGCTGTTGGGGGTTTTATGACCGTTGAGGTTAATGCCACATAGGCGTATCGAAACGGTAGAGGTCGTATCGAAATGCAATGCAAAAATCTCACCCAAAGTAAAGCCTGTTTCGAAACCCGTTTTGAAACATTTTGCCACTGTAAAGACCCATATCGAAACACCTAGGGGCGTTTCGAAATGCTGGGATGGTTTTTTTGAATTTGGCTTTGAAAACACTTAAAACCCTTTTGAAATATCTCATAAACATAGTTTCAAGTTGTTTGGACTTAGAAATTGTTTTGAATTCTTTTTATCTTTGTCCAAAACATTTTTCAATTATTATATCAAAACATTAGTTCTACACATCATAAGAAAGAACATTAGCAATACTATGAGGGGAAGTTTTTGAACCTGATAAAGAAACTTGAAAATCTCTGAATTTTGATGGCAAAGTAACACTCCTACTAGGTCTAGAAGATTTCAAAGCATGATAAACTTGAACTGCTTTCCCAGATTGTTGAGAATTATTTGTAGCTTCTAGAACTTTAGAATCATTAGGAACATATAGTGATAATTTTTCAGAATTAGTAGAATTAGTGGGTCTGGAAGAAACTTTTATTTGCTGGTCAGTATCTTCCAAAGAAATTACATTGTCATATGTAGGAAATACAACCTTATTAGAATTTGAGAGTTGTCTTTGTTTAAAAGGGAAAATGTTTTATGAAAAAACATCTCCGAATACAAAAACAGAGTTGGTTGACATGTCAAAAAGTCTATAGCCTTTTATATTCTTAGAAAAACCTATAAAAGTACACTTTACATCTCTAGGATCCATTTTTGTCTTGGATTTGGGTAAAACAGAAACATTTGCAGTACAACCAAACACTTTCAAATGATCAATTTTAGGAGGTGTATTAAACAACAATTCATGAGAAGTCTTGTTGTCTAAGATAGAAGTAGGTGTAATGTTTATCAAATATGCAGAGTGTAGCACACAATCAAGCCAAAAAAACAAGAGGTAAATTTGCTTCTAGTCTTAAAGATCTAGCAACAGAAAGAAGATGTTGGTACTTTCTCTCTACAATACTATTCTGTTGAGAAGTGTAGACACAAGAGTTTTGATGAACTATTCCTTTTGAATGGAAAAAATCTATCATTTCGAACTCTTTAGCATTATCAGATTTGATGCATTTAATCTTTTTTGAAAACTGAGTTTCTATTAAGTGATAAAATTGAACAAGTGTGTCTTTTACCTCAGATTTTAGTCTTAAAGGAAAAATCCAAACATACCTACTTTTATCATCTACAATGATAAAAAAATAAGAGTGACCATAGAAACTCTTAACAGGAAAGGGACCCCAAATATCGATGTGAATTAAATAAAAAATAGAATGAAAAATAGTATTACTAACAGGAAAAAGGTTAACATTGCTTAGCAAGATGGCATATTTCACAATCAAACTCAGAACCAGAAATAACATGAATGTCTTTATTAATATCATAAAAGAATTTCATCCTCTTATAAGAAGGATGTCCTAGTCTAGAATGTCAAAGTTTAAAAGAAGCAGAAGTAGAGATACAAACAGTGGACTGTGAAACTGTTGAAACATGATCACCAAAAGAAGCATCTAACTGATACAAGTCATTATGTATTTTAGCTAAACCAATCATCCTTCAAGTTGTGGTGTCCTGTATAGAATAAAAATCAGAAGAAAATAAGCAAATAAAATGATTTTTTGTTAACTGGGAAATAGAGATAAGATTAAAAGCAAAGTTAGGTATGTGAAAGACATTATACAAAGTTAAGAAGGAATTGATATGCACATTACATATGTGAGTTACTTTAACAAGGACATTATTAGGTAATCGAACAAATTTATCATGAACATGATAATAAGTATAAAAAATGTTAAATTATTACGTATATGGTCTGTTGCACCAGAATCCAATATCTAAAAAATGAGATAAATGGGAAGAAAAGCAGTTTAAGATAGTACCTGCATCCGCAATTGAAACATCAAACGCGGACGAAAAAGCATTAATCTTAGGATCATGTGAAGCATTCTGAGCAGAACTAAACAAGTTTCTTTCTTGCAAGAAGCTTAGCAGACTTTCATACTGACTCTTGGTAAACATAACAGGGGAACTAGCATCTTGGACTGAAGCATTAGTATCAAGAAACCCCTCAGAATTAGAAGCTCCAACCTGATTCACCCTAGTAATTTGATTTCTACCCTTATACTCAGGGGGAAACCATGCTTCTTGTAATTTTTTTTCAATTGTATGTCCATATAACCCACAGAAAACACATAAAGGTCTCTTAGAGACATTGCTACTAACAAATTTTCGAGTACCAACTTTATTGACTGTATTGTCATGCTTAACACTAGTTTTTAAATTCTTAACAGAATACCTATCGACTAATAGAACATTAGAATTTGTATGAATACTAGATACAAGGGATCTTTCATGTTGAATGACAATAACAAATACATCGTTTATAGAGGGTGCAAGTTTTATCATTAACAACTGGGACTTAGGAACAGAAAAACCCTCATTCAGACCTCTAAGGAATTGCAACAGAAAATCTTGCTTGCGATATTTCATTGCAGAACACTCACAAGAGGTTAAGGGACGAAAATTACAAATTTCATTCAAAATTACTTTCAATTGTGTGTAATAAGTGGTAACAGAAGAGTCACCTTGCTAGAGAGAGTAAAACTCTTGAAGTAGATCAGAAACACGCACCAGATTGCCTTGATTGAAGCGGTCGAGGAGATCTTGCCACATCTCATAGGCCGTATCAAACCAGAGAACACTCTGAGCAATTTTTTGGATCAACGCTTGTTGCAGCCAAGAAAGGACTAAATTGTTGCATTTGACCCACGATTGTAATGAGACTCATCTTTCCCAGATTCTTTGATAGATCCATCAACAAAGCACCATTTATTTTTGAATATCAAAGACATGCCCATTGAACGCGCCCAACTATGGTAATTAGCGCCGTCAAGCATAGAAGAAATGAGAACCAGTGTTGGGTTCTCATTCGAGTGGATGTAATACTCGCTGGAGTCGTCATCGTCGTCGCGGAAAAACGACTGCTGCCGATAGAAGAAGAGTCATCTAATACCATGATGAAACCCTTAGGGTTTCTTGATTTGTTATCGAGTGAACAGAGAGAGAAAGTGAAAAGACGATAAAGAGATGGATAAGAAAACTTTTATTATTATTAGATGAAAATTAATGAATGTACATAAAAGAGTTAAATAATATATATATATATATATATATATATATATATTAATCAAAAATAAAAAATACTAATTAACTACCCTAACAACCCTAACAGCTATATTCTATTATTCATGGAGACACATTTACTTGATTATGTAAGCCAATGTGAAGAAAATAAAACTTTGGCGTGTTTGGTTTTAAAAAATTATTTTTAGAAAATAAAAATATGTACAAACTTAAAAATCTAAAACTTGTTTTTGACTTTATTCTTGAGACATTCTCTAAAATTGAAAAGTTGAAAACAAAAAGGATTTTTCAACTTAATAAAATTTTAAATTTATATAAACATAAAAATGTATTTTTAATAATTTTTAAATATTAAATATTTGACCTAGTTCGAATCATTATAAATGTAAAAAAAATTATTTCTCGTGGTTTCATTATAAGAAATAGATATCAAACGAATTTTCTTAATATCATTATTGAAAATAAAATTGTATTTCTTTTATATTAAACCTGTTTTTTTTTTTTTTTTTAAAAGCATCACATTTAAGTCAGCGTATTTCCAGATTTTGGATTAAAGAAGAAGATGCTAGATTCCCTAGGACCAAACTAGTGTACACATTAATAACACTAATTATTTTATTAAGCAACATAACACAACACAAAGACACGATCCTTGTTGATTTAAAGTCTCGCAGTCATTTCTTAATCCTATTCCTAATGATGAACAGATGAAAAAGCATTATTGAGAATGGACAGAGTTGATATTTTTTTGATTCCATGCCTTTCCCAGCCACCACTATTAGCCTCTCATTTCCCCTACATTTTTAGACTTGTTTGACGGAAAAAACTTTTCCTATATATATGCACACACAGTTAAAGAAAAAAGAAACAAATTAATAAAACGTGAATGAATATTAACAATAAAAATTTAATATTATTCATTTAGAGATAGACACAAAGGGTTTGAATTTTTTAAAAATATATATTAAAAAAATTTAGTGCGTAAAATTATAAAATTTAAAGAGTACAAAATTAAATAACTAATAAAAATATAAAAAAATACCTTAGTTATATGAGAATTTTTAGGATTCAATTTTTAAACCATTTATCGTTAGATGAATAGCAATTTTCATCCACGAAAGAATTTTTTTTGGCCTAAAATAAAACGTTGTGGGCTAAAATGCTCATAAAAAGACAGAGACCAAAATGACTATATAGTCAAACATTAGGGGCATTCTTTGACATGATGCCTACATTTAGTATCTTCTCGGAGTTACCTATATATAGGGGCAAATTACTTTGTTCATCACTTAACTTTCTTATTTTGATCACTGAAGTTTATATTTTTTAATTTAATCGTTCAACTTTCAAATTACTCCTATTTTAGTCACTCTAGGATGACATGCTTATTTTACTAATATTTTTATGACATTACATATTCTTTTAATATTTTAATGTCATGTCATATTTAAAATTAAAAAAATAAAATCTTTTCTGCTTCTTTGCTTATTTATTCTGCATTTCTAACTCGTCAATCCTGTTTTTTCATTCCTTGTGCCATTGCGAGCATAAGAATTAACTCTATATTTTCAGTTTGAGGTTAGAGTAAAGATTTTATTTTATTTTTATTTTAAATCAATATGGTATTAAACTATTAATAAAATAAGTTAAGTTAATAGGAAAATATTAATAAAATAAGGGGTAAACTACTCCAGTGATCACCTAACTATTTAAATAGACCTATTTTGACCACCGACGGTTAAAATCTAACGGAAAGGTGATGTGGCAGTTAAAGTAAAATTTGTATAATTACACCTTTAGTCCCTATTAATTACCTATTATATCAATTTAGTCTTAATTTAAATTTAATTTAATAAAATTAATCAACTAATCAGATAACGACACGTGTCGATCACCCAATTAAATGAATTTATTTTATTTTTTAATTTTATTTATTTAATATTATATATATATTCCTCCAATTAGGTGGTGACATGTGTCACCACCTGGTTGAAGAAAAATTCAAGAGAAAGGTGGAAATGGCTTTGGTGGGGTTTAAACACACATGACCTGTACAAATAAAAGCCAATGCTTAACCACTACACCAAGTACTCATTTGGTGATGTAAACTGTACCATTATGTATATATCTTATAACGAAGTAAGTGTTAGGGAAAAAAGAAAAACTGTTTGAGAGAAGACTCGAAATGGGTCACATGAGATATATAAAAGCACACACTAAATCAAACATATTCGATTTAATTAAAATATGAAATTATTAAATATTCTATTTTAAAAAATATTCGATTTAAAAGAAAAAAAATCAATTTAAAATATTCAAATATTTTTTCTTTTTATATTTAAATCAAATCGAATATTTATTAAAATATTAAATCTTCGATTTAAAAAAGTATTCAAATATTTTAAAAATTCAATTTAATATTTTTAAATCAAATATTCGAATATGTTTTTAAAATATTCAAATATTTTAAATCGAATTTCTTTTCTTTTAAATCGAATACTCTTTAAATCGAATATTTAATAATTTCACATTTTAATTGAATCGAATATGTTTGATTTAGTGTGTGTTTTTATATATCTCATGTGACCCATATTCGAGTTTCCTCTCAAACAAATTTTCTTTTTTTCCTAGCACTTACTTCATTATAAGATATATACATAACGGTGTAGTTTACATCACCAAAGGAGTACTTGATGTAGTGGTTAAGCCTTGGCTTTTATTTGTAAAGGTCATGAGTTTAAAGTTTAAACCCCACCAAAGCCATTTCCACCTTTATTTTGAATTTTCCCATTGGGTGATTGCACGTGTTGTTATATGATCCGTTGATTAATTTTATTTAGTTAAATTAAAATTTGGACTAAATTGATATAATAGAAAATTAACAGGGATTAAAAGTGTAATTATACAAATTTTACTTTAACTGTCACGTCACCTTTCCGTTATATTTTAACGGTCGATGTCAAAATTGGTCTATTTAAATAGTTGGATGGTCAAATTTTGAATTTTTTTAGTTGGGTGGTCAAAATAGGTCGCAGTCAATAATTGAGTGGTCACTGGAGTAGTTTACCCTAAAATAAGCTATGACATCCATAGAGAGTAGAGTGACCAAAATATGAACAATTTAAAAGTTGAGTGGTTAAATTGAAAATTTTAAACTTTAATGACCAAAATAGAAATGAGAAGAAAATTGAGTGACAAACGGTGTAATTTACCTTATACATAAATATAGCTAAAAAATAAATTAGTTAAATGTGGATGAATATTAATAAACGAAAATAATAATAATATTCATTCGGAGATAGATAAAATAATTTATGTTAAAAGTTTAAATTTTAAAAAGTTATATTACAAATTTTTAGGGTGTGAAATTATAAAATTTAAAGAATATAAAATTAAATAATTATTGGGATTATGAGATACATTGGGCAGTTACATCACTGAAGGACAAATCCTTGACCGTTCTTATTTTAAAGTTAGCTTGGAGATCTCACATCTACTTCATTTGGGAAGAGTGCAATTTCATACAATTTCGAAACCTTGCAAGAGGAGTTGACTTTATTTTTGACAGCATACGACACACTGTACAAATTTAATTAAAAAAAAGAGTATAGATAAAAATGATAGTGTTAAATAATTAATAAAAATACAAAAAATACATCAACAGTCAACTATTTGATATTGTGATAATTTAAAGTTTCCAGGAAATACAACCGCTCGTCAACACCCTCCCGATACATCATTACCCATATGAACCTATAAATGATATATTAATTTTTAGTTTTCGTAACAGTATAAATTAGATAGAATATAATATGTGTAATAACCATTTTTGAAAAAAATGTCAAGTGTCCCACTTTTTGAAAGAGATTTGTTAAAAGAGAATTTTTTTTAAATATTAGTGTTTTGAAAAACGGTAAAAAATTTGGAGTCGCCACCGGCCACTAAGGTAGGCCGGACGTGTGGGGAAGGATTAGCACCCCATCACGCCCGAAAATCGGTACCAAAATACTCGTTGCCTTTAATCGATAGAAATCATTTAAGATTTAAAGCGAATTTAATTTGATGTTCTTTAATTGAAAATTTGACGTAAATGGCACGAGCTTTATCAAATCGTGGCTTTAGAATTAATTGAGCATTTAATTAAAAGGATGACGGTACACCGGACCATAGACTAAACTGACATCATATAAGTCTGACTGACGTGTTAGTTTAGGGTTCGGATCTCGTACGTCACCTTTATGCATGATGCGAGCAGATAAAATATGATGCCATGGTTTTGTTCGTTTTACTCACTTACGAATTTACCTTTAGACGATGCGAATTAATTCGAATATTCGGTGAATATCTAATAAACTAGGATGTTGCAACCCGAATACGTGAATTAATAAATATCTCCTTTTTATGATTAAAATTAATTATCATACAAATTAGAATATTAAAAATCACATGGATGCAAATTAAGAATGTTTGTCATCAATACACAATCATGTAACATAAAAAGGCTACGCACACATTAAAATCATGTATTATACCGAAGTCATACTTTACATAAAACTATACATTATGTAAAAGCTATACATATATTATAAAACCATATGTTAAACAAGATCATATAAAAACATACGATCATAAAAAATATAATATATCATATACCACATCAACCGCATAATATAGGTATATCAAACCACAAATCATATGTCCACATTAAACATATTTATCAACATGGTAAAAACACAAAAAAGGATTGGAATTAAAGAAAAATAAATACAAGGCAGAAATTAAAATATGCATGATTACATGGACCAAGACGGTTATAAAACTACTAAAAACTAATTAAATTGCAAAAATAAGGGCCAAATTAAAAAAGATACGGCATGTTTAGGGAATCGAAAGGTAATTTTCCATTTAAAAAGCAGGTTTAATCGGGAAGGGGATGAAAATAAAAAGCAATTTAAACTTGGAAGGACCCCATGCATAGTTTCAAAACGCAGAAGGATCGGCGGCGATATTATGAAGACGCGGAGGGGTTTAAAACATGATTAAACCAATTTTAAGACTTTAAAACTCTATAAAAGCATGCTTAAAAACACTTGAAACCTTTTTTTGCTTTGCTAACCCTAAAGTCAGACCCTTCTCTCGTTCTCGATGTTGGTTACGCCGGCCGACACACCTCCGTCCAGCAAACCCAAAAGCCCTAAAAATACCTTTTTTCACTTTTTTAAAACCCAAATACCAACTCAAACCCTTTAAAAACGATGAAACCCATTTGTTTTATGAAAACTGAAAACCAAAACGAACCTCCTTTCAGTTATCGATCCCTCTAACTCACCATGCATAGCCGCTGGATGGCCGAGAGGTTTATCGTCGATGAAGGAAAGCAAACCGACGCGAAGGTAAAAACAAACGAAACCCTTACTCTTTTTATGTTTCCACTTTGAAACGAAAAGGAGAGGAAATATACCTCTGAAAATGCTCTGTTCTTTGTATTGATCTCTGGAAAATCTCCTCCGTTTCTAACTTTTTTTTACATCTCTTTGTTTTGGCTTTTTATAGCTGAATATTACAATTTTCTGTATTACATGAAATTCAAAAAAAATTACTATTGGTTGCTGCTATTTATTTTCATTCATTTCTGAAATCCCTGAAATTCGTTGCATTTCCTGACATTCTGTTTTTGTTTCTTTGCATGTGAGGCCGCTGGAGGATGGAGATTAGAGGACGGTTTGGGGATCAAGCCCCTGATGTGGCTGTCGGTGATCCCTTTGATCGGTGTGGTGAGGATCTGGACGGTCTGGAGAGCTGAAGAGTCAAGCGTGTGAGTTGCACGCGCGCGTGGGTGACACCAAAGGTCGCGCGTGGGCGCGTATGGATCTGGAAGCTTCTCGCTTTGATCCTGAGTCGTTCGATGTCGTTTCGATCCAACAGACGAGAGTTGGCGGCGCAGAGAAAGGGTTAGGGCACCCTAGGGCTTTATCTCCTGGCGCAATCTGGACCGCACGATGTGCCACAGATCCGACGGCTGGGAGTGGTGCGACGCCAAAACGTCAAAGGGGTTTCTAGGGTTTCACCTGAGACTCGATCTGGACCGTCAGATCTAGATTAGACCTGACGGTGGAGGATGGGCTGCGCAAAACACTAAAGAAATCAGATTAGGGTTTTGGTTAGGTTGGGCCCAAATTGGGCCGAATATGTTATATATAATATTTTGATTGGGGTTTTTTTAAATGTAATGGATTGATAATTTTAAAAGAGACTTGGGCTTTAATTTATTTAATGGGCCGAATATATATTTGGGCAGTTTATTTAAACTATCTTTTTTTCAGTTTATAATAATAATAATAATAATAATAATAATAATAATAATAATAATAATAATAATAATAATAATAATAATAATAATATGTAAATCCTAATGTTTAATAATGATGTAAATGACAATAAAAATAATGATAGAAATATGAGATATAATATTTATGGATTTTGTAACTTAATAATAACATAATAATAATAATACTAGTATACTATACTAATAATGTTTTTGTTTTCTTTTTAATCAAATAACAAAATATAGATATATAAATACTTAATCTAAATAATATTAGTAAATAATAATTTTTTTGGTTTTAAAATAATAACAACAAAATAAAGCCCACGTTATTAAGCCCAAAATTAATATAAACTAAAGTGGTTTAAAGCCCGGACAAAATTAGTGATTACAATATGCTAATTAACAATTTATGTATTAATCGAGTAAATATATGCTACAATAACATGTTGAACGGGAATATCAATGACTTTTATTAAAATGTGATATATTGAATATAAAAAAGAAAAGATAATAACAGATTATGACTATCCAACTCAATTACAGCTGTAACTCATAACCAGCTGAGAAAACAAAAAGACTTAATAAAAACAAAAGAGATGTTGGCCTTGATAATCTCGGTAATCAGGCTTGAGTCATGTGACTCTTATTTATATGGCCCAACAAGAATAACTAAAGGGTTATAGCTCAACCAGAATTAGTTACTTTAAATAGGCTGGTTGTTACAACTAAAATGGGTTAAACTGTTACAACAAATTTTTAGTTGTAACTGCCTAAAGCTTTTTATTTCCAGTTACTTTCAATAATAACCTCTAATATTCACCATGTCCCTCCAGCACTTTTCTTCTCATCTACTTTCCAACAAAAGACTTAGGTCGAAGGGTACATATTTATTTTGTGCCGAAAAAATTGAAGATAAAATTTAGACATGAGCTTTGTTAAACCATCAACGGATTGATCTTCCGCAAGCACATAGTTGACTTGAATTTTATCTTGAGCTATTTTTTCTCAAACAAAATGAAAGTTTAGTTCGACGTGCTTGGACCGAGCATGAAGAACCGAATTGACAGATAATGCAAATGTGTTAGTGTTGTCATTCCATATCATTGTATTGGATGAGAGTGATAGCAATGTTGTTTAGAATCGATGCAACCAGGTTACTTCTGAGATAGCATATGCAATGCATCGATATTCAACTTTGTTCGTGGAGCGAGAGACAAATTTTATTTTTTCGAGCATCATACCACAAAGACAATTATTTATGTAAACTGAATATTCAGTGGTAGACCTTCGATCGTCCAAGCTGCTTCCCCAATATGCATCGACAAAGGCAACAACATTGTACACACATTTTTCCGAACTTATAAACAACAACCCAAAGTTTATTGTTCCAGCACGATATTTTAATATTTTCTTAACAACAACAAGGTGACCTTCGCATGGTTTATGCATAAATTGGGAAACTTTGTTCACGCTAAATGAAATATCCGAACGAGTGTGACATATGTATAAAAACGCGCCAACATTGCATCTGTACCCTAAAGAAACGACTAACGGGCTACCAGCATCCTGGCTCAACTTGGTAAAGGTCAACATAGGCGTAGGTGAAGGCTTTTCTTGTGACATTTTAATTTTACCAAGCAATTAAACAATGAACTTTTGCTGACATAGATGTATAGAATTGACATCGTGTAGCACTTCGATGCCAAGAAAGTATTGAAGATCTTCTAAGTCTTTAAGCGCAAACTTTACACTTAGGCTGCTTATAACTTGTTCAATTGCAGCTGCGGACTGGCCAATGGCAATTATGTCGTCAACGTATACCAACAAATACGTAACAATGTTTTCTTTTTCACATATAAAAATCGATGCACTGGCCTCAGACTCACTAAAACCAATTTCAAGTAAATAAGCACGAAATTTAGTATACCAATTTCGTGGCGCTTGACGCAAACCGTACAACGTCTTTTGAAAACTACACACAAGAGTAGTGTCATCTTCAGTCGTTTGTTTAAACCCAGAGGATTGTTGCATTTACACTTCCTCACCCAATTCTCCATTTAAAAAGGTATTATTTACATTGATTTGTCATAATTTCTAGCCATTTGTTACATCAAGAGAGAGCACAACATCAAAAGTTGAGAAACATACCATCGGACTGGAAGTGTCTTTGTAGTCTTGCCCGAGAACTTGAGAGAAGCCTTTTGCGACCAACCATGCTTTGTATCGAGCAACCAAACCATCCGGGTTTCGTTTAATTCAAAACATCCTCTTATAACCGGCTGATTTTCTCTCTTTAGGTTAAAAAATTAATTTCCAGGTGTTGTTTCCCACCAGCGCATCATACTCAGCAAGCACGACCTCTTTCCACAATGTTGACTCCAAAGCTTGTTGAATCGTGTCTGACACAACTTCTTCACAGTAAGTAGTGGCAAAAAACAAATTTGGTTTGAAAATCCCATGCTTACTTCTAGTAACTATAGCATGAATGATGACCGAGACATGGAAACCATTTGCAGAAGCCGTAGCCCACAAAGGAGAAGAATTACATGTGTAACACGTCACTGCCACCTTGCCACTCTGACTAGTAGGACCAGGTGAGACGTAGTCAACTGGAGAAGAAGTAGACACCATCTCAATCGGGCTCGTTGTTGTTGAAAAATCACCAGGGCCATACGGTGGTAAACATATGTCCTTATGTCCATGAATACTACCCATCAAGAGAACCTTGAACTGCGAAAGATAGAGTATTTTCCAAGTCTGGAGTGGTTGGCATTGAAGCGAGACCAAGAGAGCTAGGGTCAGACATTGCAGGAGTAGGTTTGCATGGTGCATGAGTGTAAAACCTATGTTTGATTTTGATATAATTAAATCTTTAAGGATCAATTTGAAAAACTTAAAATTGTTTTTATAAGTTACTTAATAAGTTTTAAATCACCAACACTTTAAAACTGATTTGAAAAACTCAAACTCAAAATATTTTCTAAGTGTTCCAAGGCCAAACTATTGAAAATTGTTCAGGCGTATCGATACACTTCCAGCCGTATTGATACCTTTTTTACAAATTTGGCTACTGTCGGAACTCGTATCGAAACAGATTCAATCTGTATCGATACACTCCTTCGTAAAAGTCTAAAGAGTTTGAATGGTGTACCGATACGGATCCACCCGTATCGATACGGTTTTAATGAATTTTAAATTCAAGTCGGTATAAATATTTTGACCGTTGGAGTCAGTTAGTTAGGTAACCAAATTTTAAATTGGTCGTTGACCCGTATTGATACGGTAAACCCTCGTATCGAAACGGAAATCGACAGTGAGTTAAGTTGAGAAAAAGGTATCGATACGGTCTTAGCCGTTTCGATACCCCGTACCGATACGCTTACGTGCGTTTCGATACCCCTTATTTATTGCACACAACGGCTCTTTCTTTTCTGAGACAGGTATCGATACGGCTCCCCGTGTACCGATACGGGTAGCTGCAGAAGTGCATTTATGGTGGTAAGAGAGGGTTCCAACGGCTCCATTCATGTTCCCAACCACCCAAACGGCTAGAATTAATAGAAGAGGTATAAAATGAAGCCCTTTGAAGGTCAGCAACAACTATTCAACACACATGCATCATCAAAGCAAAAATCCAAACCCTTGAGCTATTCAAAGTCAAATTCTTGTACCCAACTCTAGTGTCTTTCAATTGTCAAATTGTATTGTGAGTTTGGGGTTATTGAGATTGTAATTGGGTAGACAAATTATCCTTTGAGAGGAATCATTTGAGTTTACCACAACTTGTCTTTGTATTTGAGTGGATTAAGCTTTTGGTAGAAAGCTTAATCGAAATTGTAAGGTTACCTCCTTATCCAAGAAAAGGGGAAGAATTCAAGTAGTGAATTGTTTGAAAATCCTTAGTGGGAACTAAGGTAGTGGATGTAGAGTTCATTTGGAGAACTTGAACCACTATAACTCTTGTGTCAATTTTATTTTTCACCAATTTCTTCCCACCAAAATTTTAATTGCCAATTCACCCCCTCTTGGCCATTTGCAATTGTTCGATCAACTCAACAATGAGAGCTAAGGGTGTAAACGAGCTGAGTTGAGCTCGAGTAGTGCTAAGCTCGGCTCAACTCGTTAAGATTTCGAGTTGAGTTCGAGCTTGAGTAATTTCTAACGAGCCTGAGAAATATGAGCTCGACTCGACTCATTTAGAACTCGAGTCGAGTTTGAGCTTGATTCGAGCCCAATTGAGTCAAGTGTTGATCGATCTTTGACCGCATTGGACTCGAGTAACTCTTCATTTGTCACGTCTCATTTAAAGTCCTATGAAGAATAAACTTAGATACACAAGTTGTGTAAAGTCAAGCTTGTTAATTTTAGGGTTTATGGTGTTAGTTTAGGGTTTAGAGGTTTATGTTTTGAGTTTAGAATTTAGATTTTAGGGTTTTAAGTTTAAGAATTTAGATTTAAATTATAAAAAATAAAAAATTAGTATATTATATTTTCGAGTAGCTCGTGAGATTTTTGAGTCAGGTATCAAGTAGCTCGGCTCGGCTCGTCAAGAACTCAAGCCGAGTTCAAGCTCGAGTTAAGTTCAATCGAGTCGAGCTTTGACCGAGTCAAGCTCGAGTAGCTCGCGATCTCTCTCTTCTCATTTATAGCTCTAATGAGAGCTACTATCTTGTACTGGAACGGTCTGAGGCATGGACCCTATCGACTACATGCCAAAGGTAGTGGCAATAGGTGCACTAGTGGCTTTAGAAGGTACAACCAACAGTGAGGGTGACTGAAATACACGTGATCTTGAGTCTAATGGGGAAACACCATTTCTTTCAAATGGAAAAACAAATTCATTGAAAACCACATGTCTAAAAATAATAAAAAAACCCATTTGGGGTAAGGCATTGATAGTCTTTATGTTGAGGGTTGTAGCCTAGGAAGGTGCACGGTTGTGACCAAAACTTCATCTTGTGTTGTTAAAATGATCTTAAGTGGGGAAATCATATGCACCCAAAAACCTTCATGAATGTATAGTTTGGTTTGTAACCCCCTTAGCCCGGCCTAGACGCTAGACCCAAACTACGAAGATTACACGGGAAAAACCAAAGTCAACTCGAAAGTCAACCTTGATTAACGACCCTTTTTTATTTTAATCTTGTCTAGATGCTCATTATTAATTTATATCGATTAGCAAAACACCACAGCGGAAACAGCGCAGCAAAAGGAAATCATTTCAGGACCCAATTGCATGGATTACACTTTTAGGGACCAAAATGTAATTTTAGAAAATATAAGGACTAAATGGATTTTGAGCTTACCATTATTAAATTAATCATATTACATGCTCCTCTGTCAAATTACAGCTTAAAAAGACATTCCAAGCTCTAGCAATTGCATCCACAACTTCCAGACTAAAATGTAAGACATGTAAACTTTAAGATAATTCAAACAGCATCCAACGATCATCTGTTCCGAAACACTCACCTACTGTACCGAAACGCCCGTATCGAAACGGTGTTGACCGTTTCGGTACAAGGGTATGTTCCGAGACCAGTATCGGAACAGGTCATTCCAATGGCCAAAATGTTTCGAAACACCCTAACACGTTCCGAAACGGTATGACCATTACAGAGCCCCGTTTCAAAACTGTTGCAGGTGTTCCGATACGCCCTGCCCAGTGACAGCAGAATTTGCCGGTTTAACATACTTTTTCGTGCTCGAACCAACCCCGAGACTTGCCACAACATGCATACATCAAAGATACATGTCAACAAACTTCATATCGAAGCCATAGCCTAAACATAGCAACATTTACATAAGCAAATGCACTATAGGCATGCTTCCTAATTAACAAAACCATAGCAAGTCAATACTCTGAAATAATCCAAAATCCAAACTCCTAAGACCATTTACAACTCAAATATGGTCAAATCAACATGCTCAAAGTAAAGAAACATTCTCAAACCCTCCAAAGTATAAATCCCACCCATTGCCTCTTATTACACCAAGGTAAAGCACATACATTGCTTAATCAAAATCTCTTGGATTCCACTTGCTCTCTTGATGCCTTGAATGCTCAAAAATCTGCATTGATGAAACAAATGAGCGTAAGCATAAAGCTTAGTGAGGATCGCTAGACAACATTCATCAATGCTTAACTCATGATTTGCAAAACATCATTTACAACACATGCCCTTTATAAAACAAGTCTTCTCAAGACTTCAATGCACTTTTAAAACCTCATGCACACATGCATAAATTTATAATAGCAAATAAACCTTTGCTCATGCTTTAACAAGCATCATATGAATTATTGCATCATACACATATTTCTCATGCACCCTTGCATCATTTACAAGCATCTCATGCTTCACTTTGTTCATTTACATTATATTGGCTTTCAAGTGATAGTCCACACATCATTTCAACACAAGACACAATCGGATACGCGGATTACAAGCATTGTCCCACACGCTTCATACACACTACCGAACTATACAAGGTTCTCACTCAAGAGCAATCCCTCCATTGATGTGACACCCGTGGTGGAGTATAACGGTACAATCTCAACCCCTCAACACCACTCATCGGTAGTTGTATAATTCCACTAACGAGAGTAAGGGACACATAATACAAGATCCACACACAGAATTTACAACCACCGTTGTGATCTTACCTCAATCGTTAGGGTACTTGGATGGAGTTTACGGTACAATCACAACCCCTCAACATCCAAGGCGACTTTATTCACGGTGCACCTAATCTTATAGCCGGCTAACTATATCCGATTAAAGTAACAAAAATCATTTTCATCACTTGCCAATATAATCATTTATCTACATTAATCCACTGTTTCTAAAGCATAACCACAATGCCATTTACACAAGCACACATGCTTAACATCATATGCATGTACATATGAAAACCAATGATCACTTACCTAGTGCATCCTTAACATAATAACATCAAAATCCAGCATTAAACCATGCTTAAACATGCTTAAAAACAGTAAACAAATCCACTCTTACCTCAAGTGCATTTTCACCCAACATATCACATTTTCAAGAGAGATGGATTACCGAAACACTTACACTTAAGCTTAGTTAAGTGTATCAAACTTACACTAAGCTCCCAAGAGCACGCTCAAGGCGTTACAAAGCAGGAAATCACATTTCCACTCACCGATTACGTTTCGCCTTGCTCGCCGAAACACTAACTATGCTTCCGGCAATTTCGGATCAACACCCAATGTGTCCGAAGATGTCTCCCCTGTTTATAACACATAAGAACAGATGATTAATGCATCATCATGCATTAAAAACATCAGCCACACATCTAATCTCGCTGCCCTACCCAAAAACCACATTTCGGCTACCAAACACAACCAAAATCATCTCCAAACTCTCCCAAATCAAATCCCAACCAAGATCTATCACTTCTAATCATTTCTAAACATCAATTAACATCAAAATCCACCACAGACCCGTCCTTATACCTCCAGCTATGACAGAACACCAAAATCACCCCAAAAACCATCATTGTAGTATACAAAACTTAGGAATCCAAGCCTATTCGGGATTTGATTGATAAAACCCCATTTGTAACATCAAATAACATCCAAAATACATTAGAAAACCATCTCAAAATAGAGCCCAATCATTCACCATGAAAATCTTCAAGATCTCTTCCAAAATCTTGAGTTTTAATACAATTTCTTGTTTCTAACATTAAAACCACTCAAAAATCATTAAGAAAAGATTGATAACTTGGGAATTTCAGTAAAAAATTGATCATTAGAGGAGAAGGACGAAGCTTACCTCTAATGAATGAATTCTCCTTGATTTGGGCAAGTTTTCTTGAAAATTCAAAGTGGAAATTGAGAGGATTTGATGAGAGATTGGTTAAGGATCAAAAGAATATTGTAATCTCATCATTTGGAATGAAAATCAAAAGAAATTTGCTGGAGGAAATGTGTTTGGCTAGAAAGAATTTGAGAGAATGAAATGAGAGGGAATTTGTGAAAAGTAGTTATGAAAAGTCAAAGTAGTTTCCCATTTAATTAACCTTCATTTTCTTTAATAAAAACATTATTAAAATCACCCAAATTAAGGGAAAAATCTGATGAAAACATTTAGGTAAAATTAGCTCCTTAAAGATTCAAAGTTTTAATCCTTTACAAAACAATCACTATTCCACTTTTGCAAAAACTGCAATTTGGTCACTACACCGAAATGTAGTATTTCCAAACCTTATTTTTTAAAATTGATTTCATCATAATTATTCACATATTAAAAGAGGATTTTTAGATAGTTTTCCATATTTTTAAAACATCCCGAACTAAGTGTTCCATAAATCTCCCTTTAAGATTCGAACCGTTCTCGACCGGTCCAATTCGTACTCTAAAACATCCAGGCCCAAAATTGGGGCGTTACAACTCTCCCCCACTTACAAAATTTCGTCCTCAAAATTCTTACTTGATGGAAAAAGATGCGGAAATTGCCTCAGCATATCCGCCTTACTTTCCCTCGTGGCCTCCTCAACTTACCGATGTCGTCACAACACTTTCACAAGTTCTATCAACTTGCCACGAAGAAGTTTGCTACTTACATCCAGGACCCTCACTGGTTCCTCATCATATAACAGATCTGGATTCAACTCTATCTCCTCAACATGCATCACATGCGAAGGATCCGATCTGTATTTCTGTAACATGGAGACATGAAACACATCATGCATCTTCTCCAACTCAGCAGGACCAATACGTTTCTGATCTCGTAAGGTCCAACAAACCTTGGGCTAAGTTTACCCTTACGCCCAAATCTCATCACCTTCTTCCAAGGCGATACTTTCAAGAACACATGTTCACCAACCGCGAACTCAATTTCCTTACGCTTCAAGTCCGCGTAAAACTTTTGCCTAACTGTTGCTGCTCTCAGCCGCTCACAGATGAGCTTCACCTTCTCGATGGCACCCTGAAGCATAGTCGGCATTGGAATCAACCTTTGCCCAGCTCCTGCCCAACAAAGAGAGATTCTACACTTTCTCCCCTACAAATCTTGTATGGAACCGTGCCATAACTTGCTAAGTAACCAATGTTACAAACAATCTCAACCAAAAGCAAATGCCTTTCCAAAGAACCTTGGAAATCTATACACAACATCACAACCAATCCTCAAACACCTGGACATCACGCTCCGACTGCCAATTCGTCAGCGGATGATAAGACGTATCGAAACTCAACCGCATACCCCAAGCTCGACTCCATATTACCAAAACCTCAATGCAACTTGAACCTCTATCCAAAACAACAGACTCCAACACTCCGTGCAATCGCACAATCTTAGCGACAAACAACTCAACCAACTTATCCAACATAACATAGCATACACTACCAAGAAGTATACATGCTTCACAAGACGATCAACAACCATCCAATCGAAAATTCCTCTTTGACAGTGTCAAAGGTAATCCAAACACGAATCCACGGTAATCTTCCCCCATTTCCTACTCTGGAATCCCCAACGGTTATCACCCCTAGAGGGAAACCAAAGCTCAGCTTCCACCCGTCAGCAAACCAAACATTTGCTTACAAACTTGACAACATCCTTTTTCACTTTATCCGACTTCATCCACTCCCAAACTATGTCACACCTTCGTACCACCAGGGTACAATACAAAAGAACCACAAAGGCCTTCATCTGGAATAGAGCATCCAATCTCATCATCGTTTGACACCACTATTCAATTCCAAAACTCAAAACATCGACATCATGGAAACCAAAATCTTAAAGCTTCCCATCCACGACATCTTGAACACAAAGTACAAAAGAATCGTCAAGCAACTACCTGTTCCAAAACAACTGGCTTAGAGATGATTTCATCCACATTCCAGCAATAAGATTACCATCTTGCGATAAGCTCAAGTGAGTAAACATCGCCCTCCACTCCACAACCACCTTCCTACTCAAAGCATTGGCCACAACGTTGACCTTTCCAAACTGATACCTCATCACGAGACTCTAACACTGTCTCCAACTATTACTTCACTTACAACAACTATCTCAAAAAAAACTTACCCACACTCCGCCAACAGACCTCCCTCTCATGAGAGACCAACCAACACATCATGGCTTTTGAACTCACATAACCACACGTAAGGCTCATTCCACCAGCACTTGCATTCGACTAAAGCATATACCACACTTTAACAAGAGTTAAGAACTCTCTACCCAACCCCAGCTAAACCTCGATCAAAAGTATTGTTAAAACCTCCTTCCACTCCTTCAAGGTATCCGTCAAAACCTTATTCACCTAACATAATCATCCCACTATGACTATTCAAACAAGAATGCATCGCATTTTAAAACCACAATTGGAACCTATAACAACCGTTCAACCCAGAACAACTACAACGCTCTACAACTACTCAAAAATACTTATAACTACACAACAAACAACCACAGCCGCTAAGGCCCTTAAAACATCTAGAAACTTCTTTTCCAACAAGCCAAGCTAGGCCACACCCATTCTTAATGGTAAACTTATCCACTTCCTAAACTCGCACCAAGATAATTCTGAACCCACAACTATCCTAGTCATAACTCATCACTATCAAGTCCAATTAGCTATTAGTAAGTGTGAACGTTCATATGCATGATTACTTACATGCCCTACGAATGCCTATGCACATGTATGCATACTTCTAATGTCATGAACAACATATGCATGTACCAATGCATGTAATATATATACAATAATTTTAACTGTGCATGTATGTCTGTTCACACTTACCAATAACATCATTGAACCAAACCAAAACAACCCCTTACCCTAATCTCAACTATACTTGCTTCACTATTCTTATTACTCATTACAACAACTACTCCAACTATTATATTTCATCACCAAAGTTATTCTCAAAACACCACCAGCTACTAACCGAGCTTTACCAACAAAAGAACCTTAACCACCACACCGAAGATACTAAACCCAAACTAAGCAAAAACAACAATAACATAGCACCAAACGACAAGCACTATCTCCCGCAGAGCCACCATGCTCCGTTTGCACCACCACGGCACCGACCAACACCCTACAGACACCATCATCTCTTTGATGTAAAGAACATTGACCGCACTCGCGACTACCAGGAACTTCAACAAACAATCCACCCTGATCACCCCGAGCTAACACTGGACAACCTCACCTCCAATGCCCAACAGACCCACAACTTCAACAAGATTCAACCATCAAACACCTCGCGTCTCTTCGCCCCTCTCTCCACCTCCAGACCCTGTCTCGGCCACGCTCACGACCTTTTGATGTGTATCCATAGCAGGTGTACGTCCTTGGTCTCCACCTTCCAACAGAGGACACTCATGCCTTAATTAATCTGCTGAACCACAATGCCAACAAGAACTCCCTGCCACCACAACAGGAATCCGAACCTCTCTAACTGCCTGAGGACAATCTCTTCTCAAGGACTCCCTAGAACCACGCGTCCAACACGTGTGTTGTTCCGCCCTCGTTCTATTCTCTTGAACCAAGGCACCATGTCCAGGGTTACTTTGCCTATCCGCAGATTGATACTTTCTATTTCGACCTATCTTGATCTGTTTACTTCCAAAACCAAATTTAGCAGCTCTCTTACCAGAGCTAGAACCACTACCCTTCATAAACCCCGAACCCGGACGAAACCTTCTATCACGAAGTCTCTTACAGCGCCCACTCCCGAGACCAAAACTCATAGTTCTTTTACCCCTACACAGGTCATCACCACCATCTGCAGCCACATTCTCACGTTGCTCATCCCCTGGGAACTTATCTCCCAGGTATCTCTTCTTAAAGGCAGACAAAGAGAACTCCCAATCCACATCCTAGATATTAGATGCAACCGGCACAGATGCCCACCACATACTAACAACGTCCAACATTAACGCGACGACGCCTTCCAACTTACAAGCGTGATCACACCTTTCCAGATCCAAAACTTGAACTACACTGGCTAACCACACCTCAAACGCCTCAGGCGTCGACCCACGATACTCAACAGCTCCAAAATCGTGCAGACATTGTTTTGACAAACCAGTCTGTCCGACTGACGGTACATGGGCAGACTTTTCATTCACTGCGACCTGAGGTGCTCCAAACATCTCCTGAACCACTGGTGATAAACTTTCACCATCAGGCCAGCCCTTTCACGCTGCCCTAACACCTCAACTCCCAGTAAGAACGACCAAACATGCACATTCTCCACAGACGGAACATCATTTCCCCAGACTACTCTGCTCACCCGCAGATACAATCATATTCGTTCCCAACTCTCTCCTCGGACTCATTGTGCTACATTTTTTTACAAGACATAATAACAAGAACAAATCAAACCATGATTTAGGCCAGCCTCAAGCAAGGATCCAAGTTTACTAAAAACATTTATTCAGTGTAATAAGGCAATGGGTACCCCAATTTCCCTCAAGCATAAAATTTCATACATCAACATATCATAATCATCACGCTTTACATCATCCTCAATCAACACACATCTTCAACACATCACCATCGTGCAATCATATCTCACACACATATGATTCAAAACAATCAAGCATGGCATAAACAACAACATTCCATCAAAATCATGCTTTCCAACATTCAAATTCAGCATACAACAATATTACATCATCATCACACACTCACATCCGTTTCACATGCATTTCTCATAAGTCAAGCATAACATAAGCTTCAGAATTCAACAATTTGCATGCTTTTCAAACATCACATTTCAACACATGACAATTTCACATGCCAACATTCTCAATTCTTTCGTAACCTAGCTCTGATACCACCAAATGTAACCCCCTTAGCCCGGCCTAGACGCTAGACCCAAACTACGAAGATTACACGGGGAAAACCAAAGTCAACTCGAAAGTCAACCTTGATTAACGACCCTTTTTTATTTTAATCTTGTCTAGATGCTTATTATTAATTTATATCGATTAGCAAAACACCACAGCAGAAACGACGCAGCAAACAGAAATCATTTCAGGACCCAATTGCATAGATTACACTTTTAGGGACCAAAATGTAATTTTTAGAAAATATAAGTACTAAATGGATTTTGAGCTTACCATTATTAAATTAATCATATTACATGCTCCTCTGTCAAATTTCAGCTTAAAAAGGCATTACAAGCTCTAGCAATTGCATCCACAACTTCCAGGACTAAAATGTAAGACATGTAAACTTTAAGATAATTCAAACAGCATCCAACGGCCATCTGTTCCGAAACACTCACCTACCGTACCGAAACGCCCAAATCGAAATGGTGTTGACCGTTTCGGTACGCAGGTATGTTCTGAGACCAGTATCGGAATAGGTCATTCCAGTGGCCAAATGTTTCGAAAACCCTAACCCGTTCCGAAACGATATGACCATTACAGAGCCCCGTTTCGAAGCTGTTGCAGGTGTTCCGATACGCCATGCCCAGTGACAGCAGAATTTGCTGGTTTAACATACTTTTTCATGCTCGAACCAACCCCGAGACTTGCCACAACATGCATACATCAAAGATACATGTCAACAAACTTCATATCGAAGCCATAGCCTAAACATAGCAACATTTACATAAGCAAAGGCACTATAGGCATGCTTTCTAATTAACAAAACCATAGCAAGTCAATACTCCGAAATAATCCAAAATCCAAACTCCTAAGACCATTTACAACTCAAATATGGTCAAATCAACATGCTCAAAGTAAAGAAACATTCTCAAACCCTCCAAAGTATAAATCCCACCCATTGTCTCTTATTACACCAAGGTAAAGCACATACATTGCTTAATCAAAATCTCTTGGATTCCACTTGCTCTCTTGCTGCCTTGAATGCTCAAAAATCTGCATTGATGAAACAAATGAGTGTAAACATAAAGCTTAGTGAGGATCGCTAGACAACATTCATCAATGCTTAACTCATGATTTGCAAAACATCATTTACAACACATGCCCTTTATAAAACAAGTCTTCTCAAGACTTCAATGCACTTTTAAAACCGCAAGCACACATGCATCAATTTATAACAACAAATAAACCTTTGCTCATGCTTTAACAAGCATCATATCAATTCTTGCATCATACACATATTTCTCATGCACCCTTGCATCATTTACAAGCATCTCATGCTTCACTTTGTTCATTTACATTATATTGGCTTTGAAGTGATAGTCCACACATCATTTCAACACAAGAAACAATCGGATACGCGGATTACAAGCGTTGTCCTACACACTTCATACACACTACCGGACTATACAAGGTTCACACTCAAGAGCAATCCCTCCATTGATGTGACACCCGTGGTGGAGTATAACGGTACAATCTCAACCCCTCAACACCACTCATCGGTAGTTGTATAATTCCACTAACGAGAGTAAGGGACACATAATACAAGATCCACACACAGAATTTACAACCACCGTTGTGATCTTACCTCAATCGTTAGGGTACTTGGATGGAGTTTACGGTACAATCACAACCCCTCAACATCCAAGACGACTTTATTCACGGTGCACCCAATCTTATAGTCGGCTAACTATATCCGATTAAAGTAACCAAAACCATTTTCATCACTTGCCAATATAATCATTTATCCACATTAATCCACTGTTTCTCAAGCATAACCACAATGCCATTTACACAAGCACACATGCTTAACATCATATGCATGTACATATGAAAACCAATGATCACTTACCTAGTGCATCCTTAACATAATAACATCAAAATCCAGCATTAAACCATGCTTAAACATGCCTAAAAACAGTAAACAAATCCACTCTTACCTCAAGTGCATTGTCACCCAACATATCACATTTTCAAGAGAGATGGATTACTGAAACACTTACACTTGAGCTTAGTTAAGTGTATCAAACTTACACTAAGCTCCCAAGAGCACGCTCAAGGCGTTACAAAGCAGGAAATCACATTTCCACTCACTGATTACGTTTCGCCTTGCTCGCCGAAACACTAACTATGCTTCCGGCACTTCCGGATCAACACCCAATGTGTCTGAAGATGTCTCCCCTGTTTATAACACATAAGAACAGAGGATTAATGCATCATCATGCATTAAAAACATCAGCCACACATCTAATCTCGCTGCCCTACCCAAAAACCACATTTCGGCTACCAAACACAACTGAAATCATCTCCAAACTCTCCCAAATCAAAGCCCAACCAAGATCTATCACTTCTAATCATTTTTAAACATCAATTAACATCAAAAATCACCACAAACCCGTCCTTATACCTCCAGCTATGACAGAACACCAAAATCACCCTAAAAACCATCATTCTAGCATACAAAACTTAGGAATCCAAGCCTATTCGGGATTTCATTGATAAAACCCCATTTGTAACATCAAATAACATCCAAAATACATTAGAAAACCATCTCAAAACAGAGCCCAATCATTCACCATGAAAATCTTCAAGATCTCTTTCAAAATCTTGAGTTTTAATACAATTTCTTGTTTCTAACATTAAAACCACTCAAAAATCATTAAGAAAGGATTGATAACTTGGGAATTTCAGTAAAGAACTGATCATTAGAGGAGAAGGACGAAGCTTACCTCTAATGAATGAATTCTCCTTGATTTGGGCAAGTTTTCTTGAAAATTCAAAGGGAAATTGAGAGGATTTGATGAGAGATTGATTAAGGATCAAAAGAATATTGTAATCTCATCATTTGGAATGAAAATCAAAAGAAATTTGTTGGAGGAAATGTGTTTGGCTAGAAAGAATTTGAGTGAAAATGAAATGAGAGGGAATTTGTGAAAAGTAGTTATGAAAAGTCAAAGTAGTTTCCCATTTAATTAACCTTCATTTTCTTTAATAAAAACATTATTAAAATCACCCAAATTAAGGAAAAAATCTGATGAAAACATTTAGGTAAAATTAGCTCCTTAAAGATTCAAAGTTTCAATCCTTTACAAAACAATCACTATTCCACTTTTGCAAAAACTGCAATTTGGTCACTACATCGAAATGTAGTATTTCCAAACCTTATTTTGTAAAATTGATTTCATCATAATTATTCACATATTAAAAGAGGATTTTTAGATAGTTTTCCATATTTTTAAAACATCCCGAACTAGGTGTTCCTTAAATCTCCCTTTAAGATTCGAACCGTTCTCGACCGGTTCAATTCGTACTCTAAAATATCCAAGCCCAAAATCGGGGAGTTACATTGGTTTATGACCCAACAGTTTCTCAACAGGAGAAATACCTTGCAAGATTCTCGAAGGTAAACGGTTAATGAGAAACACAACACTAACAATCGCGTAGGACCAGAACTTGATTGGCAGGGACGCTTGTGCCAGAAGCTTGAGTGTAAGCTTAACAACGTGTGGATACTTACATTCCACAACTTCGTTCTGCTCGTACGTGTGCAGATATGACACACGATGCTTTATACCAGTTTCTACAAGAATCGGGGATAAACAAAGGAACTCACTCCCAATCACTTTGAACCTCCTTGATCAATGCACCAAACTGTGTTTGTACAAGATTTAAGAACATTTGAAAAGCATGTACATCCTGAGATTTATCTTTAAGCAAATATAACCATGCATGTCGTGAAAACACGTCAACAAACGAGACATAATAGTTGTAACCAGTGGATGTAATGTGGGCAGGACCCCATGAATCTGTATGAACTAGTTGAAATTGTGTATTATATACTGTATTAGAGTCAGAGAACGACTACTTATGGCTTTTGCCAAGTTGGCAAGCCGAACACAACTGCATTTTATTGCCTTCAATATGAAATGAAATATTACAATGTTTAAGCATTGCGGCTAGGGTAGCATGAGCAGGATTCCCTAATCGTCGATGCCAAATTTCATACTGTGTATATCCCAATTGAGCTACATTAGACTCAACATTATTAACATAATGAAAATCTTTATCAAAAGTATAAAGCCATCATTCTTTTACACCCCGTAATAACTCTTCACCCTTCGCCTCATCACGGACTTCACAACGATTCGTATGGAACTCAAAGTAGACATTGTTGTCTCTAGCAAACTAAGAAACGAAAATCAAATTTTAGTAACATGAGGCAAATGATACCAAGTTAAGCGGGAATATCAAGAACTTTTATTACTTTTTGCTAAGGACCTTGGGTTTGCCAGAGTTGTAATTGAGGGGGATTCACTAACAGTAATAAAGAAGGTTTGTGCTCCAACACCATATGGTTCTTTAATTAGCCTGATCATCCATGATATTTAAGAAGTCGCTAAGGGATTTGAGAGTGTTGTCTTCTGCTTTGTTCATTGTGAAGCCAACAATACTGCTCACACTCTTGCTCGAGAAGGTAGGGGACGATGCAGTTCAAGGTTTTGGATTGAAGAAACACTCCAAGTGCGACTACAGCTGTTGCTTTGGATTGGGAGAATTATAATCATTCACAGTAGGTTTCTGAGGCCCTCCATGGTTTTTCGTTGCACATATCATCTGGGAAGCCCTGTTAATTTCTTGCTTGTAGTTATTTAGATATGCATTCTTAGATGCTCTCCAATTATTTCGGTTTTTGAGATAGCTATGTTTGTTTTACTTAGTTATGGTAAGGGATTTGTTATGTATTCCTCTTTGAAATAAGTTTGATTTGATTTGTCTGTTTATTAGATTCTTTGATGATGTGTTTTTCTTCTCATTTCTATAATACAAACCAGCTAATTCCTAAAAAAAAGTCATCAGATTTTTTTTATTGAAATTGAATGGTTGTACTATTGACACGCGGGAAATGAAAACCTCTCCACATTATAAGCTAAGGGCTTTTTCAAACCTATTCATACATGCATATGTTAAGGGTCATTTAAGAGCCTTCATTAAATACAAAGATTCTATTTGAAAAAACATAACCATTTAATGTATTACAAAACCCTAAAAGATTTTAATGAAAAAAAAATCTCATTTAATGTATTAGAGTTTAGGATTTAGGGTTTATGTTTAAGGTTTAAGGTTCATAATTAATGTTTAGGGTTTAAAGTTTAAGGTTTATGGTTTAGGTTTATGTTTAAGGTTTGGCTTTATGGTTTATGATTTTAGGGTTTAAGGTTTATGATTAGTGTTTAGGGTTTATATTTTGAGGTTTATGGTTGGGGTTCTAGGGTTTATGTTTATGTTTATGTTTAAAGTTTAGGGTTTAAGGTTTATGGTTTATGATTTTAAGGTTTATAGGTTTAGAGTTTAGTGTTACGATTTTATGCTTTAGTGTTTAGGGTAACTACATTGAATGAGTGTTTTTTCACTAGAATCTTTTAGGGTTTTAAATACATTAAATGATTGTAATTTTTTTGAAATAGAATCTAATATTTAATGAAGACTTTTAAATGACCCTTAACTTATGCGTGTATGCATAGGTTAGACAAACCCTAAGCAAAGTATATATATATATAAATATTAATTTCATAAGTACAAATATAATAAATTTGTTATTTTTAATGATTTGCGTATAAGATTATTTATTGATCTAAACAAATTGAGATTAATTTTATCGAATGGGTAGGATCATAAAGATGATAGGGACAGAGCTAGGAATGAATGAAGGCATGGGCCGAAATATTTTAATTTAATAAAAATACAATGACTTATTAGAAATTTAAACTTAAAATTCAGAAGACAATGTCTAATTTTTCTAATATTTAAATTTATAAGAACTAGAGTCGATTATTAGGGGAACCCTATGAGCAACTGCTCAGGACCCATAAAAATAATTATTCTTGTTTTTAAAATTTTATATTTTAATTTATCAAATGAATAAAATAATCTAACATTAAAATTTAATTCTATTTCTCAAAACTAATAATTTTTTTTTCAAATTTAGTTATCTCCTTATTCTTCTCCAATCTAATGATAAAAAAATAAATGATACAATGTTATTCAAAAATTATTATTTATTGATCAAAATCAAACTCCATATCATACCCACAATTCAATTCCTTCAATTTTTTTAATAAAACAATGACAATAATGTGTTTGACAAAGTTTAAACATATTTCTATGGTTTATTAATGAAATATTGAATTAACTGTTCAAAGTAATTATATATGTTTTCACTCTTCTATTTTTTAGTTTTCACTTGAGTCCCTGAAAATGTGTGAGACGGTCCTCATAAAGACGTAAATTATTATCAGACTAAGAAATTTGAGAACACAAACTCATCATTCTTTGGTTCAACCTTACTTGATTAAATATTTAATAAATTATTGTATTTTTTAAATTTAAATACTCATCTTTACAGGGGCCAAAATACAATTAGACCAAAATTTATCTAATGTATAAAATTTTTAGCGGGGGTTGGGGCCCCTTTGAGCCCCAACATAGCCCACCACTAAAAGACGATAAAACTTTTTAATCGAATATTTAACGTTACTAATTACATTTAAAATATCAAATTAAATTTATTATTATGTTTATGATTTCATGTTATATTTTTTTACACAAAATGATCAAATCTCCTCTTCATGTCAATATACAGTGACAAATCTTAATGGTATAGTTTGAGGCGCTAATAATTTTTATTAAAATTAAAAAAAATGTGAGGACTAAAATTTTTTTAAAACAATTTTCGGAACAATTATTAGTATTAAAAAATAAAATTTTATAAGAATTTTTTATAAATTTTTTATAAATTTTTTAGATAACTTAATTAAAATTCTAAAGTTATTTTGAGATAACCTAATTTTCAGAGGAATAATAACATATCAGGCGTTACATAGTGTGTAGCTCCAGTATCAACATACCATTAATCAAGACTTTTTGAGCCGGATGAGCTATGACTATAAATGCATTGAAAACTACTTGCACCAGATGAGCTTGTTCTTGCATTGTGACACACAGTGGCAACATTGTTAGTGTCAAGAGAAACATATGTACATATAAGGAACTGTTATTGGAGCGAGGCCTAGAAGAAGTAGCTGTAACGCTTGGAAAACTATGATCGAATCGAAGATAATAATGATTCACCAAGTGACCCATCTTACCACACAATTGACATTGGTATCTATTTTGATTCTTCCCTTGTCTACCAGCAGCAGATTACTGACAATACGGTCTCTGACTAGAATCATTATTCATCGCAACATAAACACCACGACCGTTAGTAGTTGAACATTGTGAGCACTCATTGAGATCGAGTGAGATTGATCAAATATGGACCACTGAGCTTCGACATCTACGAGAATTGTCGTGACATTGTTTAGAGAAAATGACTCCCGAATAGATGTGATAACCGCAACAAATGGCTTATACTCGACTGGAAGCCCATTTAGGATAGATGCAATGTGTTCAGTCGTTGATACCGAACTTTCACACGACGTCAGGGCATCACAGATCTCTTTTACCTTCAAAATATAAGTGTGTATGCTCATATATCATTTTCTGATAGAGCGAAGCTTGAAATAGAGGCTCATGACAGTTGTTGTTGATTGACTGGTAAAAAATTCAACCACATATTTTCAAATTTCAGTAAAAGTCTTGGCTCCAACAAAGTGATTAAGAAGGCGTGAACTCATTGTGGACAGAAGCCAGGAGGAAAGAATGTTGTCCTGAGCCACAACCATCTCACGTGTCTCGTTCTCAGTCATGGTGCCATCAGCCAAACGGACGACGGCCGGAGGAACCACCATCATTCCCTTAAGATATTTCTGAAGTCTATGACTCTGCACCATAAGAAAAACTTATTGTTTTCAGATTAAGAAATTAGTCTCATCTAGAAGTATGTTTACCTTTTTATAGGTAAACATCCTGCCACCAGACAATGATTCAGATTCACCAGGACTACCATCGCCGAAGATCTCAACAAGGTGAGGCATGATGAAAAAACAAACTGGAATAAAGTAATGAAAAAAGGAAGAAACATAAGGGACAAACTCAGAGAGAAAAAATTTACAGAGAGAGAAACACAAGCAACTTTAGGATCTGAAAGAGGCGAATGATGCCATGTTAAGCGAGAATATCAAATACTTTTATTAAAACACGATATATTGAATATAGAAAGAGGAGAGGATAACATATTATGATTATCCAACTCAGTTACAACGGTAACTCAATACCAGATGAGAAAACAAAAGGACTTTTAATAAAAGTAAAAGAGGTGTTGGCCTTGATAATTTCGGTAATCGGGCATAAGTCATGTGACTCTTATTCAACAAAAATAACTAAAGGGTTATAGCTTGATGTGAGCACACCTTCACCAACACATGTTGCTGATCTGAAGGTCTTACCGTTAGGACCAATTACACAATCTAGGGCTAAACGTTTCAGGGAAGCTCTTTTCCTTACTTGTACTGACATTTCTGAATCATTTGATAACGTTTGTGCCTTAGAAGATAAGTAAGACTTTTAATGTGTTGCATGTTGATATGTGACCTATTTATATTATATTAATTATTAAGTGTGTTTGATATAATTTATAATGTTTTTATATTGGTTTAGTTTTGGATTATTATATGGTGACTTATTATTATTATATATTTGTTTGATAGGAGCCAAGTGTGACTAACCCTATTTTGCATGGGCCATGCAACATTCGGCCATCCAAGGAATGCTTGCAGCTGAGCCTTTTGTTTTCATCCATACACAATTGACGTGAAGTGCCATTGTTTCAGCTCATCACCATGTGCTTATGAACGTGAAGAACAAATTGAGCAAACACATGCAGAATTTTCCTTTCACGTGCAACCTATTTATTTACTCCTTTGGTGCGGATATTTAAGAGATAAGAACAGGAGGTTATTTCTTTGAAATACAAATGTATCTTGCACATGTTAAATGTGCATTGCCGCCACCTTTGTTTCAAATGCATGACTCTCATGCGTCTGCCCATTTCAGTGGTTATAGGTTTTACATTCAAATTTTAATTACCTTTGATTGTAACCACATATGTGAGTTTCGGCCAACCATCTAGTGCTTTATAAGTGGCCGAACAATGCTTGTACCAAGGTTAGACATTTCATGAAATTAATAAAAGTTGTGAGTTTTTCTCTCAATTTTAGTTCTTTTTAGAACTTTTTCTTGACTTTCAATTCTGAATTGGATGTAATTACTTTAATACTTCGGGTTCTCAATTGTTAGATAATTGAAGGGTCCAAGTCTGTTTCGAGCAAATTTAAGATAAGGTTCAGGTTCGTTCAGTAGATTGTTCGAGTTCTTCCTTGGAATTTTGTTCAAATATGTCCGGAATGTTGCTGCCGTTGATGAATGCTTGAAGAATTTCATCTTCAACCTTCAATTCTGCCTAGAAATTTCCAGCAACTTCTTTCTCCCTTGATTCTGATTTTTCTTTCAATTTTAAGCGTTTTTACATCAAATTAACAGCCTTGTGTTATTCTTGTTGCAGAGAGATAGTTGCTTCAATCCTAGATCCGCGAATGAACGAGCAATGTTGTTTTGACCAGCAACACCTTTGTATCATAGCTCAACCAGAATTAGTTACTTTAAATGAGATGGTTGTTACAACTAAAATGGGCCAAACTGTTACAACATATTTTTAGTTGTAACTGCCTAAAGCTTTCTCTTTTCAGTTGTAACTGCCTAGAGTCTCGACTAGCCGGACGTGCGGCCTTAGGCGCTTGCGAGAGGGTATGGAGCCTGAGTAAGCCTGATGATCGAGGCGAGAATGCCTAGATTCGCGCGGAAACGAACGAACACTGAAAGGGTGACAATAAAAAAGAGAGATTTGGGGGAAGCCAGGCGAATGCCTGACGTTTTTATTTAAAGCCTCAAGAACAATTGATGAAGTAAATAATAAGGTTGGGGTAGCCTCCTTATATAGCCCCCTACAACTAATTTCCTAGTATAACTAGGATTACTCTTAATCTAATCCTTTAGGGAGTAATACTCCTTATCCTCCAAAGATTCGTACTCCTTAACCTCTAAGGATTCATCAAGTCAGTTTGTTTATTAGGCCCAAGTCGGTAAGGAGGGCCTGTCCGTCCTCCGGTTGTGCGGGTTGATTCCTTGATGTGCGTAGAGCCCATGTGCGGCCTCCTGGTGCACGTTTGGCCTGACTCCTTAGTCCGCACGTCTTGTCCTTTGGTTCGCACACTCAGCCCTGTGGTGTGCAGACACGTCTTTTTGGTGTGTGGGCTCGGTTCTCTCGCGTCGCGTCAGACCGAGACCCTTGGTTGCTTTCCCTCGGGGTGTACAGGTTTCGGCCCTAGTGTCCTCTCCTGTCCTCGACCCCTTTGTGCGCGTGTGCGACCCATGGTGCGGGTGCACGTCCCCGTGATGTATGGTCATGGCCCTCTTGATTAGCCCCGAGCTAGGTCCCTCGGGAGCTGCCCCTTGGTGATCACGCACTTGGCTCCTAGGTGCGTGGCTCCGTCTCTTCGGTGTGCCCTGCTCTCTAGTGTAGTGGTCTGGTGCTTCGGATTCGGGGTGATGAATGTTGGGATCGAGCTTCTTGGCCCCTTGGTGTGTGACTCGATCATCCCTTAAAATTTGGCCCGTAGCATTCTCCCCCACTGGTTCTAGCGACGCCCTCGTCGCTCGACTAAGATGGCATCAACTTACTTGGTTTTTGATATGCCATACGGCCTTAGCTGGCTCCCAACTCCCTTTGCTGTTGGGAAGTCCTTTCCATAGGACGAAATATTCATGCATCGGCTAATGTCTCGGTCGTTGAATGTCCCGGTCGTTTAATAAATTAAATAAAAATAGAAAAAACCCTCCAATAAGGTTGTGACAACCTAATTAAAAATTTAATTTATTTTATTAGATTAAAATTAAAATCAAATTGATAGATTGTATAAATATATAAGACCAAATGTGTAATTATACCAATTTTTTAATAGTCTCGTCAACTTTTCTCTTTTTTTAACGGTTGATGGCTTAATTGAAACCATTTAAATAGTTAAGTGGTATAGTTACTAAAATTAAAAATATAATGGTCAAATTAACACCAACCTTATAATTTGGTGGTCACTAGTGTAGTTTACCCTTATTTTTATTGATAATAATATTATACACGTACGTTATTTTATTCTTGGAAAGTTGGAATAGTCAAATGGAAAAAAAACCTTCTTTCCGTCAACTTTATTAATTAAAAAGGTAGAAGAAATTCTGAGAAACATGAAGATATAAAATTGATGCATGTAGTTTGATAGGTTGATTCCTTGGTCATTTTATGAATAATAAAAGTCTAAAAATGAAGAGAGCATCAGCCATGGGGGCCACCATTATTATCATTATCTCAGTAGTCCGAACAAGAGTGCCTAGATTCCCAGGTCAGTTAGCTCCTCTTGTTTTTGTCCCTTTTCATCTTTATTTTAATTTGGTTCAGCCCTTCTCTTTCGCTCTCCATACCCACCTCTTCACTCCACCGTTTAGCCGCGTTTCCTTTGTCCCCTGAAGAAAACCTTGAGATGGCAACTGCAGTTAAAGCGAATCCTCATCAAGCACGGAAATACCTACAGAATCAAGCGGTAATTTGCAGCTACAAATGGAGTTTGGGCAGTTTCATGAGCTTCAAAAGGGGTGTGTTTAAGTTTAACCAAGGTGTGCAAGGGAAAGTGGTGAGGGGGAAAATGGGAGCAAGATCGGTTACTAATGGCTGCTTGGGGAAGTTTGATGATGCGGCGGAGGAAGACAAGAGGTTCGTGGAAGCCTTGAGGGAGGCTCAGTCGTACGTTTATTTGCACCGAGGAAACACGTTTGTCTTGCTCTTGTCACCCCAAATTGTCGCCACTTCTTACCTGGATTCCATTCTCAAGGTATCTCAATGCCTCTCTCTCTATTTTTTTTTTTCAATTAAAACAATTAGTTCAAGAATTTGGTTACTTTTTATCACCTTAGTGTTTATGTTTTGTTACTAAAATTAATTTTTATAATACGTTTTGTCAAAAAAATATATAATACAAATTAATCATTACTCTAATACCGTCTGTTTATAACAGAAGTTCGTTCTTTCTATTATAAACAAATGATGTTAGAATAAAGCATTAATTTGTGTTATAGAGGTTAAGTTCAGAAAAAAAAAGTAAAGATTAAATGAAAATAATAATTAAATTTTGGGTTAAATGATAGCTTTATCTCTAAAATATAAAAAATACTCATGTGCATATTTTTTTAATAATTTATTGTATCACGTGAGTTAAAAACATTTAAAAAATGACAGAGAAATAAACCCTTTTTAAAACTAAAATTGCTAATAAAACAATTCACATCTAAATATATTGATAATCCATTGAAAATGAATTTTTATTTTAGTTGTGTTTTTAGGTTATTACGCATAAGTAATTATTTGATGTACTGGTGAGATTTTTTTTATAAATGGGTTTTTAAAATTGTTATCTAAAGCTGCTATGTATTTCTTTTAGACTTTAAACTCTAAAATTTAAATTATAAACTTTAAATTATAAAATTTTAAAATATAACAACAAACACTAAAATTTTTACTCTAAATCTTAATCTTAATCTTTAAACTTTCATAATTAGACGCATATGCAAAATATAAAATATTGCTAATATATTTTTGGATAGTCCGTTTCTATGTTTCCTTTGCATATGCTATTGGATATACTATCCCAACTATTCCCAAGTTAATAGCAATAATGGAATGGTAGGGGGGCATCAACTGGTGGACCGATGTCAATTTGTCGACCAACGCCGGCCCCATATGGGGACGAGTCATGAGGAAATATCAAAGTTTCATTCAAACTGAAACCTTTCAAAAATACTACTATTTTAAGCAGAACAAAATTAATGTTTCGTCTCTTTAAGTACACAGTTTTATTTTATAATTTGTCCATCCTTGCCGACTACCATTTTTTTAAAACAAAAAGCAGGCTTTATTGAACATAGAACAAAATATAATAAATATATTTTATTTGAATTTTAATTATAAATTGAATAGATAATAAAATAGTATTTGTTTTTTTTTAGGATCGAATGTTCGCCAACTTATTATTATTATTACAAATATATATATATATATATATAAATTCCAATTTCGTATTTCATAAATTAATTACTCCACAATTCAGCCTAGGCCCCACATTTTCAACGTGTCATAATCAGCACTATTTTCCTTGGTTTCTTTATGTTCTGCTTTCTATTTCAACGAAAGAAAAAAAGGTTTAAACTACTGCGCTATAGACCAAACTATTGAGGGCCGCCACAATGGCCGCCTCATGTTCAACCGCTCGCGCTTCTCTCTTCCTTCCCGCTCCTACCAAACTCTTCTCTTCCCGCCACGCCTTCCGAACCGATGTCGTCACACTGAAACCCGACTCGAGGTGCCGGACTCAGTATCTTAAACTCGAACCCAGGTCCCTGCGAGGCGGTTCCGTTAAGCGCAATGTGATTAACGAAAATGATAGCGTGGTGAACGAACCTTACAACTCAGTAGATGATAAGCAGTTCGTTCGGTGGTTCCGTGAGGCTTGGCCTTATCTTTGGGCTCACCGTGGCGGCACTTTCGTTGTTATTATTTCCGGCGAAATCGTCGCTTCCCCCCTTTTGGACACCATTTTAAAGGCAAAAAATAATTAAACTGGTAAAATCTTTTAGATGTTTTATCGTCATGTTTTTTTTTAACATTTTATTTTCAATTTGCAGGATATTGCGTTTCTGCATCATCTAGGAATCAGATTTGTTATTGTTCCGGGAACTCACGTGCAAATCGACAGGCTATTAGCTGAACGAGGTGATCCCAACAAAACACAGACATCGTGTTACTCTTATTTCACTTGGTCTCATAGAAATGATCATTTTAGTATGTTTATTACTTGAGTTTACTTGAATACTTGTTCTATTATTTGTCTTTATTATTAGAATCCTAGCAAAGTTCTGAATCTTTGGGAATTCATTGTTTATATAATTTTAACTATGAATAAAAATCTTTGTTTACAAATAAGTAGATTAGTAATAATTAAAATGAGCCACGGAAATTTGCAGGGCATGAACCGAAGTATTATGGTAGATATAGAATAACGGACTCTGAATCTCTAGCTGCTGCAACAGAAGCGGCAGGAGGGATTCGCCTAATGATAGAGGCAAAACTTTCTCCCGGTCCCTCCATATGTAATATTCGTCGACACGGTGATAGCAGTCGTTGGCATGAAGTTGGTGTCAGTGTTGCTAGCGGAAACTTCCTTGCAGCCAAGGTTATAATGTTTCCGTTTTGAAAAATAAATTTTGATATGGGTTGTGCTTTTATGTGTATTAATATTCTTCTGTTTGAGATGACGGCTAAACCCTTGTGAACTGATGAGTAAGGATATATTTCTTTTACTTTAAATGAGCATATATAAATAAATATATAGAGAGAGAGAGAGCAACGGGTAGCCTGCAAAAGCGTGTTTTTGGCAGTGGCTCTGCTATTAAACGTGTTATAATTTTGCCTCTTGCTAAACACTTCTGCAGAGAAGGGGAGTTGTCGAAGGTGTTGATTATGGAGCAACTGGTGAAGTAAAGAAAGTAGATGTCGCTCGCTTGCGTGAGAGGCTTGATGGTGGTTGTATAGTAATATTAAGCAACCTGGGGTATTCTAGCTCTGGTGAAGTTTTAAATTGCAAGTATGCTGTGTAACCTTTAATGGTATTTTGTTGCAGCTTACTATCTATTTTCATCTGAAGTAAAAAACCTTTGATCTATAACTCTAAAGCAGTTTTTTTGGGGGGAAACAACATATTATACATGTATTTTAGTAGTTAAGGCAGGTCATCAAGATCGAGAACAGCCATCTTTCACATTTTACTATTTTTATCTTTATGCAATTCCTATGTAGGTTATTTTCCTCCTATACAGAGGGATCATTAGTTTAGTGTCTCAGTTTGTGCTTTTATAGGATTAACACGATGTCAAACATTAGTGGGAAAAAACCCTACTCAGGAAGTTACAATCTCTTTAGTTGTTGAATATATAGGCCCTGCATGTGTAGTCCCTTAATTTTTCACATATGTGATGTTGATTTTGAAAGCTAGTTTAACTAAAACATACTGTTGATGTGTGGCTCTGTTGAGAGCCCCTAGCGGCCTCTGCCTGGAGAAGTTCGTTTAAGTGTTGTATGCTGAGTCGAGACATCAACATCAATTATTGTCCTCGGTCGGGGGTTTGGTCTCCCTGACTTTGCCAAGAGCCCCAGAGGGCTCATAGAGTTGGGAGCGTCTCAAAGTACCTGACTAGGTAGAACTGTGGAAATTGAGGAGTTTGTGCGAGCGCGGGGGGGGGGGGGGGGGGGAGAGATAGCATATAGGTCATTCATGGGCAACCATTGGTACCACTTGAGACTTTATGGTTCATCTTGGACTAGCAGTAAAAGTTTTATTTTACTTCCCGATGATTTAAAACCCGACTGCTAATGCTTTATGTTTTCTGATTTCAGCACATATGAAGTTGCCACAGCTTGTGCATTAGCTCTTGGAGCAGATAAGCTTATTTGCATTATAGATGGCCCAATTTTGGATGAGAATGGACGCCTTATTAATTTCTTGCCTCTCCAAGAAGCAGATATGCTAATTCGTCAACGGGCCAAGCAAAGTGAGATAGCTGCTAAATATGTCAAAGCTGTTGATGAAGAAGATCTCACTAGCGTTGGACATGATACTTCAGTTGTTCACTCTTCACAAAATGGAAAGGCTCTTAACGGTACATGTAATCCTACCTTTCACAATGGTGTTGGTTTTGATAATGGCAATGGCCTATGGTCTGGAGAACAGGGCTTTGCCATTGGAGGTCAGGAGCGGCTAAGTCGAGATAATGGCTACCTTTCGGAGTTGGCTGCCGCCGCCTTTGTCTGCAGAGTAAGATCAATAGCTTGTTTGAGCTTTAGTATATTTAGATTCTTTCCTGTGTGAAAATGATATGCCAATTGTATTTTCTGCTTTATTGTCAGGGTGGCGTACAAAGAGTTCATTTGTTAGATGGCACTATTGGTGGGGTCTTATTGTTGGAACTGTTCAAAAGAGACGGGATGGGGACAATGGTGGCTAGGTATCTAATGTTCGCAGTGAACTTTTCAGTTAGCCTTATGGCAAAATAGCTATTTGCTGATAGGCATATAGTGCAAAATATGGTTAATTCCTTAACATATCTGTGTTTGCTGTGGGAATAATCAGTCTTTACATGACTAGTGGCCTATTCCGATGTTTCCGTGGGCTCTGCCAGTCAGCTGGAGTGTTAAACCTAAAATATGTGTTATATGCTACTAATTGATTATAGGTACATTTTATTTGAATTTAGTGATACTTCGGAGGACCTTCTATCACTATAACAATTTCCTTTTCCAACTTTCATGGTTTTGAGAGACGTGTTTTTCTTATTTAATTGCTGGGTCGTGCATCATGCATTGATCAATTTTGTAACATTTGACAATGGACAGACCGGAGGATTTGTTGTTCTGATATACTTTTTCCTAGGATGAGGGACCTTAGGGTAACTTCATGTGGCTGATATTTCTTAGTTTATACTAGCTGCCGTTGCTAGACTTAGTAAGTGATTAAGCTATCTTGCATTCAGTACGCTGACCTTGGAATTGCTTGTTTTTCAGTGATCTATATGAAGGGGCTAGGATGGCTATGGTGACAGATCTTACTGGAATCAAGCAAATCATACAACCTTTAGAAGAGTCTGGCACATTGGTTCGTAGGAGTGATGAAGAGGTCTATATAGCTCTTTTTGACTTTTGTTTGACCAACCTATCTCATTTATGCGTATACTTTTCAGTGTTGTGCTTGTTGGAATAATGAGACTAAAAGTTTAATCCTACTTTGCATGCTATATTTCTACCGCTTCTTGCCTGTTTTAGTTGCAAAGATCAGATTCGGTAAAGTTAGCTTTATTTCAAATCTCACTAAACAAACAAAATGGAAGGAGGAAAATGCCTTTATTCCTTTGAATTGAAGCTGACATCTGAATATTAAATTCTTGTGTCCTTTTCTTTTTGCACAGCTACTTAAGTCCCTAGAGTCATTTGTTGTTATGGAAAGAGAAGGTCAAATCATTGCTTGTGCTGCTCTATTTCCCTTTTTCAAGGACAAATGTGGAGAAGTTGCTTGTATCGCGGTTTCTCCTGAATGTCGAGGACAAGGACAAGGAGATAAATTGCTTGGTATGTTGTCGAACATCTATAACTTCATTGTTTATGCCATATTAGACCCGATCATGCCACGTTACTTATTCTGGTGTAAGCTGAAACAGATGCAATGCAAGAACTTGTCATTTCAAAACTATTGGAAGCATATTTACACAATCGAAAAGAATAATTTTAGGAAGGCACACCATGTATTTTGGCTGCTAGATTGTTTATAAAACATTTGTCTTTAATTTCATTTCCCACTATCTAACTATAAAATGATGCTCAACCTGATCCGATGATTTTTGTTTCTCTGACCACTTCAATATGATATTTGTTTGTGATCTACCAATCTTATCATTCCTAATATCAATTAAATATGTGCAGATTACATCGAGAAGAAGGCATCTTCTCTCGGATTGGATATGCTTTTCCTGCTAACAACCCGCACTGCTGACTGGTTTGTATTTTCAAGCATTCGATAATTTTCATGCACCATTTAATGATAATTTTTGAACTTTTTGGTCAACATACCATCTTAGATAGAGAGTTGAATCGCCTTGTAATGCCTTTTCGGTATTTCAGCCATTATTTATGTTCAGGTTACTGCATATAGAACTACACAATACTTACCAGCAGCAGTTGAACACTCGCTTCTGGTTTTACAGGTTTGTAAGGCGCGGCTTCAGAGAATGCACAATTGACACAATACCGGAAGAAAGGAGGAAAAAGATTAATCTATCCCGTAACTCCAAGTATTACACGAAGAAATTGATACCAGATCGAAGTGGAATTACAGCTGATAGAGCATTTAAATGAAGCCTGCAACCGATGAGTACCTGTTTAGTCGGAGAAGATGATGCAACTTCATCAATCCGTTTACTGCAATTTACATGTTGAGCAGAGGTTTATTTGATTTTCTATGCATCAGGTTTCTGTCATGAACGTAATCTATGATTGCCATGAAAACATCTTTGTTGTATTAGTAGTCGACAATCGACATAATCTGCGTAGGCGAATTGTAATTAATTTTGTGCCTCGAAATGTGGTAAATAAGTTTACTTAAAACAGTGTTTCCAATTTGTTGTTAAAATTATTGTAATTAATTTAGTGCCTCGATATAAATGCAGTGACATAGCTACCTCAAATTTATTTTTCCTTAAATTTATATAGTAAATTTTAAAAAAATTATGGATTAATTATAAATTATTTTCTCATTTTCACAAATTATATTTTGTCTTCTCGAACCGATATTTTGATTTTTTTATGTTAAAAGTTGTTTTTCCATTGACATTATTCCTGAACGTTTTAACACTGTACTTATAATTATTTATTTATTTAATTTTTCAAAATACAACTTCTCGATAAAATGTTTCTTCTTCACTCACGTAATGAATGCCATAGGACTAATTAACACGTGTTAGATAGAATACTAAAATCTATTGTACTCTTAAATAGAGATCTAAGACTTGAATATTATAACAATATTATTAGAAAAAAAAAACAATCACAACAATAAATATAAAACATGACATGAATGTAAATACGAAAAATATGTATTTAAATGTAGAATTTTTTCTTCTTGTAACAATTGTGAAATTAAAAGTAACATTTTAAAATTAACATTAATGTATTAAAATATTGTAGTTTTAATTAGTATGTTTGTCTAAATAATCAAACAAAAAAAGTATAAGGGTAAACTATATCAGATACTACTAAACTATGGGTTGAGTATCGATTATACCACTAAGCTAAAAATCAATATTATTTTAGTACTAAATTTTAGTTTAAGCTTCAATTATACCATTAGGTCATTAAAATTGATGACATGGACGAACTTTGATGGTCTATGTGCGATGACGTGGAGAAATTCTAACGATCCAATAGTATAATTGAAGTCTAAACTGAAGTTCAGTGTTAAAACAATATTAATTTTTTAATTTAATGATATTATTAATACTAAACTTAAAATTTAATGGTATCTATTGTAGTTTCTGCAAAATATAATATAACAACAATTAAAGTTTGGAAAAACTACCCACTGACCACCAAACAAATTGTGGATACCTATTTGGATCACTGAACTATAGAAATCGTCAATCAGATCACCAAACTTATAAAATCAACCTATTTTGACCACTGCCATTAAAAACATAACGGTGGAGTGACGAAATTGCCACGTGGAAATTGATGGAAAAATTTAAAAATTATACATTTGGTCCATGTTATTTACACATTCTTTCAATTTAGTCCTAATTTTAAATTAATAAAATATTTAATTAAGTAGTGACAGATGTTAACACCTTATTTGAGGACCAATTGCACTCACCAAGAATTGAACCTAGGTCTCTAAAGGTAAAGCCAATAGCTTTGTCACTACACCAAGCACAACTTTGTGCTATAATTCTCCAGATATAATATATATATCTTATTAGTTTCTACATTTATAAGCCAAAAGCTCAAACCTTAAACACTAATTTCACATATATAAATCCTAAACCCTAAATATTTAAAATTAATTTCACGCTAAATATTTTAAATTAAACCCAAACCCTAAAAATTTCAAATTAATTTGACGCTAAATATTTTAAATTAAACCCTAAACCCCAAACCCTAGTAATTTCAAATTAATTTCACGCTAAATATTTCAAATTAAGCCTTAAACCCTAAACCCTAAATATTTCAAATTAAACCCCAAACCCTAACCTTAAACCTTAAAATTTTCAAATTAACTACATGCTAAATATTTAGGGTTTAATTTGAAATATTTAGCATGAAATTAATTTACCGTGTAATTAATTTGAAAATTTTAGGGTTTAAGATTAGGGTTTGGGGTTTAATTTGAAATATTTAGCGTGAAATTAATTTGAAATATTTAGGGTTTAGGGTTTAAGGCTTAATTTGAAATATTTAGCGTGAAATGAATTTGAAATTTTTAGGGTTTGGGGTTTAGGGTTTAATTTAAAATATTTAGCGTTGAATTAATTTGAAATTTTTAGAGTTTGGGGTTTAATTTGAAATATTTAGCGTGAAATTAATTTGAAATATTTAGGGTTAGAGTTTAGGATTTAGGATTTATATATGTGAAATTAGTGTTTAAGGTTTGAGCTTTTGGCTTATAAATGTAGAAACCAATAAGAGATATATATTATATCTGGAGAATTATAACACAAAGTTGTACTTGGTGTAGTGGCAAAGTCATTGGCTTTACCCTTAATGACCCTGGTTCAAATCTTGGTGAGCGTAGTTAGAGAAAACCTTAATAAGGTGTTAACACGTGTCACCACTTAATTAAATAATTTATTATTTTATTAATTTAAAATTAGGACTAAATTGAAAGAATGTATAAATAACATGGACCAAATGTGTAATTTTTAAAATTTTCCATCAATTGTCACGTATCAGTTCCGTCACTCCACCGTTAGGTTTTTAACGACGCTGGTCAAAATAAGTTGATTTTATAAGTTTAATGGTCTGATTGACGATTTCTATAGTTCGGCGATCTAAATAGATATCCCAATTTATTTGGTGGTGGGGTAATTTATTATTTTATTAATTTAAAATTAGGACTAAATTGAAAGAATGTATAAATAACATGGACCAAATGTGTAATTTTTAAAATTTTCCATCAATTGTCACGTAGCAGTTCTGTAACACCCGTGTTTCGGGCCTAGGAATTAGCCGAGTATTAGTTCGGGTCAAATAAAACTTAATTAAAACGATTCAATTTCAAATAATGGTCTAATTGAGTTTTAATATGAAGGGAGGGACCTATGTTGCTATTTACCCAAGTTTTAAATAAAGCAAGACCACTTTATTGTAAAGTTGTCTTCCTCCCTCATTCTTCCCCCTTTTCACATTTGAAAGCCCCCACCATTTCTAAAACCTTTCAAGCTTTGAGTTACTATTCCATTTATTTTAGCACCCGATTTCAACACCATTTTAAGAGGTAATTATATTTTCTTAACCTCCTCTTCAACCTCTACTTGTATATTATCTTAAATTTCGAAAATATGGGTTTTGAGAAATTAGGGTTCATATGGAAATTTGGGGTTTTAATGGGGTTTTTCGATTTGTTTTGATAAATTAGGTTAGGGTTTTGTTTAAACATGATGAAATACACCATATATGTTAATTTGGTTAATTTTGGATGAAAATTCGTAGTATGGTCTTAAGGCTAGTTTTAAGGTTGTAAAACTTGAGTTTTTGGTGGGTTTTATGTTGAAAATGATGGGCTGTTGGTCTACCTATGGTATGAGGGTGTTTTGGGATGTTTTGGAAGTCATTTGGATGTTTGGAAATTGATTTTTCAGCAAGCCTTTGGGGGAGCACGAAAATTGGGGTTTTAGGATGTTATGTGGTTTGGAAAATTGTGGAAATGGGTTGTGATTTGCAAAGTAGATGGATGATTGAATTAGCATTGAATTGGGAAGTAATGTAAGTGTTTTGTTTGACTTGAAGCAAGAGGAAACGTGGAAGAGACTTTGGGACCGAATCCGGGAAATTGAAGATGATTGCTTGCTTGGCTTGGAGCTTGGAAGCTTAGGTGAGTGGTTAAATATTTTCAAATTGGTTTTGAGTATTTGGTTCAAGCATGTGAACCTAGGATGGGCTTGGTAAACCCACCTAGAGTTGGGATTAGAGTGGTAGCCTAATCCCAAGCTTTGATTAGAGACTTTGGTTGCACTTTTTAATGGTTGTATATGCCTCGTATTAATTTGGGATGGTGTTGATTACGTATATGTTGTATACATGTATGTTGGGGCATGTTTGATGTATTGTTATATGCATGTTGATGATAGATATGATATGGTTATACACATGTGTAAACTATAATGTGATATGGTTGTTAATGTTGTACATGTGGTTTTGACATGTGAAATGATGTTATGAGATGATTGTATGATCCGAGGATCATGGTGAGTACATGCTAGGCATGGAAATGTGGTTTGTACATGATGGTAAGTCATTGTGAGTACGTGCTAAGCACGGAAGTGTTATGAATTGACATTATGAATGATTAATGAAATGTGTAGTATTGGCACTAGTATGCTTGGGTACAAATGATCGATCATTAGGATGTTAGTGTGTACACATGAGTCAAAAGTCGCGCGTGGCCTTGGTGGCGTTGAGTCACCAAGGAAGAGTACGGGTTCGCCCGGAAATTGTATTTATATTAGCCGGTGATGAGTGGAATCCCATCGACGGGGCGTGAGGATGAGTGGAATCCCCTCCGCGTGAACGGTGATGAGTGGAATCCCACCGTCAGGTAATGGTTGAGTTGTTGGATGTGAGTTCCAACAGTTATCCGCGTATTCGAGTCATAGCTAAGTGCCAATACAGATTGTAGTTTATGTTGCCAATATGGGGTTAATTGTGAACCAATGTGTTTTGGGATTTGTTGCTAACATGGTGTAATATATGTGATCTCATATGTTGTGGATTTAAACATGTTGAGCATGACATGGCAATGAATATATGTTCATGCATCATCTATATTTATGGCTCGCGTGGATCGGAGGTAAGACCATGCATTTTATCTTGGTTGTAGCTCGTGCTTGGACCCTGCATTGTCGAGGTTTGTTTTTAAAGAGCTTACCCTCACTAAGCTTTTATGCTTACGCTCTCTTTTGTTCGACAATGCAGATAAATAGCTTGTGGGTGGCAAAGGCAAGGAAAGGTCTCCAAGTGTTGCTTTTGGTGAGCTCAATGTATGAGTTTTAAGTAATAGATTGTAATAGTTAAGCAATGGGATAGGTGTTGTTGATTTGAGTTTGATGTATGTCTATGGTTGACTTGGTTTGTAAGCATGTTATATCTTGCCAAATGTTTGTTTGATCGATGGCTTATGAATGCTTAAGTTGCTTGAATGGCATGTAAACTTATTTGATATGTTTGATGCGTATTGGTTCTCTTTTAATGTCTTCAAGCATGCTTGTATGAAAGGCTCTTAATGTGTAATTTGCTATGTACGAAAGATTGTCTAAATCCATGCTTGAATGTGTTTGAGTATGTTAAATCTAGGATGTATGCCTCTAGACTTGGTTTGATAGTTTTGTGTGCCTTTAGGGGTCCTATGGGACCTTCCTACTTGTTGAAATACCCTTAAATCTGAATTTCAAAAGGTTGCAGACAGCCCGCATTTCGAAACGGGCTGGGTCGTTTCGGAACGGGTAAGGCTTCAAGGACCCCGTATCGGAACGCGTTTCGATACGGCATGGCCTTTGAAACCCCTGTTCCGATACGCGTTTCGAAACGTTTTGGCTACTGGAATTCTGAGAAATTCACGAGATGAAGGTGTATCGAAACGGGTATAAGGGTTTCGAAACGGTCAAAATCTCATTGACCACGAGAAGTTGACCGTTGAGGGCGTTTCGGAACGGTTGACCACCGTTTCGATACGGCCCCTTGTAGAGGCTCTGAGACAGTTGACCTGGTCAAGGCGTTTCGATACGCCTCAAGGGTGTTTCGAAACGGCCTGTTTAAAATATTAAAAGTGGGCTGTTTAATTGCTGTTTTGGGATCGAATGTTTGTCTCATGTATTTTATTCCGTTGTTTGATCACATAGGACTTAAATGGACTTTTAGACAAGAGAAATAAAAGAAATTTTTTTTTTCTAGGGTTGCTAACCGAGGTGGGACCTTAACGGGTTTCGCTTCGGTTTTCCCCGTGTGGCCCACTCGGACCGGTCGTTCGGCCAGACCGGGACGAGGGGGTTACATTTGTTGGTATCAGAGCCTAAGGTTTCCGAGACCTTGGGCAGGTAAGTGAGGTAAGTTTAAGTTTTGAATTGATATGCACGGTGTTTGCTTGCTTTGTAAGTACGATTGCTTGTTTAAAAGCATGTTGTTTGTTATCCGTGTATGTTGTGATGAAGGATTGATTGATTGAGAATGCCTGATGTTTGATAGTACGCTTATGTTTACTTGTTTAGCAAGTAAGCCTTGTTATACGCTTGGTTGAACATGTATGTGTTTTTATTTGTTTGAAACGTGTTTAGTAGAGTCCCATTGCTACTATTACATCAAAAAAAGAGATTTTTTTTTAAGTGAGGGGAACATACTTGAGCCACTTGGAAGCCTTGCCTTGCTAACCCAATCTTGTATGTTTTACTGTTGATATTGTTGTTGATTTAATTGCTTTTCGGTAAGTAGAAGTCGTAGTTTTTGAAAGGGTGAACGATGTTGAGGGAGTCCATCACCTCAGTTAGAGATGTATGGTTGTACCGGAACTGAGGTACAATTTGTCCGTTTGAGACAGTGTGTATGTGGGTTGATTCATGTGGATGAGGGACAGTGTGATCAACTCTGGCATTGGTTGGTAAGAAGAAGTGAAGGCATAGGAGTGGGAGTTAAAGGGGTGTCGATGTTTTAACAGATGAGCCCTTGGTACAGTATTAAGTTGTTTCCTCCAGTTGATTTTGAATCCGTATTTCTGTACATTATTTGCAAGCCTGCAAGTTTGAATATGCCCGGTGAAGTGTTAGAGGTAGGTGCGAGCACCTTGGTTCTTTTAGCGAGATCAAGGTAGGGGTCTCGTGTGAGTAATCTGAAATTCAGAAGTGTTAGTTGGTGACCGTTAGGGTTCAGCCTATGATTTTGATGCAAGACAACCGATCAGTATCCGCGTATGGGAATCCATTTGTGTGTTTGGGGCCAGTGTGCGTCTGGGTGGTTTTCCAGTATGGTTGTCTGTGTGTGCTCAGAACTGCGTTTTTGAAGTTTTGAAATGCTCTAAGAACAGTTTAGAAGAGTTAGATTTTGTTGAAGAACCAGTCTGAAAACAAGAGAACCGAAGACTATCAAATATGTACATGTGAAGTTGCAATTTCTGCGGATTCGTCTTTGGTGTGGGAGCATGTAAGGAAGCTAGATGTCTCTGTTGAGATTTTAGACTTAGGGACACTTGTGACTAGCCTTTGGGAGATAGTAGTGATCAGAAAGATGTACAGAAGATGTTCGTTGGTGGTTCAGAGTTACTAGTTTCTAGTAGATGTGAAGTGATCGTCTTCCTACGGTTTTGATGTACCTTTTGTCAAGGTTTGGCTTGAAGAGCATAGAGTTAGTGTATACGTTGAGACAAAGAGAGAGTTGCTTTGAAGACGCAGATTTTTGTGAGACTGTAGTGGTAAGTGAGGATGTGAACTTCTTGTTGAATGTTAATCCAGTTTAGAGATCAAAGGTCGATTGAGTTTAGTTGGTAGGCTTGCCTAGCAAGCGTGACGAATTTGATTTTGAATGAAGATTTGACCACAGAATACTAAATTAGTTTGTGTTTACCTAGAAGTGTTTGGAAGATTCACCCAGTTTGTCTCTTGATAGAGAAGAAGAGTTTGTTATTGAGACCGTCTCCGAGGTTGCTCAGTTTTGTTGTTCTATAACTTATGAATTCCGGAAGAATTGAGAATGTTGAAGAATTAACTTCGAGACTTGTTAGACCTTAGATTCATTAGGCCTAGTGCAATCTGTGAAGAAGAAGGAGTGACAGCACGAGAATGTATATAGATTTCAGATAGTTGAAACAAGTGACAGTGAATGATTAACGTCCGTTTCTGAGTGTCAGTGATTAGTTGTTCAGTAGTGTGTGCTTCAGTCTTTCGAAGATTAATTTGAGATCCGTTTATTACCAGTTGAAAGTGAGAAAATTTGAAGTACCGAAGACAACTTTTGAGGCAAGATGTGACCGTTTTGAGTTCCGAGTTATGCTGTTTTGTTGGACTAGTGTGTTGGTTACTTTTATAGAGATGTTGAACAGAATATTTTCCTAAGCTTTCTGATCAGTTTGTAGTAGTCCTCATAGATGATACCTGAGTATATTCAAGTACCGAAGAAGACCATGACAAGCTTTAGAGTTAGTATTGTAGATTCTATTAGAGAATCAGTTGGATGCCAAGTTGAGCCAACGTGAACTCCGAGATTAACGAAGATCTCCTCCTAGGACATGTAGATCAGCCGAGCGTGTTAGAGTAAATCCCAAGTAGACAAAAGAAGATATGAGTTGGAAGAAATTGAAGACTGTGACAGATATCTATAGTTCCTAGGTCTAGCATTGTTACTTTCGAAGAATTGTAAATAGTGTTTGAAGACAGTTGCTCCATTGATAGATTGCTACAGAAGAATGTCCAGTTGTGTGGTTAGATGCGAGACAACGAGCCCTTGAGAAATTGAAGGAGACTTTGAAGAGAGCTTCGACCTTGAATCAACTTATGTCAGAGAAAGAGTTGTGAACCACAATGATGCATTACATGTAGAGTTAGGTTGTGTGCTTATGCAAGACAGAAGATTGTGGCTTGTTCATCAAGATAGTTGGAAGACCGTGAGAAGAGTTATTTGATATGAGACATAGAGTTAATTACAGTTGTATTTGCTTCGAAGACTTAGAGACAAAGCTTGTATAGTAAGGAGTGCACAGTGTGTATGTACGTATTATCCGAACTTGAATGGTTAGACAACTTAGGAAGGGTTGAAACTTGAACAACATAAAGTGTTAGAACTGCTTGAAGACTGTAATATCAAGATTGAGTACCATCCGAAGATAGTCAACGTAGTGACCGATGTTCCGAGTTGTAATTGCTGATAGATTAGTAGTTCAGTTGCGAGTTGTATTTGCTGAATTCAGTTACCGAATGACAGTATTCTTGTGGCCGAGTTTCGTGTTGAACCTACATTGAGTCAGAATGCTTGAAGAGAAACAGTTGCAAGACAGATTCGTGGCACCTCACGTGCAAGACATTGTGGAAGGAAGACCGTCATAATACAGTTTCAGAGATGATAGAATTTTGCATTTCAGAGACAGAATAATTGTACTGATTGGCATAGTGTTATGAGACATATTGTTTTGGCCGAAGCACACGGTATTTCTTTTGATTTGCATCTGAGTTGTATGAAGACGTATTGCGGGTTGAAGATGAATACTTCTAGATTGAGTTGATGAAAAATGTGGTCCTGTATGAGAGTAAGTGCGTGAACTGTCAGTATGTTGAGACCGAGCGTCAGTTTTCTTCTAGTTGCTACATTCGCGGAAGATTTTTAATGGAAGCGAGTAATAGAGATTCGAGATTTCAACTAGATTATTCTTGAAGACATTTGTATAGTGTTTGGTTACCGGTCGAAGTCAGATGGTCAGTTAGAGGAAGTTATGAGTCAAGTGTACAAACAGTGTTGTATGAGATTGTGAATCGGGCTAATTCTGTTGTCTGTTTGTTGCAGTTGCCACCAGAGTTAGAAAATGGGTTTGTGATGTGTAATGTGTATCTGTGATTCGAAAGTGTGAGTCAGATCTGTTTCGTGCTATGTTTGTTGAAGAGATTGAGTTGAGTTTGAAATTGCGTGCAACAGAGGATCAGTCGAGATCTTAGCATCAGAGATCTATAGTTGTGTGGTAAGTCTTTCGAGTTGGTTAGTATGTTGAGGTGAGAGAGGAATGTGTGGAGGTGCATGTTTCAGTGGCCCTCCGTGATCGATGAATTTCGGGGACGAAATTTCCTTAAGTGGGGGAGAGCTGTAACACCCGTGTTTCGGGCCTAGGAGTTAGCGGAGTATTAGTTCGGGTCAAATAAAACTTAATTAAAACGATTCAATTTCAAATAATGGTCTAATTGAGTTTTAATATGAAGGGAGGGACCTATGTTGCTATTTACCCAAGTTTTAAATAAAGCAAGACCACTTTATTGTAAAGTTGTCTTCCTCCCTCATTCTTCCCCCTTTTCACATTTGAAAGCCCCCACCATTTCTAAAACCTTTCAAGCTTTGAGTTACTATTCCATTTATTTTAGCACCCGATTTCAACACCATTTTAAGAGGTAATTATATTTTCTTAACCTCCTCTTCAACCTCTACTTGTATATTGTCTTAAATTTCGAAAATATGGGTTTTGAGAAATTAGGGTTCATATGGAAATTTGGGGTTTTAATGGGGTTTTTCGATTTGTTTTGATAAATTAGGTTAGGGTTTTGTTTAAGCATGATGAAATACACCATATATGTTAATTTGGTTAATTTTGGATGAAAATTCGTAGTATGGTCTTAAGGCTAGTTTTAAGGTTGTAAAACTTGAGTTTTTGGTGGGTTTTATGTTGAAAATGATGGGCTGTTGGTCTACCTATGGTATGAGGGTGTTTTGGGATGTTTTGGAAGTCATTTGGATGTTTGGAAATTGATTTTTCAGCAAGCCTTTGGGGGAGCACGAAAATTGGGGTTTTAGGATGTTATGTGGTTTGGAAAATTGTGGAAATGGGTTGTGATTTGCAAAGTAGATGGATGATTGAATTAGCATTGAATTAGGAAGTAATGTAAGTGTTTTGTTTGACTTGAAGCAAGAGGAAACGTGGAAGAGACTTTGGGACCGAATCCGGGAAATTGAAGATGATTGCTTGCTTGGCTTGGAGCTTGGAAGCTTAGGTGAGTGGTTAAATATTTTCAAATTGGTTTTGAGTATTTGGTTCAAGCATGTGAACCTAGGATGGGCTTGGTAAACCCACCTAGAGTTGGGATTAGAGTGGTAGCCTAATCCCAAGCTTTGATTAGAGACTTTGGTTGCACTTTTTAATGGTTGTATATGTCTCGTATTAATTTGGGATGGTGTTGATTACGTATATGTTGTATACATGTATGTTGGGGCATGTTTGATGTATTGTTATATGCATGTTGATGATAGATATGATATGATTATACACATGTGTAAACTATAATGTGATATGGTTGTTAATGTTGTACATGTGGTTTTGACATGTGAAATGATGTTATGAGATGATTGTATGATCCGAGGATCATGGTGAGTACATGCTAGGCATGGAAATGTGGTTTGTACATGATGGTAAGTCATGGTGAGTACGTGCTAAGCACGGAAGTGTTATGAATTGACATTATGAATGATTAATGAAATGTGTAGTATTGGCACTAGTATGCTTGGGTACAAATGATCGATCATTAGGATGTTAGTGTGTACACATGAGTCAAAAGTCGCGTGTGGCCTTGGTGGCGTTGAGTCACCAAGGAGGAGTACGGGTTCGCCCGGAAATTGTATTTATATTAGTCGGTGATGAGTGGAATCCCATCGACGGGGCGTGAGGATGAGTGGAATCCCCTCCGCGTGAACGGTGATGAGTGGAATCCCACCGTCAGGTAATGGTTGAGTTGTTGGATGTGAGTTCCAACGGTTATCCGCGTATTCGAGTCATAGCTAAGTGCCAATACAGATTGTAGTTTATGTTGCCAATATGGGGTTAATTGTGAACCAATGTGTTTTGGGATGTGTTGCTAACATGGTGTAATATATGTGATCTCATATGTTGTGGATTTAAACATGTTGAGCATGACATGGCAATGAATATATGTTCATGCATCATCTATATTTATGGCTCGCGTGGATCGGAGGTAAGACCATGCATTTTATCTTGGTTGTAGCTCGTGCTTGGACCCTGCATTGTCGAGGTTTGTTTTTAAAGAGCTTACCCTCACTAAGCTTTTATGCTTACGCTCTCTTTTGTTCGAAAATGCAGATAAATAGCTTGTGGGTGGCAAAGGCAAGGAAAGGTCTCCAAGTGTTGCTTTTGATGAGCTCAATGTATGAGTTTTAAGTAATAGATTGTAATAGTTAAGCAATGGGATAGGTGTTGTTGATTTGAGTTTGATGTATGTCTATGGTTGACTTGGTTTGTAAGCATGTTATATCTTGCCAAATGTTTGTTTGATCGATGGCTTATGAATGCTTAAGTTGCTTGAATGGCATGTAAACTTATTTGATATGTTTGATGCGTATTGGTTCTCTTTTAATGTCTTCAAGCATGCTTGTATGAAAGGCTCTTAATGTGTAATTTGCTATGTACGAAAGATTGTCTAAATCCATGCTTGAATGTGTTTGAGTATGTTAAATCTAGGATGTATGCCTCTAGACTTGGTTTGATGGTTTTGTGTGCCTTTAGGGGTCCTATGGGACCTTCCTACTTGTTGAAATACCCTTAAATCTGAATTTCAAAAGGTTGCAGACAGCCCGCATTTCGAAACGGGCTGGGTCGTTTCGGAACGGGTAAGGCTTCAAGGACCCCGTATCGGAACGTGTTTCGATACGGCATGGCCTTTGAAACCCCTGTTCCGATACGCGTTTCGGAACGTTTTGGCTACTGGAATTCTGAGAAATTCACGAGATGAAGGTGTATCGAAACGGGTATAAGGGTTTCGAAACGGTCAAAATCTCGTTGACCACGAGAAGTTGACCGTTGAGGGCGTTTCGGAACGGTTGACCACCGTTTCGATACGGCCCCTTGTAGAGGCTCTGGGACAGTTGACCTGGTCAAGGCGTTTCGATACGCCTCAAGGGTGTTTCGAAACGGCCTGTTTAAAATATTAAAAGTGGGCTGTTTAATTGCTGTTTTGGGATCGAATGTTTGTCTCATGTATTTTATTCCGTTGTTTGATCACATAGGACTTAAATGGACTTTTAGACAAGAGAAATAAAAGAAAATTTTTTTTCTAGGGTTGCTAACCGAGGTGGGACCTTAACGGGTTTCGCTTCGGTTTTCCCCGTGTGGCCCACTCGGACCGGTCGTCCGGCCAGACCGGGACGAGGGGGTTACAAGTTCTGTCACTCCACCGTTAGGTTTTTAACGACGCTGGTCAAAATAAGTTGATTTTATAAGTTTAATGGTCTGATTGACGATTTCTATAGTTCGGTGATCTAAATAGATATCCCAATTTATTTGGTGGTGGGGTAGTTTTCCCTTAAAGTTTTAATTATGTTAGTATGGAATATGGATGTTGAACATTTATGATCTCCTAGCTAGGTTCTAGTGCATTTTTACACGCATAACCCATCGGTGTAGGGGTTAATTATGGTATAAAATAGCCTTTTTAATATAAGGTATACAATTTAATTTTTGGTAAACTATTTCAGTGACCACACAACTATGGGTCGCGACCTGTTTTGGCCACTTAATTAAAAAAATCAAAATTCGACCATCTAATTATTTAAATAGATCTACTTTGACCACGACCGTTAAAATTTAGCAGAAAGGTGACGTGGCCGTAAAATTAACCAAGGAGTGCTTAGCATGAAGTTTGAACTCACAACCTTTTGGGGAAAACCCATTCTTTTACCACTACACCAACCTGCTATTTATTATATGAATTGCACCATTTAATATATATCTTCTAATGCAGTAAATGCTAGGAAATTAAGAAATAAAAAATGGTTGTAAGGGGACTCGAATCTAAATCACTTAGGATGTGTAAAACTATACGAACCACTTAATCAGTTCAAATAATTAATTTAAATACAAACATATTTAAAATACGAATATATTTTAAATATAAAATACGAATATATTTAAAATACGAACATATTTGAACTACGAATATATTTAAAATACAAGCATGAGGTTTTTCCCGAGAGGTTGTGGGGTTCCACGCCAAGCATTGTTAATTAATTTTATAATTTATTAAAATTAAAATTAGGACTAAATTAATATAATAAAGAACTAACAAAGACCAAATGTGTAATTATACAAATTTTACTTAACGGTCACGCCACCTTTCTATTAGATTTTAACAGCCGATGGTCAAAATAGGTCTATTTAAATAGTTGGATGATCGAATTTTGATTTTTTTTAATTGAATGGTCAAAACAGGTCGCGACCATAGTTGAGTGCTCACTGGAATAATTTACCCTTTAATTTTTTTGTTGTAATAATTTAGAATTCAAAAAAAAAATTAAAATAAAACTTTTCCATTTTAGAATAATTCTATTCTACATTATTATTTTTTAGTTACTCAGATTAATTTTAATTGACCCACGTCGTAAATTTGATTTTGTTGATATTATTACCGTGAATAGGATGCAAAGGAACAAATGAAATGTAGTTTCAAAAGAATAATATTAATATATAGCCTTACAAAATAAATTATTAGTTTCTAAAAGTTAATATAAACATATAATACTTTAATAAATTAATAAAAATCATGAGAAAGGTAAACAGTATATAAAAACACGAATATCGAAGTCAAAAGAAGAATAATAAAGCTGCAGTAGACTTCAGAAAGCCAAATAATAATAATAATAATAATAATAATAATAATAATAATAATAATAATAATAATAATAATAATAATAATAATTATTGTTGGTAGTAGTAGTGAAGAAAGAAGATTTCCTGATTTCCATTTAAATATTCTTACGGACATAAAATAAAAGCAATCTCTCTTGCATGTTTTGTTTTTTCTTTTCACTCCTCTGTTTTGTAAGAAATAATTTCGCAACAAAAATCCGATGTTCCGCGCGTGATCTCTCCCTCTCTTCGCGCGTTTCTCCGATCAGGTGCTCCATTTTTCATCTTCAATTTTTCTCCTAATTTATTCGCTTTTAAATATGTAGAATTCAGTGCTTAATGTAAAAAGTTTTTTTTTAATCTTGTTCGGAATTTTCTAGATAAATCGATCCTTGATGAATTTCATCCAATTCTAAGCTTTTGATGAAAATGCATCAATCTGGTTTCTTTTGGCTTCGTTACAGTTAACGCTGGTTTTGTAGAGAAGAAACTAAACGGAATGCAATCTATTAGAATTTTAAATATTCATAATTTGTATATTTCAGGACATGCTTTTTGTTTTAGTTTGCTAGGAAGTTAAAGATTTATAATTTTGCTATCATTTATTAGCTGTGAATCTGTGATTACATGCTGTGGTGGATTGAGTCTAAATTCATGTATAATTTGAGTTAAGAGAAATGGAAACTTTTAACTGTTGTTTTATGCTTAAGAACGGGTTTAAATTTGTAAATTTTTATCTAGATTTAAACTTGATTGTATTAAGGATATTTTTCTGTTTTTGCTTCTGATCTTTCTGTATTTTACCTTTTTTGGTTAAGTTCTGAAATTTGCAACATTTGAATTTCAGAATGGTTGAGAATTGGAACCTGAGATCAATTAATTGTAAAATGTCAGCGAACTCATTCGTCGAGTAATGTCTAGGCGTTGTGTTAATGAGATTATGGCCTAAATTGGTTACATGCATTTGTTTAGCACCTATCTGTTCAATTCAATGATTTTTCTCGGTTGTCTAAACTTTATGAATAAGCACAAAAGGATATACAATTGATTAGTATTAGTGTTTGATCTTTTCGAATTTCATTTGTTTATATATTTTCATTTGTTGGGGGTTTCAGGAATTTGCTGATGGGGGCCCCTAAGCAGAAATGGACAGCAGAAGAAGAAGCTGCCCTCAAGGCAGGAGTTCTCAAGCACGGAACTGGCAAATGGCGCAATATACTTTCTGATCCTGAGTTTAGTTCGGTGCTGCGTTCACGCTCAAACGTGGATCTCAAGGTATGTATCTGAGCCTCAAGTAGGATTCATCAATCATCCTCATCACTGTAAGAGTTCTATGCTTTCTGGTTTAATGACCTAAAATTGTGGTGTTTGGACGGTCGCTATATTAATTGCATCCGGAACTTTCGAATGGGAGCTGTATGCATATTTTGGTTACCAATGTTCTGTCAGGTATAGAAGTGAAATAATGTGTAAAGTGTTAATATGACCAGGACAAATGGAGGAATATAAATGCCACAGCCATATGGGGGTCAAGGCAGAAGGCCAAGCTCGCTCTTAAAAGAAATCAGATGGCCGCTAAACATGATGATAACCATATGGCACTTATCACTATACCTCCGAGTGAAGAAGTTGTTGATCCTAATCCCCTTGCCATTTCTTGTGGAACATCAAGGGCAACTGGCTCCAAAAAATCAATTTCAAGGTTATTTTTATGTATTCTGTTATATCATATTAAACTTACATCTAGTTGAACTTCGGTATATGAGTGCCTGTCTGCCAGATATTAGAACATGAAAAGAAGCAGAAGGCAAGACATTTCCAAGGTTGATTCATTTCAAACTGGCTGTAAATGCACATATTTGGTTAGTGCTTAGATAAAGATTAGGGCTTTAGATCACTTGTTTTTAACTTATGAAACCTAAAATTATACGACCTTCGGTCATTGTTGGCCAAAACAATCTTGTGTTGAGAGCCTTACTATTCTGATTTGCACAGGCATAACAAATGCTGCTTAAGTGATATCCTCTTCATGCTTGTAGGTTGGAAAATATCTTATTAGAGGCTATCATTTGTTTGAGAGAGCCAGGTGGTTCCGACAGAGCTTCAATTGCTTTATACATAGAGGTAATTTTCTTTCTTGGATCAGTCATAAATTCTAAATACTTTTTGATTAAGTAGAGAGGTAATTACAATCCCAAGGCTAATGCCAAGATTCGAACCCATACAAGATGGGGCAACATGAGCATCCTTGACCACTCGGTCAATTAATGGATCTCCATAAATTCTAAATACTTGAACAAGGCCTTTGCTTCTTTTAATGGCTTTATATGACACCAATTTCCCTTCTGTCTTGTTCCCAAGTAAGTGTGGAACTTAGGGCTTCTGTTTCTCCTTTTTCTTGTACATTCTATGTTCAAGCGTTTAAACCTGAAGCTAGCTCAGAAACTATTGCAAATGACTTCCCTAAAACATCAAAACTAATTTGAGTGTTTTTTTTTTCATTTTAGGAGAAATATTCTGCACCGCCAAACCTCAAGAAGCTTTTGGCTACAAAATTAAAGCTGTTGGTAGCAAATGGGACATTGACAAAGGTAATTATACTGTTGATTATTCGTGTAAGACTATCTTAGAATATTATTATCTTCCTAATACATATATAAAATATTTAGCCTATGATGTAGCTTGATTTCCGGAAAAGTTAAATTCAACATTAGTGTTCCAGGTTCATAGAAAAGTCCTTATCATTTGACAGAAATGATTAGGTAATAATTTAAAGCCATTAATGTTCCTGAAAATGATACACACAGCACTTCAATATTGGATTTAAGGAAGAAAGGTGGAAAGGTTGCATCCTATTTGCATAATGGATACAATGGCATTGATATTTTTCTTCCTTACGAATTGCATGAAATATCGTGTTGGTTTTCCTGATGTACTTGTGTATTATTAGCATGTTTGCAAAGAAGATTAATTTGAATGTTCATAAGTTGGGATTGAATCATCTTTATGATGTATATATTGATAGGTAAAGCATAAGTATAGGATTGCGCCACATTCAACTATTTCCGAAGCAAGAAGAGCTCCTCTGCTTGCTTTGGAAGGAGGGCAGAAGGATTCTTCAAAAGCAGAGAAGAAGGGCATCAAAATTCTTACTAAAAGCCAAGTTGATGCAGAGTTGTCAAAAATGAAGAGCATGACTGCAGAAGAGGCTGCTGCGGCTGCCGCACGAGCAGTTGCAGAGGCGGAAGTTGCTATTGCCGAGGCTGAAAAGGCTGCAAGAGAGGCAGAGGCCGCGGAAGCTGAAGCTGAAGCAGCAAAAATTTTTGCTAAAGCATTGAAGTCTAGGATGCTAGTTACCTGGTAAATCCTTATTCTTATACATTCTTCTATTGAACAATATACATAGATCTGGAAACACGGGGTTCCTCAGAGGATGCTGTGTTGGGTGTTTAAGAGGGTTGGATCTTAACCAAGACTACAGCTAGTCCTTCTCGTGATATTTACCCCCTGCAGCTGTCTATCAACGGAATTTCACTGCAACAACTTGAAATCAGTTAAACAACTACAATGCTTTACCTCCCTATTCTTTTGGTGAATTTTGTCTTTGGTCTCAAATAATACAGCTATATATTGCGACGTGTAATGTTTTAGGATTTCCCCCCTATTTTGTGTTTCTTTTTTCTGTTTATCTTATTGATATCAGTCACAAACTTGTGCAGATGGTGTAGGACACGTCTTAGTTCGTTGCTTGGACCTTGAATCAGACTTCACATCCTGCTGGCCTGGTATATCAACTAAGATCATGTCTGTAATTGTAAATATATTAGGCTTGTAGAGTAGAAAATATGATATCAATCCATGAAGTTTTGCTTCTTTTTGGACGAACATTCGATGAGAAGCTTAGAGGTTTTTGTGATTCTATAGCTTTATCTTGAAGTAAAGGGCATATAGATATAGCAAAAGAAATAGAGATGGCACACTTGGGATATGATCTGTTCGTTTATTGGAAGTCAATCTGAATAAATTGAACTACAGTTTTGCAAGTTGGTGTTTTAGCAATGTAGTGCTATTGTTGGCTAAAGGCCTCTAGAATGACCTCTCTCTCTCTTGTTCAAAGAATGGAGTTGGAATCAATTTGATAAGGGTAAAAAAATCCTGCTTGAATTACAAATGTGATGATCCAATGTACAGTGCACGACGAGAAAACAGTAATTAAACAATATCAAGTTACAGAAAAACCAAAAGCCAAACTTCTCAAATACAGATTCATCACGAAAAGATTAAACAGAGAAAACCCTTTTCTCAGCTCTTGGATTTTGAATGCTTTACAAGCCAATCAATAACCGAGTCAATGTTGGTCGAGTTCTTGCAAGATATCATGTAGCAGCAAACTTCTCTATCAGTAATTGACTTGAGTCCCCTGCATAAGAAATATTCCATTTTATGAGAGAGTTTTTACTTTTAAGCAAAGCAGAAATACTTCAATTCTGCTGTCTAGTTAATCGAGCGAATCAAATGAATGTCTCTCTTACATTTCTTCGGTTAAAGCCGGTTTCGACAGAGCTCCTGGCTTGTCGATTTTGTTGCCTAGCACCAGAAGTGGGATGCCATTAAGCGAGGGTTTGCTCAACAAATCATGAAGCTCACTTTTTGAGATGCTCAGATTATCGGGATCAGCGGCATCCACCACATAACTGCAAGAAAATCATGTTTATTCTAATAGATATACAAAGCAGTGCATGCAATTCATATAACTGCAAGAAAAACGGATTTATTCTAATAGCAGAGAAACTTTTGTTGCCCCGGAATTGTTAAAACAAACAGAAGAAAGTTATTGCAAATAGCGAGTCTATGAAAACGAAGAAGTAGCTTCTTACACAATTGCAGAAACTGCACGGCAGTATCGTTCCCACATGCTACGAAACCTAGGTTGGCCTCCAAGATCCCATAACTTTATGGTAACATTTCCTTTTGTAACTTTCCTCATGTTGAACCCAACCTGAAAAGAAGCCTTCAGATTGCAGAAAGAAAAGGACTAAAAAAGCATTGCAGTAAGTTCACAAATCAATACAAATCTACTTAGATAATATGACTCACCGTAGGTATCATATCTTCACTATATCCACCAGTCTGGGGAAAGAAGACAAGCAACCAACTTAAAGTCAACTTGCATGATAAGATAAAAGCAAAGCATTTGTACGCCGCGACAGCATTTACAAGTGAGATTCTAATTTACTTACTGCAACAACATTTACTAACGAGGTTTTTCCAGCATTCTGAAGTCCTATTAAAGACAGCTCCATTTCCTGCTTGAAAAACAGGCTGCAAAACAACATGAATGAAAAGTGAACCTTGATGCTATGAAGGTTGAACTTTTGTACCATTTGTTTAAGATTGCTCCGAAGATATATGTGAATAAAAACTCATATAAAACCGTCTGAAAAGTATGAGAACTCCAATTTTGCTAAAAAGAAAAGCTTCCCATCAGATAAAAACACTAAACAAACCATTCCTTAAGCCTTGTAAAATCGAAACAGCATTTTCAACTTAAACTAGAATCCCAAGAATATATGGACATAAAATCAACTTTGATGATTAGTATAACTAAAATATAGCTTGTTCAAACCAGTGAAAGTGCATTCACTTCACTACCATAAGGAATACTACTTCACCTAAAGCTATGATTGAATTTCATCATAGAAATCATCAAATTTTGAACAAAGGCCTCCTTATCTGCAAGGTGATATTATCATAATCTACACCACCCTAATGAAGAAATAAAACAAAATAAGACCATTCACTCATCAAAATTGCAATAACTGTGATACTGAAACATTTCGATCCTGAATTTAACATCAAAATGTAACATTTTTAATCCTTGAAGAAGAAATTTGACTGCAGTATCAAGCAAAAGCTGGAAAATTCACTTCTTTTAGTCTAGCCCAATGTCAAACACAAAGTTAAAACTTAAAAGGGTAAAAAAAATGAAAAATTAGCTTAGATACATAAAACCCAACTCCATCTAAACCATAATTCTGAATCCAGTAGAAATAAAAAAGAGTGACATTTCAAGAAACAAAAGAAAGAGAAAATAGCATACCTTCGAAGCCAATCGAGAAAAGCTTCCCACAAACCCATATGGAAATTCAAAGAGAAACAGAAGCGAAGATCCCAATTCCCAAGCCTTCGAATTTTGTCAACAAATGACAATATAAACGGAACACGGGGAGTATTAATAGAAAAAATTGAAATAATATAATAAAAATGTAGGAATATATTAAAACATTATCAAAGTGAAAAAGAAAAGAAAAGAAAGGAATCCAAGTTGGAGTTTAAATATCGGTGGGCGGATGATGGTGATAAAAGTTACTGGTAGTATTGATGTTTAGCGAGAAATCTGAGCCGTTGAGAGTGGGTGATGATGAGAGTTATGGACGGTTTCCATTTTATTGGATGTTCTACTTACTGTTTAAAGACCGCACGTTCTGTTCGAATTCGGACCAGTGACATATTCCGTGATGGAAGTGAGAGAATTCCGGAAGAAATAGATTGACCATTTAAACATCTCGTTATTAGCGAGTGGAGTTCACGGGAGAATGTGATTGGTCGGATGAAGGGTGCTTTTAGGGATGATTGGACGTGAGGTTCAGTTGCGCTTAATAGAATGTTGTTGGAGACGTAATAAAATACATGTTTTTACAGCAGAAATGAGGTGGCCATAGTTATGCCTTACTCAAGCGTAACTGACAACTAACCGTCGGCTGGAGAGGAATGGATTGGGCACAACTCACACACCTCAAATATAAGGAAAAACTATTTAAAATAATAAAATATTCTGACGATATAAAATTATCTTTTAGTTTAGGGTTTATTGTTTATGCTTTAAAATTTTAGGATTATATTTTATTATTTATGTTTTTAAAGTGAAGGAAAAACTACATATTTAGTACCCTAACTTTTTCTGTATTATCATTTTGGTACCCCAACTATTATTTTTAGCAAAATGGTATTTACTGTTACGTTTTTGTTCTGTTTTGGTACCCCCGCCATTTAAAATTAACGGAAATGGTGACATGGCTTGGGTTAATATCAGTTTTAGCCCAAAAACTTATACAATCTATCAATTTAAATATTATTTTAATTTTTCGATTAAAATTGTAAATTCCTCAATTTCTTATTATTCCAGTCGAACATTTTTTTGGGATTTAGAGTTAAAAAACATGTTAGGGACAATCAAAACTTTAAGATTTGCAGATTAATGAGGGGCTATTGCAGGGTCCATTGGAGAACCCAAACTCCACGATTGTGATACCGACGAGAATATGAGGGGGTGGGAAATGGATGAGACAAAATCCAATCAAAATTAAGATGATGATTTAAATTGATGGATTTTGGACTAAATTAATAATATAAATAAGTGTGTTGGACTAAAATTGTGATTATATCAAGTCACGTCATCATCTCCGTTAGTTTTTAATAGTCTGAGTATTAAAACAAAATAAAAATGTAACATTAGGTACTATTTTACAAAAAATAATAGTCGGGGTATTAAAACAGTAACACGAACATAATTGAGGTACTAAATATATAGTTTTCCCTAAAGTGAAAGACCGAAAGCAGCCATGCTTGAGGGAAAAAAATTTCGCTGCTAGTAAATGAACTAATAAGTAATTTAAAATATAATATAAAAGATTAAAAATCTAACATTCATACGAATAACTCAAAATTTACCAAATAAATCCATCAGAAAATTGTTAATACAATTTATGCAAATGCACTATATGGATCCTCGTACTATAGGTGGATTATCTTCTCACTCTTGTAAGTTCAAAAAAGAGTAAAAATTATTCAAAAAAGAATAAATAAATTCAAGGAATAATCTCAGAGAAAGGTAATAATATTATTTATTTTAAAGATTCAAATTCAAATACTTCTATTTGCAGAATATATATGAGTTTATTAAGTGTTAAAAACGAATATATACTATCACGTGAACGAATTAAAAATGTTAAAAACTGAATAAAAAAGTTCGAAGCATATGTTAGAAACACTGGCGGGGATATGTTGGGGCTCAAAGGGGCCTCGGCCCCTGTTAAATATTTTTTACAAAATTTTGGTCCAATGGTATTTTAGCCCATGCAAAAAATAAATATTTAAATTAAAAATACAATGATTTATTAAATATTTAATTAAGTATGGTTGAACCAAAGAAGTATGAGTCTGTATTTTTAAATTTCTTAGTCTAATAACAATTTAGGTCTTTATTACGATCGTCTCAGACATTTTCGAGGCCCAAGCGACTAAAAAATGGACTCCCATAGAGCGAAAACTAAAAAATAGACCCTTTAGCGAAAACATATCTCATTATTTTGAACAATTAATATAATATTTCATTAATAAACCATATAAACATTATCAAACTTTATTAAACACGTTGTTTTCATTGTTTTGTTAAGAAAATTTGAAGGGATTGAATTGTGGGTATGATATGGAGTTTGATTTTAAACAATAAATAAAAAATTGAAGAATATAATATCATTTATTTTTTATCGTTAGATTAAAGAAGAAAATTAAATTTGACAAAAAATTAAATTTTGAGATTTGAAAAGGACAATTAGTTTATTCATTTGTTAAATTAAAAATAAATTTTAGAAAATAAATTTTGAGATTTGAAAATGACAATTAATTTTTATGGGTCATAGGTGGTTGGGGCCCCTAAACAGTCGCTCATGGTTCTCCGCCTAATAGTTGACCTTGACCGTTATAAGTTTAAATATTAGACAAATTAGACACCACCTTTTAAATTTTGAGTTTAAAACTCAATATTTCATCCCCTCATAATATTTAATTCTGGCTCTGCCCCTGATTAGAAACACGAACAAAATAATTATTTTTGTGACTGTTGAAATTTTTTTGGATAAATTTGTATTTTATTATCCAAAAAAGCAGTAAAACTGCTACATATTACATCTTTACTCCAGGGGCTCTTGTTTAAAGAATACCCTATACAATGCATAGATTCTGATTTACATTTTCCAGTCTATCAAAGATCTTATCATGCTATTTGGCTCGAACTATTTCCTTAACATAGTGTATAATATCCTCAGTTCTCCTTGAGGAACCTCTAAAGAGTCTAAAATTTCTTTCCTCCCAAATTGTGTATACATGAGCACTTTAAGCAACTTTGAGAATGTACATCAGCAATGACTTTCCCTTCAAATGACTTCTAGCCCAGGCTAGCTCTTCCTCCCAGGTAAGCACCTTGTTGCGTGTAATAAGTGCTACGCAATTGTGCAAGTATACACGTCGCAAGTAATAAAGTGATATAAGTATCGAGTATCGTCATTATAGGGATTGGTTTGGGTCACTTTGCTTAAGTTACTGCATTGTAGAAAATACAAACTCAAATATGTGATAGGAAGAGTTCTAACTAACGAATAAACTAAAGAACAATAAAAGTAAAAGATAGAGGAAAACAAATAAGAGAGAAGAGTAGGCCAGGTTATTGTGAATTTGAGGCGTGATAGTCGAATGGATCGTCTCAGATTTGTATGCAAGAGGAAACTTGATTGCCTCGGTAATGGGCAGAATGATTGCCTCGACAATGGGCAATATGATTGCCTGGGCAATTGGTAAGGCGATTGTCTGGGCAATGAAAACAACTATTGCCTGGACAATTTTGCGGCAACCTTCAAGGTTCGGCAAAACCGTTCTTCAATGGTTTCTTCTTATCCCTACGTCAAAACTCTATCAATGTACAAGCCTTGATAATACATCCCAACATGAACCAAGGGTGAACATCAACCGATCTTATGCCTCTCTTAGCTGTTGAAATTCGTACTTATTTTTAAGCTGAATTAGTCTTCACCGATTTGGGCAAAAACCATACTTATTTGTTTCTTGAATCTAGCTCTCCCGATATTAGATAAATGGATGCAATCACAATTTCCCCTCCCGATTCAATTGCAAGTAAAGATAAATACCAAGAATAAGCAAACATTGAATTAAAATTGCAACTTCAAAAACCTAAACAAACCTAAACATTTATCAAAACCACAAACCCAAAATAACCCAAGCCAAACAAGTTAGTTCATGGTTGAGTTTTGAAAGATATACAAAGAATAATTCCCTAGCATGAATCTAACCGAAACAAAGAAGAAAATGACGAAGAATTCGAACAACCCCCTTATTTCTTTCTCTCCAATCGACTCCCCCTTTGAAGTTGACAGCTTGGCCTTCTTTATATAGGAGATGGCTAGGTCAAAGTCTTTTTTGAGGAGGAAGTTAAGTTGTAATTAAATTGAATAAAAGAAATATTAAATCTCTTTTAATTTTATTCCAACTAAAACTCTTATTTTCTTGGGATTTAATCTCTTTTTGACCTCTTCATGAATATCCAAGCTCCGATCTTTATGCAAATTATCTCTAAAAATTTAGCTCCTTACGCTCTTCAAGTCACCTACCACTTTGCTCTTTTTCTCCATTGTCGGAAATTGCTCGGGCATTGCCTCGGCATAAGTTGGTGCGACAATGACCTGGTAGTGGTCTCTCGATCGTCTTCGCTCGGCCAGGTGTACTCAGCATCACTCGATCGTCTTTGCTTGGCATCACTCGGCAGGGTTTGGCGTGGCTCCACTTGGCAAGGTCCGGTCATGCATTGTCGCGACAATACTTGCCCGAGCAATTAACATGTACACATTGAAACATGTACCAGAGCAACACCTTTTTCACCAAATAAGTAATTTAAAGATAATCGAGCATGGAAAGGAAGAAAACAATGCAAATATGCATGAATGACAAGATATGCAACTAAAATGTGCATAAGTCTAACAATAATATGAGTAAAAAGGGTAATAAAAATAGTACTTTTGAACACTCATCACACCCCCAAACTTGAACTATTGCTTGTCCTCAAACAATGCAAACTAACAATTACCTGACAAGACTTTAATCATCAAAGACATGCTTTCAAACTTGAATTCAATCCTCAAAACCGTAGCACAAAGTATGATCACCTTTTAAATTTTTCGAATGACATAAAAATTACCCAAAACCACACTATAGTGCTCGTGACAATGTGTGTGCGTGGTTGAGTATAAGTTGATTTTCAAGATTCCATGTGAACAATAGGCTTTTATCTATTTAATTATCGGGGTATTTATTTTTACTTTTACTAGAGCCAATTTCAGGCACCTCTAGCGATTCAATTTTTCATTTTTTAATTTATTCGACTAGAGCCAATTTCAGGCACCTCTAGCGATTCTTTTAAGTGCATTACCTACTAGAGCTGGTTTCAGACACCTCTAGCAAGAAAATAACCTTTTAATTTTTAATTTTCAATTTTAATTTACCCAAATTTTAAGCAACCTAAGTTCACTAAGTCTCTATTAATCAACGAGCCACAACCGTGTAAAAAATTTTCAGCATCATAGTAAAATTCTAAGTTCTTTTTATGCAATCCTAAAATTAAAGGTTCTTTCAATTAAGTGTAGTGGCGAAAATTCATCATTGGATATTCAACAAGTCTTAAGCAATTAAATCCAATCAAAGGCATGACAAGTAACATATGCAACCTATGTGCAATTACTACAGATGAATGCAATTAAGATGAAATTAACCAAAAACAAGCACTCCCCCCAAACTCGAGAGAAGCATTGTCCTCAATGCATGAAAAATTAAAATAAAATACAAATGAATTAGTTAGAAAAGTCGTCACCTTGAATAATGAGTTTCCTTCGAGTCATTTGCTTGATTTGCTTGCTTGAGCGCGGTGGTTGCTTGATTCACCTGGTATGCGCTGCTGCCTGGGTATGAGCAGTAGGCATTGCCGGTGCATTAAGACTTGATGAGGCATCAGGTATTGCCGAGGCATGCACTTTAGTGATTGCAGAGGCATGCGCTTTAGTGGTTACCGAGGCATTGGGTATTGCTGAGGTATGTGCTTTAGTGGTTGCTGAGGCATCGAGTATTGCCAAGGCATGTTCTGTCTTGTCCGTTTTGGCAGTAATTTTGGACTCATTTTTCTGCACAAATGTTTTCTCCTTTGGGTGCGCTTGGGCTTGCCATGGTTTTGAGGTTCTTAGCCATGGTGGTTTTGATTCTTGATGTGGAAAAACAAAGAAAACCTGAAAACTAATTATACTGAAGACAAATAAAATATCTCCTAAAATAACCGAAAATAAAATAAAGGTCCAAAAATTAAAAATTAAAAATTCTTAGAAAGAGCATTTTCATGCGTCTTCTAAGGTTACTCCTCTTTGTGTGACCATATTGCCCAAAAAGAGTTGGGCCAATGTGTGCGCAACTACTCCTCTTTGCGTTACCATGGTGGAGGTGTCTCTCTTTCGTGTTCCCTTGTAGTCCATGTATACAATCCACCTTGTGATTGTTCCTGAAGGCATGAATATATTATTAGGAAAAAATATATCATCATCCAACCATTTACTTACCTCATTCTCGTCGAAATCCGTCATGGCTAGATGTAGCCTTCGTTGCCGAGACAATTGCTTCGCCAACCAATTGCCATGGTAATCTTCTGCAATAATTCGGTGCAAGTCAAGGGAAAACCCAATTTTTTGAAAAGCTTCTTGAGTCCAAACACCGTTTTCTTTAGGCTTCTAAAAATCTCCATCAGTAGAGATTTCGATGGTTTCAAATCTTCCAACGTTGGCTCCTCAAGAAATACTTGCAACGGAGGATGTGATTTTTTAAAGAATTCAAAAGGTTCAATCATCACCTGCTCATATTCCATTAGCAAAGTATTGTCATCTTGTTGCTCCTGCATGTGGTCGTGCAATTGCCGTGGCAAAGATAGATGAGAGTAATCTACATATTCTTGCTTTTGCCGTTTCAACCTCTGTGGGAATGGTGGTGGAGGTTGAATATCTTCAATCCATTCCTTGCATGGGAATTTGATTTGAGGCATTGAATCAGGACTTTCCGAGGCCTTCTTGTTTTCTGAGGTATCTTTGTCGAGCGTTGCCGATGCAATGGCTTTAGGTCTTTCCGAGGCAATGTTATTGGGCATTACCGAGGCAATGTTGTTGGGCATTTTCTAGGCAATGTTACTAGGCATTGCCGAGGCATGCGGTATTGTTGTGGCATTCTTAGTTCTCTTCTCAGCCTCATTAAATGTTGTTGTGACATTATTTTGTTCAGGCTCCTCAATCTTTACCGGGGTAATTTGTTTTTTGAGTTAAAGTATCCTTTTGAGATTTCATGTTTGAGTGTGTGCTTGTTTGAAACCTGCTTTTAGGGTGTTTTGCCTCTAGAATGTTTGCTTAATATGTTGCCATGTGGTTTGTGATCTTTCAGGGTAAGTTTGGGAATGTTTGTGGATGCCAAAATGCATTTTCGGGCCAATCTATGCCTAGGCATTTTGGAACATCTTATATGGTTTCGGAACGGCCAGGCTTTTGGGGCACCCGTATCGGAACGGGAGTGGTGTCGTTTCAGTACGTTTTGTTGTAAAGTGTCCACAAGTTCTATATTTCATGCATATTTCATCACATATTATTGTTGTTTTGAGTAAATCTTAGGCATAATTAGGACCATGCATTGCATTTTACAGTATTTCTTTACTTTGTCATGTTTTTCTAGATTATCCTTTGTTTGGTAAAGAAAAGGTATTGTTTTAGTGTACTTTTGGTTTTAGGTACTAGAGGCTGACAGAGGGAAAGAGGAGCTGAGGATGTGATGCTAAGGCAATGAACTAAGGAGCTGTACTGATGCAGTTCTAGACAAAGACAGTAGCTACCGAGTAGCTGCCGCCACCCACCTTGCTGCCCAAGACAGCAAACTAAAGAGTTGGAGAACCAGAGTTCGATTTGTAGGGAAGAAGGTCCTAATTCTATCGATGATGTCCACTCAATTTTCTGATGTCTGTAGCAGCGGGTAGAGCCGCCAAAGTTAAATCTTGGGATTACTTGTGGAACAAGGCAACGTGATAAAGTCCACATTCAACTCAAAGAAGTCAGAGTTTAAAATCACGTTTAATGTGAAAAGCTACTTTGAAGACTTCTACTTCAGGAAGGACTAGACCTAGCTAATGCCTATATATACCAATTGTAATTCTAATTCAATATAGCTGAGGTTTTCCTTAGGCATAGCTTAGGTTTTCTTGCCGCCGACATGTTCTAATTCTTTCTTTGGGTTTGAGTTATGTTGTAATTAGTTGTGAGAACGGTTGTTTAGGTTTTCAAGTTTGTTTTTGCAATAAAATACTCTTAGTTTGCTTAATTCATGTGCTTCACTTCCTTCAATTAGTTCCAAAAGTCCAGTTGAAGAATCCATTTGTCGGACACGACAGTGTCAAGCTCACGAAAGAATTAAGCATGATCTCATCATGAAGAGGTGTTGACTAATTCAGCTTAGACATAAGTTAGAATTTCAACGGTTAAAAGGAGCAACCAAACGTTGACTGTCTGTGTTAGGTTTACGCTGAGATTGCTAGGTATTGCCTACATCACGCAGCAACAGAATCCTAGCCTAGACATAGGTAGGATCACTTCAGAATTGCCTCGCCGAACTTATGCATCAGGGTTATGCTGCTGCTTAGTGTGAAACTGCGTTGAATAGGTCAAGTTACTTTGCGCTGCCAGACTCTACTGCCTCGGCAGTAGATGGCGGATTGAGGCAGCGGCAACTTTCGCGGCCACATCGACACTTTGCTCTTGAAACTTTCATTGTCTCGGCAAGTGAGATGGAGAGAAGTCCCGGCGGCAAATCTGGCAAATACTCCAAGTTCGGCGAAGCAATTCTGAAGTGATCCTACCTATGTCTAGGCTAGGATTCTGTTGCTGCGTAATGTAGGCAATACCTAGCAATCTCAGCGTGAACCTAACACAGACAGTCAACGTTTGGTTGCTCCTTTTAGCCGCTAAAATTCTAACTTATTTCTAAGCTAAATTAGTCAACACCTCTTCATGATGAGACCATGCTTAATTCTTTCGTGAGTTTGACATTTTCGTGCCCGACAAATGGATTCTTCAACTGGACTTTTGAAACTAATTGAAGGAAGTGAAGCACATGAATTAAGCAAACTAAGAGTATTTTATTGCAAAAACAAACTTGAAAACCTAAACAACCATTCTCACAACTAATTACAACATAACCCAAACCCAAAGATAGAATTAGAACATGTCGACTGTAAGAAAACCTAAGCTATGCCTAAGGAAAACCTAAGCTATCTTGAATTAGAATTACAATGGGTATATATAGGCATTAGCTACATCTAGCCCTTCTTGAAGTAGAAGTCTTCAAAGTAGCTTTTCACATTAAATGTGACTTTAAACTCTGACTTCTTTGAGTTGAATGTGGACTTTATCACATTGCCTTGTTCCACAAGCAATCTCGAGATTTAACTTCGGCGGCTCTGCCCGCTGCTACAGACGTCAGAAAATTGAGTGGACAACATCGATAGAATCAGGATTTTCTGCTCTACAAATCGCACTCCGGTTCTCCAACTCAATAGTTTGTTGTCTTAGGCAGCAAAGTGGGCGACAGCAGCTACTCGACAACTGTTATCTCTGTCTGGAACTACATCAGTACAGCTCCCTAGTTCGCTACCTCAAAATCACATCCTCAGCTCCTCTTTCCTTCTGTCAGCCTCTAATACCTAAAACCAAAAGTACACTAAAGCAGTACATTTTCTTTACCAAACAAAGGATAATCTAGAAAAACATGGCAAAGTAAAAAAATACTGTAAAATGCAATGCATGGTCCATATTATGCCTAAGATGTACTCAAAAACAGAAATAATATGAGATGGAATATGTATGAAATATAAAACTTGTGGACACTTTACACACCTCCAAACTCGAACTATTGCTTGTCCTCAAGCAACGCAACCTAAACATACTTGCCCATATATTAATCGGAAAGAAAAACATGTTTTTAACTTGATTTCATACCTCAAGGCCGTAACACCTATATTAGATTAGTGAAGGGAACTTAGCAAGAAAATAGCTCAGAATTAATTTCTAATGCCAGTGCAGGACTGTATACAGACTGAATATACAGACTAACTAAATAAACAAAAATGTTGTTACGATGTATAAGGTTGATGCCGAGGCGGCACAGTTAAGCACAATATTTTAATCATGGCAATGAGGGCTTCATCTTATCACAACCACTCTTCTAGGTCTGAAATTAAGATAGGAGCAAACTAAAAAACCCCAAACCCTTGGAGTAGAGTCATCCCGTGAAGACTATCATTCACTTATGCTAATTTGTCCGTGACTTCAAAACTTTCAGATTCATAGACTTTGATAGCAACGGAGTGTCCTCGCACATGATTCTTCCTAGAGCCTGTTGCGGGCACCTCTAGGGCAGAACAACAATGTTCATTGTTTTTACTTCTGATGTCGTGGCAATGCTGTATTTTTCTGTTTCTCTTTTCTGCCTCGGCGACTACCTACAACCATTGTTAAAACTTTGCAAAGAATTCTAAAAACAAGCAAGAAGTGTTCATTAGATATTCTAACAAATCCAGCAAGTAACAGTAGTGTTTGATAGTTTTGGAATTTTTTTTTAAAAAAATCTAAGTCATTTTTCATGCTTTTCCCATATTAAATTCAATTTATTATTGGTCCGAAAATAAGTAATCGGCTAACTATCATAGGCACAAGTTATATAACAAATTCTTCTGTTTGATTATTACTAAGGCAAGTACAATGCAACCTATATGCTACTTCAGAATTGCTTCGCCGAACTTTGAGTATCTGCCAGATTTGCCACCGGGACTTCTCTCCATCTCACCTGCCGAGACAGCAAAATTTGCAAGAGTAGAGTGTCGTTGTGGCAGTGAAAGTTGCCGCTGCCTCAATCCGCCATCTACCGCCGAGGCAGCAGAGTCTGGCAGCGCAAAGCAACTTGACCTATTCAACGCAGTTTCACGCTAAGCAACAACATAATCTTGCCTTCTCTATCAATCTGATCACTTCCTATTTTATTACTTGTGTTTTTATTTTAATTTTCTTCTCAACAACCACCTTACTTGTGCATTTACTTTTCTTGTGCAGGAATAACAATTCGAATCAAGTTGCCCAATCCCTGTGGGAGACGATATCTTATATACTATAACTTGATAGGAGTGTGCACTTGCGCTCATAAATAGAGAACACCCAAACGCTCTATATTTGCCTCTGGAGACTTCCGTTTTGAAACCAAGAGGAGTTGTTTCAGAACAGCCTAATTTTGCTTTTTGAAGAGAGCTCGCGTTTCAAAATGGGCAACCCCTGTTTCGAAACACATGTAGTTAAAGTGGTTAAAAGGCATCTTTGAAGGTTCTTAAATGTTACGTTTTGGTCCCTAATGCTTGTATGCTTTCTAAATGAGTCTATATGAATTGTTTTGAGGTTGTTTTGTCTCGGGTGCTTGAAACTTGACTAATAAACTATTTGGTAAGGTTTAAATTACCTTTTTGCCTATGTTTGGTGTGGTTTTGCAAAATGGTCCTTCGCGATTGTTTGGCTCTAATTGGACATCCGATTGAGTCGTTGTTCTTTTGTTGTAACCCTTAACACCATAGGACCGTTAAATTGCATTTAGACAAGATAAATCTTAATCTAGGGTTGTTAATCGGAGGGAAATTCTCAGATTTTTCTCTGGTTATCCCCGTGTGACTCTCCCGATTCGGTCTCGTGACTTGACCGGGTCGAGGGGGTTATAGTGAACCACGGGTGAACACCAACCAATCTTACGCTTCTCTTAGCCGTTGAAACTCGTACTTATCCCTAAGTCGAATTAGTATTCACTGATTGGGATAAAGACCATGCTTACTCGTTTCGTGAGTCTAACTCTCCTGATATTAGACAAATAGATGCAATCGCAATACCTCTCCTAATTCAATTGCAAGAAAAAGTAAACACTAAGAATAAGCAAACCTTCAACTTCATTACATTAACAAAAACCTAAACAAATTACAATCATCTTCTCACAACTACTAAACAAAATAACTCTACCGTAAAAGAAGATTTAGTTCATAATGGCAATAAGAAGCACTCTAAATTCTCTACCGAATTTCTATATCTCTCTCCCTTTTTGTGGCGGGTAGGCCTTGGCTTTTATAGAGCATGGACTTGTCGAATTCTTCTTGGAATAGGAGGATAAGTTAGAGTTGAACATAACTTCATAAAATAAATAAATCTCTTTTAATTTATTATTTTATTCCTCCTTAGCGATTTCTTGTCCTTGACCTTCCTTTGACTTTTTCATGATCTTCTTAAGCTTCGATCTTCATGCAAAGTATCTCTAAAAATTTAGCATTTTATGCTCTAAAAGTCGCCTACCACTTTACATATTTTCTCCCTTATCGACAAATGTCTGGGCATTACCTCGGCAGTGACTTAGTCATTGGCTTGTCAATGGTCTTTCAGTCTTATCCGCTCAGCAGGGCTCGTTCTCTTGGTTCAGCGTTCCTCAGTAAGGCTTGACATTAAAGAAGGGCTTGGTCTGAATCGTCAAGTGATGGTTCCGCACTGTTATTTCTCCTTCCTTCACTGTCGCGGAAATACTTGCCCGGGCAGTGGGTAATGAAATTTGCACATGCACAAAATACATACCAAAGTAGTACCTTTTCCACCAAATATATTCAAATAAAGACGATCAAGCATGGAAATGATAAGAACAATGAAATTGTGTATGTATGGCTAGTAATGCATCTAAAATGAACTTAAGTCTGGCAATAATTGAGTCATAAAGGGTCCTAAAATGAATACTTTTACACACCTAACAATAAGCTGCCTGCACCAGTAATTCATTACTCCAAACAACAAAGATTTAATCAGTTACAATCTCCCTGTATAATTAAGCCATCTATTTGCCCAATGCTCAAGCTGGGCCTTATCTTTCTCAATAAGGACAACATAGTATTTTTCAGTCAACCTTCTAGTAACCAATGAGATGCCTAAGTATCTTACTGGAAAATTCCCACATTTAAATCCAGTAACAGCACAGACCATATTCAGTTGAGCTGAATCAATCCCAGATGCAAAAAGCTCAATTTTAGCAACATTTAGCTTCAACCCTAACAGCTCATGGAACTTTTCTAGAACACTCTTCACCCCTAGAATAAACTCAATCGATCATTTGCAAAAGATGAGTAGATTATTTGCAAAGCTCAAATGAGTGAGGCCCACTCTTTTGCATTTCGGATGGAACTGAAAAATCCCACATCTAGCAGTTGAATCCAGCATCCTAGAAAGGATATTCATGGCTAAGACAAAAAGATAGGGGAAAGGGGATCCCCTGTCTAATGCCTCTTTTCCCCTTGAAAAATCCCACCAATGATCCATTAAATGAAACGGAGAATCTAGAATTGGTAAAGCAAGCCTGCACCCAAATTCTAAATTTCTCTGGCAGTCTCGACACTTATAATACCTTTAAAACAAAAGACCATTCCAAATAATCAAACGCCTTCTGTAAATTCAACTTTAGAGTGCATCTAGGAGAAAGAGACTTCCTTGCATATCCTTTCACCATCTCCTGAGCTAATAACATATCATCCATAATGCTCATCCCTTGTACAAAAGCAGACTGGCTCAAAAAATCATCTCAGGGAACACTGTAGTAAGCCTTGACACCAAAATCTTAGTAAGTGTCTTGTATACCACCGAACAACATGATATTGGTCTAAATTATTTTGCCATACAGGCCCCTGAAGTGTTAGGCTCGATGATCACCTTTAACCGATGCTTTCCAAGTGCTGAAGAAGATAGATTTTTGGGTGATTGATTTGTGGAAGCCGAAAAATGAATGACACGATGAATTTATAGTGGTTCTGGCTTCGAACAAGCACTTACATCCACTACCTTAGCTCCCACTAAGGATTTTCCAATCAATTCACTAATTAATTCGTCCCATTTTCTAGGATTAGGATGAAACCCTTACAAACGGTTAATCTTTCTACCCAAAGATTAACCAAACACTCTTTACAAGAGAAAGAAAATAAGCAAACTAAAATTCCTCTCACAAGGTATTTGTTTGCACTCTTTAAGCTCTCACCCAAACCTAAACACTTGAGCAAATATGACAATTTCGGCTCACAAGTGTTGTCCATAGAAAGGATGAACAATTAAAGCCCTAAGACACAATCTCTCAACATAATGTTGTTGACATTTGAAGCATTAGTCTTCTATGGATGCTTGGAGTTCCCTTTTATACTCTCAATTGAGTTTGTAGCCGTTGAGGACCGTTGGAATTGAATTGGAGCCGTTGGAGCCTTTGTTTCCCACCATAAATGCAGTTTTGGAGTTGTCCGTATCGATACGCGTGTAACTGTATCGGTACGAGCTTCTTTAGAAATAGCCGTTGGAGGTCTAGTCCAGTTCTGCGTATCGAAACATATTGAGGTTTATCGAAACGCCTTGTAGCGTACTGAAACGTGATTATCTGTATCGGTACAATCTAAACTTTAAGAGATAGTTGAAAAAATAGTCGTTGGGGGTTTTTCATAATGTCATTGGGCATTAAATGTTGGACGTATCGAAACGCATAAGAGCGTATCGGAACGGGCAAACCCTATTTCGGTACGGATTTTGGCAGTTTTAATTTCAGTAGCTAAAACCCTTAAAGTGTATCGAAACGGGGTATACCGTTTCGGTACGGACAAGTTGGAATTCTGGTTTTGGTTACTTTAAAACATTTCAAAGCATTTTAAAACCTTTTGAAAACTCCTCGAACTTATTTTCAAGTTTTTTGGACTTAAACTCATTTTTAAATCTTCTCAATTTAGTCTAAATCAATTTTTCAATTATTATATCAAAGCATAAATCTCAACAATCTCCCCCTTTTTGATATAATAAAACCAACTTGAAAAATTGTGTTTGGGATTCACCCCCTTAGAAAAAGAAATTTTGAATAAGAGATTAAAGATTGAGAAATACTTAAAGCTCCCCCTTATTCACTTGAAAAAATCAAATTTTCAAACACTTTCCCCCTTTTTGTTATATCAAAAATAGTTTAAACAAAGTTTGAAAAGTTTTAAGCCCATAAAAATAGAAGGATTTGACAAAAATAATAATTTTGTTTAAAAATGGTTCCCCCTTACTTAAGCATCAAAAAATGGTTAGTCCAACAAATATGATAATCTAGTTGAAAATAAAAAATAAATCAAATTGAACAAAAGAAGATCAACTAGATTTTACCACACTTGAATCCAAGGGAGGATGTGAAGCCTTCCTTCTTCAAGTGTCTATCCTTGTGTGTATGGAGCTCCCTCTCAATATTTGACTTGTTGGATCATTCTCCATCACACCTAAAACAAGACAATCAAGTAATTTTTGGTATCTAAATTGCTTAGGATCCATAGATGTTAGTAGCACATAATTTAGTCCCCTTAGGAATCTATTTTTCGATTTCATCCTTTTTAGTTGAAGTACTTAGTCCTTTTGGGACCCAAATACTTCTAAAAACATTTTCATTCAAAAATATAGGGGCACTAGATTGTTTAACATAAAAAATTGATTTTCCCAAATTGTTTTTCTTTTAAAGTTCACTGGAAATCAAATCTTTTTCCTCTTGAACTTTTTGAAGCAAAATTTGTAAATCAACATATTTTTGTTCAAACTCCTTGAGTTTTGCTTTAAGCTTAATTTTGGTTTTAGAAATCAAGTCATTTTAAATTTTCAAATTTGAAACCACTTTCTTGTTTTTCAAAATGTGATTTTTAAATTTTAAAACCAAATCGTCATAGGCATCTTGTAACTCATCAAAAGTATATGAATTTGAACAAGATGAGTTAGAAGTTACCTCACCCTCTTGGAGGGTCATCAAACATAAGTGGGCTACCTCATCATCGGTGGAGTCTTCATCACTCCAAGTTGCCATATATGATTGCTTTGAAGATGATCCCTTTTTGTTGCTCTTGTGGGAATCCTTCATCTTTTTCTTCGATTCATGTTTGGATTTAGCCATCTCGCTCTTCATGAACCGGGTGAACTTCTTGAAGATATGAACCATATCTTTATCTTCACTTTCTTCCTCACTTAAATCTATATGTGGGTATGTGGAGGAATTGAAAGCAACGACATTTGTGTTAATGCCTAGCTCCATGATTTTCTTCTTCCCCATCTTCTTTATCTATTCCTTCTTCTTCTCCTCTTCTTTTCCTTTCTTCATGATTTCATGAGTGAGAAGAGACCCCAAGAGTTCATCTAGCTTTACAGTCTTGAGATTCTAGGCTTCGATGATGGTGGTCTTCTTTGAGTCCCATGACTCGGGAAGCGAATAGAGAAGCTTTCGGACAAGCTTGTCTTCCAGAATGATTTCTCAATAGCCTTTGAGTTCATTTGTTATGGTGGAGAATCTATCGAACATATTCGTGATGTCTTCATCCGGTTCCATCTTGAAGTTCTCATACTTGAGGTTGAGAAGACCGATTTTGGTCTCATTTACTTCGTTGGTTCCTTCGTATGTGACTTCAAACTTGTCTCATACCTCATTGGCATCTTCACAAGAAGACAACTTCTCATAGATGTTGGGGCTAAATGCAAAAAAAAAAAAAAAGAATGTGCAAAGCCTTGCAATTTAGCTTCATCTTCTTGTGATCATCAACACTCCATTCCTCCTTGCTTCATTGTGGCACGAACGGACCATCCTCAACTATGTCCCAAAACTTGTAATCTTTGGCCTTAATGAAGAACATCATTCTTGTCTTCCAATAGGCATAGTTGGTACGATAAAAAAAAGGTGGCTTATCGATGGATTTTTCCATTTGACCGGTTGATAGAATTGATGTATCGAGCTTCCCGGGTCACCTCAATAGGTGGTTAAACCTTCTCGATTGAGCCTCACTCTGATACCAATTGTTAGGCTCGATGATCACCTTCAATCGATGTTTTCCAAGTGGTGGAGAAGATAGATTTTTGGGTGATTGATTTGTGGAAGCCGAAAAATGCATGACAAGATGAATTTATAGTGGTTCTGGCTTCGAACAAGCACCTACATCCACTACCTTAGCTCCCACTAAGGATTTTCCAACCAATTCACTAATTGATTCATCCCATTTTCTAGGATTAGGAGGAAACCCTTACAAACGGTTAATCTTTCTACCCAAAGATTAACCAAACACTCCTTACAAGAGAAAGAAAATAACCAAACTAAAATTCCTCTCGCAAGGTATTTGTTTGTACTTTTTAAGCTCTCACCCAAACCTAAACACTTGAGCAAATATGACAATTTTGGCTCACAAATGTTGTCTATACAAAGGATGAACAATTAAAGCCCTAAAACACAATTTCTCATCATAATGTTGTTGACATTTGAAGCATTAGTCTTCCATGGATGCTTGGAGGTCTCTTTTATACTCCCAATTGAGTTTGTAGCCGTTGAGGACCGTTGGGATTGAATTGGAGTCGTTGGAGCCTTTATTTCTCACCATAAATGCAGTTCTAGAGTTGTCCGTATCGATACGCGTGTAATCGTATCGGTACGACCTTCTTTAGAAATAGCTGTTGGAGGTCTGGTCCAGCTCTACGTATCGAAACACATTGAGGTGCATCGAAACGCCTTGTAGCGTACCGAAACGTGATTGTCTGTATCGGTACAGTCTGCACTTTAAGAGACAGTTGGGAAAATCACCGTTGGGGTTTTTCATAAAGTCGTTGGGCGTTAAATGTTGGACATATTGAAACGCATGGGGGCATATCGAAACAACCTTTGTCGTATCAAAATGGGCAAACCCTGTTTCAGTACGGATTTTGGCAGTTTCAATTCCAGTAGCTGAAACCCTTAAAGTGTATCAAAACGGGGTATACCGTTTGAGTACGGACAAGCTGGAATTCTAGTTTTGGCTACTTTAAAACATTTCAAAGCATTTTAAAATCTTTTGAAAACTCCTCAAACTTATTTTTCAAGTTGTTTGGACTTAAACTCATTTTGAAATCTTCTCAATTTAGTCCAAATCAATTTTTCAATTATTATATCAAAATATAAATCTCAACATAGAGTCTTAGGAAGATCGTTGAAAATTTGTTAATCATATAGATACTTAATTTTTTTTATCAATATAGATGACTTAATTAAATGATTTAAAGTAATCTAAAATATAACGTAGCGTGAAATAAAAAACAAACTATAGCACCTACCGAGTGAATTTTATAAAATCGAATTAGGCATTTAACAATCTGAAATTTTAAGTTACAATGAGCCAAGTAGAGACACCATGTTATTGAAAAATATAACATCATATTATCAATTAAATGTTACTCCACATCTTTTAATTAAGCTTATCTCATAAGGTTAATGTTTTAACTATTATAAAATGGCTATTTTGTTTGCTTTCCTATCGAAACTTTTTCTCATTTTTTTAAAATTAAAGGTATGTTTGTCCTTTAAAGTATATATACAAGGTTGATACCAAATGTGTAAACAATACTGTTAAATCTTGATAGTAAGAAAGCTGTCTTAGTTGAGAAATTAATTCATACTCTTCCCTTCTATTATAATTTTTTTTGGTTCAGTTCTCTCTCTCTCTAAAGTTTTTTACATTTTTCTATTGATAGAGCTAGGGGTGAGCGTTCGAGCAAGTCGAGTCGAGTCAAGTCAAAAAAATTGAGTTATTCGTGTTGACGCGTCATATTTTACGACTTGAACTTAATATGAAATTTTTTCGATTCGAGTCGAGTTTATAAAATTCTAGTCGAGTTGAGTTGAGTTTTCGAGTTCCAATACAAATTTAATTGTAAGTATTTATCATGTTATAGTACGATTTAATTCCAATTTAAACGACTTTCTCTAATCATATAAGATATGCATATATATTTCTTCATATTATTTTTCACATGCATAAGTAAGATTTGTAATGTTATTTAATAAAAAATATCATCTAAACTTCTAAAATATATTTATAATATTATTTTTCAATAAGGAACTTTTGGGGATAAAGTATTGATGGGCGTATAAATGAGTCAATGAATTGATGTGAAAAAAAAATATAAAAAAATCAGTTGAATGATCAAATTGAATAAAATATAAAGTTAAAGGGTTAAATTAAAAAAAGAATATATTTGTTAAAAATATGAATTGAAGTTATATAGATATTATATAGTGTTAGTGAATCATGTGATTTTATTTGGGTAAAAAAATAGACTTAAAACGAAAGAAGAATTGAAGAAATCGGAAACATTCAAAGTTGAGGGGCTAAATTACAAAAGTAGAAAATTTAATTTGAAAATATGAATTGAAGCTAAAAAGGTATTCTAGTTTCTATAGTGGTTAGGAGCATGTGGTTCAAGTTTAGTCAAAATTGACTTAAAATGAAGGAGATGTTGAAGAAATGAGGAAACCATACAAAGTTAAGGGGCTGAATTGAAAAAATATGAAATTTATTTTTAAAAAATATAAATTGAAGATAAATACGTATTCTACGCTGGTTTAGGAATATATGGTTCAAATTTGGTCAAAATGAACTTAAAATGAAGGAGGAATCGAAGAAAAATGAAATCAGTGACTAAATTGCAAAACTGTAAAATTTGATTTTTCGGTTTTTCGAGTTGGGCAAATTTCAAACCAACTCGAAATCGGAATTTTTTCGAGTTAATCAAGTTGACTCGAATAACTCGACTCGAATAACTCAAAATTAAAAAAATATATTAATTTTTTTGAGTCAATTCGAGTTTTGCTCACCCCTAAACGACGGTGTTTTGATGCTTCTCTCCCTCGTCTTCATTCAGTGTTTATCCTCAAGCTTCAGTATTTTTTTTAATAGTGCAGAACGTCCTTCGAAGAATTGATGGAAAAAAGAAAAAAAAATCTGAAAAAAGGTTAAAAACAATATTTTAATAGATTTTATTCTTAAAAAGGAATATTTACACTTTAAGTCTCTATAATTTAAAAATTATTATAATAATTAATAGTGCATATAATTAGTGGTACATATCGATACATAACGTTTATTTTAGAATTTTCCATTTTGGTAAGTATAATTTACTTCTATTGAAAATTTAATTTTATAGAAATGGTCCATATATTTCTTTGGCAAAATGTTAAAAATTGCTTCTAAAGTTTAATTGGATAGTCATTTTGGTTTGGATGAGTCTACCACATGCGACGAACATCGATGAACACCACTAATGATGAACACCGATGAACACCATTAAATTAGTTAATAAAGATTTAAAATTTCAAGGACCTATCATACAATTAATAATTATTTTAAAAAATTCAATTAAATTATTTTTTATATATATTAAAATTTTATTTTTTAATAAGGGTAAACCATATATTTAGTACCTCACTTATTTCCGTATTTCTATTGAGCCCTCATTATTTAAATATTATTTCAATTTGATCATATTCTTTATAAAAAATAATTTAACCCTCAACCTAAAACCCTAAACTATTAAACCTTAAACCCTTAAACTCTTAAACATATACCCTAAACCATATACCATTAAAAATAATTTCACCATCATCGAGTCAATTCAATTCAATGAATCGTTGAATTTTAGGAGATTCGAGTTTAATTAATTTTGCTACTATTTTCGAGAGCCTCTCGTCCACCTCTTGCTCGTTTTCGTTTGTTTTCTATAGCACTGATCTCGCTTTCTCGACTCGGTTCTGCATGACCTATCACCTTGGTGATTCAGGGATAACGAAAAGTGCGAATCCGATGAAGAGTGAAGGCAAATTCCAACAGCCAGCATTACCCTCCTGCTTATATGTACTGAAAAACTAAAAAATGCATAGTTGGAGACATAACCATTTACCAGGCAAAATTCTTAGATTTATGCATATCTCAGGGAAGGAGTTAAGATATCCTGCATGTATCAGAATTATAGACCAGAGCAATTTTGACTCCAAAGCCTATTCCGACCCCAGCCAAAACTCGTCCGATCATTAATATTTCGAACGAAGATGCAAGTGTCATTATAGCTACACCAATTTGAAACACACCGGCAGCAAAGGCCATTGTCCACTTTCTACCAACCAACTAGTTATTCTTAACAATCATAGCATATTACTTTTGCAAGTAATAAAATTTAAGATTTTGAGCTAAAATGGTGAGTTTTAAGCATTTCAAGGAGCTCAGTAGGAGATTCGAGTTTAATTAATTTTGATATATATATATATATATAATAATTTAATTAATTTTTTTAGGAGAATTCAACGATTCATTGAATTGAATTGAATCGATGATGGTGGAATTATTTTTAATGATATATGGTTTAGGGTATATGTTTAAGAGTTTAAGGGTTTAAGGTTTAATAGTTTAGGGTTTTAGGTTGTGGGTTAAATTATTTTTTATAAAGAATAGGATCAAATTGAAATAATATTTAAATAATGAGGGTTCAATAGAAATACGGAAATAAGTGAGGTACTAAATATATAGTTTACCCTTATTAAAAAATAAAATTTTAATATATATATAAAATAATTTAATTGAATTTTTTAAAATAATTATTAATTGTATGATGGTTCCTTGAAATTTTAAATCTTTATTAATTAATTTAATGGTGTTCATTAGTGTTCATCATTAGTGGTGTTCATCGATGTTCGTCGCACGTAGAATTTTCCTTTTGGTTTATATTCTTTTTAAGCAATTTAACCCAACGGTTAAATGACCCATTCACAAATAGAAATTGTTAGTCAAATGATCCATATACTAATTAAAATTTGTAGAACTAATGTTTTATATAATAATTGAAAAATGTTTTGAGCAAATTTGAAAATAATTTAAAACTTGTCTTTAAGTCCAAACAAATTGAAAATATGTTTGGGGGATTTTAAAAGGTTTTTGGCAAAGTTTTTCATGGTTTAAAATAGCCAAACTTGAATTTTCAGGTTGCCCGTACCGATACGGTGTACCCCGTATCGATACCTTTTTGCACAGGTTTCGTTACTGCCAAAACCCGTATCGAAATAGGCTTTGTCGTTTCGATACGGAGAGGGATCGTTTCAATACGTCTGGTAAGCGTACCGATCCCCGTTTTAACAACCCCAATGGCTAGTTTCCCAATGGTCTTTTAAATGACATACCGTACCGATACGCCCTCAAACGTATCGATACGCTTAGGCTGGCAAGAGCTCAACGACTAATTTCTGAAGAAGGTCGTACCGATACGGGTCCACGCGTATCGATACGGAAGGCTGCAGAACAGCATTAAAGATGGGAAATAAAGTCTACAACGGCTCAAATTTATCCCCAACAGCTAGTAACGGCTACAAACTCAAAGATGAGTATAAAAGGGACCTCCAAGCATCTAGTAATGGTTAATGCTTCAATTGTAATACAACATATGATCAAGAAATTGTCTTAGTGCTTAAGTGTCAATCCATTCTATAGACAAACACTAGTGAGCCAAAATTATTAAATTTGCTCAAGTGTTTTAGGATTGGGTGAGAGCTTTATTGTGCAAATAAATACCTATTAGAGGGAATTAAGTTTGCGTATTTTTATCTCTTGTAAAGAGGGTTTGATCAAGGTTTTGGGTAGAAAGCTTGATCGGTTTGTAAGGGTTTCCTCCTAAGCCTAGAAAAGGGGACGAATGAATAGTGGATTCATTGAAAATTCTTAGTGGTAAGTTAAGGTAGTGGATGTAGACCTTGATTAGAAGGTTGAACTACTATAAATCATCTTGTCTTTATTCTTTTTAGCTTCCACACCTCTTACACCCAAAATTTCACTTCTCCACCACTTGGCGAGCAAGAACAGTAGAAGGAATCGAACACCGAATAACCCAACAAGATTGTTAGTCAACCAATGATAAAATTATATAATAGTCATTAATGTACAATTTATATGATCTTATTTATTGATTAAGAGTTTTATTTAAGATTTGTGATTGAAAAAAGAATTTAAAATTTAGAATTAATTTTAAAGATTTTTAAATTAAGGTGTTTACATGATCTCATTTTTGCTAATTACTTGAAAACTACATATAATCAAATTCCAGACAATCAATAATTTGCAAAAACAAAATGTTAACAAGTTGTCTAAAAAATATGATTAAATATCTAACATCATCTGATCTGAATCAGGGAATTGCGTGGAAAGTGGAAAGTAGAAAGGAAGTCACAGGGAAGAGTAAAATACACAGAACCAAATAAGGCCATCGAGTTCCAAAACACAGCACAAAGAGATACGAACACTGAAACAAAATTAGATATATAGATAGATTGAACCAAAGAAAGAAAGTATTTGTTCAAAAGTCATAATCATCTCCATTCAAACCTTCTTTAGATCTTATTTTAAACTATCATACTTCTCCTCACTTTGTCTTCTTCTTCTTCTTCTCCACAAATTTCACTCCTTTATTCTTTCTCCCTTGGATTTATTAAGATTGTTGGAAACCGTGTGAAGTCGGGGTATTTTTTAGCTGACTGTAATTTGCTGGTTTGAAGAAAGGGTAAAGTAGAGATGCCGATATCTGGGACCGGGAATCTTCCTAGAGTTTTGTCAGGTGAGTTTTCTTCTTTGTCTGGGTTTTAATAGTTCTCTGCCAAGTTCATATATATTTGCAGCTTCTGTGGATCTGCTATATGGGTTTTAGATTTTTACATTAACAGTTGATTATTAATTTCTGAGTTGATATTGATGTAGGAGCCTTGTGTGCACTGATATTTGATACTTAACTCAAATTTGTTGACTGTGTAATTTTGTCAAACTGTATCTGCTGGTGTTTTAAGTTTAGTGTATGGTTCATGCCGAAAAGATGGTAAACTTAATGCAAATATACATATTTTGTTATTTCAAGTTGATCCCTTTTCTTTTTTGATTAGGAGTTGATAATTGTCTATACTAATCTTAAAAGGTTGCATTTTGACAATGTTCTGCACTTGGCTTGCTGTTGATTCTCAATCTATCCTAACCAATCAATATTATTGGTTTCGAGTTTGTTACACTTAAATTTTGATGGAATTGAGAGATAAGAGAAGATGAGTAAGGTTGCAATTCACATTTGGTCCAAATTTAATGACCAAACAAATTGGAAACCACAATAAGCATAAAAAATCAGCAGAAAGTAATGGTCGCATGATGATACAGTCATTCAAATACTTGAAAATGATATGAACATATAATAAGTTTGTTCAGATCAGAAACCAAAATTCCCTAGTTACTAAGCATATCTTAGCAGGAAATGCTTATTGCTGTCAGGTTTACTGCATACATAGTTTTTATAGTTCGAGACTCGAACCAATTTCATGTAAATCACATTACCTACTAACAACCAATCAATGTGATTATTAAACATAATGGGAACTGATTTCAATTTGTTTGGTTGTACACAAGCATTCAAATTCAAATGCAGCATTATCTGGGGGATAAAAGAAAGGAAGGGAATATGAGGGCTAGGGACAATACAAATACAGGAAACCAACTGCTTTCCTTTGCGATGCAGGGCACAGATGCTCGAAGTCTGCTGTGGTGTGGAGCTTGGTGGGGTTCCTTCTTATGCTCCAATTGTACTCTCTTGCTACCCACAGAAGTGCAGTGAGAGGGGATATCGAATTGCATGCAAGTCGTCATCCACTTGTCCGGGAACTTGAACAGGTGGAGGAGGAGAATATTCAAGTCCCCCCTCCTAGGAAGAAACGATCTCCACATGCGGCTAAACGGAGACACAAGCGATCAACCACTCTGATTGATGAATTTCTTGATGAGAATTCCCAGCTTCGGCGTGTATTCTTTCCAGATGTGAAAACTGCCATAGATCCGATGAAGCTAGCAGCAAATGAAAGCCACTACTACCATCCAGGGAAAATTTGGTTGGATACTGAAGGAAATCCTATTCAAGCTCATGGAGGTGGTATGCTATATGATGAAAGATCCGGTACATACTATTGGTATGGAGAATACAAAGATGGACCCACCTACCGTGCACATAAGAAGGGTGCAGCACGAGTAAGTTTATTATTTTGAATACATAATCCAAGTTTATTATGTTGTTTTTCCTGGTAAAGAATATATTGCTTGCATGTGTAGAACAAAGAGAAACAAGATGTAAGATTTGTTTTGTAAGGATAAATTTTTTTAGGATTTTAGTGATTGGTATTGAGGAAAGGATGAGACAGGTTTAGTAGAAGAAAACTCGAAAAAAAGGGCTGAGAATTACATAAATGATTTATAATTTCACCAATAAGGGCCACCTAGATGGTGAAGGGTATCTTGGCCTTGGTCGTGACTTGTACAAATTCTGTTTTAGAAGTACTAAACTCCTTGGGACTGCCTAAATGCAAGTTGTAAATTATGAACTGTTTCGTATTAGAGTGATAGGCATCCCTCATCAGATCTGATTGCTTATCAATGGCATTCATTCAGTTTTTTGGTTGATTGATGCTACTCTATTTTCTCTTATTATAAAAGCTCACACTACTGAACTTAAAGCTTGAATTGTGAGGCAATGAAGTTGTCATTTTAATCAATCTCTATGTAAGTTGCAGAGATGCTTTAATACAAGACGTTTGATTGCATATCTAACTCATTTTTAGCATCTATTTCATCCTTTCGGGCTTGAAATGTGGCTGCATATCTAAATCTTTAGTTTTAATTTCCCATTGAATTGTTGTGATCAGGTTGACATTATAGGAGTCGGTTGCTATTCTTCCAAGGATTTGTGGACGTGGAAAAACCAAGGTATTGTGTTGGCTGCGGAACAGATGAATGAAACCCATGATCTCCACAAATCCAATGTGTTGGAGCGGCCAAAAGTTGTATACAATGAGAGGACAGGAAAGTATGTAATGTGGATGCATATTGACGATGCCAACTACACTAAAGCTGCTGTAGGCATTGCTACAAGCGATTACCCAACAGGTCCTTTTGAGTATCACCGTAGCCAAAGGCCCCATGGATTTGACAGCAGGGACATGACCATCTTCAAGGACGACGATGGTGTAGCATATCTAATTTATTCATCTCAGGACAATAGTGAACTTCACATCGGACCACTAACCGATGATTATCTAGATGTGCAATCTGATATGCAAAGGATTCTGGTTGGACAACGCAGGGAGGCCCCAGCTCTTTTTAAGTACCAAGGGACTTATTACATGATCACATCGGGTTGCTCTGGATGGGCACCGAATGAAGCACTGGCACATGCAGCTGAGTCGATCATGGGGCCATGGGAGACAATGGGAAACCCATGCATTGGAGGGAACAAAATGTTTCGACTTGCAACTTTTTTCGCACAGAGTACGTTTGTGATTCCTTTGCCAGGCATTCCAGGTTCATACATTTTTATGGCAGATCGGTGGAATCCAGCTGAGTTAAGGGACTCAAGGTATGTGTGGCTACCTTTAATAGTTGGCGGCCTTCCTGATCGGCCCCTTGAGTTCAATTTTGGATTTCCATCATGGTCAAGGGTATCAATATATTGGCATCGGAAGTGGAGACTTCCCTCGAGTTGGAGGGTGCCAAAATGAGTGGCTTATTTTTCTTGTAGTGTATTGTATATTAAAGCTCTTCACCTATTCTTTCACTGGTTCAAATCCTTGTGTTGTGATTTTTGGAACCCTTTTTTGAGCTTACACCTCAATAATTCAGTGTAGATGGTCAATCTCTTGCACTTTTCAGTTCACTTACAAATTTTCTATCTGTAGGTAATGTTCATATTAGCTTTGGAAAATGATAACTGGTGCTTAGAGGAAAGATTACTATTTGGTTGAGACTTGATTTTTCTTTCGGCCAACAATTTCATTTGATATATGAACTCTGTGCAAAAGGTCCATGCTTTTTCTGCCCCGGAAGAAAGGGGAAAGCCCCATTTTCGTAGGCCTCAAGTTTTACCAACTCATACTTTGGGAGACATGGGGATTGCTTGTGAAACAAATTTCTTAGTAAACAAGGGAAATTGCTGTTGAAACTTGAACCAACAACCCTAAATGCAAAAGCTGAACACGTGGGAGATTTTGATAGTGATTTAGGACCATATTTTACAACGACAAATTGATTATGTTGTCCTATATGATAATAAAAGAAAAAAGTTGACCTAGTGATCATGAATGTTGTATATTATGGTTTAGAGGAAATATCGAAGCTAATCGAAGATGGGAAACTGTTGGCACATTGGTTTTGCATAATTCCCAACTTTGGAATTTTTAGTATGTTGGAGTGTACGATTAGACTTATGGTTGTACGAATAAATAGTATTATGAATAAATACGAAATAAATACATCAATAAATAAATGTTTTTTTCTTCTTCAAAATCAAATCCAAATGCATCGTCCCACCGCCATTCCGTGTCCATGGCAACTCTCCCACCATAACCGTAGTTTTGTCTCTAAAAATATGGATGCTTGTAATTTGTTCGAAACTCTTTATTGATTAGTTTGAAAGAAAGCCCTTTAATAAAGTAGGGAGAAGAAAAAAAAAACAATATTTTTCTAAAATAACGTTTTAATATTATTTAATACATTAATGGATTTTTTAATTTTTTAAGTAGAGTTAAAATTAGGAGAAAGCATTGTTCGATGGGTTGCTAAGCTTCTAAAATAACGTTTCTAAAAATTGATGTCTTGATTTTTTGTTGCACTATTATTCCCGTGGTACGTAAAAAAACTGACTCGACCTGTAAAATTGACAGAAATTGACTTGAGTCAAAATTGCTTGAGACTTGGGATTGGTGATCCGAGTCTAAATTGGTGTTGACCTGAACCCGAGTTTGACCTAAAAATTTTAGATCTGAACCCGGCCTGAACCCGAATTCGACCTGATAATGTGATAACCGAACCCGACTTGCATCCGACCTGAAATGAACCCGAACCCGAGATTAACCTGGTAAATAACTGATATTATTCGACATGTTATCAACCTGACCTATTATGAATCTGAACTGTAATTGACTCAACCTGTTATCAACCTGAACTGTAAATGACTTGACTTGTTATTGAATTAATCTAATATTTACTTGACTCGATATTTATATGACATGTAATAACTAATACGTTACAATTGATAAAATTGTAAGATTAAGAATTTATCATATTATAGTGTAACAAAATACAATAATACATATTCACTATTCAAAGTACATAATTAATTATGATCATTAAATTAATATTTTTATTTTTTATAGTTTATAAATGATATAATATTATAAAACTTAAAAGTTTAATAAAATTTTTAATCATAATTATAATCATTAAATTAAAATTCCCATTTTTTATTAAGTAGATCATCATATTGAAAAATTTAACTATAACTATTAAATTAAATGTATTAAATGATTCATTCAATATATTTATCTCATTATTTTGATATATATATATATATATATATATATATGGAAAATACTTTGATGCACAAGCTTGTATAAACTTTAGTTTACACAAGCCATTTAATTTTAGGGTTTAGGGTTTTAAGTTTTAGGTTAGGGTTTAGGGGTTTAGTATGTAGGGTATATAATTTAAGGTTTATGAGTAGAATTTAGAGTTTAAGGTTTAGGGCTTAGGGTTTAGGTTTTAGGTTGTTAGGGTTTGTGATTTAAATTTTAAATTTTATAAAAGGATTGTGTAAAAAAAATTTACACAGCATGTGCATCAAAATAAAACCATATATATATATATATATATATATATATATATATATATATGGGTTAGGACCAACTTACACGGTATAAAACTCTTTAAGTTTTACATTTTTTTATCGTTTGATGGAGGAAATGGATGGCTGAAATTAACTCCTTACTTTTTTTTCCCAAGTGATAATCTTTACATATTCTATTGTTAATCTCATTCATCCGTTTCACTCATCTAATGATCTAGAAAACGTGTAAAACTTAAAGAGTTTTACACTGTGTAACTGAATCCTACCCATATATATACATACATACATACATATACACACACACATATATATATATATATATATATATAACAGAACCCTTATACTTATTAGTTAAATCATGATAAAAACTGATTGTCAAAACATGATACTGAAAATTTTAGTAACTTTATATATTCTGAAAAACTAAAGGTTTACAAGTTAACACAAATTATAAATGTACAAATTAATTCAGCTAAATAAGTTTAAGCTCTCAGATCTTATAGCAAAAGTTTTATAAGCGTAAAAGTCCAACTTTACTACTAGAAATTTTTTCATTGAGCTTTAATTATTCTCAAAATATCTAAATGATGTCAACATGAATAAATTATGGGCAACTTTACAGCTTTAAAAGCCAAAATGTCACCAACATAATTTAATCATGAGTAACTACTTAGATAAGATTAAGAATTTACAATAATTTTGTCCTTTCATAGTTCAAACTTCAGAGTTTAGACCAACAACAATATACATCAATTCAACATCAAGACCAACAAAGGTATCCATAATCCATCAAGCATTCAGACCAGGCTAGGCACTCAGGCAGAGAACAACGAGCATCAATGTATTATTACCTGCATTCAGACCAGACCAGACTGCAAACATCAAGCATAAATTCATTATTTAGACAAATTCAGGCAACAAATAGCAAACAAAATTCAATGATAAACCCAAGAACTAGTGTCAAGCATCCAGTACTAAATAAAATAAGAATCATTTACAAGTATCTAAAATATTATAATATTTGAAGTATTGATGAATTTACATAATAAATAAAAGATTTAAGTTACATTTAAACACGGACTCATTTAAAAATAAATTCAAATGTACTTGTTGTGGAGGCACTCTACAAAAGCAAACATAATATCATTAATTAACACATTCTATTATTAATGAAATAAAAAAAAATCATACTTTTAAAGGGCAGAATCATTAACAACATTAAGATATTTCTCATCCCTTTCTTCCGGCTTTAAACCATACAACCAGTTTCAAGCTGTTACAAAAATTTCAACATTTTTTGATAAGAGTCTAGCTCTCAAGTTGCTCAAGATTCGACCTCCCATGCTAAAGAAAGATTCTGAAGCAACAGAAGTAATTAGAATGGTCAAAATATCTCTGGCCATGCGAGCAAGTATTGGACAAGAAACACTTAGTGTTTTCCAATACTCTAAAATATTAAATTCAGAATCTTCATTACGAGGGACAAGTGGCAGATTTATGTAAGATTTAACATCAAAATTTTCACTCATTGAAGCAGCTAGATTAGCATCAAAACTTTAAAAATAAAAAAATAAACTAATTTAGTATTTAAAAAAAAATAGAATACAAGTAATTCAAATAAAAGAAAATTTAAAAATTAAATTATGAAATCTAACCTGAAATAGATCAGAAAATAGAATAGCACTAGGATTCTCAACCATACTCAAAGCATAACTATGACATAGAATAACATCAACAAATAATTTACAGTACTTATTTTGATCAAAAGTTGTTAGTATACCAAGATTCTCAGCAAGATAATTTTTATATGCTTGGCATTTATTCGTATGTCTTTTGGGGTAGATGTATGTGAAACAAATATTTTAATTTTGATATAACTAAAAACCTAAGGACTAAATTAAAAAAAAAAGTCAAAACGAATTTTAAGTCCTAAAAATATCCCCATACAATTTTTATATTATGCCTAAGTTAAAAATATACTTTTCCAACTATTTTTCTAAGTGTTTCAAGCCAAAACAGTGGTTTTCACGTACCCGTTCCGAAACGGCCTCAAGGCGTTTCGAAACAGTTTCACCACTGTCGACCACCGTTCCGATACGTGTATCGAAACACTTGAAGGCGTTTCGAAACGGTTAAACTCGTTTCGAAACTGTTCTTCATGAAGGATTTAAAATGGGCTATTTTATTTCAAATATTTCATATTTTCAAACATATAAGGGGTGTTTCGAAACGGATCAAGCCCGTTCCGAAACGACCCTTTGACAGTAGCCATTCCGTTTCGAAACGGATCACTCCCGTTCCGAAACAAGGGCTAGGTTTTATTTTGAATAAAATGACCGTTGTATGTTTTAACTGAATTTCAATAAACCGTTAAGGCGTTTCGAAACAGGCTAGGACCGTTCCGAAACGACCCTTTTCCAGTGGCAAAACCGTTCCGAAACGGCCCTAAGGCGTTTCGAAACGGGCTCTTAAATGCACCCCAACGGCTCTTTCTATTTTAGTCCGTTACGAAACAGGTTTCCCGTGTTCCGAAACGGGTTGGTGCAAACAGCATTAATGGTGGCAAGAGAGGGTTCCAACGGCTCCATTTATGTTCCCAACCACCCAAACGGCTAGAAATCAATGAGAAGGTATAAAAGGAACATCCAAAAGCATCAGCAACAACTATTGAACTTCAAGCAAACATCCAAACATCAAATTCAAGCATTTGAGCAAAAATCCCAAATTTGTGTAAAATCCCAATTTGTGTTCTTCATTCTTATTTTGTAAAATTGGGTTGAGTGCTTGTATTGGGGCTATCATTTGTATTGAGAGATACCTAATTAGCCTACAAATTCCTTTGTTCTCTTGTGTGAGGGTTGGGTTGATTTTTGGGTAGAAAAATCAACCGATATTGTAAAGGGTTGCCTCCTTGTCCTAGAAAAGGGGAAGATCAATTTAGTGAAATTGTTGCAAATCCTTAGTGAGACTAAGGTAGTGGATGTAGAGTTCATTTGGAACTTGAACCACTCTAAACTCCTTGTTCTTCAATTTTAATTTGCCAATTTCCACTACAATCCTTCAAATTTCCAATTCACCCCCCCCCCTCTTGGTAAATATCGATCTTTCGATCCACTCAACAATTGGTATCAGAGCTTAACTCTTTGAGGATTAACAACCACAAGAGGAGATCCTTGGAAGAGTGTGATCATCAAAATATCAAGAGATGGCTTCAACCTCCGGTTCCGGCATGTACGAGTCACAATCAACCACCAAGCCTCCTTTCTTCAATGGTGACAACTACTCCTTTTGGAAGAACAAAATGAGGCTATTCATCAAGTCAAGTGACTACCTTGTATGGGATGTCATTGAGGATGGGCCATACATTCCATTGAAGCAAGATGGTGAAGGCAAGATGGTGTTGAAAAAGAAAGCCGAAATGAGTGAAGAGGAGAGGAAGAAGATTCAAGTCAACGATAAAGCTCTCCACATGCTTTTTTGTGCTTTCGGTCCGGACATCTATTCAAAGGTCTCTTCCATTGAAAATGCCAAAGAAGTGTGGGACACACTTGAGACCACTTATGAAGGCACCAATGATGTCAAGGAAACTAAGATTGGACTTCTCAATCTTAGTTATGAAAATTTCAAGATGGAGCCCGATGAGACGGTGTCAAAGATGTTTGATCGATTCTCCACAATTGTCAACGGGCTAAAGGGCTATGGAGAGATCATACCGGAAGACAAGCTTGTCCGGAAGCTACTCTATTCACTTCCCGAAGCTTGGGATGGGAAGAGAACCGCCATCATCGAAGCAAAGAACTTGAAGACATTAAAGCTTGATGAGCTTGTGGGTTCTCTCCTTACTCATGAGATCATGAAGCAAGGAAGGGAAGATGAGAAAAAGAAAGAAGAGAAAAGAGTAGAGAAACTTGAAGTTGAAAAGAAGAAGAAGATGGGAATAGCTCTCAAGGCAAAAGCTTCACAACATGATGAGAGCTCATCTTGTGAGGAGGATGAACTTGAAGAATTGGCTATGATAGCCAAACGATTCTCACGCTTCATGAGGTCCAACCGGGGAAGAAAAATCCAAAGAAAGATGGACTTCAAAGGAAGGAACAAAGAAGAAGGGAAGGATCCCATCATTTGCTATGAGTGCAAACAATCCGGTCACATCCGTTCGGAGTGTCCTCAACTCAAGAAGAAGGGTTTTGAGAAGAAGAAGAAACTCAAAGCCAAGCTTGCTACTTGGAGTGATGAGGAGTCATCGGAGGATGACGAACAAGAAGTGGCTAACCTTTGTCTCATGGCACTTGAGGAAGATTCCTCCTTGGTAACCTCTAACTCATCTACTTTAGATTTTTCATATGAAGAATTAAATGATGCATATGATGAGTTACAAGAGGTATATGATGAATTAGTTGAGAAGTTTAAAGAGTCGGTCATTAAAAACAAGAAAATCATTTTAGAGCTAAATGAGAAAAATGACTCACTCACTCAAGCTAATTCTAAATTTGAGAAAAAGATTTTAGGATTAAAAGATGAACTTAAATTCTTTCAAGATGAAAATGTTGATCTTAATAATCTTTTGTCTCAATGCAATAGTGAACACCAAAAGGTGTTAGGTGAGCTAAATGAGCTCAAAAAGTCCTTAAAAAATGTTGGTAGTGTCAAACATGAAGTAGGAGAACCCTCTAGAACACACCAACCTAAGAAAAGGACTAATTACTACAAACAAGGTAGCTACCCTAGACATAGTAGAGCTAAAAGAATTAGAAGTGTATGGGTTCCTAAGGAACTTGTAAAATCTAATAATATTATTGCTATGTCATCTTGGATTCCTAAGGGAACCAAGGTTTTGGGAGCTAACACTCATGGACCCAAAATGATTTGGGTACCAAAAACCAAGGTTTAATATCTTTGTTTGTAGGGGGAGCATTGCTACAAGGCCAAAGCACAAAGTCAAAACTCATGGTACCTTGATAGTGGATGCTCGAGACACATGACCGGAGACAAGAGTCGATTCATGGATCTAAAGCCAAAAAGTGGAGGAGTAGTAACATTTGGTGACAACTCCAAAGGCCACATTAAAGGTATTGGCTCCATAGGTAATCACTCTACCATTCTCATTGAAAATGTCTTGTATGTCGATGGTCTTAAACATAATTTATTGAGCATAAGTCAATTGTGTGATAAAGGATTTAATGTTCTTTTTGATAAAAATGCATGTAAAATTGTAGACATTAAATCAAATAGTATTATGCTCATAGGTCATCGCATAGGAAATATATACATGGTGCATTTAGATGACATTCATACATCCCATGCATGTTTAGTTGCTCAAAATGAAAATGATGCATGGTTGTGGCATAGGAAGTTAGGACATGCTAGCATTAGTGTTTTGGAAAAACTAGTCTCTCTAAATCTAGTTAGAGGTTTGCCCAAAATAAAATTTTCAAATGATAAAATTTGTGATGCATGCTCAAAGGGTAAACAACATAAGTCTTCCTTTAAATCCATTAATGATGTTTCTACTAGTAGATGCTTACAATTAATTCACATGGATTTATTTGGGCCAATTAGGACTATGAGCTTGGGTGGTAAATCTTATGCATTTGTGTTAGTTGATGATTTTTCTAGATTTACTTGGGTTCTCTTTTTAAGTACTAAAGATGAGGCTTTGGAAAAATTCATCACATTTTCAAAATTAACCCAAAATGATCTTGAACTTAGAATTTCACACATTAGAAGTGATCATGGAACCGAGTTTCAAAATTTAGGGTTTGAAGAATTTTTAAATGAAAATGGTATTAGCCATAATTTTTCGGCTCCTCGAACTCCTCAACAAAATGGGGTAGTTGAGAGGAAAAATAGAACTTTACAAGAAATGGCTAGAACTATGCTTTGTGAAAATAATTTACCTAAATATTTTTGGGCGGAAGCCACAAACACCGCTTGTTATATTGTAAATCGAGTAATGATTAGGCCAATTTTAAAGAAAACACCTTATGAGATTTTAAAATCTAAAAAGCCTAACATTAGCTATTTTCACCCTTTTGGGTGCAAGTGTTTTGTTTTAAATAATGGAAAAGACAACTTAGGTAAATTTGATGCAAAAAGTGATGAAGCTATTTTTATAGGTTACTCTTTAACCTCTAAAGCCTATCGAGTATTTAACAAAAGAACTTTAGTAGTAGAAGAATCTATTCATGTTGTATTCGATGATAACCTCCTTCCTAGGAAGGATTCTTGTGATGATGATGATGTAGGAATCATAAATGCCTTTGATGGAGGCCAAACTTCAAAGGAGGATGAGATTCAACCAAAAGAAGAAGACACACAAGATCCACCTCTTGAAGCCTTGAAGGACTTGGCTATTGAGGAAAAGGAAGTGAGCTACCCAAGGGAGTTGAACTATGTCAAAGATGGTGAAATCTTGGGTGATCCATCCAAGGGGGTAACCACTCGTTCTTCTCTTAAATTGATGAACCATGTTGCATTTATCTCATGCATAGAGCCTAAAAACATAAAAGAAGCATTGAAAGATGACTTTTGGATTATGGCTATGCAAGAAGAGTTAAATCAATTTGAGAGAAGTAATGTATGGACATTAGTTGATAGGCCTAGTAATCAATCTACAATAGGAACTAAATGGGTCTTTAGGAACAAACTAGATGAGAGTGGTAACATTGTGAGAAATAAAGCTAGACTTGTAGCACAAGGTTACACTCAAGAAGAGGGAATAGATTTTGATGAAACCTATGCACCCGTAGCTAGAATGGAAGCCATTAGGATGTTGCTTGCATATGCATGTTATCATAATTTCAAGCTTTTTCAAATGGATGTTAAAAGCGCATTTCTAAATGGTTTTATAAATGAAGAAGTGTATGTGGAACAACCACCGGGTTTTGAAGATTCAAAATTTCCAAATCATGTTTTTAAACTTACCAAAGCCCTTTATGGTTTAAAACAAGCTCCTAGAGCTTGGTATGAAAGGCTTTCAAACTTTTTGATTGAAAAAGGTTTTGAAAAAGGTAAGGTGGATACTACACTTTTCATAAAAATGTATAAAAATGACATTTTAGTAGTTCAAATTTATGTTGATGATATAATTTTTGGTTCTACTAATGAATGTCATTGTCAAGAGTTTGCTAAGCTAATGCAAGGTGAATTTGAGATGAGCATGGTGGGGGAGCTCTCATTCTTTTTGGGACTTCAAATCAAGCAAAAGAAGGATGGCACCTTCATCAACCAAGCAAAATACATAAAGGATATGCTCAAGAAGTTTGGCTTGGAGAATGCAAAGCCTCAAGCCACTCCTATGAGCTCATCTACAAAGCTTGACAAAGATGAAGGAGGTAAGTGTGTTGACTCTAAGCTTTATCGTTCTATGATTGGATCTTTGCTTTACCTTACCGCAAGTAGACCGGATATCTTGTTTAGTGTTTTCTTGTGTGCTAGGTTTCAAGCTAGTCCTAGAGAGTCTCACCTTATAGCCGTTAAGAGAATCTTTAGATACCTTAGAGACACTCCTTGTTTAGGCCTTTGGTATCCTAGAGACTCTACCTTCAACCTACATGCTTATTCGGATGCGGATTATGGGGGTTGCAAAATTGATAGGAAAAGTACTTCAGGAACTTGCCAATTCTTAGGTAGTATGCTCATATCTTGGTTCTCTAAGAAACAAAATAGTGTAGCCTTATCTACCACCGAAGCCGAGTACATATCCTTAGGGAGTTGTTGTGCTCAAGTCCTTTGGATGAAGCAACAACTCTTAGATTATGGAATTAAAGTTGGAACCATACCCCTAAAATGTGACAACACTAGTGCAATATGCTTAACTAAAAATCCCATCCAACACTCTAGAACCAAACATATAGAAATAAGGCATCATTTCATTAGAGATCATGTCCTTAAGGAAGATGTGGTTATAGAGTATGTAGACACCTTGAATCAATTAGCGGACATTTTTACAAAACCTTTAGACAAAGAGCGTTTTTGGTCCCTTAGGAGAGAGTTAGGTCTAGCTAGCCTATCTTGACCTTTTAGGACCTCTTTTGTGCTTAAATATGCTTGATTTTGTGAAATGCCATGTTATTGTGTTTAATCTCCTAATTACATCCATGCCTATAGTTAGGGGGAGTATGTTTATGCCTAAATATGTTTTGCCTGCTCATTCATGACATTTATGCATGTTAGGCCTCTTAAAAGATCATTTTTCTGCATTTTTAGAGCCTCATCTGCACTTCCAGGCCCAGGTGTATCGAAACAGGTGAACCCGTTTCGATACGGATACCTTAAATCAAGTTCTGAGAAGAGGGCATTTCGAAACGCCTAATAGCGTTCCGAAACGTTTTTGATTCTGCCAAGGGAGAGTATCGGAACGCGTTCCGATACGGGTCAAAGGGAGTTTCGATACGGTCAACAGCGTATCGAAACGTTCTGTTTATGGTTTTAAAATGGTCAAAACCCTAGCCGCCCGTTCCGAAACGGTCTTGACCGTTCCGAAACGGCATCGCGGATTGCTTTATCTAGGGCTTTTAATGATACAAATTCACTTTTTTATCAAACTCTAAAACCCTAAACCGCCTCCCTCTCTATAAATACCCTCTCAAACTCCTTGATTTTCACAAAATTGTGAGGGGTTTTAATCTTCAACTCAAGTCTAAGCAAGTTTCATCAATCTTGTGCAAGGATTTCTTCAAAATCATCCAAAATCCCAAACTAAGGTAATTTTTCAATTTTTCTCTTTTCTTTCAATTCATGTTCGAATCTTAGGTTAGAAAATTTTATTTTTGTATAAATTATACGTTTTTGTTGTGGGTTTTCAAAATCTTGTGAAAATTTTTTCAAATCCCAAAATTTTTGATTCGAATATAAAATTTTTCAATCGTATTTTTTTTAAACTGTTTTTATTTTAATTTTGTTTTCAAAAACCTAAGTGGGATTTCTTATTGGATTGATTTTAATTATCAATGCATACACTCAATTTTAAAACACTTGCTTAATGTTTTTAGATGACGGATCAATCGAACAAAAAGCGCAAGGTCGTTCAATCCGGTGAATCGAGCATTCGTCCGAATCTCACTCTGCTTTTTCAGAAATCCTTCAAAACTTCGGAGGCATGTGCTCGCTTTGCTTATGTCAAGGATTTCGCGGTTCGTAAGGAACGTGTTATCGATCTTGAATTCCTCAATTCCGAGCGATTCCTTTTTCGTTATCTTCCTCGTTTGGATGAGTGGAATCTCATGGATTTCTTGAGCCTTCCGGATGTTTGCTACAAAAATATGGTACTCATCTTTTACTCTAATGCTCACTTTCTTTATGATGAGTCCAAGACCGAGATCATAGGGGTTGAGTCATCCTTGCTAGGCAAAAAGGTTGTCATAAATGTTAAACTTTTAGAGTCTGCTCTTAAACTTAAAAATGAGGGTCTTGAGGATAAACGCCACTTTGGCACTTTCACCGGGAAAGCACTTAATTTGGATGTGCATGATCGTGTTCTTCACTTAATGGTCTCTTGGTTTATTCGCCCTTCCGGCGGTAAATATTCCCATATCCGTCAAAGAGATCATTTTTGGTTAGAGTGTTTCCGTAGGGGTGAGCGCCCAAATGTGCCTAAAATCATCTTTGCCGAGATTGTCAATAATATCAAGCTTATTGACACAAATGAGTTGACATCCTTCACTTATGGCATTGTCTTGAGCGCCCTATTTCACCATCTCGGTATTGATTGTACCTACGACTCTCCGGAACCTCGCAAGACCAAGATTGGTGAGTCATCCCTTCGCAAGTCCGGGTTCCATTATGTGAATGGTATTTGGGAAAGAGTTGATAGAGAAGCGGATCCTCCTCTTGTTGCTCCTCCACCGCAAGTTCAAGCCGCGAACAATGATGCCCTCACGGCTTTCCTTACCGAGCGTTTCAATGCCTTGGACTCTCGGTTCGATGCTTTGGACACTCGCATTACTTCGGGCTTTGAAACAATGGGCAATCGTTTGACGAATGTCGAGGATCGTCTTAGTTCTCTTGAAACTTCTCATTCCAACTTGGATCTCTCCTTCTCCACTCTCTATGGGCAATGGACGAAGTTTCAACGTTCTCAAGCCAAGGACGATGACAATGAGGATGACGAGGATGATGATGACGAGGCTTAGGATCTTCATATCATATCATATTATTTATGCTTTTTAGGATTTAGATTGCATCTTATGTTTTATCATGTTTTAGGACCTATGCTTATGGTTATTTTATTTTGGGATTTTGTTGTTTGAATTATATTGAACTTAATGTTTTGAATTATGTTTTGGATATTTTGATTATGAATTTATGGTTGCTTATTATTGCTTATTGGTACTAATCTTTTATCTTCTCTATGAGCTTATGTTATTCTTTTTGATCTAACAAAAAGGGGGAGAAGAAATTTAAGAGCCACAACACTAAAATTCGTTTTTAATTTTTAAAAGGTTTAAACTTCAAATCAAAATTGTTTTAAAAACCTATCTTAAATTAAGGGGGAGTTAGAATATTTTTGAAACTTTTAAAATTCTCAAAAATTCTAACTTTGGTTTTGTTATATCAAAAAGGGGGAGATTGTGAAACAAATATTTTAATTTTGATATAACTAAAAACCTAAGGACTAAATTAAAAAAAAAAGTCAAAACGAATTTTAAGTCCTAAAAATATCCCCATACAATTTTTATATTATGCCTAAGTTAAAAATATACTTTTCCAACTATTTTTCTAAGTGTTTCAAGCCAAAACAGTGGTTTTCACGTACCCGTTCCGAAACGGCCTCAAGGCGTTTCGAAACAGTTTCACCACTGTCGACCACCGTTCCGATACGTGTATCGAAACACTTGAAGGCGTTTCGAAACGGTTAAACTCGTTTCGAAACTGTTCTTCATGAAGGATTTAAAATGGGCTATTTTATTTCAAATATTTCATATTTTCAAACATATAAGGGGTGTTTCGAAACGGATCAAGCCCGTTCCGAAACGACCCTTTGACAGTAGCCATTCCGTTTCGAAACGGATCACTCCCGTTCCGAAACAAGGGCTAGGTTTTATTTTGAATAAAATGACCGTTGTATGTTTTAACTGAATTTCAATAAACCGTTAAGGCGTTTCGAAACGGGCTAGGACCGTTCCGAAACGACCCTTTTCCAGTGGCAAAACCGTTCCGAAACGGCCCTAAGGCGTTTCGAAACGGGCTCTTAAATGCACCCCAACGGCTCTTTCTATTTTAGTCCGTTCCGAAACAGGTTTCCCGTGTTCCGAAACGGGTTGGTGCAGACAGCATTAATGGTGGCAAGAGAGGGTTCCAACGGCTCCATTTATGTTCCCAACCACCCAAACGGCTAGAAATCAATGAGAAGGTATAAAAGGGACATCCAAAAGCATCAACAACAACTATTGAACTTCAAGCAAACATCCAAACATCAAATTCAAGCATTTGAGCAAAAATCCCAAATTTGTGTAAAATCCCAATTTGTGTTCTTCATTCTTATTTTGTAAAATTGGGTTGAGTGCTTGTATTGGGGCTATCATTTGTATTGAGAGATACCTAATTAGCCTACAAATTCCTTTGTTCTCTTGTGTGAGGGTTGGGTTGATTTTTGGGTAGAAAAATCAACCGATATTGTAAAGGGTTGCCTCCTTGTCCTAGAAAAGGGGAAGATCAATTTAGTGAAATTGTTGCAAATCCTTAGTGAGACTAAGGTAGTGGATGTAGAGTTCATTTGGAACTTGAACCACTCTGAATTCCTTGTTCTTCAATTTTAATTTGCCAATTTCCACTACAATCCTTCAAATTTCCAATTCACCCCCCTCTTGGTAAATATCGATCTTTCGATCCACTCAACAATGTATCAATATAATAGTCTGTTTTATACCTTTTAATTTCACAATACTTACATTGGGCATAAAGACCATCTTCAGGATCCTTGATGAAGGTATAATGGTCTCAAACATTTCTTCACCCGAAGTTCAACAACTTACAGTCTTTCTCTTAGAGGAACTAATGCCATCATCTGTTTGAAAAAGATGATCATTTACACCCCCTTGAAAAAGAAATACATTAGTACATAAATAAAATAGAATCACTGGAAAAAATAAAAGATTGAAACACAATTTACCATTTCCGACAAGTTGATCATTCTAACTATATCCTCTTTCCACGTGTCCTACACAATACAAAAATAAAAAACATGAGTCCAAACAAACATATCACTATATCAGATATCACAAAAAAATAGAAACAAAAATACAAATACAAATATGAAAAACTGGTCATTTTTACCTGAAAAATTTATCTCAAAAGACTAGTTATCCATTGATCCCTGAAAATAAATAAATAAAAAAGATGAAATTAGGGTTCTGTTTCAATGGTTTAAACCTTGTACGTGGCATTATTAATCTAGCCCCTGAGGTCTTTTAATTAAAGGACCTCTTTTGACACCAGTTACATCGCATTCGCAGGCGGAATGTTCAGCCGATATACTCAGTTTAAACCATTGAAACATAACATACAATTAAAATTTGAAACAAAACAGTAAACAAAATCAATCAACACAACCAATCAACAATTTAAATCTAATACAGTTATAAAATTTGTTTAAAAATGAACAGATGATAAATTAGCAAATAAACAAGTTTAAGATCGAACAAATATGAGATGATAACACTAAAATGAATTATGATTGATAACACTAAAATGATAACATTAAATGATAACAGAATCAGGCTGTTATGTATTATGATAACACTAAAATGATTAAATGAGAGATGATAGATCAAAAATGATAACACTAAAAATGATAACATAAATATGAGATGATAGATCGAAAAATTAACAAATATGAGATGATATATACCTTTTTATGAACAAAAATATAAAATGAACAGACTGTTATTTTCGCAAACCGCAATCAGAAGTTTAAAACCCTAAATCGCAACTAAAAGTTCAAACAATAATCTGTCTGAGAGAGACCTGTGAGAGATGCACCTGAAAATCGAAAAGAAAAGATTAGCAGCCAACAAAATACAAAATGAACAGACTGTTATTTTCGCAAACCACAACCAGAAGTTTAAAACCCTAAATCGCAACTAAAGGTTCAAAGTTCAAACCATAATATGTCTGAGAGAGACCAGTGACACATGCACCTGAAAAATAAAAAGAAAAGATTAGCAATCAGCAAAAATAAAATATTTATAATATATTGCATAAATCAAAAAGAAATCGATGGATGAAAACCTACTTACCCAATCTGACTCTCGAATTCTGAGAGATGAAAGTTTGAAACGGCGCAAAAAGACAGAAGATGAAAGATTTAAGAACCTTAAATTGCAACAAAACAAACATAGAAGAACTCAGACTATGAAAGTTCAAATCAGGCAATCGACGCAAAAATGACGGACGAATAACGATGAAAAATTTAGGAACCTTAAATCGCAACCAAACATCCAAAACGCAGACGATAAAAGATTGAAACAACGTAAAATAGAGAGACTGATAAATCGAAGATCAGAGATCAAATGAGATGAGAAAAAATAGAGATATTTGCTTAAGAGATAGGGAGGTTCGATGTGTTCGAGAGAGAAAACAAGAGAAAAACGATCGCATGGTAAAAAGAAAACTAGGGCTTTTTCGGTATAAATGAGTATTTATATCGAGGGTTTTGGTATTTTTATTAATTAATATTTAATATTTAAATGATATATAATTATAATTTATAGAATATTAAAAGTCACACATTTTTTATTTTTATTTTCTGGTTTTTTAAATAATACTTTAATTAATATTTAAATTAATCTTTAATTAAATTATAATTATAATTTTATTTATAATATATTTATTAATATTTAAATTAATATTTCATTAAAAATAAATTTAAACAATTAAACCATAATTTTTTAAATTTATATTAAATTAAAATAATATTTTAATATATTTAAATTAATATTTAATTAATATTATTATATTAATAATTTTAAGGTTATGGGTTTAGTTTAGGGGATTAGGCTTATACTTATTAGGGTTACGGCTTAGTTTAGGGGATTGGGCTCATACTTATTACTTATTAGGGTTTACCGGTCTAGTTTAGGGTTATTGACTTATATCACTAGTTTAGGGATTTAGGGTTCTCGGTCTAGTTAAGGAATTTATGGTATATTATACATGTTTAGGGTTATCGGGTTAATTTAAAGATTTAGGGTTATGACTTACGAGACTAGATTAATAGTTTGGGGTTAATGGTTAAGAATTTAGAATTAAGAAATGTATGTTTCAAGTTTAGGGTTTCACTTATGAGTTTTAGGGTTAGGGGTATATGTTTCAAATTGAATGTTTAGGGTTATGTGTTTAGTTTAGGAGATTAGGCTTATACTTATTAGGGTTATGGCTTAGTTTAAGGGATTGGGCTCATACGTATTACTTATTATGGGTTATTGGTCTAGTTTAGGGTTATTGGCTTATATTGCTAGTTTAGGGATTTAGGGTTCTTAGTCTAGTTTAAGGATTTATGGCATATCATACATGTTTAGGGTTGTCGGGTTAATTTAAAGATTTAGGGTTATGACTTACAAGACTAGATTAATAGTTTGGAGTTAAGGGTTAGGAACTTAAAATTTAGAAATGTATGTTTCAAGTTTAGGGTTTGACTTGTGAGTTCTAGAGTTAGGGGTATATGTTTCAAATTAAATGTTTAGGGTTATGTGTTTAGTTTAGGGGATTAGGCTTATACTTATTAGGGTTATGACTTAGTTTAGGGGGTTGGGCTCATACTTATTACTTATTAGGGGTTACCAGTCTAGTTTAGGGTTATTGGCTTATATCACTAGTTTAGGGATTTAGGGTTCTCGATCTAGTTTAGGGATTTATGGTATATCATACATATTTAGGGTTATTGTGTTAATTTAAGGATTTAATGTTATGACTTATGAGATTAGATTAATGGTTTGGGGTTAAGGGTTAGGAACTTAAAACTTAGAAATGTATGTTTCAAGTTTAGGGTTTGACTTGTGAATTCTAGGGTTAGGGCTATATGTTTCAAATTGAATGTTTAGGGTTATGTGTTTAGTTTAGGGGATTGGGCCCATACTTATTATTTATTAGGGGTTATCGGTCTAGTTTAGGGTTATCAGCTTATATCACTAGTTTAGGGATTTAGGATTTTTGGCCTAGTTTAGGGATTAATGGTATATCATACATGTTTAAGGTTATTAGGTTAATTTAAGAATTTAGGGTTATGACTTATAAGACTTGATTAAAGATTTGGAGTTAAGGGTTAGGAACTTGGAATTTAGAAATGTGAGTTTCAAGTTTAGGTTTAACTTGTGAGTTTTAGGGTTATGAGTATATGTTTCAAATTGAATGTTTATGGTTATGAGTTTAGTTTTAGGGGATTAGGCTTATACTTATTAGCGTTACGGTTTAGTTTAGGGAATTTGGCTTATACTTATTACTTATTGTTATTGGTATAGTTTAGGGTTATCACACTAGTTTACGGATTTAGAGTTTTCGGTTTAGGATTTATAGTTTAGGGTTTAGTGGGTTATTTATATTTTTTTGCAATTTAGTTCAATTTATTATAGTCCTTAAAATTAAAATTTTAGTCCAAATTGATCCATATTTATGTTTTTTTAATTTTTTAGTCCAAAGTAAAAAAAAAAAACCCAACAAACCGTCCAATTTTTAGGGCAGCCCGCCCAATTTCCAAATCAGCGACAAAGCCCAAATTTGATGGTTTATTTGCACTTTAGGTCCTTATTAATTTAGGAGCTTTACAATTAAGTCCTTTTTTTGTTTAGTTTATAATTTATTTTAGTCCATATTTTAGTTTAGTTTCTTTAGGGTTTATGGTTTAAGGTTTAGTCCCAATATTAATGAATATTAGATTCATTTTATGATTTAGGGTTTATAGTTTATTAGCTTAGGGTTTAAGATTTATGGTTTAGGAATTATGAATTATGTTTTACGGTTTGATTCATTTTAGTCCCAAATTTAGTTTAGCAATTATTATTAGGTTGATTCATTTTGGTCTCAATTTTTATTCTTTAGTTTTAACTTGATTCATTTTAATCTCAAATTTAATTTAATATGGTTAATTATAGTTTTAATTTGATTCATTTTAGCCCCTAAAATTAATTTAATTGAATTTAGTCACAATTACTTTTAAATTTGATCCAATAATTAATCGCCCATTTGGTACCGCCCAATTTTTTGCTTAGTGATTAATTCCCCTTTTGGTCCTCACTTAATTAAAATTATTCATTTTAGTCCTAAACATTCACTTTTAAATTTTAGTTTAATTCAATTTAGTCACAATTATATATATATATATATAATTGTAACATATTTGATATTCCGTCATCCTAAGGGATATTTTGGTACATATTGATATTAATCCCTAAAAATTTATTTTTATGAAAAAATTTACCCACAATTACTGGACCGAAGTCTATTTGTACATGTCAGACCTGACTTGAACTTCAACTAAAACCGATATTACCCAACCTGAATTTTATCCGTTAACGGCGTGACCCGACCTGAACATGGCCCAACCTGAAGTCCATCCGAACCTAAATTAACCCGTTAATTAACTGACTCGGACCCGAACCGTTTTGACCTGAACTGAAAATTGCCTGACCTAAAATTAACCCAACCCGAACTCAATCCAATTTAAAACCAACCTAATAATGACTCGAATCCGAGTCGACCCGAACCCGACCTGATCCGAGTCGGATCATTAAATTGACCCGACATAACCTGTATCCGATTTGACCTGACCTAACATGACCTGACCTGACCTGAAACCTGAACGATAACCTGATTTCACATCCCTACCGCTTAGGAATAAGCTGCCCCCTAATCATGCCCCCTTCTATGCCCCACACTAAAAATTACTTAAAAATTAAATTTTAAACCCTAACCCTAATTTCCACACCTTAAACCCTACATCTTAAAAAATACATCATACCTCTAATTCCATAAACCCTGATCACAATCCCTAACATTAAACCCTAAACCCACTATTTTAAAGTGGGAGCATAAAATAGGACATGATAAGAGGGTATACGATTTCTATTTGGAATAAAGACTCGTTTCTTCTTTTTTCAACTCATGTATTTGTCAAAGCCAACAATTAATTTCCATGTTATTATCCCATTTAAATTCCATGTCATAACTCATAAGAAAATGTCAAGGGCGCCTTTTATAAACAAAAATACTATAAGGACTTATTCAAATGAACTTCTATAGTTTAAAGGCTTTTTAATAAATAAGCCTGTTATTACCGTATCAATGGTGTTGGACATGGAAATTAGTGTGGTTAACCAAAGATAATTATTAAATATTTAGCCGATAATATGTAGTGAAAAAAATTTAGTCACTAGTTACTAGTTAAAACATAAATACTCTTTACATGATTCCTTAGAACAAGGTATTCTTGGTAGTAGTAATATAATTCAAATACCAGTTCTTTTAGTACAAATCTATAGTCTGCTCTATAAATTACTTTTAAACTATCACAGGTAAAAAAGTTAGAAGATAAATAATAAAGTGTGTGAGAGATAATTTGGGTTTATAGAATCAAGTTATTTTCTTTGTCAACAATGGCCGAAGGTAAGCTCAAAGTTTATTTGGCAAATCAAAATTTCTTACACATGGCTGTAGTTCATGTAAGAAACCAATCGCTTTGGTTTGCAATACAGGTTCTGGTATGGTGCTGAGCTTGGTGGGGTTCCTTCTTATGCTCCAACCCTACTTTGTTGCTAGCCGCACAAATGCAGTGAGTCGTCGTTCACTATCCCCGGTGGCAGAGGAGAATATGCAACTTCCCTTTCATAGGACCAAACGATTCCTCCAAGCTGCTAAACGGAGACAGAAGCGAGCAGCCACTCTGATTGATGAATTCCTCGATCAGAATTCCCCGCTTCACCGTGTATTCTTTCCGGATGCGACAACTGCTATCGATCCGGTAAACGGTAGCGACTACTACCGTCCGGGGAATATTTGGTTGGATACCGAGGCCAATCCTATTCAAGCTCATGGAGGTGGTATACTATACGACGAAATATCCGGTACATACTATTGGTACGGAGAGTTCAGAGATGTTCCCAAGGGTTCTGCGACGGGACGTGTAAGTTTATTATTATTTAGAATGTTTCGTGCATACTCCATGGTTATTATTCTAACAAGTTTCCGTTGAATTGTTGTGATCAGGTTGACGTTATTGGAGTCGGTTGCTACTCTTCCAAGGATTTGTGGACATGGAAAAACGAGGGCATTGTGTTGGCTGCGGACCTGGAAAACCAAACCCATGATCTCTACATATCCAATGTGTTGGAGCGGCCAAGAGTTATTTACAATGAGATAACAGGAATGTATGTAATGTGGATGCATATCGACACTGGCAACTACTCTAAAGCTGCCGTCGGCATTGCTATCGGCGATTCCCCGACGGGTCCTTTCGAGTATCTCCGTAGCCTAAGGCCCCATGGACGTGACAGCCGGGATATGACCGTCTTCAAGGATGACGATGGTGTAGCATATCTAATTTATTCATCTCAGAGCAATAATGAACTTCACATCGGGCCACTAACAGATGATTATCTAGACGTGCAGGTTGATATGCAGAGGATTCTGGTTGGACAACACCGGGAAGCCCCGGCTGTTTTTAAGTACCAGGGGACTTATTACATGATCACTTCGGCTTGCACCGGATGGGCACCCAATGAAGCATTGGCACACGCGGCTGACTCGATTATGGGGCCATGGGAGACAATCGGAGACCCGTGCATTGGAGGGACCATAATGTTTCGACTTGCTGCTTTTTTGTCACAAAGTACATTTGTGATTCCTTTGCCGGCCACTCCGGGTTCATATGTTTTTATGGCAGATCGGTGGAATCCAGCTCAATTAAACGACTCAAGGTATGTATGGTTACCGCTAACGGTCGGCGACCCAGATGGTCGACGTTCTGAGTTTGATTTCGGATTTCCGTCGTGGCCGAGGGTATCGATATATTGGCATCAGAAGTGGAGACTTCCCTTGGGTTGGAGGTCATAGAGAAGATCGGCTCATCATTTTTTTTTTTCATGTTTGTGGAACAAATTACTTAGTAAACAAGGGAAATTGGTGTTCAATTTTTTAAAAGAAGAAATTAGTGTTTTTTTTAACTTAAGAAAAGGTGGGAGATTATGATAGTGATTAGGACCATAATTTACTATGGCAAATTGACAAAGTTGTCCCATGCAATAATAACAGGAAAGGTTATGCCCCCAAAGCCAAAGGGCTTTTCCTCACATATAAATGTCCTAAAAACTTAATTGAAGCCTTTTTTTTATAAAAGAAAAAAACCATTCCTTTATATAAATTTATACCGCAAAGATGTTTAAATTGACAATATAAGAATTATATCGACCTTAACTAGGCTTATATTAGGATTTTGGGGAAATATGGAAACATTGGAACCTAATCCAAGAAGGGAAATTGTTGGCACAAATTTTCCACTTTTGCATTTAGTGTGTTGGAACGTACGATTAGGCAATTCCCCGGGAATGTTCCCCAATTCTCCATAAGTCTAGTCGGTCAAAAAAAAATCTCCATAAGTTCTAACTAAAACATCATCTTAGTTTTAATATTACGAATAAATTCAAATAATTCTACTCGACATTTTACTATAAAGAGGTGATATTTGATGTATCAACAATATAACCCTAAACCCTATATATATATATATATATATATATATTATTAAAAGTGATTCTGGATGAAACGAGTGAGTGGTTCTTCGGTTTTTCTAGGCATGTGGGTAGATGCTCAGTTCTTCTAGCGGAATTATGGGCGCTGCATGATGACTTGCTATATGCATGGACGAGGGGCTATAGATGTGTAGAAGTTAAACCGAATTGTAAGGAGATCACGAGGATTGTTGGCGGTAAATCGGCAACTTTAGCCGGTAGTGTGCTGGTTGAGGATATTATAAAATTGATTTGTCGCGATTGGCGAGTTATGATCAATCATGTCAAGCAGGAGAGTAATGGTGTTGCCAACAAACTTGCGTCCTTGATTCGGGATGGGGTCTTGCTTCATCGACTTACTTGGAGCCTCATCTACTTGTGATGGCGTTGGTTGTCGCGGATCGTGGCCTGTGCTTGCGAGGGGATTTGGAGGTGGAAGTCGAGCAACACTTAGGCAATGGTGTCGGGGCTCGGTGGCATTGGCATGTTGATCCCGGTGGTTAAGGAGGTTGCTTGTGTCGCTTGTTTCATGGTATTTAGAGTCATGGCTATGGTAGTTTTGTGATTAGGTTTATGTAGACGAGGTTTTGCTCGTGTTGTTCTTTGTATTGGTATTCCGATAAGTGCTCTTTTCCCTATTTAAGTTTACAAAGTTTTTAACGAAGCCTATAGGTATACCTAACTCCTTTCTATCAAAAAAAATAAATATATGTAAATTTAATTTTTTTTTTTGAATATGCTGGTGCGATGCAAGGGTAGCATCTGTTCAACTTTCTTAGTCTTTTCAAAGACGGCACACACAGCATAGCATAACTGGTGCTCGAACCCGGGTCCCAAGGGATGATAAACATCTACCTTTGCCACCAGGACACAAGGGGATAAGCATATGTAAATTTAATTTTAAAACTTATAACGATATGACATCGTATAATTCAATAGCACTGCACAATATTATACACTAATTTTATGAAATTTATGATTTTTTACCCTTGTTGGAGATAAGGAAAACGTATATAGTATTCGAATTTTAAGTTCATTTATGATTTATTATTCAAGCATTTATCTTTTCTTAATTACTATATTAAGCCAAATGAATTAAAACAATAAACTAGTAAATTAGCTTAATAAAAAATTCATTTTATTTTGGGTTATAAAACAAGATTCATTTATGTTATCAAATTAAAAAAGGAGGAGGAGGTTATCATCTTATTTTGTCCAAGCAATTATATTAATTTATATTTTTTAAGTTTTATATTTAAAAAGATTATAATATTTTCAAACAATATCATTTCTCAAATTAAAACTTAAATCGTTTTTTTTTTTGAAAATGTTGTGATTTATCACTAATTTAACATAAAATACATTTACCAACTTAATTATTAAATTGAAAACACATATCCGTACCAAAAATGAAACAAAGAAAATATAGATAATTCCAAAGATAGTTAAAAACAAGGATAGAACCAGATATGACAGTGTCTTTTTAAAATTTAAAATACGTATATAATTTAAAATTTATTTATATATTTTTATTAAAATTTTATTTTCGTTCTTAAAATTTTATAAATTTACCTCTTAATATAGTCTTGTGTCGGTACCTGATTAAAAATTATATATATTATATATGATATTGAAAGTGCTAAAGACAAATAAGGGTTCCAAGAAATTTGTTCGAGTAATCTTTTTATGAACATTGATTAATTAATTGTCTTTCAACTTCAACTTAGGCTGGCGGGGCCCAATAAACAGCAATTAGTAGGGGTGAGCGTTAGATCGAGTTGAGTCAAAAAATTTCGAGTTATTCGAGTTGACGAGTCATATTTTACAACTCAAATTTTATTTGAAATTTTTTCGATTCGAGTCGAGTTTTCGAGTTCCAATAAAATTTTAATTGTATTTATTTATCATGTTATAGTATATTTTGATTCTAATTTAAACCGTTTTCTCTAATCATATAAGATATGCATATATATATATATATGGAAAATACTTTGATGCACAAGCTTGTGTAAACTTTAGTTTACACAAGCCCTTTAATTTTAGGGTTTAGGGTTTAGGATTTTAGGTTAGGGTTTAGGAGTTTAGTATGTAAGGTATATAATTTAAGGTTTATGGTTAGAATTTAGAGTTTAGGGTTTAGGGCTTAGGGTTTAGGTTTTAGGTTGCTAGGGTTTGTGATTTAGATTTTAAATTTTATAAAAGGATTGTGTAAAAAAAATTACACAGCTTGTGCATCAAAAAATTTCATATTTCTTTTATGTGGCAATATTTCTTTATATTTTTATATATCAGTATGTATATATCATTAAAAATTGAGGGACTCATCTTGAACTTAAAAATAAATTCACTAATTACTAAAAATTTTGAGTTATTCGAATTTCTATTTTACAACTCAAACTTTATTTGAAAATTTTACGAGTCGAGTCGAGTCTATAAAATTTCGAGTCGAGTCAAGACGAGTCGAATATTTTCGCCTCAAGTCGAGTCAAATTATTTGGTTTTTTTCAAGTCGATTCGAGTTTTGCTCACCCCTAGCCGCTAGGTGGTCATTTGTCAATGACATAAAACAATTTTTCAATGCTTAAATTAAGCTTAATGAGAAAAGAAAAATAAGCTTAATGAATAAGCATGGATGGACCGACTCTTCAGCAAAAATAACCCACATGCATAGAAATTATTATTATTATTATTATTATTATTATTATTATTATTATTAAAGCAAAGGAAATAGTAGGGAAAAGATATTCATAGAAAGATTAAGATGTGAACCGTCTAAAAAAAAGTTTTTCAAATCTAACAAGTGTTCAAGTAAAAAAGTGGATGATATTCATCTTAAGAGACACGGGTTCAAATCGCTTTGTCTACATACAGCTTGCGCATTGTCAAATGATTAAAAACATGTATAAACAAATACTATTTTGTAATTATCTTCAGACTACTCAAAAAAAAACTTCCCTATATATATATTTGTTTATTGGGTAATCTTCACTCGTAGTCCCTTTCGTTTGAGATTTGTTCTATTTTGGTCACCAGAATTCAAAAAAGATTATTTTGGTCACTTACATTTAGAATCGTGTCTAATTTTATCCCTTGGCCGTTAGCCTCCGTTACTTAAAAAAATTAGTTTTTAATTTAACCCATAAACTTTCAAAACTTTATTTTTTACCATCTTACTCAAAAATCCTTCCCATCAGGTGATAATGTTTCGGGTATAGAAGGGGTATCCCACATCACTTTAAACATAGTGATAACCTGCATTAACAAAGAGAGCACAAAAAAGTTGGCAACATTTCTTATTTAAAAACAAACCTGACATAATGATTGGACTTATTCTACCTTGCACGCAGTTAGAACACTCTTAAGTTTTAATGATTGGCAGATAAGTCAAATTGGCATACATTGCAGGATTATTAGTATTACAAGAAACACAAAAGTCAGCTTTTTATTTTCTTTTTTCGTAATCTAATATTGTTTCATGCAACAATGGGAAGTTGGAATGCTCAAAATTTTCTCCAAGACATAGCTGAATTATAACGTGAATTAAAATACATCATGTGCTTACCCATTCATACTCACTCCATGGTGCTTTACCAGTGAACATTTTAATAATCGTACAACCCAAACTCTAAATATCAACGGCCAGAGCAAGCTCGGAACTATTATCTTTCTGCAGCACTGCTTGCATGAGCTGTAAGGAAATGACCAGTGTCAGTATGTTTAAAATACAGAAATTATATAACCATATAATTGCGAGATAGTACCTCTGGAGCCATCTAGTAAGGGGTTTCCTTCAAAGAGAGATCGGCTTTTTGTCCAGTAAGCTGTGCAACAAAATTGATACAAGATTATTCAAGCTGAATTAGAAAAATAAGAATTAACGGGTCATGAACATGATGATGACGATATCTGCCACACCGAGCTAGTCAACTCTAGTTTTCATACAAAGATTTAAACTGTCAACTTACATCATTTGTGTTTATGTCCATTTATATTCATCACTTCTTTTATGCTTAACTAACTGTCTAATAAAGGTTTGCAGTTGTGGGGATGAATTGCAGTAAATGAACCATTGGTTATTGATTAACGAGAGAGGGGAGAGATATGGAACTTACATGTTTGGACATGTCAAAGCCAACAAGCTTGACAACTCCAGATGCATCAACAAGCAAAATACTTCTTTTAATATCCTTGAATACAAAAGAAAAACAGCATACTAAGCCATCAATATTTCATTATAGAATACTGAAATAGGTTTTTTCCTCTCCTCAAATTACTAGTCTTTCCGTGCTTAAATTTTGAATTGGAAAGAAAGTAGATGTCACCCATTTATATATTATAATAGGCTATTTTTAACTCCAGATGAGTGCAGAGCTTTGTACATGTGGATTGTCTTTGTGTTGTGCATATAAGCCAACCCAGAAAGGATATGGCGAGTAAAATTGCGAACAACAGATTATGTTATGGTACCACAGTGATGGCGAACATATTTATTAATCGAACCAGGATGAACGTACTTCAGATATATATAGAACTTGTCTTTCACCTGCATACGGTAATTTGTATTCCTTAATGGAAACTTTTACGATATTAAGTGGAACAAAAGGAGAGGTGAAATTCATAACATGCAGTCAGCACTTGCTATTTTACTACCATAATACTGCACTATATTCGGATGCTTGAGATGGCTAAAAATCTTGATCTCCTGCAATAAAAAATTTAGTTAGGGATCTATAGAAGAAACAAACAGGTATAGGTAACTATCACTTATATCTCCCTAAAATGAAGAAATGTAGTAATATTGTTGGCATAAAAAAGTTAATTTTGTAAAACTCAAATCAAAATAACCAGGATAATTATTTTACTCTTTTATATCTTTTCTACTCATTCCACATCTCAAATGAAATCAACAAGGCCTTTATATAAACACTAGGCACTTGTTATGTTAAAAAAAAAAACTTAAACACAATAAATTCTATTAAAAACCATAAAGACCACTAACTCCTATATCATCCTTTGGCCTTTCATCTACTAAGACTCTTGACCTTTTATTTTCTACATAACTTCTAAATTTAAGACTCACTAAAAGCAACATTTAAAGTTTATTCAACAAAACTCCCCCATAAACTTAAATGCTTCTACCATCCATCATGCCAATCATCTTCTTGCATTTGTCGAGAAGTACTTTCGGTAGCGGTTTTGTGAAGATATCCGCAACTTGATCCCGACTCGCCACATGCACCAATTCCACATTTCCTTCCTTCACATGATCTCGGATAAAGTGAAAACGAACGTCGATGTGTTTGCTTCTTTCATGGTTCACCGAGTTCTTTGCCAACTCAATTGCTGATTTGTTGTCAACTTGAATCACGGTTGCACCTAGTTGCTTTACCTCCATCTTGCTCAACAAATTTCTAAGCCATATCGCATGACATACACACCAAGATGCTGCCACATATTCAGCTTCACATGTTGAGAGCGTCACGATCGGTTGCTTCTTTGAAAGCCATGTAAATACAGTATCTCCCATAAAGAACACATATCCCGATGTGCTTTTTCGATCGTCTATGTCTCCGCACCAATCGTTGTCGGAGTACCCAACCAATTTGTAATCTTCTACTTTCGAGTAGAACAACCCGAGTGTCATCGTTCCTTGGATGTACCGTAGGATTCGCTTCATCGCCTTCCAATGTGAATGAACCGGCTCCTCCATGAACCGACTTACAATGCCGACACTTAATGAAAGATCCGACCTTGTGCATGTGAGATAGCGAAGGCTTCCAACCAAACTCCGGTATCTACTCGCATCGACACGTTCTCCTCCATCGAACTTCGAGAGTTTTGCACCTGGTTCCATTGGTGTTGATACCGGGTTGCAATTTGCCATCTTGTACTTCTTCAAAATTTCTTTTGCATATGTCTCCTGTGATAAAAAAAATACATGTCTCTACTTGTCTAACCTCCAAACCAAGAAAGAACTTCATCAAACCCAAATCTGTCATTTCAAATTCTTGTGTCATTGTGCCCTTAAACTCTTCTATCATCTCATCATTGTTACCCATAAAAATGAGGTCATCGACATAAAGAGCAACAAATAACATGTTACCTCCATTCTTATTTACATAAAGGGCATGCTCGTAGGGACATTGCTTGAACCCGTTCTCCTTGAAATATGTATCGATACGTGTATTCCATGCCCGCGGTGCTTGCTTCAACCCGTAAAGCGCCTTCTTCAATTTTAACACCTTCTTCTCTTCTCCGACTTTCATGTACCCGGGTGGTTGTTCGATGTAGACATCTTCTTCAAGCACACCATTCAAGAATGCCGACTTGACATCCATTTGAAATATCGGCCATTTGAATTGAGCAGCTTGTGAAATGAGTAATCGAATTGTCTCCATTCTTGCAACGGGAGCAAACACCTCGTCGTAGTCGATACCTGCCTTTTGCTTGTATCCCTTCGCAACAAGTCGCGCCTTGTACCGTTCTATCTCGCCTTGAGCATTCATCTTTTTCTTGAACACCCACTTCACACCAATAGGTTGAGTTCCTTTCGGCAATTATGTTAGTTCCCATGTGTTGTTGCGGTCAATCGCCTTAATCTCCTCATTCATGGCAGTTTGCCACTTTTTGTCTCGCAAAGCCTCTTCAAAGCTGATATTTTCATCATCTGCCAAAAGACATACAAGGTGTACCTCATTTGTCGAATCATACAATTCTTGCAAACTTCGCATTTTTTGTTGTCGTGGTTCATCTTCATCATCGGTAGTTTCAGAGTTTGTTGGTATGCTTATTGGTACAGCAACTGATGATTCTCCAACTTCGATAATAACCTCTGTCGAATTGTTCCAGTCCCACTCGCTTGCTTCGTTTACTCGCACATCACGACTCACTGTCACCTTCTTGCTTATTGGATCGAGTAGCTTGTACCCTTTTGTCTTCTCATCATACCCAATAAAAATATACCTTTTGCTTTTGTCTTCGAGCTTCGTTCTTCGTTGATCCGGTACGTGTGCATAAGCCACACTACCGAACACTTTGAGATGGGAAACTGTCGGCTTTTGTCCGCTCCATACCTCTTGTGGTGTTTGATCATCTAACTTCACATGTGGACATCGATTTTGCACATAGACTGCATATTGCACAGCTTCTGCCCAGAATTGCTTCAGCATTTTCTTGCTTTTGAGCATTGATCGTACCATGTCTAGAATGGTCCGGTTCTTCCTCTCGGCCACACCGTTTTGTTGAGGAGAGTACGGCGCGGTTAGAAATCTCCTTATGCCTTGCGTCTCACAATACTCCATGAAAGCCGTCGAAGTATACTCGCCACCTCTATCGGATCGAACGGCTTTGATGTGTCTACATGTTGCCTTCTCCACCATCACTTTGAACTTTTTGAACGCCTCAAATGCCTCAGATTTTTCTTTCAAAAAATAAACCCAAGTTTTTCGTGAGAAATCATCGATAAAGGAAATGAAATACCTTTTACCGCTAAAAGATTCGGGGGTGATTGGTCCACATATGTCGGTATGAATCAACTCGAGAGGATGTTTAGCTCGATATTCTGCCTTCTTTTGAAATGAGATTATCGTTTGCTTGCTAAGCACACATGCTTCACAAAATTTGCCCTCATAATCCATGTCCGGCAGCCCGTGCACCATGTTCTTCTTTGCTAATTCTTTTAGACCACCATGATATAGGTGACCAAAGCGGAGATGCCACCGCGATGCCTTGTCTTCTACATCGACTCGCAAACATTTTTCTCGCAAGCTTCTCAAATTCAGTTTGTACATCCGATTTTTACCCATCTCGACACGAGCAACTAGACGCCCTTGCTTGTTCTTCAAGTGTAGTACCCGGTCTTTCAAAAGTACCGAGTAACATTTCTCCGTGAGTTGCCCCATACTTAAAATATTGGTCTTGAGATCTGGTACGTAATAAACATCTTGGATTGACCCTATCAAGCCATCCTTTTGTAAGTAACAAATTGTACCTCGGCCTTTGACCTCCACTTTTGATGCATCCCCAAACGACACATGACCATCTTCAATCTTTTGCATCTCTTTGAATAGGTGCTCGTGACCGCACATATGGTTGCTTGCGCCCGAGTCGAGGTACCACAAAGTGTCATTGTTGTGGTCGACTTCATTTTGAGCCATCAAGAGAAAGCCTTCATTCACTTCGTCTTCCAAGGCTAGGTTGGTTGTTTCTTCTATCTTTTTATCGACTCGACAATCTTTTGCAAAATGCCCCACTTTACCATAATTATAACATTTGTCGGAGTTGCAATCCTTCGGGTAGTGACCATACTTGTAACACTTGTAGCACTCGATGTTGGAATAGTTTGATCGGCTGCCTCTTCCTCGACCGCGTCCTCTTCCACGCCAATTTTGTTGGCTCGACTGTCCCTTCTCATTATAGAACCCTTCATGACTAACGCCTTGACCACCGCGACCATTTCCATGACCTCCACGACCACGCCCTCTACCTCGAAAATTTTGAAAATAGAGTACCTTTTCGTCTTTGATTGATGCCTTGGTTTGAAGTGCTTGCTCGAGTGTCTCCTCTTTCTTTTTCTTCTTACGTTGTTCATGTGCCTCGAGAGAACCGGCGAGCTCATCGACTGTGAGCGTCGCAAGGTCCTTTGACTCTTCTATTGTGCACACAACATTCTCAAAATTGTCGGTTAATGATCTCAAAATCTTCTCCACAACTCGCGCATCGGTTAATGTTTCACCATTACGATTGAGTTGGTTCACCACGGCTTGTACACGCGTGATGTAGTCGGATACACTTTCTGACTCTTTCATCTTCATGCCCTCCAACTCGCAACGAAGAGTTTGGAGACGCACTTGCTTGACTCGATCGACTCCTTTGAACACTTTTTCTAAAATGTCTCACGCTTCTTTTGAAGTAGTTGCACCGGCAATCTTCTCAAAGCCCGACTCATCAACGGCTCAGAACAACATGTATAGTGCCGCATTATCCTTCGACCGCGCCTCTTTCAACGCCTTGGTTTGAGCCGTTGTATATCCCGTGGTAGTTGTTGGTTCTTCGAAACCTTCTTGGACCACCTCCCATGCATCTTGAGATCTGAGAAGAGCTTTCATTTGAATGCTCCAATTTCCGTAGTTCGTCTTCGTTAGTCGTGGTAGCGGCATTTGACCCGTTACATTCGCCATTGACTCTGATGCCAATTTGTAGAACTCAAATCAAAATAACCAGGATAACTATTTTACTCTTTTATATCTTTTCTACTCATTCCACATCTCAAATGAAATCAACAAGGCCTTTATATAGACACTAGGCACTTGTTATGTTAAAAAAAACTTAAACACAATAAATTCTATTAAAAACCATAAAGACCACTAACTCCTATATCACCCTTTGGTCTTTCATCTACTAAGACTCTTGACCTTTTATTTTCCACATAACTTCTAAATTTAAGACTCACTAAAAGCAACATTTAAAGTTTATTCAACAAATTTTTGGGAAGATGGTGAAAAATAAAGCTTTGAAAATTTAGGGGTTAAATAAAAAAATAAGTTTTTAAGTAATAGAGACTAACGGCCAATAGACCAAAATAGACACGATTCTAAACTAAGTGATCAAAGTAATTTTTTTAAATTTTAGTGACCAAAATAAAATAAACCCCAAACGAAAGGGACTACTGGTAAAGATTGCCCTTATTTATTTTATTTGCTTTCTTTTTGTGTGGGCCAAAAAGCAAAACTTGTGAACGTTACACTTTTATAGGTTATTGTGGGCCCAATTTATATGTCAAAAACCGAACAAAGCTTTCCCTTTCTGAGAATTAAAAGTGAAAAGGAGGAACATATTTGTTTTTTATATAATTAAAATAAAAAATAATAATAATCTAAATTTAGTTCCATTAATCCTACAACACCTTTTTATAAAATATTCCCCTAACCAATGGCCGTCCTATGACTCTAAGCTCCCTAAACAACTAATGAGATAATGACCTTTTTAAATTAAGATGGATAATTTATAATTCTAAACAATTTTTTAATCCTCAAAATAATTAATTTCCCTAAGCTGATATCACCCCAAATACCAACCCCATTTCAAAATTGTACCCTACTTGCTACTTATTTATTTTGTACAACACACACCACCAACCTTAGGTTTAGACTAAGAAATTTGTTTCTTCTTTAATCTAATCTTGCTTAGTCTTAAGGACAATTTGATTATCAATTTACATAAATCTGCAATATTCTTTATCTATTTGAGCAATTAAATGAAGAAAATTAAACATATCCATTTGATGATTATCGAAACCCAATACCCCTTATTTTACATATAATAATAAAAATAATCACAAAATGAGAAGGAAAAACCCATGATTAATTATAATTAGTGAAAATCAATTTAATGACTCCCAACTCTATTGAAAACCAAAAGCAAATTCTTAGGAACTCTCCCATCCCTCTTTTTTTTTTCTCATCCATAATACACAAATTAAATATATAGCCAATACACCATATAAAAATAGTTCCAATCCACATTACACGTACGAAAAAAAACACAACACACGTGTGAACCACTCCCTCCCAGTCCATGCACGAAAAAGGAAACGCCTAGGGCCGTCGTCAAGGCCGCCATGCACTGGCCCAGACCACCGCCTGATCCTTCCAAGACAAGAATATTCCGGCGTCGGGGCATTGTGCCATTGACCAACCTTCCTTGTACCTTCTCAACAAGGCGCGTACGTCGTCGCACACTTCATCACTCAAAGCCACAGGGCTGAACCCACTTGCATGGAAGCGTCTGGACCAGCGCGTGGCCGGTTCGCGTCTCTCGATGGAGTCGGACGGTGGACAAGCCAGCAAGTCAACGATGGCTCGACCGGCCACTCGTTCGAGCATCAACTTTTCGTTGCTTGTTCTATTGAAACTCTCATCCAAGGCTTCAAAGTAAACTCTAAACCATCTCAAACAGTCTTGGAAACCCTTGACGAAATCAACCCCAACATCAAGATCAGCTTCTTCTTCAACGACTGTGATTATCCTCGGCTGCAATCGCCTGAAATTCGATATCACGGTATCTCTATGATTATCAACGGCTGTGATCGAATGTAATGTGCCAATACAGTTGATGGCCAAGGCTTCATCTTCTTTGATATCAAGCTCTGATAAATCTAAGTCGCACAAATCACCGGCATGGTGTATGACTTTGAATTTAAAGGGAACTCCCATAAGCCTAGCGAACTTTTCCATTCTTTTCCCTATTTCTTTCATTACCTTCTGGACTGACGACCCTGAAACGCCACCGTTTTTGCTACTGACGATCGTCGTCAGCCTTAGATTCGGGGTTTCGTCGCTACGGGTGGCTAGGGCTTCAAGCAAAGTAGGCCATTGTGTGCAGTAAGTGTTGCTGATATCAATTATGTGTAAATTGGTTTCACCTTCGAAAGCTTCCATGATTGCACCATTACAAGCAACGTGACCGAAAGTAGTCCAAGGGCTTACCTCTTGGAACTTCAATACCATCTTCCTCGTTGACTCGAAAGAGCATGTTTTCTCAGACACCGAGGCCAACGTCCGATAGCAACGCTCGCCGGATTCAGTCATGCGACTAAACAAAGCTTGAAGAAAATAAGAAGCCAACTTTTGATCGGTGTCACCGTAAGGTGATCCAAGCTCGTTGAGCATCCACATCAGCTGTTGAACCCGTCCACTGTTCCGATCGGCGATAGCGGTCGCCGTTTCCAGGAGGATATCGGAAGCCCACTTTCCGGAGAAATCGAAGCTGTTCAGGTCACGAGCGGGGGAAAAAGTAGTGGTGGAGTAATCAGAGGACTCAAAAGCATGGTGAGTGGTGGTGGGGGGTGTGGAGGTGTTTGTAGGAGTGGTGGTAGAAGGGTGGGGCTGGTGGTGTTGGTAATGATAATAAGGGTAATAGTTCTTAGAAGAAGACGAAGAGAAGTCATCTTCATCCATGAAAACGTTGAAGCATTCTTCGTCTTCTTGTTGGCAGTGATTGTTTTGTCTGGAGGATCTAGAGCTGCTGGATGTTCTGCTGGAGTTGAAAGATTGATCCGATGATTGAAGACTCACAAGCCTAAACAAGGTATCCATCTAAATCCAACACCAAACAGACCCACATCAATGAACTTTGGATTGAGGTTGTCGGGAAACAGAAATGGAGATGGGGTGTTTCAACTTTGAACTTTGAAGAGACGGAATGAGCAGTGAGATGCTTATGTTTTTCCAACAGTATATACTACAACATCGGATATAGTCTATTGAGACATGATTTCTTAAAACTATGACTAATCTAATTGGGTTTTGGCAGATTACTACTTATTAAGAAAAGTAAAGAGCTGGGAATCTATGTCGTGACAGTAAAAAAAATATGCTTTTCTTTTTGTGTAATCGATGAAAAAATGGGGGTGGCGGGTTAGTGGCCGAGGCTTCTTTTCTAGCATAGCTTGTTCTTTTAGGGTATGCTTTCTGATTTCATCTTCCTTTTTTACAAATTTCTCATGGAGGAATTGACTAAACTGGTGTTTTAGGAATATAAATTGTCTGAAAAAGAATAAAAAAAAAGGTTAGTTGAATAGTTCGTATATAAGTATCATGATATATTATTTTATTGAGGGAGAAAGAGAAAGAGAAAGAGAAATGGTATAGATTTTAGTGAGAGTAGGCATGCGAAAAGGAGAGAGAAAGAGTGGAGAGAAAAAGCTGCCGGCGTGCATGGGCAGCATCATCAACCCAATACATTCACATTCTTTGCCTCCTAATCCCTCACAAAACCCTGCCAAAATTCCTACTTTTTCTATACTATTTACACTATATCCCATACCATCAATCTATCATTATAATAATTAATATATTATATTCCATTACCACTATCTACCCTTCCCTAGGGTAATGGCATGCACCTTCCCTTTCCCCCCACTCACAATTATCACTTCAGCTAAATGCTAATCTATTCCATTAGATGGCTATAAATACATGCAGGTAAAGGTACCTCTCTTCCAATGTCAGCATCCCCCAAAATCTTGCAATTCACTGACCAGCTAAGTTGCCTTCAACTTCAAGTCTTAAACCTTAACATTCACAATTTCACATGTATGTTGAAATATGGAGAGGTTTATGCTGTATTGGAAGGTTCCCGGTTTTGTCCTTATCTTTGGGTTATTAGCCATTAGGGGACAGCAAAATACAAAGCTATGGAGGTTAGGTTAGGTACTTGGTAATGTTTTCTCTTGGCTCTGCATTTATTTTGCTGTAGAGATATTCCCATGCATTGTCTTCCTCGATTTCCTTCAACAATCATTAGGGGAATTGCTGGCTTTGGACTATTTGTCCCTAGTCAACACCATGCTTCAAGACAACATATTTTTCCTACACCTCACATTTTCCCAACACTCATGCCTTTTGATTCTGCATATAATATATAAAAAGAACTCCATTTCCGAGAATCAAACACTCTAGTTAAAACTATTTAATTACTATTTTTTCTTCAAAAAAAAAGTTTTAACATTTTCATACACTCCATATATATGTTATGTATGTATGGTCTAAAACATAATGTAAAGACTTTAAAAAGCTTAAACTAGGGGATGTTTGATGGATTTGTGGGACCACCATTTGCTCACATGATTTTGCTTTTGGGATTATAAAAACAAGATTGTGGGTGGAATGTCACACTACCTCAACCATAAAAGAAATTTTGCTTTACATTAATTTGGAAGGTGATGTCCAACTTGTTATTTTATAACTCATTTTCTTTTACTTTGTAATTTTATTTTTCAGAGAAATAATTATATTTCGAATTCATACAAAATAAAATAATATAAATATTTTTAACTACTCGACTAATTAATTAATTTTATTAGTTTGATACCTATAAATTTACATAATTGAAAAGCAATCATAAACCTATTATATCATCTTTTTTCCTTTTCAAACCCCATAAAGCATGCCCCATAGAATCAAATCCTAATCCGTGTAGTCCTAGTCCTCGAAAGAGTAATATTTGGACTAATTAATTTAAGGAAAATATTTAGATATACAGGTTGTAGGGTGGGCAAAATACTCGGTTACCCTATCCCGGTTTTGGACTCAGTCGAATTCGGTGGATCTTTAATCAGAACTGGTTTTGGTGAGATCGAGACTAGATCTAATATTTAGATTCTAATTGCAACTGGGACCAGGGCTGGATCCTAATTTCCAAAACTCGATACCCAGTGGGTACCCGGTACTAGTCTTTTAGAACCACTTTAGCTTATGTTTTGGTGGACGTAGACTTAGAATTATTTAGTTTATTCTTTCTCTTTATGTATGCATCGTTTTAAGACTTCAACCTTAAAGCCTACAATATTCTGATTTTGTTGGAATTTTTTGACTGGACCAATATTCTTTATTATTGGTGGTTGAAAATTTCTCCCCGTTGTTCAAATTTTCTTAATAGTAGACCAATTGACCAGATACCTAGTACTAGTACCAATTCCCGGCCACTAGTATCAGGATCGGTTCCTAGAATCTAAGACTCGGTCTGACCGGGATTGGGATTGATTCCAATTTTCAAGAACTAGTGGCTACCGGGACCTGGACCAATTATGGGCAAACTGACCGGGTACCCGATCTTGCCCACCCCTAACAGATTGTACAAACTTTAGTTTACATAAGTATGTCAATTTTAGAGTTTAAATGTTTAATTTATGATTTAAAATTTAAGAGTTTAAAACTTATAATTTAAAATTTATGATTCAATGCTTAATTTTGTAGTTTAAATAAGAAAGGTTGTAAATTATGTTTGCAAAACTTTGTGTATCAAAACATAACACATTAGGTTAAACCAAAATTCAAAACTCTGTTTTGAATTGAATGGGGTCTAGTTTAAACTGTACACCTTTGTTTTGCTTTGAATAGTCTACCATATTTTGTAACCACATAAATATGATGAAAAAGATGATAGATTCTTGAATCCATCCACCTTTATTTCTCCCCATACCTTGATAGAATGGTGGATGAAAATTATAAGGTCAAAAGCAAACACTGTCAGTGTCTTATGTTAATAAAAAAAGTAAGATGTGAAAGAAAGAAGAAATTGTGACCACAGAAAGGAAATGGCTTCTGAGTTAGTCAATCAGTTTTTGACCTGAAACATGCTTCCCCCATGACCTTTATATAAACATTAACCCCACCATAATCTGAGCTAATAGCATAAGAAGTTTATATACAAATATGTATTTACCATAACCTGGCCAAAGATGACTTTAGTGGACCTGCAACAACAAAAAAAAAAAATAGGGGTTGGATTTGCCCTGACATGGCTCAACACCATTAGGCCATTAGTCACCAAAGCTGTAGTTGCAATTGGACCCCCACCCTTTCCCTGACTTTTCTTTTGCAACTAACCTCTTTGATTGCCAAATGCTTTTTATTTTAATTTTCTGATTGATTACGTTTATGAGTCCCTACCTGTTGGATTAACCAAGAGTTTCTGCCAACAACCGGTTGGTCTAATGGGATAAAACGTTAAGTCTTTTAAACAAGGTTGATGTTTCAAATCTTGACGTTGTGAATTGAGAAAACTGGGGTGGAATCACCCTATATTGGACATTTGCAAAACTCGATCCGGATTAGTCGACCAATGAATCAGATACTAATGGTTAAACAAAAAAAAATCAAGAGTTTTTCACCCCACTAGTTAACTAAAAACATCAATGTCTAAGTGCTTTCGGTTCAATCACATGATGCATTAAGTTTATGACAAGAACACCAAAAATTCTGTTTCCACCTTCCTATGAGAAACAAGTTGTTGATTAATGGTGGGGAACAGTAGCAGGTGTTAAGCTTGAAGGACAATGGAAAAGCAGAGGTTATATAATTTTCTACCTCTTTTAAAGTGGTAGAATTCAGCTTTAAAGCAAAAAGCAGGCAGCCTTCTTCTGAGTGGATGGATACAATCAAAGACAGCTTGAAAGATGAATTCTGAATTGGCATACTCATTATATTATCAGAAACTGTATAAGAAAAAAGTCAGGAAAAAATAATATACAATCCATTAAAAAAATGGAAAAACTACACATCAGTTTGACATGGATGTTACACGTGCAAGTTAATACAATGATACATATTATTATAATATATCTTTCAAGTATGAATCATTCTTGTGAAATAACCTAAAAATTCTATTAATCATAACACAAATGAATTTTCAATTAATAAATAACAGTTAAAGATAATTAAAGAGTTCTGGGGTTGGAGAATCTGTTTAGATTTAGAACCCTACTTACAGCATTGATTGAATCAAGCTTTCACCGAAAGTTGACAATCATTTCCCATAAAGAAGTGTTTTTTTTTCCTGTTAAAAAATCACTGAATATAACATTGTCCCAAAAAGCACTGAAATCAGCTCATGAAGTTGTAGTTGGAGTGTTGGACAACGTCAAGAATGACATTTTAAGCTGTAAATCAATATTTGGCAGCAATGTGAATAAGTAGAAGTGGTCCATAATGGCTATTTCTAGGTGCTCTACGAGTTAGAAAAAGCCATTCATTCCCAAAAGTATTTTTGCTTTGTAATGCATAGAACTCGTATGGGGGAAGATAACGTCAATTGGAAACATCCAAAAACTTCTCCTACTGAATCATTAAAAAAAACTGACCTGGTTTTTGGTTAGAATTCTGCAGCTGCTGGGACCAATTGTGTGTCTTCTTTTATCTGGCTGCCATATAATCATATTGTCTTCTCTTGTTGTCGATGCAGATTGCAGAGCAATTAGCAGCATCAATGTCACCTTTCTAAATGCTAACTCAGCACCATAATCCCTGCTGATGCCAATATAACCTGAGAAAACAGGTAATGGCTTTGATGTGAAGGATGTGGCTAACTAATTAATAGTAATACCTTAAGGACTGATGATTGTTATCATTAAAAGGAAGCTTAACTTGCAACTGAGTGCCAGGCCAAAGCCTTTTTTCCCTACAATATTGATCAAGAAACAAGTACTAGAGTTAGACAAATCGGACCAAAAGGCAGAAGAATCATGCCCTTGTTGGATACTGCTATTATCTTTGTTGATTGATTACACAGTATATGAATAGTAGTTGATCTTAATGATATTGTTATAGAGAAGATGATGCTGACGATGAACTAGAATTAATTAATCACTGCATGTTCATTACACAAGACATAGGATTCAAATAATGCATGTACCAAGAAATTTCAATCCTGATCTGTTAGTGTGGAGTTCATCAAAAGGTTTGAACTCATTCCACATGTTCAGATACAGGATAGATGGTTTAAATGAAAGCTGCAGCCTGCAGCAGTATGACATTCAATCATATTCTCAAGGAAAATTCCTATATATGCAAATACTGACATGCAACCTAATACCTACACATGAAAAATTGCTAGACAGTCACGCTTACCTGACTTCTGAACCTGCTGAAGCCGATCACCAGCATGTGGCAATCATGCCCACTTCTCTGTCAATGAGCATTGATGAAGGAGCTTCACATAGCTTGTCAGTCAAATTGTATGGATAAAAGTCAAACTATGCTGTTTTATGAATATATTGACTGGTTATTTTTGTTTTGTAAAGTTTTGGATATTCCTTTTCTTTTAGGATCATCTGATGCTCATGGGCCTTTTTGTAATAATGTTTAATATTCTGGTTTTAGTGTGTTAATGCATAATTTCTCATCTTTGGTAGTATTTCTTTATGGACTTTTTACAGAACTTGAAGTTCACAGTTAATAACAGTTTTAATGTTTAGTATTCAAAATGTTTGTGAAAACAGATATCTGGTTTACATTCTCTAGAGCCAGTGACAATAGTTTTAACGTTACACAAAATGCAAATTAGTCTTTTGGTTGTCTACTCTGATCCTGTTTGGAATTTAGTTGACTTGGTAAAGTTGATACGCCCATCAGTTCGGATCTTATTCACAAGACTCGATAAGAAATCAGCCCGTCAATTGTCTCAACAACCAGATGATTCATGCGCACCAGTAGCAGCAAGTAAGCTCGTCCTTTAGGCCCTGTATGCACCAACCACAACCTGTCAACTAAGTTTTTAGATATAAACCATTACATGATGTGTGTGAATTGACGATCCTTTGTTGAGGAATATATTAGGACAACAAATAATTAATTTAGGCCACAAGCTTTGATCTAACAACACAACTTAACAGTGCAAAAGTGTTCTCCCAATGGGAATAGATTCACTTTATTGTTTCCATTCTTCACTTTTCTTGAAATATCGATATCCGGCACCCACATCCAATGTTATATCAAGTCATGATATACGAATATGATCCTCCCAAGAAACATATTTGGATACAGGTACAAAAATAATCCTCCCAAGGATCTCTAAATATATGAAAATCTTCAGAATAATAATAAAAAAAATTGATCATATCACGCCAAACACAAACCCATGTTTGAGGTTACACCTGAATCTGAATAATATATTAATATAATAAGATGGAATCGAAATAGAGACAAATTGTAGGATGCAATGAGTTACCTAAGTCCAAGGCTTCAATTTCATCTTGGTGGAAGTAGTTATAACCTTTTGTTTTCTCTTTCTTGCTCAAACTTGAGTTGATCTTCTCCACGGCTGCAAGCAGATCCTGAACGTCCCCAAATAATTGAACACATTTGTGTATTGGATGATTACCAATCCAGAATGTAACAGTTATGCTTTTCTTTATAGAGAATTTAACATTAAGAGAAAACAAATTTCAAGGATTTTGTATTCAATATATTTCAGATTTCAAGCACCCATAGAGAGAGATTTAAATCAGAAATCACCATCCTAATACCTTAGCTAAACCAGGTCAGGTTCATTCATACAAGAAAGAAACAATATAAGCATCATACCAGGAACATGGCTTCAACATGCAATTCCTACTGTTTGAATCAATTTTCTATTTTTGGCTTAGCCCGATCCTTCACCCCATGATACATTTTCTTGGCACAATGTCAAGAAGAAGCAATAGACTCAATTCAAGAAGAGGTTGTAATTTTTTTCTTTTACCATTTTAATTCTGCTTTTTCTAAGTTCCAAATTTTTATCATGCCCTTTTCAAATGTACAAAGAGTATTTAGAAAACCTTCCTGGTGTAGCTCAATCATAAGGGCAAAACTCTAACATAGTATATTAAATTTAAAACATTGGTTAGAATCCTCAACATCTTCCATGAAATGCATACCTCCCACGATGCTAGATTTATCATATACGAAGGAAGACTTTCATAACCATCCTTAGAAACTTGTAACACTGGCCTCTTAGCTTGAACTTGAACGCGATTTGGGTCTTTTTCCTCTTCTGCAACGCAACATGGTGTAAAATAAATGACACAATATTTGATTAGAACCCGCTATTGCTGGTCAGTCATAAACCCAATAAATGGATGGTCAAAGGCAACTTAAAAGTGTAGTAAAACTCTGTAATTTCTACCTCTATTTACTTCAATGGTGTCTGTAATAGGCTTATATGCACCCTTGACGTTGCTTGGTTTGTCTCCATTGTACCTGCAATTTAGGGTCATAGATAGATTGTAAAGGAAAGAAAAGAGGATCAGCAAAAGAGCAAATGGTCCTTGTAAAATCAATATAAAGAATTTTCAAGACTCTAGAAACTTACTTCATGTTTTCTCCTAAAGATAAATCAGAGTCATCAACCTTTTGATTAGCTGCGGACAAAGATGACAATAGTATAAGCTCATTCATATTCTGAAAGGGTAAAACCCAATCCATCTTCTATAGATTGAAAGTGGGTATTAATTAACTCGAAACCCCTCAAAAAAGGTGGACAATTCATTTCATCCTAATTTCCTACAACAAGTAATGATTTAAATAGTGCAAGGGGAAAAGTAGGAAAGAAAGAAGCAAGCAAAAGTGCAAACCTTGAGATGCTAAAGTGGCAAGACAAACATCAGAGAGCCCGAAATTCTTTAAACTCAGTGATTCATCAAGACTACAAGAAATAATATCAAGGGAAAACACCAATTCATTTTTCATCCTACAACAAATAATGATATAAATGGTGCAAGGGGAAAAGTAGGATAGAAGTTTTGCATTAAACGTTATAATTTACAATTTTCTTTCGTGTTTTTTATGTATTAGTCAGATTCTTAAGGAGGAGCAAAATTGTTGCAAAAGAAGCTTAAAAAAGTTGAAGGATACAACAAAGGATCTTCTTCGAAGTTATTCATTGCTGAACTGGTTACGGCGGAAGATCTTTCTTTTGAATCCAAAATCTCCTCTTCCTCCTCCTCCTCCTCCTCCATATCAATTTCTAATTATAAAAAATAAGCGAGGAAAAAAGTTAGAATATATTGTGTACAGGAAAGTGAGGAAACTAAAAATGTTGATACATACGGGGTATATAACCGAGAGGCTTGAGGCGATCTTGGAGATGGAGGAGATGGGTTTGGTTATTGTCGAAGACTTGGTAACAGTGACCTAAAAGCTCCTCGAAGGAAACAGTGCCGAAGGACATGGAATCGAGGAGGTTGAGGTCGGCGGTGGCAGTTGAAACGCGGCGGTTTAGGCATTGAACGAACGTGGATGAAGCCGAATCTGACATGATCATCAAAATAAGAAGAAAATTTTGGTTGATAATAATAATTAAGGAAGATGAGAAGATTAGAAAAAGAAAAAGGCGGAAACCAAGAGGGATGGGGCGGCGGTCGATTGATTGCTTGAGAGCGTCGCAGCTGCTTTGGAGGTGGTTGCAGAAAGAGCCCAGGCTTCTGCTCAAATTTGTTATCAATTCTTCCATTCTCTTTCAGATCGGCTTCTGCTACTGCTATTTGCTATTTGCTATTTGCTGTCACTTTACCTTTTGATTTTTCTAATTTCATTTAAGCGCCAAACTCCTCCTCCTTTTCTCTTTGCCTTAAAACATTATTTGGTCCCTAAACTATCTTTCTTCTCCAATTTGGTCATTTTACTTTTTAGTTCATATCAGGACCTAATGGCTAATGTTATTGTTTTTTCCATGTTGGTCCTACCCTTATCAATTCCTATTATAATGTGTCCCGTAGAATCTCTAACCAATCATAACATAACGCAGAGCATCATTTGATTTTAATCGACATTGATACAATATATATATATATACTTGTTCCATTCAACAACAAAAAAATACTTGTTAAGCCATTTAACCACCTTTGTTAAACAAAACCCAGGAATGACAACAACAAAAATCCAGTCCAGATATATTTTGATTCAACCCGACTTGATCGAGGTGAATTTTTTTATTATAAAAATTAAATTTCGAGACAAAACGAGTTTACCTTCAAAACGACTTGTTCCCACCTTTGTTAAAGATACGCCGTAGCTTTAGCACCAATATTCACAAACCCACTCAGTAGAACCAATTTGAAAACAAAATAGCAATAGATAACTTTGGAGAATCAATGGGCCAATAAACATAAGCTTTATCAAGTTGATGATTATTTAAATAACAAAGATAGGTTATGAACATCATACAATTTACTACACAACTGCTAGGTAAAAATAAAAAATTCATTTAATTAATGTTTTTTTAACTTTATGGATTGGGCTCAAGCAAACATAGTAAAAATATGCCAGCTACAGTTGAGAAGTGTGTTGTTTTAGGCCAACAGTGGGAAGTCAAAAGTGAGGCATCAATAAAGGATGTTGATACCGCCCCAAGTATTTTACCTAAATGGAACAAATCAAAATTCGTAACGCTCAAGTAGATTACAAGTGCAAACTTGATTTGATTGATCTGAATTCGTTGCATATCATTTTTCAGTCAATCATTACTATCTTCCATAACAAAAGAAGAAACAAGGAGACAGAAAAATATGCAAATGGTAGTGGACACTCATACACCATGTAAAGGCAAATCAACCAATACAAATTCTCTTTAATTACCAAATGTGCATAAACAACTAGATACTCAATAAAAGTCATGGATTGCAGTGATTTGAAACTTGCTAAAGTTAGATCATCCCAACTTCTTCAAAAGTCATCAACAATCACTCTAATTTACCAAACTAGCTTTTTGAATTAAAAATACAGGTCAATATGTACACTAACCATCCAATAAAAGAAACTCTGTTTTTAGTTAAATTTTAACAGTGAAATAAATACAAATTCAATTTCATCAACTTTTAACCCTTAACATCAAGTAAAATAGTCAACCACTTTCCCATTGTAAATATCATATAATGAAATAAGATAAACAAAAAACAAAAAGCAAATAAAATTATAATAAACAATCCACCAGCAAGCCAAATCAACTTGTAAGTAAAATTTACAATAACCAGATCCGATCCAGCTCGGGACAAATTAGACCGGCCAGAATCCTTCCATCCCTAGGCGTCAAAAGACCCCTAAGAGACTCCAAAATAAGCTGAGCATTATCAAAAGGTAAGGCCAAAGATGAAATTTCAATAAATCTCTCGACAACCTTATTGTCCTCCAACTCCAATTTCTCCCCATCTAAGAGTTAAAGGGTCCCCAACTCCTTTCATAATGTCCCTCTTTCAACCCCAAACCCAAAGTTACCTTTCAAAACATCCCCTTCAGCATACATTAACACCCCAAAACGCCCTTTTTTCAGCTATTTCCATTACGGCTCCTCTACCCAGACCGCCACCTTTTTTAACCATCACTATAAAGCCACTAATGTTAACCCCATCCTTCCAAGCGCACCATAGTCATCTTTCATCCCGTGGTTCACAAAAACTACCTTACCCATCATAATCAGTGATGCCCATTTCGTTTAAAGGCAAGTTAAACACGGTGCTGTTACTGAAATGTATTGAAACAAAAGCATGGAGAGAGTAAGACAGAAGGGTTCAAAACGACATCGTGTGGGTTTCTGTTGAGTTGTGTGGGGCTCGATTCGATCAACCAATTTAGCTCACCAAGTGGTGGAGAGGTGGATTTTTGGGTGGAAGGGTTGTGGAAGCTAGAATATAAAAAGACGCAATGATTTATAGTGGTTCAACCTTCTAACCAAGGTCTACATCCACTACCTTAGCTCCCCACTAAGGATTTCTCAATCAATCCACTATTGATTTGTCCCCTTTTCTAGGATTAGGAGGAAACCCTTACAACCGATCAAGCTTCTACCCAAAGCCTTGATCAAAACCCTCTTTACAAAGAGAAACAATAAGCAAACTTAAAACCCTCTAATAGGTGTTTGTTTGCACAATTAAGCGCTCACCCAAAACCTAAAACACTTGAGCAAATTTGACAATTTTGGCTCACTAGTGTTTGTCTATGCAAGAATTGACACTTTAGGCACTAAGACAATATTTGATCATTTGATGTTTGACAATATGAGCATTAACCTTCTCTTGATGCTTGGAGGTCCCTTTTATACTCCCAAATGAGTTTCTAGCCGTTTATGGCCGTTGGGGATGAGTCACAGCCATTGGGGATGCAAAATAGCCGTTACCTACAAAAAGTTCAGCATTTATAACACGAGGGATCGATCCCATACACCAGGGGATCGATCCTTTTTCATAAAAATATGAATGTTATAGTGAAGGGATCGATCCCATAAACCAGGGGATCGATCCTTTTGCACTTGGAGGCTGGAAGCAAAAATTGAACGAATCTGCCAACCAAGGGATCGATCCCTTTTATCAGGGGGTCGATCCTTTTTGCCTTGGAGACTGAAAAAACAGCTTTAGTGCAAAAACGGATCATACATGTTTTGAAAAAGATCGGCTAAAGTTAGAAATCATTCGAAACAAAATTTTCAAGTTGTTTGGACTTAAAGACATGTTTTGAATTCTTTTCAAATTAGTCCAAAACATTTTTCAATTATTATATCAAAACATTAGTTCTACAATCTCCCCCTTTTTGATATAATAAAACTCACTTGAAAAATTGTTTGGGTTTCTCCCCCTTTAACTTTAAAAATGTGAATAAGAGATTAAAGGTATGAAATTAAATAAAGCTCCCCCTTATTCATTTGAAAATTCAATTTTTCAATTTTCAAACCATTTCCATTTCTCCCCCTTTTTGTTATATCAAAAGGAATTTAAAAGCATTAAGTTCAAAATAACAATAGAGGTAAAAGCTTTGACAAAAAAAAGAATTTAGTTTTAAAATGGCTCCCCCTTACTCAAAGCATCATTAAAAATGTTAGTCCAACATTTATGATCATCTAGTTGAATAAACTAAAAATAAAACAAATAAATGCTAAAAAAACTAGATTTTTTTACCAACACTTGAACTCAAGGTAGGATGTGAAGCCTTCCTTCTTCAAGTGTTCTTCCTTGTGTGCATGGAGCTCCCCCTCAATGTTTGACTTGTTGAACATCTCCATCACACCTAGCAATAGACAATCAAGTAATTTTTGGTATCCAAATTGCTTTGGATCCATGAACGTTAGTAGCGCAAATTTTAGTCCCCTTTGGAATCCATTTTTCAATGTCATCCTTTTTAATTGAAGTACTAAGTCCTTTTGGGACCCAAATACTTCTAAAACATTTTCCTTTAATAAATCTAGGGGCACTAGATTGTCTAACATAAAAATTTGATTTTCCAAAATTGTTCTTCTTTTCAAGTTCTTTGGAAATCAAATCCTTTTCTTCTTGAACTTTTTGAAGCAATTTTTGTAAATCAAAACATTTTAATTCAAACTCTTCAAGTTTTGCTTCAAGTTCAAGTTTGGTTCTAGAAAGCAAATCATTTTGAATTTTTAACTCTGAAATCAATTTATTGTTTTTCAAAATGTGGCTTTTAAAATCTAAAACCAAATCATCATAAGCATCTTGTAATTCATCAAAAGAGTAAGAACATGAAGTAAATGAATTAGAAGTTACCCTTGAATCTTCTTCGATGGCCATAAGGCAAAGGTTGGCTTGTTCATCGTCGGTGGAGTCCTCATCACTCCAAGTAGCCACATGTGCCTTCTTCTTATGGCTTGAAGTGCTTGCCCTCTCCTTTCTCTTAGGTTCTCGTTCAAGCTCTCTCAAGGCTTTCTTCATGAACGGGGCACACTTCTTGAAGAGATGAACTATCACTTCATCTTTATCCTCCTCTTCACTTGAGTAGACATGATGGCAAGTGGAGGATTTGAGAGCTATGGCACTTGCATTGATACCAAGCCCTTTGATTTTCTTCTCTCCCATAGCTCTAATTTCTTCCCTCTTCTTCTCATCTTCTTTATTCTTCTTCATGATTTGATGAGTAAGGAGTGACCCCATGAGTTCATCAAGCTTCAAGGTCTTCAAATTCTTGGCTTCGATGATGGCGGTCCTCTTTTAGTCCCAAGACTCGGGAAGTGAGTAGATGAGCTTTCGAACAAGCTTTTCTTCCGGAATGGCTTCTCCATACCCTTTGAGACCATTGGTGATAGTGGAGAATCTATCGAACATTTTCTCAATGTTCTCTTCCGGATTCATTTTGAAGTTCTCATACTCCAAGGTTAGGAGCCCAATTTTGGTCTCCTTGACTTCATTTGTCCCCTCGTATGTGACTTCAAGCTTGTCTCATACCTCATTGGCACTCTCACAAGAAGACATCTTCTCATAGATGGAAGGGCCAAATGCACAAAAGAGAATGTGCAAAGCTTTGCAATTTAGCTCCATCTTCTTGCGATCGTCGGCACTCCACTCTGCTTTACTTCTTTGAGGCACGAACGGACCATCTTCAATTACATCCCATAGCTTGTAATCTCTTGATTTGATGAAGAACTTCATCTTTGTCTTCCAATGGGCATAATGAGTTCCGTCAAAGAAGGGCGGTTTGTCGATTGATTGTGCCATTTGAGCCGGTTGATGAAATAGTGATCGAGCTTGCCGGATCTTCTCAATAGGATGTGAATCCTCTTCGATTGAGCCAAGCTCTGATACCAATTGTTGAGTTGTGTGGGGCTCGATTCGATCAACCAATTTAGCTCACCAAGTGGTGGAGAGGTGGATTTTTGGGTGGAAGGGTTGTGGAAGCTAGAATATAAAAAGACATAATGATTTATAGTGGTTCAACCTTCTAACCAAGGTCTACATCCACTACCTTAGCTCCCCACTAAGGATTTCTCAATCAATCCACTATTGATTCGTCCCCTTTTCTAGGATTAAGAGGAAACCCTTACAACCGATCAAGCTTCTACCCAAAGCTTGATCAAAACCCTCTTTACAAAGAGAAACAATAAGCAAACTTAAAACCCTCTAATAGGTGTTTGTTTGCACAATTAAGCACTCACCCAAAACCTAAAACACTTGAGCAAATTTGACAATTTTGGCTCACTAGTGTTTGTCTATGCAAGAATTGACACTTTAGGCACTAAGACAATATTTGATCATTTGATGTTTGACAATATGAGCATTAACCTTCTCTTGATGCTTGGAGGTCCCTTTTATACTCCCAAATGAGTTTCTAGCCGTTTATAGCCGTTGAGGATGAGTCATAGCCGTTGGGGATGCAAAATAGCCGTTACCTACAAAAAGTTCAGCATTTATAACACGAGGAATCGATCCCATACACCAGGGGATCGATCCTTTTTCATAAAAATATGACCGTTATAGTGAAGGGATCGATCCCATAAACCAGGGGATCGATCCTTTTGCACTTGGAGGCTGGAAGCAAAAATTGAACGAATCTGCCAACCAAGGGATCGATCCCTTTTATCATGGGATCGATCCTTTTTGCCTTGGAGACTGAAAAAACAGCTTTAGTGCAAAAACGGATCATACATGTTTTGAAAAAGATCGGCTAAAGTTAGAAATCATTCGAAACAAAATTTTCAAGTTGTTTGGACTTAAAGACATGTTTTAAATTCTTTTCAAATTAGTCCAAAACATTTTTCAATTATTATATCAAAACATTAGTTCTACAGTTTCAAAGCCAAGATTTTGGAAGTGGGTTTTAACGTAGTGGACAGTTTCGAGGGAAGGCTTGGTGCCAGCGAGATGAATGTGAGAAATGGATAACGAGGAATATAAAAGTGCAGAGCATGAAGCTGATGTTTGGTTTTGTAGGATTCAGAGACATTTTCTAAAGTTATAGATAAAAAAGGCGGTGTTTTTAAAGGTGGCTGCTTGGGTTATCAAGTTTTTTTGTTTTACAAAGAAAAAAAGGCTATTCAATTCAACAGTTTTATATAAATCAGTCAATTCAATGTTTGGTTAGGGGGATGGCTATTCTATTCTCCTAATTCAGTGATTTTTCCCGTAATAGCAACTCAGCTCACCCACCCAAGAATGAGTGGTTCCACCCCTACCGAATAGACAAAATATTTTTTTGACATTTTTACCCTAAAAGATTTTTTTTAAAAACACCTTTCTTCCTTCCCGTAAACACTTGTGTGCAAGACAAACCAAAAATTAGAAAGAAACAGAATATCACGCAAGAATTTGGGTTTCAAATTTTACAAGGGGTCTGGGTTTCATATTTAAGAATGAACAAGTGAGAATCAAGTGGAATGACATATAAGAAAATAGAGGGATTGGAAACGGCGGATAATGGTAGAAACAATGATGTTGGTTTGGATAAAACTGAGTAGATTTTGTTGGGAATTGCTTATAATCATTTAGTCTATTTTTAGTTAATAAATCTCGTTTTTTTAGGGACACTTAGCTGTTAGATTTATTCAAAGTTTTTGGAGTGATGGACTCCAATTTTTTCTATGTTATGTTATGTTGTATGGCTTTATAAAGTCATTTTCTCTTTTCAATAAAGTGAGGCTAACCAGTTCTAATTTCTACGTTTTGTTTCTTTCTTTTTAAAGCTCTGTTTATATTTAACATTTGGTATCAGAGGCCTCTTACATGATCTAATAAAGTTAGAAAGCAACAACACTCTACATGATTAAGTGATTGAGGATGGCAACGTAAAACTCTTTTGTACAACTGGTTGTACCAAAATTCGATGGACACTATGATCACTGGGCTATGCTCATGGAAAATTTTCTGAGATCCAAAGAATATTGGATCATAGTGGAGAAAGGGGTACATGCGGCATCAAGTGCGTCAACAGAGGCAGAGAAAAAACTAGTTGAGGATCAAAAGCTGAAAGATTTGAAGGCTAAGAACTATCTGTTTCAAGCTCTAGATCGTACAATAATTGAGACAATCCTTAATAATGATACATCTAAGAGCATATGAGATTATAAGAAACAGAAATTTCAAGGTGCAACAAGGGAGAAATGGTTTGAAAATTACATTTTCAAGAGAATAAGGGGAGCTTTAACTTCTTTTAATTTTTGAAATCTCTTATTCAAATTTTAATACAAAGGGGGAGAATCTCAAACAATTTTTCAAGGTGGTTTTATTATGTCAAAAAGGAGGAGATTGAAGAACTAATATTTTGATATAATAATTGAAAAATAGTTTTAGACTAAATTGAAAAGATTTCAAAAGTGCCTTTAAGTCCAAACAACTTAAAAATATGATAGAGGATTGTTTTAAGAGGTTTTGAAGTGTTTTCTAAAGCCAAACTTTAGAAAACCACCTAGGTATTTCGAAACACCCTTAGGCGTTTCGAAACAACCATTCACAGTTTCAAAATGTTTCGATACAACTCTGTCTGTTTTGAAACGGGCTTTAATCTGGGTGAGGATTTTTACATAGCATTTCGATACGGGCTTCACCGTTTCGATACGCCTATGTGGCAAAGACCTTAACGGTTAAAATCCCCAACAGCTATTTCCCAACGGTAATTTAATTTGCAGCCTAACTGCCAATCGTATTGAAATGAGTTGTAACTGTTTCGATACGTCTAGAAGGGTTTCGAAACAACCATAGGCGTTTCGATATGGCCTGCTGTATCAGATTTCAACGGCTAGTTCTGAAGAAGGCCGTTTCGATACGGGACCGACTGTTCCGAAACGGATAGCACCAGAACTGTAATTAATGTGGGAAATAAAGTCTCCAACGGCTCTAAAACATCCATAACGGTCATCAACGACTACAAACTTATTTGGGAGTATAAAAGGGACTCCAAGCATCAAGAGAAGGCTAATGCTTCAATTGTCAACAACACTATGATTAAGATTTTGTCTTAGAGCTTAATTGTCCAATTTCTTGTATAGACAACACTAGTGAGCTAAACATTGTTAAATTTGCTCAAGTGTTTAAGTTTTGGGTGAGAGCTAAATAGTGCAAACAAATACCTATTAGAGAGATTTCAAGTTTGCTTAGAATTTCTCTTGTAAAGAGGGTTTACTCAAGCTTTAGGTAGAAAGCTTTGAGGGTTGTAACGGTTGCCTCCTAAACCAGTAAAAGGGGATGAAATTCTTAGTGAATTTGGTTGAAATCCTTAGTAGGGAGCTAAGGTAGTGGATGTAGGTGCTTGTTAAAAGGCCGAATCACTATAAATCCTTGTGTCTTATTGTTTATTTTTCACCTCCCACTAAAACACATAATTATCCAACTTCTCCACACTTGGCAAACACACCGGTTGAAGAAAATCGAGCACCATAAAACTTAACACATGTGTATTATTGAGGGTTAGTGAGGAGTCGAAAGCTTATAAACTTTACGATTCTAATTCAAAGAAAATTATAGTAAGTAGAGATGTATTTGAAGAAGAAAAGGCTTGGGATTAGGATGAGAAGCATGAAAATACGAGTGTGTGTGACTTGAAATGGGGAGATCAAGAAAATGGTGTAGCTGAAACCAATGAAGGAGAAAAGTTAGGTGAACCTGAAGTTAATGCAAATGTATAGAATTATGTCTCAGATGCTTCAACTGGAGATGAGGTTCTAGGTACAAATGAAGGGAGAAATAGGGTTCAACCAGCTTGGATGAGAGACTATGAGACTGAAGAAGTGCTTTCCGAAGATAAAAATGAAGCTTATCTTTTGATGTCTGCAGCTGATGATCTTATGCTATTTGATGAAGCTGATAAAAGTAAAAAGTGAAGGAGAGCAATGGATGCAGAAATGGAAGCAATACAGAAAAATAATACACGGGGTTTGACAGAATTGCCAAAGGGAGCAAAAAAGATAGGAGTAAAATGGGTTTATAAGACCAAGTTTAATAAGAATGGAGAGGTGGAAAAATACAAGGCTCGACTTGTAGTGAAGAGGTACTCACAGTAGTATGGAGTAGACTATACTGAAGTATTTGCACTGGTTGCGCGTATAAAAACAATCATGATGGTTGTGGCATTCGCAGCTCAGAGGGGTTGGACTATTTACTAACTGAACGTGAAATCTGTATTTTTGCATGGTGAATTATTTGAGAATATTTTTGTGGAGCAGCCAAATGATTACGTTCAGCAGGGAAATGAGAAAAAAGTGTATAAACTGAAAAAGACACTTTATGGGCTTAAGCAAGCCTCACGTGTTTGGTATAGCCGCATAGATGCTTATTTCAGTAACGAAACATTTGAAAAATGTGATTATGAACATACCTTGTTCATTAAAAGGCAAGAAGAGAAGTTGATAATTGTCAGTTTATATGTCGATGATCTTATTGTTTGTGGTAATGATGAGCTGTTGTTGATGGAGTTCAAAAATTCTATGAAAATTGAATTTGACATGACAGATCTTGCGAGAATGAGGTGTTTTTTTGTCTTGAAATTTTGCAGAAGACTAATGACATTTTTATTAATCAAAATAAATATGCATCAGAGGTGTTGAAACATTTTGAAATGGATAAAAGTAATTCTGTCCATAATTCAATTGTTCTTCGGTTTAAGCCTACGAAGGATGAAGATGGAGTCGTTGTGGATAAGACATATTACAAGCAAGTTGTTGGCAGTCTCATGTATCTTATTGCAACACGTCCGGATATGATGTTTGTAGTTCGTCTTGCTAGTAGATATATAAAAATTCAGCTCAACTTCATTTGCATGTGGTGAAACAGGTGTTGAAATATTTAAAAGGCACTATTGAGTTTAAAATTTTCTACAAAAAAAGAGTAGGTGACGAACTTGTCTCTTATACAAATAGTGATTATGATGGAGATACAGAAGATAGGAAGAGTACTTCAGCTTATGTGTTCTTATTAAGCTCAAGAGGAGTCTCATGGTCTTCCATAAAGCAATCAGTAGTGAGTTTGTCTACTACAGAGGCTGAATTTATTGCTGCATCATCATGTGCATGTCAAGCAGTTTGGTTAAGAAGGGTGTTGTCAAAATTGGACCAGAGTTGTGAGAAATTAACCGTTATTTCTTATGATAGCAGCTCAACAATCAAGCTTTCGTAGAATCCAATAATGCACGATCGCAACAAGCACATTGATGTGCATTTTCATTTTCTTCGAGAATTAACAAAAAGATACAGCGTTGAACTGGTGCATTGTGATTCACAAGATCAGATGACAGATGTGATGACAAAACCTCTTAAAATAGATCAGTTCTGCAAGCTGAGAAAACTCATGGGTGTTTGTCCAAAAGCTGATATAAACTAAATGCTAGAGCATTTAGTTTAAGGGAGGAACTTTTGGGATTTGCTTATAATCTATTAGTCTATTTTTTTAGTTAATAAATCTCGTTTCTTTAGGGACACTTAGCTGTTAGATTTATTTAAAGTTGTTAGAGTGATGAACTTTAATTTTTTTTATACCGTTATGTTGTACGGCTTTATAAAGCCATTTTCTCTTTCAATAAAGTGAGGTTAACCAATTTTAATTTTTCTGTCATGTTTTTTTCTTTTTAAAGCTCTCTTTATATTTAACAGATTTAGAGATTCATACAGTTTTGGGGAGGGAAATAAAGTGGAAAACATGAAATCAAAACAGTGTTATGAGAGAAACTTAGGTAAATTAGAACCTTTAGACAGTGGCGGTCAATGACGATTGCGGTGATTCTCGGCAGAGGGCGGCACCGGGTGTAAGTGAGACGTGAATTGAGCAAATGAAAGGGAGAAAAATTGTTTAAAATAAGTATGAAGTGTTATATTAATGGATAAAAAACATAAAAAAGTAAGGTTGCGACTAGAAAAAAAAATGAATTTTTTATTTGATTTAACTTGATTCGAATAAAAAATTTAAAATAAAACTTGAGTTATAAAATAAAAGTTTAAATAACTCAAATTTTTAATAATTAGTAGATCGATTTTCAAGTTCAAATTAAGTGTTTCAACTTTGCCTAATATATGCATATCACATGTGAAATATAAAGCAATATACATGGTATATAGATGTAGAAAGTCGTTTAAATTAGAATCAAATTAATCAATATATACTATAACATTATAAATAATTACAATTTTTTTTTACAGAAACTTAAAAACTCGAATCGAATTTTTTTAAAATAAAAGTTTAAATCGTAAAACTCGACTAACTCAAAAAAAAATTAACTTAAGTCGACTCGATTGAATGAATAACCAAATTGAAACAATAAAGAAAGCATAGTGGACAAGGTGCCCCCACATGAATACCTTTGTTTCAGTGGCATATCTGTAGAAAGATAGTAAGAATAACCAACTTGTGGCCATAAATGAACAATTGTTGATGAAAGGAACTTGAGGTTTTGTTTTCTGTGTGTTTTGATGTTTTTGATCCATCTGTTTGGACAAGGTATGTCCCCCTTGGCCTTTCACTGCCCTCACATGAAAAAGATGTATAAATAATACAATCATGGAAGATGCCTTCTTGCAAAACACACAGTGCTGTTCATGAAATGATTTCATTGTATGTCCAATCTCTGTCCTAGAATTGCACCAACAGACCTGAGTTTACAGGGTTTTGGATGCTGCTGGAAAAGTTTCATGTTTTAGGTGAGGTTTTGGCATGCTACTTGTAGAATTCCGCTGAATGTTTACAGTGAAACCGGGGACGAATGACGCCAACACCGCCAAACCGATGATTACCACAACTGCTCTACTGATGTATATTCTGAACTTTCCTACTTTCAGCGTCATTGTATTTGTTGTGAAGCTACAGAAGCCAAAAAAAAATTCAACTTCCCTTTCATGATTTCACAAAACCATTATTGGGAATGTAAAAACTAACCCCCGTCACATGCCTATCTGTTGCAATAAGGCCACAAATTGAATATGTCATACTGTTAACTATGGAATTTCAGCACCACCACATGTAGGATTAAAGAGGATACATTGAACAAAACTTAGTTCGATAAGCCCACGAAGCTGCATATGAAAAAGATTCCAAGTTGTTGATCGTATCTCGAACAATTACACAAAAGACTAAAAATGCTAATCCATGATATGCTCAAGTCTAAAGAATATTATAATCTGAGAGATATGCGATGCTTAAGATCATTGTTTAGCAGTAAATATGAAATGATGACAAATCCTGATCTAAAACTGCATATGATTTTTCCTTTATCAGTTTTCTGCTTTCTGCCTAATCGGGCAATGGCTATTGAGATGATCCGTTAGATCTTTATATTAACATTTTATCCTCTAGAATGAGATAACAACATGCAAAAGACACCCATTGTGCAAGTTCCAATAGCAGCAATAACTAAAAACAATGAGCAATGCAGATAATTTCTTTCCCATAACCATAAATATATCCAACCAAACTGTTAAACTCTGCAAACTAAGTTTGAACAAGAAAGTAATACTTCTTAGAATATAATAATAGTAGGAGGAAAGAAAAAACTTGATGCATACAAAATCTATGCACTTAAACCAAAAGGAGGGGAAGAATTTTACTAACTTAAAACCATACCTTTAAGAGAAAATCTGGGTTTATTCATAAGCAATCGTTATTCATTACAACGCCATATGATACAAATCGATACACCAATCCCTCGCCAAATTACTCCCCATTACAAGGCTTTAATGAGGCCTAACAAAGGACACAGATGCTAATCATCTAATACACAACATAAAATACAGATACAGGAAACAAGAAGTTTCCTTGATTCAACTATAGGAAACCTTGAGTTTTTCTAATGCAGGAAATGAGAAATTTCCTTGATTTAAAAAAGAATAAATTTTCATTTGGTCCAATAGACTGAATTACTGGGTTTGTACCTCCTTAGGCCTGCAGGTACCCCTTCTCCTCCAGGTAAGACATCACAGTTTCAGCCATTTCAGATGGGGAAGCACAGCTGTTTCCCTTTGGAGGCAATGATAACTGTAAAATAGAAATGGATTAGTTTCGGTTTGAATGTTTAAGTTTGGGATTTAAAGATAATTATAAAAACATGGAAAGCCTTGTCATTTTAAATACGTGTAGGAATTCTACAGTCATGCAAACTAGTTTAAAGTACAGCTTTGACATGTTCAGGGTTGAGAAGACTAGATATTCTGAGCAAATATCAGATGCTTGAACCATACATTGACAAGCACATACAAGCTCACCCGAACATACTTGAAACCATTTTAAGATACATGTCAGCTGACATTTTTAACATTTAGAGCAAAAACGATATTTGGATGCATATTTAGACAAATATGAGCCTATAATAATGTTACAACAGTATACATACCTCACAATTCAGAGGTGGTTCATATGGGTCATCGACACCGGTAAAACCTACAAAGAAAATATTACATAAGCAACTCTTTAAATGTCAGCTTATACCAATCTTCAAGATACAAAATTCGGGGCAGACACCTTTAATTTTTCCAGCTCTTGCAAGTTTATACAGGCCCTTTGGGTCCCTTGCCTCGCATATTTCAATTGGCACATCCATGAACACCTGTCAATATGTTTATAACGAAACTCTATGTCTCTATCTGATTTAAAAGCTCTTTCTCACAAAAAATTTCAAAGCCCTATGGATAACTGGTTTCTTAAAGGCAGACATACCTCAATGAAATCTCCTCCTGGCAACAGTGCACGACATGCATCCCTGTCTCTCCTGTAGGGAGATATCACACTGGCAATGCAGATGACGCCAGCGTCAACAAAGAGCTTTGCTACCTCTCCTGTTTGTGAATCATAACAAATTGCAGGTTGAAACCACCAGAAGAAAAGAAGGAAAGGATAGAGCAAAAAAGGACCATGATGAGAAATCGATCGGCATTTACCAATCCTTCGTATGTTTTCTGCGCGATCTTCAGCTTTAAAAGTAAGGTCACGGTTTAAACCATGTCGAACATTATCACCATCAAGGATGTAAGTCAACTTTCCCCTAGAATACAAGGCTTGGCACAGAGCACATGCCAAAGTGCTCTTTCCTAAATTCATAGACCTCGGTGAGAAAGAGATGGAGCAACATAATGGCATAACAGAATCAAATATAGTCACAACAAAGGCCTTCTGAAATGTCAGGTCTGTTGATCAAAGTTCCTGGTTTTGAATTTACAAGTTCCTCCACAACTAAAAGACCAATGGTTCAATCTTTGGAAACATTTTCTTTGTTGTTTTAGCACATAAAAGAGACTACTAAAGCACACCATAAGCTCATGAAGCCATCTTATATACTCTTAGGTAGCAGAAAACAACAAATAAGCTCATAGCAACAAAAGATGAGCACTACTGTGAAAACTCATATAAAATACTTAAACAAACCTGAGCCACTGAGACCCGTAATCCATATGACACAACCCTTTTGCTGAAGTAACTCTTGCCGATGAACTTTACCAACTGAACTTCTATGCCACACGATGTTTCCAGCCTTTCCGTTAGTAACCATCTGGGGTGGATTTTCACCTAGTTAGACGTTTGCAATTAGAACCCCAAGAAAATCCAACCGGAAGGAAACCATATCAAAAGACATCATGACTTTGCAACTATGTTACCCGGATTTAGAGGTTAGTGCAGTATATGGCTATGTGTACCATATGAGAATTCTCAATCGAAAGAATCATATTAACATACTCGTGTCTAAAAATATGTCGAACATACGTGTCCGATTTAACCAGAAACATCCTCATTGAGGCTATCTAGAATGTAGTCCCTCATCCAGGCAGGTTGCCAAACTATATATCTATGACAAATAATTGGGGTTGGACTTTGGAGTAACCTATCAATTCCAGCCGAATCTTTCATGGATAATCATCGTTTTAATAAGGGATTCCAGATGCAGCCACGGTATAAAAAGAGTAGAACAAGAACCAATCAGAGCAAAGTTACAAGTGTAAAACCCAATTAATTTTTGAAAATAACTTCAAAAGTCAAGCTAATTAAGCCCTTCCCCACCATAATAAATCCTTTTTTGTTAGAGCCGAAAAGCCAAAAACTATTAAGAAGTTGAACCAAATAAACCCAAGCCAGCTGAAGATTCCACATCTGTACGTACCCAGGATGCCGTCTTTTATACCACCGACAAAATTAAGGTGGCCCTAGATTCCTCTAAGCACAGAATACAGAAAAGGAAGTTCAAAACTAGTGAAAGAAACTAGGATTTCTTTTTCTTTTTATCTGTCTTTCAATTTTCTTTTAATAGATTCAATCCAATTCCACCGATGCGGGAAAAGAAGAACACCTTTGAAGTTTGAACCGAACTCTTGACCACAGAAATGAGAGAGATTTAAACATTCATCGCCAATGAAAATTAAGAAAATATATAAATAAAAAAAAGTACCGGAAACAACAGCAGCACGACCATTCGTCATCGCGACAGTAGACTCCTCCGTCGCCTGAACCAAGCTCAACCTAGCATAGTTACCGCCATTCAACCCCATAGAAAACGACGGCAACTTCACGAAACCAATCTTTGGAACCGGAACTAACGGTCCACAGTCGGAGCCGGAAGAAGAACAAGAAACCGGTGGCTGAACCATCTTGAGTGCAGCCATCTTAGTTTTAAAATTCAGAGGGTGAAATTGATTGGAAGAGAAAGAGAGCGCGGGGGAAGTTCAATGCAATGCTAGTAAGTGAAGACAAAGGAGGTTGTTACCATAAATAAATGGCATGGCAGTGCGCTTTTCCAATATTTGTATTCCAGCGTCAAAATATTATTAAGCATATTTGAAGGATTTATATATTAATTTATGGATTAATATCCTATACACTGGCGGTGGAATTTTTTGTTTCCACAAGCGCCTCAATTATAGGGTTTAGGGTTAGAGCTTAGGGTTTAGAGTTTAGGGGTTTTATTGTAAATGTTTAGAATTTAGGGTTCATGTTTAGAATTTAGAATTTATGATTAGAATTTAGGGTTTAAGGTTAGGGTTTAGTTTTAGGGTAATATGGGTAGGGATTTAGGTTTTAACTTATAAACCCTAAATTTTAACCCTAAACTCAAAATTCTATCAACAATCCCTAAATTCAAAACTACTACACTTATACCCCTAAATTTTAAACCCTAAACAGAGTCCCTGACCCCTAAAATTAAGACGCTTGTGTAAAAAAAATTCCACAAGCGCTTGTGTATAGAACAATTACCCTTAATTTATAGATTATTATCCTATATGTTGTCGGTGAAAACTAAAAGTTTTCACAAGTGCCTTAGTTTTAGGGTTTATGGGCTTAGTTTAGGGTGTAAGGTTTAGGAGTTTAGGCGTAGGGATTTAGAATTCAAAGATAATTGTTAGAATTTAGGGTTTAGGGATTAAAAAGTTAGGTTTTAGGGTTTAAAAGTTAGGTTTTAGGGTTTAATCTATAAATCCCAAATTATAATCTTAAACTATAAATTTCAACCACTATCTCTAAATTCAAACTCATACCCCTAAATCATACTCCCTAAACTAAGTTCTTAAACCATAAAACTAAGGCTCTAGTGGAAACTTTTAGTTTCTACTGTTAGTGTATCAAATAATTACTCATTTATTTATTATTTATATAATTATTTTTAAAACAATCTAATTAATTATTAAATTTAAATAAAAATATAAATGTATGAGAATAAAAAAGAAAAAAAGAAAAGTATTAGCTTACAAATGTTACAATGTAAATATGTGAGGTTGAAGAATTAAAATATAAATAATTAAATTTAAGTTAATTGGGGATTTTTTTAATTTGATAAGGGTAAAATGGTCTAACTCTTATGTCAAAATATCTAATTTTAAAAAACTTATATTAGCAACTTTTTCGAAATTAGATGTTTCACCACGATCCGCTATTTTAATATGTTCTTTACCAAACATCCAAATTAACAAATTTAACTGGTCAAACTTCTAATTTTGGCTCAAACCTCTTTTTACCAAACATGGCATATGTAAATCAAATTTATTTATAGATGATGATTTTTTCCTTCTAAGTAATTCAGATTCGAATATTATAATTTACATGATATATATATATATACCTAAATAATACGGAATAAATATTACCTTGTGATTCTATCAAGATATTAAAAAAATATTATGCAAATCAATCAATTAGTATTCGAGTTAGTGACTTTAATTTAGTAAAAAGTTACAAATTATAAAATTATAAAAAAAAGTACTTAGATATTTTATCACGTTTAGTTAAAAATAAACTTATGCTAAAACTACTTATATCATTTTTAACGGGTTAATTTAGGGGAAATTTTGAAAATAAAGTGACTTTGGGTCCTATTATCTCCCCTCCCTCTAAAATATAAAAAATGGTAGTGACTAAATATAAATTTTCAGAAAATACAAAACGGTGTATGAGATTAGTTGACTTTTGAGCTATAAGTTTAGTCCACGACTTTGAAATGATACAACTTTGTGCTCGCTTGCTGTGATGTCTATTTTCGTTTGATTTTTTTTCTTTTTTTATTTTTATCGATAATTTTAAATTTTAGATATTATATTTTATTTAGTATGATGTAAAATTTTGATTTTTGTAACGGATTATAACATTGTTTATAAAGATTTGATGCGTGAAATTCTCCAACATTCAAACAAATGAGCCTTTGTGGCGAAAAACAATTGCAACGTTAATTTTAACTTGTTTTATTTAAGGATAATACAGCAATGTCCCTCGTACTTTGATAAAAAGTTTAATGTAGTCTCTAAACTTTAGACGCATTTAATATGCCTATTATAATTTCTTTTCGTTTTTTAAACTGCCCTCCGTCTAACACCATTAATTGATGATGTGGCGGGACACGTGACATTCTCATTGCTGCCACATGAATTTTTTTTGATAAAAAAATTCAAAAAATTTAATTCAAAGGCATCTAAACAATTTAACCGTTTTAGTTTTTAAAAAAAAAAAAAAACATAAGCGTTCATCATCTCTGTTTGTCTTCTCTTTTTTTCTTTTGTTATTTTTTTATTATGAATTGCAGTCTATCAATGTCGGTATAAAAAACAATATCGGTATAAGGATATGGAGCCAATGTTCATAGTTTTAACCATATTCAAACGATTAAATGAAGAAAATTTTGAAAACCTTTTCCCACCATATCAATGTTGTTTCCTTGGAGAAGAGGAACAGCATTACAGTTCAAATTAATTTCTTCAGGAACTTTGTTCGACATTTATTGTACTCTAAACATAAAATTAAAAACAACCATCAAAAACTCTATTTCATTAAAAAGAAAAATCATATCAAATAATTAACTGCTCAAAAAATAAGTACTGGTAAATACCTAATTTTGCAAAGAGATTAATAAACAAGAAAAATAAAAATCCAAAAAATATCTTGACCCATATTGGTCTTTCTCGGTTGACGGTGTTCATTGACTAAACACCGGTAGAATTTGATGACGGTGGGAGTCATCGAGGCGACTAATTTTAAAAAAAAATAATAAAATTTATTGGAAAATCGGCAAGAAGAGGTGAATTTTTTAATACTTTAATGGCCTAAACGGTGGTTGAACGGCAACTGAATAATTTCGTAAAAACGACGACAACTAGGGTTCATAAGGAAATAAATAACAAAAGAAAAAAAAAATGAAAAGAGAGGGGGAGAAGATGAACAGAGAAGAGAAGATGACCAGTTCTTTCCCCCTTTTTTAATTTTTATTTGTTATTTATTTTATAAATTAAAATGATCAAATTGCTTAGATGTCATTCAATTAGATTTTTTAACTTTTTTTCACCCAAAATTCACGTGGCATCATACGAGAATGCCATATCTCCCGCCACATCATTAATTAACGGTGTTAGACTCGGGGGACGGTTTAGAAAACGAAAAAAATTACAGGGATACATTAAACGCGTTAAAAATTTAAACACCGCGTCCAAATAAAATTTAAATCAATGAACTTTTGTTTATTACAATGAACTCAAAGTTTAGAAATTAAAGTTTAGCATGTCTTCGATAGGGAGGACCATTAGAGTCTCGATCTAGCAGCGAATGAACCGCTTCAGGTGCTGAATGAAAAAGCGAAAGCTCATGATGCAAGGAAAATAATAATTTAGACATGGCATCCGCCACCATATTGCATTCGTGAGGAATCCATTGGAAATCAACATCCCATCCACGACCACGAAGCGAATTAATAGCATGAATTAGAGGCAAAGAGCCGCAATCCACAGAAACATCCTGTAATAGGCGTAGGGCATGAGCACAATTAGATTGAACTTGCAACAACTCGATTCCTTGCGACCAAGCAACTTGGAGGCCAAGGAGAATGCTCCAAAGCTCGGCATGTAAAGGCGAGACAGTACCAACGAACTTGCGATATCCAATTACCCATTCACCAGCATGTCCACGGATAACTCCACCAGCAAAATCATGGCTCGAAAGTGATGCAACCGCTGCATCCGTATTGAGCACAAAACCATCCGCTAATGGAGGTTGCCATTTCAATGACTCCATTTGCCTAACTCCACGATGACTCCCCCTACTTGAATCAGCAAAGTGAGATGACCAAGCTAGACATAGCCTATACATATCAGGCAAAGGCATGCACGAACCAGTAAACACAAAGTCACAACGTCTCTTCCAAACTTGCCACAGAAATGAGGGAAAAAACAGTTCCACGGTTGCTCAACAACACCCATAGAGCCTGTAAAACAAACGTTATTAATAATCCAACGATCAAGTGGTAGATCAAAGAAAACCATTAAGTTATCACGCGATATAAGATGTTGCCAAAGAGATCTAATTGGAGGGCAATCCCGGAGAATATGAATGATTGTCTCCCGGCAGCTACCACAACATGGACAAGATGAATCGCTAGTAAGACCACGACGCATCCATTCATCATTAGACATCAGACGCTCTTTCAGAGCGAGCCATAAAAATGTCCGAACGCGTTGCGGAACCGACAAAGACCAGATGCGACTCCATTTAATATCTTTAACACTTCAAGTGTTCCCCACTAGGAACTTATACGCCGAAGCTAGAGAAAAGATACTCGAGTCAGTACCATTCCAAGCTATGTGATCGCGACCAGCCCCCAAAGTCGGAGGCAGAACACCTGCAATGTGAGAAATAACTTCCCGCAGGAATATGGTCCCCAAATGTGCAAAATCCCATAGGCTTTCATGAGTAATAAAATCCTTAAAACCCAGCTGATTCACGTCTGATGAAGAAGAACGAATCCAAGGAAGTAAAGGTCCCAAACTCGGAATCCAATTATCAGTCCACATATCAGTGAGCTCACCATCTCCCACAAGCCAGAAAATACGTTCCCTTACCAAGTCCCAAGCATTTGAAATTGCGCGTCATAGAGGCGAGCAAACGGGGCGTGAAATTGACAGCTGACAAATATACAACATGCGATACTTTTTCCTTAAGGCCAACACCCACATATCTTTCGGTCGATATGCCAAAGCAAAGGCAAGCTTATGTATAAAAGCTTCATTCCGATCTTTCACGCGAGAAATGCCAAGGCCACCACGGCACAGAGGCTGAGAAATAACTTCCCAATTAACTAAGGAATGCTTTCGAGAAGCTGATGTAGAACCCCAGATAAAACTACGCACAAGCTTATCAATTTCTGAACAAATACTCGTCGGCAGCTTTGTAGTTTGCATGAAATATACTGGAATGGCCGCCAATACAGATGTGGCTAAAGTGATGCGGCCAGCCAAAGAAAGGGACATGCCAGCCCACCCATTCAACTTATGTCGCATTCTATCAATGATGAACTCAAAATCCGTACACCGAATTCGATGGTGAAGAACGAGAACCCCTAAATAAACACCAAAGTCCATGGTTTCCTGATATTCGAGAAATGCACTAAAAGCTTGTCGAATAACATGATCAGTATTGGGAGAGTAGTAGACCTGCGCTTTATGTGCATTAACTTTGTGGCCAGAGAAGTAACCAAACTCAGACAAGATAGCCGATATAACTGAAGCTTGTTCAATAGTGGCCTTAGCATAAAGAATAAGGTTGTCTGCAAAAAAGAGGTGTGAGAACGGAATGCCATAACGAGCCATCCGAAAAGGCACCCAATCTCCGGAACTAACCGCATTTCGAATGGCATGACCCAATCGTTCCATAGTTAGAACAAACAAATAAGGAGAAAGTGGATCTCCTTGTCGAACTCCACGTTCGGGGGAAAAGGTCGTAGAGAGCGAGCCATTCCACTGAACTTGGAGAGAAGACGCTGAAACACATCGCATTATAAGCTGAATAAAAAGTGAAGTAAAACCTGCATCAGATAGTGTCTCACGGATAAACTCCCACCGTACACGATCAAAAGCCTTTTCTAGATCAACTTTGACTACAAGCCAACCTTGCTGTGTTTTTTTCAACCTCATTGAATGAACTATCTCTTGATTTAAAATTATATTTTCAGAGATTGACCGCCCCGCTATAAAACTTGTCTGAGTTGGTTGAACAAGCAATGACATGATATGGCGTAAACGACGGACAATAACCTTGGAGATGAGCTTTTGGATAACTGAGCAAAGACCAATTGGTCGAAAATCCGCGAAAGACTGCGGTACATCAACCTTAGAAATAAGGACAATTGTTGCACGGCTAAGCGATGACTCAAGCTCCTCCCCTTGAAAAAATAATTGAACGACTCGACAAACATCATGTCCAACAACCGGCATATCCATTAAAGCTTCACGAATTTCATCTGTCGATGGGACTGTAATCAAAGGATCTAAAATATGATTTCCAATGCGAGGGAAACAACCGGAAACAGGATAACCACCAATAGATGGACTAGCATCGGAATAGAGGCCCTTAAAATACTTAACAACTTCATCTTTCAAGACATCTTCATCATCACACCATGAACCATCCGAAATTTTTAAGCAACTTACTCTATTGCGAGACTTGCGAAGCTTGGCTTTTCAATGAAAGTAAGTAGTGTTGCGGTCGCCACTAGAAATCCAATCCGAACGTGACTTTTGTCTCCACATGAGTTCCTCTTGATCAAGAAGTTGTTCAAGCTCAATCAAAAGATCATGTTCTAGCTGAACAAGGAAGCTCGTGTGACGGCATTCAAGAGCCTTCTGCGCTCCTCTAAGACGTGCCATAATAGACCGCTTTTTGCCCCCTAAGTACCCAAAAATAGTAGAGTTCCATACATCAGCAGCCCTTGAGAAAGATGCAATAGTTTCAGCTAACGAAGGCAAGGACTTCCAATTATCAACGATCATACGATTAAAATCAACATGAGATTGCCAACCAGAAAAGTATTTGAATTGGTGCTTGGCCTGCGAACGAGGGATATTTCAAACCAACAAAATAAGAGGACGATGATCAGATCGGACACGTAGAAGATGAAGGACTGAGGCCTCAGGAAAAGCTAAGTCCCATTTATCATTACACAACATATGATCAAGGCGTGCATAGGTGCTACCTCTAGACCAAGTGAAATTAGGTCCGGAGTAACCCATGTCACGAAGGCCGCAATTAAAGACAAAACTTTGAAAATCCTTACTTGCACGTGTTGAACCAATACCACCTTTCCTATCCGACGAGTCAAGTGTAGCATTAAAGTCACCCATTAGAATCCAAGGATCGTTAATGGTGGAGGCTAGCATCCGAAGATGTGGCCATAGGGCCTTGTGACGCGTAGCCGTAGGACTAGCATAGACCATAGTAACCAAAGCGGAATAGCTTGTCTTCTTACAACAAATACGACAATGTAAAAATTGAAAACGATGCACAAGGAGATCAATCTCAACACAGTCTTTCCAACATATCCAAATGCCACCCGAGAAACCAGAAGCTTCAGTTCTATGTGAGAAGGCGAAGCCCAAAGAACTAATAACAAAATCGGTACGGGAACCACTTATGTGAGGCTCCACTATACACAAGATATCAGGATTATTGTCCCTAAGAAACTGTTTAGCAGCCGTTAAGAATTTTGGATGCCCACACCCTTGAGCGTTCCAACACATGATTTTAAGATTCATCATCAATAAAATAAAGGAACAAAATAAACTATTGAGTCGTAGAATCTGACACCACATTATTCACCATCACAAGTGAATCAGAAGTATTCCTTGCCACCCTCTGCCCAGAAGCAACACTAACGGACAATGGAGAGTTGTCAGGCGGCTCTCTAGGAATGCAACCTACGACATTAGGATCATCATTTTCAGAGACCACAACTGAAGTATGCTTACTCTTATCAATAGGGGAAGAACGACGACTGAAGGAAGTAACTCGAGCAGTGTTCAAAGATGGTGAACGACGAGATGCGGGCTTAGCGATTCTCGAAGAGGAAGCTCCAACTGCGCTCTGAATCATCAGAGGCTTACGAACAGGGGCTGCAGTAGTTGATTTAGAGGTTGTTGTGGAGACGGATTTGCTTCCCCGAGCATGGGAAGTCAGCTTACCATCTAAAGAGATTAAAGGCCGTGGGACAATAGGGTTCTTACCCAAATTACGCTTGGATTCACTGATAGCGACAGCCGATATCTTCGAGACCTCAGAGAGCTCACCTTGTTTAGAGCTAGCCACTGGTTCCGTTGTAACATGTGCATGCTTAGGATCACTCAGGTCAGAATTCAGAACTGGAGGCACTTTTGGAACCGTCGATGGTACAATAGAATCCTCTTTAAAAATAGGATTGTATCTGGATTCTTGTATAGCAACACTAGATTTTTCATTGTTCGGCTTAGTAACTTTCCGAAAAGGCTTGCGAGCACGACGTTCAACCATCATCCAAGGACCAAAAGAGTCAGTTGATTGGGGCGGAGGTTGATCAACAGACGAGACTGGTGTAGATGGAACCAATTCACCCAGAGGGTTAGCAACCTTGGGGCAAATGTCCTGAACATGCCCATATTTACCACATTCAAAACAAATAGTGGGAAGGGATTCATATTCTACTACTTGTAGCTGACCATTAATAAGAAGTTTTGACACCAACGGCTTCCGAAGATCAAGACTAATAGCAAGTCTCGCAAACCGCCCACGACGTCCTTTCTCTGTTTGCAGATCAACTTTAACAACCGGACCAATGCTCTCGCCAATCGCTTTGATCATGCTCATTTTGTAGAGCGTCACCGGTAAACCTGGGAAACGAATCCACGCTACTACACGATTCGGATGCGGTTGTGCAGTTGAAAAATCTGTTGTCCATGGCTCAACAATGAGGTAATGCCCAAAAACCATCCAAGGTCCCCCCAGAAACCACCTTCGTGTAATCCTCACTAGTGCGAAAAGTCACTAAAAAATAATCATTCTCAATGTCCATTAGACGGAAGGCATGAACTGGTTTCCACGAATCATAGAGACGAGTACGAAGTGTATTATATCCAATACGATAACCAAGAAGTTTAAGAACGACCGTATTATCCAGACTTTTGATCGCCAACGATTACACTCTATCCGAAAATTGAATTGAAATAATACCATCCACCAGAGAACGCGTAACATCACTGTCAGAGAGCTCAATGTCGTCATTCTCCATAGACTTCGAATCAGAAACCACATTAGATGGTGTATCCCCCATTAGAGTATCCTTATAGGAAGGAGGAGTAGAAGCATTAGGGATGCGAGGCAAAGTATCAGGAGAGGTTACAGACGCAGAAGGCAGATTAGCCCCGGCAGATACGTTGGTGACCAGAGGAGAATTGGCAGGGTCCATCGAAACAATATCCATATCGGAAGCAACATGAGGATCATTCGATGCAGGAGATCGGCCCGGATCAGGAGGCTCGTCATTCGGATGCCGGGAATCGACAGAAAATTTTGGAGGGACGGTAACTGATATCGTTGACTTTTCGGAGAGGGCGCTGTTCATCTAGGGCAATTCTAGGTTATTTCTCGATCAATTTTTTATTGACGGTTAAAAGCATTGAACTTTACTTGTAGTTTAAACAATAAAAATTACTATTAAACTAAATGTCTTTTACACATCGTTTCGTCTAAATGTCTCACATTTTAAAAACTTTCATTTTAATCCATGAAATGATAATTTCGCTAAATAATTTCTTTTTGCACTATTATCCTTTTATTATTTTCGGCATTTTCTTTAAAGTTGGTGTAATCATAAAGTGATATCTATTTAATTTTTTTAACCTTTTAATAATGTAAATATATTGTGCACACATGGTACTCGAACCCGAGTCACTTGAATGAAATACATGTTAAAAGTCAAGCACCATTTCGGTGCATTAAATGCACAATTCGGTGCATATGAAACAAAATTTCAAAGGCTGCAAAATGCAACCAATTTGGTTGAAAATGGGATGGCCTAATCACTTGGGTTAGTACCTAAAGTTTAAGTTATTTACAAGTTGGTCCTTGAAGCTCAACTATAAATAGCTTAGCCATTTGCCATTCCCATCATCCCAAATCATTCTAACATCCTCCCAATACTAGAGAAATTAGAGAGTTTTCATAGAGTTGTTTTCTCCTTTCTTATCAAGAGAGAATTGTCATTGTTTTCTCCTTGTTAGATTGAGAGAAGTTGTAATTCCTATTTTCTCATAGTGAAATTCTTCTACCTTTGTCCGTGATTTTTACCCTATATTATTTAGGGGTTTTCCACGTAAAATCTGTGTCTCTTTTATCTTCATTATTATTTTCTCAAATTATCAGTTGCGTTTTTGCTCTATCCGACGACCGTATTCCGCAACAATTGGTATCAGAGCCTAATTTGAGTGCGTATATCTACTTACTGTATTCTCTGTTGGTTGCCACTGAAAAGTGGATCCTCCATCATAAGAAAGTAAGTTAGATATTATTCATTCATTGAAGGTGGTGGGCACTATTCACGTCAAAAAGGTGAAATAGTAGGAGCTATCTGAAATAGAAGCTATGACAACGAAATATGATATTGAAAAGTTCAATGGGAGAAATTTCTCACTGTGGAAATTGAAGATAAAGGCCATCCTAAGAAAAAACAAATGTCTAGCGGCTATCAGCGAAAGGCCGGTAGATTTTACGGATAACAAGAAATAGAATGAGATGGACGAGAATGCTATTGCAGACCTTCATTTGGCATTAACAGATGAAGTACTATCAAGCATCGAGGAGAAGAAGACAGCCAAGGAGATTTGGGATCACCTCACAAAATTATACGAGGCCAAATCGCTACACAATAAAATTTTCCTTAAGAGGAAATTGTACACTCTTCGGATGTCAGAATCTACTTCAGTGACAGAGCACTTAAACACGTTGAATACTCTATTTTCTCAGCTTACATCCCTAAGCTATAAAATAGAGTCACAAGAACGTGCTGAACTTCTGCTTCAAAGTCTACCTGATTCGTATGATCAACTCATCATCAACTTGACAAACAACAACCTTACCAATGATCTAGTCTTCGATGACGTTGCAGCTGCTGTTCTGGAAGAAGAAAATCGCCGCAAGAACAAGGAAGATAGACAAGGAAATCTGCAACAAGCAGAGGCCTTAACGGTGATGAGAGGAAGATCAACAGAACGTGGCCAAAGTAGCAGTCACAATCATGGTAGATCAAAGTCAAGGAGTAAGAAGAATTTAAAGTGCTACAACTGCGGAAAGAAGGGTCACATGAAGAAGGATTGTTGGAGTTTACCTAAAAACTCCAATCCTCAAGGAAATATGGCAAACACTTTAGATGATGGAGATGCTCTCTGTTGTGAAGCATCAACAGCCATGGAAGGTAGAAAAAGATTTGCAGACATATGGCTTATTGACTCGGGAGCCACATATCACATGACCTCAAGAAAAGAATGGTTCTATAATTATGAACCTATCTCAGGAGGATCTGTGTACAGCTGCAATGATCATGCCTTGGAGATTGTTGGCGTTGGAACCATCAAATTGAAGATGTATGACGGGACAATCAAAGTTGTTCGAGATGTGCGGTACATGAAAGGCTTGAAGAAAAATTTATTATCCTACGGATTGTTGGATAATAATGCAAGCAAGATTGAAACACGGAAAGGAATCATGAAGGTGTTCCATGGAGCGCTTGTGGTGATGAAAGGTGAAAAGATAGCGGCAAATTTGTACATGCTGAAGGGGGAGACCTTGCTAGAAGCAGAAGCCTCTGTTGCCTCATGTAGTTCAGATTCTACCATGTTATGGCATCAGAAATTTGGACACATGTCAGAACAGGGAATGAAAGTCCTTGTGGAGCAAAAGCTACTTCCGGGTTTAACAAAGGTATCACTTCCTTTGTGTGAACATTGTATTACAAGTAAGCAGCATCGATTAAAATTCAACACATCAAATTCTAGAGGCAAGTCTGTTCTAGAATTGGTTCATTCTGATGTATGGCAAGCACCGGTCACATCCCTAGGCGGAGCAAAGTATTTTGTCTCGTTCAATGATGACCACTCTAGGAGATGTTGGGTGTATCCTATCAAGAAGAAGGCAGATGTGTTTTCAACCTTCAAAGTTTTCAAAGCGCGGGTGGAACTTGATTCTGGAAATAAAATCAAGTGTTTCAGATCAGATAATGGAGGTGAATATACAAGTGATGAATTTGATGACTTCTGCAGAAAAGAGGGCATCAAAAGACAGTTCACAACAGTATACACTCCTCAACAAAATGGAGTGGCAGAGCGGATGAACAGAACTCTGTTAGAAAGAACACGAGCAATGTTGAGAGCTGCAGGACTAGAGAAAGCTTTCTGGGCAGAAGCAGTCAATACCGCATGTTATTTGGTGAATCGGGCTCCATCAACTGCAATTGAGTTGAAGACACCGATGAAGATGTGGGCTGGTAAACCAGTTGAATATTCAAACCTCCATATATTTGGAAGTATTGTGTACGTGATGTACAATGCCCAAGAAATTTCAAAGTTGGATCCAAAATCCAGAAAATGTAAATTCTTGGGGTATGCTTAGGGCTGTAAATGAGACGAGACAGATCGCGAGCTACTCGAGCTCGACTCGGTCAAAACTCGGTCAAGGCTCGACTCGATTGGACTCGACTCGAACTCGAACTCGGCTCGAATTCTTGACGAGTCGAGCCGAGCTACTGGATACCCGACTCGAAAAGCTCACGAGCTACTCGAAAATATAATATAGTAATTTTTTTATTTTTTATAATTTAAAATCTAAATTCGTAAACTTAAAACCCTAAATATAAACCCTAAACATAGGTATTAAACCCTAAAAATCTAAATCATAAATTCTAAACCCAACAATCTAAAACTCTAAACCCTAAACTAACACCTTAAACCCTAAAATTAACAAGCTTGAGTTTACAAAATTTGTGTATCAAGGTTTTTTCTTCATAGGACTTTAAATGAGACATGATAGATGAAGAGTTACTTGAGTCCAATGCGATCAAAGATCGGTCAACACTTAACTCGATTGGGCTCGAATCAAGCTCGAACTCGACTCGAGTTCTAAACGAGCCGAGTCGAGCTTAGATTTCTCAAGCTCGTTAGAAATTACTCAAGCTCGAACTCGACTCGAAATCTTAACGAGCCGAGCCGAGCTTAACACTACTCGAGCTCGACTCGGCTCGTTTACACCCTCGTATGCTGATGGAGTAAAGGGGTATCGCTTGTGGGATCCCACTGCTCGCAAAGTGATTATTAGCAGAGATGTTATTTTTGTAGAAGATAAGCTGCAAAGAAAAGAAGAAGATGATAGCACTGATAAAGAAAAGCCAGAGACTACACAGATACATGTTGAAAATGAGTTTGAACAGAGAGATTGTTCTGAAGCAGAACCAGAGAATTCTGAAGCTCCAACAACTCGTCAATCAGATCGTGTGAGAAGACGCCCCAATTGGCACTCAGATTATGTTATAGAAGGTAATGTTGCATACTGCCTTTTAACGGAGGACGGTGAGCCATCATCATTCGAGGAGGCAATGAACAACTCAAATGCTTCACAGTGGATGGCAGCAATGCAAGAAGAAATCGAAGCCCTTCATAAAAATAATACATGGGAACTTGTGCCACTACCACAAGGAAGGAAGCCAACTGGTAACAAATGGGTCTTCAAAATCAAGAGAAATGGTGACGATCAAGTGGAGAGGTATCGTGCAAGACTGGTGGTCAAAGGATATGCTCAGAAAGAAGGTATTGATTTCAATGAAATCTTTTCTCCTGTGGTTCGACTAACAACGATTCGAGTTGTCCTGGCAATGTGTGCTACATTGAATTTACATCTAGAGCAGCTAGATGTTAAAACAGCTTTTCTTCATGGAGATCTTGAAGAAGAGATTTACATGCTCCAGCCTAAAGGTTTTGAAGAAAAAGAAAAGAAGAACTTGGTTTGTAGGTTGAACAAATCTCTGTACGGTTTAAAGCATGCGCCGAGGTGTTGGTACAAGAGATTTGACTCCTTCATCATGAGCCTTGGATACAACAGACTTAATGCAGACCCTTGTGCTTACTTCAAGAGGTTTGGTGAAAACGATTTTGTTATATTGTTGTTGTATGTAGATGACATGTTGGTTGCAGGCCCCAACAAAGATCATATTGAAGAATTAAAGGCACGACTGGCTAGGGAATTTGAAATGAAGGACTTGGGACCAGCAAACAAGATTCTAGGGATGCAAATTCACCGAGATAGAAGTAGTAGGAAGATTTGGCTTTCACAAAAGAATTACTTGAAAAAGATCTTGTCACGATTCAACATGCAAGATTGTAAGCCAATTTCTACCCCTCTTCCTATTAACTTTAAATTATCCTTCAGTATGAGTCCTAGCAGTGAAGAAGAGAGGAGGGAGATGTCTCGAGTATCGTATGCATCAACAGTGGGAAGTTTAATGTTCGCTATGATTTGTACAAGACCAGACATTGCACAAGCAGTGATAGTGGTTAGTCGGTACATGGCGAATCCAGGCAGAGAGCATTGGAATGCTGCGAAAAGGATCATGAGATACATCAAAGGAACCTTAAATGTTGCATTATGTTACGGAGGATCAGACTTTCTTATCAGCGGGTATGTCGATTCTGACTATGCAGGAGATTTGGATAAAAGCAAATCTACAACAGGGTATGTGTTTACAGTTGCTGGTGGAGCTGTAAGCTGGGTTTCAAAACTGCAATCGGTTGTGGCTACGTCAACAACGGAGGCAGAATATGTAGCAGCTACACAAGCCAGTAAAGAAGCAATATGGCTGAAAATGTTATTGGAGGAGCTTGGGCACAAACAAGAGAATGTCTCTTTGTTTTGTGACAGTCAGAGCGTCTTGCATCTTGCAAGGAATCCTGCTTTTCACACAAGAACAAAACACATTCGGGTCCAATACCACTTCATTCGTGAGAAAGTGGAAGAAGGGACGATAGATATGCAGAAGATCCATACCGATGACAACATAGCAGATTTCATGACAAAAGCAATCAACGCTGATAAGTTTACTTGGTGTCGATCCTCTTGTGGCTTGTTAGAGACGTAAGCAACATGAAAGTACGAGGTAGAAAGAATGGTGTGAAGATATGATTGTTCCAATCAAATCTTCAAGTGAGAGATTGTTAAAAGTCAAGCACCATTTCGGTGCATTAAATGCACAATTCGGTGCATATGAAACAAAATTTCAAAGGCTGCAAAATGCAACCAATTTGGTTGAAAATGGGATGGCTTAATCACTTGGGTTAGTACCTAAAGTTTAAGTTATTTACAAGTTGGTCCTTGAAGCTCAACTATAAATAGCTTAGCCATTTGCCATTCTCATCATCCCAAATCATTCTAACATCCTCCCAATACTAGAGAAATTAGAGAGTTTTCATAGAGTTGTTTTCTCCTTTCTTATCAAGAGAGAATTGTCATTGTTTTCTCCTTGTTAGATTGAGAGAAGTTGTAATTCCTATTTTCTCATAGTGAAATTCTTCTACCTTTGTCCGTGGTTTTTACCCTATATTATTTAGGGGTTTTCCACGTAAAATCCGTGTCTCTTTTATCTTCATTATTATTTTCTCAAATTATCAGTTGCGTTTTTGCTCTATCCGACGACCGTATTCCGCAACAATATATTATCTTTTACTATTGAGATCACTCTACGAGTTTATTTTTTATTTACATTTAGAGTAGTGTCAATTATAGTATTTTGTAAAAATTATGGTGAAAATACTTTTTTAAATTATTTATATTTGTTAAATACTAATTACTTTTTATTTTACAACTTTAATTTTTTTTATGATTTTCTGGAAGAAAAAAGAGAGAAGAAGAATCGATTTGATTCCATCTGTAATCCAATTAATGTACTCCCTCTGTCCCACTAAAACTGTCACATGTTGACTTTTTTTGGTCAAACTTTTTCAACTTTGACCTCTTATAATTTAAAATTTATTATTGATAAAAATATGAAAAATATATTTTAAAAACTTTGAATCAACTAGTTTTTAAATATATTTTTTATAATTTTTAATTAATTAAAATATTTAAATAAATTATAGTCAAAGTTGAAAAATTTTGACCAAAAAAAGTCAACATGTGACAGTTTTAGTGAGTATATGTTATTATTATAAAGAGAGTGAGACATGAATCTGACGGAGAACGTAGGGGGAATGGGATCCCACTTTCCGGAGTCTTGATTGGGTATAGTTTTGTTTTATTTATATTTTATTTACTAATGAAATGATGAAATTTAAAAAAGAAAATTAAATAACAATAAAAACGGAAATTTTACCGGAAAATTGCGTTGGAATTTTTTCCCCCAAAGTATTGCCCTGCTCAAATTAATTACAAAACTATTGCACTTTAAACAGTATCCTAAAGTTAGAATCTGAATTTTTTTTCCCTAAAGTCAAATACATCTGAGTCCGACTTTAGGGTGTTTTTTTTTTACTCGTGCCCAGCAGAGTCTGAGTTTACTTTAATACCATTCAAAGTGCAATAATTTTGAAATTAATAAATTTTGAAATTAATTTATAAGATAAATTATAGTTTTGCCTTTACTATTTTCAATTCGAGGCTATTGTTAATGTCATTTCTTAGTAAAAATTATTAACACCAAAAAATATTTATTTATCCACTAGTTTTTTTTAGTGTTAGTGTTTTACATGAGATTCATAATAGTAAGAGAACCATATTAAATTTGTACAGAAATTTGAACAACTTGATTCGACTAAAAAAATATAATAAAATATAAATGATAAAATATGACTTGTCAAATTAACTAACTTAAAATTTTCTTACTCGACTTAACTTGACTTAATTGAATACCCCATATTCTACCATGCAAAACACTCAAAACGCAACATAGATCTTTAATATACTCTAGGTCCTCTATATCGAAGAGCACTCGTCATTCAAAGTTTGTGGTCTCTGTCAGCTATAGGTTCTTCGATTACCATCTCTTTTCCTTTGTCCCTTGATGGATCGGTTGCTTTGATAGGAACATTGGCTTATTTGGCCAATTAAGCCTGATTTCAGGTGTAGACTTGAACTTCTTTAGGACTAATTGAAATGTGTAACGACCCGAATTTTTAAGTCAAGCATTGAACTGAATATTGAATAATTGGTTTAAAAAGACTTGGATCAAATTAGACTAAGTGTTCACATTGGTTCTCAAACGCACGTTAAAGTACTAAAGAGAAAAGTAATACCGAACAATCACATCTAAACACCTCAAACGGTTGTTTTTTGTCTAATTTAACCGTTGGACGTAAAAACCCTTTTATAATTTAGGGCTATTTTGACCTGAGAAAGTGGTCTGGGTACTCATTTCTTTTCCCTTATTGCTTTTTTTTTCTTCTCTCAAACATTCTTAAAAATAAATTTAGATTCAAATTTTAAAGACAATGTTATTAAAAAACAACCGACATAACTTAGAATTTCTAAGTCTCGAACTTCAAATTTTTTTAGATTGTTTCGATGACAAATTTAATGGCTGATACCATATATTTTAACAAAAATCGTAATTCTATTTTTTCCCCTTCAAAGTTTGTTGATGGAACTTTAATGGAGCAAAGAGTTAAGTAAATGAGGGGTGGTGGTCGTGAGAGAAATGTTTCACTGTACGGGGTTTGGTAATGGGGAGTTTTGGATAGATCATAGAGAATGTGAAAAATATTTCACGATTCATTGTTTGTAGAATATTTTTTATAAACATTTTATGTAATTTTAAAATGTTTTTTTATAAATACACTTTTATATAAAATTTGAATAAATACTTATTTTTATATAAAATATTTTATTTTACTCGTACTAAAATAGGATTGTTTTCGATAAACATCATAAAAGTTTTCACTACCCATAATAAATTATAATCTTCGTCCATATATTTTTTAGTTGAATTGATATCGTTAAAGTCTACGAGTTTGAATCCGTCCAAATAAAATTAGTTTCAATTTAAGGAGATTTTAATAGTTTAAATACAATATAAAAATGGCATAATATCAAAATGTATCTTTAACGTTCAACTCAATAATTGTTTTGGTCTCTATTCTTTTTCAAAGCACTTTAACTCTCAACGTTTCATTTTAGGCCAGAATAATCTTTTCGTTGATAAAAATTATTAGTCAACTAACAGTTAACACCTTGAAATGACGTCACAAACCTACATGACTTACACGTTGACATGCAGTGGAATACAAACAAATGTGCTAACTTGACAAAATCTAATGTCAACCAAAAATAATTTTATAAAACTATAAACAAACATAAAATCATTTTTTGCTAACGTGTTGTTATGTCAAGTCATCACAAGACGTTAATTGTTAGTTGACTGACAATTTTCATTCATATAAAGTTCAAAATAAAACGTCGTGAGTTAAAGTGCTTAAAAAATAATATAAATTAAAATGATTATTAATTAAATATTATGGTCAATTTTGACATTATACCAAAAATATATATTACAGTCTTCGACAAGCTCCTGATGAAATAAAATTGTGAATGAAAAAAAAAACATCACTACCACATACAAATACTATAAACAGACAAATTATGTGATTCGGATCCACGACCTGAATTGTAGAATAAACACCTTGACCAATAGACCTACCTAATATTAAAGTCAGATAATTCATAATACAATCAAGTCCTTTGGTCGTAATCAATTAAGCAATTAAATATTTATTTCGTGACCAAATTGTATACTTTTATTACTTCTATTTGGACTCTAATCAGAAATCATTGACTCCATTCTTTGCTTAAACTAAAAATAAAATGATCACATGTACAATGTGTATAATAAAAAATTACACCGTGGCCACCATATTTTGAGAAGGTGAGATTAAAAAATTATATATAATATATACAGTACATGACTCGGACGATTCCAATTTAAAACTAAAAATTCATTTGCACGATCATTTTGGTCACTAATATTTTAAAAGTTATAATAGTAAATATATATATATATATATACCTGTTATAAAATAGCCATTATATATTATAAAATAGTGTAACAATTAGATCAATATAATGACTATTCTATAATAATTTGATAAATTTAATTATCATTATATAATTTAACGATTATTTTGTTAACTTATAAAAAGTCAATGGCCAAAATGATCATTTTCATAATTTAGTGATTATTGATGTATTTTACTCGATGTTTTTTTATTTATTTTTGAAGTGGTATTGAAGTTAGCATAACTTAATTAATAAGTGTTATGTTGGGTTTTTAGCACGCTCGAATCGATCACCGAAACCGTCAAGGAGGGTTGTAAATGTTTGGTGGTTGAATTGGCTAAAATCGAAATAAAGGTAGACAAGTTACACAATAATTTTAGAGTGGTTCGGGCTATTAACTAAACACCTACATCCACTACCTTAACACACCACTAAGGATTTCCCAATTCACTCAACAATGAATTCTTCCCCTTTTACCGGTTTAGGAGGAAACCATTACAACCCTATCTTTTGGACTTGGCTAAGATACAACCACCTCTAGTTTTTCTCTCAAGGCTAAACTAGAACCTCTCCTTTTACAAGAGATTTGTTTGGTAAACTTAATACCTCACAAGGTGGGTGTTCACATAAATTTAAGCTCACACGAGAACACAAGATTTACAATTAAGCTCTCTCTAAAGACTATGTACAAGAGAATAGTAAAATAAAGATTTAGACTTTAATTCTCTTGACTATATTGCCTGGATGTTGTCTCTAACATTCTTTAAGTGTTCCAGCCTTCAATTTATAGTCTCAATTGAGTTTGTGATCGTTACTAGCCGTTAGGGATGTTTTGGAGCCGTTGGAGACTTTATTTCCCTCATTAAATACAGTTCTGCAGTTGTCCGTTTCGAAACACTCGACCCCGTTTCGGAACTAGCCGTTGGAGGTTGAAAAAGTCAGGCTGGTTTCGAAACCATCGAGGTGGTTTCGATACCACTAGCCCTGCATCTGGGTTTTGCTTACTGGAAATGGTGGTATCGATACGGATCAAGGTGTATCGATACGAGCCTTGTAAAAATGATATTTTGGCCATTTTAAAAGCATTTTAGGCATGTTAAAAACCTATGAAACCAATTCAAACATATTTTTTAAGTTGTTTGAACTTTAAATAAGTTTTCAAAATATTCAACAAGTCCAAAAATATTTTTCAATTACTATATCAAAATATTAGTTCTTCAATCTCCCATTTTTTGATATAATAAAACCAACTTGAAAATTTGTTTGAGATTCTCCCCCTTCAAGTTTAAAAATGTGAATAAGAGATGAAAAATTGAAAAGTAAGTAAAGCTCCCCCTTATTCATTTAAAAATACAAATTTTCAAACCAAACTATCTCCCTTTTTGTTATATCAAAAAGAATTTAAATGACATGAAGTTCAAAATAACTTAGGAGGTTAAAAAATTGACACAAAAAAGAATTTTGGTTTTAAAATGCCCCTCTTACTCATTACATCATATTAGGCTTAACAAATAATCCAAGACTTTAAACAAAAAGTTAGATAACCAAATGTATAAAATAAAAGCATTAAACTTAGAGGTTACCCAATCTTCTTCTCATGTGTGATTTGAGCATTCTTTGATTTTTCTTTGCTTGCCATTGCTTCAACACACCTACAAAAGACATTCACTTGACTTTTGGCATCCAAATTGCTTTGGATCAATTTACATTAGTCACTATATCTTTAGTTCCCTTGGGAACCCATACTTGTCTAATCCTATAAGATTTTCTCTACCTAATAGGACAAGTATGTAAGAGATGATCATGATAATAGCAATGTGAGCATTTTGCCAATATGTGACAAGATAAATTATTGAAAACAATTTCTTTTTCTTTTGTTAACCTTTCAAGCTTAACTTTCAAATTAAGATTTTCTTTTTCTAAAACATCTTTACTTGTTTTTGAGAACTCTAAATCATTTTTTAAAATTTTATTTTGGTTTTCAAAATCCACTTTTTTCCAAAAAAAAATCATTTTCAAATTCAAGTTTTGAAATTATTTTCTTAAATTTGGAATTCATGATCTCAAATTCCAAAAATAATTCATCGAAAGCATCTTACAACTCATCGAAAGAGTAAGACTTAAGCTCATTTGAGTTAGAAGATACCTTAGGCTCATTGAGAGCCAAAACACCATCCACCTTTGGATTGGAGATAAGGTTTGCACATGATTGATCATCATCTTTTTTTTCTCCTTTCTTGTTGCCATAAAACTTCTCAAGTTTCTCCCATAATTATTTGGCACGTTTGCATGTAGAGATCCTTTTAGAAACTTCTTCGTTAAGGCCACAATAGATAATGTGCATCGCCTTGGTGTTTAACTTTGCATTCGTCTTGTTAACACTCATTTGCTTTTTCTTCTTTTTCGAAGCTTCCAAGTACCTATCTTCAATGATGTCCCAAACCTTATAGTCTTGAGACCTGATAAAGAATTTCATGATAATTGCCCATTGGAAGTATGCTTCTCCTTCGAAGAGCGGAGGACACGTAATAGAGCAACATTCTTCAAATCTTGTCATTTTCTTGAACGGTGGACTACGAGCATTGGATCTTTACTCCTAGATGTTAGTCCTTCGATGGAGACGAGGCTCTAATACCAATTGTTGGGTTTTTAGCACGCTTGAATCGATCACCAAACCGTCAAGGAAGGTTGTAAATGTTTGGTGGTTGAATTGGCTAAAATCGAAATAAAGGTAGACAAGTGACAAAATGATTTTAGAGTGGTTTATGCTATTAACTAAGCACCTACATCCACTACCTTAGAACACCACTAAGGATTTCTCAATTCACTCAACAATGAATTCGTCCTCTTTTATCGGTTTAGGAGGAAACCGTTACAACCCTATCTTTTGGATTTGGCTAAGATAGAGTTTTTCTCTCAAGGCTAAACTAAAACATCTCCTTTTATAAGAGATTTGTTTGGTAAACTTAACACGTCACAAGGTGGGTGTTTACACAAATTTAAGCTCACACAAGAACAAATGATTTACAATTAAGCTCTCTCTAAAGACTATGTACAAGAGAATAGTAAAATAAAGATTTAGACTCTAATTCTCTTAACCATATTGCTTGGATGTTGTCTCTAACATTCTTCAAGTGTTCCAGCCTTCAATTTATAGTCCCAATTGAGTTTGTGGCCGTTACTAGCCGTTAGGGATGTTTTGGAGCCGTTTGAGACTTTATTTTCCTCATTAAATGCAGTTGTCCGTTTTAGAACGCCCTTCTTCAGAACTAGCCGTTGGAGGCTGAAAAAGTCAGACTGGTTTCTATACCAACAGAGTGGTTTCGAAATCACTGGTTTTGATACCAACAAGGTGGTTTCGATACCACTAGCCCTGCATTTGGGTTTTGCTGACTGGAAATGGTGGTATCGATACAGATCAAGGTGTATCGATACGGGCCTTGTAAAAATGATATTTTGGCCATTTAAAAAGCGTTTTAGACATGTTAAAAAAATTATGAAACCATTCAAACATATTTATAAGTTGTTTGGACTTTAAATAAGTTTTCAAAATATTCAACAAATCCAAAAACATTTTTCAATTATTATATCAAAACATTAGTTCTTCATGTTCAGTACAATGACAATACACATTACAATATTAAAGAGGATTCATGCTCAAACTTTAGAGACAATACTATTAGGCATAATGCTAAAAACGCTCTTTAACGTTTAATTGAATTATCACTTTGGCCCATATTCTTTTTTTGAAGCAATTTATCCCTCAACATTTCATTTTGGTTCAAAATGGGCCATTCGCGGATGAAAACTGTAAATCAACTAAAGATAACCAACTTGAAATGACTCGGCAAAATGACAAGTCATAAGAAAAAATATTTTATATTTTATACAATTTATAAATTATTTTTTGATTGATGTGTTATTTTGTAAAGTCAGTATATTTGCCTATATGACAATACTATCGCGACGAACACTGCCATGTAGATTTTTCATATCATTTCAAGCCATTTACCGTTGGTTGACTAAAATTTTTCATCCACGGAGGGGCCATTTTGACCTAAAACAAAACGCTGAGGACTAAATTGCTTCAAAAAAAAGAATAAGGGCCAAAATGACAATTCAATCAAGCATTAGAATCATTTTTGGGTATTATGCAATACTATTAGGAGGGACAACTACGGACACCAAACATAAACCATAGAAAGTTAACGTGACTTAAAAATTCTAAGTGTTGAACTTCATTTTTTTAACTATTTGGATGACAAATTTAATGGTTGATACCATCCATTTTTAACAAAAATAATAATTCTACTTTTATTTTTCTTTTAAGTTTTTTTTTTGATAAAACAAGGGTTAGAATTATTATAGGCCTCGTTAAAAACCCTCCTAAACCTAATGAGGAAAAAGAGTACCTATAAATAATTCATACAAGAAAATTAGAGAAACAAGCAAATTAACCGTTACTCACAATCGGGATACAGTCATCCCTTAACAACTCAATAATCTCTATCGGCGCTTGTGTAAACACATTATCCATAGAATGATCCTGCAAAGCCAACTTAGCTAACGCATCGGCCACCTGATTGGCATCCCGGTAAACATGTCGAAATGTCACCCCGCCATGCAGGGATGCTAACTGTCTGATAGAATCAACCAACGAAGAGGACACCAAGCGAGATGTCGGATCGGATAGCACCTGAATCACATCCATATTATCCGATTCAATAATAACTCGCATTTCATCGATACCCATGGCACACTTCAGGCCCTCAAACACCGCCCAAAGCTCCGCTTCAGTCGCCGAGCAAAAGCCAATATACTTGGAAAAACCTGATATCCAACCACCTTTCCAATCCCGTATAACCCCTCCAAACGATGCAAAGCCAACCACCCTGTTCCGCGCACCGTCAACATTGAGTTTCACCTCGCTCCTACCGGGTGGCTGCCATCCACGATCACACTGCCGCTGCTCATCATCAGCTGCACTCGCCTGTGCAGGACAGCAGCGTTGCTGCTGATTGCAACGTCGCGTAGGCACGCCGCTGCTGTTCGAAATCAACCGCCTGCTGCGATCAAGAACACCCATGCCATGTACCAGCTGAGTACCGAAGATCCTCTCATTCCTCACTCTCCAAAGGGTCCATAAAATCGCGCCGAAGAGCAGCGGAAAGTTGGTATCCCCTCCCGCAAACCGTCCACCAGCACACAGGTTCTGCCGAAGCCAATCCCTCAATGGTAGGCGCATAAACTCCGAAAAAAGGCTTGGGCGGATCACCTCCTGCCAAGTCGCAAATGCCACTGGGTAAAACCGCAGAATGTGGTTCGCATCCTCTAAGTTCGCCCCACATAACGAGCACCCTGCCGACTCTGATAAATGCCGTCGAACTCTTTCGGCATTCGATAAAATCATTCCCTTTCCAACTAACCACATGAAAGCACGAATCCTCGGTGGACCCTTATAGGCATTAATCGCCTTCCAAAGACGATCATCACCATCGCCGACAGTATCGTCAATCGTGTGCAAGCTGTCATAGGCGGACTTAACCGTGAAGTTGCGAAGTTTGGTCCACCGCCAACCCGGCCAATCCACTCCATTCTCGTTCGTTGGAGGCTTTATTGCCGCAATATGTTGCAACACATGCTGTGGCAACTCCTCACTCAAAATATCCCAGCGCCACTCTCCTCGATCATCTACCATGCTTCGAACAGAAACAAAAGCAGAAGAAGACCTCGGACAAGAGCAATAACCAATCAGGGGGCCTAGATCTGCAATCCAGCAATCGGTCCAAAAATCCACTGAAGTACCAGTACCAATATTCCACACAATTCCGTGTCTGACAGCATCCCAAACCGCACTTATTCCCTTCCATAAAACTGAGCTATTACTACGGGCTAAAGTAACCGGAATACGATCAAAGCACTTATACTTAGCCCACAGGAACCGTACCCATAATTGGTCCGCCTTTGCCACGATATTGTAAGCCACTTTCATCAGGAAAGCATCGTTCTGCTGGGAGATGGATTTAAAGCCTAGTCCACCACTAGAAATAGGCGACGCTACCTCCTCCCACTTCACAAGGTGGATACCCCGCCTAGGCATCGAGCCACTCCAAATAAACTTGCGAATAATGCCTTCGATCTTCTCACAAATTCCTTTAGGAATTCTCGTTGTCTGCATGCAATATGAAGGAATAGCGGCAAGAACTGATTTCGCCAATACAATTCGCCCCGCGAAAGACAAATAACGGGCCTTCCACCCCTCTAGCCTGTCACGAACCTTCTGAACCAAAAAATCATACGTGCCATTTGTCACACGCTGATGCAACATAGGTACCCCTAAGTATTTACCCAAATCGGTGACCTCCACAAAACCACAGACCCCACAAATAGATTGGCGTAAAGGTCCAGGAACATTCTTAGAAAAGAAAATATTTGTTTTTGCAATACTAACCTTCATACCAGAAGCCTGACAAAAAGTAGCAAGCACCGAACGAACCACCTCAATCTGAGATGTCGAAGCTTCAGCAAACAAAACCATATCGTCGGCGAACATGAGATGAGAAATCACCGGGCATTGCCGTGAGACGCGAAAGCCCCTCCAACTCCCTTGGGCTATACTCTGTTCAATTAAATGACCAAGCCTTTCCATGCACAGCACAAAAAGGTACAGTGATAACGGATCACCCTGTCGGACCCCACGCGACGGACGAAACCGCTTAGTCTGAGCCCCATTCCACAGTATACTAGTGGTTACAGAGGATACGCAGCGCATGATCAAATCACATAATTTTGTCGGCAAGCCAATGTCATGGAGAGTATCGGCAATAAAGGACCACTCAAGGTGATCATAGGCCTTTTCCAAATCTATTTTAACCGCCATCCAACCTTTAGACCCAGTTTTACGGCGCATGGAGTGAACCACTTCCTGTGCAATAATAATATTATCGGCTATCAACCGACCCGGGACGAAGCTTGTCTGATTATCTTTCACCCAGTCAGGAATATAAGGTTTAATTCTATTAACAATAACCTTAGTAACAATTTTATATAAAACCTGGCAAAGGCTGATAGGCCTGAACTGATGCATCCCCTCAGGCGACCGAACTTTCGGAATCAAAACAAGCAAAGTATCATTCAATCCGTTGGGAAAAGGTGCTCCATTGAAAATTTCCTGCACCAAACGGCAAACATCCGGACCCACTGTATCCCAGTTACGCTGATAAAAATAGGCGTGGAGACCATCACTGCCTGGGGCCTTAAGCGCGTCCATCTGAAAAACTGCCCGGCGAACCTCATCCACAGACACTGCTTGATCAAAAGAGTCCAAAACCGAAGAACTAAGAGCAGGAAAGTTACCACGAAGAGGAAAGCTCGACGCATCCACCTCCCCTCCTGTGAACAATTTGCTATAAAAATCAATCGCATGTTCTCGAAGCGCAGCCTGCGACTCCAACCACCGACCATCTCCATCCCGCAAGCGCACAATGAGATTTCTCTTCCGCCTGCTAACGGTGGACGCATGGAAGTATCTAGTATTCCTGCCCCCCTGCATAATCCAACGGCAACGTGATTTCTGGAACCAAAGGCTCTCCTCCTGTTCCAACACAACATCAAGCTCCTCCCGCAAGGACTTTTCTAATTCTACCAAATGATCCGAATACCTATATCGAAGAGCACGATCAATACCTTTTAACCGTGCTATAAGCCTCTTCTTCCGTTTCCCAATATGCCTGAACACCTCCTCATTCCACTGAGCTGCAGCACTCTGGAATCTAGCAATATTAGACTCCATAGAATCAGTCGCAATCCAATTATCCTGAAGAAGCTGTGCAAAATCCGGGTGCTCTTGCCAGGCCGCAATAAAACGAAACGGCCTATCATCACTCGCACTGGTATAAGACTCACTTCTGAAGAGTAACGGGCAGTGATCTGATCCCAAACGATCCAAGTGTAACACCAGACTCTGGGGGAATAACCTCCGCCAAGAGTCATTAACTAAACACCTATCCAACCTCTTGTATAACTGACCACGTCGCCACGTGAAGTCATCACCCCTATACTCAACCTCGAAAAGACCCGCCGTATAAACGAAGTCATGAAAGAGAGAACTCACCCCCGGTGTCCCCGAACTATTACCACAACACTCCTCAGTGCGGAGGATGCAATTGAAATCACCCCCAAGCACCCACGCTTGGCCAGCACTCGGTTGCACCCTTAGCAATTGCTCCCAAAGAAAGCGACGCAAGGCCATAGTTGGCGACGCATAAACCGCCGTAAAGAATACCCAATTCTGAGAGCCCTCATCAAAAAATCTCCCATGAACAAACTGGTTCGATGCAACCAAAATCTCAACCAGCATCTCCTCACGCCAAAGTACCCAGATACCACCACTGAACCCACGACATTCAACACGATACGAATTACTGAAACCCAAACTACGAACCACTCTGTCCGCCTGCAACCCACTAACTCGCGGTTCAACAAGGCAAACAATCTGCGGATCATACTTCCGCACGAAAGAACGACAATGACGGCGAAATTCCGGGCTCGCCGCACCCTGACAATTCCAAAACATTAAATTAATCATTTTAAAGAAGCAAAAACAACACACCCAAACCTTAACTGGACGGTCGAACATTCTCTTTGTCAGCACCATCCGTGATCATGCTATCACTCTGTGGCGTTGCTTCCGAAACCAACCGCACGGGCGCCATCTCCATGGTGCCAGCAGTCGAACCATCAGCAGCCGACGAAGGCTGCAGCTCATCTCTCACCGCTGAATCATGCAGCGTTTGCAACTCTCCTGACAGGTTTTGCACCCACTCGGCCAGGATCGGTTTAGGCGGTGCTCTCGCACCTTGGCCCCGCTTGACCTATTTCGATGATCGCTTGAGCGTCGCCTTCACCGGCAAAAGGCTCTTACCACGTCCCCCATCCTTCTTATCACCGCCGTTAATCCCTGTTTCCATAACCCCTTCAGAGATAGACACCGCTTTATGCGAACCATTGGCAATATTCGGCTCATAAGCTTGCACCTGAACAGGTAATGTCGGGTTTAGTGCAACCACCTTAGTCCCCCCGCTTGTCGAAGCTCCCACGCTCACAGGGGTCTTTGGCGGCTGTCCTCCAGCTTGAACGGCTTGCACAGGCCGTGCCTTACTGCTTTCCTTGTGTCCCTCGTCAGCTTGTCCGCCACCCTCAGCCCCCTTCCCGTGAGGCTTATTCCCCGAGTTGTGCACCCTACGTTGGGGCTGATTTTGACCCTGAGTATTAGCTGTGGCGGCACCCTTAGGTCCACTATCCGGGCTGTCATCAAGCACAGCAAAACGCGAATTCCCTATGCCCCGCACACTGGTCTCATTCGAAACTGACATAGGTTTCCGCGGCTTTCTTCTCCGAGCCTCAACCATCATCCAAGGACCGTAAAAACCATCCGCATTATTCACTCCCTCCTCGGTGGTCGCATCAGAACTTTCCCGCAGCACAGGCCCTGACTCCAAGCTTACATCCGCTTGTTTTCCACAAAGCTCGGATGGATGTCCATAGATCCCACATTTAAAGCATATTTGCTGTAACCCTTCGTACTCAAGCTTCTGTGTGAAACCATCGATACCAATGCATGGTAACAAAGGCTTATCTAAGTCCACTAAAATCGCAAGTCTAGCAAACTTGCCTCTCTCTCCAACCGTCGTATGATCATCAATTTTAACGATCGTCCCAATAGTACTACCAATCAGTTGAAAAAGAGCTTTAGTATAATACCGATATGGAAGCCCAGGGAGGCGCACCCAAACCATGACCCTCGAAGGGTGACGCTGAGACGTCGAAAACGATCGCGTCCAAGGCTGGACCGTCAGATAGCTTCCATACAACGTCCATGGCCCTGCCGACAACACTCGCACATAATCTTCATTCGAATCAAAGTTTACCAAAAAGTAGTTGTTATCAAGGTCTACAACATGGTAATCACCGATTGGTGTCCATAAGCCAGGGATGCGTGAAAGCAACGTCTTATATCCAATAGTTCGCCCAAGTAAGCGGACAATCACAGCTTGGTTCATACTCGCATCGATCGAAGCATGCACTCGTTCAGAAAACTTGATCTTTGGAAAAGAACCACTGCGATCAATAGAGAAATCTGATTCCGATACCTGAATTCCATCCGTGACTACCCCAGGTTTGAACCGGCCACCATTGGACCGATCCCGCACCACCATGTCAGCGTACGACCTCCGACGCTGTTCGTCGGCAGCCACCGTGGCCCTACCTCCGTTCCCAGAAACCGTTGGGTTGACCACATCACCCTGAATATTCCTAGTCGCTTCCCCTAACACAGCCCCTACCGATGGAACGATCTCCATTGGTTGCACGTGTGACGTCTCCAAACCTTCTTGCACCGGTAGCGTCCCCGACGTCGTCCCATGTGAATGGCCTTCCGTCGGCACTCCTTCTCCCGGCGGCTGGCCACCGGAGAGGGCGAAACAGTTGAGGCTAGGGTTTCCCGCAAGAGGGTTTAAGCCCTCCGAGTTTTTAGGAGCGATAGAGTCCATAGTCTCTTATATTCTCACTTTTTATTTATATCATTTTTCTTTTAAGTTTTTTTTAACGATAAAAATTGGATTTTATTTTAAAAAATAATGGAAGGAATCGAAATTAAAACGTATCCAAGCGCAAAGGAAAAAATGGAGACAATATTCGCTAAAAAATTTATACATAAAACAAAAAAAGTTAAACCCAAAGATACTAATAAAAATAGAAGCTTCCCTTGGGAATGATGTCTAACATCAAAAGAACGCAGTAATCTTCATAAAAACTATTTGTCTTTGTCGAACGAGACATTTTACGAAGTGATAAAGGAGTGGTGAGCGAACCAAACTATCTTTATGCGAGCACCAAAATTACCGCAAAAGGTATGCGAAAAACGTACCAAAAGCCATAAGAAACGTGCCACAAGAGCATAGAAAATGTTGTCGCAAGAGCAGAGAAAAACGTGTCACAAGGACAAAGATTCTTATTCAAAATTAAAAAAAAAATCAACAAAAGAGAAATACAAAGGACATAGTATGAAAAAACAAGAGAAACAATAAACACCAACGGTCGACAACTAATGTTAAAATTGGTGCCGCTACCGGCTAAACTAAAATCAAATGAAAAAAAAGAAGGCGACACAAAAATATTGAGAGAAAACCTAAGTTTAGTAGCAATAGAAAACTTTCTTCCTCGAATAGATCTATTTTGGGGTTTATGTGTTTAGTTTAGGGTTTAGAATTTAAGTTGTAGAGTTAAAATTTAGGGTTTAGAAGTTATGAGTTAGAGCATATGATTTAAGGTTTTAGGGTAAAAGATTTAGATTCCAGTATTTTGAACTAAGTAAAACAATATTAATTGTTTATTACATTACTTATTCACCATTAAAATAAAATTATTAGTATTATCATTTTATATTTTGTACCCAGATATTGTTTTTTTTTCAAAATAAGACCATAAACTTTTTTAATTTAATCATTATTATATAATTGTATTAAGTTTTGTTATTATTATGCCTTAAATCATGTTTGTTTTTTTTAGATCTTGGTGGTCTTAGGGTGTAACACCCGTGTCTTAGGCCTAGGAGTTAACCGGGTTTTAGTTCAAGTTAAATAAAAATTTAATTAAAACAATTCAACTACAAATAATGACCAAATTGAGCTTTAAAATGAAGGGAGGGAACTATGTTGTAATTTACCCGAGTTTTAAATAAAGCAAGACAACTTTAGGGGAAAAGTGTCATCTTCTTTCTCATTCCCCTTTCCCAACTTCAAAACCCCTCTCCCCCATTTTCAAACTCTCCTAAAACCCTAGTTACTATTCTATTGATTTTGCCACTCGATTTCAACACCAAATTAAAAGGTAAATATATTTTCTTAACCTCCTCTCTATTCTCTACTTATCTATGGTCTTGGATTTCAAAGATATAGAGTTTTGGAAATTAGGGTTTATGTTGAGATTTGGGTTTTTAAAGGAGTTTTTCAATTTGTTTTGATAAATTGTATTGGGGTTATGTTTAATCCTAATGAAATACACAACATATATTAATTTGGTTGATTTTGGATGAATTTTCGTAGTGGGTCCTTAGGGCAAATTTTAGAGTATGAAAAATTGGGTTTTTGAGAGGTTTAATGTTGGAATTGAAGGGCTGATGGTCTACCTATGTTAGGAGGGTGATTTGGGATGTTTTGGAAGTCATTTGGGTGTTTGGAAATGGGTGATTCAGCCAAGGATTGTGGGAATACGAAAATTGGGTTTTTGAGATTTATGTGGTTTAGGAAATTGTGTAAATTGGGGTGTGTGTGCAAAGTAAGTTGATGGTTGAGTTTGGCATTGGATTGGGAAGTAATGTATGTGTTTTGTTTGACTAGAAGCAAGAGGAAACGTGGAAGAGGCTTAGGGACCGAATTCGGGAAGTTGAAGGTGATTGCTTGCTTGGTATTGGAGCTTGGAGGTTTAGGTGAGTGGTTAATTGCTTTAAATGATTTTAAAATAGTTGGTTCGAGTATATGGAGTAGGTTGGGCTTGGTAGACCCACCTAGAGTTAGGCTTAGGGTGGTAGCCTAATCCTAAGCTTGATCTAGAGCCCTTGGATGAACTCATTATATGGTTGTGTATGTCTCGTATGAAATGTGGTATGAATGCTTGTGTATATTGTATTATACATGTGGGTTGAGATATGACTTGTGATGCTTGAGACATGCATGATGATAGTTGTTGGTGAGTACGTGCTAAGCACGAGATTGATTGAAATGAGTAATGTGAAGTGAGAAAATATTGGCACTAGTTTACTTGAATACAAATGATCGATCATTAGGATGTTAGTGTGTACACATGAGTCTAAAGTCGCGCGTGGCCTTGGTGGCGTTGAGTCACCAAGGAGGAGTACGGGTTCGCCCGGAATTGTATTTAAATGTAGTTGGTGATGAGTGGAATCCCATCGACGGGGCGTGAGGATGAGTGGAATCCCCTCCGCGAGACCGGTGATTAGTGAAATCCCACCGTGAGGTAATGTGGTTGTTGGATGTGAGTTCCAACATGTCTATCCGCGTATTCGGGTCTTAGCTAAGTGCCAATGTTGTTTGATATGTATATCGATGTGTTGAGGTTGATGATCTTTGATGAGATGCTTAAATGTGATTACATGTAATGTGGAGTTAAGTTCATGATCATGGTATTTATAATGTACATTGCCCATGCATCTTTATCTTATGACTCTTGTGGAACCTTAGCATGTTTGTGAAATGCCTTCGCTAGATCGTGCTCGGACCCTGCAATGTTGAGGTTTGTTTTTAGAGCTTACCCTCACTAAGCATCTTTGCTTACGCTCTCCTTGTTCAACATTGCAGATCCTTAGTTCGCGGGTTGCTCGAGCAAGTGGAGGGCCTCCAAGTGTGGTTGTTAGCCTTGAGTATTTCAAGTATGAGTTTTTAAGTTGAACATGTAATGGTTTGAGCAATGGGACATGTATTATTTTGTGGATAGTTGTTGGTTGTTAGGAGCATGTTAGACTCCTTGATACCTTGCTTTTGAATGGGTGTGTTTCCATGATGAATGTTAACTCATGCCTAAATTGATTAACTTGAATGTTAGCCCTATGCCTTAGAGGCCATCTTTATGTTTGAATGATGATTGAGTGAATGCATGTTTGTGAGGTTTTGCCATAGTGTTAGACTTGTCTAAATCTTGTTGAAGCATGCTAATATAGTTGGTAAGCCTTAAGTTGAATTGTTATGGTGTGGTAAGGTGTTTTGGTGGTGTTTTGGGGCACCCTTGTGCCTTAAAACAGCCCAAACGAGTCTGCAGACAGGGGGCGTTTCGGAACGGGTCCCCCTGTTCCGAAGCGGTTCCTTTGCAAATGGCCTGCCGTTTCGAAACGGATGGGGGTCGTTCCGGAACATTTTTGCTACTGGAATTTTGAGAAATTGACGAGATAAAGGCGTTCCGGAACGGGCCTCTAATGTTTCGAAACGGTCAAATCTCGTTGACCACGAGATATTGACCGTCAAGGTCGTTCCGATACGGGTCACCCCTGTTTCGGAATGGTCACCTTATGGTTGACCCTGGCCTGTTGACTAAGTCAAGGCGTTTCGGAACACCCTAAGGGCGTTTCGAAACGGCCTGCAGTAAAGGGCTAAAATGAGTTGTTTGATGTTTTAAATGGTCGGTGTATGTTTCAATGCTTGTATTTTCCGCTGCTGTGCTGTACATAGGTTTTAATTGTGCCTATAGACAAGATATAATAAAAAGAAAATTTTAGGGTCGTTAACCGAGGGGAAACCTTAACGAGTTTCGCTTCGGTTTTCCCCGTGTGGCCCACTCGGACCGGTCATCCGACCAGACCGGGACGAGGGGGTTACACTTGTTGGTATCAGAGCCTAAGGTTACCGAGACCTTGGGCAGGTAAGTGAGGTAATTTTAAGTTTTTAAATTGAATTGCACGGTGTTTGCTTGTTTTGCAAGAATGATTTCTTGTGTGACAAGTATGTTGATTGTTTTATTTTAAAGCAGGTGTGTGTGGGTCCCATTGCTACTATTACATTGGAAAAATGATTTTTAAGTGAGGGAACGTACTTGAACACTTGGAAGCCTTGCCTTGCTAACCCAGCTTGTATGTTTTGTTGTTGTGGTTGTAGTTGATATCTGTGAGAGCGATGTCTAGACCGAGAGGTAGGACGAGGTTGGTTCGTCAGGAACCACGGGTTGCGGCTTCTGTTGAGCCGGCAGTTGGTGCGGAGGCTCGCCTTGAAGGGCCGGTGGCCGCGGGAGTTGGCGCTCCTCCACCACCTTCACCACCACCACCTCCTCCACCTGGAGTTGGGGGCGAGGATGGAGCCGGAGGAGATGGACCTCAAGGTGGCCAAGATGGTCAAGGTCCAGCTGGAATTGACATGACTCCGCTTGTGCAGGCAATAGCGGGAGCATTCCAGGCCGCAGTTACGGGAGCTCAGGCTGTAGCTCAGCCTAAGTGTGACGATGCTAGTCTACCTTTGGAGAGGCTCCGTAGCTTAGGGCCGAGGAGTTTAGAGGATCTACTCCGGAGAGGTCGGAGTTATGGTTGGAGAAGACAACTCGTATCTTGGCTCAGATGGGTTGTGCGGGCGCACGTAGATTGGGTTGTGTGATCTCGTTGCTTCAGGGTGATCCCTACACCTGGTGGGTCACCATTACTACCGGGGTTCCAAAGAATGAGATTGACTGGGAGTTCTTTGAGTCTGCTTTCAGGAAGAGGTACTTGGGACCGAGGTACCTAGATGGGAAGAAGAGAGAGTTCATGGCTCTTACTCAGGGGGGATGCTTCTGTGACTGATTTTGAGATTCGTTTCGTTCGTCTGAGTCAGTATGCTCCGGAGTTAGTGCCTACTAAGAGGGCTCGATGTGATCGTTTCAGATACGGACTTCATGAGGAAGTTAAGAGGTATACCTTAGCTTCTGATTATTTTGACTTTGATGTCTTGGTTGATAGAGCCAAGGACATTGAACACAGCTTGGGGCTGGCCAAGCGTTCTGGGGGATCTAATTCTGGTAAGAGGCACAACAACTTTGATGGTAGAGACGCCAAGAGGCACAGAGGTGGCGGACACCAGTTTGACCATAGACGTGGCGGTGGCCACCATGGTAGGGGCCATCAGGGCCATAGAGGAGGAGGGTGTTTGCTCGAGTGTACCCGTTGTGGGAGACAGCATGCTGGTGAGTGTTGGGGTAATTTCCATGCTTGTTGGAACTGTGGTTCGAGGGACTACTTTAGGAGGGATTGTCCGCATCAGGCGGCCCAGGCACCGAACATTGCTCAGGCTCCTGCGAGAGCGAATGATTTTCAGAGAGGCCGTGGGCGCGGTCGTGGCTACTTCCAGCCTAGGGCTGATGCACCTAGGGTAGATGCTCAGAGGAACCTTGCTCATGTTGTGGCTGTGCAGCCAGAGGCGGGAGGACCAGCGAGAGTCTATGCACAGAGAGAGGCCGGGAACGACACCGATGTGATAGCAGGTAATTTCGAGTTACAGTCTATGTCTTTGCTTTCTTTGGTTGATTCGGGTTCTACGCATTCCTACATTTTGAGTGAGCATGCACAGAAGTTAGATATCCCTGTTGAGATCTTAGATGTAGGCATGCATGTTACTAGTTCTTTTGGTGAGACAGTTGTGGTTAGACGTATGTATAGAAGATGTCCACTGAAGATTCAGGGTCATGTGTTCTCAGTTGATATGATGGAACTTCCTTTCTACGGCTTCGATATTATTCTGGGTATAGACTGGTTGGTTGAGCATCGGGCTAGTGTAGATTTTGAGACAAAGAGAATTTCTTTGAAGCTTTCTGATGACTACGAGGTAGTGGTAGTGGGCGAGAACATTAAGTTCTTGTCTAATGTGGTGTCAGCTTTAGAGGCTCATAGGTTGATGGACTCTGGATGTGGAGCCTATTTAGCTTATGTTATGAATCCGGATATGAGTGAAGCTAGACCGAAGGATATCAGGACAGTGTGTGACTTTCCAGATATGTTTCCTGAAGAGTTGCCGGGTTTGCCTCCTGACAGAAATGTTGAGTTTGTGATTGAGACAGTTTCAGGGTCTAATCCAGTTTCGATAGCTCCGTACCGCATTGCTCCGAAAGAGTTGAAAGAATTGAAGAGTCAGTTGCAAGAATTATTAGACCGTGGTTTCATTAGGCCTAGTAGTTCTCCGTGGGGTGCTCCAGTGTTGTTTGTGAAAAAGAAAGATGGTAGCATGCGCATGTGTATTGACTATAGGCAGTTGAATCAGTTGACTGTGAAGAACAAGTATTCGTTGCCTCGTATAGATGATTTGTTTGATCAGTTGAGAGGTGCTTCAGTGTTCTCGAAGATAGATTTGAGATCCGGGTACTATCAGTTGAAGGTGAAAGAGTGTGATGTTCCGAAGACAGCTTTTAGGACTAGATATGATCACTATGAGTTTCTTGTGATGCCATTTGGGCTCACGAATGCACCACCAGCATTCATGGACATGATGAACAGAATTTTTAGAGACTATCTAGACCGTTTTGTAGTTGTCTTCATTGATGATATACTTGTGTACTCGAAGACAGAAGAAGAGCATGATGAGCACTTGAGATTTGTTTTACAGAGATTGTTGAGCAATCAGTTGTATGTGAAGCTTAGTAAATGTGAGTTCTGGATTCGAGAGGTTGTATTTCTTGGCCATGTTGTTTCGGCCGAAGGTATCCGAGTTGATCCATCGAAGATTGAGGCTATTGTTGAGTGGAAACAACCTAAGTCCGTGACCGAGATTAGGAGTTTCCTAGGATTAGCCGGTTACTATAGGAGGTTTGTTGATGGCTTCTCTAGAGTGGCTGCTCCCTTGACTAAGTTGTTGTAAAAGGGAGTCAAGTTTGAATGGTCAGATGCAAGACAAAAGGCTTTTGAGAAATTGAAAGAAGCTTTGACGAATGCTCCAGTGTTAGTGCAACCTGTTTCAGGTAAGGAGTTTGTGATTTACAGTGATGCTTCCTACGTAGGTTTAGGATGTGTTTTGATGCAAGATAGGAGAGTTGTTGCTTATGCTTCTAGACAGTTGAAGATTCATGAGAAGAACTATCCTACTCATGATATAGAGTTGGCCGCAGTTGTGTTTGCATTGAAGATTTGGCGTCATTACTTGTATGGTGAGAAGTGTATTGTCTACACCGATCACAAGAGCTTGAAGTACTTGATGACACAGAAAGAGTTGAACTTGAGACAGAGAAGGTGGCTAGAGTTGTTAAAAGACTATGATTTGACCATTGAGTATCATCCGGGTAAAGCAAACGTAGTAGCCGATGCTTTGAGTAGAAAAGTGGTCGTTGAGTTGAGAGCTATGTTTGCTAGATTGAGTGTATCCGATGATGGTGGTTTGATCACCGAGTTGCAAGTGAAGCCTTCTTTGATTCAGTTGATTAGAGAGAAGCAGTTGCAAGATGCGAGCCTAGTTCCTCATGTTCAAGACATAGCCGAAGGGAGATCGACTGAGTATAGTTTCAGTGGTGAGAGCTTGTTGTGCTTTAGAGATAGAATTGTTGTACCGGAAGATGTTGAGTTGAGACGTCAGATTTTGAGTGAAGCACATTCGAGTCCCTTTTCTATGCATCCAGGTAGTACCAAGATGTACCAAGATTTGAAGAATGATTACTTCTGGGTTGGTTTGAAGAGAGATGTAGCCGAGTATGTGAGCCGTTGCATGGTTTGTCAGAGAGTGAAGGCAGAACATCAGGTTCCCTCAGGTTTGCTACAGCCTTTGAAGATTCCGGAATGGAAATGGGAGAGGATAACCATGGATTTTGTGTCGGGGTTGCCTTTGTCTCCTTCGAAGAAGAATTCAGTTTGGGTGATTGTTGATAGGTTCACTAAGTGTGCCCACTTCTTAGCAGTGAACACCACGGATTCCTTAGACAAGTTGGCAAACTTGTACATTCGTGAGATTGTGAGACTTCATGGGGTTCTGAAGTCTATTGTTTCAGATAGGGATCCTAGATTTACTTCGAGGTTCTGGAGTTGCTTGCATAGTGCTTTGGGTAGCCGTTTGCATTTCAGCATATCTTATCATCCGCAGTCCGATGGGCAGCCAGAGCGAGTGATACAGATTCTAGAGGATATGCTTCATTGTTGCGTGATTGATTTTCAAGGTTCTTGGGAGAAGCACTTACCGTTGGTTGAGTTTGCCTACAACAACAGATATCAGTCTAGCATTCAAATGGCACCCTATGAGGCTTTGTATGGTAGACGATGTAGGACTTCGATTTGTTGGGCTGAGACAGGTCAGAGATTGTTACCTATGCCAGACTTGCTTAAAGGAACTACAGAAAAAGTGAAGTTGATTTGTGACCGTTTGAAAGCAGCTTCCGATCGTCAGAAGTCTTATGCAGATTTGAAGAGGAAGGAGATTGAGTACTCAGTGGGTGAGAAAGTGTTTCTGAAAGTATCTCCGTGGAAGAAGGTGATGAGATTTGGCTTGAAGGGCAAGTTGAGTCCGAGGTTCATTGGTCTGTATGAGATAGTTGAGCGGATTGGGCCGGTAGCTTATCGTTTGAGGTTACCTTCTGAGTTAGAGAAGATCCATGACGTCTTTCATGTGTCTATGCTTAGGAGATATAGATCGGATCCTTCTCATGTGATGCCTGTTGAGGAGATAGAGTTAAACCCGGATTTGTCCTATAATGAAGAACCCGTTGAGATACTTGCTTCTGATAGCAAGGTGTTGCGTGGCAAGACCATAGAGTTGGTCAAGGTGTTGTGGAGACATAGAGGCGTGGAAGAGGCCACGTGGGAGAGGAAAGTAGATATGGTTGAGCAGTTTCCGTATTTGTTTCCACCAGGTAATTTCGGGGACGAAATTCCTTAAGTGGGAGAGAGTTGTAACACCCGTGTCTTAGGCCTGGGAGTTAACCGGGTTTTAGTTCAAGTTAAATAAAAATTTAATTAAAACAATTCAACTACAAATAATGGCCAAATTGAGCTTTAAAATGAAGGGAGGGACTTATGTTGTAATTTACCCGAGTTTTAAATAAAGCAAGACAACTTTAGGGGAAAAGTGTCATCTTCTTTCTCATTCCCCTTTCCCAACTTCAAAACCCCTCTCCCCCATTTTCAAACTCCCCTAAAACCCTAGTTACTATTCCATTGATTTTGCCACTCGATTTCAACACCAAATTAAAAGGTAAATATATTTTCTTAACCTCCTCTCTATTCTCTACTTATCTATGGTCTTGGATTTCAAAAATATAGAGTTTTGGAAATTAGGGTTTATGTTGAGATTTGGGTTTTTAAAGGAGTTTTTCAATTTGTTTTGATAAATTGTATTGGGGTTATGTTTAATCATAATGAAATACACAACATATATTAATTTGGTTGATTTTGGATGAATTTTCGTAGTGGGTCCTTAGGGCAAATTTTAGAGTATGAAAAATTGGGTTTTTGAGAGGTTTAGTGATGGAATTGAAGGGCTGATGGTCTACCTATGTTAGGAGGGTGATTTGGGATGTTTTGGAAGTCATTTGGGTGTTTGGAAATGGGTGATTCAGCCAAGGATTGTGGGAATACGAAAATTGGGTTTTTGAGATTTATGTGGTTTGGGAAATTGTGGAAATTGGGGTGTGTGTGCAAAGTAAGTTGATGGTTGAGTTTGGCATTGGATTGGGAAGTAACGTATGTGTTTTGTTTGACTAGAAGCAAGAGGAAACGTGGAAGAGGCTTTGGGACCGAATCCGGGAAGTTGAAGGTGATTGATTGCTTGGTATTGGAGCTTGGAAGTTTAGGTGAGTGGTTAATTGCTTTAAATGATTTTAAAATAGTTGGTTCGAGTATATGGAGTAGGTTGGGCTTGGTAGACCCACCTAGAGTTAGGATTAGGGTGGTAGCCTAATCCTAAGCTTGATCTAGAGTCCTTAGATGAACTCATTATATGGTTGTGTATGTCTCGTATGAAATGTGGTATGAATGCTTGTGTATATTGTATTATACATGTGGGTTGAGATATGACTTGTGATGCTTGAGACATGCATGATGATAGTTGTTGGTGAGTACGTGCTAAGCACGAGATTGATTGAAATGAGTAATGTGAAGTGAGAAAATATTGGCACTAGTTTACTTGAATACAAATGATCGATCATTAGGATGTTAGTGTGTACACATGAGTCTAAAGTCGCGCGTGGCCTTGGTGGCGTTGAGTCACCAAGGAGGAGTACGGGTTCGCCCGGAATTGTATTTAAATGTAGTCGGTGATGAGTGGAATCCCATCGACGGGGCGTGAGGATGAGTGGAATCCCCTCCGCGAGACCGGTGATTAGTGAAATCCCACCGTGAGGTAATGTGGTTGTTGGATGTGAGTTCCAACATGTCTATCCGCGTATTCGGGTCTTAGCTAAGTGCCAATGTTGTTTGATATGTATATCGATGTGTTGAGGTTGATGATCTTTGATGAGATGCTTAAATGTGATTACATGTAATGTGGAGTTAAGTTCATGATCATGGTATTTATAATGTACATTGCCCATGCATCTTTATCTTATGACTCTTGTGGAACCTTGGCATGTTTGTGAAATGCCTTGGCTAGATCGTGCTCGGACCCTGCAATGTTGAGGTTTGTTTTTAGAGCTTACCCTCACTAAGCATCTTTGCTTACGCTCTCCTTGTTCAACATTGCAGATCCTTAGTTCGCGGGTTGCTCGAGCAAGTGGAGGGCCTCCAAGTGTGGTTGTTAGCCTTGAGTATTTCAAGTATGAGTTTTTAAGTTGAACATGTAATGGTTTGAGCAATGGGACATGTATTATTTTGTGGATAGTTGTTGGTTGTTAGGAGCATGTTAGACTCCTTGATACCTTGCTTTTGAATGGGTGTGTTTCCATGATGAATGTTAACTCATGCCTAAATTGATTAACTTGAATGTTAGCCCTATGCCTTAGAGGCCATCTTTATGTTTGAATGATGATTGAGTGAATGCATGTTTGTGAGGTTTTGCCATAGTGTTAGACTTGTCTAAATCTTGTTGAAGCATGCTAATATAGTTGGTAAGCCTTAAGTTGAATTGTTATGGTGTGGTAAGGTGTTTTGGTGGTGTTTTGGGGCACCCTTGTGCCTTAAAACAGCCCAAACGAGTCTGTAGACAGGGGGCGTTTCGAAACGGGTCCCCCTGTTCCGAAACGGTTCCTTTGCAAATGGCTGCCGTTTTGAAACGGATGGGGGTCGTTCCGGAACATTTTTGCTACTGGAATTTTGAGAAATTGACGAGATAAAGGCGTTCCGGAACGGGCCTCTAATGTTTCGAAACGGTTAAATCTCGTTGACCACGAGATATTGACCGTCAAGGTCGTTCCGATACGGGTCACCCCTGTTTCGGAATGGTCACCTTATGGTTGACCCTGGCCTGTTGACTAAGTCAAGGCGTTTCGGAACACCCTAAGGGCGTTTCGAAACGGCCTGCAGTAAAGGGCTAAAATGAGCTGTTTGATGTTTTAAATGGTCGGTGTATGTTTCAATGCTTGTATTTTCCGCTGCTGTGCTGTACATAGGTTTTAATTGTGCCTATAGACAAGATATAATAAAAAAAAAATTTTAGGGTCGTTAACCGAGGGGAAACTTTAACGGGTTTCGCTTCGGTTTTCCCCGTGTGGCCCACTCGGACCGGTCATCCGACCAGACCAGGACGAGGGGGTTACATAGGGTGAACTAAAAAAATTAGACACCTAATTAGGAATTTAAATTACGGTTGCGGTCACGTTGCGTTTTATCGCGGTTTCTAACATAACAGATGTTATTGCGGTCATTGCCAGTATCGTGGTTGTAAAGTTTTTTTTTAATAATATGTGCTATTGTGGACATAACAGTTACAGATATTGCGGTTTCAGACGATGTTGCTACCGCTATAGAACGATCACTGTTACGGTTGTGAATTGTAATTTAAATCTCAATCCCTAATAACAAGTATTGAAAAAATAAATAAAATTTAAGAGTATGTTCACAATAACAAGCATTGAAAAATGGGCATCTAATAACAAATATTAAAAAATTATATTTTAAGAGTACATTCATAATAATAAATTTTGAAAAAAGTGGGCGATAATAACAAGTATTGAAAAAATGGACCCTTAATAACAAATATTAGAAAAGAAAATTGAATTATAAAAGTAGACTTCTAATAACAAATATTAAAAAATCGGCCCCCTAATAACAAGTATTGAAAAAATTGAGCCTTTAATAACAAATATTAAAAAGAAAATTAAAATTTGAGAAATTAAAATTTAAGAGTATGCCCCTAATAATAAATATTAGAAAAAAGTTGGGCCCAATAATAAATATTGAGACAAAATTGGGTCATAATAATAAATATTGAGACAAAATTTGTGTCCATATTAATAAATATTTAAAAAAAAATTACGCCCCTAATAACAAGTAGTAAAAAATTGAGGCCTATAATTGATATAAAAATATCATGCCCAGGCCCAAATATGAGACTACCTTAAATATAAAATAAGTGTTCAAAGTATCATATTTTTTTTTCATTTAGGTGCTAAACTATATATATATATATATAACATTATTTATTTTTTTTGAGGAATATATAACAGTATTTATATTGGTCTAAATAGGTACTTAATTTTTTTTGGCCAAATTAGGTGCCTAAAGTTTTAATTTTTGTCCAAGTAGGTGCCTAACTCTTTTTGAGAATTTAGGTTTTTTGGCCACGTGTCATTTAATGATTGAGTATTGTGTTTTCTTTTTAAATTTAAGAACCTATTTTGTTAAAAAAAAAAGGTAAAATGACAAAAGATGCCCCCAACGTTTGCATGTTTTGTCATTTGGCCACCTATTCTTTTTTTGGGTCAAAATATGCCCCCAACGTTTGCTTGTTTTGTCATTTGGCCCCCTATTCTTTCTTATGGTCCAAATATGCCCCCAACGTTTCATTCATAGTCCAAATATGTCCCTGTTGGATGTAAATTGTCAATCAACTGGTTGTCGACGGCTTATAATTTTTTTTTGACGTGGCATCAGCAGATCTTAATACGTGGCAAGTCCAGTCAGCATCAGTTGTTGAACGTCAGTTGACTGACAATTTTCATCTAACGAGGGCATATTTGGACCAAATTAAAACGTTGGGGGCATATTTGGACTACGAATGAAATGTTGGGGGCATATTTGGACCAAAAAAAAGAATAGGGGGCGAAATGACAAAACAAGCAAACGTTAGGGGCATATTTGGACCAGAAAAAAGAATACGGGGCCAAATGACAAAACAAGCAAACGTTGGGTGCATCTTTTGTCATTTTGCCAAAAAAAAACTTTAGGTGAAAAAAATAAAATACTTTAAACACTAAGCTACCATTTTTGTTTTATATAGTTATTATGGTTATCGGTAAGTTTTGTTATACTTTTCATATGATTAATTGTATAATTTTAGAGTAGTAGTTAAAACTAATTTATCTCTTTTAACAGTTTTAAACTCTTAGTTCGATATCCCCTCTTAATAAAAATTGTAAACTACATTAATCATCACTCAACTTTCTTCTTACACTTATTTTGGTCACTAGAGTTTAATAATTTTTAATTTAATAATTTAACTTTCGAATTGTTCATATTTTAGCCACTCTCAAATGACATGGTTATACAAATATAAAAAATCGATTAATCCTTAAAAAATTCGGGTAATGATTTTTTTACTTTGCTTATTAAATTTACCATATTACATATTTGATATTTTAATAAGCAAAGTAAAAAAAAATATTACTTTAATCAAATATTCTAATTAATCAATCAATCGATTATCTGATTTAATTGGTACAATATAAGATCGAGAATTGAATAATCTGAATTTAGCAATTAGCCAAAATATTTTTTTAAGGATTAATCGAACCCGATTTATGTATAAATTTTTAAAATAAATTATTTCGATTCGGTTGTGGTTCACAATTTTAAGCAAAATTGATTAACCGATCTAATCTATTATATACAATATTTCTAAATTTTATGCATTACAATATCTTATAGTCTAGTGATTTTGGTACATTTCTGATTTTTTTTTTAAATGTTTTACCTTTGGGTAGGATTAATAGGTGTGAACTTTCAATTTTTGACTTTCTAATTGTTTTCACACTTTCATCATTACCGAACAATTATTAAATTTATCATATTATCATATTTGATTTTTAATAAACAAAGTAAAAAATTGTTTCCAGAATCAAATATTTCGGTTAATTGGTTAATCGATTATCTGATTTAATTGGTACAATATAAGATCGAGAATTGAATAATCTAAATTTACCAACTAACCAAAATAATTTTTTAAGGATTAATCAAAATTTTCTATTTGTATAAACATGTCATATGAGAGTGGTCAAAATATGAACAATTTGAAAGTTAAGTTATTAAATTGAAGTTTTTTAAACTCTAGTGACCAAAATAGGAGTGAGAAAAAAGTTGAGTGATGATTGGTGTAGTTTACCCATTTTTATTAAGGAAAAATGAAAACTGACGTCAGCTTCTAACGGAAGGTAACGAGAGGGAGTATATTGAAAGCAAACTAAAAGTTCGGTGACTATATTGAAATCGATCTAAAAGTTAGGTGACCTTATCGAATATTTTAAAAGTGGTGACTAAAATGAATCCGCCTTAAAATTTTGGTGACCATTTAATGTAATTTACCCATTTTTTTAACATTTTTTATTTTTTAAGAAGAAAATATATATCACATTTTCTATTGTTTTTAAAACTGTTTTACGTCCTAAGCACTTTTGAGACCAAAAAGTGGATGGGAATAGTGAGTTTAAAGTTTAGGGTTTAGGGTTTAATATTAGAGCTTGTAGTTAGGGTTTAAGGAATTAGGGGTAAGGTATATTTTTTGGTGTGAAAGTTAGGGTTAGAATTTAAAATTTAATTTTAAGTGATTTTTAGTGTGAGCATAGAAAGGGTATGATTAGGGGCAAAAGATTTTTACGCAAAAAGTAATGTACAATACCTAATTTTTAGGTCATTTTTTTCAATTTAGGTTAAAAAATATTTTTCAAAAATTGAAATTTTGTAGGAGGTATTTCTGAACAAAATTACTGTCAGTTCTTTTATATCTTAAAAATAATTTATAAAATAAATATTTTAATAATACTATTAGATATTTGAAAAAGGTACTACTTTAATCATCATCTGAGGACTGAGAGTGGGCCTTATTCAGATTTAGTGGTTTATGGTGTGGGTCAGTGGGTAGGCATTAGGTAAAATGCGTGAACTGGCAGGTTTGCTCGCCTCTAATCATTGACCTACACCATCTCCATGCAATCATTTATTTCACGTTTCATCCTTTCTCTCTATCTTCAACGTACTCACGAATCACGATGATGAGACATGGGGACTAATTGAGCAAAACGTTCGATTAACTGTTTGTATAACGTTCATTTATTAAGTTAAATAAATGAGTATAAATAATTTTTTATATTTATTCAATAAATGAACGAATACGAACAAATGTGTGTTCGGTTCATTTATATTCACAAACTTTTGTTTGTTTATTTGCTTATTTATCAATTAGTTTATTTGGTTTCCATTTTCTTTTTATTTATTTTTTCATTTTAAATATGGCATAATGCAAAAAAAAAAACGTCCTTAAAGTTTGATTAAATAGTCATTTTGACTCATATTTTTTTGGAGTACTTTAACCCAGGGATGGAACCACGTGGATAGGCTGTTCAAACGGTTAATTCGGTTAGTGGCCGAACCAAATTACCAAAAACCAAATTAACCAAAAAATTTAAATCTTTAACCATTAACCAAATCGTTTTTTCCACAAAAAAATAATAATTGAACCAAACAAATTTCGATTAATTCGGTCGATTTTTGATTAACCGAAATTTATCATTAGTTTTCCTAATTAAAATTATTAAACAATAAAAATTATTGGAAATACTTTTTAGTTCACGATGCTAATTTGTATTTAGTTTAAACAATAACTAAACATAGACAAAACATTAGAATTTTAGATTAAACATTAGATTTTTTTTATTTGGATTAGAAGTAGGTTTTAAAATTTTAATGGGCATGAGGTTAATAAGTATAATATATTTAGTTTTTGTTATATTTCGGTTAATTTGGGTAATTCGGTTAATTAACCGATTTCAAATCGAATTAACCGAACTTTGAAAAAATTTCTAACCGTTCACCGACTGAAAAAAGTTCGGTGGCCAACTGTTTAACCAAACTAGTTCGGTTTGGTCAGTTAAATCAGTTTAACCAATCGTTTGAACACCCCTACATGTGGAGCTTGAGAGCTTATACCAAAAAATTTAGTATAATTGTATTTAAACTCTTTTTTCTTGCTTTAAATAGTAATAAAATAAGATTTTTGCACCTCCCAATTTTTAAATTTAAAGGCTTAACATACTTTTACTCCTCCTAATGTTTGATCATAGTTTCAACCCTACTTTAGCCATTAACGTTTCATTTTGAGTCAAAAGAGCCCTTCATAAATAAAAACCGATAGTCAATTAATGACCAACACATTATGCAATTGCCACATCATCAACTTTTTTATGTAAAAATAAATAGAATTAAATATTTTTATTCAATTATTTTCAACCAATAAGATAAAGACATGTATCAATATCTCATTGGTGACGGTACTTTAACAAAATAAAACTTAGGCTATAACAATAATGGGATTCGAACCCAAAAATAACAGGTGAAAATCAAAACGGCCAACCATCTCAACTAACTATGCACTTAATTAAAAACTAACAAAAACTTTATTTAACTACAACTTTATTTTACTCTAATTAAATAAAAAACAAAACTTCTTCTTCCCCAAAAATTTTTTTGACATATCTTCCCAAAATTTTAACTAAAGAAATTAACGGCTCAGTGGTATAAACGAGTCGAAAAATAAAATTTATTGATAAATTTGGACCAATCAATACGTTGGTGGTAAAAACAGGCCACCTCTAATAGCATGATGTTACTTGATGTAGTTTACCCTTAATTTTAAGAATAATATCACATTTGGTATTTATACTTTAAAAATGTCCAATATAATACTTGTACTTTTAAAATGTTCAATATCGTTTGACAAAATATCTAATATAACAATTGTACTTTAATAAAATGTTCAATACAATACAAGTACTTTTCAAATATCCAGTATGATACATAGTCTTTGAAAGAATGTCCAATATGATATATGTTCTTTAACAAATGTACAATATGGTACTTGTCAAAATATCTAATATGGTGTCTGAACTATCATCATTTCAGTGTTATTATAATACTTGGGTTAACATTGTGAGAAATTAATGTGCCTACAATATCATTTCCTGTCTTATTAAGATATTTGAGTTAATATTGTTAGTAAATGTTGAATCAGATAATAAAAAATCACTAGTATTGTAATAATGCATATAGTAATATTTTAAGTCTCAGGCATTTTAAAAATATATGTACCATAATAGACATTTTCCAAAACACACACAAAAATATATATATATATATATATTTAAAATTTTGACCGCATTCCTCTTTCTATAACCTAAGTATTCTCTTAATATTTTTGTGTCGCCTTCTTTTTTTTCTTTAATTTTTGCTTAGCCAATGGTGACATCAATTTTAGTGTTAGTTGTCGACCATTGGTGTTTATTATTTTTTATATTATGTCTTTTATTTTTTTTCTTGAGTTTTTTTTTTTTTTTAATTTTGAATAAGAATCTTTGTTCTTGTGGCATGTTTTCTCTTTGCTCTTGTGGTACGTTCCTTATGACGTTTGGTACGTTGTTCGCATATCTTTGTGGTCGTTTTGGTGGTCGCACAAAGACCATCACAACTTTTGTTTTCTGATTGGCTTTTCAGTAGCCACGTATAGTTAGATCCTCTCTTTGGTAAACGGTTGTTTGCCGATATAATCATAATTGTTTAACGAAACAGCCTGCTAGGTAGTTTTGTTCGCTCACCACTCCTTTCTCACTTCGTAAAGCGTCTCGTTCGACAAAAACGAGAAATTTTTATGAAGGTTATTAGGTTCTTTTGATGTTGGACGTCACTCTCAATGAAAGATTTTGTTTTTCTTCTTATCTTTAGGTTTAATATTATTATTTTATGTATAAATTTTTTTGTGTGATTATTGTCCTCAATTTTCTCTCTATGCTTAGATGCATTGTAATTTTAATTTTTTCCCTTATTTTTATTAATGAAATCGAGTTGTCATTATTAATTAAAAGTATGTGTAACGTAGAATATTATATCAAAGTACATGTGTTGTAAAAAAGATATTTTTGAGAATTGAAAAAGACTAAAAGACCAAAATGAAGTTTGGTCACAAAGACTGAGGCCCATCTAAAAAAATAGCTAGACCCATAAAGCCCAAATGACAAGAATACCGAATTAACCCTAGTTCTCTAGGCCACTTTAGCACCATATATTTTCCCAAACCCTACTATTTCTACTTTCTCCATTGGCCGTCGCCTTGTCGAAGAAGAACCCTAAACCCAATCCCCACCCCCCGGCTGCAAAAATGAAGTACAACCCACGAGTCTCCTCCTCTCGCCGTAAGAGCCGCAAGGCCCATTTCACGGCACCATCGTCCGTCCGCCGCGTATTGATGAGCGCACCACTCTCATCCGATCTGAGGTCCAAGTACAATGTCCGGTCTATGCCGGTCCGCAAGGACGACGAGGTCCAAGTCGTTCGTGGTACCTACAAAGGCCGCGAAGGGAAAGTTGTGCAAGTTTACCGTCGCAAATGGGTGGTTCACATCGAGCGCATCACGCGGGAGAAAGTGAACGGTTCGACCGTCAACGTTGGGATCAACCCATCGAAGTGTGTTATCACCAAGCTGAGGCTCGACAAGGACCGGAAGTCGTTGCTGGATCGTAAGGCCAAGGGACGTGCCGCTGCGGATAAGGACAAGGGTACTAAGTTTTCTGCTGAGGATATCATGCAGAGTGTCGATTAAGGTTGTTCTCTTTTATCTTATATGTTTTGTTATGATATCTTTTAGTGAATTTGCAGCTTTTGAACTTTAGTTTTATGTTTTTTTTGTCATGTTATCAATCGGTAATGCGATGATGAATATGGGATTTTTCAGACTTAATGTTATAGGTTGGAAGGATATGTTTTTTTTTTCTCTTTTGGGTAATATTCGGCATTTTTTTCAATCTATGTGAACTTTTGGGTCTTTCTGCTTTGAACCTAGCTTTTTTGTTTACTAATCACTCACCCAGAAAATATGACTAATTACTAATTACATAATTTTTACATTAATACTAGTGAAATTTAACGTATGTATGTTTTATTTATCTTTTTTTGTTGTTGTTTTTAATATTTTGTTACACGGAATGAAGATTATAAGTTCTCAAGCAATTAGAATGTTGATGTTATGAAATATTTTTGTGTTTGATTTTACTTGTCAGCTGATTAAATTGAATTGGATGAAATGAATAACTATATTTTAATATTTTGGTGAATAGGATTTGATCATCCATTTTTTTTCAGTAAAATTGTAGTTTCATGAAGCAAAACTATATTGATTGGTTATCTTATTTCTTTGTATAAAATTCAAGAATTTGTCTGAATATTATATTTGGAGGAGGGAGTTGTAAATTAAGCAAATTTAAAAACGCTTCACCTGAAATTGTCGGCAAGGACTTTGACATCAAATTGAGAGTTCTTGTATGAACAATGCTCTGCAAAATCCCCAGTAGAAAGCCCTCCTTACTGCAGGACTGCAAATGTTTACATACATAATTTTAAATTTTTAAATTTCATTTTCGTATAATTTTAAAGTTTCTTTTACTATCTACATTTTTATTTAATTAAAATTGAAGTATTTTCAAAATAAATTTTAATTTTTTATTTATGACTTAATTGATTTGTCGAAAAAATAAATCATAAAATGTAAACTTACATTTACTTGTATAAAAAATTGGGTAAAACTTTGATAGAGGCTGTGTAAAATTTCTAACTAAAAATTAAATTCTAAACCTTATAATTTAAACCCTTAAACTTTTAACTCAAAACTAAAACCTTAATTTTTAAAACTAAAAGGCACGTTTACACAGAATTTTTATCAAACTTTTTTCCTAAAAAAATATATTACTAAAAAAATATATTACATTTTCTTTCAATCATCTTTTAAGTTATCTTTATCTAAAAGCAATAGAGATGAGTGATAGATTTTTACTAAAATATTTATATTTATATTTTGCTAATAATTTTTTTTATTTTTTCATTTGTATTTTATCATCTATATAAACTAGACTAAAACTCCAACTATACTTAAAAATGCAGTTCTTTTAAAGAGAATAAATATTTTATCAATTAGTAGCAAAAATATATATATTTAATTTCTTTCATTAAAAATAATTATATATCACTTGTAAAATATAATGAAAATATTATAAATATATACTATTTAATTAATTACAATTTCATATTTTCTGAGTTATCATTAATTTTACAGAACTTTTTTTTTTATTTTTTTTATTTTTTTATCTTTTGGTTTGTTCGGATTTTTTTAAAACTAATTTAAAGCTTAAAAATCATATCACACTTCTACAAGGTCATTTTTTCATACTTACTCAAGCCCCCCTAACATATCTAATTATATATAAAATGAAAATAATTATATGTTATATATTTTTTTCATGGGCGGGCCATGGTCTAGGTAGGCCCAGGCCTGGATCGGCCCCTGTAAATATACGATAAACAAGTATTTTTATGTGTACATAAATATATATTTTATATAATCCAATATTTTTATGTGTACAATCTACCATAAAAAAATCGGATACCACATTTAGAGGATGCAAACAAGTTGTTCGGTTTAGGTCATTTTAGGTTTGACTATATTTAATTTAGATATGGTTTGGGTCTTGTTTGGTTTTAGTTTGAGCTTATGGTAATTCAGGTTAAGTAATATCGCGTCGGTTGATTTTGAGTCATGTCAATAGGAAATTGGTCCGTTTTAATCTACTTTCCAGGTCGAGTTAGTTTTTTACTCCCTTAATATGACTTTATAAAGTTTGTATATTTGATTTTTTTGGTGAATTGTGCGACAAATTCATATATTATCTTTTTATTTCTTTGAATATTTTTTCTTTATTTCGGGTTGATTTTGGTTTGTAGTTTTTCAGGTCTAATCACACTACATAAATGTATTCTTTCTTTATAATATTTTATAGATTATCAATTTTATAAATATGTATTTTTTTAGCTAATACAGAGAAAAGACGCAGGCTAGGTGGTCAAGTCCTCCTGCACAAGCAGACGCACATCATCCGGTGTTTCCTGGAAATGTTGTTCCTCAACTAAAGCACCTCGGCTCATAGCCGCAAGTGCATCCGCAACAGCATTCCCTTCGCGACGAATATGACGTATACGTGTTTCCCAATTTTGGTTCAGCATCATAAAGATAGTAGCCACTAAGCCATGTCCCTGCAGAGAAGGAGAGGCTTTCGATAAGATCCGTACCGCTTCCTGACTATCCGTCTCCACCTCGATTCTTCGATAGCCTAATCTCCATGCATGAATCAGCACATCATGAATACCCCATAGCTCCGTAATAAGGATAGAGCAAATACCAATCCTTCGAGTAAAGCCAAAGAGCCACCTGCCATTGCTATCTCGTAGGATAACTCCAACCGCCGCGCGTCGATCATGAGAAAAAACTGCACTATCGGAATTAGCTTTTATCCAACCAAGAGGCAGACAACATCATCGCACCAAAGGGCGCTCAACCACCAAACTCTCATGCTGCCTTTGAAGCGACTCATGAAACTCCGCTGCAACCCTCTTGCAGTGCGCATCAAGATCATGTTTGTCCACATGATTGACATTCAATAGGAGGCTACATCGGTGTTTTCAGATTAACCAACAAGTGGTGGCAAATAAAGCTCCCCAAGTGCCACTATAATGCACGCCATTAGCAGTAGAATGTAGGTTACCAATGAACCAATCCTTGAAGGGTATCGACATAAACACGACAAAATCTCTCACTGGTACAAGATTTGACCAGATTTCTACTGCTTTAGTGCAATGACGGAGAACATGGTTAGTGTCCTCATCACTTCTTCGGCAAATGTTACAAGTCGAGGAAGCTGCAAGGTGTCTGCGCGCTCTTTCGACATTGGTAAGAAGACGTTCATGAGACGTGATCCACAGGAAAGTCTGAACCCTTCTCGGAACTTTAAGGGACCAAATAACCTTCCATTCAGAGCTGACAGCATACCCTAAGTCGGGTTCCAGTGCCAAATAAGCTATCTTTTTGCTGAATCGTCGTGAATCATCCCAACGCCAACCTGGACTATCGTCACCAAGCCTGGTATTGGGTGGAGGCACAGCCGCGATTTTCAAAAGAATTTCCTCAGGCAAAAGTTGTGCGAGGAGATGCAATTCCATTCCCCCGAGTCAGTCACCATCCCTGCCACTGTCGTTGGCACAACTGCATTCGGATCAATGCAGGAAGAAGCGAGTGGCCCTTCCCCATCAAGCCACGTATCAAACCAAAAATCTGTTGATAGGCCATTTCAGATATTCCAGCAAATTCCATTACGTACTTCATCCCATATGCTTGCTAAGCCCTTCCAGACACGAGAGCATCTGGTTCTTCGTAAGTTCATAGGTACTACACCATGCCAACGATACTTCGCCTTTAATACTTTGATCCAAAGCTTGTCCTCATCGCTAACCAACTGAAATCCAATTTTCATTAGAAATGCATTATTTTGCTGCTGCACATTCTTAAACCCCAACCCACCTTTGATAACCGGTTGCTTAACAACATCCCACCGGATTAATGGGATAGCATCCGCACCATTGCTTGAGCCCCAAACAAAACACCTGATCATTTTTTCTAACTCATTGCACAAACCCTTTGGAAGCCATGTCGATTGCATCGTGTAAACCGGAATAGCATGTAATACGGATTTTGCAAGGGTGATACGCCCAGCAAGAGACAAAGTCAGTGCCACCCAACCCGACAACCTTCGTTGTACCATTTCAATAAGATAGGCATAAGTGGCCTTAGTGACTCTAGAATGAAGAAGAGGGACACCAAGATACTTGCCAAAGTCATTAACTACTTCAAAACCAAACTTAGAGGCAATTACATCACGCAACTCGACATCAACATTTTTGGAGATGCATATTTGGGTTTTCGCTACACTAACACGGTGGCCAGACCATTGACAGAAATTTGATAGAATACCTCTTACGATTTCCATCTGCTGGATCGATGCCTCGGCAAATAACACTAAGTTATCTGCAAAAAATAGATGGGAGAGACCTGGGCCGATTCGAGAAAGAAAGATCTGCTTCCAATTGCCATTCCTCACAGCTCCTGAAATGCTTTGAGATAATTTCTCCATGCACAAGACAAACAGATAAGGCGAAAGGGGGTCGCCTTGCCTAATGCCACGAGATGGTTTGAAGCTCTCAGTGACTTCACCATTCCAAAGAATTTGCATTGATGCTGTTCTAACACAGACCATAATAAGCGTAACAATCTTCCTCGGCAACCCTGCATCAACTAAAGTTTCCTCGATAAAATCCCACTCCAATCCGTCGTATGCCTTTTCGAGATCTACTTTGATAGTCATCCAAGATTTCTTGCCTGTTTTAACACTCATCGAATGTATTACTTCTTGGGCTAGAATGATGTTGTCTATTATATTCCTCCCTGGAACAAAACTAGCATGTGTAGGAGAAATCCATTCAGGCAAGAACGATTTTATACGGCAAACAAGCAACTTGGTAATGATCTTATACAGTACTGTTCACAAGCTGATTGGCCGAAATTGGCTGATTAACATAGGCCTATCAACCTTCGGAATTAACACCAAAAGAGTATGATTAATAGTTTGATCTAACACCCCTGTCGCAAAAAAATTCTAAACAAAAGAAAACACTAACGCTCCAACAACCGACCAGTTCTTTTGGAAGAAGGCCACCAGCAAACCATCACACCCCAGTGCCTTTAAAGGCTGCATACTAAATACCACATCGCAGATTTCCTCCAAAGTGACCTCAGCGAGCATAGGTCAGATCTCCTCCCTGCGGAACTCGTGAAACTCCCCCATAGGAATTGTAGCATTGGCCAGCCTTGGTTCACTTGTATACAACGCAGCAAAGTACTCAACTGCATGAGCTTTGAGCTCGTTTGCATCACTACACCACCTACCATCCTGTACTTTCAACATTCTGACTGTGTTCCGCCTTCGCTTGGCCATAGTCGATGCATGAAAATAACGCGTGTTACGGTCCCCTTTCTCAATCCAATTTGTTCGCGACTTTTGATGCCAGTAGCTTTCTTCTTGATCAAGAACTCGCGCCAAATCAAGTTTAAGCTCAGCCTCTAATGTTTCAAGAAACTTTGATCGCGAAATCTCAAGAGCACGCTCAATGCCTCTGATACGTGCTAGAAGCAGGGTTTTCCGCCTGCCAATGTGACCAAAGACATTCCAATTCCAATCACGACTATTATCACGGAAGGCACATATATTTTCCACTACAAACTTAGACCTATCCCAAGACCTTTCCAAAAGGTTAGGAAAGTCGGGGTGGTCACTCTAAACATTAAGATAGCGAAATGGCCGTGTGTTACCCACCACCGTACTCACATTCGTATTCAGCAAGATTGGACGATGATCGGAACCTAGACGCTGGAGGTGAAAAACTTCAGAAGTTGCAAAGTGAGAATACCAATTGGAGCTACAAAGGCATCGATCTAACCTTTGTGCCAAGTTACCCCTACGCCACGTAAAAGCCGGCCCGTGGAAACCCATATCAAGCAAAGCAGAGTCAAAAAGGAAATCGGTGAACCTCGAACATACATCAGAACGGCCTTGGGAGCCACCACTTCTTTCAGATGAGCTACCAATAACATTGAAATCGCCCCTAACACCCAAGGACTTAAGTCAACAGGTTCTAAAGCCTAAGTTGATCCCATACTCCCTGCCTTAAGCCACTAGCTGGACTTGCATAAACAAAGGTGATGATGAAATGCCTATTGTCTGATTTATCAAAACAAATGCCGTGGATATACTGATTGGAAACAACAAGAACATCGATCTTGACTGACTCCTTCCATAGGATCCATATGCCCCCGGAAAAACCCATCGCCTCAACTCTAAAGGAGAAATCAAACCCTGAGCGGTGAATAAATTCATCCGCCTTAGCCCCACTGATGCGAGGTTCCATGATCGCGACAACATCAAGTTTCTGTGTCCTAACAAACAACTTGAAATAGCGATTAAATTCGGAGTCAAGGGCTCCTTGAACATTCCAAAACATGATTCTAACCATTAAAGATAAGAAAAAAAGGTGAAGTAACCAATCAGATCTGCATCGCAGACTCGTCAACCGTAGCAAAGGTGGAATTCTCCCGCCACTGCACGCTTTTTGGGCTGCATTCGAATCTTGACTGATCCTTACTTGTGTACCAGCACCAACTTCTGCTCGGTTAAGCTCTAAGGATATATCTTGGATCCAACTAGAGCTCGAAACCCGCTCATCTTTTTTCTTGGTTTTTAAACCCTTACGTGTTAAGCCCTTGCTTGCCGCTAACCCTTTGGCCAAGCCCTTGGACGTGTTACCCCGACCTATGGTGACTGAACCACGACCATTTTAATCCCTCAGCACTGGTCTGTCATCCTTACTCCCCACTTGGACTGCAATATGCTTATCCTTATTCAGGATGGAGCGCACTTGGAGAACCTGGTCATTTGAAGCAACATGAACACTCCCACTAGCTACACTCACAACCTGTGGTACAAGGACCACCACCAAGTCTGGATCAGCCACAATTTCTGTGCTCCTGGCTTGCTCCTTATGCTCACACTGCCAGGGTAAATCCTGAGCAACAACAGGGTTATGATCCACCAATGGGCTTACGGTAGGCGCGACACCATCATCCAATACTATCGGCTCAGCAGCTTGCCCACTGTGTTCCCCCTTTTCATCATCAGCAATGTTCTCCGAGACCTTAGTTAACACGTTATAACGCGAACCAGCATCCGACCTGCTCCTATTCGAGGCACTCCCATTCTTCGAACCAGGCTTATCCGTAGAGTTCCCTTTCCTCCTACGGTTAGTAACCTGCATCCAAGGCCCATAAAGCTCATCCGACTGTTTCGGTGCATCATCCCTTACCAAAGCTTGGTCCCTTGCTGTGAATCGTGCCCACACATTTCCTTGGAATGCCCATACTTTCCACAACCATAGCAAATAGATGGGAGGCCCTCATACTCAATTGTTTGACGCTGGCCATCGATTATCAAACCCGGGATTAGAGGCTTCTCAAGATCCACTACCACTGCCAACCGTGCAAAACGTCCTCTTCTACCCTCCGTGGTATTGTAATCTATTCGCTCCAATTGACCCAACATCGCCGCAATGGTACGAAATAAACTTTTGGTATAATACCTGTAAGGTAACCCAGGTAGTCTCACTCAAACCATGATACGTGAGGGATACCCTTTCGATGTTGAGAAGGTACGGCTCTAGGGTTGAACCGTTAAATAACTGCCGTATATGACCCACAGACCACCACTCAATACATTATTGTAATCATCTTCTCGGGCGAACCTGACCAAGAAGTAATCATTATCTAAATCAATCAAGCATATCTCCCCCTTAGGGTTCCATAGTGCTTCAATGCAGTTGAGGAGTGCCCGATAGCTAATGGTTTTTCCAAGCAACCGAACCACAACCGAGTGAGCAAGTTTCTCATCAATGGCATCATGGACTTTATCGGAGAAATGGATCTCCTGTAGGGGACCATCCAATATCACCCGAATATTCGATTCAAGCACCTCCACATCCAAATCACCAATGGTGCTTCGATGAGAATGCTGAGAGTTCTCTCCAAGCATTATATCACGAAAAGACGGTTTCGTTACTGGAGCAACATGTTCAGAACCATCTCCACGTGAATTCACATTATCCACCCCTCCACGTGAGACCACATTGTCCGAAGGATGCAAATCATGCATGGGAGCATCCCCCCCACCTATATCAGCCACCGGGCTATCATCTCGAGTCTCAGAGGGGAGTTGCCCATCGTTCCTTACTTTCTTAACATTCCGCTGGAGATCCTCATGTAGGGGGGACGCCGGGCGTTCCAAAACGCTCGGAAACACCGCGAGATTTGGAAGTTCCGATGGGCAGTCGCTAGAGTTTTCAAAGGGGTTAAGGCTAGGGTTTCCAGAGAAATCAGACATTTTTTGGAGATAGAATCCTATCTCTTTTGAAATATAGCCAAAATTAGAAAATAATTTTCGCTTTCATCATGTATTGTATATAAATATGTACTTTTACGTGTTGGGGTTTGTGTATTTATATATTTGTTATTTTGTGTCGTATTTTAGTTTTAGTTTTCTTCATCCTATATTCTTTAATAATCATATATTTTGTACAATTTATCATGATAATTTAGTTTTAATTCTAATTCTAAATTCTTTTATCGAATATATTAGAATTTAGAAAAATGTTTAATTTTTTTAAATATTAAATTTAAAGAAAAATGTTAATATAAAATATTTTTGTTTCAAACAATTTATTTGAAGTAGTTAGACCCGTAAATAAACTTGATAGCAACACTTGTATCTGATTAATTAGAGAATTTTTAAGATAAACTAATAGCTACTTTTCATGTCGCTTAAATAAACATTTGGTACTTAAATTAAACATATTCTTTTAAATTAATATCTAAAGAAAGAATTTTTATTCTTTTACATTGATATTTGATCCAAATTAATCAATTAATAAATTAAACACATGTGGTTAAACAAAATAATAATAAATTTACGTATTACTTTATGGATGGATTTAAAGAAGTGTACCAAACTCTAGGCAATCATCGTAAATTCAAGATAGTTGTGGATTGGACACGTGGAATATAGAGGCATGTACAAAACAGTGATGCAAATCCAAATTTCTGAATTGTCTATCCATTTTGTATTCTCAATTATCGTATCCATATAATCGTACTTTCATATATTCATGTTCGTTGTCAAAATAGATTATGTCCTTTTAAGGAACCTAGTTGTTGTTAGAACTAAACCATAATTAATATGAAACTTAAATCAGGATCTATCGTATTAAATTATCATGAATAATAAACTGAATACGAAAGCGTACCTAAATTAATCGATAGATGAAAACTTTGAATCTTTTGATGAAGATCGCCTAAAAGGTGGTTGTGATCTTCCAAGAAGATAGTTTATCCCTTGGCGTAAAAACTCTCTGCCGGGACAAGAGAAATACAAGTTAACCTATTTCCTGGGGACCACTACCTCTTTATATAGTTGATTATTAAATCAACTATTAAATATTTATAACTTTGCCCTTCATTGAATTATAAATATATCTTATGGTATCTACACTTTTATTTCCATGACACTTTAATACCTATGACACGCCTAACATAATTGGTCACTTGATTTTGTGTCATACTTTATACTATCATCATACATTTTACATATGTGCCCACACTTGAGGATTTTAATCCATCAATCTCTCACTTGGGCAACATACGTTTCCTGATAAATGTACAACCTTATGAGCTCATAAATTTGCTATTATATAATATATATTCTATAACAATCTCGTCCATCAACTATATCCATATAGGATCAAAGCGGTTTTCGCCATATCAATCATGACTGGACCCATCAATGGTTACTTATACAAACATAGTCAAATGACATAGATCTATCATGGATGTATATCATGGAAAATTACATGAAATGTGAACCGAACATGTCTATTTTCAATTGGTCCTCCTAAACCTTAGTGAGATCAACTTTACTGAATTCAGAGTGCGCATAAACCAAAAGAACTTTATTTCTGCATAAAATAATCTTAAAATATCCTTAAACTGAAGTAACCAGAATTGTGTCTAAAACGAATGATCATTTTTCAAAATTACAAACTCCCACTAAAATCGGATATCCTTAAATAACATTACACCCACATGAGTAGTGTGCTCATGAAGGACCTAGGGTGACAATTTCTTAATATGCACGCAATTATGAAATTTGTACCAACATGCTCTATAGATATACAACCACTATGAATTTTCTTTAACAACTAGGAACTTAATATTTATGTGCTTCAAATTTAAAGTGTTCCTATTGTTTATAGAATAAATGAATGCATATTTATTGTCACAAAATAACTGAAGTGGTCTTTCTATTCAATCTACAATTAACAGCTCAAGTGACAAATTTTTTTTGCATTAATATTCTATTAGAACCGAAGTCTGTAAACCTGATGATCACTAACTTACCAGAACTTTGACATGTGAGCATGTGATATTTGTTCTCTACAAATATTCATAACCCCATTGGCTGCTATCCAATGGTCCATAACATGATTCCTCAAATATCTGTCTAACATTCCAATAATATACACAATTTCCGAACACATACATACTTAAGCATAAATTAGATTCCGAATAGCTTATGCATAGAGAACCTTTTGGATTTTCTAAATTTCAAGGTTACTTTTAGGGCATTGAGTAAGACTGAATTTATCTTCTTTAGCAATATGAGTATCACTTGGTTTTACTCACACTGAACTTGTAGTATATACAATTGTCAACCAAAATTATCTCAAAACCGAATGAGATAATCAATATGAAATTTATAATTTAATTAATAAAAGTCCTACTTAAGTTTATAGATGAATTTCTTTAATTTATATATCATTGATTTTGTATTATTAGACACAAATCTATAGTTGTACCATATATTTCATTTCTTCAATGCCTCCATTGAAAAATACAAGCTTAACATCCATCTTATATAGCTCAAGATTAAAATAAGCAACAAGCGTCATGATTATTCTGGAAGAGTTTCAATGAAACTGAAGAAAAAGTATCTACTAAATTAATGTCTTCTTTTAGAGTACATTCTTTAAATACAAGGCATGCCTTATACTTATCCACATTATCATTTGCATTCCTCTTGGTTTTAAATATCCACTTACAACCAATTGGTTTGCACCTTCAGATAATGAGACAAATTCATAAACTTCATTGTCATGCATAAAATTATACTTTTCTTAAATGACATCAATCCACTTTTAAGAGTTAGAACTTTTATGGTATGATAAAAAAATGATCAATGATTGATCATTTTTTTATCATTCTATTGTTACCTTATTTTCTTGAAGAAATACAATATAATAATTCGGAATAGTATTTCATCTTCCTCTCGTGGACCTCTTTAATGACACTTGTTTTTTTAAGGTTGTTGAGTTTGTTATTCTGAAACAATTACCTATCTTGAATGAGAGTTGTTCAACATTATTTTGCTGAGGTACTTGATTCACTTCTTGATTAATGATAGGTGTGAAAACCTAAACATCATCAAAAGTGATAGTATGAATTAAATTATAATTCAATTCCTCCTCAATAACAATGTATCTAACCTTATTTCTCCCTCCAAACTCAACATCTTAAAAAATTTATATATCTCTTCTTAAAATAATATTAATTGTGGAATCATAAAATTTACAGCACATAGATTACTCAAAATAACCGAAGTAGTTGCTCCCTTTTAAATTTTAATTACTTCACATGTATCCTAACTTGTTACAAAAGAAATCAACTCTTTGTAACTTATTGTTGTTTATTTTGAGTTGGACCCTTAGCAACTTTATTCTAATATTTTCCTTGTGGCCGTTATTCTTAGAGACACTAAGTGAATGAGCACTAACCAAATGAGTACTTTTACACTTATAATGCTTCAACTTTTATACCTTTTAACATATGAGAAATAAGCTCAGTAAGAGTCTATTTCTCCTTTTCTTACAGTTGTAATTATTTTTTTATTTCATTAAATTGTATAGGAAGTGGTACCAAAAGTATAAAAATAAACAATTGTTAGAAAGTTTGATCTTATGTGCCTTAAATTTTGAAGCAATATTAAACATTTTCATAATGTACTCCCTCACATTTCCTTAACCCTTATACTTGATAGACATCAAAGAAGGCATAAGTGATGTCATCTTAACCATAATGTTTTGGGCCAAACATTTATTAATTTCATCAATGAAACTCTTACTATGAGTAATATTTTAAGATTTTTGCTCCTAAAGACATCTAGAATGTAGTATTTTATGATCATTAGACTCATGCTATTCGAACGATCTCACCTCTCAAAATACCTTTTATGGGTGCTTACTGTAGTGAGAGGTGCAAGTTGTTTTTTCATTAGTGCAAAGTCTATGTTCATACAATCACTGATAAGTGCCCAAAAGTCCTATATTTTTACCCCTTTTACATGGCAATTATGGCTTAACCTACACCCATTCGAGTGGCATTATGACCTTATATGCATTATTTACATTGCCTTTACCTTTGATCATGACATTTGATTTGTTTAATGAAAATGTATTATTTTTGTAATACCCGTGTTTTGGGGTTAGAAGTTAGTCGGGTTAGTTGGTCCGAGTCGGTAAAACTAATTTTTATCAAGTTGGCCTAAACTTGACCATATTGTGTCTATAAATAAAAGGGAGTGACCATTTGGTAATTTAGCCTAAATAATTTGAAAAGTAGACAACTTTTTTTGGAGACAAAAAGGAACAAAAAAAGAAATCATCATCTTCCTTTTCCCCCATTTTCAAATGACAAAGCACCTAAACCCTCTCTAAAGCCCTAAACACTATTCCATTGATTTCTTCTTCAACCCAAGGTCATTTTTTAAAGGTAATTGTATTTTCTCACTCTCCTCTTCATTCTCTACCTTTACATAGTTGAAAAATTTAAAACTATCATCTTTTGGAGTTTTAGGGTTTAATGAAAGTTTGGGTTTTTATTGAGTTTTTCAATTCGTTTTGAAATGTTAAGTTGGGTTTTAGTTTATTCACCTTAAAATACACCTAATATGTTAAAATGAATGAGTTTGGGTAAAAACCTGAAATGAGTCTTTGTGGCCATGATTTAAATGTCTAAAACTTGATTTTTGGTGAGTTTTATGATTAATTTGGAGGGCTGATGGTTTAGGGATGTTAGGAAGGTGTTTTGGGACCATTTGGGTGTCATTTGGGTGTTTGAAAATAGGATTTTTAGCTAGGTTTTAGGGGAGCACGAAAATGGGCATTTTGGGTGGTTATTTGGATTGGAAAATTGTTGAAGTTTGGCTCGAGCTTAAGAGTGAGTTGATGACTGAGTTTTAGCATTGATTGAGAGTAATGAATGTGTTTTTGATTGGCTAGAAGCAAGAGGAGACGTTGGAGAGGCAACGGGATCGAATCCGGGCTTATAGGAGGCTTGCTTTGGTTGCTAAGGAAGGGTGGTGAGTGACTTTAAACATGTTTTTAAAGTTGGTTCAAGTGTGTGTAGTGTATGTGGTGGAATGTGCTTGGTAGGCCTTTCCTATGTGAGAGTTAAATTGGTAACTTAACTCCTTGAATTCCATTATTCTATTCATGCCATTGCCTACTTGTTATTGTGATGTGCGGGTTGGTTGTATATGTATGCCTTGCTATGTATATATATAATGAGTTAGAGACATGTATGGTGGATATGTGATGTGGTAAATGAATTTGGCACTAATGAACTTACCGGGTGTAAATGATCGATCATTAGGATTAGTGTGCACACAAATTGAGTCAAAACGTACGTGGCCTTGATGGTGTTGAGTCATCAAGGAGGAGTACGGTGATGTAATATTCCACCGGAAGTTTATTTATATTCTACGGGATGATGAGTGGAATCCCATCCGTAGGGCATGTGGTGATGAGTGGAATCCCGCCCATGCAAGGTCCGGTAATGAGTGTAATCCCACCGAGGTAATGTGATTGTTGAGATTAAATCCGCACATCTGTGTAAACTAATAGTGGCCAATTGAACTTGTACATATGTTTGTGATGAATGATGTTGATATGTGATGTTTGAGCTTAGTATGATGTGAGATGCCATATTATGACTCTTGAAAGACTAGATAGGTCTACTTGTTGAGTTACATATGTATGTTGTATGTGAGATTAAGGGATTGCATGCTTGAACCCTGCATTATTGATGTTTTTGATTTTAGAGCATCCTCACTAAGCTTCTAGTTTACGCTCTCATTTTCAACAATGCAAATCATTAAGCGTGGTGTTAGCTCGGAGCAAGGCGTAAAGGGGCTTTCCAAGTTTTTGTTTCTCAAGTACGATTTAGTAATTATGTAGTAGTTTAGCAATGTGGCAAGAGTGCGTTTTGTATGAGCGATGTATGACTCATATATGTGTTTGATGTTTATGAATTGACTTTGATTGTAAACTTGTTATGTCTTGCCAAATGCTTGTGTGATGGTATGCTTTAAGGATGTGTTAAGTTGCTTTTGAATGGCGTGTAAACCTATATGAGTTGGTTTGTGCCTTTTGGCTTTTAATGTCTTCAAGTATGCCTTATATGAAATGTTGCTTTTGTGTAAATGCCATGAATGAATGTTTCACCATATGTCTTGTGTGTTTGAGCATGTCTAATATAGGATCTATGCCTCTAGTTCATGTATGCTTGTGCTGAGTGCCTTTAGGGGTCGTTTAGGACCTTTAGATTTGTTGAGAAATGCCAAAGTCTGGCTTTTGAGGGTTGCAGACAGCCCGTGTTTCGAAACGAGCTGGGCCGTTTCGAAACGGGTAAGGCTTTAGGGACCCCGTATCGGAACGCGTTTCGATACGGTTTGGCCACTGAGAGCCCCTGTTCCGATACGGGTTTCGGAACATTTTGGCTACTAGAAATCTGAGAAATTGCCGAGATGAAAGCATTTCGAAACGAGTCTAAGGGTTTCGAAACGGTCAAAATCTCGTTGACCACGAGAAGTTGACCGTTGAGGGTGTTTCGGAACGGTTGACCCCCGTTTCGATACGGCCTCCTCGGATGGCTTGGGGAGTTTGACCTGGTCAAGGGCGTTTCGATACGCCTCAAGGTTGTTTCGAAACAGCCTGTATAATGGATTAAAATTGGACTATTTGATTATTGTTTTGGGTTCAGTCGTTGGGTTACTCCTTTTTATTCCGCTGTCATGATCACATATGACTTAAATGTGCCATTAGAGAAGATAAGATTAAAAGAAAAAAAATTAGGGTTGCTAACCGAGGGGGAATCTTAACGGGTTTCGCTTTGGTTTTCCCCGTGTGGCCTACTCAGACCGGTCATCCGGCCAGACCGGGACGAGGGGGTTACATTTGTTGGTATCAGAGCCTGAGGTTACCGAGACCTCGGCCAGGTAAGTGAGGTAAGCTTGATATTTTAAGTGATTGTATTGTTCGATGCATGCCTTGCCATGAAATCTTATTGTTTGACTGTTCGCATGATGATTTGAAGCATGAGTTGTTGCGTTTGTTGTAGAGTGTGTGCCCATTGCTACTATTACTTAATTTAAAAAGATTTTATAGTAAAGGGTGTACTTGAGCACTATTGGACCCTTGCTTTGGCTAACGTAATCCTTATCTGTTTGTTGTTGTAGTTGTTATCTTGCTAGCTGTATCATGAGACAACGTGGGAGGCCTAGGATGGTTCGACCGGAACCATGGGCAGCGGCTCCAGGAGTTGAGCCGGTAGTTAGAGTTGAGGCTCAAGTGGGAGAGCCTGTGGTTGGAGTTGGAGCTCCTCCACCACCTCCACCACCACCACCTCCTCCACCTGGAGTAGGAGGCGAGGCCGGGGCCGAAGAAGAGGGACCTTAGGGAGGCCAAGGTGGCCAAGGACCGGCCAGAATAGACTTAGCTCCTTTGGTTCAGGCGATAGCAGGGGCATTTCAAGCTGCAGTAGCTGGGGGTCAGGCAGCAGCACATCATTAGGGAGAGGGCACTGGTTTGCCTTTAGAGAGACTCCGTGGTCTAGGGCCGAAGAGTTCAAAGGGTCTACTCCAGAGAGATCCAAGTTGTGGTTTGAGAAGACTGTTCGTATCCTCGCACATATGGGATGTACTGGTGAACGCAAGTTAGGGTGTGTTGAGTCCTTGCTTCAGGGTGATGCCTACACTTGGTGGGTCACCATCACTTCGGGTATGGATGAGGCCGAGATTACTTGGGAGTTCTTTGAGTCAGCATTCCGTAAGAAGTATCTGGGTCCGCGATACCTCAATGAGAGGAAGAGGGAGTTTATGGCTTTGCTTTAGGGGAGTATGACCGTGACAAGCTATGAGATTCGATTTGTCAGGCTGAGCCAGTATGCATCTGAGCTTGTTCCTACTGAGGTGGAACGATGTAACCGATTCCGTTATGGGCTGAATGAAGAGATCAAGAGGTATACTCTAGCTTCAGACTACACTGGTTTTGACGTCTTGGTCGCGAGGGCCAAGGACTTAGAGCACAGTTTGGGCTTGACCAAACGATCTGGTGGTTCTAGTTCGAGTAAAAGGTCCAGTGATTATGATAGAGGTGATGCCAAGAGGCATCGGGACAACAGGCATCATTATGATCGTAGACATGGTGGCGGTAACCACGGTAGGGGCCAACAGGGCCAAAGGGCTGGTGGGAAGTTGCCCACATGTGCTACTTGCGGGAGGAACCACACCGGTGAGTGTTGGGGAAATTTCCACTCGTGTTGGAGTTGTGGAGCTAGGAATCACATTAGACGTGACTGTCCATATCAGGTGGGACAGGCACCAGCTCAGGCTCCTGCTAGAGCCAATGACTTTCAGAGAGGCCGCGGGCGCGGTAGAGGTAACTTCCAGCCGAGGAATGATGGTCAGAGGAACATAGCCCATGTAGTTGCAGTCCAGCCGGAGGGCGGAGGTCGGGCTAGAGTTTACGCTCAGCGTGGGGATCAGCATGACACCGATGTGATCGCAGGTAACTTCTCGATACAGTCTTTGGGTTTGCTTTCTTTGATTGACTCTGGGTCTACACATTCCTACATATTGAGTGAGCATGCACAGTCGTTGAACTTGCCTTGTGAAATGTTAGAGGTAGGAGTTAGTGTTAATAGTTCCTTTGGGGATACGGTAGTAGTTAGAAAAATGTACATAAGGTGTCCGTTGATGGTTCAGGGACATGTGTTTCCCGTGGATATGATGGAGCTTCCTTTCTATGGTTTTGATGTAATTCTGGGAATGGACTGGCTCACGGAGCATAGAGCTAGGATAGACTTTGAAACTAAGAGGATTTCTTTGAGGCTCACAGATGATTACGAGATGGTAGTGGTGGGTGAGAACGTGAAGTTCTTGTCCAATGTAGTTTCAGTTCTAGAAGCTAAGAGGTTAGTTGAGTTGGGATGTGAAGCATACTTGGCCTATGTGATGAACCCTAACATGAGTGAGGTTAGACCTCAAGACATCCGGACAGTGTGTGACTTCCCTAGTGTGTTTCCGGAAGAGTTGCCAGGGTTACCACCGGATAGAGAGGTAGAGTTCATCATTGAGACTTATTCTGATTCAGCTCCTATTTCGATTGCTCCGTATCGCATGGCACCGAAAGAACTGAAAGAGTTGAAGACTCAGTTGCAAGAGTTAACTGATAGAGGCTTCATTCGACCTAGTTCTTCACCTTGGGGTGCACCAGTTTTGTTTGTGAAGAAGAAAGATGGAAGCATGAGAATGTGTATAGATTACAGACAGTTAAATCAGTTAACAATGAAGAATAAGTATCATTTGCCTAGAATTGATGATTTGTTTGATCAGTTGAGAGGAGCATCCGTCTTTTCGAAGATTGACTTGAGATCGGGCTACTACCAGCTAAAGGTAAGAGAGGTTGATGTACCGAAGACGACCTTTAGGACTAGGTATGGTCAGTATGAGTTTTTAGTCATGCCTTTTGGGCTGACTAATGCACCGACTGCTTTTATGGATATGATGAATATGATTTTTCATTAGTACCTAGATCAGTTTGTAGTTGTTTTTATAGATGACATCTTGGTGTATTCGCGAACTAAAGAAGACCATGACCGACACTTGAGACTAGTTTTGAAGACTTTGCTAGATCATTAGTTGTATGCGAAGTTGAGCAAGTGTGAATTCTAGATCTGAGAGGTAGTCTTCTTAGGACATGTAGTGTCAGCTGATGAGATTAGAGTTGATCCGAAGAAGATAGAGGTCATTGTTGAATGGAAACAACCGAAGTCTGTAACAGAGATACGTAGCTTCCTAGGCTTAGCTGGATACTATAGAAGATTCGTAGAGGGTTTCTCTAAGTTAGCCGCTCCATTGACACAGTTACTTTAGAAGAGTGTCCAGTTTGAGTGGACAGATGCAAGACAGAGAGCCTTTGAGAAATTGAAAGAAGCTTTGACCCAAGCACCGATCTTGATTCAGCCAGAGTCCGGGAAGGACTATGTAGTTTACGGTGATGCTTCTTATGTAGGCCTAGGTTGTGTTCTTATGCAAGACAAGAGGGTTGTGGCTTATGCCTCAAGACAGTTGAAGACCCATGAGCGCAACTATCCGACCCATGACATAGAGTTAGCTGTAGTTGTGTTTGCTCTGAAGATTTCTAGGCATTATTTGTACGGTGGGAAATGCATGGTGTGCACAGATCACAAGAGTTTGAAGTACGTTATGACTCAGCGAGACTTAAACCTTAGACAGCGTAGGTGGTTAGAGTTGCTAAAAGACTATGATCTTACCATTGAGTACCATCCGGGTAAGGCCAATGTAGTGGCCGATGCTTTGAGTAGGAAGATAGCTGTGGACTTGAGAGCCATGTTTGCTAGATTGAGCTTGTCCGGAGATGGTGGCTTGGTAGCCGAGCTTCAGGTTAGACCTACTCTAGGTCAGTTGATTAGAGAGAAGCAGCTCTTAGATAGATCTTTGGCACCTCACGTGCAAGATATAGCCGAAGGTAGATCTTCAGACTACAGTTTCAGTACCGATGGGGTTTTGTGTTTTAAAAATAGGATAGTTGTGCCAGAAGACAGTGACTTGAGACGTACGATCTTGACTGAAGCACACAGTAGTCCGTTTGCTATGCATCCGGGAAGTACAAAGATGTACCGTGATTTGAAGAATGAGTACTTTTGGGTTGGCTTGAAGAGAGATGTGGCCGACTTTGTGAGTAAGTGTTTAATGTGTCAGAGAGTGAAGGCGGAACATCAGGTTCCCTCAGGTTTGTTGCAACCGTTGAGAATTCCGGAATGGAAATGGGAGAATATCACCATGGATTTTGTTTCGGGTTTTCCTTTGACTCCTACGAAGAAGAACTCAGTGTGGGTTACTGTGGATCGTTTTACGAAGTGTGCTCACTTCTTGGCAGTCAATACTACTTACACTTTAGATAGATTGGCTGATTTGTACATTGGTGAGATTGTTAGGCTGCATGGTGTGCCGAAGTCTATTGTGTCAGATAGAGATCCGAGGTTCACCTGTCGATTTTGGGAGTGTCTGCATACAGCTTTGGGTACCCGTTTGAACTACAGCACGTCTTATCATCCTCAGTCAGATGGTCAGTCAGAGAGAGTTATACAGATCTTAGAGGATATGTTGCGTTGTTGCATTATTGATTTTCAGGGTACGTGGGAGAAGCACTTGCCTCTAGTTGAGTTTGCTTATAATAATAGCTTCCAGTTGAGTATTCAGATGGCTCCGTATGAGGCCTTGTATGGCCGGAAGTGTAGAACTCCAGTTTGTTGGGCCGAAGTGGGACAAAAGTTGTTACCTATGCCGGATTTGCTCAAGGGGACAACTGACAAGGTAACATTGATTTGTGATCGATTGAAGGCTGCTTCGGATAGGTAGAAGTCCTATGCCGATTTGAAGAGGAAGAAAGTTGAGTTCTCAGTGGGTGAGAAGGTATTCTTGAAAGTGTCTCCGTGGGAGAAAGTAATGAGATTTGGCCGAAAGGGGAAGTTGAGTCCGAGGTACATAGGACCGTATGAGATTGTGAAGAGGGTTGGTCCAGTTGCTTATCAGTTGCGTTTGCCATCCGAGCTAGAGAAGATACACGATGTATTTCAGGTTTCGATGCTCCGTAAGTATAGGTCCGATCCATCACATGTTATGCCTGTAGAGGATATTGAATTGAATCCGGATTTGACGTATGAGGAGGAACCAGTTGAGATCCTAGCTTCTGACAGTAAGGTGTTGCGGGGTAGATCGATTGAGTTAGTAAAGGTGCGTGGCAACGTCGAGGTGTGGACGAGGCCACTTGGGAGAGGAAGGAGGATATGGAAAGGCAGTTTTCGTATCTCTTTCAGTCAGGTAATTTCGGGGACGAAATTCCTTAAGTGGGAGAGAGTTGCAACACCCGTGTTTTGGGATTAGAAGTTAGTCGGGTTAGTTGGTCTGAGTCGGTAAAACCAATTTTTATCAAGTTGACCTAAGCTTGACCAAATTGAGTCTATAAATAAAAGGGAGTGACCATTTGGTAATTTAGCCTAAATAATTTGAAAAGTAGACAACCTTTTTGGAGACAAAAAGGAACAAAAAAAAAGAAATCACCATTTTCCTTTTTCCCCCATTCAAATGACAAAGCACCTAAACCCTCTTTAAAGCCCTAAACACTATTCCATTGATTTCTTCTTCAACCCAAGGTCATTTTTAAAGGTAATTGTATTTTCTCACTCTCCTCTTCATTCTCTACCTTTACATAGTTGAAAAATTTAAAACTATCATCTTTTGGAGTTTTATGGTTTAATGAAAGTTTGGGTTTTTATTGAGTTTTTCAATTCGTTTTGAAATGTTAAGTTGGGTTTTAGTTTATTCACCTTAAAATACACCTAATATGTTAAAATGAATGAGTTTGGGTGAAAACCCGAAATGGGTCTTTGTGGCCATGATTTAAATGTCTAAAACTTGATTTTTGGTGAGTTTTAGGATTAATTTGGAGGGCTGATGGTTTAGGGATGTTAGGAAGGTGTTTTGGGACCACTTGGGTGTTTGAAAATAGGATTTTTAGCTAGGTTTTAGGGGAGCACGAAAATGGGCATTTTGGGTGGTTATTTGGATTGGAAAATTGTTGAAGTTTGGCTCGAGCTTAAAAGTGAGTTGATGACTGAGTTTTAGCATTGATTGAGAGTAATGGATGTGTTTTTGATTGGATAGAAGCAAGAGAAGACGTTAGAGAGGCAACGGGATCGAATCCGGGCTTATAGGAGGCTTGCTTTGGTTGCTAAGGAAGGGTGGTGAGTGACTTTAAAAATGTTTTTAAAGTTGGTTCAAGTGCGTGTAGTGTATATGGTGGAATGTGCTTGGTAGACCTTTCCTATGTGAGAGTTAAATTGGTAACTTAACTCCTTGAATTCCATTATGTTGTTCATGCCATTGCCTACATGTTATTGTGATGTGCGAGTTGGTTGTATATGTATACCTTGCTATGTATATATATAATGGGTTAGAGACATGTATGGTGGATATGTGATGTGGTAAATGAATTTGGCACTAATGAACTTACTGGGTGTAAATGATCGATCATTAGGATTAGTGTGCACACAAATTGAGTCAAAACGTACGTGGCCTTGATGGCGTTGAGTCATCAAGGAGGAGTACGGTGATGTAATATTCCACCGGAAATTTATTTATATTCTACGGGATGATGAGTGGAATCCCATCCGTAGGGCATGTGGTGATGAGTGGAATCCCGCTCATGCAAGGTCCGGTGATGAGTGTAATCCCACCGAGGTAATGTGATTGTTGAGATTAAATCCGCACATCCGGGTAAACTAATAGTGGCCAATTGAACTTGTACATATGTTTGTGATGAATGATGTTGATATGTGATGTTTGAGCTTAGTATGATGTGAGATGCCATATTATGACTCTTGAAAGATTAGCTAGGTCTACTTGTTGAGTTACCTATGTATGTTGTATGTGAGATTAAGGGATTGCATGCTTGAACCCTGCATTGTTGATGTTTTCGATTTTAGAGCATCCTCACTAAGCTTCTAGCTTACGCTCTCATTTTCAACAATGCAGATCATTAAGCATGGTGTTAGCTCGGAGCAAGGTGTAAAGGGGCTTTCCAAGTTTTTATTGCTCAAGTACGGTTTAGTAATTATGTAGTAGTTTAGAAATGTGACAAGAGTGCGTTTTGTATGAGCGATGTATGACTCATATATGTGTTTGATGTTTATGAATTGACTTTGATTGTAAACTTGTTATGTCTTGCCAAATGCTTGTGTGATGGTATGCTTTAAGGATGTGTTAAGTTGCTTTTGAATGGCATGTAAACCTATATGAGTTGGATTGTGCCTTTTGGCTTTTAATGTCTTCAAGTATGCCTTATATGAAATGTTGCTTTTGTGTAAATGCCATGAATGAATGTTTCACCATATGTCTTGTGTGTTTGAGCATGTCTAATATAGGATCCATGCCTCTAGTTCATGTATGCTTGTGCTGAGTGCCTTTAGGGGTCGTTTAGGACCTTTAGATTTGTTGAGAAATGCCAAAGTCTGGCTTTTGAGGGTTGCAGACAGCCCGTGTTTCGAAACGAGCTGGGCCGTTTCGGAACGGGTAAGGCTTCAGGGACCTCGTATCGGAACGCGTTTCGATACGGTTTGGCCACTGAGAGCCCCTGTTCCGATACGAGTTTCGGAACATTTTGGCTACTGGAAATCTGAGAAATTGCCAAGATGAAAGCGTTTCGAAACGAGTCTAAGGGTTTCGAAATGGTCAAAATCTCGTTGACCACGAGAAGTTGACCGTTGAGGGTGTTTCGGAACGGTTGACCTCCGTTTCGATACGGCCTCCTCGGATGGCTTGGGCAGTTGACCTGGTCAAGGGCGTTTCAATACGCCTCAAGGGTGTTTCGAAACGACCTGTATAATAGATTAAAATTGGACTGTTTGATTACTGTTTTGGGTTCCGTCGTTGGGTTACTCCTTTTTATCCCGCTGTCATGATCACATAGGACTTAAATGTGCCATTAGAGAAGATAAGATTAAAAGAAAAAAATTTGAGTTGCTAACCGAGGGGGAACCTTAAAGGGTTTCGCTTCGGTTTTCCCCGTGTGGCCTACTCGGACCGGTCATCCGGCCAGACCGGGACGAGGGGGTTACAATTTTAATGCACGTTTGATATCTGCGCAGATTTACTCACTGCCAAAGGCAAGTGATGCCGAGCGGGCAATGAAGAAAATGAGAGATGGTGCAGAATGAGCTTGAGACCGATCCAGTTCAAGCCAAGCCAGAGATGACAGCTTCTACTGAAGGAAGCTAAATTATGAAGAGGAAGGCTTACGGAGTAGATCTAGTGACAGACCCTTGCCGAGGCAGTAGAAATTCTCTGCCGGGGCAGTGCACAAACCAACAAGCTGGAGGGTAAAGCATGCAAAGTGATAGTCGATTTGAAGAGCATAAAACGTTGTATTTTTCTACATACTTTGCAAGGCAATCGGAGCACAAGAAGACGACGAAAGCATGGAAGGAAGGTTAAAGATGGAATTTGGCAAAAGTGGATAAAGGCATTAAAGAGATTCACCTCTTTAATGAAGATAAGTCCAAGTCCAACTTAACTTCATATCCAAGAAAGAATTTGCCCCACTCCGTTTCCTATATAAGCAAGGCTTGACGCACACATCAAAGGACAATTGGGAATCGAGAGAAAAGTCAAGAGCTTGAAATTAGGGTTTAGTCGTGTGTTCTCCATGTTCATTATGTTCTAAACTTTCTTAGGGTTATGATTATTTTGCTTAGTAGTTGTGAGAAAACAATTGTATTTTGTTTAAGTTTTTAATGCAATATTAGTTCAAGGTTTGCTTATTCTTGGCATTGAATTCATTCTTGCAATCTCATCGAGAGAGAGCTTGTGAGGTTATCTATTTGTCTAGCATCGAGAGAGTTAGACTCACGAAACGAATAAGCATGGTTTTCATCCCGAACGGTGGAAGCTAACTCGGCTTAGAGATAAGTTAGAGTTTCAACAACTAAAAGAAGCGTGAGATTGGTTGGTGTTTAACTTTGGTTCACACAGAGAGGTATTATCAAGACTCATTCATCAGCATGGTTTCGACCTTAGAGATAAGGAGGAGCTATCAAAGAACCCTTTGCCGAACCTTGACATCACTGCCGACCAACAAGAGATTGCCGAGGCATCACATCTTATTACCGCGGCAGAAACGAAGGACACTATCGAGGCAGTTTGGTGATCATTTCAATTAAAGACCGAGACAAGTCAATTGGATTCCAAATTACGACGCAATCTAATCTAGCCTATTCTATCATCTTGATTTCTCAATATTTACTTATTTGCTTTAGTTTATGTTCTTTAGTTTAGTTAAAATTCAAAATCCTTTTTACTTGTGTTTTTACTTTTACTTTTTCTTTTTCAGTGCAAGAAGGTAGTTGAAGGAGGGCATCCCAATCCCCGTGGATTCGATACACTAATATATATCACTTTATTACTTGGGATGTGTACACTTGCACTAATTGCGGAACACCTTTTACACGCAACAATCACCAAATACAATATGTAAGTGTCTTTTCTATTCCTTGAAATTAGTTTCACTAAACATGAGTGTAGAATGTATTTAACAAATATTGTAACAGCAAGGATAAATTACCTAAATATAGAACAAAAATAAGCAAATAAAATAAAAACAAGCTCACATAAACATTCATAAATAAATAAATAAATTTAAAATAATGGCTAGTTTCCCTCAAGATAACAAGCACAACATTAGTATCAAGTCTTTGGACAGTAATATTAACTGTAAGCGATACTCTTGTTGTAGCAATCAAACATTGACAATAAACTATGTCAAACAATAGATTAATCTTTGGACTAACGTATTGCTCACATAAAATACATTATAATTATTACACATTTATCGCCATAGTTGTCGTTGTAATTCTGCCAAATATCTTTCCTTTGGGCCAATTAATAAACGCATGAATTACAAAAACCCATAATTATCTTAATATTTAAATAAACTAATCTACACAAAAGCGGTCACTTTTGTGACATTATGTTTCAATTAATCCATTACAATATTAGACATCCGAAGTCAAAATATTAACTTAATTGTTTCAAAATATTTGTCTTAATTTTATCTTTCAATCAAATTAAAAGATAACCAAAATACTAATAAACTTGAATAAAGGTAAACTTAATATCAAGATACCAAACACTCCATTAATATTTCATCTTTGGACAAAACATTAACTTGCAAGTGATATCTTGGTATAGTAATCAAACATTGATAATAAGAACATGTCAAACGGAAATCTTCCTTTGGGCCGATTTATTGCTCACATATAAAACTGAATAATTATCACATGTTTATTACCACAATTGCACATGTAATAATGTTAATTATTAACCTTCGTTTGGGCCGATTAATACTAACATAATCTGACTTACATGCACAAAACCTTCTATATATTAAAATAAAATAATTTCCACAATAGAGACCACTTTGGTTACTTAATGTTTCAATTAATTTATCTCAAAATATATAATATAAATATACCAATATCCAAATTTAAAATTTTGTAACAGTCAAAACTGAAATTTCTAATAACACATAAGTTTTTGAAATAACCCAAAATAATGTTGTCTGAATGAGACTATCAAAAATCGAAAAACCTAAATCTTTGATTGTTCCTTAAAAGAAATGTCTTAAACCTTAAGCATGCATTTACCAAATTTAAAGTGAATTCAATCCATCAATCTTTATCTATAAAAGCCAAAATTATAAATATCATACAAAAGAGTAATTCATATAATGATCACATAAAACCTTCAAATATCCATAATAACCTAATGATCAGAATTGAAATTTTAATCAAACCGAAACGAATATACATCAATACCAAATGCAAATATGTATATTCCGTGGATAACATTAACGCCATAATGAGTCATAATGTCAAACAAATTTAAGCAAAGTATTTTGTACAAAACTAAACCTAATTCAATAAAATTCAACCATAATTTGTTAGACATAAACCGAATATAAATCTTTGGGAGATAACCTGGTTATAAAGTTTCTATGTTAGTAAATTCACCACAACAAAACCCAAGTCAAACTTTGTATTCTTTTTAAATTACTAACGACCGAAACAAAAATTTTGATCAAACCGAATTAAATATATATTTTAGATCAAATATATATTTCATAACTTGAGTTATGATTTGTGATTACAAAAGAATAAGTAATACAAAAATTGAGGGCAAATTCTGAAAATTTTAATAATACTAAAACATGATATGTTGATATTTAATAAAATCAATTCTAATTAACCAAATTTAAAGAAATAGCACAGAGAAATAATCCAATACAATCATATTACAACAAATTAAATTTGACAAACAAAAGCTTGCTAAACATAATTGCCGGTAAAAGTTGTGGTCATAATTTATGATAACTACTTTCTTTTAATGTGGCGATAAAAGAAACCAAAATATATGTTAATCAAATCGAAGACCCTAAATGATTAGAGCAAACGAAATTGACGAACATCAAAAGCAATTAATATATTTATAAATTCAATCGAGCATAAAAGTATATCGATAGCATAAGTTTAAACCCTAAACACTTAGTAAAATTTAAACCAAATCGCATACCATCGATTATACACAAAATTATTATCATACATATGCGTTTTTCATGACAGAAATTAATATGTTCTCAATGATTCAACATGATAAGTCTCTGATGCCACTTGTTAGAACCAAATCTGATACGTATCCGGTTGTGTGATGACCAAATTCGTATGCGATGTTGCCCGATCGTCATTCTAGTATGGAGTTGCAAACTTGAAACTTGAGTGTGGAAGTGATGTATTTGGAATGAAGATGGTGACAATTGAAGACTTTTCATCTTCTTCAAGGAGACATGTCATTTTATCATCATTCAAAGAGAGAGTCTTTTTGAATTCCATGGAGGATGAAGCATTTAGAAGACTTTATTATGCTTTTATTCAGCCAATAAAATTGAGAAATAAAGAAAGGAAGTGGAAGAGACACATACACTTAGATGTAAATATGGGCAGATTCATTTCAAGTCATTTACACGCACTTTTAAGAGCCAAGCAAGTGAAATATCAAAGGATCCATCATTTGGACGTGTATAAGTCTTCATTCAAGCCTTATTATGTCCAAATTCATTCTAAAATACACAAACGGTCGGCCACACTTGATAAGATTGAAGACAAACCATTGAATGTCATAAATTGGAGCCTTAATGCATTGTTTGTCCATTCAAATTCTAGGCTACCATGTACTATAAATAGGATGCTCATTTGCCTTTGTAAGGGACTTTTTTTGGCATGAAAATATGAGAGTGTTCTCTCCATTGTTCTTTAGGAACTTTATCAGCTTTCAAGCTAGTCTTGTGGCAAATTTTCCCTTTTCGTTCCATTCTATTTATAGCGTTGGTTCCTAGCTTTCTAGCTAGCGGGTCACGTTCCACCCTTCCACCATCACTTCCATTTGATTATATTTTTGGTTCTTAGCTCAATTATAGATAAAGGGTCACCATCCAACCTTCTTCCATCATTTCACAAAGGATAAGAATGTGTAAGGTTTGGGTCAACATTCACTATCTTGTTGGTTCTTCTTTGTTCCACATCGATTCTATTCCATCCATATCAAGTTCTATCCATTTTCTTTTCCCCTTACATCTATCTTTCAAACCATAATCACCAACCATTCCAGCACCTATTAAAACAATAACTTTCACCATCTTCATTCCAAATACATCACTTCCACACTCAAGTTTCAAGTTTGCAACTTCATACTAGAATCACGATCGGGCAACATTACATACGAATTCGGTCATCACACAACCGAATACGTATCAAAATCATAATTAATATGAAATCTAAATTAGGATCTATCATGTCAAATCATCAAGAACAATAAACTGAATGCGGAAGCGTACCTGAATTAGTCGATAGATGAAAACTTTGAATCCTTTGATGAAGATCGCCTAAAAGGTGGTTGTGATCTTCCAAGAAGATAGGTTAGCCCTTGCCGTAAAAACTCTCTGACGGGGACAAAAGTAATACAAGTTAACCTATTTCTTGGGGACCACTGACTCTTTATATAGTTGATTATTAAATCAACTATTAAACATTTATAACTCTGCCCCTCATTGAATTATAAATATATCTTATGGTATCTACACTTTTATTTCCATGACACTTTAATACCTATGACACGCCTAACATAATTGGTCACTTGATTTTGTGTCATACTTTATAATATCATCATATATTTTACATATGTGCCCACAGTTGAGGATTTTAATCCAACATGTGTGTCTCCAATCAAAATAAAGAATGAATATTTATTTAAAAAAATAAATTTGAACATCTGTGTATAAAATATATTTATGTTAAAGGATTTAGAAAATGTATAAACAAACACTACTATTTAATCATTAGGGATGTAAAATTACCCAACCCAACTCGTTGTGCCTTGACCCGATCGAGTTTTTCTACTTAAATTTTGGGGATCGAGGAGGGGTAGGGCAGGTTTCGGAAAGCATTGAGCCAGGGCGGGGCGAGCTCGAGTATAAGATAGAAATTCGCTGCCCCGCCCTGTCCCGATATATTTAAATCATATATTTATATTTTTATCATATTTATGAAAATATCACTGTATATAAACATGTTTAGGAGTTTTAAGTTTTTTTTTTTTAATTTTTACTTATCGTAAATTTTTGTTAGATGTTGTTCGAGTTTTAACATATCCGATTCTGATGGTCAATAGTTCAAGTTTATTCTTTTAAATATGTATTTTTCATGTGGGTAATTTAATTGGTTTTATTTTATTTTTTATGTAGGTTTAAAGTCCCTTGAAACCTATATTTTGTAACACCCTAAAATTTGGTCTAATCGGAATTGGGTTTCGGTGTTCGAAAATCTTATATCAATAGGGTCTAAATATTGTATCGGCTTTAACCACAAGGCTAATTAATTGATAATGGACTTTAGTTGAGTTAAATTATTGTCATCGGACCTTATCGAATAATATCGGAACTTAATCCTTGACTAAATTGCAGAAATTAAAAGTCTGGGGTTACATCTTAGAACATTGAAGAGTTGAGGGACTAACCTTGCGATTAGCCCCTCCTCAATTAAAATTCCACTTACGTGGGATAATCTGATAAATTTCCTTCAATTGAAGGAAACCTTTGGTATTAAAAACATAAGAAAAAGGAATAGGAAAGCTTACCCGAGACATATCCAAGCAAGCACCTCAATATAACTATCATCTTCTTCTTCACCTAAGCAAGCACCTACATTGGAGCTAGCTTCAAGCTTTGTTTTTCTTTCGTTCTGTTATTATTGAACCATTACTATCGATCAGGTAAGCTATAATCTTCAATCAATCATTGAGTTTCATAGATAAATCGACCTTAAACTTGAGTTAGGGTTTGGCCATCTATGAGTAATCCCTAGATTATGATCATATCGATTTTATTTATTGATTTTGATATCGTTAATCTGACTACGATATCGTAATATTGGCGGGAGATGGCAGATTAGTGCTTTGACGCTTTCGCTGCCTCGGCAGTAGAACAGACGATTGGCTCGGCGGCAAACTCGGTAGACCTTCAAGGCTCGGCAGAACACTTCGATGATGATTCAGCTTAGGTCTAAGTCTGAATGTTGTTGATGCCCACTACAGATGATACCTGTCGGCGTGAATCTTGTAACGAACAACAACCTTGGGTTTTTCCTCTTTTAGCCACCTTAAACCCTAACCTATGTCTAGGTTGGATTGATCATCACCTGGTATTGATGAGATCGTGCTTACTTTTTTCGTGAGTTTGACTCTCTCAATGCCAAACAAATGGATTGCTGACAATCGATCTCTCGACTCAATTGAAAACAATGAAGAACATGAAATAAGAAAACCTTGAATTTATTGCAAAAACAAACTTAAACCTAAACAACCATTCTCACAACTAATTTACAACATAACCCAAACCCTAAAGAATTTAGAACATCGTGGCGGTAAGAAAACACAAGAGAAACCTAAGCTATACCGACTACTCGTTCTCTAAAATACAAGATATGATCGGATATATATAGGGCATGGTCTAGGGTAAGTCCTCCTTGGAGTAGAAGTCTTCTTTATGATAAAATAGTTTTTTCATTGAATGCATCCTTTAAATCTGACTTCTTTGACTTGAATTTGGACTCATTGTGCCACAAGTAAGCTTAAGCCGCCTTGGATGATTTCCCCTTGGGCGGCTTTGTCCGCTGTTACCTGGCATCAATAAATTGTATGGATGGGCTCATTGGACTCAGAAAATTATGCTCTTTCAATCGCACTCCAATTCACCAATTTCTTAAGTTGCTGCCCTGGGCAGCAGATATAGCGGCAACTACTTGGCATCATCTCTCTCTATGTTGAGCTGCTTCAATACAACTCCTTGGCTTGCTGCCTCATCATCATCTTCTCAACTTTTCTCTCTATTTGATAGCTTCTGGCACATGAAACTAAAACATTATCTTTTTTTACCAAATCAATGATATTCAACAAAAACAAGGCTAAGCAAAGAATATTGTAAATAATGCATGCATACACCTAAATATGCCTAAAATGTACTTGAGAATAGCAATAATATGAGATGGAATGTATACAAAATATAAAACTTAAGAGCACTTTACAATCTACCATCATTTTACGAATCAAGGTTTTGCAAGAGAAAGATCCTGAGCTTCAATCCATTGTCTCTAAGTTATCGGATAATCCCGACTTCAGAATTAATTCTGAAGGGATCTTGTGTTTCCGTGATCGGATCTGTGTACCTAATGATGAATCTCTTCGCACTGACATTCTCTCTGAAGCTCATTCAAGTTCTTTTTCTGTTCACCCCGGGTCCGTAAAGATGTATAAGGAACTTCGCGAACTCTATTGATGGTCGGGCATGAAGTAGGCCATAGTTGATTACATATCTAAGTGTCTCACGTGCCAACGTGTTAAATCAGAACATCGTGTTCCTACCGGATTGTTGCAATCTATTGACCCACCACAATGGAAGTGAGAGAATATCACTATGGATTTTGTTAGTGGTCTACCTTTAACTCCCGCGAAACATAATACCATATGGGTCATTGTAGATCGTTTTACCAAGTCAGCTCATTTCATACCGGTTAGAATAGACTACGGTCTTCCTAAATTAGCTGACTTGTACATCAAGGAAGTGATCCGACTCTATGGAGTACCCAAGACTATTATCTCCGATCGAGATCCCCGTTTTGCATCTCAATTTTGGAGAACTTTGCAAGGAGCTCTGGGCACCAGAGTTAATTTTAGCACATCCTTTCACCCTCAATCTAATGGCCATTCAGAAAGGGTAATTCAAGTAATTATCGAATGACCCTTCCATTGAACCCTTGAAAATATGTGTTGTTATTGAACTCTCCTATACAAATCTTAGAATATATGCTTCGAGCGTGCATTATCGACTTTGGTAGAACTTGAGAGAAATCCTTACCCCTTGTTGAGTTTGCATACAACAATAGTTATCAAGCTTCAATCCAAATGGCTCCGTATGAGGCACTGTATGTCAGACGATGTCGGACACCATTGTGTTGGTCTGAACTCGGTGAAGGCAAAACGTTGGGCTCTCACTTACTTCGAGAAATTGAAGAAGGGTTACCATCATCCATGATCGCTTGAAAGTTGCCTTTGACCGACAGAAGACCTATGCCGATCTCAAGAGAAGAGACATTGAGTATGAAGTCGGGGAGAAAGCTTTTCTTAAAGTCTCTCCGTTGAAGAATGTTTTGAGGTTTGGAAAAAAGAGAAAATTGAGTTCTCGATTCATTAGACTCTTTGAAGTCATTGAAAGAGTTGGCCCAGTGGCATATCAATTACAGTTGCCCTCAGAACTGAGTAAAATCCATGATGTCTTCCATGTATCAATGTTCTGGAAATACCTTTTTGATCCCTCGCACATTATCGAACCTAAGTTTGTAGAAATTCAACCAAATTTGTCCTACGAGGAAGAACCAGTTTAGATTCTTACAAGAGAAGTTAAGAGGCTTCACAACAAATCTGTACCATTAGTTAAAGTGCTCTTGAGGAGCCACACTGCTGAAGAGGCCATGTGGGAACTTGAAGAAACTATGAAGGAGCAATACCCTCACCTCTTCGGTTTAGGTAAAAATTCGAGGACGAATTCTTCTTAAGGGGGAGAGTTGTAACACCCCAAAATCTGGTCTTGCCGGAATTGGGTTCCGGTTTTCAGAAATCTTATATCGATATAGTCTAAATATTGTATCGGCTTTAGCCGCTAGGCTAATTAATTGATAAGGGCTCTAATTGAGTTAAATTATTGTCATCGGACCTTATCGAATAATATTGAAACTTAATCCGTGACTAAATTGCGGAAATTAGAAGTTTGGGGTTATATCTTAGAACATTAAAGAGTTGAGGGAATAACCTTGGGATTAACCCATCCTCAATTAAAATTCCACTTACGTGGGATAATCTGATAACTTTCCTTCAATTGAAGGAAAGCTTTGGTATTAAAAACATAAGAAAAAGGAATAGGAAAGCTTACCCGAGACATATCCAAGCAAGCAACTCAATATAATTATCATCTTCTTCTTTACCTAAGCAAGCACCTCTATTGGAGCTAGGTTCAAGCTTTGTTTTTCCTTCGTTCTGTTATTATCGAACCATTGCTATCGATCGGGTAAGCTATAATCTTCAATAAATCATTGAGTTTCATGGATAAATCGACCTTAAACTTGAGTTAGGGTTTGGCCATCTATGAGTAATCCCTAGATTATGATCATATCGATTTTAGTTATTGGTTTTGATATTGTTAATCTGACTACGATACCATAATATCAATTCTAACACTCTCCGGTTGAATTCCTAGCTCAAAAGACTGATAAGGAGCATCCACCAAACTCATCGAAGGCTAGGAACAAAGGGGTCATCATCCGAGAGCTGTAAAAGCTTTAGATTATCGAGGTAAGTGTAGTCGAAGTCTTGGGAATGGGGGAGGAGACTTTCCGAATTCAATATTGTCAATTTTAATTTAATCTCTAACATTGTCTCTAAAGATATTGCTTCAGATTGATAAACAAACATATTTGTAAGTTTCGGTAAGTTTGGTAAGTACATCAAACATGGATATTGTCATTATCATCGTGTATCGGAATTGGTATAGTAATTGCTGTCGAAATGTGGTAAATGAAGCATTGGTCATTGAAATTGTCATTGAAGTCATAGACATTGATATTATAACATTGCTTGTAGATGGGAACATTGAAACATTGATCATTGAATTTTTAATATTGACGTGGTCATCGAAACCTGGGATTCGAAAGGACTTTGGATACAATTGGCATGCCATAAAATTCATGAGCTCAGTGTACGGGTGAACTATGGTCCTAGAGCTATGGCCTATATTGATTTGGCGAGGCAGAGGGATTAGACCATTTATTGATTTGGCGAGGCGTAGGAATTCGCGTATCCATTATCTTGATTCGATCAAAGGCTTAATAAAGAAACAAAAGAAAGTTTGATATTAATATAAGCATTGCCTTGATAATATAGATTTATTGCATTGATGTTGTTTAATGCTTGGTTTAGAATTACAAACCATTGTTTAATGTTGCTTAAGACTACCTCACTTAGACCTGGCAAGTCTAATGTATCAATTTCCATGCATTTCAGGTTAAAGAATTAACGTTGTTGAAGATCGGAGAAGTCGGAGTAAACAAGTCACTACAAGCTACAAGTAATGTATTTTGTCCCTACGAACTCCTAAGATGGTGGCAATGTAGTTGAACTAGTCACTTGAGTCCGTTTTGGCATGTTTGTGCTATGCATAGTTTGTAATATGGCTAAGGCATAAAAGTGACCTATGTGTGGTGTTTAAAAATGACCAAAATGGTATATGTGGCGTAAAAAGGTAAAAACCTAGTAAATGGATTCAAATGACCCTAAAATTTTGCATGATGGTAGTTTATGGTATTGAAATGTTGTGCGTAAAGTTTCATTGTATTTGGACATCATTTGATAAGTTAATTCGAATAAAAACCAGCAAAATTCTGTCATTATAGGCCAGGCCGTATCGATACGGGGTGATGGCGTATCGGTACAGTTAGGCATAATTTGACATAAGAAGTAAGGTGTATTGATACGACATAGCGTATCGATATGGATTTTGGCTACTGTAATTTGGTTGTAAAAATGGTACCGATACGGGGCTAAGGCGTATTGATACGAAGCCAACGTGGTCAACCAGTATCGGTACAGTCTTAAACCGTATCAATACGGGCTTGTTATCTTGTTTTTGAAATTTGAAATTTAGTCATAATGTACTGATACATTCCTATAAGGTATCAGTACGATGTTAGTTAATTATGTTAATAGACTAAGATTGAAGTTTTACATTGGTTACAAAATGATCACTAAATTTAGGATGGTTAAATTGAATGGGTAAATCAACTCCGAATAACATGAATATTTACATGCTTGCTGATATTGAGTTTAATTGTATTGTGGTGTGGTCTATTGTAGTAAAAGACCTTTAATTTACTGAAATTGCAATTTAGTCACTAAAGTTTTTAAAGGATAGAATTTGATCCTATTTTGGTAATGATAGTTACGAAATGAATAATTTGAGCTAAGACATAAGTTTGGTAATGTTTAATATGTATAAAATTGAATATATGTTGTCTGATTGAAATTTTATCGCACCATTCATCGTATGATTCACCGGTAGCACTTTCCGACCCAGTTCTCAATCAGGCCAGGAAAGGGGTGTTAAATATTTTGTGGCTGTGATGGTGGTTTGGTCGGATCTAGCATTTATCATCGATGAATATTAATATATTTTTCAAAATTTCTAGGTCAAATTGGGATAAGGTCAGATTTATAAGTTGATATATCGAGTCGAGATAGGACAAGTAAATTGATATTTTTATCCAGGGCGGGGTCAAGTTTAAAAATCTATAAATCAGACGGGTTTGGTACAGCCAAAAACTTGTCCGCCCCGTTGTCATCCTAGTAATTACACTAGTTTATTAAAAATGTATCAAAGGAGATTATATGTCTTTTTGAGACTTAGATAAGAGGAAGGCAAGTTATGTTTAAGGGCAAATCTTGACATTAAACTTTGTGGAACCAACTATAAAATTAAAATAATTTAATTTTTTTTAGAGTTATTAAGATAATTTTTAAATTTTTTGAGAAACCATTATATATACTGAAGAACTAAGTGTTTTGATATAATAATTGAAAAATATTTTGGACTAATTTAAAAAGAATTTAAAACATGTCTTTAAGTCCAAACAACTTGAAAATAAGTTTGAGGTGTTTAAAAAGGGTTTTGACAAAGTTTTAAACGTCTTAAAATACTCAAATCTGGCTTTTTAGCACTATCGTACCGATACGGTATACCTCGTATCGATACCTTTTTACTCCAGTTTTGATTCTGCCAAAACTCGTACCGATATAGGCTTGCCCGTATCGATACGGATAGGGGTCGTACTGATACTCCTTTAAAGCGTACCGATACCTGTTTTAACAACCTCCAATGGCTATTTCCCAACGGTCTTTTAAAATGCAGACCGTACCGATACACTTCTTAGTGTATCAATACGCTTAGGCTGGCAAGAGCCCAACGGCTAGTTCTGAAGAAGGGCGTACTGATACGGGTCCCCGTGTACCGATACGATAGGCACCAGAACTGCAATTAATATGGGAAATAAAGACCCCAATGGCTCCAAAACATCCCCAACGGCTAGTAACAGCCACAAACTCAATTGAAACTATAAATTGAAGGCCGGAACACTTGAAGATGGTTAGAGACTACATCCAAGCAACATGATCAAGAGAATTAGAGTCTAAATCTTTATTTACTATTCTCTTGTACATAGTCTTTAGCGAGAGTGCTTAATTGTAAATCCTTGTACTCTTGTGAGCTTAAATTTGTGTAAACAAACACCTTGTGAGGTATTAAGTTTACCAAAGAAATCCCTTGTAAAAGGAGAGGTTCTAGTTTAGCCTTGAGAGAAAAACTAGAGTTGGTTCTATCTTATCCAAGTCCAAAAGATAGGGTTGTAACGGTTTCCTCCTAAACTGAGAAAAGGGGACGAATTCATTGTTGAGTGAATTGGGAAATCCTTAGTGGTGTGCTAAGGTAGTGGATGTAGGTGTTTCATGCTTGTTAGAAGGTCGAACCACTCTAAAATCATTGTGTCACTTGTCTACCTTTATTTCGATTTTAGCCAATTCAACCATTAAGACCCTCCTAGACAGTTTCAGTGATCGATTCGAGCATGCTAAAAACCCAACAATTGGTATCAGAGCCTTGTCTCCATCGAATGACTAACATCCGAGAGTAAAGATCTATTGCTCGAAGTCCAATCGTTCAAGAAAATGGCAAGATTTGAAGAAGGCGGTTCCATCTCGTGTCCTCCACTCTTCGAAGGAAAAGCATACTTCCAATGGGAAAATATCATGAAATTTTTCATCAAGTCTCAAAAGTATGAGGTTTGTGACATCATTGAATATGGGTATTTGGAAGCTACAAAGAAGAAGGAAAAGCAAAGGAGTGCCAACGACACGAAGGAAAATCTAAACACCAAGGCGATGCACATTCTCTATTGTAACCTTAACGAAGAAGTTTCCAAGAAGATCTCCATATGCAAAAGTGCCAAAGAATTATGGGAGCAACTTGAGAAGCTTTATGGCAACAAGAAGGGAGAAAAAAAAGATGATGACCAATCATGTGCAAACCTTCTCTCCAATCCAAAGGTGGATGGTGTTTTGGCTCTCGATGAGCCTAAGGTATCTTCTAACTCAAGTGAGCTTAATTCTTACTCTTTCGATGAGTTGCAAGATGCTTTCGGTGAATTATTTTTGGAATTTGAGACCATGAATTCCAAATTTAAGAAAATGATTTCAAAACTTGAATTTGAAAATGATTTTCTTTTGAAAACAAAAGTGGATTTTGAAAACCAAAATGAAATTTTGAAAAATGATTTAGAGTTTTCAAAAAGAAGCAAAGATGTTTTAGAAAAGAAAATCTTGATTTAAAAGTTAAGCTTGAAAGCTTAACAAAAGAAAAAAGAAATTATTTTCAATAATTCATCTTGTCACATAATGGCAAAATGCTCACATTGCCATTATAAAGGTCATTCTATACATACTTGTCCTATAAAGAAGAAAAATCTTATAGGATTAGACAAGTATGGGTTCCTAAGGGAACTAAAGACATTGTGACTAACGTAAATGGATCCAAAGCAATTTGGATATCAAAAATCAAGTGAATGTCTTTTGTAGGTGTGTTGGCTCAATGGCAAGAAAAGAAAAATCAAAGATGCTCAAATCACACATGAGAAGAAGATTGGGTAATCTCTAAGCTTAATTCTTTTATTTTATACATTTGGTTATCTAACTTTTGTTTAAAGTCTTGGATTATTTGTTAAGCCTAATATGATGCAATGAGTAAGGGGAAACCATTTTAAAATCAAAATTCTTATTTGTGTCAATTTTTAGTGACCTCCTAAGTTATTTTGAACTTAAAGTCATTTAAATTTTTTTGATATAACAAAAAGGGGGATAATTAATTTTGAAAAATTGCATTTTCAAATGAATAAGGGGGGCTTTACTTACTTTTAAAATTTTCATCTCTTATTCAATTTTTTAAACTTAAAGGGGGAGAATCTCAAACAATTTTTCAAGTTGGTTTTATTATATCAAAAAGGGGGAGATTGAAGAACTAAGTGTTTTGATATAATAATTGAAAAATGTTTTGGACTAATTTGAAAAGAATTTAAAACATGTCTTTAAGTCCAAACAACTTAAAAATAAGTTTGAGGTGTTTAAAAAGGTTTTTGGCAAAGTTTTAAACGTCTTAAAATACTCAAACCTAGCTTTTCAGCACTACCGTACCGATACGGTATACCCCGTATCGATACCTTTTTACTCCAGTTTTGATTCTGCCAAAACCCGTACCGATACAGGCTTGCCTGTATCGATACGGATATGGGTCATATCGATACGCCTTTAAAGCGTACTGATCCCTGTTTTAACAACCCCCAACGACTATTTCTCAACAGTCTTTTAAAATGCAAATCGTACCAATATGCTTCCTAGCGTATCGATACGTTTAGGCTGACAAGAGCCCAATGTCTAGTTCTGAAGAAGGGCGTACTGATACGAGTCCCCGTGTACCGATACGATAGGCACCAGAACTGCAATTAATGTGGGAAATAAAGACCTCAACGGCTCCAAAACATCATAAATGGCTAGTAACAGCCACAAACTCAATTGGGACTATAAATTGAAGGCTGAAACACTTGAAGATGGTTAGAGACTACATCCAAGCAACATGATCAAGAGAATTAGAGTCTAAATCTTTATTTACTATTCTCTTGTACATAATCTTTAGAGAGAGTGCTTAATTGTAAATCTTTGTACTCTTGTGAGCTTAAATTTGTGTAAACACCCACCTTGTGAGGTATTAAGTTTACCAAAGAAATCCCTTGTAAAAGGAGATGTTCTAGTTTAGCCTTGAGAGAAAAACTAGAGTTGGTTCTATCTTAGCAAAGTCCAAAAGATAGGGTTGTAACAGTTTCCTCCTAAATCAGGAAAAAGGGACGAACTCATCGTTGAGTGAATTGGGAAATCCTTAGTGGTGTGCTAAAGTAGTAGATGTAGGTGCTTGTTAGAAGGCCGAACCACTCTAAAATCATTGTGTCACTTGTCTACCTTTATTTCAATTTTAGCCAATTCAACCACCAAACATTTACAACCCTCCTAGACGGTTTCGGTGATCGATTCGAGCGTGCTAAAACCCAACATATACAAAGATATTTTTTTTTAATTTTGAAGGGTCATAAAATAAATTTTTTAAAATTTAGGGAGCCATTATATATATAATTTCTTTTAAAACTTTAAAGGACTATAAAGTAAAAAATTTAAATGTTGGGGGAGCCAAGGCTACCCCTGGCTTCATAGAGGATCTGCCTCTGGTTGTGTTTATGGGGTTAATTTTTTTACAGGCTTAAAGGTTACTTTTGTCTTTGTCGTAGTCTCAATTTATCAACTTCGCCCATATGGTATTTTCGTATCAATTTAGTCCCCGAAGTAGTCGAATTGCATCACCATTTGCCCCTTGACTGACGGAAGCCAACGTTGACCGTTACGGTGCTGTCATGGTAGTTTACGATGTTGACGTGGCAGTCCTCGTGTGAAGATGACATGCCAGAGGGGTAAAATTGATTTTTCAAGTGAGTCCGATGGCAAAATTGATGTTCTGATTGAGTACGGGGCAAAATTAGTTTTTAGACAAAAAATATGAGCAAAATACTAAAATATTAAAATAACATAAAAATTAATAAAAAAAATTAAAAATATTTTATTAATATATGACTAAAAGCAAAACAAAACAAAATAATTAAAAATATCTAAAAATAAGTAAAAAAAAATATAAAATTAAAATATCATAAGATAATAAATTATAAATTATTCAATAATTAAAATTTGAAATATTTATAAAGTATTAAAAAAATATAAAAATCTTCATCAAAAAAGTTTGGACAATTTTAGTTTTCTTTCTCTTCAAAGAATGTAAGAAAGAAAGGATCCTAAAACAGGGTTAATGTGATTCTCTCATCCGAACAAAAATTCTCTACCCTTTTTGGTGCTCTTATCTCTCAATGCTAAAAAGTTAAACTCTACACTAATTCTAATTTCTAAATCACAAACCTTAAACCCTAAATTTTAAACCCTTTACTTGATTAAATTTATACACGTACTTTTATAATTTATAATCACTTTATATTGATAAAATTTTCAATTAGGGTTTAGAATTTAAGGTTTGCAATTTTAGTGTTTGAGATTTTTAGGGTTTGAAATTTAAAAATTGGGATTAGAGTATATTTATTTTTAAATTTTGATTTTTGAATAATTTATAATTTAATAGCTTTTTGATATTTTAATTTTATAATTTTTACTTATTTTAAAAAATAAATTTTGTTATTTTTAGTCATATATTAAAAAATAATTTTAAATGTTTTATTAATTTTTACATCATTTTAATATTTTTAATATTTTCTTAAATTCGTATTTATTACCTAAAAATCAATTTTGCCCTCGTACTCAACTAGAAAATTAATTTTGCCCTCAAACTAGGTCAGAAAATCAATTTTGCCCATCTTTCGCGTAATTTTCACATATGGATTGCCACGTCAACACACGTGGACTTCTACGTCAGCACCGTTGTCCGCCATGTCAGCATCGTTGACCTCCCTGTTAGCACTATAACGGTCAACGTTGGCTTCCGTCAGTCAAAGGGTAAAAGGTGATGCAATTTGACTACTTCATGGGCTAAATTGATGCGAAAATATCATAGGGACGAAATCGATAAATTAAGACTACTATAGGGCAAAAGTGATTTTTATGCCTTTTTTTATATAACTATTTGTATTTAATTTATTGACTGGTTATTCAAGCGACATAACATGGGTACCTGAAGGGACATGCCCCCACAAACTTTTAAGATTAATTTTATTTTAAGCCTTTATAAAATTTAAAACTACTAAAATTAAGTCTTGGTCCCTCCCAAATTTTTTTAGTTTAATTATTTTGAAGATCCTATCAATTTTAAAATTAATGAAATTAGATCTTGTCCCTAATTATTATGGTATAATTACTTTTAAGACATGCAAATTTTGAAATTAGTGAAATTAACTCCAACCTGTCTATATTTTGGTTTAATTATCTTTTAGAACCTTTTAGCTTCAAAGATAAGCAATTTAGCCCCTCTCATAATTTCATTCTAGTTCTATCCGGTGACTAATCCAGATCGAGTACTATAAAAATTTATTATGGAAAAGATCTTTTTAACCTAATCTATCTGGTTCACAATATCAAGATTTGAACATCTGAGATTATTAATTTGTTTATTCTACTAAACCAGAAAGTTGTTTACATGCTAATAATAATACTATAATAATATGTTGTAACAGCAATAAGCATTAAACGACGCGATTTGGCATGTTGGAAAGTGGATCGGCATCACATTGTTTGTTCAATTCAAGAAGTGATGTTCCATTACAAATATTAAAAATGGTGTGGAACCGAGTCTTTGCATGCTTTTAGTTTCCTCTTTTTGTTTTTTTACCAGGGCGTATGATTTCAAGAAATGAAGAGATCATACAAGAGATAAACCTTTATAGACTTCGTTAAAGAACTCTCTAATACTAATCACAGGAAAAGAGTACCCATAAAGATTAACATAAAAATTATCTATTACAAACTTAAAATTCAACTAAACAAGAAAGCATGAGACAATCAACTAACACCCATCACATCCTTCCAATCCGCACTTACCAAATCCACAACGCCCGGGGAACCTGAGTGAAGACATGGCTCTCAAGCAAATCATCCCGCAACAACTTTGCCAACCAATTTGCAACTTTATTGTCCTCCCAATAAATATGCACAATATCGATAATCCAATCTCTATGAGAAAGCGCACGAACTTGGTGAACTAAAGAGCTTGAAGAACCACCATCATTTCTCTGCAAACAACTTGACCAGTGTCAAATTATCTAATTCCACCCGTAACCGTCTGATTCCTAAGTTCCAAGCATGGGCCAGCCTTTCATAAACACCCCGCATGTCCGCATCCGATATTGAACAAGAACCAATAGATTTGGAGAAACTAAAGATCCAACCCCCAGAGTCTCTTGAATCACCCCTCCAATCGGCAAACAAGCACCATCTACATTCAAAGTCATCGAGAAATGCCAACCCGTTACCACTCTAGTTGATCGGTTACCACTGCCCTAACTCCTTGATCGAGAAATCAAAACAGCCCAAGCCTCCCTAGCCAACCGACCACAAGCTGCCACAATTGGCTCACTCAAAAATTCGACGATTAAGATTCATACACAAAATAACCCCAAACATAAGGCTCCAGTCAGATGCATCAAGTGCATAAGAATCTAGCCTAACCAGGTTGCTCTCAAAACTCAAGGAGAAAAATTCAGACCAACAATCGACCTTTATCAAAGCTAGCCAAACCGAGTTCTTCACCGGACACCAGCCGAGAACATGATCCGCACTCTCCTCCCTCGCACCACATATATATAGTGCAGCTCGCGTCACTTGCACTCTAGTTTCCTCTTTTTTATTCTCATTATATTTTGCGAAATACCATAATAGAACAAGCACCGATGAATTAAGGGGGGTTGTGCCAGTTATATCTCTTAAACTTTTTAAATTTTATTATAGTTTAGATATATTTTTATTAAGAATCTAATTCTGTATTTCTTAAAATTTTGTAATTCAACTCATTTTACATTTATAATATAACTTCCTAATAATTCGTATTTCTTACCTAAAATCTTAAATTCGTCCCTCAAAAAAAACTTGCCAAGTCTAGAATTCTCAAACACTAATCCCGCGAAGGCTTTAGTTCATTTCTTTGACCTAGAATTTTCAAAGGGCGAATTAAGGGCTGCCCCTACCCCTTAGCTATGCCAATTCCATTGCTCTAGTTTGAAGATGAATATTATATATAACGAGCCAATTCAACTGGCACAAATTTCCTTTTTTTCAAATCAAAATGCCATCTTTAAAATGTGATTGGACGAGATTCTTTTAATTTTTTTGTATAGATTTCAATATAGACTACCAAAATAAGAGTTATAAAATCATTTGGAGTATTTAATAAGTTCAACCTCACAGATTGGATCAAATTTTATTTCTAAAATTTGAAGGTATTTTATCAATTCTGGAGCACTCAGTGATTGGATCGAATCATTTAGTCGACTATTATGATAAATAAATCTGACTAAAGTGAGAATAGTGGAACACTTATTTGACTTGAATACTAAGTGTATTAATTAACTTGTGTAGGTATTTGATATGTGTATTCTGGTTCATAAACTTTTAATATTATGTATTGTTTTTTGATCAATATTATGTATTGTTAAACTCAATAAATGGCTCTAATAAAAAAATGATGTTCTGTTAAACTAATGACTAATTAGTTAGTTGTTATTAGAATCAGTTGAGCCATTGTAGAGTCTGTCGTAGTTTGGATTTTAAATACTCTAGTCATTGTATTGGGTTGCGGCAATCTTTAATTCATTGTTTTAATAAAAAAAATCAGATTTTCTTTTTCTATTATAATTTCTCTTTAACAGTTAAGGGCAACACACTCTATCTCTTCGCATCACCATCCGGCCACCATGTGTCTTTTCTCACATGGTATCATTCGTCGTCGATCTTGACATCGTCTTTATTCCGCTATTGTCATATGGTCCAAGTTTAAATCGTTTTGTCTGCAAGGTGTGTGTATTGTCAAGTGATTAAGAATATGTATGAACATATACTATCTTATAATCACCTTAAGACTATTCAAAATAATATTGTGTGTTGTGGTATGTTCTGTGAATATTATTAATGTATTTTTTAAACCGGTGATTAAAATCAAATAGACTAAAATGAAAGGGACCACCAATCTAGTTTAGCCTTCTTTTAATTACAGTTTACAAGGTCTGTACTTTTTTGTGTGTGTTGGTTAATACAAGCCGTCAATTGCGACACATAACATATATTGTAAATAGTTTCAAAGTCATCCTTTTCGAAGTTGGAGCAGACGTCAAGTTGGGTGAGCTGGGACTCGTAAGTCCTAATGACCGATTGATTTTCCCGAAAGCGCAGGAAACCCAGGCAAAACGCGAGACAAAAGAAAGAAGATAAATTGATGTATTATATTACAAATAAGTATTTAAAATATATTAATTTTTTTAAGTGTTTAAAATATTCTTTTGTCAAAATAGGTATTCAAAGTATACTATTTTTTTTGTCAAAACAAATACTTCGGGAACTTATTTTAACAAAAAAAAATAAGTATCCAAACTATAGTTTAAATACTTATTTGTGATATTTAGTCTTTACATCTAAAATCACTTTTAAAAAAAATATTTCAGAACGAAGCCTAAAATACGCACCCCAAATGTCTTGTTCAAAAAATGTGAAAGGAAAAATATATGTAGGAAAATCAAATTCCATACAATGTTTCCCCAGCGGTCTGAACAGTGGACTAATTGAGACTTCCATGCCGAATTGTCTTCTTGTTTTGAATAAACTCCATCATAATTGTTCTAGACTAATAAAATAAATGCAGGCTTGGCTAACACACACATGATTTGTAAGTAACAGGATGGTGTCTTGGACATCAAGTCAATTCTATTGAATATTTATGAATTTGACGTAAATTATAAAATTCATCACTCAATTTTCTTCTCACTTTTATTTTAATTATTAAAATTTTAATTTAATTAATAAATTTTTAATTTATTCCTATTTTAGTTACTTCACTATTAAATAGTTAACAATATTATGACTTGACATTTATCTTTTTTAAAAATATGAAATGACCCCAAATCTTTCTCTTTTTTGACAAAAAAACTCTAATCTCAAATTACCTTTGTTTTCTCTACGATGAAGAATCTTCTTTTAAATCTCAATGGTGGGGAGGCGGAGAAGATCAAAACAAGATGTATATTTGGTTCCGCGTTGATTGGTACATATTTATAGATCAGGGTGATTTAGGGTTTTGCGAGTCTTATATTTTTAGTTCAGTTTCGTAAGCTTTAAAGTGATTTTTGGGGAAATCTAAAGTAATAGACAGGTAGAAGATGATGGTTGATGAGGTGAGTTCGTCGGCGTCTCAAGCGGTCGAAAAAGACATCGAAGAATGGTGGTTCCAACAGCAGTTTAAAATATGGATAGAAGTGTAAAACTTCCATCTTTGGGGGAAGAATATAAAATAAGAAAGTAAGAAAGATAAAAATGACGTGAGTGACACGTTGATGCCATGTCAGTAAAAGAGCCCACATCAACACACGTGGTTGTTATGTCACTTTTCTATTTCTGATTTAACTCTCGAATGACCAAAATAATAGTGAATTGAAAATTTAGTGATTAAATTGAAAGTTTTTAGAAATAATTGAAAGTTTAATGATTAAATTCAATTTTTTTAAATATTAGTGACCAAAATAAGAGAGAACAAAGTTGAATGGTGAAATTTATAATTTACCCATGATTTTATCACCGCGTGGGAAATTTCTCTCCGCGTATGAATATTAAAATAAGGCCGTCACACAGCGGTGGCCGGAGGGTGGGTGAAATTAATTCAGTAAACAAATGAAATATTTTAACAACACCTTTCCCTTATTGGCTTATTGGCTCACCTCACAGTCACATATGGGTTTCAATTAAGGATATTTACAAATATCCCTTCTGAAATATCTCATCCTTGACCTACTGATTCATTGATAAATAAGAACATCCCTGGATATTAAAAAAAGTTCACGAAATATTCAGTTTTTAGAAGGAAAACTCAATTTTTAATGTTATTTTTTTTATTTTCAATCAAATTATTATTTATATTATTTTCATTATTTAGAAAAATACCCAAAAAATATCACAATAAAAAAATGTTATTCTTCTTAAAAGATTTGAGTTCATATTGCTTTGTTTAGGCTTGTAAATGAGACGAGACATACCACGAGCTATTCAGTCCAATTCAATTAAAGTTCGATTCGATTAGACTCAACTCGAGCTCAAACTCGGCTCGAGTTCTTAACGAACCGAGCTACTTGATACCTGACTCGAAAAGCTCGCGGGCTACTCTAAAATATAACATATTATTTTTTTTAAAAAAAATTTAAAATCTAAATTCCTAAACCTAAACGCCTAAAACATAAACACTAAGCATAAGTCCTAAACCCTGAAATCTAAATCCTAAATTCTAAACCAACAACCTAAACCTCTAAACCCTAAACTAACACCCTAAACCCTAAAATTAACAAACTTGAGTTTACACAACTTATGTATCAAAGTTTTTTTTTTCTTCTAGTAGGGCTTTAAATGAGAAGCGACAGATCGCGAGCTACTTGAGCTTGACACAGTCAAAGATCGGTCAACTTTTGACTCGATTGAGCTCGAATCAAGCGCGAACTCGAGTCGAGTTCTTAACGAGCCGAATCGAGCTCAAATTTCTCAGACTCGTTAAAAATTACTCAAACTCAAGTTTGACTCAAAATCTTAACGAGCTGAGTCGAGCTCAGCACTACTCAAATTCGACTCGGCTCGTTTACACCCCTAGTTTTATCTACAATATAATCATGAATTTATGACTTAAAAAATAAAACAAATAACATCATATTAAAAATACTAAAAAAAACATAATTCGTCCATCCAACTAAAATTGTTTAATTTGATATTTTTTAATTTTAACTCTTTATTACTTTAAATTTATTGGTGATAAAAAAGTGAAAGATATATTTTAAAAAATATTTAATAAAATAATTTAAAATTATATTTTATAAATTTTAATTAATTAAAATATTTAAAATAATTTTATCTAAAGTTTAGATAATTTGAATTTTTTAAAAATTAACATTGGACAATTTAGCGAGATAAAGAAGTATTATATTTTAGCTAATGCAAACTATAGTGGAACCCTTGTTTCGCCTGAAATTTTTCTTTCTTTCTTCGTTAAGAAGTTAATTTGACTATTACTATTTGTACTTTTTCTTCTCTAAATAACAAAAAGTAATTGTAAATTATTTTCACAAATGTTTTACATTTTCTTATAAATAATCATTTATTTTTTAAAAAATAATTATGTGATAATTCTAAGTCATTGATTCATTTTAAGTTTATTTCCATATTAATTAATTTTTAATTCTCCCTAAACTTTTATATCGTGGTTCATGTATTTTTTTTATTATATATATATATATATATTTATGAAATGAAGAAAGAACCATAGCATCAAATGAAGCTGAACGAATCATCTTGACCATAGCATCTGCTAACTTATTTCCTTCATGAAAGATGTGGATGATGTGAACCACTTAATTTTGCCCATGTAATCAGAAAATTACCCCTCAAATTTACTTCTCTTGATTTTTCCTCAAATTTTTTCAAAATATCTGATCAAACACACTCTTAGACTTCACTCAAAAAATTTTAAAGTACCCAATCAAATGTCATGTATTACCAAAAGATATAATATAATGCAATCTATCAAATGCTCGTAAGGAATACGATAAGTCTCAATTAGATTTTGTTTAAAAACACCATTGTTAAAAATTTGATCGGAATGACGTTTTTAAAATTTCTTGAAGTACCCAACTTATGCTCCCATGTAATAATGGTGAAGCTTTTGAGTACGGTAGATGTTGTGTTTTTATAACGTCAGCTGATGACGATACAAGTGATAGAAGGTCGATTATTGTAATTAGTTTGAGAATTTAGGGTTTTTATAGGAAAAATATGACTCTAATGTGTTACATCATCATTTTTTTTAATGTTAGTTGACATCAATAATCGAAATAATAGCGAATTAAAAGTTTGGTGACCAAAATGTAAGCGTCCCAAACGTTTGGTTACCATTTATATATTTTACCCTTTAAATTATAGAAACTGTGTCTGAAACTTCTGCGTTATTGGTGAAAGCATTTACGGAGTTTCTTTTTGACGAAGACTTTCTTTTACTCGGTTGAACTTTTCTCTTTTCCTCGTGGTTTCTCTGCTTTCTATATATATTTGAATCAAGCAGAGGAAATAGTTTTAGGAACGAAAGAGATTTTTCAACGTATTGAAAAACAAGAGAAAGAAATGGAGAATTTTTTGAATGAGAGCTTCGATTTGAAGCCGAAGCACTCGTCGGAGGAAGCGTTGGAAAGATGGCGGAAAGTTTGTGGTTTTGTCAAAAATCCAAAACGGCGTTTTCGATTCACTGCCAACCTCTCCAAACGCTACGAGGCCGCTGCTATGCGACGATCCAATTATGTGCGTTGAATTTCTAAATCCAGTTTCTGATTTAGATTAAACTGCTGAAAATATCTTGTTCTAATTTTTCTTTTCTTTAATAAAATGCAGTAAACTGATACTTTCTGTTTTACTATAAACTTATGAGATTTTGGTTTGATCTATATAAATTAGCTCAAATAAGTCGGAGATTTTGATTTTACTATAAACTTATGAGATTTTGTGTGTGTGTGTGTGTGTAGCGTTGAGATACAATTCTATTTTCTCAAAGTTAATTGTTTCTTCTTCCACAGTTGAAAATTGAAGGAAAAAAATTCTCCCCGAAATGTTAAGCTCCTTTGATTTAATATAAGAGTATTGTGATTTTCAAATTTGGCATTGTATAGCTTATTCTTTTTGATCTGTAACATTGCAGGAAAAATTGAGAATAGCTGTACTGGTTTCGAAAGCTGCCTTTCAATTTATCTCAGGTGAGATTTTTGCAGCAAAATCAAGTTTGTTGCATTTTATTTTGAATGGAAGCTGCCGTTCAACTTAACTGAATATTCTTTTTTCAGGTGTAAAACCAAGTGAAGGTGAATATGTTGTCCCTGAAGAAGTCAAAGCTGCTGGTTTTCAACTTTGTGCTGATGAGTTAGGATCCATTGTAGAAGGCCATGATGTGAAGAAGCTAAAGATTCACGGTGGAATGGGTGGTATTGCGGAAAAGCTCGCTACATCAACCACAAATGGGCTAACTTCTGATACCAGTCTGTTGACTAAAAGACAACAGGTCTACGGAATCAATAAGTTTGCTGAGGCTGAAGCTAAGGGGTTCTTGGTATTTGTATGGGAAGCTCTTCAGGACATGACCCTTATGATCCTTGGGGTGTGTGCTTTTGTGTCGTTGATAGTCGGGATAGCAATGGAAGGATGGCCAAAGGGAGCTCATGATGGACTTGGGATTGTTGCTAGTATCTTATTGGTTGTGTTTGTCACAGCGACAAGTGATTATCGCCAATCTTTACAGTTCAAGGATTTGGACAAGGAGAAAAAGAAAATCACAATTCAGGTAACAAGAAATGCATGTAGGCAGAAAATGTCTATATACGATTTGCTTCCTGGTGATATTGTACACCTCAATATTGGTGACCAAGTCCCTGCTGACGGCCTTTTTGTCTCGGGATTCTCTGTGCTAATTGATGAATCGAGTTTAACAGGGGAGAGCGAGCCGGTAACGGTGAGTGCTGATAACCCTTTTATGCTTTCTGGTACTAAGCTTCAAGACGGATCATGTAAGATGATGGTTACTTCTGTTGGGATGAGAACACAATGGGGTAAATTGATGGAAACCCTTAGTGAAGGGGGAGATGATGAGACCCCACTGCAGGTGAAATTGAATGGTGTAGCGACCATTATTGGGAAGGTAGGCCTGTTTTTTGCTGTAGTAACTTTTGCTGTATTGGTGCAAGGACTGTTCATGAATAAACTGCAAGAAGGGACAATCTGGAGTTGGTCTGGCGATGAGGCATTGAAAATGCTGGAGTTCTTTGCAGTTGCAGTTACAATTGTTGTTGTTGCAGTTCCCGAGGGTCTACCATTGGCTGTGACCCTGAGCCTTGCTTTTGCCATGAAGAAGATGATGAATGATAAAGCACTAGTTCGTCACCTTGCAGCTTGTGAGACTATGGGGTCAGCAACAAGTATTTGTAGCGATAAAACTGGGACACTAACCACTAATCACATGACGGTTGTGAAATCATGCATTTGCATGGGTGTCAGGGAAGTAGGTAACAACAGTAAAGCTTCTCTCTGCTCTGAAATTCCAGAGTCAGCTGTGAAACTTTTGCTACAATCAATTTTTACCAACACTGGAGGTGAAATTGTTGTTAACCAAGATGGAAAACGTGAGATATTGGGAACACCCACAGAGGCTGCTTTGTTAGAATTTGGCTTGTCTTTGGGTGGAGATTCTCAAACAGAACGGCTGGCATCAAAACTTGTTAAGGTTGAGCCATTCAACTCTACAAAGAAACGTATGGGAGTGATCCTGGAGCTTCCTGAAGGAGGGCTACGAGCACACACTAAGGTGCTTCGGAGATAGTTTTGGCTGGATGTGACAAGGTGATTAATTCAAATGGGGAAGTTGTTCCCCTGGATGAAGAGTCTGTTAACCACCTCAATGCTACGATTAACCACTTTGCTAATGAGGCTCTTCGAACCCTGTGTCTTGCATATATGGAACTGGAAAATGGTTTCTCCCCTGACAATGCCATTCCACTTTCTGGATATACTTGTATAGGAATAGTGGGTATTAAAGATCCAGTTCGGCCTGGTGTCAAAGAATCTGTTGCTATTTGTCGTTCTGCTGGGATTACTGTACGAATGGTTACTGGAGACAACATAAACACTGCAAAGGCTATAGCTAGGGAATGTGGAATTCTTACAGATGATGGTATAGCTATTGAAGGCCCTGATTTCAGAGAGAAGAGTCAGGAGGAAATGCTTACTTTAATTCCAAAGATTCAGGTACTCCACTTTTTTATTCTTTGCTTCAAAACTTTGCCTAGTTAGGTACTTTTAACAAGGATAAATCATGTAATTCACACCTAGATTCCTTTCTTTTGCAGGTGATGGCTCGGTCCTCTCCCATGGACAAGCATACTCTGGTAAGGCAATTGCGAAGTACATTTGATGAAGTTGTTGCTGTGACTGGTGATGGAACAAATGATGCTCCAGCTCTGCATGAAGCAGATATTGGACTAGCAATGGGGATTGCTGGAACTGAGGTAATCAAATGATTTTAATAGGAATATGCTCCATTAATTACTGACTGATTCAATACCATGAGAATGAGTAAGATAGTGATGCATGTTCTCAATGGTGTGCTACTCGTAGTATGATATAAAATAAGGGACAGTAGACTTTAGTAGTTTTGAGAAGGGCTTGAGAAAAGTCCCCATAAGTATATGCTATATTTGCTGCTTGATTGTAAAAGACTACAACCACCTTTCATGCACCTGATGCTGGAGCGTTGTAATAAATAATAATGACTGTCCTTGTTACATGCTAGTAAAATATTTTAGTACTTAAATATATAAAGAAATGCCTGATATTGATAGTATCAAGATTCAACTAATCTCAATTCTCAATTCCAGGTGGCCAAAGAGAGTGCTGATGTCATAATTCTGGATGACAATTTCTCAACAATTGTTACAGTAGCCAAATGGGGTCGTTCGGTATACATAAATATTCAAAAATTTGTACAGTTTCAACTGACAGTCAACATCGTCGCACTGATTGTTAACTTCTCCTCGGCATGTTTGACTGGTAAGAAGGGGATACGTTCTGTCTGTGTCTATTTTAAACTTATGATCTAGCATTGGTTGCAAATAAATATAATGTTGTCATATTTGCTTATGCTTTTTGCACCAAATCATTTTGCAGGGAGCGCTCCTCTCACAGCTGTTCAGCTGTTGTGGGTCAATATGATTATGGATACTCTGGGAGCACTTGCACTCGCAACTGAGCCTCCAACTGATGAACTAATGAAGCGTTCACCGGTTGGGAAGAAAGGAAATTTTATCAGTAATGTGATGTGGAGGAATATCTTAGGGCAGTCATTCTATCAGTTTATGGTTATATGGTACCTTCAGGTGAAAGGAAAAGCAATGTTTAGTCTCGACGGCCCTGATTCTGACCTGACATTGAACACGCTTATTTTCAATTCATTTGTCTTCTGTCAGGTAACCTTCTATTATGAGCTCCTTGATACTCTTCATGCATTTCTATATACACACTTGCTGGAATGCATATTTTGTTATTCATAGGGAATTTACCTTACAAAGTATGCTCCATAATTTCCACAGGTTTTCAACGAGATCAGCTCACGTAACATGGAGGAAATAAATGTTTTCAAGGGTATATTAGATAACTATGTTTTCGTGGCTGTCCTTGGTTGCACCGCTATCTTCCAAGTCATCATCATCGAATTCTTGGGCACATTTGCCAGTACAATTCCTCTCACTTACTCACAGTGGTTCGTAAGCGTGTTCATAGGATTCTTAGGCATGCCGATCGCTGCTTCTCTGAAGACAATACCGGTATGAACAACGATCGACACAGATGCTATTCCCCGAATGAACAGCCATAAAGCCTTGTTGTTCATACTTCCAGTGTAGATTCATTGGTGACACGAAAGTTTTCCCTGCTTTATTGACGATTGATTGCAATCAGAAGGTAAATAGAGATTTCAGGACCAAGGATCACCATGATTAGCATTTTTGTGTGCTTATTGAAACATTTTGTGGATTGATTTTTTTTTGTTTATAGGGGAAGCTCTAGGTTTGCTCAATTCTCCTGTTCTTAATTTCGTATTCTAATTGAAACATTCTCTTTAAGCGTTTTTGTCCTCGACTTATGGGATATGATCTTTAATTTAACACGTGCCGTATTGGACACTAACTCAAATTTGGCAGTTTTTTTGGACCAAATCCTTAAACATGTACAGTATGATTCAAACTTTTTTTTTTGTGTGGATAGTTGTTGGCGAGGAGAGAGACATTAGAAACAGAAAACATATGGAGTTGTAATGTAATGGACTTATGATTGAAGGGCAGTGGGCATGCATGCAGAAGGCAACATTATCAGTATTCTGAGGGATACGAGCTGTATTCAGACTTCAGAGGGTACATACTACATAGTGATGGGTGGAGACTAGAATACGATTGGTGTACGGTGCCAGACTGGATGATGATAATCCTAAGTGCCCCACGAAAGCATGTGGAGCCCCTGACACTCAAATTGGCAAATGCCGTGAAACTGATGCTGATGCTCCCCCATTCAATCCCCCCCAAAGAGGGCAAAACAATGGTCTAAACTTCCACCATCATAACCAGTTTCCTACAAACTTAAATCTAAGGGAACAAACATCAGGCTTTCACATGTGTAGGCTTTAAGAAGACAGAGACAGATACAAGGGGTTCAGTAGATAGCAACTTTGAGGAAATATGGCCCTTTAATCTCATTAACAATGTCAATGTGTTTCTAACCATTCCTTCTACTCTATACACAATTTTCCTTGCAACTTCAAGAAAATAATGCTTTTCTTTTTAGCCCCGGGTAATATAATCTTTTATGTCAATTTAACATTTGTAGTCTTTCAAAATCAATAATGTTGCATCTCCCTTTTAATAGTAATAATTTAATCATCGAACTCTTGAATTGTATCAATTCCGCCATTTGACTGAGATATTAGATTTTGTGCATGTGATCGCTATTTGCTTCCATATCGGTCATTATCGTCAACTGTTTTCCCTTATCGATAATAACATGTCAATTCTTGATGATGAATAGTACGAATGATGGGTTTTAAAATTATTTATTTATTTATTTTAAAATTATATTTTAAAAAACGTCAATTATATTGTCATGTCATCAAAATTAGTCCGTCATTATCTTATTGGAGGATATTAATTTATTGAAAAACTAACATATAGATATGCTAACTCAAATGTTGTTAATTATTTAACAAAATAGTGTCTGGCATGACAAAGAGCGACTAATGATAAAAGTTTATTTAGTCGACGACAATTAAAAGAGAAATTGATGCAATTCAGTTGTTTGAGAGCTAAATTGGTAAACTTAAATAGGAGAGACAACATTGTTAATTTTAAAAGACTACAAGAACTAGACTAATGCAATTAAAAAGGAGAATGAGATGATAGCTCCCTTAAGCAAAGAAAGAGACGACATTACTTATTTAATTTTACTACATAGACAGAATTATCCATTAACCTTTTTTTTGACAATTTAGCAGCTTAGTTGCTTCGTTGTTAATTTTACTACATAGACAGAATTATCCATTAAACATTCGAGTCCCACATTTGTAATTCCGTTCCTCTTTCCGAACCATAACATTTCTTTTCAACAACTACAAATCAAAGATTAACAACTAAAAATACAATCAAAATTAAAAGAAATAAACAATCAATCTTCCCATTACGTCCCAACTTCTCTACCCTAGGCCAAACCCTGCCCTTTTTATTTATGTATTTACTTCTTGTGTGTTAATTGGAATATTAAACATCCCCAATCATAAACACCAAATCTTAATGAAAAAAAGAAAAAAACTAAGTGCAACAACCAAAATTTACTCCTTTTGTTTCATCAAAACAATCAAATCAATAAACCCAAATATGATGAGTAAAAACATGAAACTCCAATCCATTATGGCCGACATATTTTCTTTGCCAGGCTATTTTGATCAGACTCATTGAATATAAGTTTCCTCTTGGTGCCACCTCCATGACTGACATCTGAAACACCCTCATCTACTACATTATGTACCGACGAATAATTCGAGGATATTACAGACTTTGGTGTCTTAGATTTCCCCATCTCCATCATACCATAGCAAATATACATCTCTTCCTGTTTCATCCACCACAACATTCATATCACTACAATTACACATCAAGCATTGTTCACAAAACACAAGGAAAACGAAACCTCACACTTTGTAAACATCCCCACAATGAAATGGAATCGACCTTGGCCTCCATTGCTTCTCTTGTTAATCCACTGTTTGAAGCAGCTAACACTGCAGCTGCAGCAATGATCGACGGTCGATAATCCACCAAATTGATTGCTGCATTGAAAACACAAGAGTTTGAGTTGTTGATTTCATTGAAGATTGAAGCTTTGTTTTGATTACCTTTGATGATTGATATTATTAGTTCAATGGCTTTGGAGATTAGTCCTTTGGGATTGGATTCGGCATGGAACTTTGTGATGAAAAATTGCAGATAAGAGAATGGTGTGACGGAATTCATCTTCCATTCCAATGTGCTGAGTACCAATAACTCCATTCTTTGAATCACTTTGTTCTCGAATTCGTAATCTTTTGTCTGAAACTCTGATAAAACCGGGACTTTACATTCTTCCATTTTTGCTGCCAATGATAAACATGCTATCGACAACAATCGAACGGCCCACACCTTCCCTTCCTACACATGAATAACATCGAAAACGCTTGTTTCAAACAAAAACAACAAACCCCATTGATCACTGTTTAAAAAATTAAGGAAAAAAAACACACGCACATCAATAGATCTTATTGAAATGAACCGATCAAAGTATGTTACAGACAAATAAGCTGTGTGAACTTGGAATCCGAAGGTTTCTCTCGTCTGAAACAAAAGACAGAAGATTTATTCACAAAGAAAAGAAAAGCAAGGAATTAAATATAAGTGGGGGAGAGAAACATACGTTGAAAATCCATTCAATGGCATCCAAGCGAGCAGATTGCAGCCAGGGTTTACTGGTGGATGGATTAGTTTTGAATCCCGCGTCGGTTTCTCTTAGAACCAAGTTGTGGATGTACTCATTGTCTGAAACAAAACATGATTTGTAATGGTTGGAATAAACACTTTGGTTGCATTCTCTTGCAGTTTCAGAAAAACAAGCTTCTTCAGTTTCTTGGCACAAGAGGGTAGAGCTAGAAAACGAAGTGTGAAACTCTCTGTTCATCGATCAGAAATGGGAAGAAGAAGAAGAAGAAAAACGATTTTTTTTTCAAAGAAAACAAGAAAAACAAAACATGGGTTCGGTGGTTTATTTGAGAGTATATATTTATTATTTAGATGTAGAAGGTAAGAGTTGGGAGTTGAATCCAGGAAAGAGTTGGAAGAGATGGGAATGTGTTAAGAAACAGATTGAGGAGAGGGGCTGATGAATTGAGACTTGCGCTTCTGATGCCGATACAGGATGGCGGTATTTAGGAAACTAGAATCAACCAATTTTACCTTAAATGTACACTATACATAAAAATATAAAATTTTTAAACATCTTTATTTAAAATGTCTAGACAACTTTATCATTTTCAAACAAATATTAAAAATACTATTATAAAAATAAAAGAATATATTATTTAAAAATATTTTCACCCAACAATTTTTTTATTAAAGATATTTAAAAATACCATGAATAATAAATTTTATTATAAAATATTTTAATTAAATAAAAGAATATTAAAACATATTTTCATCAGATACAATGATAATATTTAAAGGCATTATTTTAGTCGTAATTAACATTAAGTTTTGAAATCGAATTCAATTGCATAAAAAAAGTTAAAAATGTTTTCACCAAACAAAAAACTTGTCTTTTTAACTAAAGATGAAACAAGAAAAAATATTATATACACATTATTATACAAATTTCTTTTTTCGCGTACAATGTTAATTAATATTATTAATTAAATGCTAAATAACATTTTTAATAGTTATACTAAGATTTTGTACTATATAAATTTTAATATCATAGATGATAATTTTTTCTAAAATTTTATTTTCATGTTTTATTTTCTCTCATCTTTACCAAAGAAACGAATATTACCAACAATTGTGGTTTTTGTCAAGATTTCAAGAATTTTATTTTCACCATTTTTAAGCATTTGTTAATTTATGTCACTTTAGGTAAAATTGCTCTTAAAATAATAAGGCTTTTTTCTTTGAAACTTTTGTAACATATTTTTTTAACTATATAGTTAATTATTTGGATGTAAATTTATTAAATATTTTTAATTTAATATTTAAATGGTGTTATACAAAAATAGTGTCAGAATTTGGAGTTAGAACAAAACGTAAATTTTAAAAGGTGTAAACAAATTTATAATTAATTTATTTTTTAAAAATAAATATAAAACAAATGCAAAAAGAATATTGGGGCATGGGGACTAAGAGCCCCCACGTTTAATATGGATTCGTCTATGATATTACACATATTTTTTATTAATATATTTAATAACAAAACATTTAAAGTCTTTGATTTTATTATTTTTTTAATGAATTTACATTTTTTTTTGAATAGTTTAAAGGTGATTACAAGATAATATATGTTCATACATATTATTAACCCTTTAACAATGCACACACACATTGAAGATAAAGCGATTTAAATTCGAGTCTCCTAAGATGAACATCATCATCTTTTCTACTTGGACCACTTGTTAGATTCGAATATTTATTTACATTGGTGTAAAGTAGTTCCTTTTCACTCAAACCTCATGTTGAACATGTAATTAGAAAAAAAATGTAAGTTAGTTATTTGCATTGGTGTAGGTTACTTCTATCTTCTTAGAAAACTATATATTTCGAATGATTAAAATAATAAAATCTATAATTATATTTAAAGCATAATTTTTTTATTTTAAGAATGGAAAATAAAAATTTATCACATGTCCCATAATATAAATGAGATTAGATGATATAATTAATTTTATGTCACAGTCAAATTAAAATTCAAATCTAACTTTGGGTTATTAAAAGTTGAAAAAATAAATAAATCTTATACAATAAAAACTAAATTTTTATGCACCCGAGACCATAATATTGTTTTTTTTCTCATTTTATGAATCTTATAAAATGAATTTCTATGTAAATATTTTCTCAAAATTTAAATAATGTCATGAAAATCTTATTTTCGGAGATAGTTTTACATTTCATGAATCAAGCACACTCAAATTAATAGTTAAAAATTAGTGAAATGTTCATTTCAATCATGTATTGCTAATTATTTTCTTGGTTTTATAATTAAAAGTAAACAAGATGGGCGTTATTATATGAAAAACTTTTTTTAAATAGTTATTTACGAAAATGACCTCACCCAATGTTATTTAGAAAAATGACTCCCAAATCGTTTAGGTAAGGCGACCTCGCGTTCTGAGAAACGCGAACCATGACCTCGCGTTCTACACGTAGCGAGGTCCGTCCGACGTGGGTCGCCTTTTCATATATCGTAATTTAAAAGAAAATGACTCCCAAATCGTTTAATGTATTACGGTAATTACTATAGGGACCTTGCGCTTTGCACATAGCGAGGTCCCATGAACCTGATATTGTTAGTATTTAAAAGAAAATATAGTATTTAATAAGTTTTATTTATGTAATTTTTTTTTATTTATGTAAAACAACTATATTAGAACTGTTATATCGTGGACATAAGATGATTATGTAATTTTTATTTATTTATGTAAAACAACTTTATTATAATTTAATCTAAAAAAATTATGTTATATCGTGGTAGATCTTGTTAGTTGAAATGTATCGTCACCTAACAACGTAAATATCATTATAATTACTTAAAAAACACAATTACTTAACAACGATATCTTCACTTAACAACATAATTACATTTAGTTGAAATGTATAGAAGATGAGTTAATTTTCGTGACGCCATAGTCTGCGAACAAATCTGATGTTAAGTTCAGCTCCTCAATTTTTTGCTCTTTATCCAGTCGTCTATGGTAGTTACATATCAGAACTGCCTCTTTGTCATATGTAGACAGAGTTGCTTCTTTGTTTTTGGGTGAAGAAGCAACATCATCAAATTGGACAATCAACTCGATGTTTGTACCCCCAACACGAGTGTAGCTTCTAAACATCTTTCGAAGGTTTCTAGCGTTTGAAAAGGGGAGCATGTAATGCACCTCAGGACCGGGCTCATCAATGGGTATTTTCGCCAACAAACAAGACATTTTTCGTGTTGTAGATTCGCTAAGATGCGTTGAAATCAAATCATATAGCTCATCTTTGTTGATCTTGCTGCTGAAGGATGTGTAGAAATAAATTCTGGAATGGAACACCGTTGTAGAAAATCTTGCCATATTCTGGACACTTTTAGCTATAAAGGAATGCCTACAAATCAAATCATTTCACTATAGCTAACACGAATCGAAGCTTTTATAGGCATTTTAAAAATTGGAACTCGTTTTTTTGTAGATAGAGAGGTTCCTGACATGTTAGGAATCTCTTTAGACCTCGCGTTTTGCAGGATGCGAGGTTGCCAGTTTTTGTGGGGAGTTTTATTCTTGGCGCCTTTATATTAGACAAGGTGAGGAGAAGTGTAACACCCCTTACATGGTCTAGGAGAAAACTGATCTAAAAAAGGTTACCAACTAAAACATAACAAACATATGATGACTTACCACTTCTTAGACTAAGCATACAACCAAAAATCAAAGGAATTAAAAACTTTTTAGACTTGTGTTAGGTCTAACCCCAACTTTAAATTTCCAATCATGTACAGACATGTATATACATACCATAGACAACACACATCAGTCACTAGTTCTTAGCATGCTTTATTCTTCTATGTTCTTCAAATCACAAAGTTTATTACAATATTTCTACTAACACATAAGATTCTTTTTCATTCATACATAATATTACTCTTATCTCGATTATAAACTTACATACCTCTAATCGTTTTAAGACATATCGATCTATGACTAAGATCATTCAAGATAATAAAAACCATTGATTAATGAACTTTAAGCTTAACTAAGCACTACATATCACTATCAAACATATATTCATAGCAACAAGCATTCAAGATTTATACCTAACCTAGCTTAACCTGCAAGCAATCATTTAGACATCATATTTAACTTAGCTTAAGCTATTATAAAACTTAGTAGATTATTTACAAAAGGTGTTAGTCGCATTCGATTATTAAAACCAAATTATTTCGAAGCTTTAACCAAACCTATCCAAACACATGTGACCTTCTTATATCAATACCAAATACAAAATTCATTGACATCCTACAAAATGTGTACTTCAACCACCAAACTAAACATATGAACTACACTACCTTGTCAGAGTTTAACACATGATATGATATATATGTATACACCGATCTATACGTACGTAAGACAATAAGGTAGCTAACAACTTAAGGCGCATACATATATCTGGCGGGATAATGGCACCAATGCCCCTTGTACTTTCACAGAAACTTCAATGTGGTGCCTAAACTTTGGGCGTGTTCAATGTGCCCCCTGCACTTTAGTTCTGTCATATAAAATACCCCTCGGCTATAACAACGTTATATGGTGACGTGGCTCGACACGTGGACTAATGAAAATACGCCACAAGGCATTTTGGGTCAAAAAATAACCAAAGTCAACAGAGGGGCATCTAAGAAAATTAACCCTTTTTATATGAGAAAAAAAGACTAAATAAAATCTGAAAACTTTTGTGCTCCTCGTCAAAGCGCTTCGAGAACTCTTAATCTGTGTTTGGGTCTTCTTCTTCTTCATGCTCTTTTTCGAAAACTTTATATATTATTTAGGGAAATGGCTGAAAAGAGATGCGGGCATGGGACATCGAGCAGAAAAATGAGTTTTTCAAGCTCTCATGAAAGTGCCAAAAGTATATCTGGAGAAATTGAGTGCTATTGTCGTGTTAAAGCTCCTGTGTGTGTTTCAAAAACTCAAAAAAAAACCCAGACGACTGTTCTATGGATGTGGAAAGTATGAAGAGGTAAGAACGCAAATAATTTATTGGATGAATACTTTATAATTTTTCCCAAGTTATTTTTTATTGGGTTATGACTATGATTTTATTTTATTTTGTAGGGAAAATGTAACTTTTTTGAATGGATTGATCCATCCGAATTCTCTGGCATTCGATTTGAAAATGGGTATGAAGAAGTGGAAATGGAGAAACAAAATTTATTGTATGAAATCAAGGGATTAAGAAGTGAAATCACTTGCTTGAAGGAGAATGAATCTATTGAAGAGATGAACAACCTTATGAAGGAGATCAAAAAGTTAAAAGCAAAGAAAAAATTGTATAAGGAAGTAGTGTGCCAAAAAACAAGTTCATTACATTGTACCAGTATGGCTTAGGTTTAGTTTTCATAGTGTTAGTTCTTGTAGTATTTTATGCCTTATGTATTCTGTGAAAGTTTTAACAGCTTTGAATCATATGCTATGCTTTATGGTGTGAAGTTTTAGCAGCTTTGAATCATATGTTATGATTTATGTTATCCCTTTCCTTTTTATTATAAATGGTGTGAAATTTTAACAATTAGTAGTATAGATCAACTCAAATTGTTCATATCATTCCATAAATATTTGAATAATAAGAATTCACATTTAATATTCAACAGATAACTTACACACTGATATAAGCTGGAAACATAATAGTAAAACACATGCATAAGCATGTTACAACAAAAAGACAGTTACAAAAAATATCCTCCAGCATATCTTGAGAAAGACAATGTATCGAAATAACATCCTCTAAAAGATCATCTTTCAGCATATGTTCATAATGATATAATTTCAGTGTATCAAAATAACATCCTTCATCATAACTTGAGAAAGACATTATTCACAAAAAAACACATAATCATGGCTGATTTTCACTTTTTCTAGGAAGTGGTCATAACTTGTTTCCCCTTCCTTTGTTTCTTTGCTCCAGTGGTACTTTCTTGAGTGTTGAGGACATCATCACACTTCATTGAAGATCTCTTACTTCTTAGTTCCAATAGATATACTCGTAATTCCTACTAGCAATTTAAAAAGATACCACATCAACGCAATTCTTCTTATGTTCATAACTCTCATAACTCATTACATATTCAATATGAACATCAAGTTACCCGAGTATAAAGAGGTGGTGTGGTTAATGTGGGTGTTGGGGCACTTGTTGCTTGATTCATTGCTGATCTTGTTGATGTGCTTGTTTGAGCAATTGTTCCTGTTGCTTGCTTCCTTGGCCCTCGTTTGCTTGTTGCTCGTGTTGCTATTGATGCCGACAGTGCTTGGTCAGAACCTTTTGTAGGTTGTGATTGTGCTGCTTCTTGACTCCTTGTTCTAGGATTGGTCGTTTTAGGGTAAGCCAAAATATGTTGGCTCTTCATTCCAGACTGTAATATATGAAGTAGTTAAGCTCATAATGTTATAAATAAGTGTTAGAGTTTAATCAATGAGAAAAAAATCACTTACATTTAAAATTTCTAGTCCATTCTTAACATTTACATGTATACCCATACCCTCTATGATTTTTCTCCCCCTACTTCTTGGTGTAGTAAATTGATTTGAAACCTTTTCTTTTCCTTTCCTTATTGGTTGTGATTGTAACACCCTGGTTTTGGGCCTAGATGTTTTAGACATCGGGTCAGACCGATCGGAAACGGTTCGAATCATATTAGGCGGTTTAAAGAAATCAAGGATCGAAAAAGGATAAAAATATGAAAAAAATTGCTAAAATTCTCTAAAATCATTTTAAGGTGTTGGTTAAATCAATTTTACAAAATAAGTTTTGGAAGTGGTACATTTTGGGTAGTGACCAAAATGTAAAGTTTTAGAACTGTGGAAAATTGCAAATTTCAAAGAGGAGTCAAAAATCTTAAAATCTTTAGGGAGCTTTGGTGCAATTACACCTTCCTTAAATTGACATGTGTTTCAAATGAGTTATTTTAATTGATTAAAATAGATTTTTAATTATTTTAATTAATTAAATGGTTGTTTGAGATTTCATTTTACGTAACAAATTTTCATTTCAGCAAAACCCACTTTCCAAACTCTTTCTCCAGAATTCTGTTCTCCCAAACACTCTCTCTTTGATTTCTAAATCATTTTCAAGAATTCTCTTCAAGTTTTCCAAGATTTGTGAAGCAAAAACTTGTCAATCTTTGAGGAAGGCAAGGATTGGAGGTAAATCCCATTCTCAACCTCTAATATAGGTTCTTTATTGAAATTCCCAAGATCTTTGACTCCTAATTGTTGTTTTTAGCTGAGTTTTGATTATATATTTGATTTAATGTCAAAATCTTGCAAAATAATGACTTAAATCTTGATTTTCAGAGTTTTGTTGATGAGCTCTGTTTTGGATTGATTTTAATTGAGTTTTGAGTTGATTATTATGTTGAGAAAATAGTTTTGATAAGATAGATCCCGAAATCCTTGAGGTCCTTGAGTTTCTTGATAGTTTTGGTGGAGTTTTTGTGGTGATTTGATGGTGTTATGCTTGCTGGAGGTATAAGGAAGGGTTTAGGTTGTTTTTAGATGTGTTTTGATGTTGATTAATGGTTTGAAGTGTTGTATGTTGGCTGAGCTTGGTTTAGGAAGCAACCGATTCAGTTTTCGTTTGTTTCGGATGGGTAATTTGGTGTAGTTTTGGTGAGCAACGAGTTTGTGTTTAGTTGTTGGTGTTGAAATGCATTTTAATGCATTTGGATCTCTGTTTTGATGATCTAAAAATAGGGGATCTTGATCCGAAAGCAAGCGAAGCATTTTTGGAGGCTTCGGACGAGTTATCTTCGCGTTGGAACATGAAGTTTCGCGTATCGATGAGTGGATGAGTTTTAAAGCTCTATTAAGCTTGGTTACGAGGTGTTGGGAGGTTAGTGTAAGCTTGAAACGCTTAGCTAATCTCGGAAGTAAGTATAGATACTTGTACTCTCGGATTTCGGTTTGATATGGACTCCATGATTTATCATGCTCATGTTTTGATAATGGTTGTTACTCACTGTTATGCATGGATTTAAGCATGTTTTGCTTGTGTTTATCCCATGAAATGGTTTGGTTTGAATACAAGATGGTTTGATCTTGTATGAAATTGTTTTGCTATTTAAAAAGCATGTTTAATTTGGGATATGTGAAGATTTTTGGTGATGCATTGAAAGTAGTGAGTTAACATGGTTTTATGGGTATATTGGCAAGTGATTGATCTATTTTTAATACTCGGATAAGTTGGTCGACCAATAGGATGTGAGTGCACTATAATCTATAAATCGTACGTGTGTCTAGCTACGTGTCGTAATAGGGGTGAGCCTATTGTGGGTGGTAGAGGTGAGTCTATCACTATGGGTTAAGGGTGAGCCTAATTCCATTTGTAGCCTATAAGATGGGGTGAGCCATCATTGAGTATAGGGGTGAGCATATACGAGTCCGTGTATCCGATGTTGTGTGTGAAAGTGATAGAGGTGAATCTATTATAACAGATAGGGGTGAGCCTATGCCGGAATGTTGTATGCCAATATATGTGTTTGTTGTTGTTGCCCATGTATCATGATTATTAGTGGATGCATAATGGATTATTATGCATGTGATGTGATGATGAGAGATTGCATAGGGTATATCTATGCATGTGAATTAAGCAAGTGAGGCTTAATGGAGTTTTTGCATTGTGAACAATGCATGAGGCTAATGATTCATGTGGAACATGGTTAAAGAATGTTTTTCTTTGGCTTAGAAGCATGTTTGAGATTGAGCATGATATGGTTTCAATTGATGTTTTAAAAACTGCATTGTTGATGTGTTTTGAGCTTTCCCTCACTAAGCAAGAGTGTTTACGCTCTTTTTTCCCAACAATGTAGATAACTAATCTTGTTGGCTGAGAAGTAGCAAGTGGGAGCACCTAAGTCGTCACTTAAATTCAAGTATGAACTATGGTGAATTTAAATAAGTAGATTTTGGCAATGAGGAAAGAACCTTGGTTTGGGAGTTTGGTTTTGGAACCTCCTAGTTGAGATGTGTTGGTTTGCCTATTTGGTTTTGTCCATGGTCTTCTTATGGTTTATAGTTTTTCTTATGGTGTTTTTGGTTATGTTATGACTTATGTTTAAAAGTATGCTTGAGTAGTTTATGCTTCACCTTGAATTGCCATGTTTGAAGCTTGTGTTAGGAATGTTGTTGATGCTTAATTGCTTGAGTGATTGATTATAACATGTAATGTTGTTTTAAGCATGATTAGATGTTTTGAAATGTGTCTAAATGGCTGTTGAAAGTGCATCTCTGATATGCGTATCGATACAAGGGGTTGAGTATCGATACGCTAAGGCCAATTTTAGGCATTTCAGCTTAGGTGTACCGATACGATTTGCCCGCGTATCGATACACCTAGGCAAAAGATTGAAGGCCGTATCGATACGGGCTTGGGCGTATCGATACCCTTTTGTCAACTTTGGCTACTGCCATTTTGTGCATCGATACAGGCTAAGGCGTACCAATACGTGTTCGTTAAATTCAGTTGAAAGAATCTTTTCAAATTCTGAAATGTTGCATTTTGGTCCCTAAATGTTGTATGTTCATTTGGATGAGCTTGGATGTCCCGTTTGAGATGAAATTTGACCTATTGGCATGTTACATGACTAATTACGGATTGGTAACTTTAAAATTTGGAAAGTCCCTGTAATTCTTCGAAATTACAGTTTAGTCCCTAAATGTGTAATTTAAGCAATTAAACCCCTAAATGAACTTCGATCACTGTGCCGTTTTCGCTTAATCGCTTTGCTGATCATATAGGATAATGATGTGCATTTAGTGAAGATAAAAAGAAAAAAGGTCGTTAATTGAGGTTGAATTTCACGAGTTGACTTTGATTTTCCCCGTGTAATCTTCTTAGTTCGGGTCGGGCGTCTAGACCGGGCTAAGGGGGTTATAGTGATGCTGTTGTTGATGGTGTTTGATGGTGTTCGCAAAGGAGGTTCTGCTGTGGGTGCTACAGGAGATTGTGGTGTAGGTGCTACATGAGGTTGTTGATGGTGTTGGCAGAGGAGGTTGTGGTCTCATTGGAGGAACCAATTTCTGTAAGATATTCACAACTGGAGTGACACCAACTTGACTATCAGATGCACAATTAAGTGGCACATCAAAGATGTTATCCTATATTGAAGCAACTAGAATAAGTTCAAAACATATAATAATTACTTACCTAAACATTAACAGTACATTGTATACAAAATATACCTCAACTTCAGGCTGAATAGATGCTTGGGGCATTGATTCAGTACCACTTCTCACATTATCTTGCTGAAACAAAAAAAAAACATTAAATAATGAGAATTCAAACTAGAAAAATTTTAAATACATAACATGTGGCTTAAATCATAATTTTTCTGTTGAACTTACATTCTGTTTTTTAGTTGGACATGTTCTTGAATTATGTCCCAACTTAAAACATAACTTGCATCTAATCCTCCTTCATTTTATGGACAAATTTGTCCCACTACATTCACCCTCCTCTCTTATTTTATTCTTCTTTGGCCTTCCTGATAGTTTCTTTGGCAGTGGAGGGTCAATATCACCCATGTTTGTAACATGCCAAAATTTGTCTCTAGCAAGTGGAGGTATCACAAAACTGTAACATTGCTCATAAACTTGTTTTTTTGTATAATATTGGTATATATGTTTTAACCAACTTTTTTCTAAACAAGATTACACAAATAGCATGCTGACATGGTATACCAACCAAGTCCCAATACCTACATGTGCATTTTCTTTTTTTTTTTATATCAACAACAAAGATATCCCTGCTACATAAAACTTCATATCCATCTGCACCATTCCATGACACATGACAGTAGGCACTAAGCTCCTTAAGTTCTTCAACTTTCTCACAAATTTTTGGACAAGTTGGATTTGTTCATTTCATGCATGCAGTTTTATTGTTGACATTCCTTTGCATCACATAATGTCTAATTAACTCAAACATAGAAATTATAGACATATGTCTAACTCCTATTAATCTAGCATTAAATGCTTTAGCTATATTATTGTCAACAGAATCACATAAGCTTCTAGTGTAGAAAAAGGCCTTACTCCAATGCGAAGGGTTTTTCTTCAAAATATCTAATAGTGCTTTACCTTTAACCTCACTTAATGCAACTGTCTTCTTTTTGAATTCAGCTTCAAATGTTGCCTTGCTACAACTCCATAACAACTTATGCAGCTCTAAAGTAGTGTGAAGCCTCTTCCAAATGGCAAACCAATGCCTAGCACAAAATCTGTGCTCAGCTTCTGAAAGAGCAGAAGCAACTGCTTCAGTTAACCCCTACAAAACAGTAACAAGTTATGCAATCAATTAAGCTCATTCACATAATTTTAAAAAATATGAGATAAAATAAAAATTTTACACTGACCTTTTGCATAGCACTCATAACTGTAAAACGTTCACCATTCATCATGTGAAGATCTTTTCTCAAGTTTTCCAAAAACCATTCCCAAGAATCTTGTCTCAGAATCCACCAATGCCCATGCAGTAGGGTACATTTGATTGTTAGCATCCCTTCCAACAGAAACTAATAACACTCATGCCAACATTCCCTTAAGAAAACATCTATCCAAACTCACAAAAGGCCTACAACACTCCCTGAACCCCTTATGCATAGCAATAAAACATACATAAAACCTCCTAAACTTTGGTCTATGATTTGGCATAAGCCGTTCATCCACTAAATCTATAGTCCCATCACTATCTGCCCTCCTTAAAGCATTAGCATAGTCAAATAACCTTTTAAACTCATACTTATAATTTCCAATGATTTCTTCCTTGGCCAAGTCCTTAGCTCTTCTACAAACCCCCATTGACACATCAAGCTTTAGTTCTTCTTTGGCCAATTTTACCATGTCAGTTGATTTCAAATTTGGTATAATCCTAAGTTTAGGTAAAAAGTGTTCTGCCAAAATCTTATAATTAGCCCTAGAGTTCTTGAATGTTATTGAGCATGTATGCTTATCAACAAAAGTCTTAACCTTATACAAATCATCTTTAAAGTCTATGGAAGAATAAATTGTAAAAAAGACAACCCTCACCTTTGCAGACAACCCTTGTTTTATCTTTGTCATTCTTAGCAAGTTTGTAGTCAAATCTATTAACAATTGCATACTTGGTCAATGTTGATTTAAACTGTTTACTGTTCTAAAAAACCATCCCTAGCTGTAAACATGGAACTGGATCAGTAGGGTATAACAACACACTTTTGACTTATTGCAATGAACCTTTCCATCATCGTCAGTTTCATAACTTTTTCCACTCGCATATCTTTCTTCTTCATTCACCTTAAAACTTTTTAAGTGTTTCATATCAATGAAGATGGGTTTTTTTCTGACTTTTCATTTTTTCCTATCAGGTTGCCTTTAATGTTACGTGATTCAAAGAAAAAGAAGTCAAATCATATTTTATTTAGTCTTTTCTCATATAAAAAGGGTTAATTTGCTTAGATGCCCTTTTGTTGACTTTGGTTATTTTTTGACCCAAAATGCCACGTGGCATATTTTCACTAGTCCACGTGTCGAGCCACGTCACCATATAACGACGTTATAGCCGAAGGGTATATTATATGACAGAACTAAAGTGCAGGGGGCACATTGAACGCACCCAAAGTTTAGGCACCACGTTGAAGTTTTTGTGAAAGTACAGGGGCATTGGTGCCATTATCCATATATCTAGCAACCATACAAACATGGTAACTATTGTAACTCATATAGTAAGCAACCATGAAATAAATAAAGGCCCATTACAAAACATGAATAATTATATAACTTATACACATATGTAACCCAAAAGGGGATCTAAATGCTCAATGCACTCTTAACAACTATGTGCCACCATCTAGGAGTTCTTAAGGAAACTATGAACATAAATCTTGAAATTTGTGATCTCGTCCGAGCTCAGAAAGTACTCATAAGCAACTCGCCCTGAAAGCATTAAAAGGATGGAGTAAGCATAGGCTTAGTAAGGTAGCTTAAAACGACTAAAATCATAAAACTATAATAGGTTCCTTTTATTGATGTCTATTAATCAAACAAAAATTCTAAGCTTGAATAAGAGGGTTGCTATTCCAAGGCAATGTATCCAAACAAACAAATGCATACATCCGAAATTATCCAACAAATTGCATATGGGTATTTATTAAACCTATCTAATCTCACAAAGATCATGAAATCAATTTAGATTTACTTTACTTGCTATACAAGTTTTATCATAAATCCTTACTTAACCTATAATCTTTCTTGGTTTCTTTTATCAAAATCTTATGATTCAAGCAACTCATTACAATAATACATTTTGTTTACTCACAACATCATTAGTACCTTTATTATATAAGTAGACCATTACATATATATATATATATAGATCGGTTCAAAAGTACATATATATATATATATATGCATATATAGTTTTCAAATCTGTCCAAGTATTTTTATATCCATTCAAAACTGCTCAAAAAGCACATATATATACATTTTCAGTTTTTAAAACAGTCCAAACATTTTTATATTCATTCAAAACTGCTCAAGACGCACATGTATATACACATTCAATTTTCAAAATAGTCCAAACATGTTTATAGTCATTCAAAACTGCTCAAGAAGCACATAATATATATATATATATATATTCAGTTTTCAAAACAGTCCAAATATTTTTACACTCGTTCAAAACTGCTCAAGGAGTACATATATATACATTTTTAGTTTTCAAAGCAGTCCAAACATTTTATATTCATTCAAAACTGCTCAAGGAATATATATATATATATATATAGTTTTCAAAATAGTTCAAACATTTTATATTCATTCAAAACTGCTCAGGAAGCACATGTATACACACTTTCAGTTTTCAAAACAGTCCAAATATTTTTATAGTCATTCAAAACTGCTCAAGAAGCACATGTATATACATTTTCAGTTTTCAAAACAGTCCAAACATTTTTATACTCATTCAAAACTACTCAAGGAGTGTGTGTATATATATATATATATATATAATTTTCAAAACAATCCAAACATTTTATGTTCACACGCACACACACACACACATATATATATATTTCAATTTTCAAAACAGTCCAAACACTTTATATTCATTCAAAACTGCTCAAGAAGCACATGTATACACACTTTCAGTTTTCAAAACAGTCCAAATATTTTTATAGTCATTCAAAACTGCTCAAGAAGTACATGTATATACAATTTCAGTTTTCAAAACAGTCCAAACATTTTTATACTCATTCAAAACTACTCAAGGAGTGTATATATATATATAATTTTCAAAACAATCCAAACATTTTATGTTCATTCAAAACTACTCAAGGAATACATATATATATATATATATATATATATATATATATATATATATATATATATATATATATATATATATATATATATATATATTTTTAGTTTTCCATACACTTGTTATACAAGTCATTACAATAGTTTATTAGTTTAACTCATAAACTCTCAAAGGTTCTCTTTAACCTAGTTTATTTATACATAAGTTATTTAACACATAATACCATAATAACATGGCATATTTATTCGTCACAAAAGTTATCATAGTTCTAAATTTCTTGTTCCTTAAGACTTCAAACATAATACATCTTAAACATAGCATATCTTAGGCATAATATTTCATGAATATAATATTCTAATTCAATAAAGACATTAACTAATGAAATGTATCATTTTCATGAATATAATATTATAATTCAATCAAGACATTAACTAATAAATGTACCATTTTCATGAACATAATATTCTAATTCAATCAAGACATTAACTAATGAAATGTATCATTTTCATGAATATAATATTATAATTCAATCAAGACATTAACTAATAAAGGTACCATTTTCATGAACATAATATTCTAATTCAATCAAGACATTAACTAATAAAAGGTGTCATTCGAACAAACATAGATATGCCAATTAAAGGTAGTCCAATCAATCAGATTTCGAGTACATATAAACATTTTCCTTTTTAACAAAGCATTGTGCACTCAATGTTTCTCTTAAATATATTTTTCATGAACATGCATTGCTTAACAATTACATAGATTTCTTGTCACACAAGTTATCAGAGATACTGCATCATATACATAATTTTTCTTGGTACATAAATCATCAGCCATAGCATATCAAGGTTATCTTCTTCTTAGCATATAAGATATTAAGTTAACTTCTTAAATTGATAAGAAAAATCATTGTTATCTTTTATCATAGCCTTGAAAATTGATTATCAGCCTAAGCACACGAATCCCTAAACAACTGTCACCAAACAAAATGGTACTTGCAGTACCGGTCAATCCATCCTACTGTCACCAAGTGACCACAAAACTTCCTTCCTACTGTCGCCAAATAAGGACCGTAGTTCACCCCAAACACGAGCTCTATGGACTTTATGGCATGCCAACTATACCTACGACTGACTCGAGACCAATGCTTTCATTTATTTCTTATCATATTAGATTCGAGCATGAGCTTAGCTCTAAATCAAGGCTTTCAATTAACATATCATATCATTCTAAATTCAAGAGTGAGCTTAGCTCCAAATCAAGGCTTTCAAGTAACATATCATATCATTTCAAATTCAAGAGTGAGCTTAGCTCCAAATCAAGACTTTTGAATTCAAGTGATTTCATGTAAAACTTAGTTCTTATTCAAACAAGTTCTTTCTTGCCTAATTACATTCATGTATGTAGGTTTTAAACATATAACATACTACAACCAGTTCTTAACATAGTGTATTTTCAAATAAACACTTACCTTACATCCAAGCTAGCCATCTTAGCACAATTCAACTTTAAAGTCAAGCAATCTCAAATAATGTAAAACAAGAAGGCTCGGTAAAGTTTCATTCTATCCCGAGACATAAAACTACACTCAAAAATCTTTTCAAGCTAGTTCTTCTCCCGAATTATGATTCCATTGATTTTTATTAATTTTTTCTAATATATCATTGGAGAGATCTTTTTCTTTTCCTATAGGCAGAAAGCCAAAATTTGCCCCTAACGTTTACACTTTTTGTCATTTTGGCCTTAAATCTTTTTATTTGAAGCACCTAACCGCTCAATGTTTTCTTTTCTGTGCAAATACACCCTTAGATGGACGAAACCGTTAGTCAACTAACGGTCAACCGTTCACGCACACATGACAGGCTGATGTGGCATGCCCACGTGTAGTGGAGGATGACGTGGCAATTTGCTGACATCATTCATTTATTTTAAAAAATAAAAAGATATATTTTCGCGTAACCACTCATATGTTGCCACGTGTCATTTGATTGTGCATGAATAAAAACCCAATCCATTAAGCCTTGGTGGAGGTTCAAACCCAAGTCCTTGGGTAAAGCAAGCAGACAACTTAACCACTAGATCAAGTAACCTTATTTGATGTTTACTAAGTGCTATAATTTTTAAACAAAACGCAACACGTGATTATTTTAAAAAAAGTAAACATACAAAAGCACGATTGAACCCAAGAATCCCCAAATCAAGTCATTTGGGTTAGTTCTTAAACCTAAATCGTCAGAGAAAACCCCACTCTATCGCCACTTTTCTTAAACTCAAATTGACAAGAAAACCTAAATCGAATTGTAGAGAAGATCATTTTGAATCGGAAGACAAGAGAGATATTTTCGTTGTGGTTTTTTCATATCGTCGAGATATTTAAGGTTAGTTTGTTGTGGGTTTGTGGTTTTTTTTTTATAAAAGTGGTCCCTCCATGTGAGTTTTGTTGACATTATTATATTGTAGATGATTTTTTATTAGTAGAAAGTGACTTTTTTTTGCTGCAATATCAAAAAATGCTTGTGTGCTTTACGTGATTCTAGTTACAATGATTTTTGTTTAAATATTTATTTGTTTTTTAATGTTAAATATTGTAAAATGTTATAACTTTGTGGTCTATTTTAATGCAGATGCATGGGAGCAAGGAGTATTACATAAATCTGCATGTTGGTGGGAAATTTGTTCGAGACCCTTTTGTGAGGTATGTAGGTGGTGAGGTTGTTAGATTGAAAGAGGATCCGGACACTATTTATTACTTTGAAGTTCGCAAGCTAGTTGAAAATGTGTTACAGTTCAATAGTATCCAAATAATGTACTTCCATGAACCTTTTAGTGGCCGTTTACAAAATAATCTTAGGGTACTTTGGGATGATACTAGCACTATTGCTATGTTAAATTATTGGGTGAAATATGGTTTTATAGACGTATATGTAGAACATGAAGTTGACACCCCTATTATTGTTGATGATATTTTATTATTACATGGTGGTGATGGTTCTAATGGTGTTGTTGGGGATGGTGTTATTGAGGGTGGTGGTGATGCTGCTGGAGATGCTACTACTAAGGGTGTCCATGAGAGTGCTGGTGATGTTGCTGGGGATGCTACTAATGAGGTTGTCCATGAGAATTCTCATGTTGATTTGAATGATGTTGAATGGCTCCAACAGTCTCAAATGGAGGGTGCTAGTGAGGTTTCTATTGAGGGAGTTTATGAAGGTGCTGGTGGTGGTGCAGAAACTATGAATAAGGGTGAAAGTGAAGATGTTGCTGCTGGTCTTTAAGAAACAATTAATGAGAGTGCTAATGCTGAACAAAATATCAATGAGGATGCTGCTGCTGGTGTTCAAGAAACGGTTAATGAGAGTGCTGGTGATGTTGCTGGGGGTGCTACTAATGAGGTTGTCCATGAGAATTCTCATGTTGATTTGAATGATGTTGAATGGCTGCAACAGTCTCAAATGGAGGGTGCTAGTGAGGTTTCTATTGAGGGAGTCTATGAAGGTGCTGGTGGTGGTGCAGAAACTATGAATAAGGGTGAAAGTGAAGATGTTGCTGCTGGTATTCAAGAAACAATTGATGAGTGTGCTAATGTTGAACAAAATATCAATGAGGATGTTGTTGCTGGTGTTCAAGAAACGGTTAATGAGAGTGCTGCCATTGAACAAAATATCAATAAGAATGCTATTGGCGTTCAAGAAACAGTTAATGACAATGATGATGAGAGTGAAAGTGAAAGTGAAAGTCAGGATGGTGTATATTTGATGAAAGTTGGGTATTTATCTGATGGTAATGATGATGAGGAGCTACAATCTGCTAGAACAACATTTAAAAGTTTTGAAGGGAAATGTGTTAATAAGGGTAAGAAACATGTTGAGACTGACAGTGATAGTGATGGGGATGAAATTCAACCTGAGATACGAAAGGAGAAAGTAATTGAAGAAGAAAATATTGGAACTACATACGAGGTAGATGGGAATCAGACTGATTACTTTGATAGTGATGACCATGGGAGTTTAGTTTCTTCAGATGATGAGGAACATGATGCTGCTGCTAGGAGAAAATCTAAATTTCCTAAGTACAACCCAAATTCTGAGAGTCCTGAGTTCTGTTTAGGGATGTTGTTTAAAGATGGGAAACAATTCAAGGAGGCAATCCGTAAGTATTCTAGATGCAGTAGAAGAGAATTAAAATTTATTAAGAATGAGCCTAATAGGGTTACTGCTAAATGCAATGCCTCTGCCCATTGTCCATGGAAAATTCATGCAATTACCAATAGAATGACAAAGTGCATGCAAGTGAGGACATTTGTAGAGGAACACAGTTGTCCAGTTAGTTTTAAAAACAAGAATGTGAATGTGGAAGTGATTGCAGAACATTTTGAGGAAACCATTAAGGACCACCCAAAAATAAAGTTGAAGGAGATTTATAGAAGGGTTCAATCTGAGCTTCATGTTAATGTTAACTTTAGTGCATGTAGAAGAGCCAAAACTTTGGTGTCATCAAGGTTGGCTGGAAATGTGAAGGAAAATTTGCTAATTTATGGGATTATGCACATGAATTAAGGGGAAAAATCCAAGAAGTACTGTAAAGATGGCTGTAAATAGGGTTACTGTCGATTCTCCACCTCATTTCAAAAGATTTTATGTTTGTTTTGATGCATTAAAAAGAGGCTGGAAAGAAGGTTGCAGGCCTATCTTTGGTCTAGATGGGTGTTTCCTTAAAGGCCCATTTCAAGGTGAATTGTTATCGGCTATTGGCAGAGACGACAATAATCAGATGTTTCCTATTGCTTGGGCCATTGTCGAGAGTGAAACTAAAGATTCATGGACATGGTTTCTAAGTCTTCTCAAGGAAGACTTGAGAATGGAATATGGATTTGGTTACACCATCATCAGTGACCAGCATAAGGTAAAGATTAAACCTCTATTTTTTGTTTAATTTTTTTGAATATGTAAGTATTTTTTGTGTTTCATTTTGTGTATCATTTTTTTGTAGGGTCTTGAGTATGCTGTTATTGATATTTTACCACGAGTTGAGCACAAAAATTGTGCAAGACATGTGTTTGCAAATTGGACTGGAAGGAAGAGATCGAAATCATATAAATTTGCATTTTGGCAAATTGTGAAGTCCACAACCGAAAGGGAATGACAGCATAACAAAGATGCATTGTCTGCAATTGATGAAAAACTGGAAACTGAAGTGTTTGACAAAAAAGAGAAATCATGGACTAAAGCTTTTCAAGGGTTGTATGCTAAGTCGGATATAGTTGACAACAACATGTGTGAAGCTTTTAATTCTAGCATTATTGAGGCAAGATACAAAAGCATTATTACAATGTTGGAGAAAATTAGAGTGAGGACTATGACTAGAATTGTTGAGAAGAGGAGATTCATGACTACATGGAAGTACAATTACGATCCACTTATCAAGAAAAAGTTTGATGAATCTAAGAAGGACATCATTGACTGGAGAATGATTTGGATTGGAGACCATGGTTGTGAGATAAAGAAAAGAAAAAACCAGTTCACCGTGGACTTACAAAAAAGAACTTGTACTTGTAGAAAGTGGCAGCTATATGGGATTCCTTGTCCACATGCTTGTTGTGCAATCTGGAATACTGGTGGAGACCCAGACAAATGCCTAGATTCCTGTTACCACAAAGATACATATATTAAAGCATATTCATATGCTTTACAACCTATAAATGGGTGCCATGAGTGGGAAAAAACTGGAATTCAGCCTGTTCTCCCACCTATTGAAAGAATAATGCCTGGAAGGCCAAAGAAAAATAGGAGGAAGGCAAAAGGAGAACGTAAACATCTTAAGCCTGGGCATATGAGTAGGACTTGTCTCATTATGACTTGTAGGAATTGTGGTGGGGAAGGACATAACAAACGATTTTGTACACAACCTAAAACAAGTACAAATCAGGTATAAGTCATTCTTTTCATTTACAATTAATGCCGAACCTCAAGAAAAATCACATCATTCGCCAAAAAGAGTCCAGCCGTCGCGGAAAGCAAAAACCTCACCTGCTAAGTCTGCCGCCAAGACTTCTATCGGTCGTTGCTTCGTCATCCACACCTCATCCTCCTCCTCAGAAGAAAAGACCCAAGCTCCCTCTCAACCCTCAGCCAACTTTTAGTTTTTCTTTTCTTTTCTTTCTCTTTTATTTTTTTATTGTTCTTTCTCTGTTTTCCTTTCTATATCTCTTGTATCTATTTTCTTTTGTGCATTGAGGGCAATGCCCATCTTGAGTTTGGGGGGTAGCTCTTGCATCTTTTGTCTAGGCATACTTAAGAGCATATAGGTCGCATTGTACTTGTCTTAGTAATAATCGGAACAGAAAAATTTGTTATAACTTGTGCCTATGATAGGATTAGTCGATTAATTTATTTTCGCACCAAATTAAAATTGAACTTAATATGGGAAAAGCATGAAAAATGACTTAGAATTTTTTTTTCTTTTTGCCAAAACTGCCAAAACACCTCTGTTACTTGCTGAATGTGTTAGAATATCTGATGAACGCTGCCTGCTTATTTTAGAATTCTTGCAAAGTTCTAACAAATGGTTGCAGGTAGCCGTCGAGGCAGGCAAGAGAAACAGAAAAATATAGCACTGTCACAGCAGCAGAAGAAAAACAAAGGACATTGTTGTTCTACCCTAGAGGTGCCCACAACAGGCTCTAGGAAGAATCATGTGCGAGGACACTCCGCTGCTATCAAAGTCCATGAATCTGAAAGCTTTGAAGTGACGAATAAATTAGCATGAGTGAATGAAAGTCTTCACGGGATGACTCTACTCCAAGGGTTCGGGGTTTTGTAGTTTGCTCATATCTTAACTTCAGACCTAGAAGAGTAGTTGTGATAAGATGAAGCCCTCATTGCCATGATTAAATTAATATGCTTAAATTGTGCTGCCTCGGCAGCAACCTTATAAATCATAACAACATCTTTGTTTATTTATTTATTCTACATATTCAGCTTGTATACAGTCCTGCACACAATGCGCTGGCATGAGAAATTAATTCTGAGTTATTTTCTTACTTTATTACCTTCACTAATTTAATATAGGTGCCACGTCCTTGAGGTATGAAACCAAGTTAAAAACTGTTTTTTATTCATGATTATTATTAGAGCAAGTATGTTAGGTTGCATTGCTTGAGGACAAGCAATAGTTCGAGTTTGGGGGTGTGTAAAGTGTCCACAAGTCCTATATTTCATGCACATTCCACCTCATATTATTGTCATTCTTGAGCACAACTTAGGCATAATTAGGATCATGCATTGCATTTTACAGTATTTCTACACTTTACCTTGTTTTTATAGATTATCTTTTAGTTGGTGAAGAAGAGATATTGTTTTAGTGTATTTTTTATTGTAGGTACTAAAGGCTGAAAGAGGGAAAGAGGTGTTAAAGATTCAATGTTGAGGCAGCGAACCATGGAGCTGTACTAAAGCAGTTCCAGCCAAAGACAGTAGCTGCTGAGTGTTGTTGCCGCCGACCTTGCTGCCCACGGCAGCAGACTATGAAGTTGGAGAATCGGGATATGATTTGTAGATCCAAAAACCCTGATTCCATCGATGACGACCACTTGATTTTCTGACGTCTGTAGCAGCGGGCAGAGCCGCCGAAGTGAAATCTCAAGATTGCTTGCGGGCTAAGGCAAACATGATAAAGTCTACATTCAATTCAAAGAAGTCAGAGTTTAAAGTCACATTAAATGTGGAAAGCTACTTTTGAAGACTTCTACTTCAAGAAGGAATAGACCTAGTTATTTTTCTATAAATACTTATTGTACTCCTAGTTCAAATCATCTTGGGTTTTCTCTAGACATGGTTAGTTTTTTCTGCCGCCGCCATGTTCTAAACTTTCCTTGGGTTTGGGGTTATGTTGTAAATTAGTTGTGAGAACGGTTGTTTAGGTTTCAAGTTTGTTTTCAATAAAATATTCCAAGTTTACTTCATTCGTGTTCTTCACTTCTTCAATTAGTTCCAAAAGTCCAGTTGAAGAAATCCATTTTTCGGGCACGAGAGTGTCAAACTCATGAAAGAATTAAGTACGATCTCATCATGTCGAGGTGTTGACTAATTCAGCTTAGACATAAGTTCGAGTTTCAGCGGCTAAAAAGAGCAACCAAACATCGACTGCATGTGTTAGGTTTACGCTGAGATTGCTAGGTATTGCCTACATCACGTGGTGACAGAATCCTTGCCTACACATAAGAAGGATCACTTCAGAATTGATCTGTCGAACTTGGAGTATCTGCCAAACTTGCCGCTAGGACTTCTCTCTATTCCACCTGCCAAGACAACGAAAGTTGCAAGAGCAGAGATCCGCCGTGGCAGCGAAAGTTGTTGAAACCTCAATCCGCCTTTACTCACCGAGGTAGCATATCGTGGCAGCGCAAAACGTCTTGACCTATTCAACACAGTTTCACACTAAGGAGCAGCATAACCATGCCCTTTGTATCGACATGATCACTTCTTTTATTACTTGTATTTTAATTTACTTTTCTTCTCAACAATCACTTCACTTGTGCAATTTACTTTTCCTTGTGCATGAACGACAATTCGAAACAAGATGTCCAATCCCCGTGGGATTCGACATCTTTTATACTATAACTTGGCAGGAGTGTGCACTTGCACTCTTACAAAAAAGAGAACACCTGCACGCCCTACAGTATGCTTGCTAATGATTTCTTTTATTCACCCATTTTGTTCTATTTTATAGTTTATAATCTTGTTTATTAAATGATAGTTTGATTGTGGAATTCATCCTGCTTACTCGGGTATGGCTGATTTGCCCTATTTCGTTGAGATTGATCCTTCAACAATAGATGTTCTTCTTATCACCCAATATGTCTTTCCCCTTTTATTTTCTGTTCATTTCTGGTTCAAATTTTGTGCTGGGTAGAGTTTAATTGTTATACATTCCTTTAGGTCGCGTCTTAACTGGATGTTCGAGGATCGCAATATTCTATTTCGGCCACTTATCTCATCGAAAAATGAGAGGGCTCCTTCTCTATCCCCGATCGCAAATACATCTATCAGACAAATAGTACTTCTGTGGAGGTAATTTCTTCAGGTACCAAACATGAATATGCTCTGCGACGCAAGAACTAGGAGGGTTGACTTCAAGAGATCGATCTCGGTTGCAGTGTTAAATTATGCTTAATTGTAGTCTTAATTATTGTTTTTTAGCTTAATTTCTATATAGATGTTCAGAATGGTAATAATTGGGACTTTTTTTAACATTGAGAATCTGTAGATTATGGTGTTGAAGATCAACTTTATAGCCAAATAACAACACTACGAAATAGTTAATGTGGAGTGTTCTCACAATTACCTGGGTATGTTCTATTTTTCTTCCTCTTTCCGGCAGTGCTTTAAATTTGGTTATCTATTTTAAGTTTTTTAGCGATTCAACTTTGATTTTCCCTTTTTTTATGTTGTTGTTAATTGTCTTTAGCTACTTGAGAATAATAAATTTTAGTTAAAAAGAATTATTATTATTTTTTTGATCAGCAACATGATTTGATTTTATTGAATAAATCATGCAAAATCCATTGCACCGGCCTCATTAAAAAACCCCTAATCCTAAGTGGGGGAAAAGAGTGCCCGTGCATATGGTACAACGTCAAACTCAAACAAACGGATCCTCGAACTCAGCTCAATACATCCATACCCACTTAGAGCGTAGGACACCACTCTTCACTAATGCATCCGCGATACAATTGGCTTCTCTAAAGATATTATTAAAACATACAAAAGGCATCGCCTCCCACGCATCGTCAATTTGATGAAACCAATTTCCCAAACGCCACGGCCGACGTTCCGTGCCTAAAATCCAAGAAATTGCAACGACCGAGTCTGACTCAATTACCACTGACTGCACCCCATCGCAATTAATTTCCTGCATCATCTGCAAAGCATACGCTATCGCCTGAAGTTCAGCGACATTGGAATCCACCACCCCGATAGACCCCAAAAATAATGTCACTATCCGGCTGCTCCAATCACGAAGGACGCCCCCACAACCGGCCTCACCTGGCTTACCCCTGGATGCCCCATCCACGTTGAATTTCCACACCCCATGTGGTGGCGGCACCCATACCACACCCATTCGACACTCACTTCTCATCACCCGCGTTGGCCTGCACACAATGGGGCACTCCCACCAAGCTGCTTCGCACGAGTGCAGCGTCTCAAAACGTGCATAGGTCCAATGAAATGACCGTAGCTGCACCATGAAAAAGATCGATTGGCACGACACCCTCTTGTCCCTAAACATCAGTTCATTCCGGGCAAGCCACAGAGACCACAAAACACTCGCGCACCCTATAATCCACCATGTGTGCAGATCACCATCGAAATAACTCACGCAACATTGGTGAATAAACTCACCAATGCACCATGGTCGAACGGTCGATACTGACCACCATCCAAAGAACATGTTCTATACCCCCCATACAATCTCACATTACCTAAAAATCTGGTCCACGTTATCTTCCCCATCCGCACACCATCGGCAACCAATCCTATCCAACCCCAACGGAATTCCTCACTCCAGCAACATCTTCAAAGTTGGCAGCCGGTTCAACAATAAAAACCAAATGAAGCACTGAATTTTTGGTAACAACGACAGCTTCCATATCATGCTAACATCGGATGCATCATTTAACCCAAATGTTGTCATTAATTTGTGTAAAGCACTCACCGAGAATTGCCCTGTCACATCATGAACCCATACCAATTTATCCATAGCTCAATCGCGTAACGTGTAACCATCAACACAAGCTTGCAACTCATGTACCTGGGCAGCCTCAAATGTTCGCAAGGGTCGCCTAAAACAACCGGTCCACTCATCCCTCGGCAGTCCCCAAGTAATCACATACCCTTGCCATATTATTGCTAGCCAAGCTAAACAAACGAGGGAATACAAGTTTCAATGGTTCCGCAAGGCACCAACAAACAATCTCTCCAAAATAAGATACTAGTACCATCGCCCAATGTCCATGAGAATTGAGTAGCACTCAAAAATCTAGCCACGTATTCATCGCTTTGAACCGCTACAATTTGTTTCCACATCAACGACATACGTAATAGGCCCCGAGAATTCATTCGCCATGAAAGGACATCTTTACCATACTTTGCCACAATAATTGCTTTCCAAAGCGATCCGTCTGATTGAGCATATCGCCACACCCACTTGGCTAACATTGCCAAATTTCGGGTATGAAGATTCACCACTCCCAAACCTCCAAGTTGTTTCGGTTGGCATGCCACCACCCAGCTCACTCTACTAAGTTTCGCACGCTCTTCCTTCCCCCACCACAGAAAATTCCTACGGATACGGTCAATCTTCAAAATTATCCTCTTCGGTATTAAGAACGCCCCCATATAATACACCGGTAAAGCTGACAACACAGAATTAACTAACAGCAATCTTCCCGCAAATGACAGTGAATCCCGCTTCCAGCCTGGTAATTTATGTCGGAAACGCTGAACAAGAGGATTCCAAATCTCTACACCCCTCGGATTCACCCCTAACGAGATCCCCAAATACTTCATCGGTAAGGACCCTCGCTGACATCCCAAAATATTCATGATAGACATCAGAAAATCATCCTCCAAACCAATGCCATACACACATGATTTGTCATAATTTATTTGTAGACCAGTCACATACTCAAAACAAGTGAGAATACGCTTGAGATGCCTTGCATTGTCTTGCTCACCTTGAATAAATAGCACCGTGTCATCCACAAATTGTAAATGCGAGATTGATACTCCCCGCGCCACTTGAATCCCTCAAATTAACATCTGCTGCTCTGCATTAATTAGAAATTGGTGTAGCACTTCGGCCACCATTACAAATAGCAAGGGGGAAAGAGGGTCCCCTTGTCGCAAGCCTCTCCGCATTGCAAATTCCTTTGACGGACTACCATTGACTAAGATTAACAGTCTTGCAGACTCAACACATTCACGAATCCAATCGCCCCATCGCTTCCCGAACCCCATCCGATGCATAACACAACCCAAACAATCCCAGATGATGCAGTCATACGCCTTGGCGAAATCCAATTTCAGAATTATTCCTCCCTTTCCCGATCGATCTTGTTTCATCGAATGTATAACTTCGTTAGCTAGAAGGATCCCATCCAAGATCTGACGACCACTCACAAAAGCTGCTTGTACATCGCTAATGAGCATAGGCAGCACCTTTTGTAACCTCTGTGCTAAACACTTCGTAAGAATTTTGTAAATTGAATTTAGCAAACATATTGGACGATAATCCACAATTCCCTTCGGATTGTCCCGCTTTGCTATTAAAACCACAAAGGTTGAATTTACGCCTTGCGGTAAATGTCCCAAATGGAAGAACTCCGTCATAAAATGTAAAACATCCCCCTTGAGAAATTCCCATCCCTTCTTAAAGAATTCGAATGTAAACCCATCCGGACCCGGGGCCTTAGCTCCCTCACATTTCCATACGGCTGTTTTTATTTCCTCCTCCCCAAATGCTAATTCCATTGATTCACTTTGTTCCCTTGTTAACGTAGCAAAATTCACCTCCGGAAGCAAAGATCCTGTGGCCTTAGGCTTAGAAAAATGCTTCTTAAAATCCCTACAGATCACAAATTTCAATCGTTGCGGATCATTGATCTATCACCCATCGACATACATTCCTGGAATTGCATTTTGCATAGCTCTCACCTTCGCTGCCCTATGGAAGAAACGAGTGTTGCGGTCACCCTCCGCTAACCATGATGCTCTAGGTTTTTGCCGCCAAAGTGATTCTCTTAGGTTCGCCACCTTCCATAATCGAGTATGCATCTCCCTCCGATCAGCTAACTCATTCGAACTGACCTCCCCACACCCAGCCCGCACGTCAGCCCTCTCAATTTTATCAACCAGCTCACGATACTGCTGCTCTATGTCACCAAAACAGTGTCGATTCCAATTTTTCAACATACCCTTTAATTTCCTTAATTTCTGAACAATCGATGTCGTACTATCATCTTCCGTCAATCGTTTCCATTCTGACTCTAATAAAAGAAGTTCCTTCAACCATGCATTGAAAAACCTAAAAGGTTTCGGACCACTATCCACGACATCACACTCCAACACAATAGGCGAGTGATCCGAGAGTTCCTTTGGGAGGTTTCGCACCACAATCGAATCGAATCTTTGAACCCAGCCATGCGATACCAAGAACCTATCTAATCTACTACACTTTTGCCCCGGTCCAAACCACGTAAACCTCTTTCCTTTCAACGGCACATCTAGCAACGCCATTCTATCTACATATTCACAAAAAATATCCATACCTCGATTTGATTCCACACATCTGCGCCTCTCCTCTGGTTTCATAACCATGTTGAAATCCCCCGCAACGCACCAATTTAAATCCCTTGCATTCACTACTGTCAACAACTCCTCCCAATATCTACATTGCTCGGCCAGTGTGCATGGTGCATAAACGCCTACCACACCACACTTCCAATTCTCGTGCACCCCTCTCCCTTCAATGATCACCATATTATGCCTCGATTCAACCACCTCCATCTCAAACCCCGTCGGCTCCCAAATAGCCATCACCCCACCCGATTTCCCAACCGATGGCGCGAAGGCAAATTCAAAACTGTCCGTGTACCATAATTGACGCACCACGCTATCTGTCACCAGCTCCATTTTGGTCTCTTGAAGTAGAGCCAAAATACACCGTTGTTGTCGTAGAATTCGCTGAATACTTCGCCTCTTCGCTGCCGCTCCAATCCTCCTAACATTCCACGATAACACCTTCATCCTTCGTTGCTAATTCTTCTTTTCGCGCGCTTCAATTATGCGCGCGATATCCTTCACAATCGCCTCATCCCTACCATTAGCCACTGCTCCAATTAATTTACCCAGATCAACCATTTCTCGCGCCTCCCTTAAAATTGCTTGCTTTCGACATACGAAGTCCGAATCCGATAGAGAACTGTTCGCGATAGCCACTGCCTCTGATGGTATCTCTGATTTATTTTTCCTCGGCCTTCCCCTTCCCCTCTTATGACCTTGCTTATTGTCGATCTGCACCGTCGTGGGATCCAGACTATAGTTAATTTCCGTTAACTGCCTCACCCGACGGCTCTCCCCATTTACTTCTATCACAGAAGCTTTATTGGCCCTAGGTATTTCTAATCTCAGCCCATCCACCAGCGGGCTATTACCCTTGTCCGACTCTCGGTTCGTGTGATCACGAGAGACACTCTCCCTATTGAAGTCATCAATATTGCCCAGCACATCGTAGCTTGATCGTTCCTCCCTCTCCCGATTAACCAACATTACGTTTTCCTCCTCCATCCAGCTCGTTGTACTCTTTACCCTCTAGTCCACCATCTTATTGTCCTCCCAAATGTGATCAACATAGCTACTATTCACTTGTCCTTGACCCCCTACATCTGCCTTGTCTTCATTAATTATTGAATTAGGAACAAAAGACTCTCCCGGTGAGGATTCGCCCTCGTTGTATACAGAGTTAATTTTCCATTCCACCTCATTTTCCGGTATGCTTGCCTTACCCGTGGAGCTTGCCTCCAATTCACAACAACAATCGCACTTCGGCCCGATCGCTTCTTCGATTTCCGTCACGCGTATGTGGAACATATTATCCCTCACTGTCAATTCAATTGTTTCATCAGTGTACGTGTTCCAATCCGTTTCAATCTGAAACCGTGCTCTCTCAAATGATGATGGCGCCAACGTTTCCATATCTATTCGAGCTAATTCTCCCCAAATTGCCGCAATGTTCTTGAAGGTTTCCTCTGACCAAACATGTATTGGCAGACCACTGACCGATAGCCACACTCGCCTATTTGGCTTCACCAATTATGGCGTCCATTCCATTACGTTTTCCAGCCATTTATCGAGGTTCCCGGATGCCAATACCTCTGCGCGGATTGCTTTGCTTTCAAACATAAGCAACATCATAGACCCTGCGACGCGCATCATCGAAAAACCCTCTAATTTCGCTTTGTAAAGTTCTTTGGCTAGATCAGCCACTTGATAAGGTTGTCGATAATAGCCTATTGCACAGGATTGAAGGATCCCCCATTTCTCTTCATCAATCACGCCCCTCACCTGCTTCTGCCTCTCCCCTTGTGATCCCTCGTCCTCCATTGATTTTGTTTTTCCGTCCCTTCGATCGTTTATCACTCTAATGGATCTCCTGTCGTTCGTAGAATTTTGTTTCGTGGACCCCTTGGATTTTGCTTTTGCATTGCCGCTAGCATACGACATGTTCCCCCATTTTTGATCCATGATCCTCCCTTCCCTCCTTGCCATCGAGACCCTAATCTTCGATCCGTAGAGCCAGAATCCGTCAAAGCGTTCAATAATCCTATCCGCGTTCGCCTTTGAATCCATACAGACGAATCCGAATCTCGTACCATCTCTCGCTCGTTTCTTTGGCACAAACACATCGACCACTACCCCATGGCGATCAAACACCTGCCATACACCCTTCCAATTTATTCAAATTCAATTCATAGTTTTAACAATAAATTAATCTTTTTTTCAATTTATTCTCTCAACTTTTCATTTTATTCTATTTGGTCCTTCAACTGTATTTTTTCGTTATTTCTTCATTCCCATCAATTCTTTGACTATGGCCCCGTTTGGTAAACAACTTTTTGAGCTAAAATTAGAGGTTTGAAGCATTTTTTAGGTTTGACCAGTCAAATCCGCTAATTAGGATGTTTGGTAAATAGAGGATTGTAATAGAGGATTGAGGTTAAACCTCTCATTTTGAAAAAGCTTCTTTTAGGAGCTTTTTGAGTTAGAAGTTTGGATAAAAGACTTGTAATGACTAATTTATCCTTGATAATTATAAAAAAGGGTAAAGTACACAGACGGTCACTGAACTTTGATGCAAAAAACAAAATGGTAACCAACCTTTCAAAAATCACGAAGTAGCAATTAAACTTTAGATTTTGAAACAAAACGGTAACTAGGGCGTTAAACCCCGTTAACCCCTAACGGAAATCTGACTGGGTATGCCACATCCCACCCAGTTTTCCACATCATATCTAAAAAATAATAAAATTATAATCCACGTCATATTTAAAAATTAAAAATAAATTATTTTTAATCACATTTAAAAAAACAAAAAAAAAACCAAATAATCAGTGTTAGCGTTAATCACATTCAAAACTCAAACCCCCATTCTCTGTCGTGGACGGAGGTTTGGTCATGAACAACCCCACAGCCGCTGCCACTGCCGCTGCCCCACCATCCTTCCCCTCCCCACTCCGTTTGTCGGGTTTTCTTTCCAACCAAACACAAATTTTGCAGAGTAAGGACCACACAAAAAGAAAAGGACCCTAAACCTTTTCGATTTCCCTGTAAGCTTCTATATTTACAGAAATAAAAAAAAAGACGTCGTTGTGTTGTTCTTCCTCCTAGTAACTCAAAAAATTGTCGTCGGAGAAAGAACCGAGGAGATCCTGGAGGTCATGCGACTCTGCCCCTCTGAGTCTCAAAGCTTCCAAAACTCGCTCGAAAACCAGCACGTGACACGGAATACGAAGCACCCCTTTTTGGTTGTAACCGTACTCCTGAGCCGACTTATTCAGTAACGCAATGAAAACCGGGTGGTTCAGCAACTGGGCGCTCACCACGAACAGCTCCATCTCTTCCCCCTACGTAGATGGGCACGTGACCCTCGGGGACGGACTGGCGCTGCTGCTTCTTCAAGGAAAAAGCACTGCGATGTCGGGTGGTGGAATCGGAACGGAGGATGCAGTAATGGGAGGAGGAAGCGTGGGCGACGCGGGAGAGACGGCGGATGAATCGTCAAAACTTTTGATGAAAATTCGATCGTTCTAAATTTGATGAAAATTTTGTAAATTTGTAAGTTTTGACGCCTTGACGGACTGTAACGTGCAGGCAAACGGAGTGGGGAGGGGAAGGATGGTGGGGCAGCGGCAGTGGCTGTGGGGTTGTTCATGACCAAACCTCCGTCCACGGCAGAGAATGGGGGTTTGAGTTTTGAATGTGATTAACGCTAACACTGATTATTTGGGTTTTTTTTTGTTTTTTAAATGTGATTAAAAATAATTTATTTTTAATTTTTAAATATGACGTGGATTATAATTTTATTATTTTTTAGATATGATGTGGAAAACTGGGTGGGATGTGGCATACCCAGTCAGATTTCCGTTAGGGGTTAACGGGGTTTAACGCCCCAGTTACCGTTTTGTTTCAAAATCTAAAGTTTAATTGCTACTTCGTGATTTTTGAAAGGTTGGTTACCATTTTGTTTTTTGCATCAAAGTTCAGTGACCGTCTGTGTACTTTACCCTATAAAAAATTACTCTAAATAAAATAAATTTGAATAACTAATAAAATTAAAAAAATCACAAATAAAAAATTAATATATGAATTAATAAATAAATATAAATTTAATAATTAATAAAATTATATTTTAAAAAATAACTTCATAAATAAAAAATTAAGATGTATACATCTAAATTTAATAATTAATAAACTTATATTCAAAAAATAATCTCATACATAAGAAATTAATATATACATCTAAATTTAATATGTATTAAAATTATATTAAAAAATACAATTTCATAAATAAAAAATTAATATGTACATCCTTCATATATGCTCAGTAATGATATTAAAAATTAATTTTCATAATCTAATTAATATTAATAAATATAAAAGGTTAATAACTAATAAATTATTCAAACAAGTATCGATATAATCATGTCATTATATGTCATTTTGTTCGTTCAAATAATCAAACGGCTATCAGCTATTAGTTAATTTTACCAAACACTTTTATACAATCAGCTAATGCAATCTGCTAATCAAATCAGCTAATGTAATCAGTTATCAGCTATCCGCTAATTGGCAAACAGGGCCTATGTATACTCCCATAAATACTTTATCCTCAAAAATTCATTTACAAATACAATATTATAAATATATTTTATAATTTTAGATGATATTTGATTTATTAAATAACATTACAAATTTCACTTAAACATGTAAAAAATAATATGAAAAAATATTATATCTTATATATTAGAGAAAGTCATTTAAATTGAAAGTAATTTGTATAATGGAATTATATAAAAAAATACAATTAATTTTGGATAGAAACTCGAACAACTAAACTTGAAAAAAAAATCAATAAAGTTTAAATAATAAAATATGACATGTCAACTCGATTAACTTAAAAAATTGACTCAACTTGATTGAATACTCGATGAAATCTTGTATGTAGTCCAATCGCATTATAAACAAATATTGGTCGACTTTACCCTTAACCTTACATGATAGAACATTAAGATCTACATAAAGCTTATAATTATCTATATAAAGCCTTCCCCTTCACTAAGAAGAACAGGACTCATAAAAGTATTGAAACCATGTTAAATTATCTCTATAACTCTCCCAATATCTTTCTAATTTTCCATAATCATGAGCATTCTCAACACTAATATCTGTCTATAAAGTTTTAATCTAAACCTTGTACTCATACAAAGAAAAATAATTATACAAAAATAAAACATGTGGCTGCTTTTAATTTTTTTTAACCTATTTTCTTAGAAAACATAGTATAAATGTATTAAAGTAAATATGGTAGCTAGTTGAGAGGAAAAGCAGAAAAGGTTGAAAGATGCGAAAACAAGCTGTAATTCTTTAAAATGCTATGATATGGAGGCATTGAGCTACTGCAACTAACTAAAGTGGAAATGGTCGGAAAATATATAAATTAATGTTTCAACATTGATATAATTCTTCATTTCTTTAGACCCAAAAAATGAGCACATCTACCACAATGTAGCACACTCTATAAACTTAATTAAGTTGGACCTTGTTGCTGAATTACTTATTATTACAACATTTTCGATTTCTGTCACTAGTTTTTTTTTATTATTATTATTATTATTATTATTATTATTATTATTATTATTATTATTATTATTATTATTATTATTATTATTATTATTATTATTATCATGCATTGTTGTATTGATGACATTATTTTTGTAAAGTGGATGAGGCAAAACTAAATGAGAAGGAAGGTCCTACAGTGGCAGTGGTTGGTTAAAACGGAGGGGAAAGCCAAGAAATGCGTTGATAGTTTGATATTATGAAAGTTGGATTGCAGTGCAGGCACTGACGCTGCCAAAGTTAGCTGACGGAGGAGCGTCTTCACGTGCCAAACGCTGGACCACACCCTCCCAGGCTCCCACTGTGTGTAATTGTTTTTTTATAGCTGATTGATGGATAGGTGAAACGGATGACTGAGATTAAGACTGTGATATGTTAAGATTAACCGTAGGAAACTATTTGATTTGTTGAATATTATCTCTTAAATAATAATTACAAAAATCAACATTTTGGGCTTTGATCTTAGGCAAGAGATGAATGTATTAATGTGTTTCCATTTGTAGAAATGGATTAGTTAGTATAGTTTATGTGTTGGTTTTGGTGCTGAGGACTAGAAAACCTTTGACTGACATGACACCTTGGGAAGTCCAAGATGGTCAAAGCAACAACTTTGACTGATCATCTCTCTAATGTTTCTTAGATGTTGGAATGGATTCTAATTTATAAGTAGAGTAATATTTTTTTTATTTCTCAATGTGTTTACATAATGATAATTGTTGTGTAGTTTATTTTTAAACTGCATGAAATTTCTTTCTTTTTTTTTAAATACAGTACACATATGCATTCCAAACAAATTTGAGAACGAACAGCGGTGATTGTCCGGTTAGTACTTCTCCCAACCGAACACGTTCCAGCTCCCTTTACACAGTCTCATAATAGTTTTCCAAATGCCTTTAGGATAAATACACTAAAATAGATGTGGTTTCTTGTTCCATAATGTACAAGGATTATTCACAACTATTCTCATTTTTCAAAGAAGTGTGTCTAATATAGCCATTCATGTTATAGTGAAAGGAAAACGAGAGCAGTTTGTGTCATGATATCTTATTGGCCTTCACTATTTCCCAGTTTGTCATAGTAGAAATTAAAATTTCTCACTTTTAAACATTTTTTCTATAATGAGGTTTGCATTCAAAGAGCCAAAAATCCACTCCTTTGACAACATGTTCCTTCACTTTAAAACAAATGCCTAATATTTGTCAAATCCTAATATTTGGTATTTAAAATCCAAACAACAAAGGTGTTGTGGTGTAGCTACTAGCTAGTTTTCTTTTCACCATCATTTGGAGCCATGGGATGCATATATTTGGGCCACGCAGCAGCAATGAAAATGTCTACTTCACAAGGCTTCAATAAAAGTATCAAACCCAATCAAATACAACCCACCTTGCTCCAAATAAAAACCTCATTGCTATTCTAACGCTAAATATAGTTTTTTTTATTATTAGTTCCTCCCTACGAGAGGAGAGATTTTTCTTAAAAGAGAATAGATAGTGTTAACTAATAACTTTTAATCACATATTTTAAAGATGATTGTCTAACTGAGTTTAGTTAAAATGATAATATTTTGGGTAAATTATACCACATACCACTTAACTATGGTCGTTGACTTGAAAATGTCACCGAACTTTAAAAAAGTTTAAAACTAACATTGAACTTTAGTTTGTGACTCGAAAATACCAACTTCCTTGTTAAGTAAAAACGTCGTTGTTTTGTTACGGCTGTTTTGAAGCCTAATTTAGCCCAAAATGACGTTTTACTAGAGGGATTTAAACCCAAGACCTTCAAATAGAAAGGCTAAACCTTAACCATTGAACCAACTTGAAATTATATAATGTTTTACCACAAATATTATACATCTCAAATTACTTGAGATTAATTCAAATTATTTTATGAAATAAATAACACTATAAATAATATTAATATATAACTAATATAAAATATATTATTTCTACATATATATATATATATAATATTTATAATATAAATATATTATTTTTAAAAAATTCAAAATATTCATAAAAATAATATATTTATATTATAAATAATATATTTGCATGTTCATCGTTATTAATTAGGCCCAACACTATTTTTCAGTAGCCCTAAACTAAGGGTTTAAAGAAGGGAGGTCATCTACTTCTACTAAAGCAAGCCCCTCCAGAATCACAGTTGTAGGCCCATCATTTCTGTTCAACGACATTGTTTCAGTCTTCAATTCAAACATTAAAAAGAAATGCTCCTTTTAAGTTTTAACTACAAATTGACAGACAACTCCTCGAGTGGTTCAAATATGAGACAGACAGATGAGGTGGAATCGGTGAAGAACATGATGGATACCGGAATCTGCCATCTTCCTATGTTTGCTGTGTTTATTCACACAACCAAAAGCCTGACGTTCCACTGTTCTTCCCCCCACCCTTCAGCTTCAGCATTGCCAATGCCATCATCATAAAACTGCAGAATTATCTCATGCGCACCCCTAGATTCTCATACGTATTTTTCTCTTTTAAAGTTTAAACACGCGTGCATACATACACTTATACATATACGGATCCGAGTTTGTTATCATGCATATGAGTGAGTCGTGGGTGTACTTGGTTGCTGAAAAAGAAGAAGAAGCATTTTCAAGGTGTGTGGTTTGGAAAATAAAGTTTAAAAAGATTTGGTAGGTGTGAAAGAGAAAAGCCAAAGTCCCATTAAAACAACCTGGATGGAGCTCAAATTGTCAAGGACATTATTAGTATGTACTATGTAGAGTAGAGAGGATCTGTTCTTCCTTGTAGAGGTGTACTCAAATATATTTCACTTCATTTCTTCATCGCTTCTTTTAGCCTCTAAATACTTACTATAGTAAATTTTATGTAATTAATTCTTCAACTTTTCTCATTTTGGGCAAAGTTGAGTAGTGCAAATACTTACTGGTGTTGTTTTTTCCTTAGATTTCAGTTTGGGTAATGATCAATCTATTGCAGGATATAAAACACTATTACATGTTTCAAGAATTTTGATTTTGATTTTTTTAAAAAGTTACAATTCCAATTACAAGCGGTGGATCTTGATAACAGAGTTTGGGGAGCCTACTTAAAATTTTCAAAAAAAAATTAAAGGTCTAAATTAAAATTTTTAAAAATTTTGAAGGGTTTAATTTTAAATTTTAAAAATTGTGTTTAACTAAAACTTTTAGAAAATTTGAGACTTAATGAGAAATTAAAAAATATAGTTGAGGACTTTATTAAAAATATTCAAAAAATTTAAAACATAATAAAAAGAATTTAAATTTTAAATTTTTTAGGGGGCGAATTAAAATTTTTAAAATTTCCAAAAACTAGATTTTAAAAGCAAGCATATTTGACCGATTGGTCAAGTTGCTCATTTTTATTCCCTCGTATTTCTTTAGGTCATGAGTTCTAAATTAGATCTACCAAAAAATCCCCTTCCATCCCCTAAATTCCTCTCTCAATCCCCTTTAAGTAAAGTTAAATTTAAGATTTACCAACAAAAAAAATCTTAAAGAGCCAAGGCTACCCTGATTCCATATCCATCCGCCACTTTCAATTACATTTGATACATTTGTACTGCTACAATCAGAATCATTATTTAGTAGAAATATAAAATTAGAATTGCAATCAGAAACATTAAGGGTTAATTATACTATTAACCACTAAACTAATTAGAATTTCTATTTTGACCACCGAACTAACAAACTTGTCAATCAAACCACTGAACTTATAAAATTAACCTATTTTGACCACCGCCGTTAAAAATATAACGGTGGAGTGATGGAACTGCCATGTGGCAATTAACAGAAAAATTTTAAAATTACACATTTGGTCCATGTTATTTACACATTCTTTCAATTTAGTCCTAATTTTAAATTAATAAAATAATAAATTATTTAATTAGGTGGTGACACGTGTCAACACCTATTTAGAGGAGGAAAATAAAATCCCTCATCATTCATGCGTTAGGAGTGGATTAAACCTAGGTAATGCTTGGGTAAAGGTAATGGTTTAGCCACTGCACCAAGTACAACTTCGTGCTTTAAATCACCAAATTTAATATATATCTCTTATTGGTTTCTACATTTATAAGCCAAAAGTTCAAACCCTAAACACTAATTTCACATATATAACCCTAAACCTTAAACCCTAAATATTTCAAATTAATTTTACACTAAATATTTCAAATTAATTTCACATATATAAACCATAAACCCAAACCCTAAACATTAATTTCACATATATAACTCTAAACGCTAATTTCACATATATAACTCTAAACATGAATTTCACATATATACCCTAAACCCTAAATATTTCAAATTAATTTCACATATATAACCATAAACCTTAAACCCTAAATTAGTGTTTAAGGTTATATATGTGAAATTAATTTGTAATATTTAGTGTGAAATTAGTTTGAAATATTTAGGGTTTAGGGTTTAAGGTTTATATATGCGAAATTAATTTTAAATATTTAGGGTTTGAGGTTTAAGGTTTATATATGTGAAATTAATTTGAAATATTTAGCGTTAAATTAATTTGAAATATTTAGTGTAAAATTAATTTTAAATATTTAGGGTTTGAGGTTTAAGGTTTATATATGTGAAATTAATTTGAAATATTTAGCGTGAAATTAATTTGAAATATTTAGTGTAAAATTAATTTGAAATATTTAGGGTTTATGGATTATGGTTATATATGTGAAATTAGTGTTTAGGGTTTGAGCTTTTGGCTTATAAATGTAAAAACCAATAAGAGATACATTTTAAATTTGGTGATTTAAAGCATAAAGTTATGCTTGGTATAGTGGCTAAGTCATTGCTTTTACCGAAGCATTGCCTAGGTTCGATCCACCTCTAACGCATGTAGAGGGATTTTATTTGCCTCCTCTAAACATGTGTTGATACGTGTCACCACCTAATGAAATAATTTATTATTTTATTAATTTAAAATTAGGATTAAATTGAAAGAATGTGTAAATAATATGGACCAAATGTGTAATTTTAAAATTTTCCTGGTAATTGCCACGTGGCAGTTCTGTCACTCTACCGTTAGATTTTTAACGGTGGTGGTCAAAATAGGTTGATTTTATAAGTTTGGTGGTCTGATTGACGAGTTCGTTAGTTCAGTGGTGAAAATAAAAATTTTCAATTAATTCGGTGGTCAATAGTATAGTTAACCCAAACATAAATTAGCAGAAAATTAGAAATAGAACTGTAATTGCGGTTACAAATCAATATATTTGTATAACTAAAACTAAAATCAAATATACAAGACACAAATGTATGGACGGATATGCAAACCTAGAGCAGAATAACTCTGATGAAACTCAAATCCAAACATTCACAACTCAACATTTAACCTTACCAATACAATTAAAGCCTCGTCCATTACTTTCAAGTATCTTAATACAAGATATGAACCAACGAATTGATAATCAGAATTAAAATAATTTGGGATACAATCTATACATAACATTTGCCCATAATAATAATTATTTCATTACTTCAAGTTTTTTAACAAAGAATATTTTTTTATCAAGAAAATATGTTTATTTCATTTTCGATTACAAATACAACTGTAAGGGTAGGGGCACAATAGGTCCCCAAAAGGTTAGATACTGAGAGTTTTTGGCCAGTTTTGCTAGGCAATCCGTAGCCTGATTACAAGATCGGGGATAAAGGAGAAAGAACAAGACACAAAGGATTTTGCTTGAGCTCTAATGCCTTCCTCCACAGCTGATGTCACCCAGTCAAACAAATTTCTGGATCTAAGCCTATCGATAACCGTTTGGCAAATGGCTTTTATAATAAAGCTCGAGAAACCATTTCTAAGAGCAAGGGAGATGCCGAGTCTGATGGCAGAGGCTTCCGCAACTGCAACGGATGAAGCTTTTGCAGGAGCGGTTACACCTTGGAGGAAAGAACCTGAACAGTCGCGAGCAATAGTCGCCATCATAGCTTTTTCGGTTTGGCCATCGAAAGCAGCATCGCAATTGATTTTAACTGTGTTAGCGGGCGGGGGGCCAGGCCCTCGGTTCCTTAGGATTTTGACTCTTATCCGTGGGACAAACCTGTGTAGCATGGGAGAATTCCATGAAGTCTCGTTTAGCTCGCAGCCACACCTCCCAATTGAGGTATTTTCTCCCTTCAAAAACTCAAGCGTTCCTTAAATTTCCAAATAGTCCAAAGGAGAAAAGCAATAAGAGCGCAACTATCTTTGAAGGCCTCCAAATTACAGAACTCATAAACCTTAAACCACCATTGAGGAAAATCTGGGAAGCCAAAAGCAGATGGCAAGTAATTAAAGCTAGATGCCTTCCAGACTGCTTGTGCGAAAGGGAAGAAAAAAGGAGATGCTCAATGGATTCTCTCTGTTCTCCACATCTGGGACAAGAGTCAGAGTCCTGAAAATTTCCATGCAAACGAGCCGCTAGGGTACTTTTGGTAGGCACAATGTAATGGTAGAGTTTTCAGAGGAAGGATCAAGTTTTGGATGAAACCTTTAAGTTTCATATGGAATTCCAAACATCTTTGTTTTCACCCGGGGGTTGCTAGAGGATGTTTCTGAAGAGGATTCAGACTTTTCCTCAATGAAACGATATCTCGATTTCGCCGAGATTCCCCGTTCTTTGTACCCGCCCATATTAAGGCATCTCTAACCTCTTGTCCTCCTATCGAGATAGACAAAATCGCCTTGGATTTATCTGATGAAAAGAGACTCTCAATTTTGGAGTAATCCCAAAATCTTTAGTTTGAGTTCATAAGACATGAAACATAGGGGTAAAGACAATTGGATGGTGGATGAGTAGCAACACTGAAATTCTGGAGAGTTGGGATCCAGTTGTCTTTCCATATTGAGATGCTTCTACCATTCCTAACCCGCCAAAGAGAACCATTCCTAATCACTTCTATCCCCTCCCTAATGCCTGCCCATGCCCAGAAGGGTTTTTGTTCTTGGGAGCATCAAAAACGTTGTCATTTGGGTAGTTGATACCATAGAGAGTCTGAGCAAGAAGAGAGTCCGGATGTTTGACTAATTTTCAAGCAACTTTCGTGATTAAAGCCTTGTAGAAAGTTCTAAGATTTCAAAATCATAGGCCCCTTTGTCCTTCGGACGACAAAGTTCTTTCTAGTTAATCTAGTGAATGCTTTTTTTCTTGTTCTCCCAGTTATTCCACCAAAATCAGGCTACTAGCGAGCTTAATTCATCACAGAAAGTAATGGGGAGGAGAAAACATTGCATGATATAATTAGGAATAGCTTGCACGATAACCTTAATGAGCACTTCTTTTCCTGCCTGATTAAGCAGATTAGCTCTCCATCCCTTGAGTCTATTCTAGACTTTCTCTTTAATGAAAGTCCAGGCTTATTTTTTACTTCTCACCCAAAAGGAGGGAAGCCCAAGGTATCTATAACACCCCTCAACCCCGATTAAAAGTAAAAAGTGTTGACCGATTCGTATTATCATATTACAAGTGGGCAGCGGAAAACGTATAATATTTTTTTTCCGAATGGTAACACAAGGTGGACCTAAGCTTTATTTTCGATTCATTTAAATTACTTATGATTAAATATCGGATTTCTTCATCTCTTTTATAATAACTTTTAAAACACATATATATTTAACCCTTAGATTGCCAAATTCTTGCAATGTTTAACTTAGTAAGAAAGATCGATTACATAACCACATCTCAACTAGTAATTTCATCTTAAAGATTAACATCATATCCTTATATTTATATATGCTTCAACCATTCATAGTATTTGTTTCCCTTATACAAAAGACTTCCCGGGATAGCTAACATAACGGTTATAACCTAATGGTTGCCTATGCAAAAAGTAACCAAAAATAAATCAACCCAAAACATATACCAAGGGCTAATCTATACCCCATATATACCCCATACTTACATAACAAAATGAGGGAAGCATAATTTAAGAGTTCAAACGTTCTTCAAATAGTAGTTTATAAACATAACCATAAGTGCAAACTGGACTAGCATGCTGACAGTTAGGCCACCCATCATAAGCACAACAAAAATAATAAAAGGCATACTTCTAATCTTCAACAGCTAACAAGATCAGTGGGTGAACTGATAATTCAACTTCATGTGGTTTTGGGAAGAAAGAAAGCAAGGGTGATAAGTACATAAAGTACTTAGTGAAGAAACCTTAACTTAATCAATTTATGTGTTCAATTTAAGTATCAACCAATTACACAATGTGATCTTTTATAATTTAATTTCATTCGAATATAAGGCTACCAAATTGACAAATTCCAAAGCTCAATGTACAACAATTCGATCAACTAAGGTTCAACCAGTCGTAAGATCATACAAATTTACATTCACATACAAGCAACCCAACTTACCAATACCAATTTCAATGTACAAAACAAGTTGATCACTTATTATTCACCAAGAATTATTCAATCATACACTTTACATTCACATACAAGGTAATCCAAAATTTACATTAAATTTTCCAATTCATATTACATTCGAACCAATATGCTTCCTATTAAAGATTTCAATCAATCATACATTTAGATATACAAGCAGCAGCAAACTGTAGCAGATTATCGTTTATAATTTAATTTTAGAAATTCGTGCTCGTATTAACTTAGTCACTTTGCCTTGTTTCATATAGTTAGTTAGGTATTCGAGTCACGTATTATGTAATTGTGAACCATTTCACCATTGTCACAGGTACCCAAGTACCAGTTATATATAATCTTATTACGTGTCATCTTAGTGTCACATACACTAAGCGAATAGGTACACTTACGTACCATAAAATCAGTACACTCACGTACCGAATTACAAGAAAGAGCTCTAGACTCTAGGCATGCCATACTACCTATCTGACCATACAACCAAGGGCTTATTATGTACGTCGTTTTCTTTAATTCTCAATTGTACAATCACATGTCATCTCATAACAATTAGTTTTATTAACTAACCACAACTCAAGTATCATTCTATTCTCTTAAATTCTCAATTTCAAGCAAGAAGTTTCAGCCACATATCATATGATTCAAAGCATCGAATGTATACTATCTGATATACTTATGACATGTAAAAATTCATATTTCTCCCAACATACAAATTTCCAACAACAAGCTAGTATCACATACATAAATATTCCATTCAATTACATTCAGCATATCCAAAGAAACATGATGAAAACTAAGTTTCAAACAATGGCAATCACATAATCGAACATAGCATAACACAAAACTAATTTCCTTTTTATCTTCCTTCCCTTAATAATTACCAATCCATTATTAAATCTGATTTCATGCATAACATGTATAAAAATCAAATTAAAGGATAGTTGAGACTCTAATCTCAACTCTAAGTTCGTTTCACTCACAATTGCCGTGCAATTCTTGAACCTGACACTCTTTCCACGCTTCTTTGACGATTCAATTATCGGATTCTCTTCAATACCTTCTCTTCTCGGTTCTATTTCGAATTTCACATGCAACATAATATAGAAATTAGAATCAATTTAACACACACATTATAAATTTTAACAATTTCCATGCAATCCTGTGAACCATTTACAATTTCGGACAGGTTTGGAATTTACTTCTTTTTTCTTATTATTTTCTCTCAATTTGAAACTTAGTTTCATCAATTCAATTAAGATTATTTACAATCTATTGTTCTCATACTTAATGTTACTACCCCTTACAAAATTTATGGTCAATTTCATTCAATTTTACATCGAATCCACCATTTCTTAGAATCAGACAGTTTTACCTACCCTTTACAATTTTAGCTCCAATTTTTGTTTTACTAATCGAAATTGAGCTCCGTTTGTTTCTAAATTCCATTAACATCTTTAACTAACATGTATCAAATTTTTAGACCTAAATTACAATTACTCCATTTTCTATGAATTTTCAAAGTTTGCTGCCAAGACTAATTTAATCACTGGCAGTTTTGAGTACCTTAGCTAATTCCATTCCAGGTTTTCCTAGAATGTTCAAAACAATTCTAATTGTTTCCTATTAAAATAGAAATTCTAAAGTATGATGTGTTAAATTTTCATATCCTAACTCTAAATATTTTATTTTCTATGAATTTTCAAAGTTGGTTATTTATCCTAAAACATTGCTGGACATTAAAAAGGCATAAACCATCCCTATGAGATCTTCTTTAACAGTATCCCAAAAAGTTTGGTAAAAGCTTCCCGAGAAGCCATCGGGTCCAGGATCCTTTGACGCTCCTATATCAAAGACTGCCTTCCTTATCTCCTCAGCAGACACAAGTTTACTCAGTTCGGTATTCCTCTCCTCGGTTACCAACTAGGGAATATATTCCCTAATGCCTTGGAAATCGATAGAAAGGTTCATTGAGAACAGTTTTTGAAAGTACTGCTGAAACTGGCCCGCAATCTCCGCAGGATCCTCCATCCATACTCTGTCCTCTCTCTTCAGTCTGCCAATGGAGTTAGTTCTTCAATGTTGGATGGTTGTTGCATGGAAAAATTTGGTATTCATGTATCCCCATTTAAGCTAGTTTACTCTTGATCGTTGGTGTAAGTACCTCTCCTCTTTCTCCCATTCAGAATCGAGCTCCCTCTTCAGTTGTTTGTATTCTTCCAACTCTGAACAGGTCATTGTCTTTCCTTGGAATTGTTTAATCTTGTTTAATAGCACTCTCTTCCTTTCGTTTTTCAACTTTGTCTTCATTTTGCTCCATTTAATTAGAGCCCTTCTAGTACTACGAATCCTCCTCCCAAAATTTGCCCTTGTTCTGTCCTCAGTGGTTACAGACCACCCACCTAAGACTGTTTGTGAACAATCCTCTTCCAAAAGCCACTTCTTTTCGAACTTGAAATCCCTCTTGTATTTCTTGGGGTACCCTTCCGTAAGCAAGATAATGGGAGCATGGTCGGAAGTCATAGCAATGTCCATTAACCCTAGAGCTTTAGGAAAAGCCAGACTCCACTTAGCGGAGCAAAGAACGCGGTCCAGTTTCTCAAGTATAGAGCCTTCTCCACTTCTTTGATTAAACCATGTGAAGTTGCCTCCCTTGATTGGTAGTTCAACTAGGCTCGTGAAGTCGATAAAGTCTGTAAATCATTTAGCCTCATCGGGATTAGCTGGTTTACCTCCTTCATTTTCCTCTTGACTAGTAACCACATTAGAATCGCACATAATGAGCCATCTGTCGTTTAGGGATCTGCGTTTTCAATTTAATTCTTTCCCATAACGCTTGTCTTTCTTCTCTATAAGGAGGACCATATATGAGCGTACTGAACCATTCGGTTCCATTCTGCAAGACCATTTTCGAGTCGATGTGTAGAACTAATGTTTTGATATAATAATTGAAAAATGTTTTCGACAAATTTGAAAAGAATTTAAAACTTGTTCTTAAGTCCAAACAACTTGAAAATATGTTTGATGCATTTAAAAGGTTTTTGGCAAAGTTTTTAATGATTAAAATAGCCAAACTTGAGTTTTCAGCAAGCCTGTACCGATACGGTGTACCCCGTATCGATACATTTTTTCCCAGGTTTTGATTCTGCCAAAACCCATATCGATACAGGCTTTGCCGTATCGATACAGATAGGGATCGTTTCGATACACCCCTTAAGCGTACTGATCCTTATTTTAACGTCCCCAATGGCTATTTCCCAACGGTCTTTTAAATGACATGTTGTACCAATACGCCCTCAAGCGTATCGATACGCTTAGGCTGGCAAAAGTCCAATGGCTAGTTTCTGAAGAAGAGCGTGCCGATACGGGTCATCGTGTATCGATACGGAAGGCTCCAAAACAACATTAAATATGGGAAATAAAGTCTCCAATGGCTCCAATTCAACCACAAAGGCTAGTAACGGCTTCAAACTCATTAAGAAATATAAAATGGACCTCAAAGCATCTAGTAATGGTTAATGCTTCAATCGTAATACAACATATGATCAAAATGTGTCTTAGTGCTTAAGTGTCAATTCTTTGTATAGACAAACACTAGTGAGCCAAAATTGTTAGATTTGCTCAAGTGTTTTAGGTTTGGGTAAGAGCTTAATTGTGCAAACAAATACCTATTAGAGGGATTTGAGTTTGCTTATCTTTATCTCTTTGTAAAGAGGGTTTGATCAAGGTTTTGGGTAGAAAGCTTGATCGGTTTGTAAGGGTTTCCTCGTACGCCTAGAAAAGAGGACGAATCAATAGTGGATTGATTGGAAATCCTTAGTGGGGAGCTAAGGTAGTGGATGTAGACCTTGGTTAGAATGTTGAACCACTATAAATCATCTTGTTATTATTCTTTTTAGCTTCCACACCTCTATCACCAAAATTCCACTTCTCCACCACTTGGCGAGCAAGAACGGTTGAAGGAATCGAGCACCGAAAAACCCAACAATTGGTATTAGAGCTTGGCTCAATTGAAGAGGATTAACATCCTATTGAGAAGATCTAGTAAGCTCGGTCAACATTTCAAACAATCGTCTCAATGGCGCAATCCATCGATAAACCGCCCTTCTTCGACGGAACACACTATGCCCATTGGAAGATAAGGATGAAGTTTTTCATAAAGTCAAAGGACTACAAGCTTTGGGACATAGTAGAAGATGGTTCATTCGTGCCTCAACAAAGCAAGGCGGATTGGAGTGCCGACGATCGCAAGAAGATGAAGTTAAATTGCAAAGCCTTGCACATCCTATTTTGTGCATTTGGCTCCAACATCTATGAGAAGATGTCTTCTTGTGAGAGTGTCAAGGAAGTTTGGGACAAACTTGAAGTTACATACGATGGGACAAACGAAGTAAAGGAGACCAAGATCGGGCTCCTCAACCTAGCGTATGAAAACTTCAAGATGGATCCGGAAGAGGACATTGAGAAGATGTTCGATAGGTTCTCCATCATCACCAATGAACTTAAAGGTTATGGAGAAGTCATTCCGGAAGAGAAACTTGTCTGGAAGCTCATATACTCTCTTCCCGAGTCATGGGACTCAAAAAAGACCACCATCATCAAAGTTAAGAATCTCAAAACTTTAAAGCTTGATGAGCTCATGGAGTCTCTTCTCACTCACCAAATTATAAAGAAGAACAAAGAAGAGGAGAAGAAGAAGGAAGAGATTAGAGCTATGGAGGAGAAGAAGCTCAAAGGGCTTGGCATCAACACAAATGTCATTGCTCTCAAATCCTCTACATGTCATCACGTTGATTCAAGTGAAGAGGAAGAAGAAGAAGAAGAGATAGTCCATCTCTTCAAGAAGTGTGTCCCTTACATGAAGAAAGCCTTGGAAGAGCTTGAACGAGAATCCATGAAAAAGAAGAGGGCAAGCACTTCAAGCCATAAGAAGAAAGCATATGTGGCTACTTGGAGTGATGAAGACTCCACCGACGATGAACAAGCCAACCTTTGCCTTATGGCCATCGAAGAAGATTCAAGGGTAACTTCTAATTCATCTACTTCATGTTCATATTCTTTTGATGAATTACAAGATGTCTATGATGATTTGGTTTTAGAGTTTAAAAATCACATTTTTAAAAACAATAAAATGATTTCAAAGTTGAAAATTCAAAATGATTTGATTTCTAAAACCAAACTTGAACTTGAAGCAAAACTCGAAGAGTTTGAACAAAAATGTTTTGGTTTACAAAATTTTCTTCATAAAGTTCAAGAAGAAAAAGATTTGATTTCCAAAGAGCTTGAAAAGAAAAATAATTTTAGAAAATCAAACTTTTATGTAAGACACTCTAGTGACCCTAGATTTGTAAATGGTAAATGTTTTAGAAGTGTTTGGGTCCCAAAAGGACTAACCACTTCAACTAAAAATGATGAAATTGAAAAATGGATTCCTAAGGGGACTAAATTTTGTGCTACTAACGTCTATGGATCCAAAGCAATTTGGATACCAAAAATTACTTAATTGTATTTTGCTAGGTGTGATGGAGATTGATCAACAAGTCAAACATTGAGGTAGAGCTTCATGCACACAAAGAAAAACACTTGAAGAAGGAAGGCTTCACATCCTTCCTTGTGTTCAAGTGTGGTAAAAATCTAATTGCTTCATTTGTTTTATTTGAACTATTTTTACTTATTTTAACTAGATTATGACATATGTTGGACTAACATTTTGATGATGCTTTGAGTAAGGGGGGCATTTTAAAACCAAACATTTTAATATTTTCAAAATCTAAACCTCTATTGTTATTTTGAGCTTAAAACTGTTTTAAACTCTTTTTGATATAACAAAAATGGGGAGAAATGGTTTCAAAATTTTAATTTTCAAATGAATAAGAGGGAGCTTTAATTGATTTCAAATCTTAATTTTCTTATTCCAAATTTATTTCACAAAGGGGGAGAAATCCCACACAATTTTTCAAGTTAGTTTTATTATATCAAAAAGGGGGAGATTGTAGAACTAATGTTTTGATATAATAATTGAAAAATGTTTTGGACAAATTTGAAAAGAATTTAAAACTTGTCCTTAAGTCCAAACAACTTGAAAATATGTTTGATGCATTTAAAAAGGTTTTTGGCAATTTTTTAATGATTTAAATAGCCAAACTTGAGTTTTCAGCAAGCTCGTACCGATACGGTGTACCCCGTATCGATACACTTTTGCCCAAGTTTTGATTCTGCCAAAACTCGTATCGATGCAGGCTTTGCCATATCGATACGGATAGGGATCGTTTCGATACGCCCCTTAAGCGTACCGATCCCTATTTTAACGTCCCTAACGGCTATTTTCTAACCGTCTTTTAAATGACATATCGTACCGATACGCTCTCAAGCGTATCGATACGCTTAGGCTGGCAAGAGTCCAACAGCTAGTTTCTGAATAAGAGCATACCGATACGGGTCCTCACGTATCGATACGGAAGGCTCTATAACAACATTAAATATGAGAAATAAAGTCTCCAACGACTCCAATTCAACCCCAATGGCTAGTAACGGCTACAAACTCATTAAGGAGTATAAAAGGGACCTCCAAGCATCTAGTAATGGTTAATGCTTCAATTGTAATACAACATATGATCAAAATGTGTCTTAGTGCTTAAGTGTCAATTCTTTGTATAGACAAACACTAGTGAGCCAAAATTGTTATATTTGCTCAAGTGTTTTAGGTTTGGGTAAGAGCTTAATTGTGCAAATAAATATCTGTTAGAGGGATTTGAGTTTGTTTATCTTTATCCTTTTTTAAAGAGGGTTTGATCAAGGCTTTGGGTAGAAAGGTTGATCGTTGTAAGGGTTTCCTCCTAAGCTTAGAAAAGGGGACGAATCAATAGTGGATTGATTGAAAATCCTTAGTGGGAAGCTAAGGTAGTGGATGTAGACCTTGATTAGAAGGTTGAACCACTATAAATCATCTTGTTATTATTCTTTTTAGCTTCCACACCTCTATCACCAAAATTCCACTTCTCCACCACTTGGCGAGCAAGAACGGTTGAAGGAATCGAGCACCGAAAAACCCTAACACGATGAAATTCCTTGTGTGTTTGAGAATAGTACTGTTAGTATCCTCTATCCACCATAGAGCTAGGCCTCCCACTATTCCTCTTGGTTCAACATAGAAAGAAGAATTCATTTTCATCTTCATTTTAATTTTCTCCAAGTATCTCTTTTTCTGCTTAGTTTCGGTAAGGGAGATAATAGCCGGACTATGCTTCATCATCGAATTATGGAGGGTTCGAACCGTTTCTCTATTACCCAAACCGCGCACGTTCCAAGCTAAAACAGACATATCAAATATAGAAGAAACAAACTCTAGCGTAAAAACTGAAAACACCAACCAGAATCTCAACAAAAGGCTTTGCTTCAAAGATCAAAACACAAAGAAAAATGAGGCAGACTAGCAAGGCCACAACCGGAAAAATGGGAGTAACCAGCAAGACTAAATTCGAAACCATACACAGAAGGCTGGGAAGCAAAAACCAGAATCAACTCAGTCTTCCACAACAGATCAACATGATAGAGTAGTCACATACACATCCTTAGTTAACATAAACAATAAACGGTAATAATTCTGGAAAAACCAGACCAATGAAAGGAAACAGAGGTGGTTCTAGAATATTAGGAACCGAAAGGAACTTAATCTACCAGGAAGGCAACAACCGATGAAAACCAAAATTTATACAAGAGAACAAGCAGGAGAAAAACAAAGAGTGTGGCAGAAACACTAGAAGATGGGGAGTGGCGAGGGGTAGGGAAAGAAAACCAGGAGGGGGGAGTCACCGGTTGGGAGAAGATGAAAGAAAGGAAAGTTAACGGTGGTGAAACAACCTAGACTGAAAACGCTGGCGAGACTCACGTCAGAATAGCAATGTAAAACAGATCCCGCCCGGGAATATCCTTATCGCCACAATACCTTGGAGCAATCCACCAGACGTCGTCGTTCACTACGAATCCCGATGCAGCGAAGACCTCTTACCGGGGACGACGCCTCACGTAAAAAGGACAGCCACAAACTGTGTTGGGATGGTGAAACAAATCCGAACGGCTGAGGCTCGTCGGATTTTGGCGAGGGGAAATTTGGGGGGGGGGGCGCATTCGAGTTGCACAGTTCTTATTTAACGATCACGATTAACCGTTTTTTAACAAAGAATATATTTTATTTTGATTAACATTGATAAATACATGAACCGATTAAGTTAATCTCAATATTTCAAGAATCCCGCATCTTAATCCAAATTGGTGAGTGAATGCAATTATGGTTGTGGTTTAGGAGTTGAAAAGGTTCCAGATTGATTTTGGGGTCTTTGGGGTATAATAATAATCATATCCAGAGAATTAAAACCCTAAAAGCCGAAATGCATATGAGAAGGAATCTTTGGGGGTATAATAATAATAGTTGACAAAGGAAAAGGAAGTTCCTGCAAGTTCATTGAACCAGAGATTTATTTGTTTATGTTTTGTCCATTGGAACTATAAATCTAGAAAGCCATCAAACTCAAGCTTTACTTGTTTACAAACCTTGTCAGCCTAAGTTATCAAACATGGAATATTGGAGCATATGGTAGTCATGATTAGAGTTCACGGTCCTCTATCTCAAAACCCATCAACCTAAAACCACTTCTCATTGCATTTAACATTTAACAAGACCATCAGAATCCGTGGCCACGTGCTTTCTCATGATTTCCTTAAAATACATTCATCTATTCAACAAAGAGAAATTATTTACAAGGATGTCTCGTATATTTTCGAGGCCCTGTGTGAAATTTAAAAATGGACTTTTATAAAAAGAAAGTATATTCGATTATTTTGAACAAATAAGTTAATATTTCATTCAATAAGGTTAAGGATTTAGAATTTAGAATATAGGGTTTATGGCAATAAGATTAGGGATTTAGATTTTTAACCCTAAATTCTAACCAATTCTAATTCTAAACTCCTAAACTTTAAACGCTAACTAAAATCCTAAACCACAAAATCAATTCACTTATTAAAGTCGGTTTAGATTTAAGTTAATTTAAATTTCCAATCTACTTATTAAAGTCAGTTTAGGGTTTAATAGTTGAATATTAAAATTGTTTTACGTTCAAGTTATTTCAAGCTTAGATTAATTTAATTTTCAATCTACTTATTAAAGTCGGTTTAGATTCAAGTTAATTTAAATTTTCGCCGTTAAATCAAATTTAATTATATTTAAAATCGAATTTATCATTTTTCAAATATTAGGTTTTGGTCACATTTGATAGCTCAGAATATAAATAATAAAATTTAAATTCCAAAATTTCTAGATATCATATAATAAAATAATTATACAAACCAACTAAAAAAATCAATTTTCATTAACAATCAATTGGTCTAGCGGGAACGGTTGTTGTTTTTAGAGGTCACGGATTCCAGCACCAGCAGCTGCAGCAGGGTGATTGAGCATGTATTGTTAAATGATTGAGAGTATATTCAGAACATATACTACTTGTAATCACCTTAGCTTTCAAAAAATGGTTAAACCAAAAATATATAATAAAAAAATGTAAAAACATAAAAAAAAATCGCATTTATAGATAAAAAAGGTGTTTTGAGTCGGAAACATTTGATGTATTGAGGGAAGTGGATGGTCCCCTCCATGAGGCCAAGAATTTTCCATGGAGCTGGAAAGTTGGTATTTTGTTATTTGAGAAAGGAGAAAAGGTGGCATGAAATAGAGATAATGTAGGGGCAAAGGCTGTTGTAATATGGGACAGACCACATGGTATGGGTCAAATAGGTTAAAACACGACTTGACATCCACAATCCTGCCTTTTCTCTTTCAACTTGGCATATTTGGTTGTGCTTGTATGGTTTTTTTGATCAATAACATTATTCCCCATTGTCCTTTTACTAACATATTTGTTCATTTATGTTTCATATCTATACAATAATTACAAAATTGCTAAATATGCGATAATCTCTTAAATATAAAATAATAAGCTCTTAATGTGTTTTAGTATGCCCATAACACACACCAAAAATGAACATAGTTGATGTTTTGTAATTTGGACATCCAAATGAGCGGTGTGGGACCTTTGAGTCTTCCACAAGGAAGGCAAGCATAGTTATTTGCATGAATGATGTTGATAATTAGTGCTTTTGATTTAACCATAACTCTAAGCATGCAATGCCAATACTTGATAGATAGGATATTTCGAAAGATTGTTCTATGTTTTTTTATAGGCTTAACTATAAAATATGTGCTCAAATTATACTACTTTTTTGTAATAGGTGGTGCCTAAACTATTTTTTTACTAAAATAGGTGTCCAATGTTTTATTTTTGCCCGTTTTAAAGTCAATTTGTCAAAAAAAATTCACCACACAATTATAGCTTGACACGTAGATTTTATTATTATTTTTCATTTTCATAAACAAATTGAAAAATAAAAAATCCCAAAATTTAAAAAAAAAAATTAAATACAGTCCCAAAATTCCTAAAGCCCCAAACCCCAAAACCTAAAATTGACGCCCCTATCGGCGTCCGTAGCCTCGTCGAACCTCACCATCGCCATCACATGAGTCTCTCACCCATTTTCCCCAACCACCCTTCGCCGGTAACCGGTAGGAGGCGTGCCGATCGGACGTCGAACGATTGGAGCCTTTCGCGTTCGCCGTTTGTCGTCGGATTGGCGTGCCTCCTGTCGGTTACCGGCGATGGGTGGTTGGGGGAAATGGGCGGGAGACTCCGGCGACGACGGTGATGAGGTCTGGCGAGGCTACAGGCGCTGATAGTGGCGTTAATTTTAGGGTTTAAAGTTTGGGGGTTTAGGACTGTTTTTAAATTTTTGAGATGTTTTATATTTAAAAATATATTTTCTTTTTATCGTTGTTTTTTAAAAAATAAAATAAAAAACACGTGTCAATTTCTGATTGGATGTTAAAAAATTTTAACAGTGTTACCTTAAAACAGTAACGAAATGAAATTGTAGGCACCTATTTCAAATAAAAAAGAAACGTTAGGCACCTATTTCAGCCAAAAATAGTTTAAGCACATATTACAAAAAAGTGACATAGTTTAGACACTTATTTTGTAGTTAAGCTTTTTTATACCGAAATTTGTGTCGGATATCAATCCTAGTTCCAGACACTTCATCAACAATCAATCCCACATTGCGTAGATTTTATTCATGCAAAATCGCGGTTCTCTCTGCGTTTTTTTCTTCACATCGGACAATCTCCACTGTTCTTGAACTCTCAACGGTGCAAGTCGCTCACGGCACGACGATTGTTGATTAGTTCTTCGGTCCTGGTGGATGGATCTCCCCACAGGTCGGCACCACGGTTCCTTCGACGATCTTGACGGTTGCAACTTTGTGGAGCTCGGAGCTTAAGGGTGATTGTTTTTGATGGAGCGAAAAGGCGCAGTTTCCTCCGGTGAGTCTCGAATCTTTTAACCTCTGTAGCGGCCTTCATCAGAAAGGTCTAGAAAGGTGGCTAAGGGTTGTCGATTGGCGCTGCTCATGCATCTTCGCTAAGGGAAGCTATTGGCCGTCCGGTGTTGACCTTGTCTCGAGTTCCCATGCTAGTTCTTTAGCTTTAAATGATCACGTAAAAGCTCAAGCAAGAGTCTGGAAGGGCAATCTGACACCAAAATGGTTGTTACGGCGATCCTCTCGGAGACGTTCTCTACCTTTTCACAATCTGATTCTCGATCCCGCTAACCCCTCTTGGATCCTTTACTTTGTGTTTACCAGCTCATTGTGGGTTGCTTTTAAGCTTTTTGTGCAGGGCCAGCTCTGTGCTGATTTTGTAGCCTCGGTTAAGCAACCTCGTTTGTGGAAGGTCAACGTTGGGGTCTTAATTTTTGTTGCTCCGAGCTTCACTTTTGATTGTACTTTTGTGGATATCTCTAACAAGGGATATCCGCAATACCCATGAATCCTTTAGTTTCAACTATGCTCTATGGTTGGAAGGAACGAGGTATAGCTAAGGATCGAACTCCTTCCCCTAGGATTTTATCGTATCCTGCAAGTTTGCATGATCTTAGGTCTTCTGTTGTTGTTGTGCTTGGTTGGCATTTCTTTCTTTCGGGCACCTTTCATTGCGAGCACACCTATCTCAAGTTGTAGTGATGTTTGTCGTTTGTCTCACCAAGATTAACTTTTTTTCCTACATCGATTATGATGATAAGACCCTCTACCCGTTCGGGAGAGGGAGCCTGCCTCCGAATGGAGCTCTCGCATGATCGTAGTCGGAGATGTTCAAGTCAACTTTGTGATGGGACTCTCTCTGGTTCTTCTCGGCCCTTTCGAGCGTTTTCAAGGCCTACGTGCCTCCGCTTGATGTCCTTGTTTCTTAAGGATTATCTTTTCCCTTTGCGGGACATGCTTGTTTACTCGCTTTTCCTACTGATGTATGTGTTTTTCTAGTTGAATGAATTTTTCTTTGATAAAAAAAATCTAATCATCGTCTATTTGTTTTCATTTGAGTTGAGTTTTAATCTTAGACATTAAAATTAATAAATATAACGATCTAAAAACGTATCAAACTTTTAAGTTTTACAATGTATAAATAGATACTATCCTTCGAACCAAAAAAATGGATACTATCCTATATACAAAGAGAGAGAGGTTATGATATGTTGATACGGTATAAAACTTAGAATTTTACACATTTTTTTAGGTTGTTAAATTAATAAAAATATATGACTAAGATTAACAGTAGGCAATGAGTAGATTTCTACTAAATTCACTCATTAGAAAAAAAATTAAAAATTCAAATAATATATATAAGTTTTCAAAAGAATTGAGTTTTTAATATATTTTTTTTGCTTTTCACAAATTTTTTATATCATGTGGAACTTCCAAATTCCAAATGTATTACATGGCATTTTGTGGGAGCACTACATCTTCCTCTTGGATGGAAAAGGCAGTTGGGGTGAAAGTAGAAATGATAAAAAAAATAATAATCACTTGTAGTCTTTTTTTGTTTAGGATTTGTTCTATTTTAGTCACTCGAATTTAAAAAAATCATTCTTACCACTTACGTTTTAAATCGTGTATATTTTAATCCCTTGGCTGTTAACCTCCGTTAATGAGTAAGATTAACTGTAAGTAATAAGTAGATTTCTACTAAATTCACTCATTAGAAAAAAATTAAAAATTCAAATAATATATATAAGTTTTCAAAAGAATTGAGTTTTTAATTTTTTTTTTTTTTTTTGCTTTTCACAAATTTTTAGATTTTTTTATATCATGTGGTCTTTCTAAATTCCAATTATATTACATGACATTTTGTGGGAGCACTACATCTTCCTCTTGGATGGAAAAGGCAGTTGGAGTGAAAGTAGAAATGATAAAAAAAATCTTCACTTGTAGTCCTTTTTATTTAGGATTTGTTCTATTTTAGTCACTCGAATTTTAAAAAATTATTTTTACCACTTATGTTTTAAATCGTGTATGTTTTGGTCCCTTGGCTGTTAACATCCGTTAATAAAAATAATAAATTTTAAGTTAACCCCACAAACTTCTAAAATTTTATTTTTCACCACCTTCCCCAATGCCAAAATCATCCACCAATTGAGATCAATCCCATTAAAAATCACTAAAAACCCAAACACACTTTCACATAAAACAACTAAATCCTCAAATTTTTGAATCACCATCTACCGAATTAATCTTCTTCCAAGTCCAAAAGCTTTTCAATCACTATTCCCTTAAGCAATCTGTTTAAAAACTAAAGCTCTAGAGAAATAGCTCCCCCGATCCAATACTGCAAAAATGAGAGGTTGAGCTTATTTGTACTCTGATTAAAACCCTAATCAGTTCCCAATTTGGGAAACTCCCCCAATTTATTGATTTGATCAGGATGAAAACCTTAGAAAGAAAAAATTCAATCAAACAAAAATTTTAACTGAGCAAATATCAAGTACCATTAAATAAAAAAACAAAAAACACTAAGAAAACTCCAATTGTATCCAATAATCAAACAAAAACTTCAGCTGAGTAAATATCAAGTACCCATTAAATAAAAACGGAAACCACTGAGAAAACCCCAATTGCTTAAGGGAAATAGTGATTGAAAAGCTTTTGGACCTGGAAGAAGATTAATTCGGTAGATAGTGATTCAAAAGATTGAAGATTTAGTTGTTTTAGGCGAAAGGGTATTTGGGTTTTTAGTGATTTTTAATGGGGTTGATATTGGTGGATGGTTTTGGCATTGGGGAAGATGGTGAAAAAATAAGTTTTGAAAGTTTGTGGGTTAAATTAGAAATTAATTTTTTTATCAACGGAGGTTAACGGCTAAGAGACCAAAACAGACACGATTCAAAACATAAGTGACAAGAATAATTTTTTTTAAATTCAGATGACCAAAATAGAATAAATCCCAAACAAAAAGATCACGAATGAAGATTACTCTAAAACTGTAAGACTTAAGAGTAGAAATTAACGTTAAAAAACCTTAGGAGGTGATTTTAGAATAAAACTTATTTTTTTTCAAATATAAAGTGTGCGCGCATATCTCAGAAGGCTAAATTAAATTAAAAAAAGGGGAAAGAATATAGGAGTTGATGGGCAAGTGATGAGAATCGTGAATGATAATACTATTAGTAAAATTAAGCATAGTTATGGGGATGTGTTCAAAAGAATAAGAAAAAGGAAATTGTGACATTGGATTGAGTAGAGAATTGCAGCATTGCATGTTAGGTGAAGGGAATAAGAGATTGTGCTATTTATAAAAATGAAAGATTGTGGTCATGATTGGACAAACAATTATATAAAATATTATTAAGGACATTATTTATTATTTTATTGAGCTTCATTATCTTATTACGTAATTTTAAGATTGAGAGGAAAGTCGGTTGAGTATAACTCGATCAAAATTATTATTGTACATTATACAAAATAGAGAAAGATTAAATATGTTGAAGTATTTAATATTTTCTTAGTTATAGATAAAAAAAACTATCTGAATAGGATAGACATTGCATATTGAAGTTAAAAATAAAGTTAAAAAAAGTAAGAGAAGGAAATTAGTGTTCATTAATTGAATAAATGACCTCTCCTATTTCCTATATCCCACCACTACTGTTTTTATTTCCAAGACTTATTAAATCAATGAGAAAACATTATTTAAATGGGCAAGTAGTAAAAAGATGGCTTAAATTATTAGTTTTAATTTGTACCAATCCTAAGCATTTGTTAAAATGAGTAGAATACATTTTTATTTTATTTTAATAAAACCATTATGGTAAGTAACTAACAATTTTTTTATTAAATAGAAATATATTATATTCTCATATCGAAATTTGAATCGATACAAAATAAAATAATATAAATATTTTTATCCACTAGACCAATTTGCAGAACTCGTGACTAACAAATTCTTGGTTTGTAATTAAAATATTAAAAAAATGTTATTACTAAGGAAGAAAATACCATAAAAAGGCAAGCATGAAAGTGAAAGGTGTCCAAAATTGAAAAGAAGGTCCATAACAGAGCCACGTGAAACCCAGAGCGGGGACAAGGCCCATATCGTGATATCACGATAATTTGGAGCATGTCACGAGAAAACAATGGCTGTATTTCATTATATTTATACGTATTTATGGAGAAGAAGAATAAAGGTAGTATTTCATGAGATGGATAGCATTATTATCAAAGTACGAGATGGGGATGGATGGATGGATGGGTCGTTATCTAGTAAACAGAGGATTGTTTTTACCACACACCGCACTCAAACCAAGTGAAAGTGAAGTGTGTATTCAATAAAGGGAGCAGCAAAGTTGTTCATGTCAGACTTGGCGTGCATTCTCATTCTAACAATTGCAGACAGTGAAAACAAATACCAAAAAACAAAGATTGAAATTCATAACATTGGTGGGGTCCTTGCTTTTTGTTTTCTCCTTTTTCTTTTTTCAAAGTCTTTTGCTTTACAAAGGTGAATTATAAAAAGTTGATGCATTTTTTCTGCAAAACCCAAAAGCCAAGTGTGCTCAAGTTTGGGTTTTTATTTATATATACAGAAAATAAGAAGAAATAAAGTTTGGGTTTTTAAAGTGAACGATTGTGGGTGTTGGAATCTGAATATACGAGGGATAAGATAAGAGAGGGTAAAGATTTTTGTGGTGGTGGCGGTGGTGCTGATTAAAAGGAGATAAAATAGAGAGAGGGTTAGGAACATATCTGAGATTTGGCTTTTTAGTGGGAAATGTTAAGGATTCTGAGGGTTTGATTTTGGACCTGAGAGCTGATTTGGGACATTTTAAGGCTCTTTTTTTTTTCTAGTGATTCCTCCAAGGTATGCTCAGATTCTAGTGCTCCACATCTGCATCTCTTCTTCATGTTTTTGATGTGAATCAGGCACTTTGTTTTGTTTTAGCTGCAGATAGATTTGTGTAGTCCTTGTTCTTTTGGTTTTATTCTCTTGTTAGTGTTCATTCATCGTTTTGGTCTTAAAACAGCAAATACGTTTTGGGGTTGTGTTGTAGTGTTTTCTATTTAGCAGGCCATGGAATCTTGGTGTTCAGTGTTCATTCAGTTCTTTGTGTTCCTGAATTGATATTTGTGTAACATTTTCTGATTTTTCAATCTTATGGTTGGACCAATTTCATTGGAATTTGTGAAGCTTTTCTCCCCCTTTAGAAACCTCCAAAAACCAAAATTGATTCTCCATGTCCACTAATTTGTTGGTTTCTTCAACCCATATTGTCCTTCAGGTTTTCCACCATAAGCATAGCAGTAAAAATGGTTAAAAATCTTAAGGGATGAGTTGTAAAGGATTGTGCATTTGTGGGTTTTGGGGTTTAGAGATCTCTGTGGACAAAAAAAGTTATTGGTAATAGAAAAAAAGAAAAAGAAAAGAAACAAAGACAATAAGATAAACAAGTGAAGGGTGGTGGTGTCAGTTTTGGGCAAGTGGGGGTGTCTGGTTTTTGAGAATTATATATGTTGTGACTGTGAGCATGTGTTTGTCCATGTCTCCTCAGCTGACCTCTTTCCAGCCTTGAGTCCTTTTACTTAGTGTTTTACCAACCGAGGAAGTAACCCACTTCTTTGGGGGTCTCTTCTCTTTGTATTATTCTTTTTCTCCCCATATGTGGCCTTATTTCGTGTCAAAGATTCGGTCATACTAAGAAATGCACATGATTTGTATTTCATCCATATCCTTCCCATGTTTTTAAAATTAAAAATATCTGTTACTGATTGAATATTTGTAGATCAAGGAAGGGGGAAGAGTTTTCAATATTTGTCGAGCAAGATGAAGTTTATGAAACTGGGATCCAAGCCTGATTCATTTCAGACCGATGGAGACAATATCAGGTGAGTTTGAGATCTTAGTTTGTGGTAGCTAACAATTTTAACTTCTTTCTTTTTTCCCCTCAGGGTGTAGGAAAAACATCATTTATCTACTTTTATTGGCATTCTTCCTTTAAACTTCTCTTCTCTGCTTCTAAGACTTGCCCAAAATGGTTTCGGATCAATGTTTAATTTGTTAGCAAGCACCGGCTCTATTAAGTGTGTTTTGAGGCATGTCTTAAACTTCTATATGTATTTTTCAGATGTATCAGGAATTGTCAAATGTGTTGCTTCAAAACTTAAAGCCCATTACTACTTTGACTATGTTGCTTCTGCTCTTCCTTTTTGTGTAATACTTGTGCCCCACACTGGACACGAGTATTGGGATATGACCATCTAATGACATGTCAAATACATCGAAAAACTTTGAAAAAAATCAACTTATTCACAGTATTGATTTTCTTTCCAAAGCTTTTCCCACATTCAAGTTCAGTAATTATTTGTGCTTTAATTTTTTGTTGACATGACCGAGCAAACATTAATGGCAGGTATGTTGCAACCGAGTTGGCAACTGACGTAGTCGTTAACGTTGGGGATGTGAAATTCTATTGTCACAAGGTATGAACCCATATCAAACCTGTCATCATGCAAAGAATATATGGTTTTAATTTAGCATAGGACATGTAAATGATATTTTACTCCATACAATTTTTTATTGTTAACACCTGTTATATAATGTTTATGTAGTTTCCATTGTTGTCAAAAAGTGCACGCTTGCAAAAGCTGGTTGCAACATCAAATGATGAGAACGGAGATGAAATCCACATTCAGGACATACCTGGTGGACCTGCAGCTTTTGAAATATGTGCCAAGTTTTGTTATGGCATGACGGTGACTCTCAATGCGTACAATGTTGTTGCAGCTCGATGTGCAGCGGAATACCTTGAAATGTACGAAACTGTTGAGAAAGGAAACCTTATCTATAAGATCGATGTCTTCCTCAATTCAAGTATATTCAGGAGCTGGAAAGACTCCATCACAGTTCTTCAAACAACAAAATCTTTACTTCCATGGTCCGAGGAATTAAAGGTGATCAGCCGCAGCCTTGATTCCATAGCTTCGAAGGCTTCAATCGATACTTCCCTGGTGGAGTGGTCATACACTTATAATAGGAAGAAACTCCCATCAGAGAACGGAAACAGTCCGCAATGGAATGGTGTAAGAAAACAACAAACAGTTCCGAAGGACTGGTGGGTAGAAGATCTCTGTGAGCTTCATATTGATTTATACAAGCGTGTGATAACAACAATTAAAGCAAAAGGCAGAGTTTCAGGTGATGTAATCGGAGAAGCAGTAAATGCATATACCCTGAGAAGATTTCCGGGTTTTAGCAAGGGTATGATCCCGAATAACGATACCATAAAGTATCGGTCAATGGTGGAGACCATTGTGTGGCTGCTCCCAACTGAGAAAGGAACTGTTTCTTGTAGCTTCTTGCTTAGATTATTAAGAGCAGCAATTTTATTGGATTGCGGTGAAATGGAGAGAAACGAACTGATAAGGAGAATCAGCCAGCAGCTCCCTGAAGCAACAGTGACCGATCTTCTGATTCGAGCTCCGGCTGGAGAAGCAACAATATATGATGTTGACATGGTTCAAAACTTAGTCGAGGAGTTCATGTCTCACATATCTCAAACTGACCCCACTAAAAAGGAATTCAATGAGGGTACCAGAAGCCCCAAGTTTGGACCAGATGCTTCTAAAGTGTTGGTAGCGAAGCTAATTGATGGCTACCTAGCCGAAATTGCACGAGATCCAAATTTACCGCTTTCTAAATTTGTCAATCTTGCTGAGCATATAACATCCATCTCAAGACCTTCTCATGACGGACTTTACCGTGCCATAGACATGTATCTGAAGGTAATTTCCAGCATCTTAGCTGTGGTTTATACTGTTGAAAAGTCGGTCTTTAAGCCTTTTCTTCTTCTATCATTATAGGAACACCCTGGAATCAGCAAAAGTGAGAGAAAGAGAATATGCAGGTTAATGGAGTGCAAGAAGCTGTCAGCCGAAGCCTGCATGCATGCTGTGCAAAATGAGAGGCTTCCGTTGCGTGTTGTGGTGCAGGTTCTCTTCTTCGAGCAAGTCAGGGCCACGACGTCCTCCGGCAATAGCACACCTGATATTTCAGGGTCCGTTAGAGCCCTTCTTCCCGGAGGTTCCCACGGCAGCTCAAGGACCACGACAACAAACACAGATGAGGAATGGGATTCAGTGCCAACAGCTGAGGAGATGAAGGCTTTGAAAGGGGAGCTTAGTACACTGAGATTAGGCAGTGATGGAAGCAGAAACGAGGTTGAAAGGGCTGCTGCGAGTAGAATGAAAGGCTTGGCAATGTCAAAGATCTTTGCAAAACTTGTGTCGAGCAAGGAAAGAAATGGTGAAATTAGCAGCACTGATACATCGGAGAGCCCTGGATCGGCGAATACGGAGGAAACAAAGTCCACTCCTTCCACAAGTAGGAAACATTCACTATCTTAGTTCAGGCCGCACCTTAGCAATGGTGTTTGTAAAATTTATCTGAAATCACACTAGGGGAATACAACCGACTCTTCAACCTGCTTTACCACTTGTTATTTTCCAACTAAATGGAACCAGGAATTGTTTTTTAAAACATCCAAACCCCCAGGCCCCATGTTTTCTTCCACCGAAAATGTTAGGCTGCTTTATTTTTTTTTTTAACAAAAATAAACTTAAAACGGTGTCAAGTCAATCATTAGAATCTTTTATTTGAATGATCGTAATTAGGATCTACGATTGAATTAATTATTAGAATATATTTAAATTTGTAGAAAAACAAATACAAATATCAGAATTCTCGAAATTAGGGCACGTAGTTTTTTTATCTATTTATAAATTTCAGTGTTTTGTTCATAAAATTGAACTTGTTTATGATTTAAGTCGAGACAAGTTCGAAAAAACTTGAGGTCATTTTCATTTTAAGAGCCCCACTGAACTTAAATGGGCATAGTGCAAAGTTCAGAGTTTAAAGGGGCTTATGGAAACAATGTGTTGCGTTAATTAGTACTTTCAATATATACGAAACTATCACTGTTACTATATTTATATTCTTAATGAAAATATCGAGATTAAAACTCACATAATATGAAAATGAATGAACATTCTTAACTACTCAATTAATTAAAGGGTAAACTACTGTGCAGGTCCCTTATGTTTAACGAGTGTACAGAGTTAGTCACCACTTTTGAAAAGTGCATATTAGTAGTCCTCTACGTTTTCGATGTGTAAATACTTGGTCACTCCGACGTTAACTCCGTTAGTCCCCTAACGGAATGCTGATGTGGCGAAAGGATAAATTACTGCAATAGCCATTAAAATTTATCTCATGTACATTTTTTCTCCTCAATTTAAAAAAGTAAACATTATAGTCACTAATAAAACTGTTTCTTTATAATTTCACCCTTAAATTTTTAAAAATTCATTTTTCAATCCTAAAACTTTACAATCAATTAACACAATAATATTATAAATGCTTAGATGAAAAATAGGTGCCCAAAGTATACCCTTTGAAACTTAGGTGCCCAAATTGCTCCTATTTAATAACTCAAACTTAAAAATTTAGTCCACTAACTACTAAAAAATTCGAGTTATTAGAATTTCTATTTTATAATTCAAACTTTATTTTGAATTTTTGAGTCGAGTTTATGAAATTATGAGTCGAGTATTTTCACATCAAACCAAAAAATTTAATTTTTTCGAGTCAAGTCGAGTTATTGGAATTTCTATTTTATAATTTAAACTTTATTTTGAATTTTTGAGTCGAGTTTATGAAATTATGAGTCGAGTATTTTCACATCAAACCAAAAAATTTAATTTTTTCGAGTCAAGTCGAGTTATTGGAATTTCTATTTTATAATTCAAACTTTATTTTGAATTTTTGAGTCGAGTTTATGAAATTATGAGTCGAGTATTTTCACATCAAACCAAAAAATTTAATTTTTTCGAGTCAAGTCGAGTTATTGGAATTTCTATTTTATAATTCAAACTTTATTTTGAATTTTTGAGTCGAGTTTATGAAATTATAAGTCGAGTTTATTGGAATTATACAACTTGTGAAGTTGGAAAGTCTGAAGTTTGAGAAATACGGATGTGTGTCAACCTGAAACCTTATGTTGTTATTGCATTTGCACAGCACAAAGTTCCTCACATTACATATAACAATCATTTATGCTCAAATCTTAGGCACCGCAGTAACCTTTAAGATCAGGTCTAGTATTTAAAATTTTTAATTTTTCGGTTTGATGTAAAAATACTCGACTCATAATTTCATAAACTCGACTTAAAAATTTAAAATAAAGTTTGAATTATAAAATAGAAATTCCAATAACTCGACTTGACTCGAAAAAATTAAATTTTTTGGTTTGATGTAAAAATACTCGACTCATAATTTCATAAACTCGACTCAAAAATTCAAAATAAAGTTTGAATTATAAAATAGAAATTCCAATAACTCGACTTGACTCGAAAAAATTAAATTTTTTGGTTTGATGTGAAAATACTCGACTCATAATTTCATAAACTCGACTCAAAAATTCAAAATAAAGTTTGAATTATAAAATAGAAATTCCAATAACTCGACTTGACTCGAAAAAATTAAATTTTTTGGTTTGATGTGAAAATACTCGACACATAATTTCATAAACTCGACTCAAAAATATAAAATAAAGTTTGAATTATAAAATAAAAATTCCAATAACTCGAATTTTTTAGTAGTTAGTGGACTAAATTTTTAAGTTTGAGTTATTAAATAGGAGCAATTTGGGCACCTAAGTTTCAAAGGGTATACTTTGGACACCTATTTTTCATCTAAGCATTTATAATATTATTGTGTTAATTGATTGTAAAGTTTTAGGATTGAAAAATGAATTTTTAAAAATTTAAGGGTGAAATTATAAAGAAACAGTTTTATTAGTGACTATAATGTTTACTTTTTTAAATTGAGGAGAAAAAATGTACATGAGATAAATTTTAATGGCTATTGCAGTAATTTATCCTTTCGCCACATCACAATCCGTTAGGGGGCTAACGGAGTTAACGTCGGAGTGACCAAGTATTTACACATCGAAAACGTAGAGGACTACTAATATGCACTTTTCAAAAGTGGTGACTAACTCTGTACACTCGTTAAACATAAGGGACCTGCACAGTAGTTTACCCTTAATTAAAAGATTTCAAACTATCGTATTTTTTTTTATTATATTTGTAACTTTTTATGAAGTTGTCTGAAATTAAATTCAAGACCTAATATCAATCATATTTAAAACAATATTTCTTACCAGGATACTGTACTATAGTCTATAGACTTGGTTGATGGTAGTTGTAATTAAATAAGGTATGTACAGTGACAGACCAACTTAAGTCTTCGGAATGACTTTTGCCTTTCACGCGTCATAAATTGTTTTTACTTTTATTTTAATAGAAATTTATTTAAAAATTAGAGTAATTATAGATTTTCCGCCCATTTTTCAATATTCATGTTTTGTTTCCTCAACCCTAGTTCCCTCCCTATAGTGACGGCCCAATTGGGCCTTGCCCCCCAACTATTCGAAAAATACACAATAAGCCTTTTAAATTCTTTAAAAAAATTAATTTAGCTCCCTCATATTTTAAAAAATATATATATTAAATATTAGATAAAGTAGACATTGTCACTCAATTTGGAGTTTAAATACTTAATAAATCCTCATATATTTTTAAAATTCAATAATTTGTCCCCTCTCGATATTCAGACTCCGTCCCTACGTCCTTGTATGCGTATTCTAGGTTATTATAGTTCATACTCACTTTTTTCCCATAAAGCTCGGATGGTGATAGATTTGAAAAGAATTTTTAAAATAAAAGATGATTAATACACCAAATTAGCTTTTCAACAGATTAATGTTGGGTTCATATCACTTTCCATTGACAAATAGAGAGTGAAATGGAGACAAGTATATAGAAGAAATCAATTGTGTTTGCATGGGACAGTTAAAGTTATTAAAAGAATATAAAGCCAAGGCCCTTTCGGCACCTGCTTTCCTACTCATCACTTCGCATCATTACTTATTCCTTAATTGTTTTTAAGAAAAATAATAGTTAAATCATAACTATTTATTTCTTGGTCAGATAAATTAATTACTTTTTAAAAGGAACATTTATTTATGCTCACGTTAGGTAACAGTTTCGATACTGTAGTTTTGGTTGAATCAGACGCCAATACAACAGTTGGTTCATTTCAAGGGTCAGCCATTGCTGCTCAAGGTTCCTTTAATTTTGGGGACTTTTTTCTTCTTTCACTCCCTAAATTTGTACAGCTTGTCTTTCCTAAATAAGATTATTATTATATATAGGGAAAACTACACCACTGACCATCAAACAAATTGGGGATACCTATTTGGACCACCGAACTATAAAAAAACGTCAATCAGACCACCGAACTTATAAAATCAACCTATTTTGACCACAGGCGTTAAAAACCTAACGGTGGAGTGACGGAACTGCCACGTGGCAATTGACGGAAAAATTTAAAAATTATACATTTGGTCCCTATTATTTACACATTCTTTCAATTTAGTCCTAATTTTAAATTAATAAAATAATAAATTATTTAATTAAGTGGTGACACGTGTCAACACCTTATTGGAGGACTTTAATTATTTATATTTGATTTTATTAATTTATTTTCCCCCTCCAATCAGGTGGTGACACGTGTCACCACCAATTTAGAGGAGAAAAATAATTTTCTCTCTTTTGCGTTTAACATGAATCAAACTTGGGTCTCCAGGTTGTAAAGCCCATAGCCAAGCCACTGCACCAAGCACAACCTTATGCTATAATTCTCCAGATATAATATATACCTCTTATTAGTTTCCACATTTATAAAGCCAAAAGCTCAAACCTTAAACACTAATTTCACACATATATAAATTTCAAACCCTAAACTCTAACCCTAAATATTTTAAATTAATTTCACGCTAAATATTTCAAATTAAACCCCAAACCCTAAAACTTTCAAATTAATTTCACTCTAAATATTTCAAATTAAACCCTAAACCCAAACTCAAACCTTAAACCCTAAAAATTTCAAATTATTTCCATGCTAAATATTTAAAATTAAACCCTAAATATTTCGAATACAAGATTATGACACCGCAAAATACAAGAACATGACACCTGATAGATGAATTGCCAGGTTTTCAAATCCATCCTGTTTATAAGAAACCTTTCCATCTCTAGCTCCCCTTGCCCCATTGTATTTGACTGAATGACTCTGTATCTCAGCTTTGTCAATGCTCTTGGCTTTGACCATTTGTTTCAAGCAAATACAGAGTGGAATTTTTAGCCATTGGAGTTGAACTGAAGCTCAATACGTTACAGTATACGGTTTTTTTACTCAAATATATATCATGAATTCCATCTTTTGTATTTCATTCTCAAGTATGGATGCAACAACAGCTAAACTAAGTTTGGGGGAAATGCTATAAACATTAAAAATCCGATACCAGTTAGTACACCACAAAATTGAAGTTATTATTAGTTCTAATTCTTAAAGTTTGGGATTCTTTCACTGTTCTGCAGAAGATGATTTGTGTTATTACAGAACTTGAAAGTAATAGACAACCTCTTGCAATGCAATGTGATAAGAAAACCAAGGTTACTACAATAGGAATCATGCAGATTTGCCCAACAACTGTGGAGTTGTTGGTAAGGTAGAATTTTTTATTTTCTAGTGCGGCTGCACCGAAGCTAAGCTAAACCTGCTTTGGATTTATGAAGTTATAGTTTGAAAATTCTTGTAGGGAATGCCAGATTTCATTATACAAAGTTGAAGAGGATCCAGATACTCTATACAGGCCTTTTTGAAATATTTAGAGTTAGAGTTTAGGGTTTGAGATTTATATATATGTGAAATTAGTGTTTAAGGTTTGAGCTTATGGCTTATAAATGTGGAAACTAATAAGAGTTATATATTATATCTGGAGAATTATGACATAAGGTTGTGCATGCTGCAGTGGCAAAGCCACGGGCTTTACAATTTGGAGACCCATGTTCGATTCATGCTAAACACAAAGGAGAGAAAATTATTTTTCTCCTCTAAATTGGTGGTGACACGTGTCACCACCTGATTGGAGGGGGAAAATAAATTAATAAAATTAAATATAAATAATTAAAGTCCTCCAATAAGGTGTTGACACGTGTCACCACTTAATTAAATAATTTATTATTTTATTAATTTAAAATTAGGACTAAATTGAAAGAATGTGTAAATAATAGGGACCAAATGTGTAATTTTTAAATTTTTCCGGCAATTGCCACGTGGCAGTTCCGTCACTCCACCGTTAGGTTTTTAACGGCGGTGGTCAAAATAGGTTGATTTTATAAGTTCGGTGGTCTGATTGACGTTTTTTATAGTTCGGTGGTCCAAATAGATATCCCTAATTTGTTTGGTGGTCAGTGGTGTAGTTTTCCCTTATATATATTTTGGGTATGTTATTATAAATTTCAAATCAACTCAAATAATTTGTTTTTACAAATAATAATCACTAATTTTATTAAATAATGAGGAAATATAATATAGTTAGAAGAAGAATTTATAATATTAAGACTAAATTAAACATAAATTGATGGATTTTTCAAAAATAATTAAATTAAACTAGCTATTAAAGCATAAAATAGAACCATAAAAAATAGAGATAAAGCTTAACCAAACAACTCAAAAAATGATAGATAAGCAAAAAAATTATTGTCATCGTAAGATATAGATATCTTCAACACTAACATAAAAATGTATATAGCAATGATAGCACATTAATAAAATTGGTTTTACAATAATTCTACCATGAACCATCTCTAGTGATTGCAAGAGCCTATGAATACAAAACAATCAATCCAACCGTTCAAACTAATGTAAACTACTGACTAGAGTAGCGATGCTAAATCTAACTTAAAAAGAAAAAAAAAATACTACAAAAATATAAAAAATGTCATAAGAGCAAAAACAAAGTGGTAGAAGAGCAAAAAAATCATCAACAACTTTCATAAGAAAAGTAGAGATTTATTAAAAACGGATCATATAAAATTCAAATATGTCAAAACGAAAATTAAAAAGATGAAAAAATAAAAGAAGAAGAGAAGAAGAGAAAGAATAGAAGATGAAAAAAGAACATAACAATAATTATGGTAGAGTATGATTAACAGTAAGGAATTGAACGCCCTGACTCCTGAGGACTATGACCCCTACAAAATATTAAAAGATTTAAAAATTTGCATGGTAAAATTATTTTGTAACCCCTAAAACATTTAATTCATTATTGATCTCCTCTAAATTTAGAAAATTTTAAATAACATTTTTAATAAATAGTGTTAAGTTTTGCTACTAGTGACAACTGCTTAACCAAAGGTGGACGATAGCATCCTCTCAAACCAGCACTAAAAAAAACAGGGGAAAAGAGCTATTCTAAACTATAGAATTGTTATTTTTAGTTTTATATCTATATTTTAAAAATAATAATAATGAACCGATATCATACCATTTCATAACCAGTCTATATAAACTATAGAATCGTCCCATTGATTGTTTACATCTTTTGAATGAGTAAAATTTTTTTACCCTAATCATGTCTCCTTATATGCCTCCTACTAAAAAACACCTAAAAATTAAATTTTAAGCCCTAATCCTATTTTTTATATCCTAAACCCTAAACCCTAAAAAATACACCATAACTCTAAGCCTCAACCTTAAACCCTAAATCCGCTATTTTAAAATAAAGGCACCAATAAAACATAATTAGAGGTAGATGATTCCGATCCCTTTTGAATACCCCACGGCCCACACACAACAATCACCTTTAAAACCCATGATTCATATGTATAGACATAGTCATTGGTGCAAAATCCCGTGATTCTCACTTGAAACAATCAAACTATCTTTAACTCTCTTTTTTTAACATGTCTTTTTATTGCATGTATAACCCATTGAGTTCTTACACGTATTTTTGTTTCTTGTTCTTTAATACTTTTTCCCATTAAAAATATATCTCTTCCATCCCTTGTTGGTCCTTCGTGTGAGAAAGGACTCATGTTGCCAGAGACGGTGGTGAACGGTGGTGGAACGTTTATGAAGATAGTGAACGACAGAGAAGAGAGAAAATGGGGAAAGTGATTTTATTAGAAATTGAACTTATCGGTATCTATCTCATAGCAAAAGGTAGGTTTATATAACCCAAACTTATAACACAATACTAACAAACTTAACAAAATAATAATTATTTTATTTTCTAACATTCACCCTGCTTTCTTCTTCTTCCGTCTTCTTTTTCTTCAAACCGTTGAGATGCTTGAACAACAACAAAAAAATTGAGTACTTTCTTGAAACTTAATTTTCTAACATTCATCAAAATACAAACATTTGCAAGCACTTTCTTTCTTCATCTTATCACCGAGGCATTTAGCTTTCCTTGCTTTATTTCAGGCTTTCTTTCTTCTTCTTTTTTGAATATATGTTCTCAACTTTTAAAAGTTGATAATAACTTGATCAGTAATTTTGAATCTTCCTTTCCTTGAACAACTGACCAGATATGTACATCTGCTCTTTGGCAGTGTAGTAAAGAGAAGCTTTTTTTTAGCTTCTTATTCTTCTTCTATTTCTTGATAAGTCTTTGTTTCTTACTTTTCTTGAACATCTGATCAATTAATGATTTCTCAGCACATATGTTGTTTGACAGTGTATCGGTGTACATCTTTTTTTATTCATCTTCTTCTTTGACCAAAACATGTAGTAGACTCATAAGTTCCAGCAATTGAGCAAACAATGAAATTGAACCAACAGAACTGACAAGAACATATGCCGGGCACAAAACAACTAAGACACTGCTTCCATATATGGAGATTTATGAGCTGAGTTCACATTGGACAATAGGTACTCAACACCAAAATAAAATTTTACAGAATGCTATCTTCAGCCATCTAGTTTAATGAATCGAACCTTGCTCAATCTTTAATAATATAATCAATCAAGCAACCCAAACTTTGCAGGAAACATGACTAACAATCAACAACAATATCAACAAAAAAACAGAGGCCTAAAGCCAACTCACAGTGCTCACACAAATCATCAGTAGATTCTTAGTGAATTAAACTACCACAAAGTAACCAATTTCTCCAATCCAGATCAGCAACTACCAGACATTGAAATTTGGAGCCAACAATACCACACCATAACAGATGTGTGAACAAAATAGATTATGCGGATCAAAACACTCATCGTACTAAAGTATCTAGCAACCATCAAATGAGAAGTAGATGATTAAATTCAACTCACATAATCCACACACCAACTGAATATCAATCGAAGCTATATCCTACACTCAACTAAGAAATAATGCAATCACCTATGCTTCAGATCATATGACAACCATTAGCATTTACCATACCAACCCGTGTTTCAATGAAACAACCAATGCATCGCATAAGGAAAGAAATGTACCAACATTTGAAGGTGAAAAGATGATCACGATCCCACATATGAATATAGTTGATTACAACCTGATGAAACAATGATGCACGTGACAACACGATGGATTGATGAACCAGGTCTTTGTTGAAGATCAGAGTCTCGAATAGGAGGAAATGACTGAGTACACGCGCATGCAACAACAGCTACCATAGTAACCGGTAAAATTACGATGATCGAAGATCAAAACTCCAATGAAATAAGCTTGCAACAACAAGCAACGGTGACGACATATCTAATTGATCGACGAACCAAAGTAGAAACATAAGATTTCAATTAGATTTGAGAACTAAAAAGGAAGTAGTTGTCGAAAGGAAGGAGAAATAATCCAGACGACAACTCAGATGAAGACAGATCTACGCTCTTCGCAATCGGAAATGCCAGAACAAGGTCGAAACAGGAATAACACAAACGGAAGGCGAACGATAATATGGAAACCGTTTCAGATTGGAACGACAATAGCAACAATGGAAGACAAGACGACACCAGGATCTTCAATGGCGAATGATACCATGTGAGAAAGGACTCATGTTGCCAGAGATGGTGATGAACGGTGGTGGAACGTTTATGAATATAGTGAACGACAAAGAAGAGAGAAAAGGGGAAAGTGATTTTATTAGAAATTGAACTTATCGGTATCTATCTCATAGCAAAAGGTGGGTTTATATAACCCAAACTTATAGCACAATACTAACAAACTTAACAAAATAATAATTATTTTATTTTCTAACACTTCGAACGAAAAATGTAACAGGCATGGACGAACATAAGGGGGTGCCGGAGGACAACCGTACCCCTAAAAATTTTAAGTTCTCCTATGTTTTTATATATATTTTTTTATATTTTTATTGATAATCTAATTTTGCACCCTTAAAATTTTGTAGCTTTGCACCCTACAATTCTAATAAAGCTTCCTAATAGTTCGTACCCCTTACATGAAATTCTATGTCCATCCTTAGTAACAAGTGAGTAAATTTTAGCATGTAAATGAATGATCCATCCAAATAACAAGTCTCACAAACTTCTTAATATACAACATGTTTTTTTTTTGACAAATTAACCATGCAGCTTTATTGACAAATAAATTAATACTAGAACACAAATATAATAGAAGTTTTAGAACATCCAAAAGAACAACAAGAAAAAAATTATAAATTTAAAAAGAAAAGATAAGCGATACACCAGTCAGATCAGACACTTTCTCTTTGCACCAAAGAAAATCTTTACGGTCCATTGTAGAAATGGCCTATGGAGAGTTGTCAAAACACGAACTAGAATAAATCCTCAAAATCAGCAAGAACCTTTCACGCCTATTCTCAAAAAATGATGATTAGCTATAGATTACCTCGACAAACAGCCCAAAAGGGGATCAAACTCTACGTGACCATCGACAAACACGAATCAGAGACAAGCGATGCGATGGTCATTGTACGAATACCAAAACACTATAAAAGTAACCATAGAAGCGTTCCATAAGGCAGAGACATGCAATAAAAGTAGAGAAAACGTGTTAGAAAGAGACAGAGAAAAGCACAACAAAATGTGCGGGGAAAAATAAAACAAATAATTAAAAACAAATGAAATATGAATCATCGGTAGTTGACAACCAATGTAAAAACTGGTGCCATCGTTGATTAAATAAAGAAAAAAAAAGAAAAAACAAACAGCTATAGTTTGAAATAAAATGGGAAAAGTGGCTAGTAATATAAGACATATTAGTTAGTTATTAGTAATGTTTTTAAAACAATATAGGATGAAATAAGTCAAGCAAACTTTCCTTTATTTTATGAAATAATGTTAAAAATGTTAGAAAGTAGGCGTTAATCCAAGAATAAATAATAAAATAAATAATATTATTTAAACGAACATTACAAAATTAAGAACAAATCAACAATATATAAATCAAACCGATTTGGAACCAAAAGAAATGTGTTGAGGCCTGCACGAACGCAGTTTCCTTAAGACAGATTTTCGGCCACTCCTATGGTGCTCGAGTTCATTGGTCGTCTGTCTCCCAGGATACAACAACATAAGATCAACCACAATTGCACTACTGTGGAGATCACGAACTGACCCTTGCCTTCGCCTATCACCGAAAAACACTTGTAAAATCCACAGAGTAAAACAATAAAAAATTTATGTGGTTTTTGAGTTGTGTAAAACTTAGAAGGTTTACTCCCTATTTATAAGAGTGTCATGAGGGTATAAGTGGAAATTTTGACCTAATGGAGCATTCAATATTGAGAATCAATTGATTCTCCTATAAAGCAATTTCCAAAATTATTATCTGAATTAAAGGTAACTTCTAATATTTACCCTTTTAATTTCAAGATAAAATTTGGCAAATTTATGCTTTTATTTGAGGAAAATTCATTTTAAATTTGGGTCAAAATATCTGCAAGCCCACGAAGGACCAGACCGGTTCAGACATTTGCGTTACCCACGTCGTGCACGTCTGCACATGTACGAACCAACAATTGGTTCCACATTTTCCTCAACAACATTTGAATCAATTTCTTATTCAAAGCTCCAAAATTATCAAATTTTTCCAACAATCCCCCACATGAATGAAATTGATTTAATCAAAAACATTTTGACTCGATGTGGTGATAGATTCTACGACCGATAGCTGCATAGGATAGGTAGGTGTCCACCCTTGAACCTTCCCTTGTGAAAGTATATTTACTTTACTAGCTGACCAGTAGACGTAATGTCCTTGAACTGTTCTGCCGTTTGTGTAAACGATGATATACTTCACACAACTACCTCTCTGACAAGAGTATTAGTTCTCATGGGTATGTCCATATGGCCGTGGACATCGCCTGGTTCTGCAAGAGTTTGAAAGAACTATGCCCAATAGTCTCATTGAAGCGGCCCCACTTCACTCTCACATAGGTGACTTATGTTGCTTGACTCACAAAAGCACAAAATGGTCATTAAAAGCATTGCTTAGCCTAAACCACCTTGATCACCATTTACATCATAGGAATAGACTTGGGGATAAGAGCCCCTACAGTGACCGCACAGGTCTATGCAATTAGGTTGTCCCTTTGAACCTAGATCTTGGGATCTCCAGTCAACTAGGTAGGGTTTTCCTTCACATAGCACCTTAAATTTACATGGGCTTTAGTCTCATTCCTTTAGATGTTTTTTAATCTTAATTTAACCCTTTGGTTAAAGGATTCACAACGTTATTCTTTGATTTCAAAAAATCAATAGAGATAATTTTATTTGAGATCAGTTGTCTAACGGTATTATGTCGACAACGCATATGTCTCGACTTACCATTATACACAGAGCTCTATGTCCTACCTATTGTGGGCATTGGCTTTGGTCGTTCAGGAATATCCTCCAAGAAATTTCTAAAGCCATTCGACTTCTTTTCTAGACTTGTCTAGAACTTCAAAATCAGATTCTATTATGAATTTGATTATAACCATTTTTCTTGAGGATTTCCATGACACGGTTCCTCTTCCCAAAGTGAAGACATATCCACTTATGCCTTTGATATCTTGAATATCAGATATCCAATCGCATCGGAGTATCCTTCTAAATAGAAGAATCTCTGGAATAATGCAATTCATAATCTCGAGTATATCTAAGATATCTCAATGCCCTCACAATTGCTTTCCAGTGATTTTCACTTGAATTGCTTGTGAATCTACTTGAACTGCTCACAGTAGAAACAATATCTGGTCTATTGAATCTACTTGGTCAACACTTTGGTCTTTATTCTTGGACAAAAGTTGGCATGTATTTATTGGAATTCTGGCTATGCCGGAAACATCCTTGCCAAACTTCTCTTGTCCGCGTAGTGTGACTACGTCAATATGAGACCTTCAAGTGATCGTTTGATTTGGATGCCCAAACTCAAATATGTTAATCTCATATTTTTCATGTCAATCTTAAATTTGACAAGTGTTTGGTACGTTTACCATTTTATTGTTGTTTCCAACAATGAATATGTTATTAACATACAAACATAGAATAATATATCCAATGTTAGTAGTTTTGACATATACACATTTGTCACACTCATTTATCTTGAAGTCGTTTGTCATCATGACATTATCGAACTTCTCATTTCTTTACTTTGGTGCTTGTTTAAGTCTATACAAGGACTTCACCAACCTACATACTTTTCTCTCTTGGCTTGAAACTACATAACCCTCAAGTTGTTCCATGTATATTTCTTCATCAAGATCTTCATTTAGAAAAGCTCTTTTAACATCTATTCGATGTACGTCTAGATTTCGCAAAGCGACCATTGTAAGTATCATACTTATGGAGGTTATCCTTGATACATGAGATTATGTATCGAAATAGTCAAGGCATTCGGTAACCTTTTATTACCAATCTGGCCTTATACTTATCAATTGTTCCATCTACTTTCATTTTCCGTTTGAAAATTTATTCAAAATTTAGTGGCTTAATTTACAGAGAAAGATCCACTAATTCCCACGTATGGTTTTGCATGATGGAATCAATTTCACTCTTAATGACATCCTTCCATAAGATGCCTTCAGATGAATGTAAATGATCCAAAGAATTTTTCTACCCTTGCTCATTTACTTCTTTGCGGCTCTATTTCAAGCTCAAACCCTTGTTGATCATTTGAGTCATCTTTATCGATAATCTCCGAAGTTCGTTTCATTGAACTTTGACCAACTTCCCTAGCTTTACAAGGGAATACATCTTCCATTATCGTATGCTTGTGAATCTCAGGGTTCTTCGATTCATACACAAGAAATCGTTATACATTGCTATGTTCTATATAGCCAATAAAAATACAATCCACAATTTTTAGGGATCTATTCTCAGTTGCTTTAGTAATGGGTCATTACTTTTGCAAGACACCCCCACATTTTCAAGTGGTTGTAGGAAGGTTTAATTACCTTTCATAACTTATATGGTGTATAGTCTCTTTAATTACGGGGAATCTTGTTTAAAAGGTAATTAGCTTATAGAACAACTTCCCCCACATGTTAGGCACATTATAGTACCAACGTTACTCATATAGAGCTTGTCCTCATCTTAAACCTTTAATTAAGTTTGGGATTCAACATCATGCTCATAGAGAACAATTTTCACTATAGCTTCATCTTTACATTATTTTTGTGCTATCATCAATGAAGGTGATAAACATATTCCTTCAACCAATATGTTGTCATATCAATTGTTATGGCAATAACATTGCCCTCGTTTGAAAGTCTATAGTCTGAAGACTTGTTCCTCATCTTATGGCAATTGAAGCATTTTTTCCATGAAATTTTGCTTCTTGAACACACCGTCCAATTTACGGTTTGAAGTCGTTTTTGACTTCTACTACGTTTGCCATGATAATATTTATCTTAGCAATATTTACCTTAGTAACATTTGAAGGTGGTAACAATATTTACCTTATCCTCTCTAATAATAGGAGGATCATCCTTCAAATATTTAACTAGGTTTATCATGGTCAATTATGCAACATCCTTTGTTGCAATGTATGAAATTTTTTCCTAATAAATTTCACTGATTTTTTCATTGTGTTACGTAGACACAATCTAGAACAAAAAATTATGAATCTGTTAAACGTTAGGAATTTAGTCAAAGACTAAAACCAGAAACAGAAACATAATTTTTAACTTTTGTTAGACGACGGAGATTTAGTAAACTAAACCCCAAACAAAAGTTCACATGGTATTAATAGAAAGAACAATAATAAACAGTGCACCAGGTAGGTAACTTATGAAAGAGAGGTGGTGCACTAGGCACGCTTAAATACCAAGTCTCTCAAAGAACCAATCCTAGACATGCATTTTTAAATTTTCTTTCAATCACCGTTTATGGATTTTATTCTTGAAATCATTCCAAGCATGGATGATCAATCGGAATCACTACCTTTGATTCACAACAATTTGGAATCTTCCATTTATGGTCCAACGACCCTCTCGATTCTTTAGTCATTTTTAAACACTGTGCACTTCATAGCATGCATCAGAATAGGCTTTAAGAATTTAATTTTGACATAGAGAATCAAGTTCTTCTATGCTTTGATTCGAGACCTCAGTCAGAATCAACGCTCTAAATTTGGTAACCAATGTTACTTTCCGAAATAAATTCACCAATTTATTTCCAAAATAAAATCATACTTGATAATAAATTTGAGTTATTTTTTTTCAAAATAAATTCACCAATTTATTTCAAGGTTGAATCATTCTAGATTCTCACGAAATTAAATCCAACGATTTATTTCCCTTAACAAGTTAGAATCAACACATGATTCTAATACAGAAAATAAATTTAATAATTTATTTCCTTTTACACAAATTTAATCATATTTGATTTTTACGGAAATAAATTCGATGATTTATATTTCTTGACAAGTTAGAATCAACGCATGATTCTAGCATAGAAATAAATTTAATGATTTATTTCCTTTTACAAAAATTGAATCATACTTGATTCTTACGGAAATAAATTCAATGATTTATTTTCCTTACAACGTTAGAATCATACAAGATTCTCTTAAAAATAAATCCAATGATTTATCTTCCTTTTCCAAAATTAGAATCAACACAAGATTCTAACGAAGAAATAAATTCAGTGATTTATTTCTCATATATCTTTTGTTAAATATTGGGATTAGTAGCACTAAAACCCAAACCAAAGATATCAAGGCAATAAAATCAAAGGAAGTGATCCTTTAATTTTTTTTTTTATTCTTATTTTAGAAAGATCACGTAAATCCGTTAAAACGACAGAAATTAATTTCTGAAACGAATTAGTTACGAGATCTTTGTTTCCAAAACAAATCAAGATTTCGTCTAAATATCCTGTTCGTCTCTATAAAATTTCTCAAAAAAAAAATTATTAGTACAAAAATAAATAATCCACAATATTTCCATAAATGACATAAGATGTCCTTTATTCATGCCATATTTACTATTTAATATTAAAGCCAAAATTCTATGGTAATAAAATGATAAATAATACCTTGATTTAAGGCATTAACATCACCATAAAAATATCTTAATGATATTTTGACCAAACCTTATTAAGGAATGTTAAAAATTACCTTAATACCATAATAAAAGTACCATGAATATGCACACATGATTAATAAGGTAATATACCATATATTTAAAGATTTAAAATTACCTTATACCAAAACATCTTTCCAATAAAACATGCACACTGAGTTGTTCGTCATTGTACCACATGATTAGAGTTAACAGTAGCTCAATCTTCTCACCTCATTAACGTAAATTTGGCCATGCTTTTAAGCATGATGTTCGTCTTGGATTCAAATTTTAGAAGAATCTGTCTTAAGATTGTTAGAAAGTAGGCGTTAATCCAAGAATAAATAATAAAATAAATAATATTATTTAAACGAACATTACAAAATTAAGAACAAATCAACAATATATAAATCAAACCGATTTGGAACCAAAAGAAATGTGTTGAGGCCTGCACGAACGCAGTTTCCTTAAGACAGATTTTCGGCCACTCCTATGGTGCTCGAGTTCATTGGTCGTCTGTCTCCCAGGATACAACAACATAAGATCAACCACAATTGCACTACTGTGGAGATCACGAACTGACCCTTGCCTTCGCCTATCACCGAAAAACACTTGTAAAATCCACAGAGTAAAACAATAAAAAATTTATGTGGTTTTTGAGTTGTGTAAAACTTAGAAGGTTTACTCCCTATTTATAAGAGTGTCATGAGGGTATAAGTGGAAATTTTGACCTAATGGAGCATTCAATATTGAGAATCAATTGATTCTCCTATAAAGCAATTTCCAAAATTATTATCTGAATTAAAGGTAACTTCTAATATTTACCCTTTTAATTTCAAGATAAAATTTGGCAAATTTATGCTTTTATTTGAGGAAAATTCATTTTAAATTTGGGTCAAAATATCTGCAAGCCCACGAAGGACCAGACCGGTTCAGACATTTGCGTTACCCACGTCGTGCACGTCTGCACATGTACGAACCAACAATTGGTTCCATATTTTCCTCAACAACATTTGAATCAATTTCTTATTCAAAGCTCCAAAATTATCAAATTTTTTCAACAAAAAAAATATCTCTAACGTTTTGGATAATCACTTTAGTTCTTATTATGTTTTGAAGCACTTTAATACTAAATATTTTATTTTAGCTCAAAATAATTTTTTTATTGATGAAAATTGTTAATCAACTAACAATAAATAGCTTGAAATGACTTGACAAAATAAAACGTCAACAGAAAATTAATTTTATTTTTTTACTAATGTGTCATTTTGTTTAGTCAATATATATATATATATGACATTGTTATGTCAGCGTACACTGTCATGTAGATTTGTCACGTTATTTCAAGTCAATTTTCGTTAGTTGACTAATAATTTTCATTGATGTAGATGTTATTTTGACCTAAAATAAAACGTTGAGAGTTAAAGTGCTTCAAAAAAGAAAATGAAGACCCAAATAACTATCCAACCAAATGTAAGAGACATTGTGCTACATTATATTCCCTCTGTCCCACAGAATTTGTCGAATGTTGACTTTTTAAAATTAAAAAAATTTTAAATTTTGACAGCAATTATTTTAAATATTTTAATTAATTAAATTTTATAAAATATATATTTTTAAACTATTTAATTGAAGATTTTTAAAATAAATTTTTTATATTTTTATTAATAATAAATTTAAAATAACAAATAGTAAAAGTAAAAAAATTTGACAAAAAAATTATTACTAAACATATTCGATGAGCCAGAGAGAATATTTTATTTTATTTTGGAAAAGCTAATAAATTTACTGCAATTATTGGTTTTGTCTTTTTATAGAAAAAATAAAGGATGATTGGAACAAATCACAATCCTATAGAACCTCCTACTACATGGCCCATTGTTGTAAACAAAACCCACTTTGGAAAAGAAAAAAACAAAACATTTGTACTACCACTCCTATCTTATCAATTTCACATCCAACCTTCCAAAAAAGCAAACCCATAACAGCAGCTAAAGGTCAAGCCTGCCGTCATCAATCTCTAAACAAGCCACAAGTAAAAGTGAGAATCCACCTGCACCACCATCCTCCTCTGTTCTCCCCTTAATTACAAAGATACTATGGACCTAATTAATCTACTCAATTTGAAGATTGATAGGGTAGAGGGTATATATCGTAGGGTACGCTGTCTCAAGCATATGTTCAAAGTTTTATTTCCTTTTTAACAAGGGAATCATTTTGATTATGACCTCGAGTCAAATGGGATTTCTATATTCTGATATTCCGAGATAGTTATGCCGTTTGGTATTTTTAGGATGCGATTAAAATGAGGCGATTTTACACAAATAAAAAAAATTAAATTATATTATAAAAAATTGTGTAGTTACATTAATTCTTATTCAGTTAATAATAATTTTTATAGTTACACAAATTCTTACTTAATAAGTAAAAATTTTAGTTCTATCTAATTTATTATTTATATATAAATTCTTACTATTTTAATAAAAATTTGTATAAAACCGCATTTTAAGTGCAACCTAAGGTGCCACACCTTATCATATCCTGATATTCTGGGGGATATTCTTGATTATAAATTTATAACATGATTTGTTTAACTTGTAAGAACCGTTGATTTTAACATTTTTATACCCATAAATTGTAACGAGGTCTTTCACAGATTATTGAGGTTTGAATTAGAAACGTCATTTTCATACATATTTGTCAATATAAGCACTAAATTATATAACCAACTAGAATTAAAATTAGGGTAAACTATATCATTAGTCCTCAAACTCTGACATCATTAAACTATAAAATGTTTTTAACTCTACCTCTAGACTTTGTGATCATTAAACTATTTAAAGTTTTAACTTTACCACTTAACTTCTGAATTTATCGAATCATTAAATAATTAACAGTTGGATGACATAATATTTTGGTACTAACATAAAAATTAAAAAATATTATTGCAAAAAACCACCACATCATCGCTTTGTTAGTAATTTAATGGTCAGATGTCAAAAACTAATTCATTACGTTTATTGACAAAATTAAATGTTTTACAATTTAGTGACCAAAATGAGAAAACATCTAAACTACAGTGACTAATACTATAATTTACCCTTAAAATTTTACATATTATTTTCCGTGAATCAAACCTAGAAGTTTACATAATCAAATACCGATTCAATAGAAAATATATAAAAATATTTTTTAAAATAATAATAGTTAATATTATTATAAACATATTTATTTCTTCTAAGAATTTTATATAATTTCAAAAATTTTAAAAATATTTAAAGACTAAACTAATAACCAACAAATTTAGATGGGATTTTTTATTTCAATTATATAATCGTTTGTTACACATATTTTTATATAAAAAAATCTTGTCCACTTATATTGATGATGTTGCAAAATCTTGTATTATATATATTTAATATAAACTCGTAGACTCACCCATAGTATTGTTGTTTTTACATAGACTCACCCATAGTATTGTAAATGTTAATTTAGTTATAAGTTGTAATTAAAAAACCTTTAAAGCTTTGAAAATAAAATAGATTAAAGAAACTATTAAAAAATGGATTAAAGAAATATACCCTAAAAAGATATTCAACCCCACTTAAAAAACATAACTACATAAGGCTTCGTTTGTCTGGAACATGATCTTAAAAGCCACGTCAATTTACAAAAAAGAGAAGAAAAAAAAACAGAGAGTATTACTATTATTAATTTTGTTAGAGTTTAGAATTCTCTTGGGTCGACAAAAATGGAAAGTCCAGGGGGTGATTTAGTCCAGTCACCGACAGACCCGTCACTATAGTCTTCCCCTAGGCGCTTGATACACCATAAATCTTCGTCGCACGATAATCTTTTCCAATGTGGGACCCCCACTTTCAACGGCTCACGACTCGCCACTTCAGTCGCCACCACACTGCACCCTCCATCTTTCGCCAAGTTATGCGCGTGTGCGCACAACGCACTAACGAACTTAGCCGCGCGTGGCCCTTCCCCACCCAAACCGTACAAAAAGTGCAGACCGAACGGACGAAACACTTCCGGAATCGACGGCACCCTCAAAAACGGCAACAGCTTGTCCACAACCCTTGTCGTTCTGGCCAACGTTTTCTTCATCTTCGACGCGCCACGAACTTCCAACCTGAACACGTCCTTACAATTCCAAACACTCAATACCGCCCACGACTCTGGCGGGTCGGATAAAAACTTATCCGACCCGGGCCACGACTCCTGCGTGTAAAATCCACGTGGTAAGGCCAAGAACGTTCCCAGGTTCAGTCTATTCTTAAGCACCGAATCAATGTCGCGAGGGAAGAACTCGACGGTGGAGAAACGCCGGCGGTACAGAGACTCGGCATCGGAAACGGAGAGCTTGATGAGGGTGACACGGTTGGAAACGGTGAGTCGATGAGCGAAAACCGGGTTAACCAAAATGGAGGGCGTACGGAACTTGGAATAACCGCATTTATGAGTGAAGAGATTAACGGAAGGTCGGTTATCATTTTCAGTAGCTAAGTACGAATATTGAGCGCCGTTTTGGATAAACCAGTCTTCCATTCTAAGCACCAGCTTTAACCCTATTCCCATTCTCCTGAGAAGATTAAGATAATTGATTAGCATTGATTGATGGATCGTTTCAAAACGTAGTAAAAAGAATGATTGGTTGGTAATGCAAAATACCTGTGCAAAGGAGAAACCCGGAGGCCTAAAATGTAAGCGAGTTTGGTATAAACAGGGAGGGGTTTAACGGAATGATTGCTTTTGGTATTGCGAGAGAGTTTCTTCCCACAAGTAACAGTCTTTATGCAACCTCGGATCATCCCAACTATTTCTTTGGTGGAGCTTAATTCAGCCACCTGTTTGGTACGTGAGAAAAACAAAATTTCCGTGAGAAGAAGAAAAATGGGAAGATAATAGTATGTATGTATGTGTATAGAGTATAGTTATATATTACCAGCATGAGAAAAGCAGGGGAATGGCGGACCCGGCATATAGGGTCACCTAAGAGGTCGGTAAAGAGAGAGAGTTCGCCGCTGGGACCAACTTCGCATCTTTTTTCTACTTCTTCTACGCTTCTTACATCTTTGCTAGGATCAAACTCCCTTACCACTATAACACACTCATCGCCTCCCATCATTTTATTCCCTTTACAATATCTTCAACTCAAAATGGGAACCAGACTAGGGTTTATATACTACAAAATTGGGTGAATAAACAAGGGAGAAAAAGCCTAAAAGCTTGGGACTTTGATATCAGAGAAAAAGGGAATTCTGGGAAAACAAATGGTTTCAAGATGGCATTCAAAAATAAAAATTATCAAGGAAAGGAATCTACTTGTACGCTCGCTGTATGTTTAGAATCCCCAAACTCTTCATTTCATATATGCAGTGCTTTTCTTCTTCTCTTCCTCTTTTTGTCTGTTTATACTACTCATTAGCATATTAACAAATATAATGGTTTAAAAAAAGTTAATGGATAATAAATAAATGGAAAAATATAACAGTAATGATTTTCATCAACAAAGGATGGAAGTGGAAATGGCGGCTACGGCTGCGCTGTCTTTCGGACTTCTTTCTTCTTTTATACTCATATATTAAGAATAAATTAGGTTTAATTCCATTGGTTTGTTTAATTATTTAAACAATAAATTATAATACTACACAATTTTTCTCATCTTTGGATTCAGATTCTACTTTTTTTTTACAAAAGGAATATTTATTTTTAATGAATATATTAAATTGTTATCTTTGCTAGTACCATTTTTAATCACAACCCAAGTGGACGGTCATGATGCGTCCGTTTAAGGTCCCGAATGCTTAATCTTCTTCCACGTCCATTGTTTTTGAACCGGCAGTATTTATTATGTGATGCACCCATATCATATTCATAATAATTTTGATGGAACTTGACATCAATCAAACTCTTTTTGTATATCTTAAAGTATTCTGTTTTTATTCATTTTAACGTGCAATTTTAGAATATATAAAGTTTATATCATTTATAGTCTTTTAAATTTAAAATATAAATTTATTCAATAATTTTGAAGCATTAAAATTAGCTAATAAAATGTATTTTATTGGAAACTGAAAATTATGTTTCTTTTAAAAAATTGAGTGTGATATCAAACATAAATTTATTAATAGAGTTGGTCCAAGTGATAAACAGGTTGATATTGTTTAAGATATTTTGAATTTAAGGCATTGTGTATGTAAAAAAAAATTCCCTAAAAGACTCACCTAAACTAAATGTACGACGTGAGTTAGTCTGAATTAGTCAGGACGAAGACCTAAAGAACCAGGAGTACAAAAAAATTGAATCCGCAGGGGTGATGATGGAATGGCGTTACATGTTAGGGATATGAGTTGAGATAGTGGGGAGTTTAATTGGAAGCCCACCACCCACAACGGTTTCGACAATGATTGGTTGGGTTCTCAAAAGGAGATGGACACGTCACTAATATGATTAATTATTTAATGTGCCATCATTGCTGCAAATTAAAGTACTAATAACAGTATTCATTTGCTAATTAATAATTAACATGTTGAAAATGACCTATAATTATGGAGGGCTTTAATATGATTTAATTTAAAAACAAAACAACACTTTGCAAAAAGGAAAATGAAAGCAAAGTCACTGAAAAGTCATGTGAAGAAAGAAGTTAGAACCCAGTTTCCCAATAATTATTAATTTATTTTCTATCCGTGGGAGAAAAATTAATATAAATACTTTTTTAGGGTGATATTTAAAATTACAATTAATTGCAACATTAAATTCAATAAAAAACAAATATTAAATTAAAAAGCATAGCATAGATTCCGAGTATAATTAAATTGATTGAAGTAGCAAATGGACATTCTTTTGAAATATCTACGTGGGTTGGGTGGTGGAGTTGGTATGTGTTTATTGGGGGTTTGATTTTGACTCTTATCAGTTGTAAGATAGCAATTATTGCGTCTAAGTACAGTGTTTATCTGTTTTAATTAAGATTTGCGGAAAAATTAGAGAGGATTTGTACTTTTATCCCCACTTAATATAGCATTTGCATATTAAAATGTAAGAATATTCTAGGATTCACTCCAACAATCTTACCAAAAACAATGGACTATTTTTGCACAAATAAAGAAACAATATATATATATATATATATATATGGTCGCCCCTATAATCTTCTCATGTCTTTTTTAAATATTTTGCCATCATCCTTACTTCATAACACGTTCTTATGGATAAAGTTTTTGTCCTCTACATACGTTAGAATTTACTTTTGAATATTAAGACAAGTGGTAACTGCTATTCTATTTTGTTTAGAGATTAAGCTTCCAATTTTAATTAATTTCAAATTTGTAAATCAACAAACGCAAAGGGGTTGAAAAAAATGGAATTCAACTAAAGATTTATATTTTGATGGCCTAAACCAGAGACGAGCTCCATAGTAGCTCGGGCAGCTATCCCCAATTGTTTTTTCCAATAAAAAATATAAAAATATTTATTTATTGAAACTTTGTCCCTCAGTTATTATAATTATTTGTATGTTAACATAAGTTTTAATTTTTGACTTAACCAACAAGAACTATCGTTAACCATTTAAGAATATTTCGTCCTAGATATTTAGATTATGAAGTAAAACACTTCAATTTACCGAAACGTGATTAGATACTCTCACTCTGTAGTAGCAATAAGATAAAACTTTTGGGAAGAAAAAAACTCTCCAAGTGACTTTTAAAGAAAAAATTGTTGTTTTACCCGAAGACGAAGCCATAATTAAAAAATAGGGCAAAACATAAATGTTAGAAAGTGAGAGACAAATTCATAAATAACATACACATTTATATTCATCCAACATTATACACAGCTCGCTCACTAGTTTTACTTAGTCGACTAAAAATATGTTCTAAAATAATTGACTTGGCCGATGCGAACCAATAAATGTGTTCAATTTTTTTGAAAGTTTATAAATATTTTTAATTTTTTTGTAGTTATTAGTTCATCATTTTATAGTTTGTGACATTTTTTGAATATTTTAATTTTTATATATTTCTTGAACACATTTTTAATTTTTAGTATAAAAAATAAAATTGTTATATTTAATAGTTTTTAATATTTTTCTCTCACTCAAGAAATTATTTAAAATTCAAAACATTTAGGATATACAAATTCTTATTATACTTTTTACTGAGAAGATGTTCAATAAAAAGTAGTAAATTTAGATTGACCAGAGTGCCGAAAAATTTGAACATTTTAAAGATAAAGGCGTTCAAAGTTTTCAATGCTTTTAAAGTATTTTCAAACTTTTATTTATTTATTTATTTTAAATTTGAACACTTTTTTTTATGAAAGTGCTTAAAATTTTCAATGCTTTATAAATATTTTTATTCTTATTTTTCAATGTTTTAGAAATATTTATTTTATGCATTTTAAATTTCAAATAATTTCCCAGCCTTTATTTTTTTTTACTTACAAATTATTTAAGCCTCGAAACTTTCTATAAAAATCAATTAAGCCTTTTAACTTGACCAAAAAATCAATTAAGGTCTTACGACATGTCATCATCTATTGTAAAATGTCACATTGATATTGTGAACCGCCACATTAGTATTTTAATTGTCATCGACGTCGGTTTTTGTTGGTCGAAAAGTCACACTGGTTACATAAAAATTTAGAATCACGTTGACTTTTTTTATTACAGTCCTATTCTACTTCTACCTATAAGGGGAGGGGGAAACTCTAAGTGAAAATGACGCTCCTGAGGGGTCTTGAACTCGGGACCTAAGGGGAAGGGAGTGGAGCAGGTGAGCGTGCTCTGACCACCAGGCCGTCCTCGCATGTTTTTTTTTAAGTTTGAATGCCTCAAACACCATTAAGTTGTTTTGATATACTAAAAATTTATATATCTTTAATAAATCATAGAACATTAATATATTAATGGTTTTTGAGATCCATTAACTGGCCTAGTGGCTAAAAATATTCATATTATCTCATCTTATATGGATTCAAATATCGATATTAAAATATAATATCTCTTTATTTAATAAAAATGTTATTAAAATATATATTAATGGTTTTTCAAAGAATTTATTAGAACGTGACTAGTGATTAATCATTTGGATAATAATGGTAATATACCATTTTATATTAATATGTAGAGTCATTACCGACGTGATGGTGATAATCATAATCATCATCGATGACGGAAGCAGTATATTTATTTTGTTGATGGCTGTACGTAATAATAAATTAATAAAAATTGGAATATACATATACACATTAAATCATTAATTACATATTGCGCCCTTAAACTTTAGTATAATTGGTTTTATACAAGTATGCATAAAAAAATGGTTTCCAATAGGTCTTATTGTAATCTCCTTTTATATAGAAGATAATGCAAAGATTCTTGTATACTCACGGTTTTAAATAAGTTTTTAATACGATCAACAATCCGTTGATTTAGTGAGATAAAATATTAAATCTCTTAAGTAAGATTAGTAGTTCGAGTCCTGACATTGTGAATTAAGTAAATGAGGTTGGGAGGGTGTTTCCATAATGAACATTTGTTGTACATGATCTGAATCAGTCAACTAATATATTAGACACCTGTGGTTATACCAAAACAAAAGTTTTATATGTACATGCTGAAATCATACTTAATTATTGGCGGACTTAACGAGAATTATGCTTAAGCCATAAAGCCGAAACAGCTTATGAACATGTTAACCATGACAAGAACACATTATTCTCGCCAAGTTTTCAGCTTTTGTTCCACATTTTCTTCCTCGGTCAAGACTTGGAAACCTAAACAAGATTGATTGGGTCGATAATGGATCGAAATCCCTAGCCATGTGTGTGTACATAACTAGGGTTTTAAGTTTTAACCAAACAAATACCCTAATACCAAGAACATGATATTGCATGATCACATTTACGTATGATGATAAACCATACATATAAATAATGAAATTCAAGTCAAAGGAAGAATATGGGTCCTCGACACATATCATGTTAACATGTTTCATATAGATTTTTTTTAAAATAAAATAAAACAGTTAGTGACAAATTCCAGAACAAGTTCCTCGAAATGATAATTGTAGGGATCTTGTCCCCTCTCGCATGTAATCTAGTTTGTTCATCGTGTGGATCTTTTAACCTCATCATGTACTAATTAACGACTTTAAGTACTTCAAAGCACAACTAAGATTGTAGGGCCGATTCGAAACATTAAATCCTCATGTTAGGCAATATCGCATAGTGTTTTGTATTTACATTTGTGTTAGGGTTTTTAAATTTATTTTTCGCATGTTAGGTACCGTTAGGTAACCAGATTTGAGTGCACTATGTTTGAAATGATAACGTCAAATAATTGAAAGAAAATCTCGTGTAGGGTGGGAAACCAAGCATGGATTAGAAAAAAAAATTAACAAGTATCCAACATGTTTACCATTGTCTTCCAAATTGTCTTGTCTAATGGAATCAAAATTATGTATATTGTTAATGGGGAGATTAATTAAAAAAATATTAATACAGTTGGAAAGCTTAGGGTTAAGCAAGTTGAGCACCAAACATCAAGTTTGTTTTCTTTTAATAAGTTATTGGGATGGTGTGGCTCGAGGAAGAAGGATATGAAAGCGGACCATTCACATGATAAAATATAAAGGAGGAGCCAGCCTAGGTATTTTGTCATCGAGAGCTTCAAATATTTGACCTAGACAGAAGACATGGCTTGATATTTTCTGTTCGAATAGGTTGGGATTTTGTTAATATTTATATTAAGCCAAAATCAAAGACAAAAATAAGACCCTTGTCTGCTTCTCGTTACATGTTTTTTTTGGACGGTGACATGTATTATATTGAAAGCTAAGCTTCACCCTCATAACCCTATGCAAAGACCTACATATGACCACTTTGAATACACCAACACATGTCCTATTTTTAAAACAATTTAAAATAGGGTTAATTACTGAAATAATCACTTATGTTTCCCCCTAGTATACAGTTGGTCACAGGTTTTCAAAAACGACCAATAAGGTCATTTACGTTTGCGGGGTGTAAATTTTTTGTCACTTAGCCATTTGTTGTCGTTAAATGTTAACGGGAGGATGATTTGACACAATAATAAGAAGGATAAATGACCTAAATAGACCCTAAACTATTACTTTAATCCTATTTTGACCACCAAAATAAAAACAATTTATATAATTATACATTTAATCCTCCATATTTATGATTTTTTTTTATTTTTTCTCCCCTCCACTATCTTTCTCCACCTCTGCTTCTTTCTCCCTCAACCTCCTCGCCACTAACTCCTCCGCTGCTAGCAGCAACTCATGAAAGCGCCTATTCATTTTCTCCGCTATCGTACGACATAATTCCTTTTCATGTTTTGAAGTAAGATAGATCGCACCGGAATTCTTAGATTACCGTTAGCAGCTGAAAAACATTGATACATAAATCTACATTGAAATTCACCGCAAAAAAACCAACTAATATTCGATAATCAATTCTTACTTCAAAACATGGAAAGGAATTATGTCGTACGTTAGCGGAGAAAAGGAATAGGCACTTTCATGAGCTGTTGGTGGCAACGGAGGAGTCAGTGGCGAGGAGGTTGAGGGAGAAAGAAGCAGAGGTGAAGAAAGATAGTGGAGGGGAGAAGAAATAAAAATATATAATTATGAAGGATTAAATGTGTAATTATACAAATTATTTTTATTTCGGTGGTCAAAATATGATTGACGTAATAGTTTAAGGTCTATTTAAGTAATTTACCCTTCTAATTATTGTGTCAGATCAGCCTCCCGCTAACATTTAACGGCAACAAACGGCGGAGTAACAAAAAATTTACACCCCGAAAACGTAAATGACCTTATTGATCGTTTTCTTATATTTTCGCCATTAACGATCCTGTCGCCGTCTCTCTTCCGCCGATGCTCGTTTTCGATCTTTGAATTTTTTTTCTCCTGATCTGCTCACTGCTTCTCAATACCTCATCTGAAAATTGCTTTGGATCGCTCTCGATCGACGATGGAGTCTCCTCTGTAGATCCTGGTGTCGTTTATTCTTCTTTGCGGCGTTTCAGATCTGAATTCTCTCAGTTTGGTACAGGTTTATTTTCTTTGCGGCGTTTCATTTTTTTCCGTCTTTGCCATTTTGTTCCGACTATCTCTGCTACCACGATTGATTCTCCGTCGCTGATTTTTCATTCTTCGATTCTGATCGACTTAAAAGTTTTAGCTCTTCAATTTTTTGAAATATCGTTGCCGCTTCGTTTCTGATTTGATTAGATTCAATTTTCTCGCATATGTGCTTCGCTGCTTGTGCCAAGGTAATTGCTCGTGATTACTAGAGATTTTGCAATTGCTCTGGTGAGATCTATTGTACTTCTCAGTCTTGTCTCAATTGCCTACTGGTTTATTCTTAATTGGAGCATTGCTGTGTGTGAATGTCATGGTTGAAGATTTCAATTTTATTCTGTCGTCGCAACTACTTTATGAAAGTTTGGAGTTGTTGTTGCTGCTTGTATTAGCATCAAATTTGCAGGATTGTTTCAATTGGACCACAAGTTTATTCTAGTGAAAGTTGTTCGTTGCACATCCTTCAAATGTCAGTGATTTCTTTAGTTTGGTTTAATTTTTCACTACTACGACTTATGCCTTTTTTGCGTTGCTGGTTCATGTGCATCTATTGTATGGTTCTTGCTGGAAATTTGTGTTGGCTGTTGTTCATCCTAAAGTTGGAAGTTATTGAGATGGTTCATTTGAAACTTGCATATTGTGTTTGAGATGTCAATTTGGATCACTATATTTTGGAATTTTTTGGGAGTTGAAGTGTTTGTCACTACTGCATTGTATGCTTATTGGATTCAAGTTGTTTTATGCTGGAAGCTGGTCTCTTGTTGTTGCAGTCAGTCACAGTTACTACAGACTTGTGTTCTGATCAAGTAGAAGTACTGGAAGAAAAGAAAGAAAACTGGAAAGAAAAGTTTCTTTCAAATACACTGCCACTGATGCAGATGTATATTGCAGATCGGATGTTCAAGGAAAATTAAATGTTATGACTCTGATAAAAAAAGATTTAAAACACTGCCAAGAAGCAAGTGTATATGATGTTGTTTGCTGATCAGTTATTCAAGTAAAGGAAGAAGCAGATACTGGTCAAGCCATTACCAACTTTTGAAAGTTGAGAATACATATAAAAGAATAAGAAGAACAAGAACACTGCCAAGAAGCAAGTGTATATAATGTTTGATGATCAGTCGTTCAAGTAACGGAAAAAGCCGAACTGGTCAAGCTATTAACAGCTTTGAAAGCTGAGATACATGATCGAAAAATGAGAAGGAAAAGAAAAAGTCAAAACAAGTAAAATACTTGCATTTTTTTTGTCAAGTTTTGATTGAGCTAACGTTTCATTCAAAGAAAAAAAAAATCGAAGTAGAAGGAAGAAGAAAAGAAAGTAGGGTGAATGTTAGCATGTAATTAGCTTAATTAGTTGTAATTAGTTTTGTTAATGGGCTGTTAGAGTAGTTGACCTTGTTAGGTTGTTATAAGTCTTTTGGGTTATAAATACTCAATATTTTTTTATAATCGATAAAAAACAATCCATTTCACATTTCTATATTCTCTTTATATTTTCTTATTTCATCAACCCTCATCGTTCTTAATCTTCACCACACACCGGTCACCGTCCGACCACCATGCCAGAGTTCTCACACCATTCAAGTAGTTAATCCTCTAAAATATTGATCACAAGTTTATACTATAATAATAACTTCGATATATTATTAATCCCACTCTCCTTGTGTTTGTTGTATATATATATATATATATATATATATATATATATATATATATATATATATATATATATATATATATATAGTTGGTTATAAAGGTAGTTTGATATGATTCTAAAATGAAATCAAGTTTGAATATGAAATATAATATTTGTTTTATATCAGAAAAACAAATTTAATAAGTTTGGAGCCTTCATATTTTTTTGAGCTCGAGATTGAATGAATTAGAATATTTCACGTTATTGATTAAACTCATAAATTTTAGGGTAAACTATACTCTAAAAAAAATTAAAAATTTATGTACTTTTTCGATGCTCTTTTCTATATTCAACTCTAAAGAATTAAATTATAAGCCCTAATCAAAAATTTTAAATCTTAAATAATATACTCATCAAAATTATACAATTTATTAATTTGTCCATAATTCAAAATAATATAGTAATAAATTTGACCCTCGTAATTTTAAAAAGTCATCATTTTAGTCTTTGTTCTTCTCCCAAAAAATGTTAAATTGCTTTTCTAGTATAATAATAATTTAACAATAGCTTGTTGTTTTATGAAAAAAATGTCATTATCCGACTAATGTTTTGATTTGATAGGCTCACTTTGAAAATAATGCAAAAATGCTAAATTGATAGGTTTGTTAAAAATGATAGGTTAAATTTATTGAATTGCTTCGAAATAAGATAAAATTAGTTGACTGTATAAGTCTTGGGGACTAAAATGTTATTACACCATACCATGTCCGTTTTAATTTAAACGAAAAAATAACTTACTTCTAACAATAGTTTAATTGAGTGACATATTTGTAGTGTAACTTTTAAAAGAAAAAAAACATATTTATTACCAGATACATAATTAAACGGTTTGGGTTTGATGTAATTTACCCTAATTTTTAATAACTAATTATTTCAATGAATAGTTAAATCATTTGAAATAATTTACCACAAATTGGGAAGTTTAATAGTTAAAAAAATGGAGTGAAGCTTTGAAAGTTGGGGATGGGAGACAAGCAGGGAGGAGCTGTCATTTCTCTGAAGTTAATTTGTTTGGTTTTGAGCAAATTTGTATGCCACGAATCCGACACCAGGGTGCGGCCCTGGCTCGGCCGAATCCCCAACATTATGCACCGTGTCCCCTCCTTCTAAGTTCTAACCTCCCATTTTGGCCCATCCCTCCATTGCTTTATTTTTCTTTCGGTTTTCAAAATTTTGTCATGATTAATTTGATTTAATTCGTGTCTCACACTTGACTTTAGTAAATAAAGATATTACATTCTCATGCCGAGATTTAAATCTATACAAAATAAGATAAGATGAGTCTCTTTAGCCACTAGAGCAATTAATAAATTTAGACAGTATTGCCTTTTTTTTTAATATTGCGTCAATGCACACACGTATTCCGAATATAATGTGTACCCCCTTGAACTGAGCTTTCGTATAATCAAGCTATGGTGACACGTTGGAACATGCGCTTGAGTTGTAAACTCAAGCATTCAGACAAATTCACAACCCTCCATATATTTTGTTTCCTACATTTTTAGTATTATATTTCAAACTTTATAGTTATTCTTTTGTTGGGACAACACTGTTACAGTAAATCAATGCAAATAACAGTTTGAGACTTTACCATGGAATATTTTTAAATTTAGAATCAGATTTTGACTCTATTCCAAAAATTAGCTCACCCTCCTTTTTCACACATATTTCAAAGCAAAAAAAAAACCCACATGTTTTATTACTGACTTTATTTTTAATTAAAAAATTTTGTTTTATCATTGGAGTAATATTTAAAATAATTTCAGAAGATGTATTCAAATGATGTCAAATATTTATATTTTTTAAATTTCTAAATATACTTAAACTACATTTAACATCATTTGAACACTACTTGTAGAATTGTTTTTTCACTAGTTGTATATCAAATAATAGCTCACGTTAAAAAGAAAAACAATTACACCACATTGTGAATAATCTATTGAGTCAATGGTTATTTTAAAACTAACAAATGAGATCCCTCTTCTCTACCTCTTCTATTTTTTCTGAAGCGGTTACAAATTTTTTAAGTTTCAAAGTTCATCTTTATTCTTTTCTTCTTTCACCGACGGCGGCCGTTGGTCGTTCTGCTAGTTATGTATATAAATAAGTTTCATCGTTGCCGATGATTTTTTAGTTTCATGCTTTTTTGTTTTCTTTTTACTTTGCCAAGTTTCTACCATATCTGCTTCTTTGAAAGTTCTTTCGTCTGCTTGTATGCCAGTTCCTTTGTTTGCTTTTATGGCACTTTTATTCTATCTTTTGATAGGTTAGAGTTCGGGTGACGAGTATCATCGAAATTTTTTTGTCACCGAAGGAAGGCACTTCATGTTATGATTCCTTTTTTGTGGTTGTGTCGATATGCCAAGAGCGAATAGCGAAAGAATCATGCCATCTTCAAAGAGCACCCAAGGCAAAGTAATAACTTTCTGGATTTCATTTCAAAAGTTTCTTCTGAAGGTGTTAGGTTTAATTTTTTAACGTCTTTCACACCGTTAGATTTTCTGCATTGTTTATTTTGCACTGAACTTTCATTGTTTACGGTGTGATTCATTTGTAATTCTTTTATCATTGAATATAATCCAGTTTCAAAAAAAAAACTAACAAATGAGAAAAGGAAATTGATAAACAAATTTTATTATCTTGTATACAAGTATAATCTATTAAACAATTTGGTGAAGATTTTTTATACGATATTTTTTTTTCTTGACAAATCCTAAATTTAATCTTAATACTACCTAAAGGGAGGGGACTCTAGAGAAAGGAATGAGAGTGCTCTTAGTAGGTCTCAAACTATGACCTACGAGAATATGAAGGAATAAAGATGAGCAGCTTGATCAACCGGCTAAATTTTCATTGAATGATAATACATGTTTGTGAAAACGGAGGCATGGTGGCCGGAGATGATTAACGGAGGTGAAAACGACGAAGATAAGAGGAGAGAAGAGTAATCTGATTTTTATTTAATGGAAATTAGTTATTGATCGTATTTTGGATCTAAGCCCCAATTACATCATTATATATGCTCATGCTTAACAAACTAAAAACAATCTAAAACCTCCTAACAACTTCATCAATATTTAGTTACGGGCCTACACAATAAGAGCCCAATTGATACAAATTCAATTACTTCTAACATTCATCCTACTTTCTTTTCTTCTTTCTGAATTTTCTTGAAGCTGATTAATGAACAAATGATCCAATATAGTGTGTCGAGCGAGAACACAGTGCTGGAGCTCGAAGAAAAATCAGAACCTTTGCATTTTCCTTTCCTTGAACTGCTGATTAGCAATGTACATATGTTTTTTTCCACGGTGTACTAGAAAGATACTTTCTTCCGCATTCTTTCTTATCTTCTTCTTTAGACTTCCATACAACTGTCTTTCATCACATTCAACAACAGTTTAGAACCAAGTCATCGTCAGTTTGTAAGAGAAAAAAAATGAACAATTTCTATGATAATCTTCATTGAACTCCCATGCTTCAGAACTTGTACCAATTGAACAACTTGTTGAGATGCTAAAACATCAATGAGCTGATTCTTTGAACAAGTGAACAATCACAGAGATCTTATAGAGCTGGTGTACAAAAAAATGCTTTCTTCAATCACCAATTTTTCATCCGGATTTTTTTTAGAAACAAAACTCGTATTTCTTACTTGGTGGTTTACCGAGAATCGAAGGTGTTCTTCATCCATTTGTTCTTCTTTAACTCACCTTTTTGTCTTACAACTTTCTTTTCGTTCGAAAGTCCTTCAGAAATTTATTGGCCATAGAAACCAGCAAGAAGAAGCAATGAATAGAGTAATCCAAGCAGCATATGCAAAATAACCAGCAAACGAGTAGTGCTTAACTGAACAAGAGTAAATCCACAATTACAGTACATACCATATCAATAACCTTGTGCCCAAATGAACTCAATAATTTAATAACCTCGAACCAACAATGCAACCTCTAGAATCTAAAACAACATGAAGATCAAAGATCGTAACCACCATAAGAAAAGTAAGGCATCCGAAGTTCACCAAGATAAATCATTGCACCGAAATAAAAGAGCCTTACCAATTCTCAATCTCCCTCTAATTTCATCGTTTTCCCACCAACAACTAAATGTAGATAATTCAGTAAGCTCACAAAGCAGAAATTGACTGTAATAAACAAAACAAAAATTTAAATACCAAATCAGATAATGAGAAATCACATAAATGCCGAGCAAATAAGCAGATGGTGAACATTATTGCAAAACAATCCGATCAAAGAACTGTGTACCAAATCAACCAATTGGAAATCAAATCCAGGCTAGTGAACTAACATACTCTGATGACCAATGAGACCACCACAGATCATATGACAACTAATAAACCAAATCTGTAAATGGTAAACTTATCAGCGATCCACACAAAGTAGAGGATGGATCTCAACAGAATCAACTAATTACTCAAAAAAACTATTTGATTCAACCAATAGTAATTACTCAGTTGAACAACAGAGCATGGACCAAAGAATGGAAACATCTCACCGGTATTGAGATGAACGAAGTAGTAATTTCAGAATCACCAAGTAATGATGGAGATGGCGAAGTGCGTGAGAGAGTGATTAATCCGGTGAAGATAAACCGAAAGATGAAGTGGAAGAGACACTGAGTCGGTGACTTGTAATATGGCTGTAAAAATGATGAGAGATGACGAAGGAAAAACAAAACTTCGATTTAAAAATCACCAGAAACGGGAAAAGTAAAACAATCGGTGAAAAAACAAAAAGATGCACAATCAACAACAACGTCAGCAACGAACGATATCAAATCCAGAAGGCGACAGCGGAAGAGAACCAACGTCAGAATCTTCAGCGACTGATACATGTGAAAACGGAGGCATGGTGGTCGGAGATGATTAATGGAGGTGAAAACAGTGAAGATAAGAGGAGAGAAGAGTAATCTGATTTTTATTTAATGAAAATTAGTTATTGATCGTATTTTGGATCTAAGCCTCATTTACATCATTATATAGGCTCATGCTTAACAAACTAAAAACAATCTAAAACCTCCTAACAACTTCAACAATATTCAGTTACGGGCTTACACAATAAGAGCTCAATTAACACAAATTCAATTATTTCTAACATGATCATGATTGAATCTATGCCCTCTTACCGTTAAAAAATATATCCTCTTGAACATTATTTAAACATTTTAGTGAAGTTTTTAAACAATCACCAATAAACTATTAATTATTTTTTTATTCTTATATATATATATATATCCACATTGCACTATTTTAGAACCATGGATATGAGTAAATAAATGGATAAAATTATTTTTTATATTTTTCTGTGATAATCTTCTCATTTCCTATTATTAATTTTCTCATTTCATATTTTTCTATGTATATAATTAGTCATCATGTGTACTGTTTTGTGTCCTCTAACTCCCCCGAGAAATTATATCATAGGCCCGGCTCGCTACGTCATCCATAGTCCCAACCAATAAAAAGTATCCATTTCATTAGTTTTTTCATGTCATTTTTTACCGAGTGAATCTTCATTCAGATTTACTGTAAATTAAATTAAAAAACACTTTTTACCAATTGTAGATTCACTCGGTAAAAGATGATATGGAAAAAATTAATGAAATTGATGCTTTTTATTGGTTGGGACCATGGATGACGTGGCGAGCCGGGCCTATTATATAATTTCTCCAAAAAAAAAACGTTAAACAAAAATGAAACCAACTTTCTTTAAATGGTCCAAGCATTTTACATAATTATAAGGAAAAAAAGAGAGCATAAAACCATTTAATTCCATCCCAAGAAATTGAGGATATTCATTGTTCATCTATTTCAAGGTTTTGTTTGGGGACGATGGGCACATGACCTTAAAACTTTATAGTATTAAACTTATTGGGAAAATTAACAAGACAGCCCAAGTATTATTTGCCCTAAAAGAACTGAATCTGTAAGAGAAATGCTAGACAAAAACCAGATCTTTGTTTTAACATTAACTAGCAATGCCCAACTATCATAGTTTAAACAATGGAATTGTTCAAAGATAACTGATAAATAAACATTCATGTTTGGGACGATAGATCAGGTAGTTTATGAAACTAGGGATAGATAGAGGGGGTTGGAGGGATAGTTGCCCTCTTAAATATTTGAAATTTACATATAATTTAAAATATATATATTTATTAAAAAATTATTTTCGTCCTCTATAATTTTATAAATTCGCCCCCTAAAATAAAGTCATGTGTCTGTCGTAATATGAAAGTCCTGAAACTGAAAGCATGGTAAGAGAGCCAAGGATAAGAACAAACTAAGAGGACGGGCCACGTCGTCGTTTGGTTCTCATCACGGTCACCATCCCATCATGATGATATGATATAATTTATCCATATCGTCATCATGGCCTTTCATGTGCCATAATAGCTGCCTGCTAATCAACTCATGTTTCTAACACCCTGAAAAGTTCAGTTGGAGGATTGGTTAGTTAATTTGCATTTCCTGGAAACAAAAGGTCACTCGCACACCCCGTACTTGGAATTTAAAACTCATGTTTTCTATTAGAGGTTTATAATATTGCCTTGTTGTGACTAACAACTTTGTCACATTTAATTGTTCAAAATTATAATATATTCTTTTTATTTCTTCAGAATTTTTAAAGGTGGATGTTGAATGACTTTGTTATAATATAGTCATGGCAGTGCAGCTTGTATAAGGTAGATTCGAGTCGTACATACCTTATTCAAACTTGAATATTCATGTTATTATTTCTAGAAATTCAAAATATTTGAATTTGAGTGGACACAGAAATTTCTATTGTTTTTTTATTAATATTTATATAAATCTGAATGAAATATTATTTTAATTAAAAATAGATGAAACGAAAGAAATCGTTATCAACACCTCAGTCATTACTGGCCCGGCCTGTCGGGCCACAATGCGAATGTCTCATTAACCAGATAAGCCATGGGATTCCTACGTCTGAAATTTGTCTGCAAATATACGATTCAATTAAGTTTAATCCACCTAATCTTAAGGCATCATCAACGATTAGTAAGAAAATATTCTTTTTCATAAAATATAGGGATATATGTCACCTAATCCAATCGTATTCTTTTTTTAAGTTACAACTATAATATAATTAAAAATAAGGAAAATTTTATAACGTGCGACAAACACTGATGAACACCATTAATGATGAACACCGCTGAACACCATTAAATTAATTAATAAATATTTAAAATTTTAAGGACCCATTATACAATTAATAATTATGTTTAAAAATTCAATTAAATTGTTTTTTATATATATATTAAAATTTTATTTATTTAATAAGGGTAAATTATATATTTAGTACCTCACCTATTTTCGTATTTTTATTGAACCCTCATTATTTAAATATTATTTCAATTTGACCCTATTCTTTATAAAAAATAATTTAACCCTTAACCCTCAACCTAAAACCCTAAACTATTAAACCTTAAACTCTTAAACCTATACCATAAACCATATACCATTAAAAATAATATCACCATCATCGATTCAATTCAATTCAACCTATACCCTAAAAAATTTAAGTTATTCGATAATTGAGTTAGAAATTAATATAATTAATCATAAAAACAAGAAAATAAGGTAAACAAAACTAAAAAATTGCGAAGATTGATCTGTCAAGCAACCAGCATCAAACCCTCTAACCCCAAACCCACATGTCCCCTCACTTTTTTCAAAAATAATAATAATAATTTCTCATATATTTATTTTACAATTAATTAATGGATTTTCCATCTCCCATATAAGTCCCCGGTAAACCTGTCTGTCTCTTATCTTCCTCCTCTCCATCTCCATGGCCGCCGAGCCTTCTTCTTCAACGTCCAACTCCAAATCCACCAACCACTACCTCATCGTCCCTCCCGGCTTAACCCACGACGAGTTCCGTGAATTAATCCCCACCATAACATAGTTCCACACCTACACCATAATTTAATTAATTTTTTAGGAGAATTCAATAATTTATTGAATTGAATTGAATCGACGATGGTGAAATTATTTTTAATGGTATATGGTTTATGGTATAGGTTTAAGAGTGTTAGAAACATGAGTTGATTATTTATTAAAAAAATAATTTGCCATAAGGGTTTTAGGTTTAATTATTTATTAAAAAAATATTTTTTAATAAGGGTAAATTATTTTTATTGAATTGAATTGAATCGACGATGGTGAAATAATTTATTGAATTGAATTGAATCGACGATGGCCTTTCATGTGCCATAAGGGTTTAAGGTTTAATAGTTTAGGGTTTTAGCTTGAGGGTTAAGGGTTAAATTATTTTTTTATAAAGAATAGGGTCAAATTGAAATAATATTTAAATAATGAGGGTTCAATAGAAATACGAAAATATGTGAGGTACTAAATATATAGTTTACCCTTATTAAAAAAATAAAATTTTAATATATATAAAAAATAATTTAATTGAATTTTTAAAAATAATTATTAATTGTATGATGGGTCCTTAAAATTTTAAATCTTTATTAATTAATTTAATGGTGTTCAGTGGTGTTCATTATTAGTGATGTTCATCGATGTTCGTGGCACGTGGTAAACTCATCCTAAAAATAATATGGTATGAACAACTATTATAAATAGTTAATTATTACAGAAAATAATCAAATTGTCTACTAAATTTGTGATATAGTAACAACAAATAACTATTTTTCTTTAAAAATAATCGAACTAAAAATCACATATAATTAGATTTAAATTAAGTAATGTTGATATTTTCACCATCGATGCCTTGTTGACGAGGCATTGTTGGAAGATAAATATGTGATATAATTTTTTACTTCTTTAGTGAACGATGTTGATGTATTTTTTAATTGTCTTAAGGTAAGTAATATTTGTTTATGGATGAGTCTACCACGTGCGACGAACACCGATGAACACCACTAATGATGAACATCGATGAATACCATTAAATTAATTAATAAAGATTTAAAATTTTAAGGACCCATCATACAATTAATAATTATTTTTAAAAATTCAATTAAATTATTTTATATATATATTAAAATATTATTTTTTAATAAGGGTAAACTATATATTTAGTACATCACCTATTTTCGAATTTTTATTGAACCCTCATTATTTAAATATTATTTTAATTTGACCCTATTCTTTATAAAAAATAATTTAACCCTTAACCCTCAACCTAAAACCCTAAACTATTAAACCTTAAACCCTTGAACTCTTAAATCTATACCCTAAACCATATACCATTAAAAATAATTTCACCATCGTCGATTCAATTCAATAATTTCTAATAACAAATTATATGGTTACAATCTGATACAAACTAAAAAAGAAAGAGTTAAAAGATTTATATCATCATCATCATCGGCATCAGCATCGCAATCACCATCTACATCATCCATGTCCAAATTGTTGTCAACACTAGTGGTTTGCAAACATTGCAACAGGGTAATAACTTCCCTAACATCAGAAACTATTAAACTAATGCGTTCTTTGCTGCTTTAACCTTATCTATTTGAATTTGAACAGATCCCTTGTTCTCCTTTCTGGCCACTTTTTGTTCAGCCAGTGCAGATTTGACTTTTTTCTTAGCTTCCCGGTTATGTAGCTGGTCGATGTACTTCTCATGTAAAGCCCTATTTTTAATCTGCTTCAAAATCAGGGGACTAAAATGAGTTTATGTATATTCAGTATTCATTGGTTTTGGGTGTAAGTTATTTACTCGGAACCTACAAAATTCTATTCTATACATTATTTTATTGAATTGAATCGATGATGGTGAAATTATTTTTAATGGTATATGGTTTAGGATATATATTTAAGAGTTTAAGGGTTTAAGGTTTAATAGTTTAGGGTTTTAGGTTGAGGGTTAAGGGTTAAATTATTTTTTATAAAGAATATGGTCAAATTGAAATAATATTAAATAATGAGGGTTCAATAGAAATACGAAAATAGGTGAGGTACTAAATATATAGTTTACCCTTATTAAAAAATAATATTTTAATATATATAAAAAATAATTTAATTGAATTTTTAAAAATAATTATTAATTGTATGATAGGTCCTTAAAATTTTAAATCTTTATTAATTAATTTAATGGTGTTCATCAATGTTCATCATTAGTGGTGTTCATCGGTGTTCGTCGCACGTTGTAGAATTTTCCTTTGTTTATACATATTTAATAACACGCTACTGATGTATTATTCATATATTGTGCTGTAATGGGACCGATCCATAAAAAAACATGATCAAATCTGGGTCGATCAAATGTAGAGGCGATATTCTGAAAGCAAAACTTATTTCAAAATTTTAACGACCTCAATCACAATTTCTACCATGTATGATCAAGACATACTAATTATTACACATCGAAGTTGTTGGTATTTTTGCTAATATATGTTTTCTTTCCCCATTTAATTGAAAATCTTTTATACTAATTATTAAAACCATTTATTATACGACATTAAAACCATTTATTTTTTACATACTAATTATTAGGATTTTTGATACTTACATAAGACATTAAAAGCATTTAATTTTGTAGCGCAATATGTATACGACTAATAAATACTGGTGGGAGAAAATTTTATCTACCTACTAGGTAGATTACTCAACTGATGTTGCAGATTGGGTGAAAAATAATAAATTATGTATTTATTATTTTTATATAAATAATCATAAAAGACATTAAATGAATCATTCACACATTTAATTTTAATTTACTATTTATTTGTCTTGACCTTTTACACGATTTTAATGTTATAATATAGATATAATCATATAAATGATAAATTTCAACATGTTAAGATGAATTTTTTAACTCGTGATATTTGTTATACACTTAGATTTTAATCATCATCGTGATTTTAGTATTTTAAATATTTATTTTTCTTTAAGAAAACTTAACTCTAGATTTTTGTTAAATACTGAGACTTTAATCAACATCATGATTTTAGTATTTTTAAATTTATATTTTTTTATACATTGTTCAATTTAATAAACGACATTAGATTTGTTTTTCTCTTGAATTTAAAATTTTCAATTGCTTTTTTCAACTCTTCAATAACCCAACAAACAAACAACAAGCACTACAAAAAATGACATATACCGATAGACACAAATCCGTCAGTAAAACACTAAAAATCTGTCGGTATATGGTCTAAATTATTTTATCGACGGACAAAAGGAAAATTTCGACAGACAAAGAGTCGCTGGTAATATGCTTGTTGGTATAGATATTCTAACTCTTTACCGACGGACAAGACCGTAGGCATAGGTATGGACTACCCCGACAAATTAGGATATATATTCCGACGAATTTTGTTCGTCGGTATATTCTACGACCTTTATTGACGATTTTTCTGTCGGTATAGCTGTTATCTTTACCGACAGTTTATCTGTCGGTATAGCTGTTATATGTTGTCTTTACCGACGGAAAAATTCGTCGGTATATGTATCATGTAAGATCTGTATAAAATATGTATACCGACGGTTTTGTCCGTCAGTATAAGTTTAATTGGTATTTATTTGTTTTTTAATATTAATAATTATCAATACATTCAATTATTTTTATTTAATATTTTTTATTTTAAATATTAAAATTATTAAAACTATTATAACAAAAATGATTTATTTTTTGAAGGAAAAATATTCGATCTAATGTTCGAATAAAAAAATATGTAATACATAATCAATAAAACATGTACGTACGAGTCTAGTAAAGGCAAAAGAAATATGCAAGCAAATATTTTCGTTTCTTAAAAACCTACATAATAAAAGCTAGAAATAATTGAAGATCCTCCTCTATTGTGTGCTTCGATCATTTCCATTTGCATTTGGTTGATTTGTCGAAGGCAAGGATCGACTAGTACTATTGATTGCTGCTGAAACAGTACCAGCATCAGGAGTTACCTATTAAAAGCAATTAAAATAATAAATTTAAATAAAAAAATGAAAGGAGTAATAAGAAAGAAAAATATTTTGAATACTTCTGTATCAATCATACGAAGCAAAGCATCCATATCAGACACATGTAGATTTGGACGTTGTTGTTGAAAGTAGGGTAGAAAGCAAGTTTCAAAAAGTTTTTCTAATTTCGCAACCTTAGATTTCAACCCTTCCACTTCTTCAATATTTTAGACTGGTTGTGAAGGTCCAGATTTCTGAGAAGAACGAGTGTGAACCGCCCCTACACAACGAACACGTCCTCTTCTTTCTGGTCCTTTAACTTGAGCAAACACATCATTTGACAATGGAGTTTGTGATAAATTCTCAGAAGACGAGCTTTCATTTCACTTCTCTTGAATACGTTCCTAAAAATATAAGCAAGTTAAACATATAATATAACAACTATATTATATTTATACTGAACACGTAAATAAGACTTAATAATAATAAATTACCACAACAACCACGACCCTAGAATTCACAATGCTTTTATCTTTGCGTGTACGGGATCGAACATATATATTAGCTTGTGTTGGTGGGATTCCATTATATTCTGCAGTCTGACATTAAGAAAACAATGAGAGATATTAGAAACAAGTGTTATTTTTTCAAATCAATGGTAATAATAAAGAAAATTATATGCACCAAGTCTTTAACAATTCTAGGGAAAGATCTTGTTCCTGTGCAATGTGGTTCACTTAGCTTTGACCTATTTGATCTATTTGTGGCACTTTGTTCCTATTCGAATTACAGAAAAATATCATAGATGTTAGAAAGATCAAACATTTACTACAGAAAAAGAAAACTCACAAGCACAATGATATCAACAAAACAAACATCCCAAAACTTAATCAAATTGCTAAAGAAAGCAAAGTGCACAAAAATCTAGCAACATATAACAAACAAAATATAGCATGAACAAAACGTAACCATCAAGTAAATACCAGGAAATAAAAATGTTTCGCCCTTTACAGTTTACACACATTTTTATAAAATTATCAAGACAATACCAGCAAAAAAGCATCAACAAGACTTATGATTCAAATGTTGAACAAATAAGTGAAGAAAACACCAAAAAATGAAAACATCATATAAAATGGCAATTGAATTTATAATTTTGGAAAAGATGCTAGAATGGTTGAGATCATTAGCAATATCATATGAAAACACCAAAAAATGCAAACATCATATGAAATGACAATTGAATTTATATTTTTTTTTTCAAATGTTGAAATGGCATATAAGTTTTGTCTTAGATTCTTTTGCAGGATGGTTGAGATCATTAGCAATATTATATAAAATTTATTAATTAATTATTAATAAAAAATTAAATACTAAAGTTATAGAAATTATAAAATTGTAGTATTTTACCATCGCCTTTGAGGACAATCAATATTCAACAAGTGTCTTCAATTGGTCCAAATTCACTCGTGGATCTTTGCAATTTTCGACGATCTACTCTACAGTTTGGTTCTCATCAAATATTTGAGATTTCAATTCATTTTTTCACTGCCTCCATTTGATATTCATATTTGAGAGAACCCATTTCTTAACATGTTTTAATGTGGCTTCATCAATGCCTTCCTCCAAATCAAATAGTTGAAATTGAAATTTTAACTGCATTAACAAAATAAGAGGGTATCACAATTCGAAAACAATTATTATTTAGCACCAAAAGAATAGAAACATATTGTTTAATCGTATTTAATTATTTCTCATAGTGACAAATATGAACTAGGAAAGCACGCATTGCAAGCCACCCAACTCCATCAACTTACAATGAGATAATTATATCAGTTAGACAATGACTTAACAAGTATGAACATAAATAGAAATTAGGTTCATTTCTCATAGTTGGCTCGGTGACATGTAAGGATGGTATTTCAGTTAGGTGACTAATTGAAGCATATATAAATTATATGATTAATTGAAGCTAACAAGTATTAAATTAGTGCAAATACCTCGATCGTGGACCACAATTTTTCCTTCTTTCGCTAGATGAATTAGCAAGTGCATCATGATTGTGAAAAAGGATGGAGGAAAAATCTTTTCAAGATCACATAAAATTGATGCAACCTTTAACTCAAGTCCATCAAGTTCACTTTCTTCAAGGACCTTAGAGCAAATATCTTTAAAGAAATTGCACACTTCAATAAGAACTATGCAAATTTATTCAGGTAAATTTCCCCGAATGGCTATAGGAAGAAACTCTTGCATTAGGAGATGACAATCATAACTTTTGAGCCCAATTAGTTTTCGTTGTTTAAGGTGCACACAACGTGAGACATTGGAAGAATATTCATCAGGAGTTTTTATTTCCTTGAGAACTTTCAAGAAAGAATTTTTCTCACAAAACGTCATTTGATAAGAAGCTTGGGGCAAGTACAAAGTGCTACGGACAATTCGAGTTTGTGGATGAAGAACACTCCTTATACCCATTTCGACAAGGTCTAGTCGTGATTTATAAGTGTCCTTATTCTTTCCTTCTTGTCCAATCAATGTTCCAAAAATATTATCACAAATGTTCTTCTCTATATGCATTACATCAAGATTGAGACACAATAGTTGATGCTCCCAATATGGTAAAGAAAAGAAAATAGATTTTTTTCTTCCAAGGACCATCATCGGTTCCATTTAAAGCTTCCAATTGTCTCAATACATCGCTGCCTGATGGTGGTGAAGGAGCACTTCTATGTTCTTTAGTGCTATCAAAAGAATGTTTGTCGGTTCGAAACATGTGATTAGGATCTAACCACATACGATGACACATATAGCAAAACTTTCGACTATGCTTCTGTAAAACCTATGTTTGATTTTGATATAATTAAATCCTCAAGGATCAATTTGAAAAACTTAAAATTGTTTTTTAAGTCCCTTAATAAGTTTTAAATCACCAACCCATTAAAATTGATTTGAAAAAACTCAAACTCTAAATATTTTCTAAGTGTTCCAAGGCTAAACTATTGAAAAACGTTCAGGTGTATCGATACACTCCCAAGCGTATCGATAACTTTTTACCAAAGTTGGCTACTGTCGGAACTCGTATCGATACGCTCTTCACATGTATCGATACGCCCCTGCGTAAAAGCCTAAAGAGTTTGAATGGCGTACCGATACGTCAAACCCTCGTATCGATACGGCCTTAATAAATTTTTAAATGCAAGTCGGTTTAAATAATTTGACCGTTGGTGTCAGTTGGTTGGTAACCAAATTTTAAATGTTCGTTGGCCCGTATCGATATGCCAAACCCTCGTACCGATACGGAAATTGACAGTGAGTTTAGTTGAGAAAAAGGTATCGATACGACCTTTACCGTTTCGATACCCCGTACCAATACGCTTACATGTGTATCGATACCCCTTATTTATTGCACACAACAACTCTTTCTTTTTTGAGACAGGTATCGATACACCTCCCCGCGTACCGATACGCATAGCTGCAGAAGTGAATTTATGGTGGTAAGAGAGGGTTCCAACGGCTCCATTTATGTTCCCAACCACCCAAACGGCTAGAATTAATAGAGGAGGTATAAAATGAAGCTCTTTGAAGGTCAACAACAACTATTCAACATTCAAGCATCATCAAAGCAAAAATCCAAACCCTTGAGCTATTCAAAGTCATATTCTTGTACCCAACTCTATTGTCTTTCAATTGTCAAATTGTGTTGTGAGTTTGGGATTGTTGAAATTGTAATTGGGTAGACAATTATCCTTTGAGAGGAAATATTTGAGTTTACCAATTTCTTTCTTTGTATTTGAGTGGATTAAGCTTTGGGTAGAAAGCTTAATCGAAATTGTAAGGTTTCCTCCTCATCCAAGAAAAGGGGACGAATTCAATTAGTGAATTGTTTGAAAATCCTTAGTGGGAGCTAAGGTAGTGGATGTAGAGTTTATTTGGAGAACTTGAACCACTATAACCCCTTGTGTCATTTTTATTTTCAATCTTTCTCTTCACCAAAATTTTAATTGCCAATTCACCCCCTCTTGGCCATTTGCAAGTGTTCGATCAACTCAACAATTGGTATCAGAGCTACAGTCATTGGAAGGATTACAACCCTTTTGAGTCGATTCTTGGAGAGTTTGATCAACAACAAGTCAAGCAATGGCATCCACCTCCAACTATGAGTCCCAATCCACCACCAAGCCACCATTCTTCAATGGGGATAACTATCCTTATTGGAAGAATAGAATGAGGTTCTTCATCAAGTCTACCGACTATATGGTGTGGGATATAGTTGAAGAAGGTCCATACATTCCCATGAGAAGAGATGGAGAAAGGCTCGTCCCAAAGGTCAAAGCCGAAATGACCGATGATGAAAGAAGAAGGATGCAAGTGAATGAAAAAGCTCTTCATGTAATATTTTGTGCACTTGGTCCGGATATCTACTCCAAGGTGTCTTCAATCGAAAATGCCAAGGAGGTTTGGGACACCCTCGAGACAACATATGAGGGAACTAGTGATGTCAAGGAGACAAAGATTGGGCTACTCAATCTAAGCTATGAGAACTTCAAGATGGATCCCGAAGAAAGTGTCTCTAAGATGTTTGATCGGTTCTCGGTCATTGTCAACGGTTTGAAGGGTTTCGGTGAAATCATTCCCGAAGACAAGCTAGTGAGAAAGTTGTTGTATTCTCTTCCGGAGTCATGGGATGGCAAGAGAACGGCCATTATTGAAGCTAGAGATTTGAAGACTCTCAAGCTAGATGCTCTTGTTGGATCTCTACTCACACATGAGATTATGAGGAAGGGAAGAGAACAAGAGAAGAAGATAGTGGAGAAGAAGGAAGTTGAGAAGAAGAAAGTGGGAATCGCACTAAAAGCTTCACAACAAGAAAACGATTCTAGTGAGGATGAAGATGAGGAGATGGCTATGTTGGCCAAACGTTTTACTCGGTTTATGAAGTCAAATTGTGGAAGAAAATTCATTAGAAAGGGAGACTTCAAGAGGAGAAGGACCAAATTACTTGTTATGAATGCAAGAAACCGGGTCACATCCGTTCCGAGTGTCCTCAATTGAAACAGAAAAGCTTTTGGAAGAAGAACAAGATCAAAGCACAAATTGCTACTTGGAGTGACGATGAGTCATCCGAGGAAGAGGAGGAAGTGGCCAACCTATGTCTCATGGCCATCGATGATGAACCTAAGGTAAACTCTAACTCATCCAATTTCGATTTTTCTATTGAGGAACTTCAAGATGCTTATGATGAATTGCAAGAAGTGTATGATGAGTTAGAGGAAAATACAAAGAGTCCATTTTGAAAAACAAGAAAACAATTTCCGATTTAAAAATTCAAAATGAGACATTTTCAAAAGCTAACTCCGAATTGGAAAAGAAGGTTTTGTTTTTAGTTAATCTTTCAAATGATCTTAAAACTAAAAATCTTGAACTTGAAAAACTTCTTTCCGATTTTCAAGATTATCACACAAAGGAAGTGGATAATCTTAAAACATCTATTGCGAAAAATAATTTTGAAAAAGGAAATCATTCTAAATCCCAATATGTAAAAAGAAAACCTTTTGTACCTAAACAAAGAAATTTTAATAAGCAAGCTAGAGGTCATAGAGTTAGGAGTGTTTGGGTTCCTAAAGAACTCATTATTTCTAATGATATGAATGCTATTGCTTCTTGGATTCCTAAGGGAACCAAATTGTTGAAGGCTAACACTCATGGACCCAAAATGATTTGGGTACCAAAAACCAAGGCCTAATTTCTTTGTTTGTAGGGGGAGCATTGCTACAAGGCTAAAGCTTCAAGCAAAAATTCTTGGTACCTTGATAGTGGATGCTCAAGACACATGACCGGTGACAAGAGTCGATTTGTGGAACTAAAGCCTAAAGGTGGTGGAGTGGTAACTTTTGGTGACAACTCCAAAGGCCACATTGAAGGAATAGGCTCCATTGGTAATCACTCTTCTATTTTTATTGAAAATGTTTTGTATGTCAACGGTCTTAAGCATAATTTGTTGAGTATTAGTCAATTGTGTGACAAGGGTTTTAATGTTATATTTGATAAAAGTGGTTGCAAAATTGTAAACATTAAAACGAATCAACTAATACTCATTGGTCATCGCATAGGGAACATTTACATGGTGCATCTAGAAGACATTCATTCATCACATACATGCTTAGTTGCACATGATGAACATGACTCATGGCTATGGCATAGAAAATTAGGACATGCTAGCATGAGTGTCTTAGAAAAATTAATTTCCCTTAATCTAGTTAGAGGTTTACCCAAACTTAAATTTTCAAATGATAAAATTTGTGATGCATATTCAAAGGGTAAACAACATAGAAGTTCTTTTAAATCCATAAATGATGTCTCTACTAGTAGATGTTTACAATTGATTCATATTGATCTCTTTGGGCCAATTAGAACAATAAGCTTGGGTGGAAAATCATATGCTTTTGTGCTTGTAGATGACTACTTTAGGTATACTTGGGTTCTATTCTTAAGTACAAAGGATGAGGCTTTAGAAAAATTCATCACATTTTCTAAAATAACTCAAAATGATCTTGAACTTAAAATTTCTCACATTAGAAGTGATCATGGAACCGAATTTCAAAATCTAGGTTTCGATGAGTTTTTAAATGAAAATGGGATTAGCCACAATTTTTCTGCACCTCGCACTCCTCAACAAAATGGGGTAGTTGAGAGGAAAAATCGAACTTTAGAAGAAATGGCTAGAACCATGCTTTGCGAAAATAATTTACCTAAATATTTTTGGGCGGAAGCCACAAACACCGCTTGCTATATTATAAATCGAGTAATGATTAGGCCAATTTTGAAGAAAACACCTTATGAGATTTTAAAATCTAAGAAGCCTAACATTAGCTATTTTCACCCTTTTGGTTGCAAGTGTTTTGTTTTGAATAATGGTAAAGAAAACTTAGGTAAATTTGATGCTAAAAGTGATGAAGCTATTTTCTTAGGGTATTCTTTAAACTCTAAAGCCTATCGTGTATTTAATAAAAGAACTCTAGTTTTTGAAGAGTCAATACATGTTGTTTTCGATGATAACCTCCTTCCGAGGAAGGAATCTTGTGATGATGATGATGTAGGAATCATTGATGCCATTGATGGAGGACAAATGTCAAAGGTGGATGAGATTCCAACCAAAGATGAGGATTCACAAGATCCACCTCTTGAAGCCTTGAAGGACTTGGCTCTTGAGGAAAGGGAGGTGTCTTACCCAAGGGAGTTAAACTATGTCAAAGGTGATGAAATCTTGGGTGATCCATCCAAGGGGGTAACTACTAGATCCTCTCTCAAATTAATGAATCATGTTGCATTTCTTTCATGCATTGAGCCTAAGAATATTAAAGAAGCTTTAAAAGATGATTTTTGGATTTTGGCCATGCAAGAGGAATTAAATCAATTTGAGAGGAGTAAAGTTTGGACATTAGTTGAAAGGCCTAATGATCAATCTACTATAAGAACAAAATGGGTTTTTAGGAATAAATTAGATGAAAGTGGTAATATAGTGAGAAACAAGGCTAGGCTTGTTGCTCAAGGCTATACACAAGAAGAGGGAATTGATTTTGATGAGACTTATGCACCCGTAGCTAGAATGGAAGCTATTAGGATGTTGCTTGCATTTGCATGTTACCATAATTTCAAGCTTTTTCAAATGGATGTGAAAAGTGCCTTTTTAAATTGTTTTATAAATGAAGAGGTGTATGTTGAACAACCACCGGGTTTTGAGGATTCAAAATTTCCAAACCATGTATTTAAATTAACAAAAGCTCTCTATGGTTTAAAACAAGCTCCTAGAGCTTGGTATGAGAGACTTTCAAATTTCTTAATTGAAAAGGGTTTTGAAAAAGGAAAGGTGGATACAACTCTCTTCATAAAAAGATATAACAATGACATCTTAGTAGTTCAAATTTATGTTGATGATATCATTTTTGGTTCTACTAATGAGTGTTATTGTAAAAAAATTTCTAAGCTAATGCAAGGTGAGTTCGAGATGAGCATGATGGGGGAGCTCTCATTCTTTTTGGGACGCCAAATCAAACAAAGGAAGGATGGCACCTTCATAAATCAAGCTAAGTACGTGAATGATATGCTCAAAAAGTTTGGCTTGGAGAATGCAAAGCCTCAAGCCACTCCTATGAGTTCTTCCATAAAGCTTGACAAAGATGAAGGAGGTAAGTGTGTTGATTCTAAGCTTTATAGATCCATGATAGGTTCTTTGCTTTACCTTACCGCAACTAGACCGGATATCATGTTTAGTGTTTGCTTGTGTGCTAGGTTTCAAGCTAGTCCTAGAGAATCACACTTAGTTGCCATTAAGAGAATTTTTAGATACCTTAGAGACACACCTACTTTAGGCCTTTGGTATCCTAAAGATTCTTCCTTTAGCCTTCATGCTTATTCGGATGCGGATTATGGGGGATGTAAGATAGATAGGAAAAGTACTTCCGGGACATGCCAATTCTTAGGTAGTATGCTCGTATCTTGGTTCTCTAAGAAGCAAAATAGTGTAGCCTTATCTACCACCGAAGCGGAGTACATATCCTTAGGGAGTTGTTGTGCTCAAGTCCTTTGGATGAAGCAACAACTCTTAGATTATGGTGTTGAAGTAGAAACCATACCCCTTAAGTGTGACAACACAAGTGTCATTTGTCTTACTAAGAATCCCATCCAACATTCTAGAACTAAACATATAGAAATTCGACATCATTCCATTAGAGATCATGTTTTGAAAAATGATGTTGTTATAGAATATGTTGATACCTTGAACCAATTAGCGGATATATTTACAAAACCTTTAGATAAAGAGCGTTTTTGGTCCCTTAGGAGAGAGTTAGGTTTAGCTAGCCTATCTTGACCTTTTAGGACCTCTTTGTGCTTAAAATGCTTGATTTTGTGAAATTGCATGTTTATGTGTTGTAACTCTTGAAAATATCCATGCCTATAGTTAGGGGGAGTATGCTTCTATTAAAATATGCTTAGAACTATTCATTCATCATTTGCATACTTTTAGGAGATGTTAAATTCGAGCCTATGGTTGTTCTTAGAACTAAATATGCATTTCTGGGCATAAGGTATTGATACGGATCTACACGTATCGATACATGTTCTTCATTCAGTTTCCCAGAATTTATTTTGCTTAAACGAGTATCGATACGATTAAACCCGTATCTATACGGGTCGTTTCGATACGGACCTCATCCGTTTCGATACGACTCACCAACGGGCATTTTTGAAAAAATGACGATTCTACCCCCGTATCGATACCCTTTCAGGCGTATCGATACTCGATTGCGCAGACAGCTTTAAATTTGGCTTTTAATGTGTTCAACTTTTACCAAAAATTAAAACTCTTCAAAACCTAAAAACCCTAGCCGTTTTTGCCTATAAAAGGGCTCTTCCTCCCTCATATTTTCACACCTCAACTCAAAATTTAAAAGAGTTTTTGAATCAAGCAATGCTTTAAGCTCTCTCTCATCACAATTGTGCTAGAATTTTCTTCAATCTCTCAAGTTTCTATCAAGGTAATCTTTTCTTTCTTTTTCTTTTTCAATTTTGTTGTTTTGTTTCATCTTTTTTTAAAAAACTTTTGTTCTTCAAAAATTTTCTTCAAATTTTACTTAAATTTTTTTTACCTTGGTTTTTACTCAAAATTGAAGAAATCTTTATGCACGATTTCTCTTTTAAATCATGGCACCAAAGGAATCGAGGAAGCGTTCAAGGGTTTCTCAAACCGGTGAATCATCCACTCTTGGAGCGATTGCACGTCCGAACTACTCTACCATCTATGAACAATCCTTTGAAGGTCCCACGGGTCTAGCTTATTTTCGTCAATTTGAGGATTATAAGATTCGTGCGGAAAGGGTAATATCCATTCCTTTTCTCGACTCGGAACGTTTTAAGTTTGAATATCTTCATTTGTTTCGACGTTGGAATTTCATGGATTTCATATTTATTCCCGGTTTTTATTATCGCCTTTTGGTTTTGATTTTCTACACTAATACCAAATGTATTACTCGCAATGGGGAAGTTGTTGCCATTAGCTCTTATCTCATGGGAAAGAAAATCATCCTTGATGTCAAATCCATTTGTGAAGTTTTTAAATTAGAGGATGAAGGCCTTGACGATGAGCATGCTTTGGGGCATGTTCTTAGTGGATCCGTCACCGCCCTAAATGCTCAAGACCGGATCTTACATTTGATGGTGTCTTAATGGTTTCGTCCCTCCGGAGGAAAATATTCCACCATCCGTCAAGTGGATGATTTTTGGATCCGTTGCTTCCGTGAGCGAAAGCGCCCAAATCTTGCTCGACTCATGTTCGCGGAGATCGTCTACCTTGTGCAAAATCGTCACACAACTCTCGTCACTTCCTTTACATATGGTACGACTTTGAGTTATTTCTTTATTAAAAAGGATATTGATTGCTCTTTTGACTACCCAACTCCACTCACCGATCCCATTGATGAGCGATCTCTTGCACAGGCAAAGTTCCAATATTTTAATGGTGAATGGGTACGTCTTGCCGAGCTACCACCCGAGGCCGCTGCCGTTTTTGAAGAACCTCAAGCTCCTCAAGTTCCACAACCCTCCATGGATGCTCTCATGACTTACCTCAATGAGCAATTTACTGGGTTGCGCACGGACATGAACACTCGTCTTACTTCCCTTGAAACAACTTTTGATACAAGGATGACGAGTATGGAGAATCGCCTCACATCCCTTGAAAGCGGTCACAATTCTTTGAATATTTCCATCTCCGCTTTCCATGATGAGTGGCGAAATAGCATGAGGGACAATGCTCCTATGGGGATTGATGACGAAGATGATGAAGACGACGAAAACGATGCCTAGACGTTTCTTATTGCATCTCATGCATATCATTTAGGATTTTCTATTTTATGCACCTTTGCTTTATGTTCTTAGGACTAAGTTTATTATTAAACCTATGCTTTGATTTTCTGCTTTTGTTTGGATTTTAAGGATTGATGCTATGATGAATAATATTAATGTTGTTTATTTATACCTTTGCCTATGTTTATGCACTTATCTATTGTCTCAATATTTTTGATCTAACAAAAAGGGGGAGAGAAACTAGCTCACAACACATTCAAATATTTTGATTTCAACTCAAAGGTTACCAAGCTTATATTAAGGGGGAGTTAACTTTGTAAAGTTTTTCAAAATATCAAAAATTTTAAGTTTTAGTTTTGTTATATCAAAAAGGGGGAGATTGTAAAACCTATGTTTGATTTTGATATAATTAAATCCTTAAGGATCAATTTGAAAAACTTAAAATTGTTTTTGTAAGTCCCTTAATAAGTTTTAAATCACCAACCCATTAAAACTGATTTGAAAAACTCAAACTCTAAATATTTTCTAAGTGTTCCAAGGCCAAACTATTGAAAAACGTTCAAGTGTATCAATACACTCCCAAGCGTATCGATACCTTTTTACCAAAGTTGGCTACTGTCGGAACTCGTATCGATACGCTCTTCACATGTATCGATACACCCCTGCGTAAAAGCCTAAAGAGTTTGAATGGCGTACTGATACGTCAAACCCTCATATCGATACGGCCTTAATAAATTTTTAAATGCAAGTCGGTTTAAATAATTTGACCGTTGGTGTCAGTTGGTTGGTAACCAAATTTTAAATGTTCGTTGACCCGTATCGATACGCCAAACCCTCGTACCGATACGGAAATCGACAGTGAGTTTAGTTGAGAAAAAGGTATCGATACGGCCTTTACCGTTTTGATACCCCGTACCGATACGCTTACATGCGTATCGATACACCTTATTTATTGCACACAACGACTCTTTATTTTCTGAGACAGGTATCGATACACCTCCCCGCGTACCGATACGCATAGCTGCAGAAGTGCATTTATGGTGGTAAGAGAGGGTTCCAACGGCTCCATTTATGTTCCCAACCACCCAAACGGCTAGAATTAATAGAGGAGGTATAAAATGAAGCTATTTGAAGGTCAGCAACAACTATTCAACATTCAAGCATCATCAAAGCAAAAATCCAAACCCTTGAGCTATTCAAAGTCATATTCTTGTACCTAACTCTATTGTCTTTCAATTGTCAAATTGTATTGTGAGTTTGGGATTGTTGAAATTGTAATTGGGTAGACAATTATCCTTTGAGAGGAAATATTTGAGTTTACCAATTTCTTTCTTTATATTTGAGTGGATTAAGCTTTGGGTAGAAAGCTTAATCGAAATTGTAAGGTTTCCTCCTCATCCAAGAAAAGGGGACGAATTCAATTAGTGAATTGTTTGAAAATCCTTAGTGGGAGCTAAGGTAGTGGATGTAGAGTTCATTTGGAGAACTTGAACCACTATAACCCCTTGTGTCATTTTTATTTTCAATCTTTCTCTTCACCAAAATTTTAATTGCCAATTCACCCCCTCTTGGCCATTTGCAAGTGTTCGATCAACTCAACAGCTTCAACCACTTAGAAGCAATATTATACCCACAACAAGGAAAATCATACTCTCCTCTAGTACTCCATCCAGATAAGTTGGCATATGCTGGGAAGTCATTTATAGTCCATATCAATGCTGCACGAAGTTAAAATGTTTGACTCGTTGCAGCATCAAAAGTTTCAACACCAACTTCCCATAGCTCATGTAATTCTGCAACTAAAGGCTTCAAGTATACATCTATATTATTTCATGGACCTTTTGGACCAGAAATGAGCAAAGAGAGTATAAAATTGGACTACCTCATACATATCCACGGTGGCAAATTATAAGGTATCACGATAACAGGCTAAGTACTGTGCGTCACACTTAGAGTTCTAAATAGATTAAAGTCATCAGAAGTTAATCCTAAGCGAATGTTACGAGGATCTGAAGAAAACTCAGGATACAGAGAATTAAATGATTTCCAATCCAAGGAATCTGCCGGATGCCTCATACGTCCATCGTTCTTACGACTGTCTTCATACCAAGTCATCAAAGGCAAAATTTAAAAAATTAGTAACTCTTCTAATGTATTCTTCACTTGCCCTTGATCTAAGATTGATCCATATCTTATCCATCAATAATACATGTATTACCAATGAACATCATACTATTACACATTATGTATTCGTTAAGCATAGTATATCATAAGAGACAATTTAATCATTGTTTGCCCTTGTATACGCACACCTAGGCATCTATATACATTCTCCAAGGTATTAATGCCTCTTGTAAAGTTATTCATACATGTTGCATTGCTACCAAAAATAATTAAAACAAGGTGTATTACTTATGACAATCAAAATAACCCCATAATCATTCATTCTTATTTTAGACACCTATGTGCTTTTGTGTTTTACACAAGGTATCCTTCATTCTCTTTAATTATACTAAGTCAAATTGGTATTTTTATCGTGTGTGTATATATATATATATATATATATATATATATATATATATATATATTCAATACAATCCATTCCAACACTTAAAGTACTAAACTAGGTAAATTATGCACAATTAACTTTGAGTTTTTAAAGTTGTCCTTATTAGGAAAATTTCTGCATGTTTCTAGTATCCTATGTTATTAAACTGGATTCATAACATGACATCTTGGAATGCATTCACAAAAGTAAGCACATTTTTTTTCATCCCATTGAGTTATTTGAAGAATCTTGCTTTAGTAAATGTGGCAATGCACATAATTGGACATACAAAGCATAAAGAGGCAACAAAACTATGCATGGAAACATAACTTCAAATGTCAGTCGAGTTTTATCATCTATTGGTTTCTGCTGAAATTCTAAATTTAAAAACCAATTGATAAGTATTTATTTTGGCTATGTTTTTAGTCCTTATTTTGATTGAATATAAGTTTGAAGGACTTAAATGGGCTGTTTTTATGTTGTTTCCATGCAGGTTACATGATGCTGGAAATAAGCTAGAATGCTGCAGAAAATACTAGAGTCGTGGGCATGAATGCTGACTGGGCGCCACGTCAACACCTTCTAGAAGCCGACGTCATCAACACATATAGCTTATCAAGCCGCTTATCAGATAGCTTATCATCCAGATTTTAATTTTAAAATTCAAACTTGGGATAATTATCTTATGTAATTTAATTTAAATTTGGGATTTATCATTTTAGTTTTTAGGGTTTTCAGCTACTATAAATACCCCACTTTGGGGGTGAATTAGATCATCAGTTATTCATTGTAACACCCGGGTTCGGGGGTCGGGTGAAAATAATAATTTAAAAATAGTTTGGGTTTCGGTTCCAAAATTTTAAATAATAAAATAATGGTTTGGGCCTCGGGTTTTAAGACAAATAAAATTAAGTTGGACCATATTTTTAAACAATCCCACAAGGCCATGGGTGGCACCTATTGTGGTTTTCCTTATTCATTAAGGGCATTTAAGTCTTTAGTCTTTTAATTTCAAATAAACCTAAAATAATACTTTGAGTCATCTTCTTCCCCTCTCTCCACTATTCACTCCAACGTCAAACCCCCCCTCTCCTTAGGTTACTATTTCATCCAATGTCTTACTCGTTTTGAAGAATTTCGCAAAGGTAAACACGTTTTTGACTTACCCTTGTTATTCCCTACAAGTTAATACCATTTGTTTTCATTTTTGGACATGTTTTGAGATTTTAAGTTTGGAAGATTTTAGTTTAAAAATGTTGTCTTTGGGGTCTTTAACTTAAGCTTTCTATTTGTTTGAGTTATATGAGTTGTCTACAACCAAAAGGGTCCAACAAAAACCGATTTTTACAACGTTTTATTGAATTTCGGAATTGGGTAAAAATGAGATTTTTGGGAGGTTTTAAGTTGAGTTTTGGGGGTGTTTAAGGTGGAATCTTGAGGGCTGATGGTTAGAGTATATGTAAGTATTGTTTTGAAGGCTTTAGGGAGTAATTTGAAGGTTGAAATCAATGGTTTTAAGGGGTGCTTAAGGGCTGCTCGGATTTTGGAATTTTGAGCTTGTTTTTAATAGAAAAATTGATGTCTTGTGATTGGTTTGTAATCCGGGTTGATTATTTTAGAACGTGGACTGATTTGGGATTATTTGCTTGGTGTTGGAATGTTTAGAAACGATAAATTTGGTTGGTGGAGCTTCGGGGACAAATCCGGGGATTTCGGAGTCTTGAGCTTGGTCTTCGATCTTCTCTTGGGTAGCAACGGTGAGTAGAATTATTAGTTTTTACATTGAGCTCGATATGGATTCTTTTGGGGTTTGGGTGGAACCTTGAGAGGTCACCTAAACCCGTGTGTAAGCCTCCCTACTCTCATGTTGTTGTGATATGTTGATTGTGTATACGTTGTGATCATTGAATGTATTTTAAGCTGTTAATGTTGTAGTCGTGTTGAGTTCGTGCCTCACGTGACGGTGGTCTAAACTACGGTGATGTGTAGTCCCACCGGTAGTGACTAGTAGGGTAGTACTCTGATGTGTAGTCCCATTGGAAATCCACTAGTCGAAACGGTGATGTGTAGTCCCACCGTATGTGTATGTTGGTTGTGCTTGTGCAAACCATGTGTTGTGGTTGAGATAGACCCTTGTGCATCCATTGCTTTCTTGCATATAAATCGTGTTTTGGAAAAATGCATGTTGTGAATTGTAGAGCCTCTCTCACTAAGCTAGTTGGCTTATGCTCTTTTGTTTCCAACGTGCAAATCGTTAGAGTTCGGGAGGCGAGCGGGCGAGGGAGGAGCTTTTGGAGTTCTCAAGCAAGTTTAAGTATGGTTTGCCTTTGTAATAATGCCTAGACAATGGGGTATAGAGTTTTAGGAGTTGGGGTCAAACTCCTTAGGAGGTTATGTTTGAGCATGTTAAACTCATGTTGTGTTATGCTTTTGCTTCTTGGATTGTTGGCCTATGAATGCTTTATGCTTGATTACCTTGTGCGTGATGCCTTATGCTTGCTAAGTATGCTTCTTCGTGAAATTGCATGAGGTCTTGATATGTATGATCCTTGTTAGATTCAATGCCTTGTAAGCTAAATCTTAATTGTGGTTTGTTGTATGTATGATTGTAAGTGCTTAGGAGTGTCCAAAAGTGCATCTAGAATCGTATGTGAGGTTACCAAGTTTGAAATTGAGGAATTGTAGAGCAGGGGTATCGATACGGTTAGACCAGTATCGATACGACCTTCTTGTTCCAGGCTACTCGTTTCGATACACGATGGGGCGTATCGATACCTTTTTGGTCACTGAAGTTACTGTCCAACTTGGTATCGATACGGGCCTCTGGTGTACCGATACGGTCTTCCTAGCGTTGACCGTAAGAAGTCAACCGTTGGGGAGAGTATCGATACACTCCTTGGGTGTATCGATACGGTCTCCAAGGGTTGACTCTGACCTTTTGACCTAGTCAAGGCGTATCGATACACCCCTTAGGTGTATCGATACCGCCTGCAGTCAAGTTTAAAATTGGGCTGTTAAATGTTGTTTTGGGTTCGTTTGATTGTCTCGTGTATGTTGTTCCGCTGTTTGATCACTTAGGACTTTAATACTCCTCTAGACAAGATTAAAATGAAAGAAAAAAATAGGGTTGCTAACCGAAGGGGAGCCTTAACGGGTTTCACTTCGGTTTTCCCCGTGTAGCCCATTCGGACCGGTCATCCGGCCAGACCGGGACAAGGGGGTTACATTCATTGTTCTCTTCTTCCTTGAGTTTAATAAAAGCTCTCTATTTTCTTCATTTACATTTTCTCCATTTCTCCCTTTATTTAATTAAGTATGGTTTTTTCACCAACCATGCTTAACTAAATTCCCTTTAGCCAAAAGCAACGCCAAACCCGACTAAACTCATGAGATTAGAAAAGTGCTTCAATCCTTCAACAACTCTTTTTTAGATTCTCTATAAAATTGATCAGGCAATCGGCCTAATCTTTAGGCATCTCAATTATTTCATTCCGAGAGCGCGCATCGGGTTGAAGTGGTTTAGATCCATCGTTGGGGACGAGGAAAAGCTTGTAGTCAATTCAACTCCCTAAGAACAAACTTAGTGGCAGTCCACTAAGGGAAATCAAAATCGGAAACAATTCTCATCGAGACGATTATCCGAGCACGGGCTTCTCCAGCACTAACTCAGATTTGAGTTAGCATCGATTGTCGTAGCTAACTCACTAAAGCTTGACTTCAAGGATTGCCCTGGGAGTCGAATTTACCCAAGAGAAGTAAGTTGCAAGGGTTGGGCCTTGTAGATTGTAACCAGCAAGAAAGTTGAAGAAAAATCAATTTCAGTGATCGAAGATGTCGTGACAAAGCGTGACTTGAGGCTAATTCAATCCATAATCCATTTTTAATATTTATTTTCTGTTCTTATTATTTTTCTTTATCACTCCAATCACTTCTCTAAAATCCCCTTTTATTTTTACAGGTTTCTTGGTCTAAGCGGATCGACCCTTACTCTCGCTATACCATTTTAATTCTTATTTATTTGAGTTTAAGACTTTATTTTTGACACTAAACGACGCGTGTCACCAATCAGTCAATGCTTCCATAAAAATATCTGATCTGATTTCAAGCCTATGCAATCTATTGAATTTGAATGGTCAACACTCTAGAGAATTTTAAATAGTCTCTTAAAAGCTGTGAAGATACTTGATTTTGGTTACTGATATTTTGTCTTTCTAAGAGATAAATAAGATTTATGTTTAATGTGTATGATTGTGTCTAGTTACTTTTATCAAGTTCTTTTTGCTTAAATAGTACAATTTTATCATGGATAGAGTCTGAAGAAAACAAACCAACTATTATCATTAAACAATATGAAAGTTCAACACTTCATCCTACTCAAAGTAAGAACAAGAAAAGAGATAAGCAATAGACTAATCCATAAACACCAAAAGCTCAAAGCTTTTCCTATCTTTCGAACCAAACATACAAATAGAAAGAAAAAAATAATTTTTTTTTCTATCTTTTTCCCCTCCCCTTACAATCTTTTTTCCACCTTACCAAGCAAAGTCTTAGTGTTTTGGATTGTTTCATTCATGGTTTGCCAGAAACTTAGATGACAAAAACAACTAAATAAGAATTTCAGTTGAGTGTTAGAGAATAATAAAGTTCAAATCAGTAACTCTGAGCATTTGGCAGTAGAAGGAATCAAATGACAAATAAAAAAGTGATTCATGTTAAAAACTGACATTTTAACATAAAGGAATGATAACTTGCCAACGGAAACGGTCTAAAATCGGACGCCAACAAATCAGAGAGCAACTTAGCAAACATGGTCTAACAAAGAAAGGAAGTAGCATACAGAATGGAAAACAACATCAGATGATGAATTCTACAAAAATTAAGCTGAGATTCATAACATAATTATCTACAGCAATTAATTTGGCCATCCTTTTTCAGAGCAAAAATGTGACACATTTATTTCTATGAAACCAAATTTATATATATATATATATATATATATATATATATTATTTTCCTCACTCTCTCTAAAAAAGTCTTTATGTCACACTTCATTATATCTAATGTATTTGATGTACATAGACAAGAGAGTAAGCTTTAAGCTTATTATTTAATTAATACTCGATATTAAAGAAAGAATGGAACGTGAATGAGATGACACAAATCAGAAAGTAGATGAGATTTTGCACTGCTCAGAAAGTATTTTTCAAAATTCCTTGCATTCTCTTATAATCCATATATACTACTTCCAATATCAATTCTCTTTTTATGTATATATACTTTCTTTTTCTTTTTTCCAAATAGAAACAAAACATTTTTTCATACGCCTTAAAGCTAACAAGGTTATAAGCAAAAAAAAAATAGAGAAACCATAAAAGTAAGGAAGAAGTACATGAAAATAAAAAAAAAGGAGTGAAGAAAAGAAAGAGATAAGAGAATTACCTGATGGCCGATGCAACGCTGACTTGAGCAACGGTGAATGAGCAAAGAAGAAGCGAATGAGCAAAGGTGAAGAGAATGAGGATTAGAGATTTTAATTTTTTCGGGTATTTTATGTTTAGTTCTATTTTTTATTTTTAAATAAAGCCAACATTTTAAATATACCTATACCGACGGTAAGATATTTCGTTGGTTTATAATTTGCATATACTCTATATCGACATATAATATTTATCGTCGGTAAACCCTATATCTATATTGACACACAGAATAAATCTGTTGTTATATGGTTCACCTATACTGACGGCTCATATTATTTGTCGGTATATTTTAAACCTATACTGGCAGTTCTATTTTCTGTCAGTATATGATGTTTATACCAACGCTTTTTGTCCGTCGGTATAAATTGGCGTCATTATATGTATATTTTTTGTAGTGAAGGTTACTATTATTTTTAATCAAATTAAAAATAAAATATCATATATGAACCATGAATTATTAAGCTTTATCTCATCTTAGTTTCTATATAAAAAATAACCCTTTAAATTACTTATGGTTGTACAGTGCTAAAAGAAAAATGGAGTAATTTAGTTGTACAATGCTAAAGATGTGAATTTTCTATCTTTAAAATAAAATTTGTTTCGAAGAATAAAAATTAAAATGATTATCCTAAAGGCTTGTTCAAACTACTTTTTTAACTTAAGGTGTATAAACTATTTTTTTGATATTTTTTTTTAAAAAAAAACCTATTTTTTGGTAAAAATATGCGACAAAATTTCATTTCGTTGATTTTAGGTGATTAACTGTTAATGATCATTAAAAAAATTTGTTATCCAATCAAAACATGACATGTGTCATGTTTTTTATTTATATTTTTTTTCAAAAAATAAAAATAAATATATTTTTAAAAGTATCCCAAAATAGTCCCAAACCACTAACACTAAACCTCCACAATTATCGTCAATGCCATCGTCGACAACCTCGTCGAACCTGACTACTATCTTCGTCGGACGTTGTCGTCTATTTCCTCTAATAACCTGTCGCCGATAATCAACAGGAGACATGACAATCGAACGTTGAACAACAAACACGAGAAGTTTTAACCGAACAACATTCGATTGACACACTTACTGACGATGAGTGGTTAGGGGAAACGAGTGGCAACGTCCGACGAGGTTATCGATGGTGGCAACAATGAAAATTTTGGGTGGTTTTGGTTTAGGGATTTAGGACTATTTTGAAAGATTTTGAGAATTTTTTTTAAAATTATTATATTTTCAATTAAAAAAATTTAAAACAAAAAATAAATATTGCATGTCTAAATCTGATTGGGTGATAATTTTTTTAACAACACAACCTTTGAACTGTAATTGATTGAAACTTTAGGCATCTAGAATTAACAAAAAGAAAAGTTAGACAGTACTTTTATCAAAAAAATATTTTATGCATCTAAAGTTAAAAATGTATAGTTTAGTCACTTATTTATATATTAGAGTACAATTTGTGTGTTGAAAAATATATATTGATATAAGTATCATTCTTTATTTTCTATTGGTTTTTTTTATATATTTGTCGAAAATATATATTTGCCAATGAATTTCACGACATTAGGAGCACTAATGACATTAAGTATTAAATTAGAAAAAAAAAATTAGAGGACAATTTGTGTGTTAAAAATATAAGTATTATTCTTTATTTTTTTGTTGGTTTTTTATTTTTGGAATAATTAAAAATTCAACCATGTTTAACTATTTGGTTTAATAGCATTTGTGTATGGTAAAAGATGTATTAATTGTATTGTATTTATAGTCTTGAAAATTGTTTATTTATAAAGAAACATTAATTGCTCTGTATTACCTAATCAAACTTTTAAAACATATTTTAATTTTTTTCTTCACTCATATTTATTGAAATTGACATGTTATATGCCACTTCAGCTGGGTAGATTATCCAGTGGGTAGATGTAGCTTTGCCCATACTGGTGTAATCAACACTGACGTTAACGGGTTAATAATTTATTAGGCTTTTTCTAACCTATGCATACATGCGTAGATTAAGGGTCATTTAAGAGCTTGTATTTAATATAAGATTCTATTTTGAAAACCACAATCATTTAATGTATTATAAAACTCTAAAAGATTCTATTGAAACAATTCTCATTTAATGTATTAGAGTTTAAGGTTATAGTTCAAGGTTTAGGGTTTTATTTTTTTAGGGTTTAATGTTTAGGGTTTATGGGTTAGGTTTTAAGGTTATAGGGTTTTATAGTTTAGGGTTAAGATTTAAGGTTTAGTTTTTGGGTTTAGACTTTATGTTTTAGGTTTACTAATACATTGAATGGGTGCTTTTTCAATAAAATATTTTGAGATTTTGTAATACATTAAATAATTGTATTTTTTTTTCTAAATAGAATATTATATTTAATGACAAACCCAATTTATTAAGTTACTTACAACGAATTAGTATAATAATATACAAATTTTAAGGGTTAATTGAAGGGTCTTATAGCAACCTACAGCTTAGCTCTCACAAAACATGAAAGAGAAGGAAGGCTTTTATCCGTTGACTTGCTGCATGTTACAAAAAAAATATAAATTAAGTTTTTCTTTTATTTTCTAATTTCCTGGAAACAAACAATAATTTAGTGACATATGGTAAATCATTTTTCTGTGGTGAACGAGTTTGAACAATTTAATTCGTAAAAAAATAAAAATGAATTATATAGGAAAAACATGAGAAATTATAAAAAGACAACAATTTACTAATTTAATCATTCAACTTGAATTTTACGAGTTTAAATAAAAGAAAATTATTGATATTAATAATAAATAATATATACAATATAGATATAATCAGATTTTTAAAAATATAAAAAAGAACTTTGATAGTATAAAATATAAAAAATGATTTTTTAATTATGTAAAAAATAGTATTTTTGAAGATTAAATTTATTATTTTATTGTCGTATCAAATGAAATAAAATTAGGGAGAGTTTAAAAACCACCCAACTCTTTAGATGATATCTGAATAATGGATTTGAACTAACAAAATCACATTTTAAAATTCCTTGTAAAGTTTAAAATTTTTCTGTTACTTTTATTTAAAAAAAAACAAAAAGTTTAAAATTTTAATAAAAATGGATTTACTAATCCAAACACACCAACGGACATACCCGAACTAGAGGCCCAAAGGCTACAGCGAAAAGCCCACTCCTTCAACAAGGGAAGATGGCAAATCCGATTAAAAAAAAAACAGAAGACAACAGGTGTCGTACATTAAAAAATTAATCATCCTACTTTTATATATAAAAAATAGTTTCTCTACTTTTAAAATTTAAAAATTTAGCTTATTAAAAAAAACTAAAAAAATAAGTTTAATTGTTTACAAATTTTCTATTAAATTCACTTATGTGATATTTCCAAATAATGAAAATGTTAACTTGACTGTCATCATGTAAATATGTGATATTTAGATATAATAAAAATGCTAACTTAACAGTCATCATATAATAAAAATTTCGCGATAATTAAGATTTGGCCTTAAATTTTTAAATTCAAAATTCGAGGCACTAAATTCATGAAAATAAAATAAAAAAATTAAGGGTGTGTTTGGTTTTAGAGAATATAGTTCATTTTTATTTTTTATTTTCTTGAAAAATGTAAAACAATGAAGAAAACGTGTTTGTTGGAAAAATAGAAAATATATTTTAGAAAAATAAAAGCAAAAACAAATGAAAATTTGAAAACATAAAAAAAGTATTTTCATTGTTTTCCTTAAAAATATTTTTGGGAAAAATAAAAATATGAAAAATAAGGGTTTTTTAAATTTTAACTTCATTTTAACCCGTGTTCGAATTCTTCTAATGCCATTTAAAAAAATTGATTTATTTACTTATATTTTATTTATTTATTATTATAATATTTTCTAGCTATATTTTATTTTAATTATTTAATAATTATTTTTTTCATTTCTATTTTGAAAAGCTATAAACCAAACACATTTGACTATTTTTATTTTTGAAAATAACTTTCCATATCTATAAACCAAACATGTTTTCTAATTTTTAGAAAATTGAAAATAAAATTATTTTCTAAAAATAAAAACGAAAAAGATAGAAAATATTTTTCTAAAACCAAACAGACTTTAATGTACAAAAATATAAGAATTTGAAACACATTTTAGCGTTTATTATAGCTTAACCAAGATTATGGACAAATATTCTCTAGAGTGTGTTTAGTTTTTTTTTTTTTTGAAAATAAGCCACAAGTTTTATTAATGAGAAAATACTTAAAATTACAATAAGGGTTTATAAATTATCATTGTAAACTAAATACATAATTTGGACTTCCTCCTAAAACTAGCCACTTTAGATCAGATATGAACCATACATGAAAAGGTTATAAATCCATCCAAATACTCGATCAAAAATAGATACGAAACCTGACTGCATCGGCAAAACGAACCACAAAAGGAGATGAAGCTATTGATAGACCACCGAGAAAACGCATATCAGAGCCGAGCACCTGAAAACTCATCACAAGCGCAAACCGCATATCCAAATTTAAACCGAATGTCCATAACAGGGAAGATCAACATGATTACAAATAATCGTCATCTTGATCAGTCGTGGCGTCGTCAAATCAACCCTCATAGAAAACAAATAATGGAAAAACGTGGCAAGAGACAGAAAAACATGCTAAAAAGCAAAAAAACGTACCAAACGGTAGAGAAAAGCGTGTCATAAAGACAGATTAATTGAATTAATAAAATTGAAAATCAAAAGAACGAAACAAATAAATGAAAGAGGGTGACCGGCGGTCGACAAATAGCCCGAAAGCTATTGCCGCCGTCGGCCTAAGTTCGAACCAAAGAGAAGGAGAGCGGCGGCACTGAGAAAAAAGTGAAAAAAAAACAATTTCTTAGAGTGTGTTTAGTTAAGAGAATGTAAGATTACGGTTGTGAATAAGTTACATTACTTGAAATGTTACAAAATTACTACTGATTGTTCTTATGAACATGTATATTGAGTAATTGCTTTAATATACCATAATTAGTTTTAATATACCATAATTATTAATAACAAATAATTTTAAAAAAATTCTCAAAGAACTAAACTTTAAATTTTGTAGCTTTTTTTAGTAATTTCTCAAAATGTTATGAAATCATTCAATTTTCACACTAAAATATAATATTTTGAACATTTTTTAAAATGTTTTGAGAATTACACATTTGTTGCATATATTGTAACTTTTAAGTATTTGCTTACAAAATGTATCAAAGAACAATTTTTAGAATATTTTGACTAATTATTCAAAATCTTATAAAATTATTCAGTTTTTACGAACATGTAACAAGTTGAGTATTTACTTAAATATTTACAAGATATATTATAACTTTTTGAGCAATTACTAGTAATGTTACAAGAATTTCTAAAAAATCCATACTTAAAAAAATAACTTTTTGAGTAATTTCTTTTTTCTAAAAGATAAATGCAACTTTATTAAATTAAAAGCCGTATAACAGTAAACAAGCCTCCTTAAAAAATCTCTCTAATCTTAATTGGAGGAAAAAGAGTGCATAGTTTTATTATCTAAGACTTACATAATACATGATCAACAGCTATCTCGCAGTTCAAAAATTGCATAAAATATCCCTTCAACTCTAACATACAATTATCTCAAAGCTAATAAGGTCAAGTGACTCCCTTTAGCCGCCCACGTTGGTGTTTCCGAACTGCAAGACCTCGTCTGAGGTTCTCCCAACGTCCGCCCGAGCCAATTTATAGGCTTCGTAGTTGTTTTCTCTGTATACGAAGTTTACCTTCCAAGCATAGTTGTCAACAAAAGCCTTACATCTTGTAATCTTGTCAAGGAAGCTTGAGATTAACTTGTTTAGTTGGGTTGCAACTGTTACCGACATCTAAAAAATAGAGATATAATATACCGATAAGTTATTCAAAACAGATTTCACAAGGGTTAATCTACCTGCAAACGAAATGAGATTCCCTTTCCACCCTTCTAGTTTTGATTTAACTCTGTCCATTACTAGCTTCCACAGCTCCAACGAATTTTGCGTGAAATCGAGAGGTAGGATGAGATATGTGGTTGGAAACAATTCCACATTGCACTTAATAGACACAACCAAAGTATTTAGCAAATAATTGGCAACGTTGATGCCAAGCAATTTAGTCTTTTTCACGTTCAAACAAAGACCTGATGCTAATTTAAAGACCCTTAAAAGTCTCATGATGTTCAGAACATAACCTTGATTTGCTTTCAGGAATAGCACAAGGTCGTATGTGAACTGGAGATGGGTTAAAATTGTCCCATTCGATCCCACCTTTACACCTTTTATCGTCTTTAATTTAGGTGCGTTGTGAACCATAATACTGAGAGCCTCGCCAATAAAATTGAACAACAGAGGTGAAAGAGGGAAACATTCGGATCAAACCAAACCAAAACCCATTTTTTTGTTGTATGATGTCTAAAAAATTTCAATCTACAGTGTCATACGCCTTGCTGAAATCAGCCTTGAAAACCACTGCAGTTCGCTTGTTCTTCAAGAAGTCAATTGTTTCGTTGGCTATTAGAGCACAGTCTGTTATCTGCTTGCCTGCCGTAAAAGCGAACTGGGTTTCGCCTACAACTTCCCCGATGCACTTTGCTAGTCTTTTGGACAACACTGGAGCAAAAATTTTGTACAAACTGCCTACCAGACTTATAGGTCTGAACTCGTCTATAGATGTTGGCGCCCGAACTTTAGGTATCAATGCAATGTATGAATGGTTAAAAGACAGATCAATGATTATTCCTCTATAAAAAATCTCAAAGAAATCCATTACCTCATTATCGATCGATAGTCAGAACTTTTTAAAGAAATCCAGATTAAAGCAATAATGCGACAAAATATATTAATGTTCTTTATTGACAAAATATATATATATATATATAAATAGTACTCCCTCCGTCCCATTACTTTTGTTCTTTATTGACTTTTTAAAAGTCAACAATTTTAAATTTTGACCATGATTATTTTAAATATTTTAAACTATTATATTTTATAAAATATATATTTTAAAACTACTTGATTGAAAGTTTATAAAATATATTTTTTTATATTTTTTTCAATAATAAATTTTATATAATAATAGGTCAAAGTTAAAAAATTTTGACCCAGAAAAAGTCAATAAGAGACAAAATTAATGGGACGGAGGGAGTAGTATGTAAGTTAAGTGTTGTCAGGTTTATTAATGTTTATTTTTTAAATATGTTTGTTATGTATATCGAGTGAAAAACAATAATGCGATCATGAAGGGGAAGGTGGAAATGAAGTGGATACAAAGTCATACTGACGCCTGCTCACCACCAACGATAAATCTAATTTTTAATTCTCTCTTTACGACTCCGCCCTACCACCTGCAAAACTTATACCCTCTTCACCTTATTGGATATAAAGGGAGTGGGTCTCGTAAAATCTACTACAGTAACATTCCTACATATAATATTAAGTAATTATTTAAAAAATTACAAGAATTATACATTTCATTACAAGCATTATAACTTTTAAATAGTTACTCCAAAATTTACGATATCTACAAATACTCATAAGTTATGATATTCATAATGAATTATTTAATTTTCGTAACATTTTGAATATTTTTCATATTTTAAATAATGTGATTTAGGGGTACTTATTGAGTTGAGCAGCTCGCAAATAACTCGAACTCGACTCGGTTAAAACTCGGTTAACGCTCGACTCGAGTTGACTCGACTTGAAATCGAGCTCGATTTGAGATATTAGTGAGTCAAGTCGAGCAAGGCCCAACTCGACTCGATAAGTTCGCGAGTAGCTCGTTATTTTTTATAAAGTCTTTTATGATTTTTTGTTGGCTACCTTAAGAAAATTATGTCCCAAGAAGTTTAAATACTAGGTGAAAACTCTAAAAAAATTCAGTGAATTGCTAAATAATTTACCCACAAAATTTTGTTTTAAATTTCTAAAACGTTTTTGTATTTTTCAAGAATTAAAAAAAGTTAATTTATATTAATAAGAAATTAAATTACAATAACGAGTCTTTTCTTTTTCTTTTGATTATTACTTTATGTATAAAGTAGAAAAGGAGAAAGTCTTCAATTTCTACTTCTCATATAAAAAAATACAATTGAAAGTTAAAACCTCGTGATTCCTAAGACATCATCTTATTTGTTGTTCATTGAAGATTGTTGAAAAACTAAAAAGAGTCTCACCCTGGAATATAGACTTCATCTCTAACTCGGTTATGACAAGTTCGCTTATTTATCTCCTCGGACCTCACATTTGCTATGAATTTATAGGTTTATATTAAGCTCTAATAGTATTACTAGATTTTACCTATATTAAAAAAACAAAGTAAAAATTTTGGCGAGCTTAACGAGCAACGAGTTGAACAACAAGATTTTTTAACGAGTACGAGTCGAGCAAAATATTATCGAGCTTAACGAGCTACAAGTTGAGCACTACTCAACTCACGTTCGACTCGCTCGATAATCACCCATAATACAACTAGTCTTATTTTAACCATCTTTTAATATTATCTTTTTAAAACTGTTCAATGTAACAATTGTCGCTCGAGTTGCTTTGACTTTGTTGACTTCACAAGAAGCTTCATTAAAAAATCTATTTTAGGCCTTGTATTATATTAAAAAGTTAATTTTAATCATTCTATTTAAAAAAGAAATATTTTAATCCTTGTATGTATTTAAAAGTTCATTTCAGTTCCTATATTATAAAAAGAAACATTCTAGTCCTTATACGTTTGAAAAGTTAATATTGTAGTTTAAAATTTTAAAATTGTAGTTAATTGGCATAAACATTTTAGTTTAAACACTCCTTAGGTCTATGCCAATTTTGAAATGAGCAAAACGACCATCTTAACAAAAGGAGAATAATTTATTCAATATACAATTTGAAAGCGAGTAAAAAAGAACAATCCATGATGATGTTGACCATTTTTGTCAATACATGACACATGCCCAACTACGATTGAATAATTTTTTTAAAATGAAATAAGCCAAAAAAATGATTTTATGTTTTTTTTTTCCATAATTTTGATTTTTTTAAATAGAGAAATTTTAAAATTTTATGATTTGTATACCATGTTTTTCAATTAAACCCTTACTCTTACTACAAATCTAGAAATTCTAAGAAAATTCAATGTACACCTTTTTAATTAAACATTTTTATATGTTTTGACTTGTAATTTTATATTAGCGTAAGTGAAGAAAACTGTGAAGTTAAAATATGAATTAATATTGTATTTAAATTTTATAGATGTTAAAAAAATTTGTAAAAATTCACACAAAATATTTTGAAAGGTTAATTTGCTTGAGTTCAACTAAAGAGTGATTAAATAAAAAATGGTCCAAAATTTCTATGTCAACTAACTTCTATAAAAAAAAGTCAACTCACAATAATTTTAGTATTTTAAAACGCACATTATCAAAATATTATTTTTTGAAACGTACAAGGACACAAATGTTCTGTTTATAATAGAGAGGCTAGAATAAATTTTTAGGTATAGTTTAGCGAGTACGATTGTCCCTTTTATCACAGATGTAATTTAACCTGCTACTAGCCTTATTTTAATCTTCTTTTAATATTACCTCTTTAGAACTCCCCATTGGATTTGTAGCAGTTGTCGCACGTGTTGCTTTGACTTTGTTGACTTCAGGAGAAGCTTATGAAGGAAAAAGGGTCATGCTTGCTTCTTTCCATAATCTCTTCTCTCCACTTTCTCAAGTTTCTAATGGAATAATAATGATTAATTTGTTTTGTATCAACTGAATTCAGCTACGTAGTTGGTTGATTCAGGTGGGTTTTGCTTTATTCCCATTTAGGTATCTTTGTTTCTCATCTGGGTTTATAAAGCTGGAATTTTAAGTGCAATAAATTTTTTGGATTTATGATTTGATTTTCTATTTAAATGAAGTTAATTATTTGTTTTGTGTAGTTTCTAATCTGGGTTTTGTTCATCTTGTTTGAATTTAGCAACTTTGTTGTGATTTCACTTGGGACTGTTTGAATTTGATTAATCTTTTGGTTAGCTATGTTAATAGACGACATTAGGGTTTTTGGTGATTTTTTTAGAATTAAGTTTATTCCATGTCTGGATATTGATTTCTTTGGTTGAAATCTTTGGTTTGGATGATAGTGAGGAACTTGGAATTTGTAAAGTGAAATGCCGTCTGATCGGCATTTTACTCGAGTAGATACTTCAGAGTTGAAATCTAAGGTTGAAAGTAAGATCGGTCGTATAAATGCGGAGAGATACTTCAATCTGCTTGGCAGATTTTTGAGTCTTAAGATCGAAAAACCTGAGTTCGATAGGCTCTGCATTGATACAATAGGGCGAGAAAATGTTAAGTCTTCATAATCATCTCCTCAGATCAATTATTAGAAATGCTTCACTTTCGAAGACTCCATCAAGAAATAACAAATCAGAAGGTTCTTTAAGTGTTAAATTGACAACCAGGTTTCAGAAAAGTAATCTTCAGTCACTGTGCAAAGACATTCCTCAATCCCCTCGTAAAGGCAGGACCCCATATCTTCGAGACCGCAGGTTGAGGGACCGCTCGAGTCCTTTAGGGCCTCATGGGAAGAACCATAGTACTGCTTGTGAAGATGCACTTCCTACAGTTCATGAACAGCAAAGTGCTACTGAATTGCTTTCGTTGAGTAGCAGACCACCTGGTTCTGTGGAGGATGGAGAAGAGGTTAATCAAGCTGCAGGAAGTCCGAGCATTCACAGTAGGAGTCCCGTTAGAGCCCCACTTGGCATCTCTTTTAATGCTAAGGGAACACAAAGTGTTCTTTGGAACGGATTGGAATCAACTTCTGAGACCTTTTATTGCAGAGGTGAACTGCCTGATAGCAGTTCGTTGAGAAAGAGATTGGAACAGAAGTTGGAGTTGGAGGGATTAAGCATCTCAGTAGATTGTGCTGATGTGTTGAACAATAGTCTTGATGTCTTCATGAAGAGATTGATAAAACCGTGCTTGGAACTGGCTTGTTCCAGATCTGGAGAGAAACTAATCGAACAAGGTCGTAATTGGTCCATTGTCTCATTGAATGGGATGCAACCTGCGAAATTTGCCAAAAGACAAAGTCAGTACATATCTACATCGATGTTAGACTTTCGAGTCGCAATGGAGCTAAATCCTCTCATTCTTGGAGTAGACTGGCCAACAAGACTTGAGAAGGTTTGCTTACTTGCCTTAGAAGAGTGAAGGGCCCATGACTTGAATTGAAGCAGGTTCTAAACGAGCAATTTTGTGAATTTTCAATTGTAAAGTCCATTCTAGCAATGGATCGTGGTTGTAACATTTTTACATAACAGATGAAGTAAATAATTATAAAGGCTACAAGAGTTCCAAATCAATCTGATTTGATTGTGTATATAGGTCAAGGCATTAATCCCGGAGGTGTTTTAACACGGTGAAGTGCAACTATCTCGACGCTTTGTAAGAATCTACCGGTTATGAACAGGTTAGCAATTATCTCACTCTGATATCTACAGTTTTCTGTTTGCTTTATTGAACACTTATTAATAATGAAGTCTATCTTTGAGTTTCTGGGCCTGCTATTGTTGATCTTGTCATTTGAGCTTTAATCATCTACTATGCGTTTTTCTTCTGATATGACCAATTATTTTCGGCTTGTTTATTTACGGTCTTTGCCACTATAAACTCCTTTATCGACATAAATTGTTCTGTTCCTTATATCGAAACCAGTGTGGAAATCATTTGTTTCAACTTTCAAGGGAGCTGTATATCCTTACATGAGACTGGATGTTTTTCACTTATTTTCTTCTGCTTTCCCTTTTTATGGCCTGTGAAATTTGTCTGCTTGGCATAGAGGATATGGTTTTAGGTAAAACCATATCTGTTATCATGTTGCACATATTGAAAGGAAGAAACAAATGGTTCTAACTTGATATCTCAAACAAGGTTAGGTGATCTATGGTGAGTTTATTTCTATAGGCAACGCTTTGTTCATGCACTTTTACATGTCTAGCTCTGCTCGTAGATTTCCGTCATTGTTTGCCTTTTCATATCTCGGATCAGTTGGCATGTAAAGTCACTATGAGTGGATGCATATAACAGGCATTGTTTATCTGTCAGCGAGTCAGTGAGAATGACCTGTGATCATCGCCATGACGTGAGGTCGATTTCGTTTTAGGAAGATTATATCTTGTATTTATGTCTGGATATGTATCAACGAGTTGGAGTAACACACATTTGATGAGCTGAAGCATTGAAGGGTGTTAGAAGCCTTGAACTTCTGAAGAAAAAAAATCAATAAAGCTCTTGAACCTTTTTCAGTCAATTAAGCCTCTATACTCCGTAATTTCATCAATTCACTCATTGGGACTAATGTTGACTGTTAAATCTAACAATTTTCTATCGGTTGGTGTCACATGTCGTATCACGGTGTTGCTATCTGAAATTTTCAGAAGTTTATCGATTCAATTCCTTAGTTCTAGAGATCAATTGAATGTAGAAAAAAGTAGGGGTTTAATTGAATTGTTTTTTACAAAAGTTCAAAGGCTTTAGTCAGCCTTAAATCATCTTCTTCTTGTAATTATAGATAAGGGCTGAGACCATAAAATGGGAGTCTGTAGAAACCACTTCTTAAAAGATCCATTTGGAGATGACACTGTCAACTTCTTCCTATAACAATACAAATTGCTTGTCATTTGCTGTCTGTTTTTGAGCCCTAAAGAATTATAGAAAAAAGGTTGACAGTGACGTCTGAACTGAACATTAATTCACTTTGACATTCAATCCAAGCTAAGCTCAAACAACGTTAATCTGCTGTTACCCTGTCACTTTTATTATGACTTTTATGACAATGTAAAGGAACCCTTTATTTGACTTATTACAGGAATCACATCAGATACTAAACAATAGTAGATGTTCCAGACCCTGAAGAATTGTCTACCAGCAGTTTATTACTCAAGAACCTCTGGTAAACCTTCTCAGTTAAAAGCATCACACCTCGTACGAATGTTCCCTTTCTTCCCCGTCTTAACACCTATGCGTCCGAGCTTAGTAATAGCAGTGACAAAGGCATTGTTAAAAGCCTGTGAACTGGTGGCCCACGCGTTTACGAGAGGCTTAGACCTACCGTCCGTGAACAAGACCTGGTCGGAGGTGAACAGACCCTTGCCTTGCTGCAAGTTCTTGAAGTAGACATTGTCGAATTGCCTGGGTGTGTTTGGGTCCATGTTGATGGCTATCCTGGGATCAACATTCCTGGGACACATCTGTTGCAGTTGGGTCGCATACGTCCGGTTGAGAGTCGGGTCCACCGGATTTTGACGGCTGAAGCTGTATATCCTGTTTGAAAACTTGCTGCAATGAGAGAATCCGAGGGTGTGTGCACCTGCAAAAATATAAAAAGAAGAGCCCTCAGGTAAAACCCAAAGTTCATGCAGACATTCATGTCACACTCACAATCATATATGGGATCATTAGTCAAAATATTCTTTAATGATCAGCATTGAAAAGTTTTAACATTACTTGTTTGTTTTTATGTAATCGTTGCATACTCATGCCAGCTAATATAAGATGTAACTTTAAATTAGATCCATTCACAAGGGGCATAGTGCCCTGGCCTGACAGATTTGTTTCTTTTCAATCTTAAAGCATTTCCGGCATCCGTGTTTGATCTATATGCAGACATGGTCACATGATTATAAGAATATACCCCGTGAAAATATTTATATATCGGAGACATATACATATCCGACACTATCATCGACATCGAATACGAATACGAGGAGTACCTGAAAGAGCAATCATGTCTGTTTGGGTGAGTCCATTTGCTGCAAACAGAGAATTGAGCTGATTCAAGTTGAAAGATGGTTGAGGCAGCTTTCCATTGACACTAGCAGCTGTGGAGCTTAACCCATCCAATCTCCCCAATTCAACAGCATAAGACGGTCCACCTGACTGCAAATATCATCACATTTTACCATTTCTACTTTACATTTACATTCATTGAAATATGATAGCAACATGAGGGGATACAAACCAGAGCAATAACATCCCGAGTTGCCATTGCCAATATATCAGCACATGAAACCTTGTTTCTGCAACGAGGAACCGCATCCACCGCTTGTTTAGCTTTGATCACGGTGTCGAACCCATCCCCGGCTAATGACAGGTTATCGGGGTGATCCTTCTCGGCTTTATTGCTTCCGGTGGATTGAATGATTACCGAAGCATCACATCCCTGATAAGTAAAGATTAGACATCAATAACTCACTTCTACAACTCAAAAGGGGTGTACTTGAAACTTGAAAGAAACCTGGACAAAGCAATCATGGAAGAAGAGACGGATGGTAGCAGGGACAGTGACAAAAGTTTGTCTGAATTTTGTAGTAACGGCATTTCTAACAATGGATTCCACGTTGGGACAAGTATTAGCATAGTAATTTCGTCTCAGCTGAGCCAATGCCATCTCGGGGAGCAAACAGAAACTAAGAGAAAGCGACAGTACAAGTAAAACGTGAATGAACCGAGCCATTTGAAATGAAATTTGAGTGATTGATTGTGAAGAGAGTTATTTAAAGGGACAAGGGTAGGCAAATGCTAATGCTAATGTAAAATAAATAAATAAATAAATGCAATAAGATGAAGTTTCCAAGTGGTCAGGGAAAGCCAGTTGGATGAGAATCTTTTTGAACAGCAGACTGCAGTGTGACAATGTGTGTGTGTGTTTCAACTTTCAATAATACAGAGGGACAGAGACAAGCTTTTGAAAGGGACGTTGATGTGTTTTTTTGTGTGGTTTCGTCAAGGGCCGCCTTTGTCTCGTTTTCAAAACACACAAATCCTCGGTTTTAGACTATTCCTAAAACGAGGGCTGAGAATCGGCCACAACTAAAAAAACTCGTGCCATGCACGTTAAGGCTTCAACGACTAGAAATGGTAAAGATTTCTTCCCAATTCTTAAAAAAACTGATATTAAATAAATTTCGATAAAAGATTCCCAACAAAACAACTCATTGTAGATTCGTTAAGATTATTATGAAGTTGGTGGTTAAATAAATAGTGAGGTCCATGGTCATGTTAAAACTAAAATTTAAGAATACTGACAATGGCTTTCATAAATTAATCATATGATTAGAGTAATTAATCAAAGCATCTGCTGATTGTTCATGGGTATACTACTGTTATAACGTGCAGAGTGTATATTTAAGTGGGAAAGTGACATAAGGGTACATTGTTTATAATGAAAACAATTAGTAATCTAAAACTTCTGAACTTTCCACATTTAAGAAATGAAATCACTGCTTATATTTTCTTTCCTTTTAAGTTTGGTTGGTAGGATGGATAAAATAATAAAAAGTTTTTTTTAATAGGCTGGTGTGATATAAGGTTAGTGTAATGACGTTTTTTGAAAATCAAAATTTTCAAGTGTTTGTGTTTTTTGAAAAAGATTTATTAAAAAATGAGAATTCGAATTTCGAAAAACAGTAAAAATTTTGGAGTCGCCGCCGGCCACTAAGGTAGGCTGGACACCACAAAACCAGAGATTCAATTAAAAAAAAGATTCGGGAGTTGGTTACATGTGGGGAAGGGTTAGCACCCCCATCACGCCCGGTAATCGGTACCAAATAACTTGTTGCCTTTAATCGATGGAAATCATTTAAAATTTAAAGTGAATTTAATTTGATGTTCTTAATAGAAAATTTGACTTAAATGATACGGGTTTTATCAAATCGGGACTTTAGAATTAATTGAGCATTTAATTAAGAAGGATGACGGTACACCGGACCATAGACTAAACCGACATAATATAAGTTTGATTGCCGTGTTAGTTTAGGGTTCGGATCCGGTACGTCACCTTTATGCACGATGCAAGCAGATAAAGCACGATGTCATGGTCTTGTTCGTTTTAACTACTTACGAATTTACTTTTAGACGATGCAAATCAATTCGAATATTCGGGGAATATCCAATAAGCTAGGATATTGCAACCCGAATGCGCGAATTGATAAGTATTTCCTTTTTATGATTAAAATTGATTATTGTGCGAATTAGAATATTAAAAGCCACATAAATAACAATTAAAAACGCATGTCACAAATACACACTCGAGCAATCGAAAAGGCTAAACTATGTACACATTAAAACCATATACTATATAGTACATTACCTTGAAGAAAAAACTATAGATTATAAAGAAAACCATCATTATATATAATTATATATAATATAAAAATCTTATATTATATATATACACTATATATTATATTAAAACCATATGTTATATTATATATACAAAACTATATATATACCATATAGTAAAACTATATTTTATATAAGAACTATATTTTATAAGAAAAAACTATGTATTGTGTACATTTATAAAACTATATGTTATATTAAAAAAAACATATGTATAATGTATGAATATAAAAACCATATAAACATATATAATGCATCAAGAAACTATATACTAAAATATCGTAATGTACTCTTAGTAAAAACGATCATATCGTGTATATATATACACATATTATATATTAATAACCATATATTACATGATAACATCAAACTATAGAACACATTTATGAACAAAATGAAGCAAGGACATAAATATAACAAAATTAAATAAATAAATATGCATGCAAAGGGGCTTAGATACTAGAAAGGACCAAAATGTAAAAAACAAAATTTAAGGGCTAAATTAATCAAAAACAGAGCCTTAAGTAAAAAGGGGACGAGATTGAAAATCATTTTAGGATTTCGATGGCCATGAGTGTGATTTACCCACGCGGAGGGATGAAACCTATGATTTAGGAGTGCAAAAACCCTTCGAGTGTAATTAAAGCAGGGCGGAGGTCCTTAAAACGGGATTAACTCACTATTAAAACATGAAAAGGATATGAAACTCAACTTATCTCAGAAATCTAAACTCTTCTCGCCATTTTTTAAAAGCCATCTCCCCAAACCTAATGAACGGTCGTCCGAATATCATACCGGTTGTCGTTGGCGAACCCCAAAAACCAAAAACAAAATTTCTTTTCTCGATCTAAACCCAGATTTGGAACGAAACCCCAATAAAATCTCCTTTTTCATTTAAACCTTCAAAAACCGAGACTGAAAACCCGTTTTAAAAAAACCTTTTTAACCTTTGTTTCCTCACCAATTCACCGCGCATGGCCTCGATGAGGACAAAGGGGCTTATCACCGGCGAGGCAGAGCAACAACAGCAGAAGAAAGGAGTCGAAACTGAAGGTAAAAATGAAACCCTAACCTTTTATATTTACGATACGTTTTTAAAGAAAAGAGGGTATACCTCAGAATGTTGCTCTTGTATTGATTGTTCTGAAACTTCCCCCAATATTGCTTAGGAATTTACATCGATTGTTTCGGGCTTTTATAGCCGAAATTACAAATTTTTAGATTACATAAAATTCGAACAAGAAATTGCTATTGGTTGCTGCTTATTTGCCTTTATTCGTCTCTAATTTTTGTTGCAAATGTTTGTTGGGATATTCTGACATTCTGTTTTTTTTTGCTCTTCTTGCATGTTGTTGAGTGTGTAAAAGTTCTATCATTTACACCTTTTTAAACCCATATTTCTGCTGCATTCAAGCATCATTGCATTGCACTTAGGTTAGTTTTCAATAAAACATCACAATTATATAAAAGGCACGGATTCTACTGAAAGATGGCTATTTTTGCAGGTATCTGTCACAGTAGATGTCGAAGGCAGGCGCAGGGCAGATAAGCAGGAGAGCTGAACTGGACAAGCAGCTGAAGAAGACGAACCTGTCATGGACCTGTCGTGACAGCATGGTGACAGCAGATTTATGAAGAGGAAAAGTGAAGTGGACCTCGATAGATAGAGAAAAATCTGCTCGTCTGTCGTGTGGAAACCGAATATTTTTTCAAGCCCCGGATCAAAAGATATGTCAAGCCAAAGCTCGAAGAGAAGAATTTCCATGAAACAAGGAAGCGGCTGAAAAGTAGGAATCCTTAGAGATTTAGTCTTTATTAGAATCTTACTTTTAATTAAAGTTGTAATCCTTGTTACCTTAGATAACTTGAGCCCAAAGCTTATATAAAGGGCATAGATTAAACCTAGGGCATAGCCGACTACCCCATAACCCAAACCAAAACCCTGCCGTTTACCTGTCACCGATATGTTCTAAATTCCCCCTAGGGCTACGGGTTGTTTTGTAAAGTAGTTGCAAGGGTTGCTTTGTTTTAGGATTTTTCAAGTTCAATAAAATAAACTTCAAGTTCTTTTATCTTGGTTTTAATATCTTGCAAGAGCATCGGGAGAGCATTGTGAGGTTATCCATTTACTTAGCATCGGGAGAGTTAAGTATACGAAAGAGATAAGAGCGCGTTCTCTAGTTTATAGTTGAACCATCTCGTGCCTAGGGATAGGGCGAGGTTAAGTGGCTAAGGAAGAATTCATACACATCGGTGTTCATCCTTCGATTCACGCCGGGAGGTATCATCAAAGACGTGATCATCGACAGACTTGTGCCTAGGGATAGGGCAAGGCAGATCAGGGATTCTTGCCAAGCTTGAAGTACTGAGTTAGTGTTCGCTGCCGCGACAGCTAACGGACAGACGCCGCGACAGGTGCTGTCGGCGACGGGTGCGACGACAGAACTGGAGATCCTAAGCAATTCAATACCTGCACTACCGAGCAACTCAATACCAGCCCATTCTCTCTATCTTGATATTTCAATTCCTTTATTTACGTTTTTACTTTATTATTTTCGTGACAATTCTCTCAAACTATTTCTTTTACTTCGTGCAGTGAAATTAGGTGAAGCTATTAGCCCAATCCCTGTGGAGACGATATCCGATACTTTGTATCACTTTACTACTTGCGTCGTGTATACTTGCACTATAATTGCGATAGACTATTTTACACGCAACAAGTTTTTGGCGTCGTTGCCGGGGATTGGCAACATTACTACACCTTTCTTTCCTTGCACTTTTTGTTTTTATTTTCGTTTTTGTTTTTGTTTTTTATTTTTACTTTTCTTTAATTTTTCTTTTGCGTTTTAAACTCTTGCTTTTCACAAGGTTTTCTTGTTTATGCGCAGATCTAAAAGAGGCGAAGATCCTGAGTATAAATTAGATCCGGAGATCGAACGTTCTTTTAATCTCAAGAAACAGATCCGCCACCTTTTAGACAGAAACGACTACCTTGAGAAAGAGCTAGAGCAGATGGCCCGTAATCAGCCTGCCGGTGAAGAAATTCCGCCTGTCGGTGACCCGCCTGCGGCAGGTGGACGACGGTCATGTCGTGACTACATGCTGAATGATCATGTAGAGCTGGAGACCACGCTGCCGGATATTGATGTTGACAACTTCGAGCTTAAACCTGTCATGTTTAGTATGATCAACAACGCCGGGCAGTTTAGTGGTTCTGCGACAGAAGATGCTAGGGAACATCTCAAAACGTTCCAGGAGATCTGTGGTTCATTTAGACTACCAGGAGTTAGCCCGGAGATACTGAGGCTTCGGTTATTCCCCCATTCATTAAGGGACAGAGCTAAAACTTGGTGGAATAAACTTACACCGGGTTCTATAATGACTTGGGCAGATCTAACTCGTGAATTTTTGTCTCGTTTTAATCCTTCACATTTAGCTGAGCGATTACGTAACAAAATTGCTACTTTTCAACAGGAAGATGACGAGCCAATGCACGAGGCCTGGGACAGATTCACAACTCTTCTTCGAAACTGCCCAATGCATGGATTCCCTGTCTGGAATCAGGTAACTAAGTTTTATAATGCTGCTAACTTACAAACTCGCATTCGAATTGATTCTGCAGCGAATGGACTATTATTGGATAAAGATCCGGACGAGGCCTTGCAAGTTTTGAAACATCTGGCTAAGAACGAGGAGCAGTTTCCAACCGCTAGAAGAGGAGGTAAACGGGTACTTGCTGTTAAGGACTATGAGGCCGACAACACTATGAAATCACAGGTAGCATTCCTTACTAAAGCCATGAAAAAGTTATTGAATGATGATGAATTACAAGGATTTGCTGTCGAGGAAGTTTGTGCCACTTGTGAGGGAAATCATAGTAGGGATGAATGCCCTATAAATATAGAAGAGGGAAAATATGTTGGAAATTACAAGCCAAACTACAATTCCAACAACTACAACCCTAATTGGAGGAAAGATCCCAAATTCTCCTGGAGTAACCCCAACAACGCCCTGAATCCACAAGCCTATAATCAGAATCAAGGGGGTCTTAGATTGTTGACGCGACAGCAGTCACAGCCGCAGAACCTGCCGCAGAACCTGCCGCCTCAGCAACAACAGCAGCCACCACCTGCCACGAGTAGTGTATTGGAGCAGACTCTGGCCACCTTTATGTCTCAGACTGGTACGTATATGGAGAACATCAATAAGTTTGTCAAGAAAACGGAAGACTTTATGGATGAAACTAAGATGAGAATGACAAACCATGAGGCCACCTTGAAATCTCTAGAGACACAAATGGGTCAGGTGTCGCAGCATATTAAACCGAGGCAGAATGGAGGTTTCCCTAGCAATACTGAAAATGCTAGACCGCCCCCACACGAGCAATGTAAGGCAATCACTACTAGGAGTGGAAAAAAGTTACCAGAGCCGGAAAAAGAAGCTGAAAAAGAAAAGGAACCCGCCTTGGATAAACCTGCCGAGGAAGCTGCCCCGACAGGTAATAAACAGACTGCTGCCGATGAGCCTGTCACGACAGCAGAAGCGACAGAGGAGAAAAAAGATGAGTATCGTCCTCCGATTCGCATGCAGTGGGAAGGATGCATTGCTGATTACCGTCCTCCACCACCTTTTCCGCAACGAATACAGCAAGCTAAGCATGAATCTCAACTTAAAAAAATTTATGATATTTTTAAACAGGTTCATATTAACATTCCGTTGTTAGATGCTGTTAGGGAAATGCCCGGTTATGCTAAATTTCTCAAGGATGTCATGTCTAAAAAATCTAAACTTGGGGAATTTGAAACGGTAAGGATGCAAGAAGGTTGCATGAGTATTCTTCATCGACAACCACCCCAGAAAAAGAAGGATCCGGGGAGCTTCCTCATACCTTGCGTAATCGGCGAAAAATTTGTGGGTAAGGCATTATGTGATCTTGGTGCTAGTGTTAATCTAATGCCCAAATCTGTTTTTCAGAAATCAGGTATTGGCAAGGCGCGGCCCACGACAGTTACCCTACAGCTAGCCGACCGCTCTTACGTTCACCCCGAAGGAAAAATTGAAGACATCTTGGTAAGAGTGGATAAACTTATTTTTCCTGCTGACTTTCTTATTTTAGATTGTGAGGCAGATGAGAACGCACCAGTCATCCTAGGGCGACCCTTCTTAGCCACGGGAAGATCATTGATTGATGTGGAAAAAGGAGAACTCACCATGCGCGTAAATGATCAAGAAATTAAGTTGAATGTTCTCCAAGCAATGAAACATGCTGATGTGGATGAAGAATGCAAGGCCATCATTGAGGTGACCTTTGATCAACCCTGCATCAGGTCGGGCTGCCGGGATATAAAATTTGGTCACTGCTGCGACAGCCATTTACAAGCCTGTCACAACAGCAACGATGACAACACCGACGACAACACCGACGACAGCGACTCCTCTGAATCCGATACATCTGATACTGAAGGTCATGAGGAGGTAGACTGGTTAGACCATCGCCCAGGTAAGTTATTCGAACCCTTGAATTACACTTCGTATAACCATTTAATCCAAAAGCCATCTACTGTTGAACCACCTGTCTTAGAACTTAAGCCCCTGCCAGGGCAGCTTAAATATGCTTATCTTGGTTGTGATAAAACACTGCCCGTAATCATCTCTGCTAAGCTGCCGCAAGAACAGGAACGACAGCTGATCGACATGTTGAGGCAGCATAAAAGGGCGATAGGATGGACTATAGCAGACATTCAGGGCATTAGTCCGGCAATCTGTATGCACAAAATCCTCCTAGAGGAAGATCATAAGCCGACTATTGATGCCCAAAGGCGGTTAAACCTTGCAATGAAGGAGGTAGTGCGTAAAGAAATAATTAAATGGTTAGATGCTGGTATTATTTACGCCATCTCCGATAGCAAATGGGTAAGCCTGGTGCAATGTGTTCCCAAGAAAGGAGGCATGACCGTGATAACCAACGAAAACAATGAGCTAATCCCAACCAGGACTGTGACCGGTTGGAGGGTTTGTATGGACTATCGGAAGCTTAACAAAGCTACCCGAAAAGACCACTTTCCTTTACCCTTTATTGATCAAATGCTTGATAGATTAGCGGGTAAACCTTACTATTGTTTTCTTGATGGTTACTCAGGTTATAACCAAATCGCTATTGCACCAGAGGATCAAGAGAAAACGACTTTCACCTGTCCCTACGGAACATACGCATTTAGGAGGATGCCGTTTGGACTCTGTAATGCACCTGCCACCTTCCAAAGGTGCATGATGGCTATATTCTCCGATATGGTTGAGGACTTCCTTGAAATCTTCATGGATGATTTTTCCGTCTTTGGAGACGATTTTGAGAGCTGCCTCGGCAACCTTCAAAAGGTACTTGAAAGATGTGAAAAAGCTAATCTTGTTCTTAATTGGGAAAAATGCCATTTTATGGTAGATGAAGGGATAGTTTTAGGCCATAAGATTAGCTGCCGTGGGATAGAAGTCGACAGGGCAAAGATTGAAGTCATAGAGAAGCTGCCGCCGCCAACCACAGTCAAGGGAATTAGGAGTTTTTTAGGGCATGCTGGTTTTTATAGGAGATTTATTGCAAATTTCTCAAAAATCACGAAGCCCTTATGTCATCTCTTAGAGCAGAACCGACCCTTTGACTTTAATGAAGAATGTACTGAAGCATTCAAGGTTCTGAAGGAAAAACTAGTGACAGCCCCCATAGTACAGCCACCAGACTGGACGCAACCGTTTGAAATTATGTGTGATGCTAGTGACTATGCTGTCGGGGCAGCACTTGGGCAGCGCAAGGACAGGATGTTTCATGTCATATACTACGCCAGTAAAACATTGAATGATGCCCAAGTGAATTATACCACCACAGAAAAGGAGCTGTTAGCTGTGGTGTTCTCCATCGACAAGTTTCGTTCTTATATACTTGGAACGAAAGTAATAGTGCACACCGATCATTCTGCCCTTAAGTACTTGTTCGCAAAGAAGGATGCAAAGCCTAGGTTGATACGATGGATCTTGCTATTACAAGAATTCGACCTTGAAATCAAAGACAAAAAGGGGACAGAAAATCAGGTGGCAGATCACTTGTCGAGGTTAGAAATGGGACAGAGTCTACCTGTAGATGAGACACACATACTAGAGACCTTCCCAGATGAGCAGCTCTTTGCTGCCGCAATAGCTGTCGCGACAGCCATGGCGGCAGGTAAGTCTTCTAACCTTCCCTGGTATGCTGATTTCGTTAATTTTATAGTTAGCGGAATATTACCTTCTGATCTTACTTATCAAGCCAGGAAGAGGTTTCAAAATGATGTTAAACATTATTATTGGGACGAACCACTTCTTTTCAAAATGTGCGCAGATCAGGTTATAAGGAGATGTGTACCACAAGAAGAACAAGAAGACATTCTCCATCACTGTCATGCTTCACAATATGGAGGACACTTAGGAGGCAATAAAACTGCTGCCAAGGTGCTGCAGTCAGGGTTCTACTGGCCGACACTGTATAAGGACGCACAGAAATTTTACAAAAACTGCGACAGGTGCCAGCGAACAGGTAATATCTCGAGGAGAAACGAGATGCCACTGCAGAATATTTTAGAAGTCGAAATCTTCGACGTTTGGGGGATTGATTTTATGGGACCATTTCCATCTTCGTGTGGAAATCTTTACATCCTCCTAGCAGTAGATTATGTCTCCAAGTGGGTAGAAGCAATCGCGACTCAAAAGAATGATGCCAAAACGGTTCAAAAGTTTTTGCACAAAAACATCTTTTCTAGATTTGGCATCCCTAGAGCGATTATCAGTGATGAAGGGAGACATTTCGATAACAGGGTAATTGCTGCCGCCTTGAAGAAATATGGTGTCAAGCACAGGATCGCAACAGCATACCACCCACAGACCAATGGACAGGCTGAGATTTCCAACAGGGAAGTGAAGAACATTCTTGAAAAGATGGTTAAACCAACTAGGAAAGATTGGTCTCTACTTCTGAATGATGCATTATGGGCATACAGGACAGCTTTCAAAACTCCATTGGGCATGTCTCCATTCCGATTGATCTATGGGAAAACCTGCCACCTGCCTGTCGAGATAGAACACAAGGCATATTGGGCAATCAAGGCAGTAAATATGGACCTGGACAAGGCAGGCCATAAAAGGCTGTTAGATTTGAATGAAATCGATGAAATACGGACGATGGCCTACAACAACGCAAGAATATACAAGGAGAAAACAAAGAAGTGGCATGACAAGAAGTTGCTGCCACGACAATTCTGCCCAGGGCAGCTTGTATTGTTGTTTAATTCTAGGTTGAAACTCTTCCCAGGAAAGCTTAAATCTAGATGGTCTGGCCCGTTCCAAGTGGTTCAAGTTTTTCCCCATGGTGCCATTACAATTCAATCATTAAAGGACGGGCACCAATTCAAAGTCAATGGACAACGCCTCAAGCATTATCAGGGGACTGAAGCCCCAGGAATACAGGAAGTGGTTACCTTAGGTGATGCCCCACAAGGCATCCCTAATTTAACCTAATTTTTATTTTTTATTTTATTTTATTATTTATTAGTATTTATTAGGAATTAGATTTATTTTTTTTTCAATTAATGTTTTGTTTTTAATTTCAGTTTTTAGGAAATAAAAGGAGTCAAGTGAGAAAGAAGAAGTGGCCCAAGCCCACCGCTCATCCACCAGCCCAATAAAGCCCATTTATGGTAACCTGTCGTTTCGGCTGCCGGCGCAGATGGATTTGACAGGCTGTCAACAGACGCACAGCAGACGAAGAAGCGTGCGGCAGACGCACAACAGACGCATTAATGCGTGTCAGACGCGTCAGACACGCAATATCCAATCTGCCGCCCCGTTATTCCCGCCTGCCGTTGCGGCATTAAATGGGCAGCTACTCGACCGCTATATAAACCCCTTCTCCCTTTCATTTTTCCTCACTTCTAATTTTTCTCTCTTGTATTCTCTTCTAGTTTTATCTACTTTCTTTCTTTTTCAGCCCTTGCAACCAAAAATGTCTTCACGACAAACTCGCCAGAATGCTGCTGCCGCCTCTTCTTCAGCAGCAGCATCCCCGTTCGCCAACAAGGAACTATGGGAGGAACGGAGCTTCATCTATAACAGAGATGCCCCTCTTTTTGGACTCCGGTCGTTCATTATGAAGGCCATTACGGCACAACTTTGGGAAGACTTTGCCGAGCAGCCGGCAGAGCTTAACGACACTCTGGTCAGGGAATTTTATGAGGCGATCGAAAGTAAGACGGCGACATCTGTCGTCGTCCGAGGAGTGACAGTTCCTTTCACCGCCAGCAGCATCAACCATGTATTCGGCCTTTTCTTTGGCCCCACTGACGATGCTCATCAACAGTTTTGGGACACCCTCGACGCTGCCGGACATGATGCTGTCATGAGGGAGTTGACAGAGGAGGGCACGACCTGGAGCACTAGCAAGAAGAACCCCAACTCCGTCAACCGGGCAGAGCTGCTCCCCGAGGCAAAACTATGGAATGCTTTTATCAAAAAGCGTATCCTGCCCTCGTCCCACCATACAACAGTCAACAGGCAGCGGCTGGCCCTCATCCACTCTATCATGCATGACAGGCCGATCAATGTGGGCAAGTACATGCGAGACAGCATTCTCGATTGTGCCTTCCGATCCGATTCAAGACTCTGCCTGCCCTTCACCATCACTGCCCTCTGCCGATGCGCTGCCGTACCGGAGGACCCTTCAGACAAAATCAAGAAGGGCAGCGGCTGGACAGACAGCAACATCTCCAGCCTCATGGAGATCATTGTCGTATCGCCCCTTAACGCCTTTGATCCAAACGCCCCACCTGCTGAGTATGATGATGAACCTGCCACCGAACCTGCCCCAGAAGCTGCGACCAACACCGCTCCGGCAGATCAGAACGCCCACATCTTAGCTGCCATCTTGAGGATAGAGGAGCGCCAGATGGGTTTGATGACATTCATCCGCGACTTCTCCAATGCAACGGTAAATTTCATTACCAATAATTTGAATTTTCCGGATGTCATTTTCCCCACCTTCCCTGCCCACTATTTCAATATCCCCTCCCCCACTCCCACACCACCTGTCTCTCCCCACGGAGAATCTGCCTCCTCCACACCTTCCCCGACGGCAGCCGGCAGCCCACCGGCGGACACTTCCCCTCGAGGCACCAAGCGAGCTGCCACTGACGACAGCCCTCTTGTCCGGAGAAACTTGGACAACGCTTTCACACGGGTGAAAAGAATTAAACACCTAGGGCATAGCCGACTACCCCATAACCCAAACCAAAACCCTGCCGTTTACCTGTCACCGATATGTTCTAAATTCCCCCTAGGGCTACGGGTTGTTTTGTAAAGTAGTTGCAAGGGTTGCTTTGTTTTAGGATTTTTCAAGTTCAATAAAATAAACTTCAAGTTCTTTTATCTTGGTTTTAATATCTTGCAAGAGCATCGGGAGAGCATTGTGAGGTTATCCATTTACTTAGCATCGGGAGAGTTAAGTATACGAAAGAGATAAGAGCGCGTTCTCTAGTTTATAGTTGAACCATCTCGTGCCTAGGGATAGGGCGAGGTTAAGTGGCTAAGGAAGAATTCATACACATCGGTGTTCATCCTTCGATTCACGCCGGGAGGTATCATCAAAGACGTGATCATCGACAGACTTGTGCCTAGGGATAGGGCAAGGCAGATCAGGGATTCTTGCCAAGCTTGAAGTACTGAGTTAGTGTTCGCTGCCACGACAGCTAACGGACAGACGCCGCGACAGGTGCTGTCGGCGACGGGTGCGACGACAGAACTGGAGATCCTAAGCAATTCAATACCTGCACTACCGAGCAACTCAATACCAGCCCATTCTCTCTATCTTGATATTTCAATTCCTTTATTTACGTTTTTACTTTATTATTTTCGTGACAATTCTCTCAAACTATTTCTTTTACTTCGTGCAGTGAAATTAGGTGAAGTTATTAGCCCAATCCCTGTGGAGACGATATCCGATACTTTGTATCACTTTACTACTTGCGTCGTGTATACTTGCACTATAATTGCGATAGACTATTTTACACGCAACACATGTGACGAACGACTGGAGAGGAGGAGGGGACCATAGAGGCATGATCGGCGAAGTCTGGGCCGTTGGTGGAGATCAGATCAATGGCTGGGATGAATCGCGAACAAACGGTTCAGATCCGCACCTCCAAAGCCACGTGGCTGGCACCCAATCATCGGAAGGATTTGGAGAGTTGGTGTGTGGTAACCACTCGCGTGTGGGGCATGGAACACTCCGCGTTGATCTGGGCCGTACGATGTATTCTCGATTTGACGGCAGGGGGCGAGCGCGGCGCAAGGCAGACGAGCTCCTCTAGGGTTTCTCCCACGGGATCGATCTGAGCCGTTAGATACATTCAGATTTGACGGCTGTGGTGAGTGTGGCGCGAGTTGAGAAAGGGGCCTCTCGAGGGTTTCCGCTCGAGCCTCGATCTGGACTGTCAGATCTGGATTAGATCTGATGGTGGAGGATTAGCTGCGCAAGCAACAAAAATTGGATTAGGGGTAGGGTTTTAACAGCTGGGCCTGAAACGGGCCGAAATACATGTATTTAATTTTCGGGCTTTTTATTTGTAAATGGACTGTTAAATTTAAAACTTGGGCTTTTATTTATACTTGGGCAGTTTAGTATAGTTTAATAAAGATGGGCTTTCATTTAATTATCTTATAATCTTTTTGTTTATTATTTATTCTAATAACAATAATAATATTACATAATATACATGCACGTATACACATTACATATATAAAAGCATTAACAGACATACATAATACATGCAACTCTTATCCACACACTCATTACAATAATAATAATAAGCACGAATGCACATTATATGTGATACACAACCATACGCGTACACCTTTCACACGCTCATACACCACATATATGTAAACCCGCATTTATGCCTAAATATTCAATCAAACACATACGCCAAACTCATATATAATATAACATATATATAACATGCATACATATATGATTAAGCGATAGCCCAAATAAGCCTGTTATTATAAAATGAAATAAAAAGAGGTTAACTCGGACAAAATTAGTGATTACATGTAGCATCTGTTCAGCTTTTTTAGTCTTTTTTAATAAGAAACATATGATATAGAACTGTTGTTTGAACACGGGTCAACTAAATGAATTATATCATCCTTTACCACTGGGACAATAAAGGTTAAAATTTTATAAGGAAAACATAAGAATAAAAAACTATTTTATGATTACGCCTCTTTATAAATTGAGATGAACTAATAAAACTTTAAAATGATAGATACTTTTGTAAATATGTTTAATTTACATCACTCTAATTTGCGTTCGTGTCTCTTTTATTCAAATTATCCAAAAATTCATTTTAAAGGGTTTTTTCTTTAAATCTAGATAAATATTTGGTTTAAGGGGTATATTTCTGTACAATAAAATGGTATGAGTCCGTTTGGTTTAAGAAAATATAAATCATTTTCATTTTTTTGTAAAATAATAAAAAATGTTTGATTGTAAAATTAAAAAATAAAATAAAAATGAGTGAAAATTTTAAAATATATAAAATGTAACCCCTTAGACCCGCCTGTGCGTTACAACGGATCCTAGAAAGTTACATTAGGGTCACAAGAGCGACCCACGATAAAAATACACATAAAAACATATTTTTTTTCAAAACACTTATTACTGTAAAATCAACTTTTGTTTAAAATACCATTTCGGAAAGTCATTTAAACACATAACAGAAATTTCAGAAAGTACTTTACAAATACAATCATAGCACAATTCATGACATACATGCCCACTAACTATACAGTACCGTACTCCAAAAGCAACGCCGAGAGAACTTCGAACACTGATGCCAAACGTTATACCATGATATGCTCTTTTAACCTGCGACGGTAAAAACAACGTGAGCTTGAAAAAGCTCAGTAATACAGAACTACCAAAAGATGCTATAAGCTCATGCATATATATATGGTAGGCATAACATTTTCATGATGTTCCGCGTAGTAACGGTCTCCATTTTTGTTCTACTATTTCAAGGTTGCATCATACTCGAGAATAATGATATTTTTTCTTTAATCAGATCTCGAGAATTAGACGGGAATTATATAGGTTGGTAACATACGAGGTAGGACACAGAGAGTTTGGTGTCTAGTGTGTTCCAACGGTGCAACATTAATGCATGAAATGTAACAATGCAGTAAACCTTTTTATTTAAAATACATTTATTTCAAGTAGCCGTAAAGTACATTTTAATTCTTTATTACCCTCCAACCATACTCCAGTATATAGTTTCCCCAGTGCGGTATCATGTACATGCATTAACCCGAGCCATTGGGCGTGGGTACCATCCTAAGGATATACCTTAGAATACGGGCGGCCCTTGCCGAAGCATAGGAACCGAAAACGGGCGGACCTGGCCGAAGCCTAGGATCCGAAAGCGGGCGGACCTGGCCGAAGCCTAGGATCCGAAAATGGGCGGACCTGGCCGAAGCCTAGGATCCGAAAACGGGCGGACTTACCAGCTGGATCAGGGCTGAGCCGACGGTAACTTCATATCATGTCCCAAGTACCCCAGTGAATCAGATCATCAATAATTCATTAATCAGTAACTGTAATTTTAATAACACATTATCCATATAACATGTTTGTCATATCGGATGCATATGCATATATCAGAAATACAATACGGTCATGTTTAATTTATAAAACATGTCATGTTCCTGTGAATTCAAGTATGTTAGTCATGTGCACGTGATCGGTACTATAACATGTAAATCAGTATGCAAAAACAATCGTGTAGCACACACAGAACACACTAGGTGGAATAGTTTATTTCCTTGGAGATACTTGTCATTTACGGAAGAGAAAACATTAAACTTTTGACCATTTGAACGGGTTTCTAAAATGAGGCCCCTATTAAAAGAGGGGTTTGTACTAACGGTTCAACCAGACATTCGGGAGATGATACATCAAGATCTTTGAGAGCTTAGGCATATCATGAGTGATTTACTCATTTAAGCCTACAATAGCATTATAGTCATTTTATCACACATGAGTGTTGCGTGTAAAATAGTCTATCGCAATGGTAGTGCAAGTATACACGACGCAAGTAGTAAAGTGATACGAAGTATCGGATATCGTCTCCACAAGGATTGGGCTAATAGCTTCACCTTAATTCACTGCACGAAAGTAAAGAAAATATTTGAGAAGTTGTCACGAAAATAATAAAGAGAACTTAAATAAAAGAGTAGAAATATCAAGATAGAGAGAATGGGCTGGTATTGAATTGCTCAGTAGTGCAGGTATTGCTAAGTCTCGGAACACCAGTTCTGTCGTCGTCCCTGTCGCGGTAGCACCTGTCGCGGCAGCAGTCCGTTGCTTATCGCGGCAGCGAATACTCAACTCAGTACTTCAAGTTTGGCAAGAATCCCAGATATGCCTTGGCCTATCCCTAGGTCCAAGTTTGTCGATGATCACGTCTTTGATGATACCTCCCGGCGTGAATCGAAGGATGAACACCGATGTGGATGAATTCTTCTTTAGCCACTTAACCTCGTCCTATCCCTAGGTCCGAGATAGTTCAACTATAAACTAGAGAACTTGCTCTTACTTCTTTCGTATACTTAACTCTCCCGATGCTAAGTAAATAGATAACCTCACAATTCTCTCCCGATGCTCTTGCAAGATATTAATAACCAAAATAAGAGAACTTGAAGTTTATTTTATTGAACTGAAAATTCCTAAAACAAAAACAACCATTGCAACTACTTTACAAAACAACCCGTAGCCCTAGGGGGAATTTAGAACATGTTGTGGGAAGGAAAATGGCTAGAGTTTTGGGAAGGAAGCTAGGTAATCGGCTATATCCTCCTAGGTCGAAATATATGCCCTTATATAGGCTTTGGGTCCAAGTTATATAAAATAGCAAGAATACAACTTTAATTGGAAGTACAATTCTAATAAAGACTAAATCTTCAAGGAATCTACTTTCCAGTCGTCATCTTTCTTGCTTGGGATTTTCTCTCCTTGAACTTTGGGCTTGACATTCCTTTTGATCTGGGGCTTTGAAAAATATGGTGGTTTCACACGACAGATGGGCTGAATTTTCTCTATCTGTCGAGGTCCACTTTGCTTCTTCTCCTCAAAACTACCGTCGTCCTCTGCTGTCACGGCAGCAACCATGGCAGCATCGTCCTTCTTGACTGCTCGTCCAGTTCCAACTTTTCTGCTTCACTGCCCAGTGCCTGCCCTTTCCGTCTGCTACAGCAGCAACCTGCAAAAACATCTATTTTTAGTAGAAACCGTGCCTTTTAATATATTTGTGATGTTTTGCTGTAAACTGACCTAAATGCAGTAACTAATGCTTGAATGCAGCAGAAATATGGGTTAAATAGGGTGTAAATAATAGAACTTTTACACACTCAACACACCCCCAAACTCAAGTTTTTGCTTGCCCTCAAGCAACTAAGACCTAAAAGAAAAATGAAATATTTTTGTTTTGGCTTTAAACAGTAAACTTTCCCTTACCCGTCGTTCGTTCCCTGTGACGGCAGCACCCTGTCGGATAATTTAGGATCTGTCCGGAGTCTCATTATAGTCCTCGTGCAGTGTGTGCATGCTTGTGAACAGTTATATGCCAAGACTCTCAATTTTATAACTGGTTTGACTTAAGTAGAGTTAACAGCACTCCTCATCATATTTATGCATGCATTAACCGAATACCAACATGATCGTAAAGCATACTAAAGGTAGTAGTGTATTACCTTAACTCCAAGCTACATCAGTCGATTCATGATACGACATTCGAACACCCTCGAACCCGAATTTGACATTCCTCAACCTCGTGTATCCAAGGAACCGAGAATACCTTCAATTACACAAATTCCAAAATCAGACCTTACTCACAAGCTCTTAACCAAATAATTAAATATAGAGGCACACTCAGGCTCAAGGTTAGGTTTGGAGGCTTTCGGGTTTGAATTTTGCAAAACGGGCTTCAAAATCGGACTCAGAACGTCAAAAACCATAAAATATGACTTTTCAAAAAATTTGACTTTTTGGGTCAAAGTCAACGCTGACGTCAGCAGTCAAAGTCAACGCTGACGTCATGCTGATGTCACTGGTCCAACGGCTGACTCGGTGAGTTGACTCACTGGGTTGACTCGGTCAACGGGTCAAACTCGGGTCGGTTTCAAGTCAATGGGTCGGGTACGGGTCAACGGGTTGGGTCGGGTACGTGTCTTGGTTTACTGCTGGGCTGGGCCGGTTTAGGTTGGACCGGTTCAGGTAGACCGACCAACGAGTGGGCCGGCCATTTCAATGGTCGACGTCCTGGGCTGCCGGAAATCGCCCCGGACGGCGCGTGAAGCCCACGCGCGGCCCTATACGGCCGGAAAACTTCCCAAAATGCGAAAAACAACCTCGAAATTTTATCTATACACTTAATCCATCCAAAATCGAGTCGGATAGCTTACCGGACTTACCAATTCAGAGCAAAAACAACCAAACGATCGTATCTCCGACAAGGCGCTAAACGGTAGCAAGCGGCTGAGCAACCGGTAGGGTTTTGTTCATCTCGCGACGGGGAGTCTAGGGGTGGCAACGGTGCGGCGAACGGACGCCTACGGCGGCCGGAATCGACGAAAAACCTAACGACTCAACCCTAGGTTCGTCGAATCTTGATCCTTCGATTGACGGCGATCGGGACGACAGCTATGCGAGTGGCTATGGGTGTTTGGCTCGGGACTCGACGGGGAAGCCAGCGGTGGTGGCGGTGACCGGGATCGGGCGGGGTCCGACGGGGAAGATGAAAGGTTTGGTAAGAGGAGGTGAAGAGTCATTTTTTTTTTTAGATCTGGGTTCTTGGAATTAATTGAACCCATATGGGTAGGTAGGATATTTTCATTATCTTATTATTTTATTTTTAGATATCCTATAACACATGTTTAGATTGATATTTAGACAAGAAAAAATTAGAGAAAAGCCTTGGTTTAGTTGGTTAAGGCTTAGGCTCATTAAACTTAGGTTACGGGTTCAAAGCTCTATGCTAGCTCTAACTTCTTTTTTTTCGTTTTTTATGTCCATTCTGTTCACCCTTTTTCATTTCAATTTTTTTGCCTTACTAAACTAGGGGTGTTACATAAAAGGTGTTTTCACATTGAAAATGTTTAAAAAAAGCATAAAAAGTATAAAACAGATTCTTTTTGTCAAAAATAGAAAACAAGTTTTTTCTTTTTAAATTTTGACTTCATTTAACCCAGGTTTGATTTATTGTTAGGACAATTTTTTATTGATTTTAAAATTTTAGTTTGTTAAATCATATTTTTTATCATTATAATAACATTTTCTAATAATTATATTTTAATTTAATTATTTAATAATCATGTTTTCATTTCTATTTTAAAAAACTAGATACCAAATACATTTTCATTATTTTTATTTTTAAAAATAAGTTTCTCATTTATATTAACCAAATGTTACCCTTCAACTGTGGCCTGAAAATTTGGAGCAAATGAATTACAACTTTTGGGTTGTTTCTTAATTACAAAAAAATCTTTCGCCTCTCTTTAATGTAGTTTCGATCCGAGGATCATATAGATTCGTTCTTGGATATGTGTGGTCCGTTTCAAAGGTGGTCGAAATTTAATTTTGAAAACGACTAAGAATTGTTTTCTTGGGAATCGATCTAAGGGTCGTTGAGACTTGATCTTAGGTCAGTGAGGTTTACTTTAAGGGTTGTGGAAACTTGATTTTTAAAACCAGTTTCATCTTCTTTGTGTTGATGTATCTGAATGTGAGAGAGTTTAATCCAAACTTGTTATTGGATGGTTAGATCGTTGAGACTAAATCTTGAAATTGAGTTTGAAGAGTTGCTTGAATACAAAAAAAAGCCGTTCTCTTTGATTTACTTGCTTATCATTTATCACTTAATTAAATTAATTAATTAAAAACAAATATAGTATTTATCTCATAATTAATTTAAAAATATGACGTGGAGCATTTTAAGTAGACTGAAAAAATTTCTTTGTCTACAACACAAACACTAGCTTCGTTAGTTTACAAACACCACTCACAAAGCTTTGCTAAGCTCACTCGACACACAAACTTCTTTTTTTTCTCGACTCACACAATTTATTAATACAAATCAATGTACAAATATACGTATTTTTTTACAACACTAGCTGCGGCTAGTTTACAAACACTCGTATCTCACAAAGTTTTGCTAAGCTTCACTTGACAATTACTTGTTGCTGCAAGTTTTTATGCACACTCTCACTCGTTCATACTTGTACCCCACACACACTTTTTGTTGGTAAAATAGGACTGCAAAACCGGCTGTTAGCACTGACTGGAAATTATAACAAAAAACAGTAATAGAAAATGTAAACCGTGTCGTGGTATGTTGGCCACTGCCTTAGAAACAAAACTGCCCCGAACAGTGTAGTCGTTTCACAGGCAGAATGTCCCCCGAGGTGCACACGGACGCTCCAAGAACCGTACACTCGACTTCAGAGTGAACAACGGTGGTACTACTCGAATGATGCTCGAACAATGGAGGAAACATAGAGAATTTGAAGTGTTTGCAATGTGTTTGATATATCAAATGGTGCATGAAGCACCTCTATTTATAGGCCGGACATCATGTTTATAATAGACATTTCACTGTCCAAATAATTACAGATTTAATTCTGTATAACAACAAAAACAATTATGCTGTAACAACTGCAATAACAACCTCCATGCACTGTATAAAAGCTGAATAAAAACGTTCAAATCAAACTGCAAATATATGAATTTAATTTAAAAAATAAATTTTGACTCGAACATTTTTCTTCAAAAAGAATAGAACCGCGCGCTTACGTGTCGAAGAGACGTGTTACCTGAGCCCGAGCCCGAGCCGACCGGCCGGCGACGCGCGAGGACTTCCCTTGTTCTTTCCCACTCAACAAGGGAGGGAGGAAGCATGTGTATAAATACCCTTCACTAGCTATTGACCAACCAATGTGGGATATAGCTCTAGTAATACTTGAAGCATTACCAACATTCCCCTACTAATGCGAAAGAATTCATTTGTATCTCAAACACAGACCTCCTCAGACGAGCAATAGCAGAATTAGTTGCTTAAGCACTAGTGAACGTATCTTGAACTAGTACATAGTGATGATGAGTGATCCTTCTCTTAGATAAGTGAAACTAGTCTTGAACTTTCTAAGATAGGGGTAAACTCATAACACACAACTAACTCCTTCATCCACCGAAGTTCTCGATGTGTAAGATATATATACACAAGTGTATATTTGGCCATCTTACCTCAGGATTCTAGTAAGTGTATTAGAAAAACGGTCCAACATTTTTCACAGAAGGTGGCTAATCATTCTCACTTACATAGGTTATTTCATCAAGTTTATCTCGATATAAACCACCCTGAAATCGGGCTATGAAATAATTAAGAACCATTTGTAATGACTCAACCTCTTATAGACATAGGGTGATTTCTTCAAGTCCATTTAAAATGAACCACCCAGTCTTGGGATAAGAAATCATTAAGAATAAATATTCAACCTCATTATCGGTAAATTCAAAATGTCCTTCTCAATAGGATCATTCAAAATTTGAATTCATTAAGAGTTTCTTGAAACTCAACCTTTTCTGGCGGTAAGTTCATCTTGTCCTTCTCAATAGGACAATACATTCAAACTTGTGTTATGAACTTATTAAGAATAAGTATCCAATCATGATTCGATAAATTCATCAAGTCTTTCTCACAAAGACCACCCAAAACCTGGGCTATGAATTTATTAAGAGTAATAGTACTCAACCTGGATATGTACATCATTCGTCATAGGGATAGGCAGTGAGAAATGTACACTATGAGTCTTTCCATGGTTTCGTTTGACCACAATGAACTTAGATAACTAAGTTGGGTATCCACCATGAATTCCTCAACCAATGGGCTTTAAACCCATCCCCCTCGACGAATCTAGGACCAATTTCCGACTTAACCCTTTGGTAAGCGGATCTGCTAGGTTTCTTTCCGACTTCACATACTCTAAAGAGAGTACTTCATTCCTTATTTAGTGTCTAACAGATTCATGTCTTATGCGGATGTGTCTCTTTTTACCATTGTAGACTTGACTCTTGACAACACAAATCGCAGCTTGTGAATCACACAACAAGGAAACATAAGGAATCGGGCTTCCCCGCAACGGAATATCGGCTAACAAACTCATTAGCCACTCAGCTTCTTGCCCAGCTAAGTCAAGAGCTATAAACTCTGACTCCATAGTAGAGCAAGCAATACAAGTCTGTTTTGAAGACTTCCAAGAAATTGCTGCTCCTCCCAAAGTAAATACATACCCACTCGTAGAGCTTACTTCATCACTATCAGAGACCCAGTTGGCGTCACAATATCCTTCTAATGTAGCAGGAAAGCCAACAAACTCAAGTCTCCAGTTCATAGTACCCTTAAGGTACTTAAGTAAGCGTCTAAGAGCAACCCAATGATCACCACTAGGGTTATGAGTATATCTACTGAGTCTGCTAACAGCATAGGCAATATCTGGCCGAGTATAGTTCATTAAGAACATCAGACTGCCAATTATTTTGGCATATTCTGTTTGAGAAATGCTACTTCCTTTATTCTTAAAGAGATGTATGCTAGAGTCATAAGGAGTTCGTACAGGGACGACATCAAAACTGTCAAATTTCTTTAACACTTTCTCGATATAGTGTGTCTGACTTAAAGAAAATCCCTTTTCAGATTTGATTACTTTGACTCCTAAGATTACATCGACTTCTCTCAAGTCAGTCATCTCAAACTTAGTGGACAAGAAACTTTTTGTTTTGTTAATGGACTCAATGTTAGTACTGAAAATCAACATGTCGTCAACATACAAGCTTATGATGACACAATCAGTACCAAACATCCTCGAATACACGCATGCATCCGAACCATTCACAAAAAAACCAAAACTAAGAATAGTTTTATGAAATTTCTCATACCACTATTTAGGAGCTTGCTTCAGGCCATAAAGTGACTTTTTAAGTCTACATGCTTTGCCTTCCATACCAGGCGCCTCGAAGCCAAGAGGTTGCTCCATATAGATCTCCTCATCTAGATCCCCATTCAAAAATGCAGTCTTTACATCCATTTGATGTACTTGCAACTTGTGAATGGAGGCTAGTGCAAACAATGCACGGATCGTTGAGATTTTAGTGACAGGAGAATAAGTATCAAAGAAGTCTTGACCAAATCTTTGAGTGAATCCTTTGACTACTAGCCTTGCCTTATACCTTTGGATAGAACCATCTGGTCTAAGTTTCTTTCGAAAGACCCATTTACTGTTCATGGTTTTAAATCCTCTAGGCAAGTCAACTAATTCCCAAGTATGATTAGACATTATTGATTCTAGTTCATCTTTTATAGCGCTTTTCCAGAAACTAGCATCAATAGATTGTATAGCTTCTTCGTAAGTTTTAGGATCCTCATCTAACAAATAAGCTTGAGCTATAGGATCAGAAAGAATGTCTAAATCATTTATCTCAGAAATAAAGGAAGTTATGAAGTCTGGTCTAAAAGAGGTTTTAACTCTTTGTCTCTTACTTCTTCTAGGCTCAAATTCAATCTCTTGAGAAGACCTAGCAGGCACACTAGAAGAAGTGGATGACAAGTTTTCTATTTGTGTTTCAACATTTAATCTAGGTTTCTTGAGAGGAAAGATTTCTTCAAAGAAAACAACATCCCTAGATTCACAAATAGACGAGTTTTGTAAAGTCATGAATCTATATGCGGCACTGTTAGAAGCATAGCATATAAACACTGCATCAACGGTCTTAGGTCCAATGGTGGACTTCTTAAAGTCTGGCAACCCCAATTTGCCCCTTTTCGGTGCCCCTATTTATGCCCCAATACTAAAAAAATACTACAAAATTAAATTTCAAGTCCTAACCCTAAATTCTAAATCCTAAACCCTACATCCTATACCCTAAAAATACATCATACCCTCTAAACTCTAACTTAAAATCCTAAACCCTAAATTCTAAATTTAATTTTAAGCGTGATGGCATAAATAGGGGATTTTCATCCATATATGTGTGTGTTTTTTAATTTTTTTCTATTTTTGGCTGTTTATGCATGATTTCAGACTAATGCCTATAACTATGGATATGATTGAAAAAAGAGGGGAATATAATTGGAAAATGATGGCTATTATAATTGGGCTACTAATGCACGTAACCCTTTTTTGCCATTACTTTTAAGTGTAAAAGATTCTACTTTGCCTCTTCGGCCTAAAACATGTTTATACCTATACCTTTATCAAAGATTTAAAGGCTAGGCTGTTCTTTGGCCTAAAACATGTTAGCAACCTTAGCTTTACCGAAGGCTGCTCTTTGCCCTTTGTTTAGTGTCACATTCTTTTCTATTGCAGGACCACCCTTTTTTTTTAGTCAACCTTGAGATTTCCTAAATCATACCCATAATCTTATAGATATATAAATGTTAAATTTTATATGAAAATAATATAAATACAAGAAAACAAGTGTCCCAGTAGAAAAATGGATGTTGTTCATCCTAGGAGATACGAGTTTAAATCGTCTTGTCTACAAAGTATATGCACATTGTCAGAGGATTAAAATATGTATGAACATATACAATCTTGTAATCACCTTTAGACTATTAAAAATATATATAAATATGAGAAAACTAAATTAGGGTTTTTAACTAAGATATGTAAATATGTTTTTCTATACAACTTGAGGTTTATATTATGGATAAAAATCACCTGCCTTTTTCGGTGCCCTATATATGTCCCAACACTAAAAATTAAATTTCAAGTCCTAACTCTAAATTATAAATTCTAAACACTACACTATATACCCTAAAAACGCACCATACCCTAAATTCCCTAAACCCTAATCTTAAACCCTAAACTCTAAACTTAATTTTGAGTGTGGGATAAAAATAAAAACACCGAAAAAAACAGGGGAATTCCATCCTTATATTATGCAGCAATCTTTTCATTAATTCATCCATCATGTAACAGTTTCTACTGCTTTCTTTTGGATTAATACAAAAATGCTTACTATATATATTGATGAGTATCATATACTTTTTGATTTTAGATCGTTGAGATAGCGCCTACCAAATGCAACCTTTACTTGTATATTAAAAATGATAATCTTTTTTATACAATCAATATGTAGATTATTTAAATCCCACTCCAATATTAAATCGGAGGAAGATCGAACTCAGAAAAAAATATATTTTATTTATTTATTTTTCTTCTACATCAAAATTGTTCATTTGAATTTAACAATAAGATGAAGACAAAAGTAAGTCCAACTGCCCAAGGCCCCATGAATAAAACTATCATCTCGAAATCTCTTCTTATCTATCGCATCCTTTGGCGTTTTATATTTTGATAAAACACATACCAGTTTTTCTGAGCCACATGAAATGATTGTATATATATATTGTACTTTTAATCATATTATAATATGTATTTTTATGTTACGGAAATATGAACCGGCAATGCCAATGTATAAGCCAAAAATGCGATTATTTTTTTGAATAATAATCGATTAAAGATATATTATATACTTTTCTTCTCACGTATCACATGCATAACATTGAATAGGATAAAGGGAATTGAGCTGGCAATATTAGTCTTGTCGAAATAATCAAGTTAGACACGCATCATTCAATTATTAAGTGAAGAAAAATTTGGTCCTCTTAATTAAAGGTTAAAACAAGCAAGTGTTGACTAATACAAGTAAAAGCTTTTGGAATAATTAATCACTTGGTACCAAAATTTTATTATTTATACCTCAATGACGAGGTGGAGAGCATTTGAATGTGATTGTTTTAAGATTTTCTGTCCAACTACTTTTAAAAAAAAATAAATTCAATTAGTTATACCTGTAATTTTTATTTAAGTCTAACTGTATTTTAACTCTAATATTGTAATTTATTATCACTTGGCTATATACTTATTTTTATTTAATTTAACCTCCAAAATTACGAAACATCTACCACATTAGCCCATTGGAAATTTCCGTTACGGAGAAGTCATGGGATGGATTAGGAATATACTACACAGCACAAATTATATTTATAAATTCAATTAAAAGAAAATTTAATAAAAATCTATAAAATTAAAAACAATTAATTTTTTTAGAAGTCTCAAAATTCTTAAATATAATCTTTTTTATACAATTTTCAAAATTTTCCTCTACTTTTTCTCAGAAAGCTTTTACTTTAATTTTTGAAAGAAAAAAAAATCTAATATTTAGATGAAAAAAAGTTTTTTGTTTTGTTTTATATTTTAAATTTAATAAATTTTATGTAACCAAAAAGTAAAAAAAAAAACATTTAAAAAAGTAAAATAATTCTCATTTTTTGAAAAAAATTATCCATACCTTCGAGGCTCAAATTTACTTCCTCCTAAATGTTACAATAACTACCCTGCCAACTGAATTAATGTTGAGTCGGCAATTCTATTTTTTAAATTTTCATAAATTAGTTATATTTTAATTTCGAAATGTATTACTTTAGAAAAGGGTGATTTATTTCTTAAAAAAATATACATGAACCAATTTGCCTCAGTGGTTAAGAGAATGGTTGTTGTTCTTAGAGCTCACGGGTTCGAGCACCAACACTTGCAGTAGGGTGATTGAGTATTCATTGTCAAAAGAATAAATAATTTTCGCTATTTAAAAATTGTGGAACAAATCGAGAGGTAGGGCCATGGGCGAAGCAACATGGAGGGCTGATAGGGTCAAGCCCCCATAGTCTACTCTTATTGTCTATTTTTTTAATTTGATTCTTATAAAATTTTAAATTATAATTTATTTTATTTGTTTTAATATTATAGAACGGGTGTTGTCTTTATGCGTAAAATGTGTACAGAAATTAAGTATGTTTTACTTGAGGTTAGTGAATCGAATCTTATTGATGACGTTCTTCAGTCTTTTGTTCTTTTTAGGCTTAGGTTCAAGAAGCCTTTGAACTTTTGAAAAAAAAAATCAATTAAGCCCATGAATTTTTTTTTTTTGCACTCAATTAAGCTCTTGAACCATGGAATTGAGTTAATTAAGTCTTTTGACCAATTTTGACCATTAAATATTGACAATTGTTTTCTTTATACATTATTGGCACATGATACACTACAATTCTATCCTGTTGTATTTACAGATTTGTTTAAAAAATATTATTTTATATTTTATTCATTTTTTAGAACTTTTAAACAATTTTTTAAATAAAATAAATTTTTTGAAAATGTCAAGTTGAGACACCGTGACACAACGCACTATACCAACAAATTTAAAAAAGAATATCGAGATTTAATGGTCAAAACTGGTTCGAAGGTTTAATTAATTTAATTTCTTGGTTTAAAGACTTAATTGGGTGCAAAAAAAAATTATTGATTTAATTAATTTTATTCAAAAGTTCACAAATTTTTCATACCAGTAATTTTTATTTTATTTTCATCCCTTTTAACTTTTACTTTCTAACTTAGCCCCATAGACAAATATATGGAGTTATAGAGTTGAAAGACAAATTAAACTGTCAGTTTTGTTGTATTATGACAAGCAATTTGTAATTGGGGATAATTTATGATTTATCCATTGAAAATTTAACTATTCTGTCAAAATAGGCGGCATTGGGTGTTGATGGTTGGACTGAACGACCTTCGTGTGTAAATTATGGGGGTCGTTCAAGGCAACCAATTCTGACGGAAATTATTGGTGCCATTAGGGTTGTAAAAAAAGTCAGAACCTGAAAACCTGCCTGAAACTTGCTCGAGTCAGAATTTGATTTGACCTGAAAATTTGATGACCCGAACTCGAACTATAACTGACTGTTGCTAACCCGAACCCGAGTTAAACCTGTTACTGTAGCAACCGAACCCGATCTGTGTCCGACTGAAACGAACCCGAAGCCGAGACCGACCTGGCAAATTACCTGATATTACCTGACTGAATCGACCCGAGATTCGATTTTACCCGACCTGTTTTGAATACGACCTGTTTTGAACTCGACCTGTTATTAGACTCGACCTGTTTTGAACCCGACCTGTTTTAAACCCGACTTGTTATTAGACCCGACTTGTTTTGGACCCGACCTATTTTGTACCTGAACTGATATTGACCTGGTTTGATAATTGATACTTAATAAGTAATAATGATATTTTTAATATATGATATGAAGTAATATTATGAACTATTATGAAAAAGTCTATATCTATAATTTGAATAGTTTAAAATGTTAAGTATCTAACAAAATGTATTATATATATAATTAAAAGATTTATTTTTAATAAATAAAATATTTGTTTAATAAGTAATTAGTAAAAATAAATATAAACTTGATAAATAAAAATATTTATTTTTAATAAATAAAAATCTAATATATACTAAAATACATAGTACATATATAATTTTTTACTAAGGCATATATAGACAAATTTACTAAGGCATATATTTTAGTATATATATTTTAAGTCATATTAATTTGATTTGATATTGTTTATTTTAGTATATGTATTATAATATATATATATATATATATTTAATTTTATTTTTTTATAATTTATAGTACTTAACATCTCATTAACTAATTTTATTTCAAATTGAGCCTTTTTTTTTTAATTTAGACTATTGTTTTTAACTTTTTAATATCGTAATAATTTTTATGTTAGTCTCTAAAATTTTTATTTAATTCTAAATTGATCCCTATTCATTATTTTTTTATATTCACCCAATGTTTTTTATTTATAATTTGGTACATTTCTTCATTAGTTTTTAAACTTGATGTTTTTTCCATTATAGTCTCCAAAGCTTTATTTGTATTCTAAATTGATTTCTATTCGTTTTTTTAAAAAATTAGCCCGATATTTTCTAATTTTAATATGATATTTTTGTTCATTATACTCCCTAAAACTTTATTTTTATTCCAAATTGACCACAATTCATTATTTTTAAAATGTTTCATTGTTTTAATTTGATATTTTTGTTCATTATAGTCCTTAATACTTTATTTTTATTCCAAATTGACCCTAATTCCTTTTTTAGTATTTTATAATATTTTTTTATATATTTGTTCATTATAGTCACTAAAATTTTGTTTTTATTTCAAATTGACACATATTCATTATTTTTCATTTGTCTGATGTTTTATACTTTTAATTTGTTTTTTTTCATTATAATCCCCACAAGTTTATTTGTATTTCAAATTGACCCATATTCATTTGTTTTTCGAATGAATGCCCATTGTTTTATAATTTTAATATGATATTTCTGTTCATTCTAGTCCTCAAAACTTTATTTTTATTCCAATTTGACCCATATTCATTGTATTTTTACGTTTTCTAAATTTATTTTGATATTTTTGTTCATTATACTTCACATAACTTTATTTTTATTCCAAATTGACCCATTTTCATTATTTTTATTTTCATTATTTTTTAAATTACTTCAACCTGAAATGAACCCGACCTGAAGTCCACCCGAACCTGAAATGAACCCGACCTGAAGTCTACCCGAACCTGAAATGAACCCGACCTGAAGTCTACCCGAACCCGAAATGAACCCGACCTGAAATGAACCCGACCTGAAATGAACCCGACCTGAAGTCTACCCGAACCCGAAATGAACCCGACCTGAAGTGTATCCGAACCCGAATTAACCTGTCAATTATCTACTTCGGACCCGACCCGTTTTGACCCGACCTAGAATGGACCCGACCTGAAATGGACCCGCACCCGACCCGACTCGAGTCAAGACAGAAAAATGACCTGAAATGACATGTATCCGATTTTACCCGACCTGAAACCCATCCGATTACCTGTTTTTACAACCTTAGGTGCCATAATTTCTTATTTTGTTATAAATATTTATTTATGTGGATGTTTATTATAATAAAAATTTTATTAAGAAAATTTGATTTACTTTATTATTAGGAATATTATCTACAGTAATTAGAATTTAATGTATTATGTACTTTTTATGCCTATAAATAGCTGATTATTAAAGGCATTGTAAGTCAATATTTGAGAATAATACAAATCTCCCTCTTTCTCTCATCTCTTTGTTCTTTCTCTTGTTCATTGTTCTTGTTCTTCATTATTTTATTCATAACACGTTATCAGAACGACTTGCTCCAAATCAACAATTTATTTAGATCGAAGATCAGATTCATCTACTATACATCAATCCCCTAATTCGTTGTTTTTATTTAATGTAAGATATCAAGAATCGTAAGTGAAAAGGGAAGATTATTAAGTTTTCTTTTTGTTGCTTTACTTTTATAATTATTTACAAGGTACAATTATTTTTAGTTTTGATATCAATTGATTATTTGTTTGCTTTGTTGGTGTTTATACTGTTACAATAAAAAAATGATTGCTTTTGAATCTGCTTGTTTAAGCCAAATAAGAAAAAAAAGAGTATAATATTAAGGAACTTTTAAGACGAGCAAATTAAGATTATTTATTTAATTTTAAGACTAAAAAAATTTAGAAAAAACATTATATTTCTTAATTAAAGGTGCTTAAATGCCCTTAAAACAACTTGCTTAGAGTGAGTTGCATTTTAGTGATTAACTTGTATTTATTATTTAATATTTATTTGTTACTTAATACTTATTTTATGAAAGTTAATATTTTTAAACGTGTTTTGAGTTTTTGCATGATATAATAACTTAGAAAGATCTAGAGGAAAACTAGTATCGGTGAGTTGTCTTGGTCATTTGCTTAGAGTGAGTTGTCTTGGTCATTTGCCCTTAAATGCCCTTAAAACAACTTGCTTAGAGTGAGTTGTCTTGGTCATTTGCTACGTCTCCATTGTCCTCAAGAGGAAAACTAATATCGGTAAATCCTGATTTTATTTTTATTCTTTAAATTATTATTTTAAAGTACGATAAATCATGGTGATTTTGCTCGAAAGTAATATTTCTTCTATGTCAAAAAAAATCAACTATAGACTTCTCCCAAGTTCATGTTACAAAAATTCATCTTGACAAGAATTTCTGTGGGAAGCATTCACTTCCTTGAAGTGAATGCAAAGCATGTTGTTTATTCCATGCAATTATCAATGATGAGACATTCCCTGGAGTGAATGCAAAGCATGATGTTTATTCCATACAACTATCAATGATGGGACATTCCCTGAAGTGAATGCAAGCATAATGTTTATTTCATGCGATTATTAGATCTGTTTCATTCCTTGAAGTGAATGTAAACATAGTGTATCATTATTCAATTAGTGACATAACTTCTATATAATCCAAATATATTGGCTGGACATCCTGTTCTGCGAGGCTACTGGTCTCAAAGAAGGTTTTTAAAGGACCTTGTGAACTGGTTTAACAATGACGCGTACGAAGATTAAATCTTTGTTCTCTGTGATAAAGATATATTAATAAAAACATACTCCACTTTTCACGACAAATAATGTTGCCCTTAGACACAATATCGTGAAAAAGTTTTAAAGGCCCAGTGGCTCTACTCCATTTCCTGAAGTGAATGTGAAATTATATATGGAAAGAATAAATGTCATATCAGAAGTTGTGGTTGTGGTCGAGGCTATGAATTTTTACATGAAAAATATAGTCATTTTAAGAATACTTCTACCCACCGGTAGATGTTATAAGGATGAAAGTGAAATCTTTTTTATTACCAATGTGATGTTATAAACCATTAGTCTCATACTTATCGTACGCTGGAAAAATCAACAATCATTGAATGATAAAGAAAATGAAATAGAAACAAATTTTGTTTGCGAAAATGACGAAGATGATATTGGTCCAACTCATTTGGACGTTGTTGATTTTCTTATAACCCTCAAAGAAAATAAATCATCTTCTAATTATTCTCATAACCTTGAAGAGAATTATTTATCTTTTATTTATTTTACTTTATGTTTATTTACTTTACACATTAATTATTTACATTTTATATTTATATATTATGATATTTATTTATTTTGTTTCACATGATTACTTATCAAATACAATTTATGGTGACGATTTATGCTTAGCAGAAATATAAGATGTATTTTTCCATTTAATGCAAGGGATAATGTGAGTACTATATCTCAAAGTACTGAAAATATTAATGATCCAAAAGAGCAATAAGTTCTTGAAAAAAAATCACATTATGAAAAGTGCAGAATTGCGGATATTGCAATAATTATCGCTAATGGTAATAATATCGTCACCACTGAAAGTGAAAATTTTAATAGAGCAATATGAGTTCGCAAAATATTCATTTGGAAATTATAGATAACATATGTTATCAATTGGCATTTGAAATAAGTTAATATGGATATAAGTTTTGGTAGCCAAAAAGTCAGTTGAAAGATCTAGAAGAGCTATATATTGCTACCAAAAGATAATTTTCATTGAAAGCTCCGAAAGAGCTAAATATATTCATATTCAAAGGAACAATTTTGATGGTCGTACTACGCATGTACGAGTAATATTGAATCACATGTTTTGGTAAACTAGAAGTTTACCAAATTCAAAATGTATATACACACTTGTATATTGTTGGCATAATCGGTTAGACTATCCTGATCAATAATGATGCGAAAGCTATTGAGATTTATATGCACATTTACTAAAAGAACCTAAAGTTCTTGTGGGGCTTGTTCTCAAAGGAATTAACTAAATTCCACTTATTGAAAGAACACGAAGTTTTTGTATTGTTTGTTCTCAAAGGAAATGATTAAGATCCCACCTACCAGAAGAACTTGAAGTTCTTGTACTAAAGTTGAGACTGCATGTCTTGCATATCTGAATGAAATATGAGCCCATTTATCCACAAATGTAGAAAGTTTTATATGATTTTAGTAAATGTATCTACATTGTTTTATCAACTTACAATCATAAGTTTGTGAGATTGATTATAAAAGGATTCATATTATGCAGTTAGACTATTCATCTTGCAAAAGCTAGTGAGTTTATATTTTAGGCTATATCAGTTGTTACAAAGCCTATTGATTATGAAAAATACAGTTTAGCAAAATTTCAATTGGATGCTTCCTCTTTAATAGCTAAACTATGAGATCAAAACAGTTATTATTTATTTGGTGTTTCCACATAGCAACACTTATATGCATTAAGCTAACGAGTTATAATAAACTCCCCGTTATGATTGATTTTTGGTTAGAAGCCATACATTTCTCATTTTATAATTTTTGAATTTGCGATATATTATTGAATTGCTCCAATACAACACACACAATGGATAAATAAAAAGGGTTGAGAATATATATTGAGTATACGTCTCCTTTTATGTTTAAATTCTTAAACATTAATTGGAGAATCATTTATAACATTATTTTTCTCAACATCGGAGAGAGATAATAATCAGCTGGATAAAAGAAAATGAATTATCGTTATCTAGATCCTTGTACATGAACCAGAAGTTCATAAGATAATTCATGTTATTACATGTCAACTGCCAGACATATTTACTGACCCAATGAGAGTAACTAAACCTCATATACCAACTGAAATGCTCTAAATTTGAATTACATGTTAGAGCGAATGGATGTAAATCATGCATGAAACATGAAAATTAGTTCTAATGATCGAAATTCTCGTGAATAAAAAATAATATGAGATGATCATATATTTGAGGCGGATGCTCCTAAAGAGACTCAAGACATAACTAATAATAAAATTCTAGAAGAGTTTCAGGTGCCTGGAATAAAGATTGAAATCTTGAAGAGATCTCGACGAGTTATGTAACTACGAGAATGGAACCAGAAAATTGAAAAGTTGTCGACAACGATTTTACAAACAATTTTACATAGAAAACTTCTATAGAAGTAAAAAAAGCAAATAAGGATCTCGTATAGAAATCTATCCAGAAATATAGATATTGAATTGGCCAATGTAGAAAGACGCTTTGAACTTCCAAAAGAGAAGTATTTGGACCTGCAGTCTAAACACCTAAAGGTGTAATGCAAGCGAGGAACAAATAAGTAGTCGTAAATATGACTTGAATTATGATTTATGAAGAGTTTTAATTACTTTATGGGTGATGCAACTACTTTGGCAATTATGAAATATTTTATATGTGTCTAATTATTTTGTGGATCCCTATTTATTCTTGAAGGGTTTAAAATGTTAGAAGCATTTGGAAATTTTCAAAGAAATTTTTTTAGACATGTCTCATTGAATATTTTGGCGCATTTGATGTAATCGCCTTAGTGAATACTAATTGAGGAAATATTGTAAGAATGATAAGATTTCCTTATGTATTTTTATAAATGGGTTTTTGATCAAGATCCATTATGATAATTTGAATTTCATTAGAACTCCTAAAGAGCTTTAAATTGAAAATTCATGAAGTGCTTTCAATGCATTTAATGAAATTATTTGAGAAAAAGAATCTTGACATCAAGTTTTATCTCGACTTGGAGATCGAACATTTAAATATATCTTTGTCTATGAATGGACATCAACTGAAAGAATCTTAAAGAAGATTCAATATGGATAAAATATATCTATTGAGTATCCTTATGATTGCAAGATTACTAGTGTGAATAAATTTATCTTCGAAAGAGATAAATAAATAATTCGTTTAGAAGCATCATACATTAGTTGGTCAAGAAATATTCATGGATATACAAAGATCATTACCTTTAGATCTTTAAACATTCGTCGATGCCTCCTCAAATCTTGTAGAAATAATTGTTATGCACGAGGAAAGCCAAAAATGTGTTTGACTAAGACCATTGAGCCAACATATCCAGAAGATATGTGGATTTACTTTCACAAGATATGATACAAAGCTATCTTGTGTAGAGATAATGCAAGATGTATATCTCAATTGAAAGGTGAATACATCATGGAACATATTACTCCAAAGTTTCATCTCTCACAATCTCTAAAAAATAGTATTCAAGATTGAATTATGAAGATTCAAAAATCTTCTGGGGGGGTTTACGAGGGGGAATAAATATGTTTTTCACTCTTTTTCCCTTAACCGAAGTTTAGTCCCAATAGGTTTTCATGGTAAGGTTTTTAATGAGGCAACATGTTATGCGTATCAAAGATGTGTGTACTCTTTTTCCTTCACTAAAGAAATTTTTTTCACACTGGATTTTTATCTTAGTAAGGTTTTAACGAGGTACATTATCTTCATAGACATCCAAGGGGGAATGTTATGAATATTTATCTATGTGGATGTCTATCATAATAAGAACTTTATCAAGGAGATTTGACTTACTTTATCATTAAGAATATTATCTACATTAATTAAAGTTTTATGTATTATGTACTTCTTATGCCTATAAATAGATGATTTATTAAAGGCATTGTACTTAATATATTTTAATATTTTTTTGTAAATTTTAATATATTTTTTTATTGACATAACAATAAAATGACCCAATGGATGATCATCCCTAGCCTCTGCGTGAGGTTTTGGGGCAACTGTTGTCAATTTTCGGCCTGAAATAAAAATCAGAAGTTGGGTTTATTTTGGACCAAAATCCAAGCCCAGTTACATAGGCATTGTTCGATTATTTAATTAAAAGCATTTTTCCAATAATATTATTTTAGAATTACGTCTTTTTAAGCACCTAAAAATTTATTATTCATTATCAATTATCCTTTAAGATTTTTAATTTATACAAAAACCATTGAATATATTTGGCTTAAAAAATGGGTCCTGAATCAGATCCTGAAATCCTTAAAAGAACAATGCAAAATGTTAAAATGCAAACACAAACAGACACAACCATATGACTTTAAAGAGGAGGAAGAAGAAATCCGAACATGACAGCAAGTAGTGGATGGAGACAAATATCCGCGTCGTTTTGCTACTTTAAAAATGAGAAATATTTGTGCACGTTGTTCTTCCAAAACCGGCCCATTTGCTCCATTTCTTTTCTGTCATGCAAGCCACTCAATCTATACAACAACAATACTAATTATCATCATTCAAACGACTTTCCTTTTCTTATTTCTCATTTTGGCTATCAAATTCAATGATCAAAATAGAAAAAGGTAATAATTTAATAATTAATAGTGCAATTTATCCCATCTTTAAATCAAATACATTAAAGATGATGAATATAAGTTGTAACATCTCTAACTCGGATGTCACAAATTGGACTTCAAACCCAAACCCAAACCCATAAAATTTTACAACTAGATTTAGCCCAACACACTCATTTTATAAAATCCATTAAGTTTGAATATTTCAAGTCGATAAACCAATTAAAACATTACATGAAAGCTCCATTTAAAATTACATAATTAAAAGTATTTGACACATAAGTTAAAATCTAAAATAAGAGTTACAATACAACATAGGGTCCTACGAATACATAGCCCAATTATCTAAGTATTGTAATCGGACACAAGTCGATGTTGAGATCCTACCCTGATGGTGCTCCAACGATGCACGTCAACCTACTAACATGCGAACGGAAAAAATAATTTCGAACGCTGAACTAACGAAGCTCAGTGGATACAATTCTACTTAACCATACTTCATGCAAATCATAAATAAGAGCAAGTAGCTAGAGAATGATATCATGGCACAAAAATACCAACATTGGCGCTACTTCTAGCCGCCTAAACACATAGCAAAGCAATAAGAGAAATTAACCATACACACATCACATAATACCATACCAACAAACCTGGAGTGAGGCCCGATGCCACACAACTTCAAGAACCTACACTCTATACGATACCATTCTATCTTCCCCAAAATTTACTTTCTAGAATTCCTACCCAATAACCAGACACAAACCCCACACCATGTCTATTAACTTTTTCTCCTTCTAAAATCTTTAAGGTCCCCCACCTTCTATTTACCAATCCTTTATTATTTTAAGTTTACAATACAAGCATTTGTGTGAAGAAGCAAGCAAGTTCAAATCTTTGTTCTAAGACTCAAGGTAAATATATTCAGTTAATTAAATTTATTTATTATTTTTAAATTTAAAATATTTTGTTATTAAGGAAATTAAGGTGAGTTGTAGATTAACTTTAAAATCTAGATGTAAATTTACTAGTTGCATATAACTTTCGAAATTTGAAATTAAAATTAATATTTTTTTTTAGAATGTGGGTTAAGTATTGTAATGTTAACCATAAAAATGTGAATTAATATGTCATTTATATTTAGATAAATTGTGATTCTTGTTAGCTAAATTAGTAGATGCCATATTATATTTTTATAATCTAAACTTCTTGTTGTTAATATGTTCTTTATGGGTTGAAATTTAGTTGAAAAATTTTACTATGCTTAAACTAAATTTGTATATTTATACATGCTTAAAATTATATTTGTATTCTTTTAAAAATAATAGTTAAATATCAAGTATATATATTTATCTGTTATAAATGTTTAACAGGAATGAAGAGATATTTTAAAAGGACGTCAATTTTTGATAGAAAAGAACAAAAACTAGAAAAAGAACAAGAAGAAAGAGTGAATCCCCAAGGCGACAAACAAACGAATTTAGAACAAGGTGAAAAAAATCATGCTACGTTTAACCTTGACAATCTCCCAGCAGACCCAGGATTGAGGATTAAAATTACAGATTATCATCCAAATGATAGAGACAACATAAGAAGAGCATATTTGCAAAAAAGGCCTTTCCAACCTCGCAACCATAATTTCCCCAAAATAACAATTGCAAGAGTGGAGCGGAGATTTTCAACTTCTTGGTATAAAGACCATGGAAATTGGTTAGAATATAGTATTAAAAAGATGTTGTAGTTTGTTTATGTTGCTACCTTTTTGCTGACCAGAATAAAAGAGGTGGTAGTGCATTTAAGATTGATGGATTCAACACTTGAAACAAAAAAAATAGACTGAAGTTGCATGTTGGAGCTACAAATAGTTCTCATAATATGGCTGTGAGAAAGTGTGACAACTTGATGAAGCAAAGACAACACATTGATACGATTTTTTAAGGCAATCAAATGAAGTTTGTAATAAATATCGAACAAAATTAACCGATTTTGTTGATTGCGCTTGATTTCTTTTGAAACAAGGTATAGCATTTCGAGGACATGACGAGTCTGTTGATTCCATCAATCAAGGTAACTTTCTTGAACTTTTTAAATTAATTGGTGATCATAATAAAGTTGTAAGAAATGTTATTCTAGAAAATGCTCCAGAAAATTATCGTTTAACTTCTCCAGATATTCAAAAGGACATTGCACATGCTGCTGCAATAGAAACAACAAATGTTATAGTTGAAAATCTTCAAGATGAGTTATTTTCTTTACTAGTAGATGAATCACGTATGTGTCAAATAAAGAATAAATGGGAGTTATGCTGCGATATCTAAATGAAAAGGGATGTGTTTTAGAAATTTTTTTAAGAATTGTTCATGTTGGAGATACTACTACATTATCACTGAAAGTAAAAATTGACGCATTCTTGGCTAAATTTGGATTAAGCACATCAAGAATATGGGGGCAAGGTTATGATGGTGCTAGTAACATGCAAGGGGAGTTTAATGGTTTGAAAAGTTTAATTTTAAGAGAAAATTCGTTAGCTTTCTACATTCACTGTTTCGCACATCAACTTCAATTGACATTGGTTGTTGTAGCAAAAAATCATATTCAGATTGCTTCTCTTTTTAATTTGATAACTTTCTTGATAAATGTTGTTTCCGTCTCTTGCAAACGACATGATATGCTTCGTGAATTACAATTTTCTCAAGTTCAAAATGCTTTGATCAATTTTGAAATTTGTTCTGGACGAGGATTAAATCAAGTGAGAACTCTTGTTCGACCAGGAGATACTCGTTGGGGATCACATTATGGTACGCTTCTAAGCACAATCACCATGTTCAATTCGACAGTTGATGTTCTTGAAATTATCATAGATGATGGATTAAGATCTGAACAAAAGGAAGAAGTTAATACTTTGTTAGATTTGGTACAATCATTTGAATTTGTTTTTTCCTTGCATTTAATGAAACGTGTGTTGGGAATTAAAAAAGAGTTGTCATAAGCACTTCAAAGAAAAAAATCAAGATATTGTTAATGCCATGTCTTTGGTAAGAATTTCAAAAGAACAATTACAGATGCTTCACGAAGATGGATGAACTTCATTGCTTTTAGAGGTATCATCATTTTGTCAAAAACATGAGATTGATGTCCCTAGCATGGACGATGCATTTATTAGCAAAGGAAGATCACGAAGAAAAGCTCACAAGGTAACAAATATGCACCATTATCGCATTGAGTTATTTTATATTGTTATAAATATGCAACTTCAAGAGCTTAACAACCATTTTAGTGAAGCAAACACAGAGTTGTTGTTATGTGTATCTTGCTTATACCCGAATGAAGGTTTTGTATCTTTTGATAAAAATAAGTTAATTCGTCTTGGTGAAATTTATTCCTCCGATTTTTCTACTATTAAAGTTTTTACACTTGATAGCCAATTGGATACATACATATGTGACATGTGTTCAAACGAAGAGTTTTCAAATTTGAAGGGGATTCAAGACCTTGCTAAGAAGATGGTTGGTACAAAAAAGAATATTGTTTATCCGTTGGTATATCGTTTGATTAAGCTTGCATTGATTTTGCCCGTTGCTACGGTAAGTGTGGAAAGAACTTTTTCTGCGATGAAGATTGTGAAAAAAACATTTGAGAAATCGAATTGAAGATCAATGGATGAATGATTGTTTGGTTACCTATGTTGAGAAAGATATTTTTAATAGTATCGACAAAGAAAAATTATTCAGCGGTTTCAAAACATGAAGAATCGTCGTGGACAATTATAAGAAAAATGTACGAGTTATTGAACTTTATTTTATGTACTTAGTTATTTACCTTTTGTTGTAATAGTCGATCGGATATTAATGTTATGTATTACTGATTTATATTACTTTACTTAGTTATTTTGTTTCTCTAAATTATGACACCCTAAAATAAAATTCTTGGCTCCGCCCATGCCGATACCCACTTAAGGGCATCGATACGCGGCCATAGGTACCGATACTCACTTATGCATATCGATACCCTACTTGCATACAATAATGGTTTAACCAACATTTGTTGCCGATACACGACCACTGTGTATCCGTACTACATAGGTACCGATACGCTCCAAAGCGTACCGATACCTAAAAATGCTACTGGAATTTGAGTAGAACAGAGGGTACCGATACGCCCTTCAAACTCTGCTTGAGTTAGCAAATAAAAATAAGGGGTACCGATATTAGTCCATTCGGTATTGGTACACGAGCCTAGAATCTAGTTTTTGGAGCTTGAAAGATGCCCCCAACGCCCCTTAACCCTTATGTTTAAGCCCAAAACGATTCTACAAGTTATGGAAGGTGATTTAAGTGGCTCCCTACTAATTTTAAGTCATATTAACTTCAAACTTAAGATTTACCATTAATGAAGTTTCAAGCATTCATACAACCAAAATATCACCCAAGAAACGAGCAATCAAATTGATGATTTCTAGGAACACAAGGGAGTTAATAGTGTACTAGCCTTGAAGAAAAGCTGCAAACAAAGCTCCAAGCCAACATCTCAAGCCCTCATCTTCTCTTGAGCCTTGAAAGCTTTACCAACCTCTTTCACTACAAAGAGATGCTGTAAAACAAGTTACAACAATGCTAAAAACTTAAGATATGAAAAAAGAAGGATTCTACAACTAGAATTGAGTCAAACCCCTTCATTCCCATTTTTCCCTTTTAACCCCCACCCAAAGTCTTTTTTCACCCAACTTGATGATTCTTACCACAAAATATAGATCCTTGATAGTTGATTACAACACCCTTAACTAAAATTTCGTGATTCACACTTCAAAACTCGAAGATTAAACCCTTAAGCTTTGGTTCTTGGGAGGGAGATGAGAATAGATGAAGAGAGAAGACAAAGCGACAATATGATCTCACCTAAAAAAATTTAAAGAAAAATTAAAGAGGCTCCTTTCATCCTCTCTTCAAAAATGTTGAGTTGATCACACAATTGCAAATGGCCAAGAGGGGGGGTGAATTGGCAATAAAAATTTTGGTGGGAAGAATGAGTGAAAAATAAAAATTGACACAAGTAGTTAGAGTGGTTCAAGTTCTCCAAATGAACTCTACATCCACTACCTTAGTTCCCACTAAGGATTTTCAACCAATTCACTACTTGAATTCTTCCCCTTTTCTTGGATGAGGAGGTAACCTTACAAATTTGATTAAGCTTTCTACCTAAAGCTTAATCCACTCAATTTACAAAGAGAAGGTTTTGGTAAACTCAAATAATTCCTCACAAAGGATAAATGTCTACCCAAATACAATTTCAATTATCCTAAACTCACAATACAAGATAACAATGAAAACACTAGAGTTGGGTATAAGAATTTGACTTTGAAGAGCACAAGGGTTTTGATTTTTGCTTTGATGATGCTTGTAGGTTGAATAGTTGTTGATAACCTTCAAAAGACTTCAATTTATACTTTCTCTATTAATTCTAGCCGTTTGGGTGGTTGGGGAATTGAATAGAGCCGTTGGTGGTGTTATCTCACCTCCATAAATGTAGTCTGCAACCACCCGTTTCGGAACGCGAGAACCTATTTCGAAACGGACCAAAATAGAAAGAGCCGTTGGGGTGCATTTAAGAGCCCGTATCGAAACAGTTTTTACCTGTTTCGAAACACTTTTGCCACTGCCAAGGTTCGTTTCGAAACATCTTAAACTCGTTTCGAAACGCCTTAACGGTTTCTGAAAAATCAGTTAAAAACTTGCAACGGTCATATTTTTCAAATCAAATGAAGAACCGTTTCGAAACACTGAATGTCGTTTCGATACGGTTTCTCTATGTTCTAAAGTCGTTTCGATACTTGTTTCGAAACACGGGTTGGCAGTGTTGAAATCGTTTCGATACCAGTTTCAAAACATGGGTTGACAGTTTCAAAACTGTTTCGAAACGCCTTAGGCCGTTTCGAAACAGGGACTCGAAAAACATTGTTTCGGCTTTAAGAACACTTAGAAAATATTTGGAAATCTTAGTTTTTAACTTAGGCATATTCTTTAAATCATATGGGGATGTTTGAGGACTTAAAAATTCGTTTTGACATTTTCAATTTAGTCCTTAGGTTCTTTAGTTATATCAAAATTAAAATATTGGTTTCACAAAAAAGAAGTAATTACTTCATTACCCCTCCATCATCCTCCCAACCCAACACCCAACCAAGAACTCAAGCCCAACAAAGCCCCCAAGGTGCCCTTCACTGCCCAACATCTTGGTCCAAACACCCGAGGCCCACAACTCGGGTTAAACTGACTCCCAGACTTTGAAATTTAGGTCGTTACATAAGTTATAAACTTTTACTCGTAATACTATGTTATTACTATGTAAATAGTGTATCAGTTATTTTACTAACAAAATGGCTTAATATACATTTGGTACCTGAACTATGCACCTTCTCTCAAATTGGTACATATAGAATTTTTACTCCTAAATTGGCACCTGAACTAGACACATTCTCCCAAATTGATACCTAAAGAAATTTTGCTCCCAAATTGGTACTTGAGCTAGACACATTTTCCCAAGTTGGTACTACAACTTATACATTCTATCAATTGGGTCCAAACATAAAACAATTCGATAAATTTAACTCTATATTTAAAAATTCTATCAATTTACTATTTATTATTCACCTAAATTGTTTGTTCTTCTCCTAGAAATATTATATTACTTTCTTGGTATAATAAAAGTTTAAAAGTAACTTGTCGATTTATTGTAGAATTCAGTTATCCAGTTGTTGTTTTGATCTGGTAGACTCGATTGGTTTGAAAATATCACAAAAATGATTAAATTGATGGAATTTTAAATGTGAATGATTAAATTTATTGAATTATTTCGAATTATGATCAAATTGATTGAATGTATATATTTTGGGGACTAAAATTGTTAACAAAAGTACTAAAATAGTGGATGAAAATAAAGTTTGGGTACCAACTTTGGAGCAAAAAAAATTTAGGTACCAAACTAAAAGAAAGTGCCTAGTTCATGTTCCAACTTGAGAGAATGTATATTGTTGATGTACAAATATATATTTAAGCATAACAAAATTCAATAAATACATATATTTTTGTCATTACGTAATCTTTATTTTGTGTCTAAAATCACATTTTTCTGAACGAACTACAAGCATAAATAATTGGACTCGTATAAAAAAAAAAGTTAAACTTAGTGTATTCTACGATATACAAACATTTAAAGAGCCAGAAAATTTTTTTGTAGGAGCCTCTCAAATAAGCATTACTTCTAGGTTCCAGCAATATAACTGTATGAGTCTAATTATTATCGATGGAAATTAATATTATTTATTAAATGTGTAAGTATATTTGGTCGGTTGTTAAAGTTTTTATTTTTATATTTTTATATTTTTTTAGGTCATGAGTTCTAGATTCACTACGAGCGTCTCTTTCCCCTAAAGTCTCCTCTTCTCCTTCCCCTATGTAGGAGTATGATTATATTTAGGATTTGTCAAAACAAAAAACATTATTTATTAAATGATATTTTTAAAAATTAAATTTAGAAAAATAATAATAAATTATATATTTTTTAGGGGTTAAAATAATTTTACTATAAAATTTTTCAATTTTCAAGCTTTAGTTTGAGGACAAATAATTTCAGAATGATATGTTATTAATATTGCAAATAATACATACAATTTTCATAATAAAATAAAAGTATTTTAAATATCATAAGTAAAGTTGCATAAGTAAATTTTTTGTAAGAATTATTTTTTTTTGTTAAAAATAATAGTTTAAAATAAAATAATGAAGATAAACCTAGAATTCTTTTATATTACACAATAAAAACATAAGGCTCCGTTTATTAAAAAAGAAAAATATATCATTTTTATTAGATGTTATAGTTTTAAAATATATTTACATATAAAGAAAAATATGGATACCATAATTAATGTAAATAATTCATTTAATTGATTGAAAATGTAATAAAATATTAAATTAAAAAATAATCAGATTAAAACTAACGAGGTTACTTTTATTATACAAGATTATAAATTTTATAAAAGTCAATCAAATTAAATGAAAATTGAGCAGTAAAATATAAAATTTCATGTTGTTAGTTATGTGAGAATTCAGGCATGGTTGCCGGAGATGGTGATGAACGGCAGTGAGTGTGAGTGAGGGAGGTAAATAGTGATTAGGGTTAGAGAAATAACAGGGAGAAAAGAGATATCAATATTTTTGTATTAAAAATAAATCTAATTGAGGTAATCAGCCCAAGTTATATAGCCCAATATCTGAAAATTATAACTAATACAACAATATTAACAGATTTGCAACAACCTACTAACTAATTACATTTAGGCCCTGTTTGGCAATTAGCGGATAGCTGATAGCTGATAGCGGATTACATTAGCTGATAGCTGATAGCTGATTGCATTAGCTGATTTGACTAGCGGATTGTATTAGCTAATTGTATAAAAGTGTTTGGTAAAATTAACTGATAGGTGATAGCTGTTTGATTATTTAAACAAACAAAATGACATATAAGGACATGATTATATTCAATACTTGTTTGAATAATTTATCGGTTATGAATATTTTGTATCTAATAAATATTAATTAGATTTGTAAAAATTATTTTTAATATAAATTTCCTGAACATATTTGAAAGATTTATATATTAATTTATTATTTATATGATTATTAAAAAATTATATGCACATATAAATATGTGATAATAAAAAATAGAATTAACTTACAAATATCACCATATAAATTAGTAGTAACAACAAATAAGTCGAATATTTAATATGTTATTATTTATATTAAAAAATGTTATTATTTAATTTAAGTTATTTGGAGATTTTTGGAAATTGTTAAGGGTAAAAGAGTCATTACAACTCTAATATCAAACCTCTAATCTCAAAAAGCTCATATTAGGAGCTTTTTCAAAATTAGCTTTTTCACCCCAATCCGCTCTTTAAATCCGCTATTTACCAAACATCAATATTAGCGGATTTGACTTGTCAAACCTCTAATTATACCTCAAACCTCTAATTTTTGCTCAAACCGCTATTTACCAAACATGGCCTTAATTTTATATTCTAACATTCACCCTACTTTATCTTTTTTTTTTAAAAAAAATTCCTTTAGCATCCACTTAGTAAGCATCTAACCAGTGAATTGAGAACACTTGAAGCTGAACCAATGGTAGAAACTAGTAGAGCTGGTATTTGATAAGATAAATGCTTTCTTCCTTCATTCACAATTCTTTTTCTTTATTCTTCATTCTTTCTTTCAGCATTCCTCCAACGAATTTTTTCCTTTACTTAGGTGGTTCACCGAAAATCGGAAGTGTTCTTCATTTCGACTTTCGTTCTACTTTACTCACCTTACTTTCCTTCTACAAATCTTCATTCTTTCAGAAAACTATTCATTTCTCACCTTTTCTGTTTTGCATCTCACTTATTCGAACTTTCTTTTGGTTGAGAGCAGGCGGTTAAGCTACAAACTCTCGAGTGCAATCTGAAGCCCTTCTTGAGCAAGAAAACACCCTATTTTGTCTAGTTAATGGAGAGCAAGGCTGTTAAACACTTAAACTCTCCCTAGAATTTTTTTCATGAAAACTTGGCTGTTGAATATCATGTTTCATGTTACCCTTGTAAGAGAAGCACCATATGACAAGAATTCCAAAAACTGATATCATTACGAGTATCACAATTTTTTTTAACAAATGACCAGCATTCACCAACTTTCGGGAAACAAAAAATCAGCAACAACAAGACAACACCTAACACAACTTGTTCCCAATTTTACTAGCAAAGAATTGAAATCATTGCAAATTCTTCCTTGATATAACTAAATCATACCATAGTGACAAGGCGAAACACAACCAGTAAACAAAAGCCAATTCAACTTTTTACTCTAATGTTGCTCTAAATGCGATGTTAATTCAAGCTGAAAACCACTTTCAAAGAATCAAGTCACAATTTCAAAATTTTGATCACATAAGCTTATTGTTATACACGGTAGCATCAAAATGCAAGAGAACCAACCATATCACATGTGAAGCAGTAAATCAAACCAACTTGAATCAATCACAAGCCCTCATTGTTTCGGTCGACAAAAAAAACAATAGCTAACCGAAGAGAACACCAATCCATATCACAAGATGATAATATGCACAAGTGAACGGTTTAGATCTTGCCAGTCGAACAAACTAAGATGCAATTATACACCAGTAAAATGATCTTCAAATTTCAATAACCAACAAAACAATCATCAATCACCATTTTCTCAATTCATATATCAGCAGCATGAGTGCGCACATTTCATCAATAACAAAAACTTAACATGAGACCAGAGCCGTTTTTGAAATTTTAGTGGCCTAGGGGCAAATCTAAAAGTTGGGCCCCTAATAACAAGTAATAAAAAAAATAATTTGAAGAGTATAAAAAATAAATTAATTTGTTTGTAAATTATATTTTTTACTACGCTCAATAATTATCAAATGAAAAACATCAAGAAATTTTATTAAATACCGAACAAGTTACACAAAACAACTTCTACGAGCATTTCTAGATGCAAAATCATTAATAATAGTGTCTACATCAATATGATCTAACATATTTTTCTCAATACATAAAATGGCTAGACCATTCAACCTTTCTTGTGACATTGACGATCTCAAATAAGTTTTCAACAATTTTAACTTCGAAAAACTTCTTTCGGCAGATGCAACTGTCACCGGCATAGTTAAGAGGATTCGATAAGCTATTGAAACATTTGGATAACAATCCGCAACTTTGACAAACTTGAGAATTTCCAATGCTGACATTAACTCATTTGGCAAAGTCACCTGCAACACTTTCAATTCTGAAAAAAGATCATCTGCATCAATATCAGACAAATCATTATGAGAAAAAGTAGTACTAAAGTTTGTGCAAGATTTTTTTAGTTCATCATTATCTAAAGATTTTAACATTTTGGAATCAAATAAAAATCCAAAAATATTGTCAAATAACTCTAATTGTTCAAATCTATTTTTCAAAGAAGTTATAGCCAAATCAACAACCACAAGAAAATAATTTACTCTAAAAGATTCCTCGGGTGATTGTACTTCTTCTTCATTATCATTTTCGTCAAATTGTCTTCTCCTAAACACATGACGTTTTATTGGAAATATTGGCTCTATATTCATATCAAATGCAAGACTTTTGGCAATGTTCATGCAAGATTCAAACCCTTCACTTCTATATTTCTCAAAGAATGATGTTACACTTTTTACTTCATTAATTGTAGTTCTAATGCACATAGATTTAGATTGCAATTTCTTACTCACCTTGTTAATAGTAAATAAAATCTCATACCAAATTACTAAGCTAAGTAAGAACTCAAAACTTGCAAGAGAATTAGCTAGACTTTCCGCTTCACTTTTTGTCTTGGCATCTTCGCCACTAGAATTATACAATGACAACAAAGCTAATTTTATTTGAGGTGCTTGAAATCTAATAGCTTTAACACTTCTAATTCGACTTTCCCATCGAGTATTACACAAAGATTTCACTGTAAAACCTTTAACATTATCAACTAAAATCTTCCATTTTTTGGTAGAACTTGCAAATAATGTGTATATGCGTTGCACAATTCCAAAAAAAGAAATAGCTTTCACACAAGAATGTGCCATATCCGATATAGTGAGATTAAGACTATGACAAGCACATGGCATATATAAAGCCCTTGGATTTATTTCAAGTAACCTTTTTTGAACCCCTTGATGTTTTCCTTTCATATTTGAACCATTGTCATAACCTTGACCCCTAATATCATTAACATCTAAATCAAGTGACTTGCATACACCTAATAATTCATTAAAAAGGCCAAATCCGGAAGTATCATTTACTTTTAAAAACTCTAAAAAAAACTCATCTATTTTTATTTCGTTACTTGACACATTAACACATCGTACTATCAAACTCATTTGTTCTTGATGGCTCACATCCGGGGTACAATCAAGAATAATAGAAAAATATTTTGCCTCTTTAATAATCTTTATTATGGAAGTTCTAACACCATGAGCCAAAAGAGAAATCAACTCATTTTGGATTGTAGGACCAAGATAGTGGTAATGAATTTCTTGATTTTGGATACGTCTAATATGATCTTGCATTATTAAATCAAATTCGGCTATCATTTCAATTAAACCTAAAAAATTACCATTACTATCTTCGTAAAGTTTCCCACTACATCCACGAAAAGCTAAATTATTTTTGGCAAGACATTTCACAACGAATATAATTCTTATTAAAACTTGTCTCCAACGTTCCTTTTCTTTTGAAATTCCTTCTTGCAAATCTTTATCAATGCCTTTATTCTTTTCTAATCTTATTCTTGTTTCATTCCAAGTATTCATATTAGTCATATGCTCAACACTATTTTCATGTTGTTTAAGTCTCTCACTCAAATGCTTCCAATCATCCATTCCATCATTTGCTAAAATACTTTTGTTATTTTGAGAACTAAACAATTTACAACAAAAACAATATATTTTATTCACATGTCTAGAGTAAACTAACCATTTTCTATCAAAAGATTCTCCATTGCTTAATTTTCTAGAATAATATGAGTACGAGAAATGTCTAGAAAGACTATCCTTAGGAAATGTGAGATTCAATTCTCTAATGGGCCCCTTTTCAATTAAAATGTCTCTAGATTTAGTATCAAGAACACCCCAATTTCTAGGATCATAGATATCGAAAGGAGAAATTATATGTTCATCAACATCAACATTTGACTCATCAAGAACATTATTATGCTCATTATTCAAATTAATAGTATCATTATTATTCAAATTAGCATTATCGACATTGAGGCAATTATCGTCACTTAAATTTTTATCATTCAAATTTTCATTAGAATGTTCAATATTATCTTCATTTATGCCCAACACATCATCGTCTAAAGGTTCATCTACTTGTTTTGGAAAAAATTTATCTAAAGCTCCTTTTTGTGATTTTACCAATTCTTGTGTTCGTTTTCTTTTTTTCCTTTTTTCACTACCGGAAGCATGCTTTTTCGTTAACATTATACTATAAAAATTATAAAGAAAAAAGTATAGAATGATAGCACCTGATTTTTTGTCGTTGAAGCTCTGTCTCAAACTTGGTTATAGCATATCAATAGTAAAATCTCCTTGAATAAATGAGTTCTTGCCTTCTTGAAGTATCGAACCAAAAATTATAAATACCAAGTTTAAAATAAATTGTGAGAAAATAACATAAGAAAGAGAGAAAGTGGTGAGAAATTGAGAAAGGAAGAGTAAGAAAAATGTAAATGAAAATATTATTTATAGGTGTATATAAATTTTTTTATTCTCAATTTAAAATTAAAAAAATTAAAATATTATTAAATTCTTAATTATGGCCCTATAAAACACTACTATGTAGACTAAATATCACACACTATTAACAGCCATTTTAACGTTCCTATTTTTACTTTTCAAAGCTTCCTTTCTTAATTTACTTCTAAATATAATAATAAAAAAAGAAAATTTAAAAGAAAATCAACGGTAATAAGAAAAGGAAGGTTGAAACAATCTGATGGGCCCCACTTTTCAATGCTTAAAAGGAAATGAACGGTAAAAAAAACAGTAGAAACAATTTGATGGGCCCCACTTTAGTTCAATTTCCTAGAGTAATAATTACACATTTACAGGATAATTAATTTTTTTATCCAAATAAATTCTAATAGTTTAACGGTAAAAAGTATATATAAAATATATTTAAATTTTTTAATAATTCGTGGGCCCTGCCGCCCTGGGGCCCTGGGCCGTCGCCCCGGTTGCCCAGGCCCAGGGACGGCTCTGCATGAGACCGACATATACTAGACCATGAGAAACCAATTTCTACCATAATCTCAGAAGGCTCCCACATTAGCATCAGTCAACTGAAGAAAATAGCAATCAACAAATTTCAGAGCGTTGAACGAATCAGAAAAATATGTCGAGAGAAAACCCAGTAAATCAGTTATAAGAGCACAAAATCGAAGTATAGCAGAGAGAACCAAATCAAAGCAGAGCAACTAAAATTATGTCGGACTACATCGGACGCGAACCAAAAATACAAGTAAATCATGATCTGAAAAATACTCATGAATCAAAAATTGCAAAGATCTCACCCAATCGAAGAAGATATACAGAGCGCACATGCAGCAACAACATGTGAAATAATCGACAGCGCAAATGAAACTCGTGACTGAGGAAACCGATCACCGATAGAGAAAGCAGTGTCAAGACCACCGTTAAAAAGCCGGAATGGTTTTGAAACGAAACCAAAAAAAAAGAAAAAAATGCAACGAGAAGCAACAATAAATTCGATCGACAGCAACGGAGCGAAACAAATGGCGTCAGAATCTTTGTTGGCAAACGATACCATGTGAAAATTCAGGCATGGTTGCCGGAGATGGTGATGAACGGCAGTGAGTGTGAGTGAGGGAGGTAAATAGTGATTAGGGTTAGAGAAATAACAAAGAGAAAATAGATATCAATATTTTTTGTATTAGAAATGAATATAATTGAGGTAATCAGCCCAATACATGAGAATGAGTTATATAACCCAATAACTAAAAATTATAACTAATACAACAATACTAACAGATTTGCAACAACCTACTAACTAATTACATTTAATTCTATATTCTAACAAGTTATTTGCTATAAAAAATATATAAAATTTGAAAGAACTTAGCATAACCAGTATTGATAGTATCAACTCATGTTTGGCCATCTCTAGTTCCGTCTCAAGCCCAAGGACAGAGCTTTTGTCCTTGCTCTTAATTCCTGGTTGGTAATTGTAATGCTATAAAATTAAATGACTTTATTTTTTTTATAGCCGGCGACACTTTGACAATTGGTCACCGGGGTGGCCTGTGGTTACCCTGCCATTCTAACACACTCACAATGGAAAAGCTTGACGGCATGCAGCAGGAAATCCACGCATTGGTTACTCTTTATGCTACCCCTGGTTAATTATAAATTACCTTGAATTATGATTAGGGTTGTAAATGAACCGAACATTCAACGAATTATTCGGCGAAAAGTTCGTTTATTTATTAAACGAACAAACATAAATAAGATTTTTTGTTCGTTTAATTAAATGAACGAATACGAATAAAGAGTTTGTTCGTGAACGTTCAGTAATCCGTTCGTTTATGTTCGTTTAAATTTATTTACATGTGTCTATTTATATTTATTATTTTTCATAGGGTAAACTACACGAAAAGTCATTAAACTTTAACCTTTGTATCGAACAAACCACTGAACTATAAAATGATACCATTGTACCACTTAACATTGTTTTTTGCTATTATTATACCACTGAACTTTTTTTGTTCAATCCAAGCACTCGACCGTTAAACTGTAACGGACCGTTAAATCCAAAACGACGTCATTTTGGTATAGTTGCTTTGATGCCTAAGATAGGCCAAAACGGCGTCATTTTGCTAGTAAAAAAAATTAACAAAACACTAGATTTGAGGAGGAATGAACCAAAGACCTCTAAGATAAAAAATTTGCACTAAACCACCAAGCCAACTTAAAGACTTTATATAATACTAACAAAAATAACATATAAATAATACAACAGTTGAACTTAGTTTCATTTATCTCATAATATAACTTATAATATTTATAATATAAGTTTATAAATATATTAACTTTATAAATAAATATTATTTATAATTTATATTACAAAACTAAAATATTGTTTATAATATATACAACTAAACCATAAATCATACATGTAACTAACTAAACTACAAACCCTAAACCCTATATATAATTAAATCTAAAATCTCAAACCCCAAACTCTTAATATATATAACTAAATCACAAATCTTAAACTCAAAACCTTATAATTAAAATATTATTTATAATATATATTAAGATTTGTAATATAAATTATAAATGATATTTTAGTTTTAGGGATTATAATTTAAGATTTAGTTATATATAGGATTTAGTTACACATATAGTTTAGGGTTTATGATTTATTTATATACATGGTTTAGTGTTTGAGGTTTAGTTATATATCTGGTTTAAGGTTTGGGTTTTGGGGTTTAGTGTTTAATTATATACATTATAAATTAGTTTTATAATATAAACTATAAATAATATTTATTTATAAAGTTAATATATTTATAAAATTATATTATAAATATTATAAAATATATCATGAGATAAATTAAATTAAGTTCAACTACAATATTATTTAAATACTATTTCTGTTAGAATTATATTAAGTCTTTAAGTTAGTTTGGTGTAAACCTTTCATCTTAGAGGTCCTTAGTTTAATCCTCCTCAAATCTAATGTTTTCTTCTTCTTCTTCTTTTACTAACAAAACGATGTCGTCTTGGCCTATCTTAGGCATCAAAGCAATTATATCAAAATGATGTCATTTTGGATTTAATGGTCCGTTACAGTTTAACGGTCGAGTGTTTGGATTGAACAAAAAACAAAGTTCGGCGGTATAATAATAGCAACAAAAAACAATGTTTAATGATACAATAATATTATTTTATAGTTCAATGGTATGTTCAATACAAAGGTTAAAGTTTAGTGACATTTCGTGTAGTTTACCCTTTTTTCATAACAAAAGTATTATATTTTAAAAAATAATATTTATATATATATATATATATATTGAAAAGAAAAAATGTATATGTTTTTAATTTATATATATAATTAAAATATGAAATAAAAAGAAAAAAAGTAAAACAATACTCAATGTACATGACTGCAAACTTTTTAAGAAAAATTTAAACAATATTCAATGTTCATTTGCATTCGTTTATCATTTTAGCGAACGAACATGAACGAATACGAACAAGCTACATTCCTTAACTAACGAACTTAAAAAAATTATGTTCATTTAGTTGTTCACTTATTCGGTTAAAATTAAACGAACGAACATGAATATACCCTCGTTCATATTCGTTTAGGGGAATAATCATGACCGACATTTTTAATGAGGTCCTTATAGGGATGATAAGAAATTGGTAGGCCGACGAATATTCGTTGAATGCGAGCCTCGAATGATTGCAATACGATGGAGCTGGGCTTTATAGGCCGAAGGTTTACGTCGGCCAATGAGAGAAGCCCTCTGTTTAGAGGTGGAAAACAGACCCGAGACCCGAGATCGTAATTGATTTTATCCGATCTGAGATTCGATATGAATCCAAATATAATGATCCGGGTTTGATCCGAAACTCGAAATAAACTGAATCGACCTAAATTTTAGTTGAACCGATATGAACCCGAACAGAACAGAGTTGAACGAATTTTCAAGTGAACCGAATAGACCCGAACCGAAAGCAACCCGAACCGAAGGCAACCCGAATAAAGAAAAGATATTAAAAGAAATAAAGGAAGATTTGATGTGAACTGTTGCACAACTCATCAAAAAGTCAAATATACTAGCTTTATAAAGACATATATGGGTGTAAAAAACTGATCCGGCCTGAAAATCTGACCGAAGCATATCGATCTCCAATTGAACCGATCTTTACTAGACCCAAAAGTACCTGACTCGATATCAATCGACCTAAAAAGCAACTGAACCTATGTGACCCGATCCTACTTGATACCTGATCTGAATCATTATAGACTCGAATTAAAACCGAATTAGACCAGATCTGACAGAAACCGAATATAGTCAAAACCAAACATGACCCGAACTAGAATGACTCGAACCGAACCTGACCCAAACGACATGTTTACCACTTCTACCTTTGTTCTTCATTAAGGAACAATACGATTTTGTTTTCGCTAATCGTTAATACAAAAGAGATGTGAAATCAATAAACAGATAAAATGATGAAACATGGAGTGTTATTTAGGATTATTATCCTATACACTGGCGGTAAAAAAGAAAGTATTCAAGCGAACCGAATAGACCCGAACCAGTTGTACACGCCAAATTTTTACCACATTGAATATTGAAAATAATTGAGCCCAAACATACCAAGCCCAAATCTTAAACCCGAGTCCATATCATTTCACATCGTTAAATCTCGGTCAAACCTAATACAAACATCCTTAAAAATCTTTGTCACTCTCCTACCGTCCATTCAACTTAAATCCCACAATAATCTCACCAAACTCAATTGACCTTTACATTCCCTCCATTATCGGGCATTCTAGCCCTTTATAAACAAAGGAAAAATCACGAGGAAAGAGGGGGGAATCGAAACGAAAAGGCCTCTTGGCCATGGATCATTATCAAGCACCGTCTTCCTCACCACTTTGCAAACTTCTCCACTGCCTACCCTTGGCAATTTCGCACCTGACACCAAGATGCCCCCCAAAGCCCCAGCATCATCTTACAACACCCATATTGAAACGAAACATACTACCACCCTTCCACAACACACTCATCAAATACTATCACTACCACACCGAGCACCACCATGGTTTCTCATCCGTCAACTACCCCTATTGGCCATTGTTGTAAACACCCATTGTAACCTCACCTATACACACTCCAAAACACATACAACATCAACAAAGCCAGAGAAAAAAAACAAAAATAGAAAAAGCAGAGGAAGCAAAAGTTAGAAGTCGGAGAGTCTCACCTCGTTTTGTGGCGGCCGAAACTTCGCCTGTAGAATCCGTACGGTGAGGGAATTTATTACAACAAGGAGAACCACATATGCTAAAATCAGTTCGATCCAACGATGAATTTAGCAAATCGAAACTATGAGAGACGAAGAGTTTTGATCTAGATTAGCGAGTTTTGAAGCATTTTCTGGTGAAACAGTCATCAGATTCGAACTCATGGCATTGAGACGAGTGCCCTACTAAAATTTCGAGTCAAACGGTCGTCTTCGACCGCCGACAATGACGGCAGTATGTATTGAGAGAGATGACAAAGCATGTTTCTTTTAAAAAATAAATAAAAGAATGAAAATGAATAATAAATGTTAAAAAAACCTGCCTTAAAGAAGATGTGAAAACATGCTGCTAGGGGATTAAAGCATGCACAATTTTTTAGGTTTAAGGGTTAATTTCGTCTTAGGTCCCTTTTCTTTTAGGAGCTTTGCAGTTAGTCTTTTTCTTTATCCCTTATGTTTTATTTTGTTTCATTTTAGTCATATTTTTAGTTTAATTAGATTTTGGCATTTAGGTTTAGGTTCTTTTTTTAATTAGGTCATTTTTTATAAAATTGATTAATAATTAAGTCTTTTGATTTGTTCTTTAATTTGATTTGGTCCTTGTATTAAGATTTGGTAATTGATTGGATTTAATAAATTAATTAATTTGTGATTTGGTTTCTAATTAATTTTTTTTAGTTTAATTAGGTGTCTGATTTGAGTTTGATTAATAATTTAACAGGTTTTATTTGATTAAGTTTGAATTTGTCTTTTTTATGATTTGATTAATTTTGTTTGTTTGATTTAGTTTATGCATTTGTATTTTTTTTAGTATATTACATTATTTTAGTAGTTTTTTTAGTAGTGCTATTAATCCGTTTTTTTAGTTTTCTTTTTTTAGACAACCAAAACCCTTAGGTACAAATTTTGGGCGTAGTGGGGGTGCTATAACCTTCCCCACTTGTAACTGACTCCCAAAACTGATGACGATCTCGGTATTGACGCGAACCAATTTTACAGATTTTTTATCGTACCCAACCCAAAACGATCGATGGCGACTCCAAGTGTTTGATGGGCTTTTGAAGGCCCAACTCAATTTCGACCCGGACGAAAAACAGTGTCAATAGCTTGGCGACTCCACTGGGGACATTAGAGAGTCAAGCCACAAAAGGGTAAATGTTGTCTCAAAAAAGGAAAAAGAAATTTGAAATATTGGTGATCGCAAAAATTGAAGGTTTTTGTATTTTTACGGGGATTGTTCAATAATAGTCACCTCGTGTTCAATGTTCCTTTGCGCACGAGCATATTATAAGCTCTCAACCTGAGCTTCGTCCCGCTTAAGTGGTTGCAATCGCTACCCTTCGAGAGGTTAATCCTCCGTACAAGAATGTGTGTTGCTTCTGGGGTTTACATACTTTTTGTCTTCGAGAGGTCAATCCACCGTACAAGCTTAAAGAAGTAAGCCCCCTTAAATTGAACTCAGTCCATAACAGCCTATAATGGGTGAGGATCGAGGTCTTTGTTGACCTTCGTAGGTCAGTAAGGATAGTTTGGGTACCTATCTTTTAGAACCTTGAACCACATGTAGTAAGCCGTAGGAGCCCACCCGATTAGAGCCACGATGAACCATAATTGTTAGTGGTCACCTACATATGTACACGCACACACTTTTTACCATGCATTAAATTTATGTTTGTACATATACATTTGTTTATGATGTACTAACCATGTTTTTTTTTTGTTTTTTCTCACACACATCATGTTTAGAATATCTAATAAAGGGATGTTGATATACGATTAGCTGTTTAAAATAGAAGGTTTTCGTAATCGAAGTTCTGAAGATTGTTCTATGAATGGTTAATTCTAAAGCAGCACCTTTTATGCATTTAATCATTAGCATTGCATTTGAATGCATTCATAATTCATATGGGTAGATAATCAAGAAGTGATGCGTGATGAAGAATAAAAAATTCAAAAGGAAGATTTTTCGGTGCCCACACGAAGGAGACACTTGTCATTTTTTATTAAAATTTGTTTTGAGAAATTATTTTTGTAAATAAATTTTGAGTAGTGAATAAATAATGATATTTTCGAAAATGAGCTTTCAAATAATAGGCTATGAACAACGAACCAAATTTATAAATTTTGAAGTTCTTTGAAAATTGAATGAATGAAATTGTAACCCCCTCGTCCCGGTCTGGACGGCTGGCCGGTCCGAGTGGGTTACACGGGGAAAACCGAAGTGAAACCCGTTAAGACTCCCCTTCGGTTAGCAACCCTAGAAAAAAATTCTTTTAATTATTATCTTGTCTAAAGGCTTTAATACATTCTATGTGAAACAACGACAGCAGAAGCAACGAAGCGATGCGAAACAATCAAACAAGTAATTTAAAACAGCCCATTTTAGTTTATACAGCAGGTCGGGTCGATACACAAGAAGATGGTATTGATACGCCTTGACTAGGTCAACTGCCCAAAGTCAACCTAGGGAGACCGTACCGGTACACTGGTTGACCGTACCGATATGCCCTCACTGGTCAACTTCTTACGGTCAACGATAAAAGACTGTACCGATACACCCTAGACCCGTACCGATACGCCAAAATCTCGTCAATATCTCAAATTTCCAGAGAGCTTTTGGCGTATCGATACACCCCTGTGTAGCGGTACGCTAATCCTAATCTGAGTCCCAAAGTATAAGACTGTATCGATACGACCCTTGGGCGTACCGATACGCCCTACACTGTAAGACTCAAATTAGCAGCAAAAAGCACAAAGACTCAACTCTAGATGCAATTTACGACTCGCCTAGCCACAAGCAAACATTCATACAACACTTAGCAACCAAAAATCAGCATACAGAACAATTTAAACGAACTACGGAGCATCAACCACATCCACGTAGCATACCATAGAATAAGCTAAAGATCCAACCATTAAACATGTCATATAAGCATAGAGATAAGGGTCACATGGCCAACATACATGGCATAAAAAAGCCACGAACCAAAACACATCAACATACTAAAGGAGTCTTAACAAGCTCCTTAACACAAAACAACATACTCAAATTCCATTGCTTAGCTATTACATCAATTAACTTAAAAATCCATACTTGAAGGTAGAAATAGCACACTTGGAGGCCTTTCTCCTCGCACAAGCAACCCACGAACTAAGGATCTGCATTGTCGAACAAAGGAGAGCGTAAGCGCAAAGCTTAGTGAGGGTAAGCTCATAAAACAAACCTTTAAAATGCAAGGTCCAAGCACGAGCAACAAAACCAAGGATGAATGCATGTTTCCTTACCTTCGAAACCACATGAATCAGATATATAAAATGCATGAACATAACCTCAATTATCATGCCATACTCAACATGCCCATAATACAACCATATGAAACACATTTAACAAATCGTATTGGCACCTAGCTATGACCCGAATACGCAGATAACAACCGTTGGAACTCATATCCAACAACTCAACCATTACATTACCTTACGGTGGGATTCCACTCATCATCGTTCTACGCGGAGGGGAGTACACTCATCCTCACGCCCCGTCGATGGGATTCCACTCATCATCGACTAAAATATAAATGAAGATTTACGGGCGTACCCGTACTCCATCTTGGTGACTACCATCACCAAGACCACGCGCGCATTTCGACACTCGTGTGCACACTAACATCCTAATGATCGATCATTTGTACCAAAGCATACTAGTGCCAATACTATCTCATCACAAGCTCATCATAACACAATATCCTTACCAAAATCCCGTGCCTAGCACATATCCACCATGATTTACAATCATGCGACCCACATTTCATCAAACACATGCATATCACAATGCATAAATAAATCATCATGCCTCATCATTACACATAGCCATAATATGCATAGAAACATCAATATCAAATAGTACATAAGGCATAAACACAACATTTACAAGTTCAACCATAGTCTTCTAAACTAAAGCTTGGGATTAGACTACCAATTTAATCCCAACTCTAGGTGGGTTTACCAAGCCCGACCTAGGTCTATATGCTTGAACCAAGGTATTTTGAAAACCAATTTAAAATTGAAGAACCACTCACCAACTATCCAAGCTTAACACTATCCGATCAATCCACCAAGCTATCCGGATTCGTTCCCGAGGCTTTGCCAACACAAAACCTTGACTCTAGTCATCAAAACATCAATAACCAATCACTCAAAACTTGCTGCAAACCCATAACACAATTCAAGCATATATTCGACCCAAGAACACTCTCAAAACATCATTTTTGAGCAGCCCACAAACTCAGCATATAACCAATGTTTCCAACATCCAAATTGCCATCTAACACACCCAAAACAACCTTCAAACATGACCTAAACATCAGCCATCAACTTTCACACTAAAACAGCCCCAAACTCCATTTCCAAACACTCTAAAACCCCACAAAAACCCATATTCGAAAATCAAGTTAAAACCATGTAAAAATTAGATATGTTGGACCTTATGGTTTACAAATAACTTGTCTAGCAACAATAAATCTAAAGCTTAACTAAAAATCCATAAAGCTACAACCTTTATTAAAATCTTTGGAAAACCCAAAGTATAGAAACATGAGTTTTATGAACAATGAAGACTAAGGTTAGATGGGAAATTGAAAGGACAACATAAAATCGATTTTACCTTTGAAAAATCTTCAAGAATCAAGCAAGGAAGAAATGGAATAGTAACTTGCAATGGGGATGGGAAGGTGTCATTGGTTTTTGAAAGAGGAGGGGAGGAAGATGAGCAAATAGGTATTTTATTTGTTTTGTTTTATCTTAAAAGCTAAAGGTCATAAATACCCTTAATGAATAAGGATAATTTCAATAGTATAAAATCCATGGCTTTGGGCTTAAAAAGATGACTAGTCCAACATATATTTATTTGTTTGAAAATATAAAGCCCTGAATTATATTTTAATAATTTAATTTCACTCGACCCCCTAACACGGGTGTTACAGAAATGCTTTTTTGAGAATTGAGATTATAGAGCTTTGACATATGATAAGATTAACATTTCATATTCCACTTGAAACCAAGAACAAGATTCCTTGATCTTTTATCCCGAATTCCCCATGATAAATACTAGAAAAGCCAAACTTTCCAAAGAAGACAATCATCGAGTAACACCATTGTTTTTTTTAAGTTCGACCTAAAGTCAACTTTTTTTTTTACAATATTAGCTTTCCGAGGAAGACGACATCCAAGTCACGCCTTTGTTTTTTGAAAGTTCGACCTACTGTCATCTTTTTTCTGGCCAATACCTCAAAGACATGAAAATCAAAATGTTCACTGGTGTATGAATCTTCCAACAAGAAGACAAGGTGGGGCATCTTGTGTTGATTCTGTGAATAAAATCAAATAGTTGGGGCATGTATGAAGAAAAAAAGAAAAAGAAGAAATGAGAAGAAATATTAACTTTATCATTCATTATTTGATTTTAGATGATTCTATGAATAAATGAGTTAATTTTGAATACCTATTATTCTAAGGGTAACTCTTTTGCGAAAATATATATGTATGAAATGACATTTGGCATTCCTTCATCATCCCTTTACAAAAGGAGAAAATTATCATTTGTTGTCCCCGTTTGAGCCTTATAATTTTCTTTGATTTGAACCCTAGCCAAGGATCACCCTCCACTAGGGGGCAAAGGTGAAGAAATATTTCCTTACATAATTAAAATGTCGATTTTGATCATACTATGAGGATGAAGCCTTATGGACCAGAGGTCAAGAACAAAAAGACGTGTTTCAGCCATAAGAGGTGACTTGTGCTCAATATAAAGTTCTAAATTCATGAAAAAGAGAACGAAAAGAAAGAAAGAAAGATAGGAAAGGAAAGGAAAAAACATAAAATAAACATAACGAGAAGCACACATATGAAGTCCCTCATCAAAGATGACTTTTGTTTGAAGTTCTAGTTCCAACATTCGTGGAAATATCATGAATCCTTGAAGATAAAAAAGAAATAAAGGAAATGAACTCTAGGGTGAAAACCAAAAAATGGGCAGTCTAGAGTGATCTGAAAAAGAAAATATGTAGAAGCAGATTCAAGTCGAGCAAAGTGAGATTCCAACGAAAACAATCAATCTCTAGTTATTAACCCTTAAACACTCGTTTGACCCTATATATTCTTTCTTTCATAACCCTTAAACACTCGTTTGACCGTACATTGATATTTGAGTTGAAGAGTCTATTTTTAGAATTGATACCTCCTCTTGGAGTTAACTCGTTTGTTTGCAAAAGATTTCTAAACCTTATAATGCATGATGAATAATCAAAAGAAAAAAGAAAAAAAAAATAAAAGGATGGTTCCAAATGAAAACTCGCAAAGAGCATTTTGAACCAATGGTGAATTTGGGCCGAAAACCTGAAAAGGCAGCTCGAATATAAAGCCAAATATACATGAATGGCATGCGAGAGATGATCCCCTAGAAGTTCAATGAAGTTCCACACACCCTAAAATCATGAGAAAGGGTTTGAAGTTAGTGAACATTTCCAGAAGTCGCACACGAAGCTTCCAAGATCATTCGATCATTTTTGAACAAATCAATGAACATTTGAAGAATCATGTCTTATTCAAAATAATCGATCCCAAAATACATTGTACTCCAAACTGACTCATACCTTGAAGTCACCAATAGTCTTGACAAATGTCAAAGAGCTATAGTTTTGAAAGATTAAAAGAGTAATTGATTTATTTGATCTTCAATGAACTTAAATTTTTATGAAATGTTTCAGTTGTGAGCCTTGAGTGTGGGGCACATTTTTCTTTTGCAAAATATTTTCGAAAGCTCTTTATGATTTGAAAAATATTTTAAAATAAACTCTATTTAGAATGAAAAAGATTCTTTTGACAAGGTTCACTCAAATTTGAAGAGCCTAGAATCAAGAATGGGGCAAGGAAAAAAAAAGGTGAAAGTTTAGAAGACAATTTTGTTGGGGCAAAACTGAATTGTCACAGTCTGGAAGTGATGAATTTGCGCCCAATTGGAGGAAAAAAAAGAAGCCGATGGGATCAAGCTTGGTTCGAGAAGAAAGACTTCTCAAGCATCTTTGCATCACCATTAACCATGAGAGCATGTATTTACATCATTGATATACATGTTTATGTATGCATTCTTTGCACATTGATTATCAAACAGGTACAAACAAAACCGTGTCTCAATCATGAATGAGTGGTTCTACATCCAATCCAGACTCAAGAACGAATGAGTGCATCTTCATTTATCGAGCCTTGCCCTAATCACGAGTAAGCGATTTTACATCAAATCTCGCTTCAAACACAAATGATTAGATGGAGTGCTACCGTAAAGCCTTCAAGATGAAGTGCTACCCTAAAGCCTCCAAGATGAAGTGCCACATTTGCCTTCAAGAAAAAGTGCCACTATTTGTCTCCAAGATAGAGTGCCAACATCAAGCTTCCAAGATGAAGTGCCACCATTTGCCTTCAAGAGGGAGTGCCACCATTTACCTTCAAGATGAAGTGCCACCAATACCTCCAAGATAGAGTGTCATTATTACCCCCAAGATGGAGTGTCATCGAATTACCTTCGAGATGAAGTGTCTACATTACCTCAAAGATGAGTGTTATCATATCTAATTACTTCAAAGATGAGTAAATGAAGATGTCAGAACCATCGACTCCAAAGATGAGGGAGTGGAGTCTTACAACCAAATTAGAATTCAACTTAGCATCCTTAGGTTTGAAAGAGTGGAGTCAGATTTGGCATCCTCGGGTTTGAAGGAGCTAATCAAATTTTCAACTCAATATCCTTGGTTTTGAAGGATCAAAGTTTTCGACACAGTGTTCTCGAGTTGAGGAATGGAGTTTTACATTGAGAAATGAGTTCTAGAATTCCAATGCCCTTGAGACGAGCGAGGTACACCTTACAACGCCCTTGAGACGAGCGGGGTGCACTTTACGTTGAGGAAATGAATTCTTGAATCCCAGTACCCTTGAGACGAGTGAGGTACACCTTACAACGCCCTTGAGATGAGCGAGGTGCATTTTACATCAAGAAATGAGTTCTTGAATCCCAATGCCCTTGAGACGAGCGGGGTACACCTTACAGCGCCATTGAGACGAGCGGGGTACATTTTACATTGAGGAAATGAATTCTTGAATCTCAGTACCCTTAAAACGAGCAGGGTACACATTACAGCGCTCTTGAGACGAGCATGGTGCATTTTACATCAAGAAATAAGTTCTTGAATCCCAATGCCCTTAAGCCGAGCGGGGTACACCTTATAGCGCCCTTGAGACGAGCGGGGTGCATCTTACATCGAGAAATGAATTCTTGAATCCTAGTACCCTTGAGATGAGCGGGGTACATCTTACAGCGCCCTTGAGACGAGCGGGGTGCATCTTACATCAGGAAATGAGTTCTCAAATTCCAGTGCCCTTGAGACGAGCAAGGTACATGTCGAATTCCTAGTGCCCTTGAGACGAGCGGGGTACATCTTACAGCGCCCTTGAGACGAGCGGGGTGCAGCTTACATCAGGAAATGAGTTCTCGAATTATTGTACCCTTGAGACGAGTGAGGTACATGTCGAATTTCAGTGCCCTTGAGGACAAGCGGAAGCGTCATGTTTGCAAGTTCAATATTCAATGGAAAATTTTGTTGTTTTTAGTCTTTGCTCAATTACTCTTGCTCGAGTAATGAGCAAAGAGGGGCAGTTGTACACACCAAATTTTTACCACATTGAATATTGAAAATAATTGAGCCCAAACATACCAAGCCTAAATCCTAAACCCGAGTCCATATCATTTCTCACCGTTAAATCTCGGTCAAACCTGATACAAACATCCCTTAAAAATCTCTATCACTCACCTACCGTCCATTCAACTTAAATCCCACAATAATCTCACCAAACTCAATTGACCTCTACATACCCTCCATTATCGGGAATTCTAGCCTTTTATAAACAAAGGAAAACCACGAGGAAAGAGGGGGAAACGAAACGAAAAGGCCTTTTGGCCATGGATCATTTTCAAGCACCGTCTTCCTCACCATTTTGCAAACTTCTCCACCGCCCACCCTTGGCAATTTCTCACCTGACACCAAGCTGCCCCCAAAGCCCCAACATCACCTTACAACACCCATACCGAAACGAAACATACTACCACCCTTCCACAACACACTCATCAAATACTATCACTACCACACCGAGCACCACCATGGTTTCTCATCCGTCAACTACCCCTATCGGCCATTGTTGTAAACACCCATTGTAACCTCACTTATACACTCTCCAAAACACATACAACATCAGCAAAGCCAGAGAATAAAAAAACCAAAAAATAGAAAAAACAGAAAAAAACAGAGGAAGCAAAAGTTAGAAGTTGAAGAGTCTCACCTCATTTTGTGGCGGCCGGAACTTCGCTTGTAGAATCCATACGGTGAGGGGATTTATTACAGCAAGAAGAACCATATATCCCGAATTCAGTTCGATCCAACAACAAATTTAGCAGATCAAAACTATGAGGGACAAAGAGTTTCGATCTAAATTTTCAAATTTTGAAGCATTTTCTGGTGAAACGGTCATCAGATTCGAACTCATGGCATTGAGACGAGTCCCCTACTGAAATTTTGAGTCAAACGGTCATCTTCGACCGCCGACAATGACGACGCAAGCAGTGGCCGGAGATGGTGGCTCACAATAGCCGGCGGTATGCATTGAGAGAGATGACATAGCATGTTTCTTTTAAAAAAATAAATAAAAGAATGAAAATGAATAATAAATGTTAAAAAAACCTGCCTTAAAGAAGATGTGAAAACACGCTGCCAAGGGATTAAAGCATGCACATTTTTTTAGGTTTTAAGGTTAATTCCGCCTTAGGTCCCTTTTCTTTTAGGAGCTTTGAAGTTAGTCTTTTTTTATCCCTTATGTTTTATTTTGTTTCATTTTAGTCATGTTTTTAGTTTAATTTAATTAGATTTTGACCTTTAGGTTTAGGTTTTTTTTAATTAGGTCTTTTTTCATAAAATTGATTAATAATTAAGTCTTTTGATTTGTTCTTTAATTTGATTTGGTCCTTGTATTAAGATTTGGTAATTGATTGGCTTTAGTAAATTAATTAATTTGTGATTTGGTTTCTAATTAAAATTGTTTTAATTTAATAAGGTGTCTGATTTGAGTTTGATTAATAATTTAACAGGTTTTATTTGATTAAGTTTGAATTTGTCTTTTTTTATGATTTGATTAATTTTGTTTGTTTGATTTAGTTTATGCATTTGTATTTTTTTAGTATATTACATCATTTTAGCAGTTTTTTTAGTAGTGCTATTAATCCGGTTTTTTAGTTTCCTCTTTTTAGACAACCAAAACCCTTAAGTACCAATTTTGGGCGTAGTGGGGGTGCTATAACCTTCCCCACTTGTAACCGACTCCCGAACTTGATGACGATCTCGGTATTGACGCATACTAGTTTTACAGGTTTTCGGTCGTACCCAACCCAAAACGATCAATGGTGACTCCAAGTGTTTGATGGGATTTTGAAGGCCTAACTCAATTTCGACTCGGACGAAAAACGGTGTCAACACCAGTTTCATCGGAACCGAAAGCAACCTAAAATAAAGAAAAGATATTAAAAGAAATAAAGAAAGATTTGATGTGAACTGTCGCACAACTCACCAAAAAGTTAAATAAACTAGCTTTATAAAGCCATACATTGGTGTAAAAAACTGATCCGGCCTGAAAACTCGACCGAAACATATCGATCTCCAATTGAACTGCTTTTGACCCGACCCGATATCAATCGACCCAAAAAGCAACAGAACCGATGTGACCCGATACCCGATCTGAATCATTATAAACCCGAATTAAAATCGAATCAGACCAAATCTGACCTGAAACCGAATATAGTCAAAATTAAACCTGACCCGAACGACATGTTTGCCACCTCTACCTCTGCTCTTCATTCAGGAACAATACGATTTTGCTTTCGTTGACCGTTAATACAAAAGAGACGTGAAATCAATAAACAGATAAAATGATTAAACAAAGAATGTTATTTAGGATTATTATCCTATACATTGTCGGTGAAAATAAAGTTTTCACAAATAGTGTTATTTAGAGGTTGGAGTTTTAGTTTAAGGTTTAGAGGTTAGGGGTTTAGGTTGTAGGTTTAGACTTTAAGATATGTGGTTACAATTTAGCGTTTATGGTCTGGGTTCTAATGTTAAAATTTTATGGTTTTAGGGTTAGTATATTTTAGATTTTGGCTTGAAAATAAGCATGCTTGTGTAAAAAAATTATAGTGACAGTGTATCAAATATTCACCCTTATATTTATTATAACCAGTATAATTTTAAGGATTATTATCCTATACACTGGCGTTGGAAACTAAAAAAATCCACAAGCGCCTTAGATTTAGGGTTTAAAGGCTTAGTTTAGGGTGTATGGTTTAGGGGTTTAAGTGTAGGGATTTATAGTTTAGAGATAGTGGTTAGAATTTGGGGTTTAGAGGTTAAGCTTTAGTTTTTAGGGTAATATGGTGAAGATTTAGGTTTTAATCTATAAACTCTAAATTGTAAATTTCAACCACTATCAATCAATTCAAAACGCATACACCTAAACCCCTAAACCATACTCCCTAAACTAAGTCCATAAACCCTAAAACTAAGGCGCTTGTGGAAATTTTTAATTTCCACCGCCAGTGTATCAAATAATTACCTTAATTTTAATATGTTAATAATTTAAAGGCTTGAGAGTTATTTTAGCTTCTGTAGTAGTCCAAATTTATCGATTTCGTTCTTATGGTATTTTCGCATCGATTTGGCTAATGAAGTAGTTGAATTGTATCATTGTTTGCCCCTCGACTGACACTCTAACGCTAATTTCTAAATCTCAAACCCTAAATCCTAAACTCTAATTTTTTTCAATCTAAAGTGATTATGAAACATAAAATTATTCCTAAACCCTAAACAGTGATGCAATTCAACAACTTTAAGGGCCAAATTGATGCGAAAATATCATATAAGCGAAATCGATAAATTGAGACTACTACATGGGCAAAAGATAGCCCTTAAGCATACTTTAAATAATATAAAATTTATATATTCATATATTTATGTCGTATTTTAATTAGATTCGAGGAGTAATTTTGGACATGTGTTATTTCCAAATCAGTAATGTAGTCCCTCCTTTTTAATTACATCAATTTAGTCCCCTAACTCTTAAATTATATCAATCTTTCCTTTTGGTTGTCATTAATTGACCGAGTCATTAAATTTTGTCCATGTTATCACTATTTGTTTTCACATCAGTCGTTATTGTCAACTTTCTTGTTAATTAATTATTTTCAAATTATATTTTTTAATAAAAATCAGCATTAATTGTATTGTTATGTCATCAAACTTGACATGTCATCATCTTATTGTAGGGTATTAGTTTATTAAAAGAAATGGTATATGGACATTCTAACTTAGACGTTATTAATTATTTAACAACCGAGTGTCTGACATGATAAATGGAGACTGATGATAACGATTCTCTTAATCAATAACAATCAAAAAATAAAATTGTTACAATTCGAGAATATAAAAGCTAAATTAATGAAAATAAAAAAAAATAAGACGAGCATGCTTATAACCTAAAAAATAAAATTAGAAAAGAAATGACAATATTATTTATTTGGGATTATAGGAATAAAATCACCCTTTAAGCCTTTTTAATTATCATAGCTTAGAACTATGATAAGATGGTTTTCTTGACTCGCTTTATAGACAGCTAAGAATTGCTTTGAGCAATGCTCCCGACAACATGCCCCAAGTGGAAGCTACTGTTAATTGATTCTTATTTTGTTTTATTTTACTTTTGAAGTGAGGAATGACGTGTTGTTCCACTGACAGATATTGCACAATTTTCTTTTTCTTTTTAATCCAAATGAACCATAAAAAAATTGGTTAGATTCTCATATTCCACCACCCTTCATCATTATCTTTTCCAATATTTTAATGCCTATATATCACATTATTAAAATACTTAGTCCTAATCTAATTTGTACTTAACTCCTGATTATGAAACGCAAGCAAACCCAATAATTCATGTTTCCCCAACTCTGATGATCGTGACTCTTGAGCTTCTCAATAGCTGCTGATCAAATAATTTTTTATTAATTACTTTATTACTACTATTAATTATTATTGCTTTTTTAAACATTAAAAAAGGTGGCATGACATAGGCACGTCTCTTATGCAAATATTAAATTAAAAAAGTTAGGAATTTCATGATCCAATGAATTATTATAATGCAAGATTAAAATAGATTATTTTAAAACTATATAATGCAAGATTAGGTAGCTCCCTATTAATCAAGGTATCATAAAAATTCAGTAAACCAACTTTTATTGTGTGGTATATAAGCTCGAAGATCCAGGGCAGACATGCAGGTAACAAATTTGGCAGCATTACTGAGCCATGTTTTCAAATCATTTAGGCATGCATTAAAAATGTTCTACATCACATAATATAAAAGAAATGTTAATTAAGTATTATTTTAACTGACATAGTTATCATTTTGTAACATTTAAGAGGTTTTAGATTCAAGTATAGTTAATTGTCAAAAAAAATATATATATAGTTGAATATAATTGTTTTTTTATTAAAGGATTGCATATTATGAATAGTTTAGTCATTATAATTTATATTTTCAAAAAATGAAAAAAAATGTATAAAACATAACACAAATAGCATAAAATATACTTTTTTTGTTCATAGCATAAATATATTGAATACGATTACAGGGTAAAATATATCAATTCTATATATCTTTGTACCCTTCTCTTTGGACTAAATTGAGAAGTAATGAGAAACATGGGGTGGACTTATATACACAAGGGGGCTTTTGTCCCCAATTTTTTTTGTCTAATACCATTTTTCTATTAACTTAAATCTTTTTTAATATAAATCACGATTATAAATTTTTAGATTTAGATATTTATCAAATTATTAGTTTTTAAATTAAATAATTTAATCGTTTCCGATATTTAATTCTGATTCTATCTAGCGGTGAAAACCTGAATTTTGACTATTTCTTTTTTTTTTCTTATATTTATATTTTTGTTTAATTGAGATCCACTACAATGAGGATATATCTAAAATTAGATTGAAATTTTACATTCGAGTAAACAAAAACACATAATCCGAACATATTTCTACAATCATTGAAACAAGAAACTAACGCCTCGAGATCATAACATGATCATACAAGAAAATTCAACTCAAAGACTCGAAACAAAAGATAAATACAAATATCGCCAAAGATCGACGATAAAAAGGTAAAATCATCAACAAACAACATAAAAAATGCATATTACAATAAGGCACATTGACAATATGGTCATTACTACAACCTAATCACGAACAAGAAATAGTAATTGTGAGAGCGTATCAAAATCTAGTTCAATAGTCTAAAATAGGGAGATCAATACCATGATAGAAAACCAAATAAAAAACGGTTAAACGACCGATAAAGAATAAAAATCGTGTCAAAATGTAGAAAAAAACATACTAAAATACAAAGTAAAACATGTTACAAAAGTAAAATTATTTATTCAAAACAAAATAAAAATAAAAATAAGACAAACGATAAAAGAATAAAAGAACGATAAATCTCGACCGTCGACGAGCAGCGTCAGCTAAGGTTTAAAAAGCTCTAATGACATTTTTCTTATATTTTTATTGTTTGAGAATGTAAGAATGATGGATTAATTTTGGTTTTAAATGACGTTTTCAAGGTGGGGACCAAATGACAAGAGAAGCAGGCAAACCTGGCCTCCCCCTCTTGGGTTGGGTTTCAGCAACCCCAATGGACCCACCGCCCAATACGGTTGCACCTCGCTTCACCGGCAACTCGTGCTTCCATGTCACTCTCTCCAATTCTTTATTGTTCTTGCTTTTAATATAAACAATATACACAGCTTTCTTGTATTCCATAATTCATTATCATATTCCATAACTTCGACCCCAACATGCATGTGATGATGTGATCATTTATATTCTTTTCCAGGTTTTCATCATTTATTAAATTATTTAGATTCAAGTAAATATTAAATATATTCATATTATGATTTTTCTTAAAAAGTTCCGATTATCGTGGTGAGAAAGAACAAGAGAGGCGTTTTGGGGGGGCTACATTTAAATATTTGTGTTTTATAATATATAAAAATATTATTGAAAACCAAATCCATTTATCTTAATTTATATGGTCATGTTCCAGCCTGTACCATGTACAGCTATAACATAACAGCGACAAATAATCAGATATATATTTTATTTACCATTATTTTGCCAAGTTCACAAGAAATCTGAAATTAAGATCTATATCCACAAACCCTACATAATGCCATCAAAAATATTATTATTATTATCATAAGGATTTCCACAGGGACATTTAATGTGTACCACTTTTTAATTATTTATTCGGGTGTGTTGAGAATATTGGAGTTCCACTTATCTGGACCGTCTAACAATCCTCCTCACATGCCCAATTAATAGTAATCAATAATCATCATTGTATATTTGTATTGAGGTCTTTGTTTTTGGTGTGAGAGGCTGGAGTTGAACTGTATTTGTATTATTTTTAATTATTATTATCCGATTCATTGATCGCTTATTTCAAATTAAATTTTACAAAGCTTCAATATGAGGTGATTCTCTCAACCTATTTTTTCCATACACAATATCAATATTCGAACAACTGACATTGCTTAAGGGACCTAACGTCTCATTTCGTTAGACTAACTGATTGTTGGTTATTTGTATTTCATTTTATATAATAATAATAATAAGAGTAATTATTCTATGCACAAGTGCATGTAGAATTTTGAATTTAGGGTTTAGGAATTTTGTTTATGATTTACCATTTAGAGGTTTAAGCGTAAGAGTTTTGAATTTAAAGGTGTAGTTATAATTTAGAGTCTAAGGTTAAAATGTGAGGTTTATAGGTTAAAACCTAAATTCCTAAACATATTACCCGCTTATAAAAACAGTTTGTTTCCACCGCCGGTGCATGATATTTTTCCTCGTAATAATAGTTTTGATACATTAATTTATTCATATTATTTATTTACTCGAAATTATTTAATTAAAAACTACATTTATTTATTTTGTAACACATTGTACAGAAACAAAAATCCAAAAAATAAATAAAAGTTGAAAGATTCGGGTTTGCATCTGTTTGAGAATGAGGGATACAAAATCCGATCTTTTGAAGGTGGATGATTGAGAAGCAGCTTTTTTAACTTTGGGGAAGGAAATAGGAATAATGGTAGGGCAGAGATGTTGTAAAGTGTAAGCAAGCCTGGAAATGTCACCTTAACCTCCTCCATAACCATATATATCAATATCATCTCATTATTGAAAGACAACTGTTACAAGACATATAGAATTCCCCTAACCAAAATTAAGACCACATTCGATGTTTATGTTTCACACAAATATTAAACATTTTTAAAACAAATAAGCATCGGGGTTTGTGAAAATCCAGAATTAAATATGTAAAGAAATGGAGTTTTGGGTATTATGATATCCAATATTTATATAGCAAGAGCATCTTTTCCACAAAGCTTGAAGGGTATTGGTTAAGGCACTGGGATTTGTTTGGCATGCCTCAAACCCCAGGCGCACATCTCCTTGGTTTCTGCGTTTAAAGGAATCTTAAATTCTTCACTATATATTCTATTTCAAGCTTTACTTAGCTGCTGTTCAAATTAAGGTTTCAACTGCAGTTTTATAACTACTTTTCTTTTCCTCTCAAACTCTTGAAGAATCCTTTACAGGTTAGAATATTACATGCTCCTTTTATTTTCCCCTTTTTTCATGCATATTGAGATAAAGATAACAGCTTGACTTTGATTATAGTATAATGAGTTTGTCTAGATTTTTATAATTTGTTTTCCATCTTTTGAAATCTTACAGCTTCATCCATCTCAGAAGTTTGTGTGTTTTTTTTTTATGATAATTATGATTCTACAAGATTTAATTTAGAGGAGATAAACATGTAAGAAAGAATCGGAATGGTATTTCCAGTGTTAAATAAAAGCAGAAGATGGTCGATCTAAATGGAGTGTTGTTATTATTTCTCATGTCCCCATCACAGTCATATGGGAAAGACAAAGAGCATCGTAGCCACATGTGATAGATATTGACCATAGAAAAAAAGGTTGATCATGTAATAAGATATTTTGGTATTGCAATTTGCAAGTTTATCATTGTGGCCCAAAACAACAGTGAACAACCAGACAAACCATTCTAAAAGTAGCTTCTTCCTTATCTAATAATAACGAAAACGTCGAGATTTGAATCTATGACCCATAAATCAACGGACTAAGTGCCGGCTTACGGGTTCATACTTTTAGTATATACATCAATGCCCTATTCATCAGCTCTTCTTCTCTTCTTTGAATTTGGCTGGTTTTACAGGTGGAAACAGTGAGTGTAGATATTGTAACCTAATCTAGTTTTTAATTATCACCAAAATTACAATGGAGAAGCTTCTCAGACCGTACGACAAGGAGTCTATGAAGATGGCAATCTTAAAACATGAAGAAACATTCAAACAACAGGTACATTAATTTCTCAGAATCCCTTTCTTTCTTTCTTCTTCTCTTATGTATTTGTCGTTCTAAAAGCTTGCACTGATATGTTTGACCAGGTCTACGAGCTTCATCGTCTATATAGAATCCAGAAGACATTGATGAAAAGCATGGAAACCAGCAGACCAATCAATGGAAGGTATATGAATCATCAGAGTTCAGGAACCAGACATGACTTGGAACATCCAGTTGACGATGAGTTCATAGACGAAAGTGAGATTGAGTTGACTTTAGGGCCCACAAAGTACATGCCGAGGAAGAAACACGGGACTCCCACTTTAACCTCGGATTCTGGACCCAACAGCTTCTCTTCGTCTTCGACCGAGTCCTGTCATATGTTGTTCAACAACGGCAGCAGGCCGAGTAGTTCCATGGCGACAGACAAACGGAAGACGAACACGGCGAGAGATGAATTCATCGGTCGGGAGCTGGGACTCCTCCAGGTTTCCGACACGACATTGGGGTATCAAAATGGAAGTAAGAACAAGGTTGATCTGGAACAACAATTGAGACAAGAGAGATTGAATCAGCCCCCTTGGCTTTTCCAAGTTTTAAGTATGAATGTGAGTTGAAAAAGAGCGGAGTCCATGTGATTAGAATTTAGATTGATGTTTGTGAGGAAGTTTAAGGTTAGTGTGTTATTGTTTTTGAAGTGAAAATGGGCGATGGAGTCTTTCTGTAAAGATCACTTCCTTGACTGGCAAAACCCATGATCATATATATATGACTTGATTTTTCATTTTTGGGTGCTGAGCTTTCTAATCACTCAATCCTTTTCAAGTACAAGGAATCAAAATACCTTTATTTCAACATTAAGATGACATTTCCCAGAGAAAAATATTGTTTAATTTAACATTAATATGCACAAGAATGTGCGACAAAAGCAAAAATACACAAGTTAAAACGGTTAAGTAAACCCAGAAAGTCTCTGTCGACGGAGGACGTTTCCCAGCATGTGTACGGGAAATGAGTCCAAGATGTTGTTTTGATATCCGTTTTCAGCATGCCAAAAATTGGAATTGCTTACATTCTGTAATATAGACAATCCCTCATTATTAATATTAAGCAAGCTGAATAGTGAAGGCATTTCCCTTTATCAAACCATCAATCAGAAGACTCATTAAAATCCATACCATCTTTTTTCAGTAAATGTCAATAAATTAAAAACAATGTCATTAAAATCCACACCTAATGAGTTTAAGGCAAACACTTCAAGTTTTTGACAGGACAAAACTTGGTGCCTACACTACTTGATGTTGAAAGTTGAAACATCAAATCTCCATATCTGCATATATGTCGGGAATTAATTTTCTTACAACTTGGTATATCAAAACTAGAGATAAAATTTGGAGCATATCACGTTTCTATACCTACATCCCAGTATATGAAACAGCAGTGTAAGATAAATCCCATCAGACACAGACGGTTTCAATCCAATTCTCTGAGGCTTTCAACTTTTTAATCTAATAACAATTTCAATCCATATAAATTTAAGTATTAAACAAATTAAGTCTTATTCCCTTCAAATTTTAAATTTAAATACTTAATAAATTCAATATTTGATCTTGATAGTATGAAAGTTTCCCAACTGTTGTCTGTCCAACTGCACTGGTGGTGACCAAGGTGACTGATAGTTAATCTTTAAACATTATCACCTACAGGTTAACCATTCAAGCGTGAACACTTAGTCTCCATGGTGACTTGTGTTAAGGGGCTATTGGTATGACAATGGGATGTTTGTGTTAAACATGCGTACAGGGGAAATAATGCAGCTGCTGATTACAAAGCTATTTAACACCAAATAGTAAGCTAAAAAGGTTGTGCTTTATTTTTTAGGAAACGAGAAAGAAGCTGAATTCAAGCTATAACAAATATATACAGTTTACACACTATATAAGAGACAATATATTTAATGGCTAAGCTGGGCAGAATTACCCACTAAACTGGTAGCAGAGAAAAATAAACCAGACATGGAGCTAAATAGGAGATTGTATACCACAGATCAAACTAATAGGTAAAGCACAATGAGTATGCCCAATTTCTTCTCTCCCCGATCTCAGCATTTGGAATCAGGATTCAAGGAATATCATGGTGATACCCCACAACTCCAGCTGCTCTGAAAGATTTTCAAGTTTTTTCTCTTATAGGCTATAGCAGATTCAAGTGTTGACAATGACGTAGAGCGAGCAGGTTTGAACAGTGGACTCAGAAAGATCATTCGAATCATCTTGACTTGATACGATGCATCATTTGCAGTTGCACACAATGAAATCATTTTCTTCATACATCCAAATGACAACTTTCAATATCTTCATATATTCCAATACCTGCATGGCCTCGGAAAAATTGAATGTCAAAAGCAATATGCAAAGTGCGAAAGGAGCAGCTATTTCTTTCACCTTAAAAGGAATCCGCTCATCGGATGATTCATCAGCCCAAAAGAAAGAAACCTTCAAATGCAACCCCTTCACCATTTTTCACCAAGTAATTTGCTTGATGCTCCTCAACCAAGTATAAAGCATACTCACAATCCCAAAAACTTCTTGTACAAACTGAGGATTCTAAATAGTTTTCCTTCAACAACTTTCCAAATGCTTTGCTTCCTTATTTTTGCATCTTCAATATCTAGTGTCCTATATGCAAGGGCAATCAAATACATAGCTGGATGGAGTCTCCTGGAACAGTTTAAAAACGAAGTAAGATATTTTCAAAGCTTAATTAAGAGGATGAACTTACTATATAGTTTCTTATCAAAGAAACAACCGGAGTTATTTTGTCACCAGGATCTCGAGGAAGATTTGTGATGAAGACTCATGTTGACTAGCACAAATAGAACCAGCCTAAGACACGACATCTTCACTAGATTGAGAGTGGAAAATCAAGGTTGAGCCAGTTTCTACTGGTTTCGGATGAATAATGTAAAAGAACCAGCTGACAATATTAAAGGATAAAGAGATGAACCAAAAAAATGTTGCCCTAATCTACAGCTTTGAAAATTAATTTTGTAAGCAATTTAAGCCACTGCTGGATTTTGAAGTTTTTATATAATTCGAAACACTGCAACTTCATCTAATCGATAAAAACTATTCTAGTCCCATCAGAATTTATATTGATTTAGATCAGCCAGTTTCAGCTCTCTTTTCACATATAAGCCCAGGGAAGTGACACAATAGAAAGTGTACTTACTCATCAAATTGTTCAGCTGCATCAATCTCATCCCAGTATCTTTGGGATGGGACTGTCCTGCCTTTCTTATCTCGGCCAAAGGTTTCAATGTACCAACCACCAATGTCATGCATTCCACACCGAGGTTCAAACAACCAAAATCTGTTGCCAAATGACAAAATATTATAATCCAACCAGACTTCAGAGTTTGCACGTCTAATCAACAAGCATATCTCAAAACCTGAAAATGCATTTGTAATCCACAAAATTGGAGTTATAAAAAAAAACTAAAACTAAAACTAAAACTAAAAGTGTCACCTAACAAGATCAAGCCTCACGTCTAAACAGAAAACAAAGTGACAGCTCAACCTAGATCCCTAATAAAGCCACAATGAGCAAATGAATTGCAGCTGAAAGATGGAATTGGACATGTAAGCTTATCCAAAAAGTATTAGAGTTTTACTTAATGTGTAATTACAGTTTTTACTTGTTGTAAATAGTCTATCTAGAGTTAATCTCCTAAAAGGATTAGAGTTAAAAGTCTATTGTAAGTAGGACTCCTAATGGTACTAAAAGTCCTATTCTTTAGTCTTTAAATAGTCTGTAAACTAGTTGTAATTTTTTCATGACAGAATTCTTTTAATAACAGAAACTACTTTTCTGTTTTTCTTCTTGTTCTATTTCTCTACATGGTATCAGTCTAATTCGATCCTTATCGGAATTTGTTTATTCATGGAGAATAAATCGACATCTAGTGAGATGCAATTTTCACCAGATATTACTGTCAGTTTGGCAGATTTCTCAGAGGCAGGAAATTCTAGGGAATTTTTCTCTACTGCAGCAACTGTTTTCAGCAATTTCGCCAGGCAGCAAATGGATGAGCTTCAGAAGCTGTCCAGCAAGTTTAATGGTTCTGGTGAGGGGAGTGTTGCAAAGCTAGAGAATGAAGGTACTAAAAACCCTTCTTTACTTAATGCTCTTGTTTCTACCAAGGCTGCATCAACATGGACCATTGATTCTGGAGCTTCTGATCACATGACTGGTAAAAGGGAGTTGTTCTTTAAGTTTGAGTGTTCATCTTCTAAAGCCTTCATTAAAGTTGCTGATGGTTCTTTATATCCTATCGAAGGGACTGGTTCTATTTCATTAAATGATAACTTGGTTCTTGAGGATGTATTATTTGTACCTAAACTTGCGTGCAATTTAATATCAGTACACAAGCTTTCTAAGGACTTAAAGTGCTCTGTACAGTTTACTGATTCTACTTGTTTCTTGCAGGCACTGGATTCGAGAAAGATTATTGGTTGTGCTAGCTTGCAAAATGGTCTCTATGTTATTCATGGCCAGCCACAATCTGTTTTTTCCCATTCCCATTCCTGCCTTACTTCTTCTGGACAGGTTGATTCTGTTATGTTATGGCATTTTAGGTTAGTTCACCCTAATTTTTCTTACCTTCAGAAATTGTTTCCTGCTTTGTTTATTAATAAAAATCCTAATTCTTTTAAATGTCATATCTGTCCTCTTGCTAAACAGACTAAATCTTTATATTTACCATCTACTTATAAATCTTCAAAACCCTTTACCTTAATCCATAGTGATGTTTGGGGTCCTTCTAAAGTGAAGAATGTTACTGGTAGTAGGTGGTTTGTGACCTTTATTGATGACCATAGCAGAATTACTTGGACCTATTTGCTCAAAGAAAAATCTAATGTTGCTCCTATTTTTGAGAGATTTTATAATATGGTTGTTAATCAATTTGGCAGCAAAATACAAATACTTAAATCTGATAATGGGGGAGAATATTTCACTAAGTCCTTGGGAGAGTTTTTTCAAACTAAAGGGATTGTTCATATTAGCTCTTGTGTAGATACCCCACAACAGAATGGGATTGCTGAAAGGAAAAACAGACATTTGCTAGAAGTTACCCGAGCCTTGTTGTTTACTAATAATATTCCTAAATATTTGTGGGGTGAAGCCTTGTTGACAGCCACATATCTTATTAACAGAATGCCTAGCAAAGTCTTGAACTTTAGGACACCGAGAGATGTTTTCTTAGAGAGCTATCCCAACTTTAAACCTATATCCTCTGTTCTTCCTTTCAAAGTGTTTGGTTGCACTGTTTTTCTAAGAAATTCTGATCCTTCTCGGTCCAAATTGGATCCTAGGGCTTTAAAGTGTGTTTTTATTGGGTATTCTTCACTTAAGAAGGGCTACAAATGTTACCATCCTCCTTCTCATAAAATTTATACTTCATTAGATATAACCTTTTTTGAACAGGTACCATACTTTCCTATGGCTGAAAATCAGGGGGAGAGTTGGGATGATTTCCAGCCTCCTAAAAATCAGGTTTCTCCTAATTTACCTTCTACTCTTGTACCTACTGATGTTTCTTTTGAACCTCAAACTTCTTTCAAACCTGCTTCTCCTTCACCTAAAAATTCCTCACCTAAAAATACAGCTCTGCCTTCTTCACCTACTATTACACCTACAATCCCTCATACTTCACCTAAATCTATTGTTCAGCCTCCTAACCAATTGCAGGTTTACACCAGAAAGAAAAAAGTTATTCCAGAGACTGTTTTGCAATCTGACATCTGCCGAGAATTGGACTTGAGTCCAGCTGCCTTTGAGGATGAGGGAGGTAATATTGTTGATGAAATTCCTTCTCACTTACTTGAACCTGAGTTTTTGCCTATTGCTAAAAGGAAAGGGGTAAGGCAGTGTACAAAACACCCTATCCAAAGATATGTTGCTTATGGAAATCTAATGCCTTCTTTTAAGGCTTTTACAGCTTGCCTAGATGGAGAACATATTCCAGATTCTATTGAAGAGGCCTTAAAAGATTCTAATTGGAAGAAAGCTGTTGAAGAAGAGATTAAGGCACTAAAAGAAAATGGTACTTGGACCATAACAGATCTCCCACAAGGCAAGAAATCAGTGGGATGCAAATGGGTGTTTGCCATTAAATACAATTCTGATGGAAGTGTGCACAGATATAAAGCAAGGTTGGTGGCCAAGGGCTTTACACAAACTCATGGAGTAGACTACAAGGAGACCTTTGCCCCTGTAGCTAAATTGAACACTGTAAGAGTTCTATTAAGCTTGGCTGTTAATTATGACTGGAAACTCCATCAACTTGACATTAAGAATGCATTTCTTAATGGGAAATTGGAAGAGGAGGTTTATATGAAGATTCCACCAGGTTTAGAATCTGAAGAGACTAAGCAGAAGGTTTGCAAGCTTGACAGATCACTCTATGGGTTAAAGCAGTCACCTAGAGCATGGTTTGATAGATTCACCAAAGTTGTTTTGACAGGTGGATACAAGCAATCGTTGGCAGATCATACTCTATTCTCTAAGGTAACCTCCAATAACAAAAAGGTTATCTTAATAGTATACGTCGATGACATAATTTTGACAGGGGATGATGAGGAAGAAATAAACTACTTGAAAGCTTTATTGAGCAAGGAGTTTGAAATGAAAGACCTAGGAAAGCTCAGATATTTTCTAGGCATGGAGGTAGCAAGATCAAGCAAAGGTTTGGTTATTAACCAGAGAAAATATGTTCTGGACCTACTTAATGAGACTGGAATGTTAGGCTGTAAACCAACTGACACTCCCATGGATGCAAGTTTAAAATTCAGCAAAGAAGAGTCGAGTCCTAAAGCTGACAAGGGACTTTATCAAAGGTTGGTGGGAAAATTGATCTATTTATCACTGACCAGACCAGATATTGCTTTTCCGGTAAACATTATCAGCCAGTATATGACAGATCCTAGACAAGAACATATGGAAGCTGCTACTAGAATTCTGAGATACCTTAAGGGTACACCGGGACATGGCTTAATGTTCAAAAAGACTCTTGACAGATCAGTAAAAATTTTCTCAGATGCAAGCTGGGCAAGTGAGTTGACAGATAGACGGTCAACAAGTGGTTATTGTTCTTTTGTTTGGGGAAATCTAGTGACTTGGAAGAGCAAAAAGCAAACTGTTGTGTCAAGAAGTAGTGCAGAAGCTGAGTACAGAGCTTTAGCTCTTGGAATGTGTGAAGGAATTTGGCTGATGAAGCTACTCAAAGAGCTAGGAATGGTTCAAGAAGAGAAGTTCGAAGTGTTCTGTGATAACCAGTCTACTATACAGATTGCCAAGAATCCTATTCAACATGACAGAACCAAACATGTTGAAATTGATAGACACTTTATTGCAGAAAAACTGACAAATGGAATAGCTTCCTTAAACTATGTTCCTACAGAAGAGCAAGTAGCAGATGTTCTTACAAAAGCTCTGCCAAAAGCACTTTTCGATAAGTTTTTATTCAAGCTGGGATTATACAATGTATACCCACCAGCTTGAGGGGGAGTGTAAGCTTATCCAAAAAGTATTAGAGTTTTACTTAATGTGTAATTACAGTTTTTACTTGTTGTAAATAGTCTATCTAGAGTTAATCTCCTAAAAGGATTAGAGTTAAAAGTCTATTGTAAGTAGGACTCCTAATGGTACTAAAAGTCCTATTCTTTAGTCTTTAAATAGTCTGTAAACTAGTTGTAATTTTTTCATGACAGAATTCTTTTAATAACAGAAACTACTTTTCTGTTTTTCTTCTTGTTCTATTTCTCTACAGGACAGACTTAGGGTAAGCATCTTCCTTGAGGACAATAGAAAATAAAATGAAATGAAATATTCTAGAAATAATAGGAGACCAGCCTTAAATAAACCACAGATTAAGATGGTTATGTAAGGGGAATGGGAAGCATGATGAGACAAGTTGGAGTTCATTTTTTTCAAATATGTTGCAGATTCACATAATCTCCCTCAATATGAACACATTTACTACAGATCACCGATCTTAACCTCTATAGTAAAACACAATCAAAACGGAGATATAGGAGAGATAAGATAAAGAGAAAAAGTAGAAGTGTAAAACTCAGTAAATGAACTCTACCGGATTTCTGTTAAATGATGAAATATCCTATCTACTGAATCAAAAAAAAAACCCCACACACTATTATAGTTACTCTGTCTTCCTCAATGATAACAATCACATTTAGCTACAAAACAAGAATGCTAATATGAGAATACTCAAAACCGGGTATTAGCTTTCAATATTATTTTACAATTAAAAAGAAAAAGAAAGAAGAAGTTTACTTGCTAGGTGGTAATCGAGCCCTACTACATCTACATTCACAAACAGAAACTTCCTCTCCCACCCGATACCAGTGCATATGCTTCACCTGGAAAAAACAAATCAAAAGGGAATAGATATGTAATTGATTATGAAAATCCTTCAATTATATAGTACATGCCACACTTTCTACAAACAAAATTACTTAAGAAACTAAGAAAGAAAAAAATAAATAAATTTAAAAAGTAGGCCAGCAAAGATTGTCTAAATATAGTAAAAGCCAAAGTTATGGATCTATAAAAAGGATAGAAGCAAAATGGCATAGGATTCAAGGAGAACATAATTACAAACCAGCAATGTCCTATGTTTCATTATCACATGGGTTTTTGAACCGCTGCTATTGTAAACAAAACATGATCCCTCTTCCGAGCTGGTTCTAAGTCCAGTTATTGTTCCCAACAGTACTCGGGATCCAACTTTACGATCCAATCCTTGACTTAAAGGCATGGAATCATCATCAAGGGTAAGAAAAACTTGTATGAGGTCTTCAACGTCCTCATTTTTTGTTTCACCAAAACAGCTTTTAGGAGGGATTCTGGTGGCAACAGCTACCACCCTTCCAGATACATGTAACTCCAAATCTCTGTATGCATCAGATGCATGATTTTTTACATCTGTTACTCGAATCTGAGAATTTCCACCATGGATGTCGTGTTTGTCATTCATGCAGATTCTAGAATTTTGGGCAGACCGAGACATGATTGAAGCTGAAGACATAAAAGAAGTCAACTTCTCATTATAGGTAAAAGATAACTCAGGAACCCTATCAACCAGGCAAACCATCCCAAAAACATCACGCCCTGAAACCAAGTGCAATACCTCTGGAGTTTCATACACAGACCTTTCTTCAGCTTCAAATCGATCAGGAAGAAGATCCATGGATTCAATTACAGGACCGTAATATGCTGTTTGTATCGCAGAATAAAAATCTGCTTCAAGAACATCAAAATAGCCAGTTCCGACCACTGCTTTCCTTTGAGAAACTATATCATTTATAGTTAATCTATACCACTTTAACCATTCAACAACTTCCATCTGCTTATCAATAGTCATATGGGACGTATACATGTGCAACGTCGAACCTTGTCTAGAATGTTTCTGTACAACCATTCTCTGAGATAGAAGATAGCTGTCATAATGCGCCCTCTTCTCGGAATCTGAAAGAATCTGCAATCCATTATTGATAACACTCAGGCATCAGAATGCCATGTATTATAAATGCATCCATCGATAACACTAGTGCATTAGAATGCCATGTATTAAAATGCATCCGTAAGAGAATATAAAGCACTTCCATTACCATAATACAGTTTGTAGTGTATCAAAATCCAACTCCCAGCTGTGCCTTAACTCTTTTTTTTTCTCTCTAAATTCTTAAAATGGATTACATTTGAAAGTACTTTCAATGTTTTATTTTAACAAAATAATGTTTCAATGTACCCTAAATCTGCCATAAGTCGATTCTAATGTTATCTATTTCCATTTTCCAGCAATAAAACAGCTTTCAAAAAGTACCAGTTAGTGTAACTGTGTAAGTGCAATCATTTTTAGCAAAATTGCATAAAATTGAATTAAACATGTTCGATTTATTATCAATTAAACTGCTACCAATTTCATATTTCAATTTTAGCTAGTAATTGAAATTAATTTAAGATACAAACACATTCATAAGAAAAGTATTGGACTGAACTTTGAGAGAGAACTAATTGCAACAACACCTCATAAGCGGCGAGGATCCGGACGAAACTTTTCGAAGACGCTGATGAATCGTTCTTGAACCCAGCAAGGTCCGGGTGAGTTTCTTTTGCCAACTTATGAAACGATGCTTTGATTTCAGCGAACGAACTGGTATCGGCAACTCCTAAGATATCGTACGCATTCTCGCCAGGGAACTCAGTCTGAGTCGCCGAGCCAGCCCCTGAGCTGAACCATTGAGTTCTGGAATTCGGATGCACCAATAGAGAGCATAAAGAGTAGCTATAACGATTTGATTGAATTGAAAAACAGGGAATTTTCCGGTAAAGGTGTAAACCAGATAAAAAAGACATTTTCAATTAACGCTTTTTATTTTATCTTTTCGAAAGATATTTTGAATCAGAAAACTGAGGGGTTTTTTCTTTAAAAAAATGGAATTTCTAGCATGAGTGTGAGTCGCCTAGACAATTGCCCATTGAAATGGAGGGTAGTATCGGGTCGGAGAACGGGGACGGTGATACAGTCACGGCGGAGTGCATAAAATGACGTGTTTATAAAATATCAAGGCACGTGGACTTCTCTTTGCGTACCACGTGTTGCTATGACGGGAAACTTGATCCACATTTACTGACCTTGAAAACGAATTGAGCCCAATCAATTGAAGTTTATGGGCTTGTTTTAGTTCCACCTTAATCTGCTCAATATTCATTTTTGAACAGTTAATCCTATTATTTTGGATTTAAATGTAGCATTAAAAACAGGATTAATATCCTATACACTGGCGGTGGAAATTGAAAGTTTCCACAAGAGTCTTAGTTTACAATTTAGGGGTAGTTGTTTTAATTTAAATTTTAAGGTTATAATTTAGGGTTTATGAGTTAGGGTTTAGTTTTTACGGTAATATGGTGAGGATTTAAGTTTTAACCTATAAACTCTAAATTATAACCTTAAACCTTAAATTAAAATAACTATCCCTAAATTCTAACCCCTACACCTAAACTCTTAAACCTTATACCCTAAATTAACTCCCTATACCCTAAAACTAAGGCGTATGTGGAAACTTTCAGTTTCTACCGCTGTGTATAGAATATTTATCCTTAAAAACATTTATATGATTAATATTGTAGCAATTCAATTTTACTATATGTCAAATTTTAAATAAAATTAAAATATTTAATTATTTATTTTAGGTAAAAATGTATTTCATTATATATATATATATTAATAAAATGATAGGAAATAAGATTGATTAAAATTTTATATACATTATAAATATAATTATTTTAATGATTAATCCTCTCATAAATTTATATACATTATAAATATAATTATTTTAATGATTAATCCTCTCATAAATTTATATACATTATAAGTAGGTCTCGAGTTTGAGGTCTTATATATAAAAATTTTGTTAAGAGGCTGAACCACAATTAGAGGTGTACAACACATGATATTCAACTTATAATAACCCAAACTTGTATTCGTTTATCATAAGTCATAATAAAAGAATGAAGCTGCTATTACACCATTACTTTGTTACAAAAGGTGATCACCTTAATAACTATTGTATCTTGTTTTGCTTAAATGAAGTGTTAATGCGAATAAGACTGATGCAAAAACAGAGTTTCTGAGAAACACTGGATGAAGAATCTTTTCAATTTTCAAACATCACTGTAAAGACATGGCACAACATTAATGACATTTAAACACAAGTGGTTTCTGGATCCAACAAAACAGATATATGTTAATGCCAAGTTTAGCCTCTCATTCCTCAAATCTGTGGTCCATAAATTTCAAATCTTTTACATTTTGAGCTGGTACAGTAAAGCTTTCATCTTACATCCCAATACAAGTCATTCCTTTCATGTTTCATCAGCAAAGGCAAAAACACCCACACAAGAAAAGAATCAGACACCCAATACGTCACATTCCATCTTTCAAATTCAAAGCAAAGGTCCCTCAAAACATTCCAAATGCCGCGTTTTGCACCACATAATATGAAATCATGAACATGAAATTTGTGTATTAAAAACTACACCAACCCTTCATGTCTCTTTTGGCCTCAGTCTCAATAAAACATGTCATTTCAAGCAGTTTAAACATTTTATTTATTGTGAATTCGCTTCATTAAATGGTATCCAAGAGATTTTCCATCACTAGTTGAACATTTTATATAAAGTTTTCATGCCAGATTGTCTTCTAGCTTTAGCCAATTAGCCCCACTAAAGCATAAAATCTAAGTCCCTCTTGGTTTGGCTAATGGCCGGCCTCATAGTCCCCCTCTGTTTCACTCTAAAACAATAAAACACCACCACCTCCATGTTTGCTTCTCTTGCTCTGACTTCTCAATTTTCCATTCTTGTTTCTCTGTTATTACTACTTTTCCAGTAGCTTTTTCTTCCACTTGTCCCCCTTTCTCTCTCTCTGCAATTCAAAATTCACACTTTCTTCTTTTTCTCTATATAAATCCCATTTCTCTACCCTTTGTTTGTTTGAATTCGACAAAAGGTTGTGTTGTTTTCAAAGCAATGGAGAGTGCTGCAATTAAAAGCTGTGATGAACAAAAATGGGAAGCTGAGGAGGAGGCAGAAGAAGAAGCGTTGTCACTGTGTGATTTGCCTGTCAATTTGATTAAAGAAGAGAACCAGCTGGTCCAAGAAGAAGATCAAACCAGTAAAACAGAAGAAGATTTCAACTTTGGCTCATGGGGTGGCTCTCCTTCGATGTGTGCAGCTGATGAAGTGTTCTTCAAAGGCCAGATTCTACCACTGCGTCACTCCGTCAGCTCCGACGGTGGCCGGCAAGATAGCCACAACACCAGCATGTGCTTGTCGAGGTCAGAGTCCATGGACCATGCTTCATTGAGTAGGTTCACAAGTGTTGGTAGCAGCAGCACTAGTACAAGTAGCAGTAATTCCAATCCCAAGCCAAAGGCCATTAAAATCAGAAACAACTTCAACACACACCCCAGCCCGAAGCCACAAATCAGATTGTCCAAAACCCGAACACCAAACGTCGGCAGCCGAAACCAGAGATCCTCGATGTGGGATTTTTTCAGGTTAGGCTTGGTTCGTGCACCGGAGCTTGAATTGCAAGACTTGAAACTTCGTAGCAACAACAACAACAATGGTAATAAAAATTCTGTCAGCCGAAACAGCAGTTGTAATAGCACTAACAGCAGTTCGAGTACCAAGAATGTTGTTAACAACGGTGGCGCAGAAGTAGCAAAGAATCAGCAAGATTTGAACCGAGGGTTCTTAGAAAAGAGAATGGGGTTGCTTAGCGGATGTACATGTTCAGTTAATGCAGTTGAAACAGTTCCATTGAACAACGTAGTCGTCACCAAAAGTAACAAGAACAGTGAGAAAGACAAAGCAACATCGCATGCTGCCGCCATTGAAGAGAAAAAGAAAAAAAAGCAAGCTTTGTCTCATCATCGAACCTTTGAATGGATAAAGGAGCTTTCACATGCAAACTATGTTGATGACGCCTAAAGAAACACTCATGAGCAATCCCTCGCATGCTTCCCTTTTTTCCTATTTTCCATCATTATCACTTTCTTTTTTTAGTTTTTGTTTATTTTGAAATAGTTCAAAGGGCTGGCTCTTGTACCTAGAAAAAACTCTCTCTCACTGTGTATAGAGGGATTTGTTGTTTGTTTGTTAATTATTGATTTTTGTTAACTTTTTTTCCCAGTACTTCATCTTTCTCATACGTATATTAATTGATTGATAAATAGTAGCCGCCGTGATGGGTGGAAACCAACTAACATGGCGGTGCTAGTGGTGGTGGAGGTTGTTATCATGATTAAAGTATCAAACTTTAACATGCACATTGAAACGGCAAGAAGTGCCTGTCACTATAAAGCTCACGAGGACACGAGAAATAGAGAGACGGACATTAAAAAAGCAAAAGAAAAATGTTAGAAAATTACATGCAATTTAGGCAAAAGTAAAACATGGAAGGGAGGAATTTGGGGATGAAAATCATCTGCCCCAAAGTATGCCTTCATTTGTGCCCCACTTTAAAATAGTGGGTTTAGAGTTTAGTGTTTGGGATTTAAGGTTGGGGCTTAGGGTTATGGTGTAAGGAATTAGGGGTAGAGTGTATTTTTTCAGTGTTTAGGGTTTAGGGTTTAGGGTTTAGGATATGAAAATTAGGGTTATAGGGAAGTTTTAATTTTTAAGTGTTTTTAGGCAGGGGCATAAAAGGAGGCATGATTAAGAGTCAGTAGATTTTTACTCAGAATTTGGATAACAACTCTTTCAACTTCATTCACATTTGTTCGTTTAATGATTACAAAATGGAAGAATAATAAATGGTTTTTGTCCGTTTCTTATACTGTCTCAATAATTCTACCTTGTATTTGTGTCTGATTTGCCCATTTAGTTGGAAGATTTTAAATATATTTTATTCGTAAATCAATTAGGATTTAATTGGTTTGATGCAGATTAACATAATCATATAATTGTGGGCCTTCAGGCTTCAATATATTTTTTTAAAAGAAAAGCTTCAATTAGACAGCATATCCCACGGCCACGCATGTGAATGTTCATCTCCATCGTAAATCATTTTCTCCATTATTTTCTCTTTTTTTCTGAGAAAAAGTTATTCGTAGAATAGCCAATTCAACAATTTAGGAAAAAAGGACAATAATCATTGCGTATGTCAGAGCATGTTTCATAGATTCAGCCACAGAAAGCATAAAGCCATATCGTAAGTTCAAAACCTGGTGCAGAAAACTCAAGTAGTTTGTTTAAATTAAACCATAAATGTTATGCTTTTGTACTACTTTTTACACCTTCTCAACTAGGAATGGCTGAAAATTTGTAGGGGTTTTCGGCTAGATCAAGTAAACTTGACTTGAGATTTGATATCGACCCGAATATAATAATTTAAATTTGATTCGAAATTAAAAATAAATCGAACTGAATTATAATCGACCTGAATTTTAGTTGAACCGAAATGGACTCAAACCTATTTTTAACCGACTGAAAACGACCGACCGGCTATTGACTTGACTTGACATGACCCGACCCGACTGATACCCGACATGACTCGATACTCTACCCGAACTAAAATCGAACTAGACATGACCCGAATGTAACCACACCCGAAATAAATCGAAACCCAACTGTGTTTGCCAAGTCTACTTTCAGCTAAACAGGAGGGGCCGAGGCTTTAGATTTAGTTTCAAGAACACCATAGGCCGTGGGCTGAAGAAGCCAACAAGGTCTCGACGGTACATGGTGTTGCTCAACCATGGAATTGTTATCCACAATAATACATGTTTGGGGCCCTTTGCTCGGCTAAGGTGCACGAAAGACAACACCTTGGCTCAAGTGGGCATGAGTTTTTGTCTTGTGAAATAAGGAATCATGAACTCTATGTCACATCAACACTACTGCTTTGAAGAAACAGGCTGAATAGGCCTATTTTGAAACTAAGTGATAGAGTAAGGCCCGTTTATTTATATTTGATGTAGTTTATATTTTGTCGGTCAATTAGGAGAAATTATATCATGCGTGATTCCCACCACGTCATCTATGAGACCAACCAATAAAAACCACCAACTTAATTATTATTTTCCATGTCATTAATCTAATAATAGAATAACTTAAAAAAAACAGTTTTTAAAATGACATGGAAAAATTTTAGTGAAGATTCATTGGTTGGAAAAAATGACATGGAAAAATCACGGTGAAGTGGGTAGTTTCCATTGGTTGGTCTCATGAATGACGTGGTGGGAATCACTCATAATATAATTTTTCGTCAATTAGGTTTTGATACGTAGATTTACATCCAATAAACTACCGGTAAAAATTTTTAGTTTTCACAAGTGCTTTAATTTTAGAGCTTAGAGACTCAGTTTAAGGTGTATAGTTTAGAGGGTTATGTGTAGGGTTTATAGTATATGGGTAATGATTAGGATATAGGGTTTAGATGTTAGAGTTTAGGTTTTAAGGTAATATGTTGAGGATTTATGATTTAACCTATAAACTCTAAATTCTAACCTTAAACCTTAAATTCTATTCATAATCACTAAATTTTAAACTACTAAACATAAACCCTTAAACCTTACCCCCTAAACTGAGTCCCTAAACTCTAAAAGTATTCATCAATGTATTAAATAATTATCCTATAAATGAAAATTTGAAATGTTCGATGAATTTCGCACCAATTATTCTGGAATGAAACAACTTTTTTTTCAACAACGAATGTTGTGGCGGAGCAGATTTTTTTAATAAAATGGACGTGGAACGATTTTGGTATTGTTTGTTCTACTCTATTTTGTATCTATGTATAAAATTATCATTTTATCATTTCATGCAGCAGAGATATTATATTTTTATGTCGAGATTTAAACTCATATAAGATAAAATAAAATAAGATAAACATCTTTGATCACTCGACCAAGGATCACTACAGTAAAATAACGCAAATATTAACGGCGTTTGTGTACGAGAAACATCGCAACAGATCGTCTTCTATACACTACAATAAAACAGGCTTTTAGCGGCGTTTTTATAACTCCATAGCGGCATTTTTTAGCACCGCTAAAAACACTCCCGGCGCTAAGAAAAACGCCGCCAAAAGAGCCGCAAGAAGCAGCGTCGCAAAAGGTAGCGGCGTTTGCATAATGAAACGCTGGGAATGCTCATTCTTTAGTGGTATTTTTACAAAAAACGCTGCAAAAGGTCAGTGGTCTATAGTGGCGTTTTTATTTAAAACGCCGAGAATGATGTTTTATAGCGGCGTTTGTGTTCCTAAACGCCGACATTGGCTATTCTATGGAGGCGTTTTTCTTGTAAACACCACGGTATGTTATGAATTTTTAGCGGTGTTTTTTTAGCAAACACCGCTACACACACTGCCTCTATAAAATACATTTTTAAAACATAAATTGCCCAAATAACCTGTAAAATAATCTAGAATAACATCAAATTTTTAAAAAACTCCAAAAATTAAGTAAAAACAACAAAATCAAATTCAATTCTAGAACATTAAAGTGAAATATAGTTCAAACGTTGAATTAAAATGTAGTTCAACATTTTTTATTTGAATTCACACATGAATGAAACAAGATGGCAGATTCTTTGGTTGGTTCTGCCTTAACATCGTCATCATTTCTTCAAAATCTCGTTGAAGCTTTTGATATGTTGCTTCTCTCTCAGCTTCTCTCGCTTCTCTCTCAGCTTCCTTTCTTACTCTCTCAGCTTCCCTCCTTACTCTCTCAGCTTCTCTCCTTTCTCTCTCAGCTTCTCTCGCTTGTACCTCGGCTTTAAATTGAGTTAACTGTTGTTTTTACTGATTAACTTCTGCTTGAGAAGATTGGCTCTGTGACGGCATGTACTGAGACGAGTTGGGCCCAAAATATTTTGTCGGGGTAACGAATGATCCTTGGCAGCGAACCCGACCATATCTTTCAGGACCCAAGACGTCAGCAATAACTTGATTTTCGATATCTTCCATATTAACAGAACCATTAGTTGAAGCTGTAGCTTCATACTCCGTCCTTTTTTTCCCTCAATTTCTCATGGGGATTAATTAAAAATGTTATACTATTGATATTAAATATAACATAATCCAGATTTCCCGTTTAATGAACATACCATAATTTCTGCAGCTTCGGGAGTGCCTAAACCACCCACTTAATTATTATTTTCCATGTCATTAATCTAATAATAAAATAACTTCCAAAAAAACAGTTTTTAAAATGACATGGAAAAATTTTAGTGAAGATTCATTGGTTGGAAAAAATGACATGGAAAAATCATGGTGAAGTGGGTGGTTTCCATTAGTTAGTCTCTAATTTTTCGTCAATTAGGTTTTGATACGTAGATTTACATCCAATAAACTACCGGTAAATTTTTTTAGTTTTCACAAGTGCTTTAATTTTAGAGCTTAGAGACTCAGTTTAAGGTGTATAGTTTAGAGGGTTGTGTGTAGGGTTTAGAGTATATGAGTAATGATTAGGATATAGGGTTTAGATGTTAGAGTTTAGGTTTTAAGATAATATGTTGAGTATTTAGGACTTAACCTATAAACTCTAAATTCTAACCTTAAACTTTAAATTCTATTCATAGCCACTAAATTTTAAACTACTAAACATAAACCCTTAAAACTTACACCCTAAACTGAGTCTCTAAACTCTAAAAGTATTCATCAATGTATTAAATAATTATCCTACGAATGAAAAATCGAAATGTTCGATGAATTTCACACCAATTATTCCGGAATGAAACAACTTTTTTTTCAACAACGAATGTTGTGGCGGAGCATTTTTTTAATAAAATGGACGTGGAACGATTTTGGTATTGTTTGTTCTACTCTATTTTGTATCTATGTATAAAATTATCATTTTATCATTTCATGCAGCAGAGATATTATATTTTTATGTCGAGTTTTAAACTCATATAAAATAAAATAAAATAAGATAAACATCTTTGATTACTCGACCAAGGATCACTACAGCAAAATAACGCAAATATTAACGGTGTTTGTGTACGAGAAACATCGCAATAGATCATGTTCTATACACTACAGCAAAACAGGCTTTTAGCGACGTTTTTATAACCCTATAGAGGCATTTTTTAGCATCGCTAAAAAAACTCCTGGCGCTAAGAAAAACGCCGCCAAAAGAGCCGCAAGAAGCAGCGTCGCAAAAGGTAGCAGCGTTTTAGTCGTATAAATGTCGCTATAGATTTTGTTCTATAGTGGAGTTTGTATATTGAAACGTCGGAAATGCTCATTCTTTAGCGGCGTTTGTATAATGAAACGCCGGGAGTGCTCATTCTTTAGCGGCATTTTTTGTAAAAACGCCGCAAAAGGTCAGTGGTCTATAATGGCGTTTTTATTTTAAAACGCCGAGAATGATGCTTCTATAGCGGCGTTTGTGTTCCTAAACGCCGACATTGGCTTTTAGCGGCGTTTTTATAACCCTATAGAGGCATTTTTAGCACCGCTAAAAAAACTCCCGGCGCTAAGAAAAACGCCGCCAAAAGAGCCGCAAGAAGCAGCGTCGCAAAAGGTAGCAGCGTTTTAGTCGTATAAATGTCGCTATAGGTTTTGTTCTATAGCGGAGTTTGTATATTGAAACGTCGGAAATGCTCATTCTTTAGCGGCGTTTGTATAATGAAACGCCGGGAGTGCTCATTCTTTAGCGGCATTTTTTGTAAAAACGCCGCAAAAGGTTAGTGGTCTATAGTGGTGTTTTTATTTTAAAACGCCGAGAATGATGCTTCTATAGCGGTGTTTGTGTTCCTAAACGCCGATATTGGTTGTTTTATGGAGGCGTTTTTCTTGTAAACGCCACGATATGTTATGAATTTTTAGCGGCATTTTTTTAGCAAATGCCGCTACACGCACTTCCTCTATAAAATACATTTTTAAAACATAAATTACCCAAATAACCTGTAAAATAATCCAGAATAACATCAAATTTTAAAAAAAAACTCCAAAAATTAAGTAAAAACAACAAAAACAAATTCAAGTCTAGAACATTAAAGTGAAATATAGTTCAAACGTTGAATTAAAATGCAGTTCAACATTTTTTATTTGAATTCACACATGAATGAACCAAGATGGCGGATTCTTTGGTTGGTTCTTCCTTAACATCGTCATCATTTCTTCAAAATCTCGTTGAAGCTTTTGATATGCTGCTTCTCTCTCAGCTTCCCTCCTTACTCTCTCAGCTTCTCTCGCTTGTACCTCAGCTTAAAATTGAGTTAACTGTTGTTTTAACCGATTAACTTATGCTTGAGAAGATTGGCTCTATGATGGCATGTACTAAGACGAGTTAGGCCCAAAATATTTTGTCGGGGTAACGAATGATCCTTGGCAGCGAACCCGATGTTGCGTGTAAAAGTGTCTATCGCAATGTAGTGCAAGTGTACACGACGCAAGTAGTAAAGTGATACGTAAGTATCGGATATCGTCTCCACAGGGACTGGGCTAATAGCTTAACCTTGGTTTACTGCACGAGAGTAAAAAGAATAGTTTAAATTGTTGTCACGAAAATAATAGAGAGAACTGGAAAATAAGATTAAAATAATCAAGATACAGAGAATGAACTGGTATTGAATTGCTCAGTAGTGTAGGTGTTTCTAAGTCTTGGAAAATCTATTATGTCGTCGTCCCTGTCGCGGCAGCACCCGTCGCGGCAGCGGTCTGTTGATAGCCGCGGCAGCGATCACACAACTCTGCACTTCAAGCTTGGCAAGAATCCCTGCTATGCCTTGGCCTATCCCTAGGTCCAAGTCTGTCGATGAACACGTCTTTGATGATACCTCCTGGCGTGAATCGAAGGATGAACACCGATGTTGTTGAATTCTTTCTTAGCCACTTAACCTCGTCCTATCCCTAGGTCCGAGATAGTTCAACTATAAACTAGAGAACCCGCACTTATTCCTTTCGTATACTTAACTCTCCCGATATTAAGTAAATAGATAACCTCACAATGCTCTCCCGATACTCTTGCAAGATATTAACAACCAGAATAAGTGAACTTGAAGTTTATTTTATTGAACAGAAAATTCCTAAAACAAAAGCAATCCTTGCAACTACTTTACAAGTCAACCCGTGACCCTAGGGGAAGTTTAGAACATGTTGAGAAAGGAAAACAGCTAGGGTTTTGGGAAGAAGGCTAGAGATAGATGATGTCCCCCCTAGGTCGAATTACATGCCTTTATATAGGCCTTGGGTTCAAGTTTTCTAATATGGCAAGAATACAAGTTTAATCTAAAGTACAACTCTATTAAAGACTAAATCTTCAGAGAATATATCTTTAATCCGTCCTTCCTTCTTGCTTGGAATTTCTTCCTTGAACTTTGGGCTTGGCCTTCATTCTGATTTAGGGCTTGGAAAAATATAAGGGTATTCCACGACAGACAAGCTTAATTTTCTCTTTCTGTCGAGGCCCACTTTGCTTCTTCTCCTCAAAACTGCTGTCGTCCTTGGCTGCCACGGCAGCGGCCATGGCAGCATCGTCCTCCTCGCCTGCTCATCCAGTTCCAGCTCTGCTGTATCACTGCCCAGCGCCTGCTTCTCCATCTACTACAACATCAACCTGCAAAAGCAACCAATTTCAGTAGAAACTGTGCCATTTAATGTATTTGTGATGTATAACTGAAATCTAACCTAAATGCAATGAATTATGCTTGAATGCAGCAGAAATATGGGTTAAATAGGGGGTAAATAATAGAACTTTTACACACTCAACACACCCCCAAACTCAAGTTTTTGCTTGCCCTCAAGCAATTCAGACCTAAAAAAGAAAAACAGAATTTTTGTTTTGGCTTAAAACAATGAACTTTCCCTTACCTTCCATTCATTCCCTATTGTGAGCAACACCTTGTCGGATAATTCAGGATTTTTCCGGAACCTTGCTATAATCCTCGTGCAGTGTGTGCATGCTTGTGAACAATTATATGCCAAGACTCCCTTAGTTTCACTAGAATATTTCAGCTTCTAACTTGAATTTTTATGCCAAAGTTCATCTTTTTAGAGGAAATTCTTAGGCTCATTTAGTTTTTATTCAGACTCGATTTTATTTTCTCAAGCTTAAGTTTGACTAGAGCCGATTTCGGGCACCTCTAGCTAACTTCCTAGAGCCGGTTTCGGGCACCTCTAGGTGTATTGAGTCTATTTTTCTTAACTTCTTTTCCTAGAGCCAGTGTTAGGCACCTCTAGGGGCTATTCAAGTGCTAAGCTTCCTATTCTAGTTTACTAGTAGAGTTCTAGGCAATATAACAGTCACAAATGGTGTTTAAGTTTTAGGACTATATAAAGGCTCTAGACTGCTCCTAAAACTATCCTAAATGCACTGCCACGACAGAGCTGTCACGACAGGTAAGTTCAGTTCAAAGACTTAAGCCAAAATCATTTTTTAGCAAAAATAAACTAAGTAAAAGACACAATTTTTAAATTAACTAAGACTCCATTAATGGAGGGATGCCACCCCCAAACTCAAGGGTTGCATTGCCCTCAATGCAAATGACAGTAAAAAGAACAAAATAAAAAGTACATCACAAAATATCAAAAGACAGATAGCAATATAAGGTAAGAAACTTAAATATAGGTGCTGTCGTCGCTGCCGCTGCTCAGTCGGATCTGTCGGCGGGCAGGGGCCTTCTTGGCTGGTTGGCGGATGGGGGAGGCAGATGTATTCTTCGTTTTGGCCTCCCTTGGAGGTTAAATACGGGTATGGGAGATGTGAGGAGGTTTCTCCACTACCTGTACCTCGGAGCTGCTGCTGCTGCTACTGTTGTCGCTGCCGCTTCTGCTATCTTTCTTGTTCTTTTCTGCCGCTTTACCGGTGTGAACTCTTTGGACAAATTCCTCTTGATAGAGGGTTCGTTGTCGGATTCCTCCCAAATTGAGGAAGAGGAGAAACCGGCTATGAATGCATCGAGTTCTTCGGACGACATCCTTCTCTTGGTTCCTCGGGCAGAGGTGTCAGCTGCGCGGTTGCTACCTGCAGTTGTCGTGGCAGGGGTCGGTGTGGACGCTGCAGATGGCGTCTTGGGCATGGCAGTAGGTGTAGGTGTATGGGCAGGAGTGGTGGCAGCAAAGTATTGGGGTGGAAAAGCGAGAAAGACAACATCAGGGAAATTAAGAGAAGTTTGAATGAATTGTACCGTGGTTATGGTGAAATCCCTGATGAAGCTCATGAGGCCGAGCTGTCGTTCCTCCATCTTTTGTATGGCAGCAAGGATCTGAGAGGAGGTGTCGGCCGGAGGTGCTGCTGCTGTAGGCTGCCTGGGTTCTATGGCAGCAAGCTCAGTGTCGGTTGGTTCTGTCGGCTCTACTGTTGTGGCAGTAGGGTCGAACGATGACAGCGGGGTGGCAGCAGTAAGTTCCATCAAGCTGAGTATATTTTTCTCAGTCCAGCCCTTCCCTTGGACTCGTAAATCAGTGGCAGCTTCTGGTACATGATGGCTGCGGCAGAGAGTTGTGATGAGATAGGGGAGGTAGAGTGGTCCTGTCGGCCGGTGTGCACATTCCAAAATACTCTCCCGGATGTAGCTGCCAACGTTAATAGGCCTATCATGTAGAATAGAATGAATGAGGGCTAACCTGGGTTGGTCTACGGTTGTATTGTGCGTGGATGGCATGATTCGCTTTTTGATGAAAGCGTTCCACAGTTTGGCCTCCGGGGTGAGTTGAGTTCTCTTCACCGTCCTCGGGTTCTTAGGATTAGTGTTCCACTGAGTACCTTCGTCCGTGAGGTCTGCCATGACAGCGTCGTAGGCAGCATGGTCTAAGCTATCAAGAAATTGCTGGTGACCATCCTCATTCCTGCCCACATAAAATCCATAGAGAGTGTTGATGTATTCTGGCTCGAAGGGCACCTCTCTCCCTCTGACGGTGACTGCTGTCGCGTTCCTGCTGCTGATGGCAGCATAAAAATATCGGACTAAAGATACATTCATCTCTTTTGGTTGTTCTGCGAATATCTGCCACTGCAGAGCCTTGATTTTCCTGGCGATGAAGGGCTGCAGTCCCAAATTCCCCTCCTTGGAAGTGTAGATAAAGCCCTTCTCCTCCCACATGTCGCGAATCTGGAAGGATCGTGGGGTTGATACTGTCGGGGTAGAGCCTGAAGCAGCACTTCTGCGGGTGTTTCTAGAAGACATGGTTGCAAGGATTGTGTAAGAAAAAACGAAAGCAAGTAAAAATTCTAGAGAATGCAAGTAAGAAGAGTAGAAGTAAGTGAAAAATGAATAGTAAAATAGGGTTTATATAGGGGAGGATTTGCTGCCCGTTGAAGCTGTAACGACAGGCGCGAATAACGGGGCCAGCTGTTACGCGATTTCTGACGCGTCTGTCACACATTTCCGTGTCTGCTGCGCGTCTGTTACGCGTTTGCGTGTCTGTCGCGACAGCGTGTCGAGAGGCTGTATTTTCCACGTCTGTTGCGGCAGCTGTAACGGCTCCAAGGTTGGGCTTTTTGGACTGATGAAAAGATGGTAGGCTGAATTCACTTCTCCTTTTCTTCTTGTCTCCTTTATTTCCTATAAACAATAAAAATAAAGACGTTATTTCCTAAAAATAAAATAATTCTAATTTCCTAATATATAAATAATAAATAATAAAAATAAATAAAAATAAAATTTAGGTTAAATTAGGGATGCCAGGTGGGGCATCTCCTAAGGTAACCACTTCCTGCATTCTTGGGGCTTCAGTCCCCTGATAATGCTTCAATCGATGTCCATTGACTTTGAATTGTTGCCTGTCTTTTAAAGATCTGATCGTGATGGCACCATGGGGAAAAACCTGCACCACTTGGAATGGGCCAGACCATCTAGATTTCAGCTTCCCTAGGAATAGTTTCAGCCTAGAGTTAAAAAGCAACACAAGCTGCCCTGGGCAGAACTGTCGTGGCAGCAACTTCTTGTCATGCCACTTCTTGGTCTTGTCCTTGTAAATTCTTGCGTTGTCATAGGCCATTGTTCGAATTTCTTCAATTTCGTTCAGATCAAGTAGCCTTTTCTGCCCTGCTTTTTCCAAGTCCATATTATCTACTTTGATGGCCTAGTATGCTCTGTGCTCAATCTCGACAGGTAAATGGCACGTTTTTCCGTAAATCAGCCGATAAGGAGACATTCCCAATGGAGTTTTGAACGCTGTCTTGTAGGCCCATAATGCATCATTGAGGTGTAGAGACCAGTCTTTCCGAGTTGGCTTAACCATCTTTTCAAGAATGTTGTTGACCTCTTTGTTGGTTATTTCAGCTTGTCCATTGGTCTGAGGGTGGTATGCTGTTGCAATCCGATGCTTGACACCATACTTTTTCAAGGCAGCAGCTATAACCCTATTATCGAAATGCCTCCCTTCATCACTGATGATCGCCTTAGGGATGCTGAATCTGGAAAAAATGTTTTTATGCAAAAACTTTTGAACCATCTTGGCATCATTTTTTTGAGTGGCGATTGCTTCAACCCACTTGGACACATAATCTACTGCCAGGAGGATATATAAATTCCCACATGAAGATGGGAATGGTCCCATAAAATCTATCCCCCAAACGTCGAAGATCTCGACTTCAAGAATATTTTGCAGCGGCATCTCGTGTTTCCTTGAGATGTTTCTCGTCCGTTGACACTTGTCACAGTTCTTATAAAATATTTGAACATCTTTGTACAGTGACGGCCAATAGAATCCTGACTGCAAAACCTTGGCAGCAGTTTTGTTACCTCCTAAGTGTCCTCCATACTGTGAAGCATGACAGTGATGAAGTATATCTTCTTGTTCATCCCGTGGTACGCATCTCCTTATAACTTGATCTGCACAAATTTTGAAAAGAAGAGGTTCGTCCCAATAATAATGCTTAACATCATTTTGGAACCTCCTCCTAGCTTGATAATTAAGGTCAGGAGGGGTTATTCCGCTAACTAAATAATTAACGAAATCCGCATACCAGGGGAGTTCATAAGACTTACCTGACGCCATGGCTGTCGCGGCAGTGATTGTGGCAGCGAACAGCTGTTCATCAGGGAAGGTCTCCAATATGTTTGTCTCATCTACCGGTAGACTTTTTCCCTTTTCCAACCTTGACAAGTGATCCGCAACTTGATTCTATGTCCCCTTTTTGTCCTTGATTTCAAGGTCGAACTCTTGCAGTAGCAGAATCCAATGTATCAATCGAGGCTTTCCATCCTTTTTGGTGAATAGATACTTCAGTGCAGAGTGGTCTGTGTGGACTATGACCTTCGTTCCAAGTATATAAGAACGAAACTTGTCAATGGAGAATACCACAACTAATAGTTCCTTCTCTGTGGTAGTGTAGTTCACTTGGGCGTTGTTCAGTGTTTTGCTGGCATAGTATATAACATGAAAAAGTTTGTCTTTCCTCTGCCCAAGTGCTGCCCCGACAGCATAGTCACTAGCATCACATATGATCTCAAACGGCAGTGTCCAATCTGGTGGCTGTACTATTGGGGCTGTTACCAGCTTTTCTTTCAGAACCTTGAATGCCTCAGTACATTCAGCGTTAAAGTCGAAGGGGAGGTTCTGCTCTAGAAGATGGCATAAGGGCTTGGTGATCTTTGAAAAGTTCGCAATGAACCTCCGATAAAAACTAGCATGTCCTAAGAAACTTCTGATTCCCTTGACTGTGGTGGGTGGCGGCAACTTTTAGATTACTTCTATTTTAGCTCTGTCGACTTCTATGCCACGAGAGCTAATTTTATAGCCAAGGACTATCCCTTCATCCACCATGAAGTGACACTTTTCCCAGTTCAATACTTAGTTTGCTTTTTCACATCTCTCGAGCACCTTCTGTAGGTTGCCTAGGCAGCTTTCAAAGTTGTCTCCAAAGACTGGAAAGTCATCCATAAATATTTCTAGGAAATCCTCCACCATATTGGAGAATATTGCCATCATGCACCTTTGAAAGGTGGCTGGTGCATTACAAAGTCCAAAAGGCATTCTCCTAAAAGCATAAGTTCCGTAAGGGCATGTGAACGTCATATTTTCTTTATCTTCCGGTGCGATGGCTATTTGATTGTAACCTGAGTAACCATCAAGAAAGCAATAGTAAGGTTTACCCGCTAATCTATCAAGCATTTGATCGATAAAGGGTAAAGGAAAGTGGTCCTTCCGGGTAGCTTTGTTAAGCTTCCGGTAGTCTATACAAACCCTCTAACCGGTCATAGTCCTGGTTGGGATTAGCTCGTTGTCTTCATTGGTTACCACAGTCATTCCTCCTTTTTAGGAACGCACTGCACCGGGCTCACCCATTTGCTATCTGAGATGGCGTAGATTATTCCAGCATCTAGCCATTTGATTATCTCTTTACGCACTACTTCTTGCATAACATGGTTCAGGCGTCTTTGTGCATCAATGGTGGGCTTATGATCATCCTCTAACAGAATTTTATGCATGCATAATGCCGGACTGATGCCTTGGATATCAGCTATCGTCCATCCAATAGCCTTCTTGTGCTGCTGCAGCATCCCTATTAACTGTTGTTCCTGTTCCTGCATCAACTTGGAAGAGATGGTTACGGGCATCGTATCTTTTAAACCAAGGAAAACGTATTTTAGCTGCCCTGGCAGGGGCTTAAGATCTATAACAGGGGGCTCAACAGTTGATGGCTTTTGAATTACATGGTTATCCGAGGTATAGTTTAAAGGTTCAAACAACTTACCTGGACGATTGCCTATCCAATTTACCTCCTCTCGATCTTCAGTATTAGATGTATCAGATTCTTAGGAGTTGCTGTCGTCGGTGCTGTCATGACAGTCTTCTAAGTGGCTGCCGAGGTAGTGACCAATTTTTATGTCGTGGTAGCCTGACTTGATGCAGGGTTGGTCAAGGGTAACTTCAGTGATAACCTTGCATTCTTCTTATGCATCAGCATGCTTCATTGCTTGGAGAACATTCAACTTGATTTCTTGATCGTTCACTCTCATGGTGAGTTCTCCTTTTTCCACATCAATCAGTGATCTTCTTGTGGCTAAGAAGGGTCGCCCCAGGATGATTGGTGCGTTTTCATCTGCTTCACAATCTAAGACAAGAAAGTTAGCAGGAAAAATAAACTTATCCACCATTACCAGAATATCTTTAATTTTTCCTTCTGGATGAACGTAAGAGCGGTCTGCCAGCTGCAGAATTACTGTTGTGGGCCGAGCTTTTCCAATACCTAATTTCTGAAAAACAGATTTGGGCATTAAATTTATACTAGCACCAAGATCACAAAGTGCCTTACCCACAAATTTGTCTCCGATTACGCATGGTATGATGAAGCTCCCAGGATCCTTCTTCTTCTGGGGTGGATGCTTGTGCAGAATACTCATACATCCTTCTGTCATCTTAACCATTTCAAATTCCCCAAGTCTAGATTTTTTTGACATGACATCCTTGAGAAATTTGGCATAACCGGGCATCTCCCTAACGTCATCTAATAGCGGAATGTTGATATGAACCTGCTTAAAAATATCATAAATCTTCTTAAGCTGTGATTCCTATTTCAATTTTTGTAACCGTTGAGGAAAAGGAGGTGGAGGACGATAATCAACAATACGTCCTTCCCATTGCATACGGATCTGAGGAGGTTTAGGTTCATCATCTTTCTCCTCTGTCCCTTCTGCTGTCGTGACAGGCTTTATCAGCAGCAGGCTGTTTGTTACCTGTCGGGGCAGCTTCCTCGACAATCGACTCCAAGGCTGGTTTCTTAATTGATTCAGCTTCCTTTTCATGCCCTGGTAGTTTCTTCTCACTCCTAGTAGTGATAGCTTTGCACTGCTGATGTGTGGGTTGTCTAACGTTTTCAGTATCGCTAGGAAATCCTCTATTCTGCCTTGGTTTAATATGTTGGGAAACCTGACCCATCTGTGTCTCTAATGATTTCAGAGTAGCTTCATGATTGGTCATCCGCATCTCTGTTTTATCCATGAATGTCTCCGTCTTCTTGACAAAGTGATTCATGTTCTCAATGTAGGTTCCTGTTTGAGACATAAACATAGCCAGAGTCTGTTCCAGTATACTAGTTGTGGCAGCTAGTGGTTGTTGCTGCTGCTGCTGCGGTTGCTGCCGAGTCAGCAATCTAGGTCCTCCCTGGTTCTGTGTGTTCTGTGCTTGAGGATTTAGGGCATTATTAGGATTGCTCCAAGAGAACTTGGGATCCTTCCTCCAGTTTGGATTGTAGTTGTTGGAGTTAAAATTCTGCTTATTGTAGTTCCCAACATACATCCCTTCTTCTAACTGTATTGGACATTCCTCCGAATTGTGATTTCCTTCACACGTTTCGCATACCTCTTCCGCAGAGTAGACAGGCTGTGAATCTTCTTTCAAGAGCTTTTTCATTGCCTTAGTGAGATATGCCACCTGTGATTTTAATGAGCTGTCGGCCTCATAGTCTTTTACAACTAGAACTCGTTTACCCCCTCTTCTTGCTGTCGGAAACTGTTCCTCATTCTTCGCCAGATTTTTCAATACTACCATTGCCTCATCTGGATCTTTGTCCAGTAGTAATTCGTTTGCTGCTGAATCAATTCTAATACGAGTTTGTAAATTGGCAGCATTATAGAATTTTGTTACCTGGTTCCAAACGAGGAATCCATGCATCGGGCAGTTCCTTAGAAGAGTGGTAAATCTATCCCAGGCCTCGTGCATTGGCTCGTCATCTTCCTGTTGAAAAGTAGCAATTTCGTTACGTAATCGCTCAGATAAGTGTGAAGGATTAAAACGAGACAAAAATTCACGGGTTAAATCTGCCCAAGTTCGAATTGAACTCGGCGTAAGTTTATTCCACCAAGTCTTTGCCCTGTCCCTCAATGAATGAGGAAATAACCGAAGCCTCAGTATCTCCGGATTAACTCCTGGTAGTCTAAACGAATCACAGATTTCCTGGAACGTTTTCAGATGTTCCCTAGCATCCTCTGTAGCAGCACCACTAAATTGACCTGCGTTGTTGATCATGCTGAACATAACAGGTTTCAGCTCAAAGTTGTCAACATCTACATCTGACATGGTGGTTTCTAATTCTACATGATCGTTGAGCATGTAGTCTCGGCATGACTGGCGTGCGGTAGCGACATGAGGGTCAGCAGGTGGATCGTGCCCTCCATCTCCGGCAGGATTGTTATTATCCTGGGGATTCCTTTGGTTGTTCATGACCTCTAACTGTTCTTCAAGGTATTCGTTTCTGGCTAGTACGTGGCGAAGTCGGTTCCTAAGATTGCACGAGCGTTCGATTTTAGGATCTAATGGATACTCAGGTTCTTTTCTTCGTCTCGATCTGCGCATAAACAAGAAACCTTGTGAAAAGCACAGGTTGAACAATCCAATATAAAACAGAAAAATAAAAAGAATGCAGTAAAAGGTAGGGTAAAGTTATGTTGCCAGTCCCCGGCAACGGCGCCAAAAACTTGTTGCGTGTAAAAGTGTCTATCGCAATGTATTGCAAGTGTACACGGCACAAGTAGTAAAGTGATACGTAAGTATCAGATATCGTCTCCACAGGGACTGGGCTAATAACTTCACCTTGGTTTACTGCACGAGAGTAAAAAGAATAGTTTAAATTGTTGTCACGAAAATAATAGAGAGAACTGGAAAATAAGATTAAAATAATCAAGATAGAGAGAATGGATTGGTATTGAATTGCTCAATAGTGTAGGTGTTGCTAAGTCTTGGAAAATTTGTTCTGTCGTCGTCCCTGTCACGGCAGCACCCGTCGCGGCAGCGGTCTGTTGATAGCCGCGGCAGCGATCACACAACTCTGCACTTCAAGCTTGGCAAGAATCCCTGCTATGCCTTGGCCTATCCCTAGGTCCAAGTCTGTCGATAAACACGTCTTTGATGATACCTCCCGGCGTGAATCGAAGGATGAACACCGATGTTGTTGAATTCTTTCTTAGCCACTTAACCTCGTCCTATCCCTAGGTCCGAGATAGTTCAACTATAAACTAGAGAACCCGCACTTATTCCTTTCGTATACTTAACCCTCCCGATATTAAGTAAATAGATAACCTCACAATGCTCTCGCGATACTCTTGCAAGATATTAACAACCAGAATAAGTGAACTTGAAGTTTATTTTATTGAACAGAAAATTCCTAAAACAAAAGCAATCCTTGCAACTACTTTACAAATCAACCCGTGGCCTTAGGGGAAATTTAGAACATGTTGAGAAAGGAAAACGGCTAGGGTTTTGGGAAGAAGGCTAGAGATAGATGATGTCCCCCTAGGTCGAATTACATGCCTTTATATAGGCCTTGGGTTCAAGTTTTCTAATATGGCAAGAATACAAGTTTAAACTAAAGTACAACTCTATTAAAGACTAAATCTTCAGAGAATATATCTTTAATTCGTCCTTCCTTCTTGCTTGGAATTTCTTCCTTGAACTTTGGGCTTGGCCTTCATTCTGATCTAGGGCTTGGAAAAATATAAGGGTATTCCACGACAGACGAGCTTAATTTTCTCTTTCTGTCGAGGCCCACTTTGCTTCTTCTCCTCAAAACTGTTGTCGTCCTTGGCTGCCATGGCATCATCGTCCTTCTCGTCTGCTCACCCAGTTCCAGCTCTGATGTATCACTACCCAGCGCCTGCTTCTCCATCTGCTACAGCAGCAACCTGCAAAAGCAACCAATTTCAGTAGAAACTGTGCCATTTAATGTATTTGTGATGTATAACTGAAATCTAACCTAAATGCAATGAATTATGCTTGAATGCAGTAGAAATATGGGTTAAATAGGGGGTAAATAATAGAACTTTTACACACTCAACACCCGGCCATATCTTTCAGGACCCAAGACGTCAGCAATAACTTGATTTTCGATCTCTTCCATATTAACAGAACCATTAGTTAAAGCTGTAGCTTCATACTCCGTCTTTTTTCCCTCAATTTCTCCTGGGGATTAATTAAAAATGTTATACTATTGATATTAAATATAACATAATCCAGATTTTCCATCTAATGAACATACCATAATTTCTGCAGCTTCGGGAGTCATAGGAGAGCCATCCTTTTTTGTGTGCGTAAGGTCAAAGAGCTTTATCCGTCCAACGCTAGTGCCAGTTGTAATTTGCTACAACGTATAATAGAAATTAATACTCACGAAAAAGTAATTCATTAAAAACTAATCAATAATTAAAAATAAGAATACCTCGTCATTAGTTATACGAGCAAAACTCTTCAACCCAGCGGTGTGAGTAAACTTCTGGTTTTCTCTTCTAGCAACTCCAACCCGCTCTCGATCCTACAATTTAAAATTTGCATTATGTATAAAGCCAATATTATAATGACATTATTATTTTTTTAAAGTGCATCGATCATACCTCTCCTTTTGTTGAACTCCAAAACCTGACTGCATCTTCCCATTGATATCAGAGAATTCCCGGCGAGACATTTTGCAGCTTCTCTTGAAGACTGAGATCATTCTTGAAATATGTATTTTTCAAGAAGCTCTTATTGTCTCTCCATTTTCCCCTAATGCATGCTTCACATAATCGTCTGAGGCCTCTAAAGAAAATTTATCATACAAATGACACAATCAAAGCAAATATAAATATTATTTTGAACTGTAATAGATTATTATTACAATGACATTATTACCTTAACAAGATCCAGAGCCTGATTTTTGTTACTGTCCGGCATCTGACGCCATGACTCATAATTGATCGGCAAAATCGCAGAGTTGCGTGCAACAATGCCTAAGTAACTGCCCAGAACACTTGCTTCTGCCCCAATGGGTTGACTGACATCGTTTCTTGAAACTTTCACACGTTCACCAGCGGGATGATTGTACAATTCATTTAATGTCGTGCGCCCTTTACTCTTACGCCTTCGACCATTTCCACCTATATAAGAAATAACTCAATAAAATTTTTAAAATCAAGTCAATAATAACAAACAACTAGCATTTAAATAAAATGTTGAACATTACCATCAATCTCTATATTTTCAACTGTCTCCGGAACTTGTGAGGATCCAACACCAGACAAATCATCATCATTTGTTTCTTCTTCCTCCCTCGGTACTTGAACTATCTGCAAATCACTTAATTTCCTCTTAGGCATAGTATCTACAATAAATAAAAGACAATTTTAGTAACTAGAGACAATAATACTATTATAAATTAATAAGTTAAGATATAAAACTTACTACATTGTTATGCAATTAGTTTTCATTAAAATCTTCATCCATATCCTCACGAACCCATTGGAATTGTGAACTAGAACTAGGGATTGTTCTATATAAATTTTGTGCTGCAAAAGGCAGAGTTTCTGATCTTATTTCAATGTCATCTCTATTTCCATCCCCGATGTCTATCAAGTCTCTAGGAGTGTTACGGAGTACAACATACCAACCCTCTTTCGTTGGATCAGGGCAATAGAAAACTTGTTTGACTTGAGAAGGGAATACATATGGTTCATCCATCAATTGGTGACTTGTGTGAAATAACCGAAAGAAGTTCACCATTGTAAAACCAAATTGATATCTTCTAATGCATCGAGTCGTATTTACATCAGCCCAGTCACAACGAAATAACACAACTTTTTGTTTGCCATAATAATCCAACTCAATAATTTCTGTAAGAATTCCATAATATTCTACATCTCCCACCACAGGATGATTGTCCCTAGCACTAGCATAACTTGTAGTTGAAGAAGTTACAACTACTCCGCAATTTTGTGTCCTCCTTAATCTTTCTCGAGATTTCGTATGGAACCTAAACCCGTTAATGAGAAATGTATTATATCTTTTAACAATTCTATTTGGACCTTGAGAAAGCCACTTAACCTCTTCACTAACTTCTCTCCCACACCAAACCTATTACACGTAAAAGGTGAATAAGTTATCATTTATATTTGATGTAGTAAAGGAAGAAAAGTTATTAGGTACATGTAGTAAAAAGATTCAATTGCTTACCATCTTCGATAACCAATAATGGAAATTTTTTATGAACAACTTATGAATTTCTCATTGATGTAATCTTCGGGATCGTACTTGAGATTGTAGCTCTTCTTTAAATTCACTACAAAGTAAGCTACGTGGTTAAAGAATGAGTAATATAAAAGATGAAGTGAATACATTAGAATTTATATAAATTTACATTCGTAAGGGCTCTGTTGAGTCATGATGGAAAAGAACATATCGATGTGCTTGTACCCAAGACTTGTCATCTAACTGTGCAATTTCAACTTTGCCAAGTGGTTCACCAAAACTTTGAAACAAATAAGTCTCAGCTAAGTTATTATTGCTGCACACTTCATTTCTATTTGGTCTATTGAATCTCGTTTCAACATCTTCCAAATATCTAGAGCAAAAAGTCAAACATTCCTCTGCTAAATACCCTTCAGCAATTGATCCTTCTAGATAACGCTTATTACGACAATAAGACTTCAACTTGCATAAGAACCTAAACTGTAATAAATAGAACATTACATAAGTAGTTGTAATTAAATGAAATGTTCAATGGTGTGAATATATGTTAAACAATTTGCACCTCTCAATAGGATACATCCCCCAATAGAAAACTGGTCCACCAACTTTAGCTTCGTGAGGGAGATGAACTAACAAATGCACCATAATTGTAAAGAATGAAGGTGGAAATATCTTCTCCATGTTGAATAAAGTCAAGGCAGCTCAATCTTGTAGTTTCTCAAGTTCTTCAACCATCAAAACTTTCCCACAAATAGCTTTAATTACATTAGAAAGTTCAATAATACAAGATGTCACCTCAGTTGACATATAACCGCGTAATGCAACTGGCATTAAATCTTGCATCAATATGTGATAATCATGTGACTTTAAAGAATAAAGTCTTCAATCTTTAACACCGACACATTGAGATATATTTGATGTGTACCCATCTGGGACCTTTATATCTTTCAACACCGTGCAAAATACTTCTTTTTCTTTCTTCGACATCGTAAAAATAGAAGGCGGTAACGAAAGTTTTCCATTACGAAGTTCTTGAGGATGAAGATCATGCCGAATTCTCATGTCCACTAAGTAAAGTCGACTATTTAGATTGTCTTTAGATTTTCCATCGACATTGAGAATGGTCCCAATAATGTTCTCACAAACATTATTCTCAATGTGCATTACATCAAGATTATGTCTCAAAATGTTATGCTTCCAATAAGGCAACTTGAAGAAAATACTTCTCTTTTTCCACAACTCCGCCTCATTTGGTTCATCCTCCTCATCAGAGTCGTCATCACTAAGTTACTCAAACTCACGGTCATACACCTCATTTTCTTCTTCTTTGATCGTGGGTTTGGTGGTTGGTTCGTTTTTCCATAAGTGAACTTGATATATTTCAACATCGACAAGATATCAGACCTGATTGTTTGCTCAAGAGCTTTTCTGAACTCTTCAGTGCCATTAAACATATTCTTTTCATATTTAAATCTATGATTTTCATCTAACCACCGATGGTGTCTCGCGTAAGAGAACTTCTTTCCATTATACAACCACTTCGAGCATGTCTGTGTAGCGGAACAAGGACAAGCATAATGGTCTTTGGTACTCTACCCAGATAAATTTACATAAGCGGGAAAATTATTAATAGTCCACAATAAAGTTGCACGCAAATTAAAGTTGTAACACCCTTAAAAAATAAAATAATAAATGAAATGAAATGAAAAAAAAGAGGAAGTAAGGGTTGTGGGAATCGAACCCACAACCTCAAGTGGTTTCAGACGGGTGCCCAACCAATTGAGCTATTGAAGCTCTTGGTTATAAGTCACCTCAATTAAATTTTATTAGATCCTAAAATAATAATATAATAATAAAATAATTAAAATATCCTACATACCATATCGAATGTGATTTTAATTGGGATCAATTTTCCCAAAAACTTCCAGAAACATCCCCTCGTCATTTTCCTCTTATCCCTTAAAACCTGATCACCGTCCGTCAGCCTTCACCGCCTTGCCGTGCCGCTCACCGCCAGTGCCCTTGAAACTGCCGTTGCACGCCGACCAAAACCCCTAAGGCCACTCGCACGTTCGTCGCGACAATCACCGACAATTGGTCGTTGAAGATTCGCGAACCTAGGGCTAAACCGGTCTGCCTTTCCTTCGAGTTTTTCTGTCGTTGTGGGCATCCATTCGCCGCGCCACCACCGCCGTTGGACTCCCCATCGCAGGCCAATAATAACCCAGGTTACCGTTCAACCGTTCGTCATCGTTTGCCTCGTCGTCGGAGCTACGCCATTTTTCCCGACGGGTTCGAACTATTAAGAACAAATCTGGTGAGTTTTGGGTTAATTCCGATGTTATTTCGATTTTAGGTGTATAATAAAATGATGGGTTGTTTGATTGTGACTTTTCCGGTAGAAACGACGTGAAACAGACCTTTCCAGCGACCGCCCGACGACCTTCGAGTCCTAAGGGTAAGAGCCAGTCTGTGTAGACCGAACCGGTTGGACCGGTTGAACCGGACAGCTCGGTCAAACCCGTTGACCCGAGTCAACTCAATGAGTCAACTCGTCCGAGTCAACTTAGTGAGTCAACTCGTCCGAGTCAACTCAGTGAGTCAACTCGCCCGAGTCAACTCAGTGAGTCAACTCTCCCGAGTCAACCCAGTGAGTCAACTCGCCGAGTCTGCATTTGGACCAGTGACGTCAGCGTTGACTTTGACCAAAAAGTCAACTTTCCCTAAAAGCATTATTTTATGTTTTTCGACGTCCTGAGTCCGATTTTGAATCACGTTTTGCGAAATTCTAACCCAAAAGCCTCCAAATTGGAGGTTGAACCCGAAAATGCATATGTATAAGTTATGTCATTTAAGAGAAATTGAAGATTAAGGACTGATATTAATCTTCTGATTTAATAGGTACTCGTGGATCTCCCGATCGTGCCTACGCTCAGCCCAGCTCGTCCCGATCTGTACCGCCTCGTGATCCTATCGTCACTCGTACGACCTTAAAACCTAGTATTTTATTACGAATCAAGGTGTAAATTTGATTGTAACCATAATCCTTGTCTATTTAGGTCCAGTACTATAGCGAAGCGTGATCCCGATGCTCGATAGACCTTTTGACTGACCGATCTCATCTTTTGAGGTGTGTTCCTTGTGTGCTATATGGATGTTGCATATTTACTGTTTTACATGCTTCATATGATTTAATAAAACAGACTATGTGTACATGATTGTTAAACTTGATTTTGTGTAAAACTAGCATGTTTTCTTCTTATGAAAGAAACACGATTGTACTATATGATTGAATTATGCCCTAGTATTCGATATGACAAGCATGCCTATGGTTTCCGGTTATCAGTGTAGAAATATGTTGTTGAGCATTGCTATGACTATTATTGTTGCGTACTATGTTACTGCCCGGACTAATTAGTAGAGGTACTTGGGGTATGATGTGGAGACTATCGGCTCAGCCCTGATCCAGCTGGTAAGACCGCCCGTATTATGATCCTAAGCTTCGGCTAGGTCCGCCCGTATTCGGATCCTAGGCCTCGGCCAGGTCCGCCCGTTTTCGGTTCCTAAGTTTCGACTAGGGCCGCCCGTATTCTAAGGTATATCCTTAGGATGGTACCCCGTCCAATGGGCTTGGGTTAATGCCAATATAGGATATTGTTCTGGGGAACTGTATCATGGTGTTCGGTTGGAGGGTAGATATGTTGCATGAAAACTTTGATGCTTTTTATGATATGTTTTGCATAACATGATTTATTATGTATTGATGTAAATGTTTTACTTGCACTGTTGGAACACACTGAGCTTTCTAGCTCACGCCCCAAATTCTTTCCCCTTTTAGATATTTTGGATAGGCCACCCCGTAGCTGACACTTGGAGGATCGACACATTTGGAATTCTTTTTGAATGTAATGTTTCTATCCACCGTTTATACTTTCAGGGTGACATGTGCCTATATTTTGTTATGTATGGTATTAAACTAAAAGGATTTTGATATGCTAACTGATACTTATTTTGCAACCATCCTATGATGGGTTTATTTAAGTAATCATGGCTGCCTATATTATTTATGACGTCTATGTTGTGAATGACTTTAGAAATATTGTTTGATGTATTAAACAGGTTTATTTAACTTGATGGTTTTCACTAAGTCCTGCCGTTATGCTGTCGAAATAAACACTTAGTTTGCCAACAGGTTTTCCACTTGAGTTTTAAATTTTGATGTGCCTTACTAGACTTGGTCATTCCGCATAGGCTAGTCTAGGGGGTTACATTTAGTTGGTATCAGAGCTTTTGGTTTTAAAACCTCGGACTGTGGATAAGTCCTTTTAAAATACTATTTTAGAATATTTTACAAGTATTGTAAAAAGCGGCCATGTCCCCCATCTTTATATATTTAATTGTGCTCGATTCTCTAGTGTCATAAACTGATCTTAGGTTTTATCCTTTGTAGAGATTCTCCGAGATGAGCACCGGAAGGGTCCGTCGACCCGCTCGTAGGTGTGGTCGACCCGTTAGATTTCCAGACCCGATAGACGATTTGGTGGTTGATCCATCTGCCTCTAGAGTTGCTACAGTCGCAGTTGACCCTCCGACATCTGTAGAGCCTTCTACCCCTAGTGTTTCTTCAGCTGCTGCTACTGCTTCAGCTACTCCGACATCTGTCCCGACTGCTCCTACACCTACTCCTACTGTTCCATTTCCTACTCCTAGTATCGGCAAGACTACTCCGGTCAGAGGAACTACTGTTTCTGGGCCCGAGCCTATGACTGGAGTTAGGATGAGTCCTTGAGTAGACAGTTTCTCTAGTTGATTCAGGGAGTAGTCAGAGCGTCTGGAGTCACACCTGAAGTTCCTATCTCCCAGACCCTAATTGCCAATGGGATCAAGACCTTCTCGGGATCTCTTAGTGGACCACCGACCGAGGATGAGGAGTGGTTATACGATATCGAGAGACGTATGGGTGAGTTGGGTTTTGAGCCATCCAGGAAGTATTTGGGTGTTGTATCTATGTTGAATGGGAATGCTCGCACCTGGTGGGAGTCCATCACGAGTAGTGTTCCTTCTGATCGACTGACATGGGATTTCTTTAAGGAACACTTTAGGAACCGTCTTCTAGGCGAGCGGTTCTTGAGAGAGAGACGCCAGGCTTTTAAAGACCTGGTGCAGGGTACCATGACAGTGGCTGAGTATGAGATACAATTTCTAGAGTTGTCGAAATATGGTACTGGCTTGGTTTCTACTGAGAAAGACAAATGTGACAAGTTCCTTGAGGGCCTTCGTATTGGGATACGTGATCGAGTGGCTACCCACCATGATCAGGTGTTTGAAGATTTAGTAGACCGGGCTAAGACTACAGAACAGATGGAGATTTTGACAGCTAATCAGAGTAATAGAGATGGAGATCGAGATAGAGGCAATGATCGAGGGCGAGATCGATCTTGGAGATCTTCTAGACAGGGAGAGTCTCACGCACGCTCTAATAAGAGGGCTCGCACCATGTATCAAGGAGGTGGTTCGAGTTATAGGCCCACGGTACAATAGGGCCCATCGGTTAGTCGAGGTGATTCATCAGGGTCCACTCTCTTACCTGTATGTGAGTATTGTGGTAAGCTTCATCGAGGGGAGTGCATGAAGATGTCGGGTGCTTGCTTCAGATGTGGATCCACTGACCATTTCAAGAAAGATTGTCCACACCCACCTTCTGTAGACCGATCGTCGTTTCAGACCCCCTGCTCGTTCCCAGACTCCAGCCCGTTCACAAACATCTGTTCAGACACCGGGTTCAGGGTGTTATCAGAGTAGAGCTCTTGGGTCTTCTGCCAGATCTGATAGTAGAGGTCGATCACATCAGAGTGGGGGACCGGTCATGACTGAGGCCAGACAACATGCACTTGTTTATGCTACTAGACGTCGTGACGACAGAGATGAGCCAGACGTCATTGCAGGTACATTCACTATATTTTCTGTTCCATACTTTGCATTGCTTGACAATGGTTCTACCCATTCCTATGTATCGAGATCTGTGTCCCGAGACCTTCAGATTCCAGTTGAGAGCACCGAGAGTGCAATTACTGTTATGAGTCCAGTGGGTCAGTCAGTTGTTGTGGATAGGGTCTTCAGGCGATGTCCCCTCGAGGTGCAAGGAGAAATCTTTCTAGTTGACCTTATGGAACTACCATTAGAAGAATTTGATCTGATTCTTGGCATGAATTGGTTGACTAAACACCGAGTTAACCTAGATTGTGAGTCCAAGAGAGCAGTTTTGAAGACTTCTGATGATCGTACAGTAGTTCTTATTGGTGAGCACCGGGGGTATCTGTCTAATGTGATATTTGCTTTGGCTGCCGACAGGATGATCCTGAAGGGATACCAGACTTTCATCGCCTGTTTCTTGAATACCAAGGGGTTCTTTGTCAAAGATTGAGGAGATTCACACTATTAGCGAGTTCCCTGATGTCTTTCCCGAGGAATTACCTAGATTACCTTCAGATAGAGATGTCGAATTTGAGATTGAGACCTATCCAGGATCTACACCAGTCTCTATGAACCCTTACTGTATGGCTCCTAAGGAGCTTAAGGAGCTGAAGATTCAGTTGCAAGAGCTCCTCGACCGAGGCTTTATTCGACCCAGCTCTTCGCCCCGGGGAGCTCATGTTCTCTTCGTGAAGAAGAATGATGGTTCTCTCAGGCTATGTATTGATTACCGTAAGCTGAACAAGTTGACAGTCAAGAATAAGTACCCTCTGCCCAAGATTGATGACTTGTTCGATCAGTTTCGGGGAGCCACAGTTTTCTCGAAGATTGATCTTCGTTCCGGGTACTATCAGCTAAAGATAAAGGGGTCTGATGTAGCAAAGACGGTCATTCACACCAGATATGGACACTACGAGTTTTTAGTGATGCCGTTTGGTCTGACTAATGCTCCTGCCGCTTTTATGGATCTGATGAACCATGTGTTCCGACCCTATTTGGATCAGTTTGTGGTGGTGTTCATTGATGACATCCTAGTCTACTCCCGGACTGAAGCAAAACATGTTGAACATTTGAGGATTGTTCTGCAGACTCTTAGAGAGCACAAATTGTATGCCAAGTTGAGCAAGTGTGAATTTTGGCTCAACAAGGTGACATTTTTGGGGCATGTGGTATCGGCTCGGGGTATTCAGGTTGATCCGAGCAAGATAGAGACCATTGTGAGTTGGAAGCAACCCAAGAATGTTTCCGAGATTCGTAGTTTCTTGGGTTTAGCTGGGTATTACAAGCATTTCGTCGAGGGCTTTTCTATTATTGCCGCTCCCTTGATGAAGCTGTTGAGGAAGGATGTTCCATTCATCTGGACAGATGCTCAGCAGGATAGTTTTGAGAAGTTGAAGACAGCTTTAACGCAAGCTCCAGTTTTGATGCAGCTCGAGTTTGGGAAGGATTTTACAGTTTATAGTGATGCATCGCGTTACGGGCTTGGTTGTGTTCTGATGCAGGATGTCAAGGTAATAGCTTATGCGTCTCGTTAGTTGAGGCCACATGAGTGTAATTATCCTACCCATGATCTAGAGCTGGCCGCTGTGGTCTTTGCCCTGAAGATTTGGAGACACTATCTCTACGGAGAGAAGTGTTATATCTACACGGATCAAAAGAGCCTGAAGTACATTCTTACATAGAGAGAGCTTAATCTTAGACAACGATGTTGGATTGAGCTTCTTAAGAACTATGACTGTGTGATTGAGTACCACCCGGGGAAGGCTAATGTTGTTGCTGGTGCTTTAAGTCGTAAGGTGTTGGGTTTGTAGCACGCTCGAATCGATCACCGAAACCGTTAAAGAGGGTTGTAAATGTTTGGTGGTTGAATTGGCTAAAATCGAAATAAAGGTAGACAAATAACACAATGATTTTAGAGTGGTTCAGCCTTCTAACAAGCACCTACATCCACTACCTTAGCACACCACTAAGGATTTCCCAATTCACTCAACAATGAATTCGTCCCCTTTTCCCGATTTAGGAGGAAACCGTTACAACCCTATCTTTTGGACTTGGCTAAGATAGAACCAACTCTAGTTTTTCTCTCAAGGCTAAACTAGAACCTCTCCTTTTACAAGGGATTTGTTTGGTAAACTTAATACCTCACAAGGTCGATATTTACACAAATTTAAGCTTACAAGAGTACAAGGATTTACAATAAATCTCACTCTCTAAAGACTATGTACAAGAGAATAGTAAAATAAGGATTTAGATTCTAATTCTCTTGACCATATTGCTTGGATGTTGTCTCTGACCATCTCCAAGTGTCCCAAGGTTGTTTTTATAGTGTGGAATGATATTCTAGCCGTTTATGGCCGTTGGGGATGTTTTGGAGCCGTTGGGAAGTCATAAAGTCGAGCTTTAAATTTCCACCTGCACAGAGGTTTCGAAACCTTAAGAAGGGATTTGTAAAAACTAGCCGTTACAAGGCCAAGGTTTCGAAACCTTTATCAAAAATAGTGGCATTCTGCCCAGAAAGGTTTCGAAACCTTATAGGGATGGTTTCGAAACTTTCACTTAAAAACCCAATTTTGGCTAATTTTTAACTTTAAAATGTATATTCGATATAGGTGCAAAGTCAAAACATTTTAAACATATTTTTCAATTTTTAAGGACTTTTGAATTATTTTTGAAATATTTAAACAAGTCCAAAACATTCTTCACATAATAATTATATCAAAATATTTCTCAACAATCTCCCACTTTTTGATATAACAAAATTTCTTTGAAAAATTGTTTTTGACAAAAACTCCCCCTTAATTTTTCACTTACTTCTCCCCCTTTTTGTTATATCAAAAATAATTCAAATCTTTATAGTACATAATAACAATGGAGAGTAAGTTAAAAAAAAGTTTAAGTACAAAAAATTTGAAAAATAAAACTCCCCCTTACTAAAGCATTCCATTAAATTTTTAGCACAAAACTTGACCCTTAAGAGACTGAATTTCACCATTGAATCAAATCAATTTAAAAACACATGAAATTCAATTTATCCAAGACTTTAAAACTTTATGCAAACGTACATATGAATGAAACAATATGATTCATATGCATAAAGCATCATAAAATGCCATGCGCTTATAAATATAAATAAGCAATGATGCATGGACATTTATCATGAGAATAGGTAACCAAATGATTTATAATCTAGTGCATTAAGATAAGAGGTTACCCATCTTCTTCACTTGTGTGACTAGAGCATTTTCATATCTTTGTTTTTCTTGCTATTGCTCTAACACACCTACAAAAGACAAATACTTGGATTTTGGTATCCAAATTGCTTTGGATCCATTTACATTAGCCACAATGTCTTTAGTTCCCTTGGGAACCCATACTTGTCTAATCCTATAAGATTTTCTCTTTCTAATAGGACAAGTATGTAAGGAATGACCATGATAATGGCAATGTGAGCATTTTGCTATTATGTGACAAGATGAATTATTGAAAATAATTTCCTTTTCTTTTGTTAAGCTTTCAAGCTTAACTTTTAAATCAAGATTTTCTTTTTCTAAAATATTTTTGCTTGTTTTTGAAAATTCTAAATCATTTTTCAAAATTTCATTTTGGTTTTCAAAATCCACTTTTGTTTTTAAAAGAAAATAATTTTCAATTTCGAGTTTTGAAATCATTTTCTTAAATTTGGAATTCATGGTCTCAAATTCCAAAAATAATTCATCGAAAGAATCTTGCAACTCATCAAATGTATAAGAATTTAATTCATTTGAGTTAAAAGATACCTCGGGCTCATCGAGAGCCAAAACACCATCCACCTTTGGATTGGAGAGAAGGTTTGCACATAATTGATCATCATTTTTTCTTTTCTCCCTTCTTGTTGCCATACAACTTCTCAAGTTTCTCCCATGATTCTTTGGCACTTTTGCATGTGGAGATCTTCTTGGAAACTTCTTCGTTAAGGCCACAATAGAGAATGTGCATCGCTTTAGTGTTTAGCTTTGCCTTCGTGTCGTTGGCACTCCTTTGCTTTTTCTTCTTCTTTGGAGCTTCCAAATACCCATCTTCGATGATGCCCCAAACCTCATAGTCTTGAGACTTGATGAAGTATTTCATGATATTTGCCCATTGGAAGTATGATTCTCCTTCGAAGGGTGGAGAACACGAGATAGAGCGATCTTCTTCAAATCTTGCCATTTTCTTGAACGGTGGACTTCGAGCGTTGGATCTTTACTCTCGGATGTTAGTCCTTCGATGAAGACGGGGCTCTGATACCAATTGTTGGGTTTGTAGCACGCTCAAAACGATCACCAAAACCGTCAAGGAGGGTTGTAAATGTTTGGTGGTTGAATTAGCTAAAATCAAAATAAAGGTAGACAAATAACACAATGATTTTAGTGTGGTTCGACCTTCTAACAAGCACCTACATCCACTACCTTAGCACACCACTAAGGATTTCCCAATTCACTCAACAATGAATTCGTCCCCTTTTCCCGGTTTAGGAGGAAATCGTTACAACCCTATCTTTTGGACTTTGCTAAGATAGAACCAACTCTAGTTTTTCTCTCAAGGCTAAACTAGAACATCTCCTTTTACAAGAGATTTGTTTGGTAAACTTAATACCTCACAAGGTCGGTATTTACACAAATTTAAGCTTACAAGAGTACAAGGATTTACAATAAATCTCACTCTCTAAAGACTATGTACAAGAGAATAGTAAAATAAGGATTTAGATTCTAATTCTCTTGACCATATTGCTTGGGTGTTGTCTCTGACCATCTCCAAGTGTCCCAAGGTTGTTTTTATAGTGTGGAATGATATTCTAGCCGTTTATGGCCGTTGGGATGTTTTGGAGCCGTTGGGAAGTCATAAAGTCGAGCTTTAAATTTCCACCTGCACAGAGGTTTCGAAACCTTTACCAGAGGTTTCGAAACCTTAAGAAGGGATTTGTAAAAACTACCCGTTACAAGGCCAAGGTTTCGGAACCTTTATGAAGGTTTCGAAACCTTTGCTAAGGTTTCAAAAACAGTGGCATTCTGCTTAGAAAGGTTTCGAAACCTTATAGGGATGGTTTCGAAACTTTCACTTAAAAATCCAATTTTGGCTAATTTTTAACTTTAAAATGTATATTCGATATAGGTGCAAAGTCAAAAAATTTTAAACATATTTTTCAAGTTTTAAGGACTTTTGAATTATTTTTGAAATCTTTAAACAAGTCCAAAACATTTTTCACATAATTGTTATATCAAAATATTTCTCAACATAAGGCTATATCAGACTTGAGATCCTTGTTTGCCAGGATGAGTATATACAATGATGGCAGTTTACTAGCCAAGCTGCAGGTTAAACCAACATTGGCCGAGGAAATTAGGGCCAAACAACTTCTAGACAGTTCCTTAATCCCTGTCATGCAGCAGGTTGAGTAAGGATCTACTTCTATCTATGGCTTTGATCAGGATGAAGTCTTGTGCTTCAAGGGTCGTTATTGTGTACCAGATGATGTCGAGTTGAAGCGGGCTATTCTTAGTGAGGCTCATAACAGCTCTTATGCTATGCATCCCGGTGGGGACAAGATGTATCAAAACCTGAGGCAGAGATATCGTTGGGAAGGTATGAAGAAGGACATTTCAGATTATGTATCTCGGTGTTTGACTTGTTAGCAGGTTAAGGCAGAGCACCAGCGTCCTTTTGGTTTATTACAGCCCATTAAGATCCCCGAGTGGAAATGGGAACGTGTCACGATGGATTTCGTTATAGGGCTTCCTCTGACACCTTCTAAAAAGGATTCTATCTGGGTGATTGTTGACCGACTCACCAAGTCAGCTCATTTTATTCCAGTTCGAGTCACCTACTCTTTGGAGAAGCTGGCTAAATTGTACATCTCTGAGATCGTCAGACTACATGGGGTACCTTTATCTATCATCTCTGATCGGGATCCGAGGTTTACTTCTCGATTCTGGTTGGCCTTGCACAGTGCTTTAGGTACCCGTCTGAATTTCAGTACATCCTTCCATCCGCAGACAGATGGACAATCGGAGAGGGTGATTCAGATTCTTGAGGACATGTTACGGGGATGTGTGATTGATTTCCATGGTAGCTGGGAGGATTTCTTACCCTTGTCTGAGTTTGCATACAACAACAGCTATCAGGCTAGTATCCGCATGGCACCGTATGAGTCTTTGTATGGCCGTAAGTGTCGTACTCCCATCTGTTGGATAGAGCTGTATGAGAAGAAGACTTTGGGCCCAGAGTTGGTTCGAGAGACCGAGGAGACCGTCAGATTGATCTGCAACCGCTTGAAAAAGGCTTTTGATAGACAGAAGTCCTATGTTGATCGGAGGAGGAAAGACATTGAGTTCGAGGTTGGTGATCAGATTTTTCTGAAGGTGTCTCTATGGAAGAAAGTTTTGAGATTTGGGCGCAAAGGCAAATTGAGCCCAAGATTTATCGGACCGTATCGTATTCGGAAGAGAGTCGGGCCTGTTGCTTATCAGCTTGAGTTACCTCCTTGGCTTAGCCGTATTCATGATGTATTTCATGTATCTATGTTGAGGCAGTACCACCTAGATCCGAGCCATGTTATTCAGGTACAAGATGTAGAGTTGAGACCAGATTTCTCTTATGAGGAGGAACATGTTCAGATCTTGGATCAAGACGAGAGAGTTCTAAGGAACCGACGTATTCCTATGGTTAAAATACAGTGGAGTAATCGTGATCCTGAAGAAGCTACATGGGAGACTCTTGAGTCAATGGAAGAGAAATTCCCACATCTGTTCAACTAAGGTAAATATCGAGGCCGAAATTTCTTTTTAGGGGGGGAGTTGTAACACCCTTAAAAAAATAAAATAATAAATGAAATGAAATGAAAAGAAAAGAGGAAGTGAGGGTTGTGGGAATCGAACCCACAACCTCAAATGGTTTCAGCCGAGTGCCCAGCCAATTGAGCTATTGAAGCTCTTGGTTATAAGTCACCCCAATTAAATTTTATTAGATCTTAAAATTATATAATAATAATAAAATAATTAAAATATCCTACCTACCATATCGAATGTGATTTTAATTGGGATTAATTTCCCAAAAACTTCCTGAAACACCCCCTCGTCATTTTCCTCTTATCCCTTAAAACCCGATCACCGTCGCACTGTCCCGCTCACCGCCGGTGCCCTTGAAACCATCGTTGCACGCCGACCAAAACCCCTAAGGCCACTCGCGCGTTCATCGCGACAATCACCGGCAATTGGCCGTTAAAGATTCGCGAACCTAGGGCTAAACCGGTCCGCCTTTCCTTTGAGTTTTTCGGCCGTCGTAGGCGTCCGTTCGCCGCGCCACCACCGCCGTTGGACTCCCCATCGCAGGCCAATAATAACCCAGGTTACCGTTCAACCGTTCGTCGTCGTTTGCCTCGTTGTCGGAGCTACGCCATTTTTCCCGACGGGTTCGAACTATTAAGAAAAAATCCGGTGAGTTTTGGGTTAATTCCGACGTTATTTCGATTTTAGGTGTATAATAAAATGATGGGTTGTTTGATTGGGACTTTTTTCGGCAGAAACGACGTGAAACGGACCTTTCCGGCGACCTTCGAGTCCTAAGGGTAAGAGTCGGTCCGTGTAGACCGAACCGGTCTGAACCGGCTGGACCGGTTGAACCGGCCAGCTCGATCAAACTCGTTGATCCGACCTGACCCGTTGACCCGACCTAACCCATCGACTCGAGTCAACTCAGTGAGTCAACTCGTCCGAGTCAACTCAGTGAGTCAACTTAGTGAGTCAACTTGCCCGAGTCAACTCAGTGAGTCAACTCGCCCGAGTCAACCCAGTGAGTCAACTCGCCGAGTCTGCCTTTGGACCAGTGACGTCAGCGTTGACTTTGACCGCTGACGTCAGCGATGACTTTGACCAAAAAGTCAACTTTTCCCGAAAAGCTCTATTTTATGTTTTTCAACGTCCTGAGTCCGATTTTGAAGCCCATTTTGCGAAATTCTAACCCGAAAGCCTCCAAATTGGACGTTGAACCTGAACATGCATATGTATAAGTTATGTCATTTAAGAGAAATTAAAGATTAAGGACTGATATTAATCTTCTAATTTAATAGGTACTTCGTGGATCTCCCGATCGTGCCTATGCTCAGTCTAGCTCATTCCAATCTGTACCGCCTCGTGATCCAGTCGTCACTCGTACGACCCTAAAACCTAGTATTTTATTACGAATCAAGGTGTAAATTTGATTGTAACCATAATCCTTGTCTAGTTAGGTTCCAGTACTGTAGCGGAGCGTGATCCCGGTGCTCGATAGACCTTTTGCCTGACCGATCTCATCTTTTGAGGTGTGTTCCTTGTGTGCTATATGGATGTTGCATATTTACTGTTTTACATGCTTCATATGATTTAATAAAACAGACTATGTGTACATGATTGTTAAACTTGATTTTGTGTAAAACTAGCATGTTTTCTTCTTATGAAAGAAACACGATTGTATTGTATGATTGAATTATGCCCTAGTATTCGATATGACAAGCATGCCTATAGTTTCCGGTTATCAGTGTAGAAATATGTTGTTGAGCATTGCTATGACTATTATTGTTGTGTACTATGTTACTGCCCAGACTAATTAGTAGAGGTACTTGGGGTATGAAGTGGAGACTATCGGCTCAGCCCTGATCCAGCTGGTAAGACCGCCCGTATTCGGATCTTAAGCTTCGGCTAGGTCCGCCCGTATTCGGATCCTAGGCCTCGGCCAGGTCCGCCCGTTTTCGATTCCTAAGTTTCGACTAGGGCCGCCCGTATTATAAGGTAAATCCTTAGGATGGTACCCTGCCCAATGGGCTTGGGTTAATGCCAATATAGGATACTGTTCTGGGGAACTGTATCATGGTGTTCGGTTGGAGGGTAGATAGGTTGCATGAAAACTTTGATGCTTTTTATGATATGTTTTGCATAACATGATTTATTATGTATTGATGTAAATGTTTTACTTGCATTGTTGGAACACACTGAGCTTTCTAGCTCACGCCCTAAATTCTTTCCCCTTTCAAATATTTTGGATAGGCCACCTCGTAGCTGACACTTGGAGGATCGACACATTTGGTATTCTTTTTTAATGTAATGTTTCTATCCACCGTTTATACTTTCAGGGTGACATGTGCCTATATTTTGTTATGTATGGTATTAAACTAAAAGTATTTTGATATGCTAACTGATACTTATTTTGTAACCATCCTATGATGGGTTTATTTAAGTAATCATGGCTGCCTATATTATTTATGACGTCTATGTTGTGAATGACTTTAGAAATATTGTTTGATGTATTAAACATGTTTATTTAACTTGATGGTTTTCACTAAGTCTTGTTGTTATGCTGTCGTAATAAACACTTAGTTTGCCAACAGGTTTTCCACTTGAGTTTTAAATTTTGATGTGCCTTACTAGACTTGGTCATTCCGCATAGGCCGGTCTAGGGGGTTACAAAAGTTCTCCTTCTTCAACACATCATATGTTTCGACACCCGCCCATAATTGTTTCAACTCTTCAATAAGAGGTTGCATGTAGATGTCAATATCATTCCCTGGACCTTTCTCACCTGGGATTATCATGGATAAAATAAATGATGATTGTTTCATGCAAATCTATGGAGGCAAATTGCAGGGAACAAGTATAACAGGCCAAGTACTGTATGAAGTACTCATGATTTTAAAAGGATTAAACCCATCAGATGCAAGACCGAGCCTAACATTGCGAGAATCTCCTGCAAAACTTGGAAGTTTTTGGTCAAATGTCTTCCAAGCTAAAGAATCTGCATGATGCCTTAATAATCCATCATCTGTTCGTCCATCGTGATGCCACCTTATAGACTCAACAATCTTTGAAGACATAAAAAGTCTTTGAAGTCTGGGTATTAGAGGAAAACATCGCATAATCTTTATTGGCTTCTTTCTTGCTCGTGTTGCAACTTCGTCTTCACTCACATTTTCCGTGTCCCCATTCATCCACTGAGATTTACCGCATACATGATAGGACTCTTGGTTTTTTCTATCACCCCAATACAACATGCAATCATTCGGACAACTATGAATTTTCTCATAACCAAGCCCCAAATCGTTTATCATTTTTTTCATATCTTTACCGGATTGAGGAATTTTTGCAAAAGGAAAATTTTCACTCAAAACTCTAATAATTGCATAAAAGAGTTACCGATCCACCATCCCAAGCATTTTAAATGGAAAAGGCGAATGCAAAAGAAGAGTTTTGAATATTTTGATCCCTCATAAATTGGTTCATTCATTTTATAAGAAAATTGTAAAACTTTGACGCTTCTCCATTTGGCTCTTCATCACATCCACTTCTTCTCATCTTGGTGAAATCAGTAACACCAATATCACAATCTTTTTTAACAGACTGATGATAATCGTGCATATTAAATGCATCTCACAACATACCCCTAATGTCATCTTCTCTAAGAGATCCATGATGAGAATTATGATGAAAAGGTGGATTACTCGTGGAAGAAGTTGTACGAGATGTCAACTCTCCATAAAATACCCATTTTATAACCCGAAACAAAGCCAAAAACGACTAGATGTTCGTGTACAACTTCACGAATGTGCCAATTAATGTTAACATACTTCTTACAGGGGCAAAGAATCATATTTTCTTGGCTTGCATTTGTAAAAGCTAAATTTAGAAAATATTCTACTCCATTTCGATAGTCGGCGTTTACCCTTGGCAAATTCATCCAACTCTTATCCATTTTCAATTTCTGTCATATCCAAATTAAAGATATAAACTACCTATCAATCATACTTGAAGGATGAAAAGAGATGTAACTATTATATTACCAATTAAGTCAAAGATAAGTCAAATACATAAACTACCTATTAGTCATACTTGAAGGATGAAAAGAGATGTAACTATTACATTACCAATTATAGAATTTCAAGAGAAAGTTATATGTTGGGGAAAGTTATCTTCTTTAGTTTACTTCAAGAAAAGTTGAGATAATGGAGAGAAGAATTGCCAAACTATTAAGAGAGGTAAATGAGCTGCTAAGAAAAAAAATAATGATAACCATTACCAAAGTGACAACAAAAAGAACATGAAAGATTGCTGTGTTGGATTATTAGTTTCCTCAAATGTAAAAACACATCAGAATCACAACATAATGTATCACACAGAAGTGGCTTCACACTCAATCATTCCAAAACATCCATCATTTAAAGAAAAAGAAGAAGAAGAAAAAAAGGCATAAATTATTTTGGTTCTAGAATTTGGACCAACCTCAAGAATCTGACACCATTCTTAACTAGTCAACTGCACCAGATGCAAAAATGGGTCATGTTAAGTAAGACTATGTAATGTATGTGCAAGTGATTGTTTGCATATTTTTTCACTTCATCATGAAATTTAATAACAAGCGAGACAATTGAACATAAACATATGCAAAGACATATCTACTTACCTTGTGCAATACAATATCAAAAGGACCTTGATCTGAAAGAGGTCTGTTTTGATCAACGGCAACAAACAATATCCCCTTATTCTTACACCATCTCCAACAAATAAAAAAACATTACATTTTATGGTTCGACTTGAAAAGATAGCGTTAAGTAATGATAATTACAGTTTACCAGCAACAAAGTCAAAAATTATGACACAGAAAATCCAATAAATAATAAATAAAAAGGAAAGGCATATATTATAATCACTATAATAAACGAAAGTTGTGAAATAAAATTTTTTGACTTAGTGGAGTTAAGTGCTGGATGTAATACCATTCACATAAGTTACGACAACGACGTCAAATGGGGGAAAATATTCTCAATTTTGGAGTCACAGACATTAGGTTCCAAAATGATCAACCAAGCCCAAATATCAGAAGCCAAAAAAGAAAAAGAAAACTCACTATTCACCTGGCTAAACCTTCAAACTTGGTGGCAAATTTTTGTCATGTTTTTATCCCTTTCATTATCTAATCCTAACTCAATCATTGTTTACTTAGTTTTTATCCCTTTCGACTGAAGATGTTAACATTTACTAAAGAAACATATGCTTATTGCTTAGCATCAACTTAGTTTTTAATTACTTAGAGACTCATGTCATAGTTGTCACATAAACATGGCCATATTCATCAAAGCAAAGATTAAAATTAATATCTAAAATTCCTATTTTCTTTCCTGTTCTTTTTAATGGTAGAACCTGTTGTGCTGTGCCGAAAGAGGGGACTTACCTGTTACAGCCAGCGTTAGACGGCCGACGAGAAGACGATGTTAGACGGTCGGCGAGATGACGAGGAGATGGAGTTGGACGGTGAGGCAATTGGCTGAGTTAATTTGGGGGAAATAGGGTTCAATTTGGGGAAAAGAGGCTGAGTTTCGATAGAGGCTAAGTGAGTGAGGGGTCAAAACGACATCAGTTTTTGTGTTTTGGTTATAGCACATTGCGGCGTTTGAACGTAAACGCCACTAGAGGCAACCTATTGCGGCGTTTTTAAGCGAAACGCCACTAACAATATAACCTATTACGTCGTTTTTAAGCAAAACGCCACTAACAGTATAACCTATTGCGGCGTTTTAAACTAAAATGCCACTATTGCATGCTCTTAGCCGGCGTTTCTGCCACAAAACGCTACAATACGTTTAGCTTTAGCGGTGTTTTTCTTACAAATGCCACGATATGTGTCTCTTTATGGTATTTTTCTTGCAAACGTCGTAATATGCATAATTTTAGTGGCGTTTCATTAAAAAGGGCCTCAAAATTTGCCACTAAAGAACAACTTTGTTGTAGTGATAGCGGCGTTTAATATAAAAAACACCGCAGCATGTCATGAATTTTAGTGGCGTATGTTGCCACAAACACCGCTATTGACCTTTCTTTAGCGGCATTTTAATTTACAAACGTCGTAAATATGTCATGATTTGTAGTGGCGTTTTTACCACAATCGCCGCGAATGTGACGCCTTTAGTGGCGTTTTCGTCTCAAAACGCCGCAAAAGAGCATATCTTCACAACTATTTTGATTGTTTTGATTAATTAAATAAAAAAGTTAAAAACTCAAATTTAAATTGATCAATTATACTTTTAAATGAATAAACTAACATCTAAATTCAAATGTGATTAAGACGAACACATATAACTAATTATCAACCAAATTATCGCATTGAAAAAATAATTAATAAACTTAACAATAAATAAAATTATTGAATTGAAAAACATCATTGAGGGGCGACAAAGTGTTCTTAATTCAACAATTACAAGTTCATACTAAATTAACTGAAAGTACATTTTCTTGAAGTTCGAAGGGTCATCCTCTTGGTCTGCCTTCCTCGCCAAAGCCTTCAATCACATAATACTTATGTGATTTTATTGCTCACCAAAGCTGCCTTCCTAAACTACAAGTGATTCTCCAAGATGCAACACAAAAGCATAGTACAAGAAGCATTGAAACAAGCACTTCACATCTCTAGGAATTATTACACAAAATAAGTAAACAACAAAATAAATTCAACTATAAATCAAGGGAGGCACCCAAACATCGTAGTTGTCACAGAATAGTACCATACTCATTCTTTCACATCCAAACCGAATAAGAGCAGCATCAATAGAAGATCATGAGATGTAATATTTGTAGAACAAATCAATAAGCTTCATCTTAATTTCAGAGTTAAACTTGGTTTCAGAGTTGAAACTCGCTTCATTTACAAACTCTTTTCGACCAACATCATGTCTGATTTAGTATCTTTCACGCATTATCTTTTTCTTTACAACCATTTAAAAATTCCAGACATTAGAGCAGCTTTAAGTGACACTTAAGCTTTAACTGATCCAAATAAATACTAAAAGAACTCAACCTGGGTAGTTATCCAAACATGATCTCCATGTACCCAAACATTCTTCTTCAATGAATGAGTATCCTAAAAGCAATAAAATTTAAACATAAACAAAGTTCAACATAAAAGCCTGTTAGCAATTATGGCAGCATTAACGTTATAGTACTACACAACCTGTATAATACCGGTGAGTGCATGGCCAATGCGTAGGTCCCCAGTCACATTTGGAGGAAGAACCTATAAAATCAGTCAAGTTATTAAATAACCACAAATTAATTAGGGGTAGGTAAAAAGGCAAAAAAAATTAGATTTCTCCCACCAAGAATACCTCCAAACATACAAATGCAAAAAATACGAAGGTTAAATAAAAAATTAACTTCAAACAATATTGAATCTACCAATCAACTGAATTTTTTTAACACAAAAATTTAAGGATTCTCATCATCAGCTTCTTGCTTGGCACTCTTCTGTGCACAATTTTTTAGAGCATTTGATCCTTGTTGTGCCTTTGTAGAATTACAACAAAAAGCACACTCACTAATTTTAACATAGCTAAAATTAAAACAAACTAATTATATCTAACAAACCATATATGCTTGTTGTATCTCGCGTTTTTCAAGTAAAATGATCAGATGTGTAAAAATATCAAGCACAAATACACTATTTATTAACTCATCATGTCAAAAATTATGAATCTAAACCTAATTACTTCATCAGATTTTCGGTCGCGTTTACCTTCAATTTGGATGCCCCGCTTTCTCTAAGGTATTAAGTTTCTTCGGTTCTTTTTCTCTCTTGTTTACCTTCAATTTGGCTGCCCGCTTTCTCTTAAGCATTAAGTTTCTTCGGTTCCTTCTCCCTCGCCAATATATAAAACAAGAGGTAAATCACTAAATCAAGTAAACAAACATACAAATTTATGTTTTTAGAAGTGAGTAAAGCAAAATGGAGGGAAAGAATTGGAAAGAAAAGAAAGAAACCTTTTTTTTCTTCTTTTTTCATTCGAGTTCTTCTTCAGTTAGAGGCTTTGTATCCGGTCGTTGTGACTGCTGAGATTCAAACTAAAAAGTTCAGGAAAAAACATTGAAATGAGAGAAAATGTGATTGGTGAAAAGCAATGGAAGATGAAGGATTACCCATGCTGTTGCTCCCTCACTTTCGGCCACTTTTTCTCTTGTTCTAGATTCACTGACAGGAGAATTTTAGAAAGGGCACCAGGGATTGTGAGTTTGATTTGAGAATCCGATGAGGGAGAGTGTCTGGGAGTGAGTGGTATATAGAGTTTTAAACACTTATTGCGGCGTTTCTTTCTGTAAATGTCACTAAAGATTATACAATTGCGGTGTTTTACTCACAAACACCACGCAATGTCACACCTTTTGTGGGAGAAATTATATCATAGTCCCGGCTCGCCACGTCATCATGGTCCCAACCACTAAAAAGCATTCATTTCATTAATTTTTTTCATGTCATTTTTTACCAAGTGAATCTACAATTGGTAAAAAGTGTTTTTTTAATTTAATTTACAGTAAATCTGAGTGAAGATTCACTCGGTAAAAAATGACATGGAAAAAATTAATGAAATGGGTGCTTTTTATTGGTTGGGACCATAGATGACGTGGCGAGCCGGGCCTATGATATAATTTCTCCCTTTTGTGCTGTTTTTCTAACAAATGTCGTTAATTTTTTCATTTGTGGTGTTTTTGTATATAAACGTCGCTATTTGTGCAACATTAGTAGCGTTTACTCGAAAAACGCCGCTAAAAATACCGCTATATACTATGTTTAGTGTAGTGGATACTTAAAAATTGGACTATTCTTATTAGGATTATTATCCTATACACTGGCGGTGGAAACTAGAAGTTTCTACAAACGCCTTAATTTTAGGGTTTAGAGTCTTAGTTTAGATTGTAGGGTTTATGTGTTTATATGCAAGAGTTTATAATTTAGGGATAGTGGTAAGAATTTAGAGTTTAGGGTTATAATTTAGGGTTTATAAGTTAAAACTTAAATCATAACCATATTACCCTAAAAACAAAACCCCAACATCTAAACCCTAAATTTTAACAACTATCCCTAAATTCTAAACCCCTACTCCCTAAGCTAAGACCCTAAACCCTAAAACGAAGGCGCTTGTAGAAACTTTTAGTTTCCACCGCCAGTGTATAGGATATAAATCATTCTTATTATATTTGTGTATTTTTATAATATTTTATATTTTTACAAACTTTGAAATATTAATAATTTGTAATAAAAGAAATAAAAATTCATAAATACATACCATATTTATGTAAATTTCCAGCATTTTATATTTTATATTGTATTTTAATTATTTAGATATTTTGGTGTTTACTGATGACTAGCATTTTGGTTGTTCAGGGGAAAAAACAATGAAAATGATAAAATTAGCAGGGTAAGGTGATACGTCACTCTCCGCTGCCGATCATTTAATGTTGTTTTTACAAGTATAATTCTACATTAAATAAATAACATATATTATAATGTACCATTATTCATATGTATTGTATTATTAACTGTTTTAATTAATTTTAAAGTTTTAAAGATCGAAAGTGTTACTATCTCTTTTTAAAATAAAATTTTAAAAAATAAATTTTATATTATTTTTTCAGATTTTTTTATTTTTTAATTCAAAAAATAATTAAACTTTTATTACTATAATAATTTTTACATTCACTTTAACTTAAAGATAAAATTTAAAAATAGTCACTAAACTTTAATCAATTATTCAATTTGGTAACCAAACTTCCAATTACTTTAATTTTTCTTTTCCCGCAAAGTATGAAAAAGGATCCTACAAATCTAATGTGGGCCTCGTTCAGTTTCACTCCCAGCTGCATAAATGTTAAGATTCGAAATTACCCACTGGGTTAAATTGCAGTAATTAATAAATATCTGTGAGCAAAGTTGTGTTTCCATATTAGATATTGTTGTTGGCGGAAAGCAAAGGAAAAAAAAGCAAGATATTCTTGTATTGTGTGGTAGCCATTGAAGCCGGGCGTTACATGTGTAATTTACAGGATCATAATCCAAGTGATACTTTCCCTCTAAAAATCTCATTTTATGATAATGACGATGATTTGTCCGTGGTGTTTGTTGAATCAACTGGACTAAATATTCGACATTTTGCCTACGTTGGTGAATCATCATAGTTCTGAATGTTGTTGTTTGTTAAAAGTGGAAGACATTCAGATATTTCGGACATGTCTTGGTTCTTTAACTAAATAAATAGGAGGGACAAGTGGGTAAAAACTGTAATGAAATTTGGGGACCAGCTGATTGAAACAGATTGATGATGTGTCGGTAAACCAGTGAAGCTTTCAAAGTCCAAGGGTCCTTAGAGATGGACGTTCCTCCAACCTCTTATTCTATAGGATAAGGATGAAACTCATAAATGCCACTCTCCATTGCTCCACCTTGCTCTCTGCTTATTAATAACCTCCTTTTTACTTCTTGGCTTAATTTGTTTGATCTCTAGACTTAAAAACATTTTAATGTCGGAGTTGACGGCAATTGAAATCATATTCTAATTTCAAGATACAATTGAAACATTTTGGAATTTAGTTGACCCACTATTTGAGGGTGCCTGATAAAATTAGCCCCTTCTTTCTTTTGTTGTGGAATAGATGGGGTTGGCAATGGGGGAATATTCGAGGACGTGAGTCCCATTTCATGAATGAATCCAATTGAAGGAAAGTATGGGGTTTTGTTGGTTGTTGGGTACATTTAGGTAAAAAGGAGAAGCATTGTTCAAACTCCAATTCCCCATGTCAAAGAAAAAAAATATCAACTGGTCGGTTCAAGTGGTAAGTAATTTGGTATCATTTAAGCATGTTTTGAGTACGTAAAAAATCTCTGCTTGAGACTCACCCACCAAAACTAAATGTGTTACATGGATCGATTCGTATTAGTCATAATAAAACCCTAAAAAACCAAACCGACAACAAAAAAAAACAATCACTAAATTTAATGTCAGATGGTAAGTTAAGAAAAACCCAATCTAAATAATACTACTCTCTAAAATGTATCTAAAACACATAAGAGGGAGTTACAACCTCCTTGCCTCCAACTCTTAATTGAATAAATTATTACTAATTTACTAAAGAGAGAAAAAAAAGAGATTGCTGGTGTTTCTTCTTTTGACCGTTAATAGAAGGTGCTTATAAATATGATACTAACTAATCATCCAGATGATTCTTTTATTTAAATATGTTTTGTTTATTTAATCAAAACAATTAATTAATTTGACATGTAGCTTAATCATTAATTATTTTGTGAATATAATATATAGAGTGGTTGGTAAGTACAAATTTTCAGCAATATCAAATCACTAACAAGTAACAACTTGGACAATTGCTTACTATTAATCTACACATATGATAATGGAATAGTATGAACTCAGTCCATATAAATGAATGATTTTTAATTATAGTATATTTGATTTTTTAATTATGTTTTAAAATGAAATAAATTATATCGGGAGCTCGTTCTCCTAATAAATTTTTATTTATATTGATCAATTAATGATCAAATATAAGTGTTTTAATAAAAAAATTGCATTGAAAATTACAGAAAATAAATCTATTTTCTTAAACATGTAGATGAAAGTTTGTGATTTTTCCTATAAATATAATTATAAATCCTTAATAATTATACGAAATTAATTTTGATGACTTCTCATGGAAGAAAAAGAGAAAGAGCAAAAAAGTGAGAGTGGGACTTTATTTTGCTTCCACCACTTGCAATCGGAAGCTTATAGATCTCATTGCCAGATCCATTTAAAAGAAACCCCATCTTATGTGGTCCCCACGGTACGGCAAGCCTGGACTCGCAATTAAGATACCCTACTTGTCTAGTGACGACAAAACCCCAATTGTTTTACAAAATTTGTATTTTGTTAAAAAGTTTAATGGTTGCATCAGAAGTATTTTTTAAAAATAATTTGATTTGATTATATGATTGTATATGTTTATATTTTTTAGTTTTTTTGACAACGCACATATATTTGCACACATAAATGCTTGAATATGAGTTTTTTAAGATGAACATCAACTATTTTTTTTACTAGAGGCACTAGTTGGGTCTAAATAACATAATTCTGATTAAGTTTTGCTATGTTTTGTTTTGTTTTGTTTTTAATAGTCTTTGTGTAATTACAAAGTAGTTTCAGTTCATATTTTTTTTAATATTTTTATTAAGTAGAGAGATAATTACATTTCAAGACAAATGTCGGGATTCGAATCTATACAAGATGAGACAAACATGAGTATTTTTTACCACTCAACCAATTAGTAGATCTTTTTCTTAATTTTTTAACAAAACACTCATACTTTGCAAACAAACTTATCCAAACTCAAATTTTCTAGGATAAATATCATCCTTGTTTTTCTTAGAACCACTTATTGAGTTTATTTTTAGGTAACTTACACATTAACCTAATTAATTTTATTTGATCATTTATAATTAGATCATTAAAAACGAATGATAATGTTCAAGATATATGTTAGCACGAACACAAGTCGAGTGACAACCACACATGTACGTAATTTGTCTTTAATCATTGTATGTTTATAATGTTTTATTTAAACATGACAAAAAACCGATATTTAACTAATTGAAATTTGTTTCTCTGCATTCAATCTCACATCATTTAGATATTGATATTCAAGTATTTAAATATATCGTTTTTATACAAATATTCATTGAGTGATTACAATTGAGAGTTGAGACTTATATATTTGTGTTGTCGCCCAACTTCTTATATTAACAAGTATCAATTTTTTTTTGACAAAATTCGTATAATTATCCCATAATACATTTTTTTCCATTTTGATCTTTTAATGCACCATTTAATATCGGTAAAACTAATGAATTGATTTTGATATAACAAAGGTTTTAAGGACTAAATTGAAAAGGAGAAAATGAATTTTTAAGTACTCAAAACATCCCTATGTCTCTAAGAAAAATGTCCAAGTCAAAACCTAAGTTTATTAAAATTTTCGAAGTGTTTACCAAGTCAAAACAGTGATTTTCGAGTCACCGTTTCGGAAAGGCCCTTTGGCATTTCGGAACGTTTTAAAACTGTTAATCTCTGTTTCGGAACCAGCCTTCCCGTTTCGATACGGATGTATCGAAACAGATATTCGTGTTTCGAAACGGATGAAGAACAACAGAACGAGTTGAACCGTTTCGATACGGAAATATCGAAACGACCTCAAACGTTTCGAAACGATTTTCAAACTTGGTTTGAAAATATGACCATTGCACTTTTATAACTATTTTTTAAGACAGTTAGAGTGTATCGAAACGCTTCAAAGTCGTTTCGGTACAAGTTTTGATAGTGGAAAAATGTTTCGAAACAGGCTTTAACACGTTTCGGAACATGCTCTTAGCGTATCGAAACGATCGTGTCCGTTTCGGTATGGCCTATTAATTACACCCCAACGACTATTTCTATTTTGGTCTGTTTCAAAACAGGGTCGAACGTTTCAGAACGGGTTGTTGTATACTGCATTTATGGTGGGAAGATAACATCCCAACGACTATAATTATGAAGGCAACAGCCCCAACAGCTAGAATTCAATGAAAATGTATAAAAGGGAGTTCTAAAAGCACCAACAACAACTATTAATCCTAAGAGCAACATCCATTCATCAAATTCAAGCTCTTGTGCTAAATTCCCATATTTTCTTGTAAACCCCAATTGTGGTCTTTGTATTTCCAATCTTATTTGTTCCAATTGGGTTAAGTGCTTGTAAAAGAGCTACATTTGTATTGAGAGATACTAGTCATTAGCCTTAAACTTCTTTGTAAACCTTGTGTGAGGATTGGGTCAATTTTTGGGTTGAAAAATTGGTCATTGTATAAAGGTTTCCTCCTAAGCCTAGAAAATGGGAAGATCAACTAGTGGAGTTGTTGGAAAATCCTTAGTGAAGCTAAGGTAGTGGATGTAGAGTTCAATTGGAACATGAACCACTCTAAATCCTCTGTCTTGCAAATTTTTATTTTCCACTTCACCACCAAAATTTCTAAAAATCTAATTCACCCCTTCTTGGCTTAAATTGATTCTACGATCCCCTCAACAATTGGTATCAGAGACTACCTCTTTGAAGGATTAACAACCACAAGAGAAGTTTCTAGGAGAGTGTGATCTATTTCAAAGACAAGCCATGACATCTACTTCAACCCCTAACCTTTATGAGTCACAATCAACCACTAAATCACCCTTCTTCAATGGTGACAACTACCCATATTGGAAAAATCAGATGCGTCTCTTCATCAAGTCAACGGATTATATAGTTTGGGATGTAGTGGAAGAAGGTCCTTACATTCAGGTTAAAAGAACCGATGAAGGAAGACTAGTTCCGAAAGTGAAGTCGGAGATGACCGAGGAAGATAGACGAAGGATGCAAGTCAATGACAAAGCTTTACATATCATATTTTGTGCACTTGGTCCGAATATCTACTCGAAGGTTTCATCTATCGAAAGCGCAAAAGAAGTGTGGGACACTTTGGAGACGACTTATGAAGGCACTAGCGATGTGAAAGAGACGAAGAATAGGTTGTTAAACTTGAGCTATGAGAATTTTAAGATGGACCCCGATAAGAGCATCTCAAAGATTTTTGATCGGTTTTCGATTATCGTCAACAACCTTAAGGGATTCGGTGAAGTAATTCTCGAAGATAAGCTAGTGAGGAAGCTTCTATACTCTCTCTCGGAGTCTTGGGATGGTAAGAGGAAGGCCATCATTAAAGCAAAGAATTTGAAAACTTTGAAGCTTGATGAGCTTGTTGGATCTCTTCTTACACACGAGATCATGAAGCAAGGAAAAGAAGAAGATAAGAAGAAGGAAGAGAGAAGAATAGAGAAGCATGAGGTAGAAAAGAAGAAGCTATGAGTTGCTCTCAAAGCCTCTCTACAATAGGAGAGCTCTTCTAGTGAGGAGGAAGACTTTGAGGAATTGGCTATGATAGCCAAACGATTCTCACAGTTCATGAAGTCCAACCGAGGGAGAAAATTTCAAAGAAAGGTGGACTTCAAGAACAAAGGCAAAGAAGAAGAAAGGAATTCGATCATTTGCTTTGAGTGCAAGAAGTCGAGTCACATACGTTTCGATTGCCCTCAACTCAAGAAGAATGGCCTTGAGAAGAAGAAGAAGCTCAAAGCCAAGCTTGCTACTTGGACTGATGAGGAGTCATCCGAAGATGAGGAACATGAAGTGGCCAACCTTTGCCTCATGGCTCTTGAAGAGGATTCGATGGTAACCTCTAACTTATCTTGTGTTGATTTTACTTTTGATGAATTGCATGATGCATATGATGAGTTGCAAGAGGTATATGATGAGTTAGTTGAAACATATAAGGAGTCAATTTTGAGGAACAAGAAGAATATTTCCGATTTAAAAACTCAAAATGAATCTCTTTCAAAAACTAACTCGAAATTGGAAAAGAATGTTTTGTATTTGATAAATCTTTCTAATAATCTTAAAAAGAAAAACCTTGATCTTGAAAAACTTGTTTTCCAATTTTCAAGATTATCACACAAAGGAAGTGGATAATCTTAAAACCTCTATTACTATTGGGAAAAATAATTTTGAAAAGAGAAATTCTTCTAAATCCCAATATGTAAAAAGAAAAACTTTTCATCTTAAACAAAGAAATTTTTCTAAGCAATCTAGAGGTCAAAGGATTATGAGTGTTTGGGTTCATAAGGAACTCATTATTTCTAATAACATAAATGTTATTGCTTCTTGGATTCCTAAGGGAACCAAGGTTTTGAGGGCTAACACACATGGTCCCAAAATGATTTGGGTACCAAAAATTAAAGCCTAATTTCTTTGTTTGTAGGGGGAGCATTGCTTCAAGGCCAAAACACAAAGTCAAAATTCGTGGTACCTTGATAGTGGATGCTTGAGGCACATGACCGGAGACAAGAGTCAATTCATGGAATTAAAGCCAAAAAGTGGAGGAGTAGTAACATTTGGTGACAACTCCAAAGGCCACATTGAAGGTATTGGCTCTATAGGTAATCAGTCTTCCATACTCATTGAAAATGTGTTGTATGTCAATGGTCTAAAACATAATTTGTTGAGCATATGTCAACTTTGTGATAAAAGGATTTAATGTCATGTTTGATAAAAATGGGTGTATAATAGTTGACATTAAATCTAATAAAACTATGTTCATTGGTCATCGCATAGGCAATATATATATGGTGCATCTAGATGACATTCATACATCTCATGCATGCTTAGTTGCTCAAAATGAAAATGATGCATGGTTGTGGCATAGGAAACTAGGACATGCTAGCATTAGTTTTTTGGAAAAATTAATTTCCCTTAATCTAGTTAGAGGCCTACCTAAGCTCAAGTTCTCATTAGATAAAATTTGTGATGCATGTGCTAAAGGTAAACAACATAAAGCCTCATTTAAGTCCATTAATGATGTTTTCTACAAGTAGGTGTTTGCAATTAATTCATATGGATCTCTTTGGGCCAATTAAGACTATAGTTTGGATGGAAAATCATATACTTTTGTGATTGTTGATGATTACTCTAGATATACTTGGGTTCTCTTTTTAAGCACCAAGGATGAGGCTTTAGAAAACTTCATCACAATTTCAAAAATAACCCAAAATGATCTAGAACTTAAAATTTCACATATTAAAAGTGATCATGGAACGAAATCTCAAAATATGGGTTTTGATGAGTTTTGTAATGAAAATGTGATTAGCTATAATTTTTCAACTCCTCGAACTCCTCAACAAAACGGGGGTAGTTGAGAGGAAAAATAGAACTTTAGAAGAAATGTCTAGAACTATGTTTTGTGAAAACAATTTACCTAAGTATTTTTTGGCGGAAGCCGCTAACACGGCTTGCTATATTATTAATCGAATAATGATTAGGCCTATTTTGAAGAAAACTCCTTATGAGATTTTAAAATCTAAAAAGCCTAACATTAGCTATTTTCATCCTTTTGGTTGCAAGTGTTTTATTTTAAATAATGGAAAAGACAATTTAGGTAAATTTGATGCAAAAAGTGATGAAGCTATTTTTCTAGGTTACTCTTTAAACTCTAGTTTTAGAGGAATTTATTCATGTGGTTTTCGATGATAGCCTTCTTTTGAGGAAGGATTCTTGTGATGATGATGATGTAGGGATCATTGAAGCCAATGATGGTGGAGAATCATCAAAGGTGAATGAGATTCCAACAAAAGAGGAAGAAGCACAAGATCCGCCTCTAGAAGCATTGTAAGATATGTCTCTTGAGGAAAAGAAAGTGAGCTACCCAAGGGAGTACAACTATGTCAAGGGTGGTGAAATCTTGGGTGATCCATCCAATGGGGTAACTACTCGTTCTTCTCTTAAAATGCTTAATCATGTTGCATTTATCTCATGCATTGAGCCTAAGAATGTTAAAGAAGCATTAAAAGATGATTTTTGGATTATGGGCATGCAAGATGAGTTAAATCAATATGAGAGAAGTAAAGTGTAGACATTAGTTGATAGGCCTGGAAATAAATCTACTATAGGAACTAAATGGGTCTTTAGAAATAAACTAGATGAGAGTGGTAACATAGTGAGAAACAAGGCTAGGCTTGTTGCTCAAGGTTACACTCAAAAATAGGGAATTGATTTTGATGAAACTTATGCACCCATAGCTAGAATGGAAGTCATTAAGACGCTATTTGCATTTGCATGTTTTCATGATTTCAAGCTTTTTCAAAATGGATGTCAAAAGTGCATTTTTAAATGGTTTTATAAACGAAGAAGTGTATGTAGAACAACCATCGGGTTTTGAAGATCCAATTTTTCCAAACCATGTCTTTAAATTTTCAAAAGCTTTGTATGGTTTAAAACAAGCTCCTAGAGTTTGGTATGAAAGACTTTCAAGTTTTCTAGTTGGAAAAGGTTTTGAGAAAGGAAAGGTGGACACAACACTTTTTATTAAAAACAATGGCAAAGATATCTTAATAGTTCAAATTTATGTTGATGATATTACATTTAGTTCTACTAATGAATTGCTTTGTCAAGATTTTTCTAAGTTGATGCAAGGTGAATTTGAAATGAGCATGATAGGGGAGATCTCATTCTTTTTGGGACTCCAAATCAAACAAATGAAGGATGACATCTTCATCAATCAAGCTAAGTACATCAAGGATATGCTCAAGAAGTTTGGCTTGGAGCGAGTAAAGCCTCAAGCTACACCATTGAGCTCATCTACAAAGCTTGAAAAAGATGAAGGATGTAAGTGTGTTGACTCTAAGCTTTATCACTCTATGAATGGATCTTTGCTTTACCTTACTGCAAGTGGACCAGATATATTGTTTAGTGTTTGCTTGTGTACTAGGTTTCAAGCTAGTCCTAGAGAGTCACACCTTATAACCGTTAAAAGGATCTTTAGGTACCTTAGAGATACTCATTGTTTAGGTCTTTGGTACCCTAGAGACTCAACCTATAACCTTCATGCTTATTCGAATGCGGATTACGAGGGTTGCAAAATAGATAGGAAAAGTACTTCTGACACTTGCCAATTCCTAGGTAGTATGCTCATATCTTGGTTCTCTAAGAAACAAAATAGTGTAACTTTATCTACCACCGAAGCCAAGTACATATCCTTAGGGAGTTGTTGTGCTCAAGTCTTTTGGATGAAACAACAACTCTTAGACTATGCTGTTAAGATAGACACCATACCCCTTAAGTGTGATAACACTAGTGCTATATGCCTAATGAAAAATCCCATCCAACACTCTAGAACTAAACACAAAGAAATAAGGCATCATTTCTGTTGGGTTGTTCGGTGCTCGATTCCTTCAACCGTTCTTGCTCGCCAAGTGGTGGAGAAGTGGAATGTTGGGTGTAAGAGGTGTGGAAGCTAAAAAGATTAAGACAAGATGATTTATAGTGGTTCGACCTTCTAACCAAGGTCTACATCCACTACCTTAGCTTCCCACTAAGGATTTCCAATCAATCCACTATTGATTTATCCCCTTTTCTAGGCTTAGGAGGAAACCCTTACAAACCGATCAAGCTTTCTACCCAAAGCCTTGATCAAACCCTCTTTACAAGAGATAAAAAATACACAAACTCAAATCCCTCTAATAAGTATTTGTTTGCACAATAAAGCTCTCACCCAATCCTAAAACACTTGAGCAAATCTAACAAATTTTGGCTCACTAGTGTTTGTCAATTTTTGGCTCACTAGTGTTTGTCTATACAATAAATTGACACTTAAGCACTAAGACAATTTCTTGATCATATGTTGTATTACAATTGGAGCATTAACCATTGCTAGATGCTTGGAGGTCCCTTTTATACTCCTCTTTGAGTTTGTAGCCGTTACTAGCTGTTGGGTTTGAATTGGAGCCGTTGGAGACTTTATTTACCATCTTTAATGTTGTTCTACAGCCTTCCATATCGATACGCGAGGACTCGTATCGGTACGACCTTCTTCAGAAACTAGACGTTGGGCTCTTGCCAGCCTAAGCGTATCGATACGCTTGAGGGCGTATCGGTACGGTATGTCATTTAAAAGACCATTGAGAAACTAGCTATTGGGGTTGTTAAAACGGGGATCAGTACGCTTACCATGCATATCGAAACGATCCTTCTCCGTATCGAAATGGCAAAGCCTGTTTCAATACGGGTTTTGGTAGTAACAAAACCTGGGTAAAAAGGTATCGATACGGGGTACACCGTATCAGTACGAGCAACCTGAAAATTAAAGTTTGGCTATTTTAAAGCATGAAAAACTTTGCCAAAAACCTTTTAAAATGCCTCAAACATAAATTCAAGTTGTTTGGACTTAAAAACAAGTTTTAAATTCTTTTCAAATTAGTCCAAATCATTTTTCAATTATTATATTAAAACATTAGTTCTACAATTTCATTAGAGATCATGTCCTTAAGAAAGATGTTGTTTTAGAGTTTGTAGACACCTTAAATCAATTAGCGGACATCTTTACCAAACCTCTAGATAATGAGCGTCTTTGGTCCCTCAGGAGAGAGTTAGGTCTAACTAGCCTATCTTGACCTTTTAGGACCTTTTGTGCTTAAATTGCTTGATTTCTTGTAAAATGCTATGCTTATGTGTTTTTGATTCTAATTTCATCCATGCTTATAGTTAGAGGGAGTATGTTTGTGTTTTAACATGTTATTCTTGCTCATACATATCATTTATACATCTAGAACTTATTGAAATTCAAATTTTCTGCAATTTAGAGCCTCATATGTACCTTCAGGCCTAGGCATATCAAAACGGGTCAATTTATTTCGATACGGGTGCCTTAAAAGAATGCAATGTGACCAGGGTGTTTCGAAATGCCCCAAAGGGTTTCGAAACATTTTTCCTGTACCAAGAAATGTATCGAGACGGCCCAAATGCGTTTCGATACGGGATATCTCGTGGGATTCAATACAGTCAAATCCGTATCAGAACGGTCAATAGGTTTTGGAACGATAGTAGACGTTTCGGTACGCCTGTTTCGAAATGGTCGTGCATGTTTCGAAAGGCGTATCCGAACAGCTTTTATAAGGAGTTTTAATTGCTCAATAACACTTTTTATTAAACTCCTAAAAACCCTAACCCAATTTTCCTCTATAAAATCCCTCCAAACCTCATTTTTTTCATCAAATCTTGAAGGTTTTTACTCCCAAACTAAAATCTAAGCAAGCTTCAACAACTTGGTGCAATTTCATCCATCCATTCTTTCAAAATCCTTTTTAAGGTATTTTCTAACTTTTTCTTTTTCCTTTGATTTTATACAAATCTTAGATTAGAAAATATTAGTCTTGTATAGAATATGAGTTATACATCTTGAGTTTTCCAAAACTTGTAAAAAAACTTTAAAATCTCAATTTTTTATTCGAATATATTTGATTTTACTCGTATTTTTTACATAGTTTTTCAAAAATTGTTTTCTTTAAAAAAATTATATGTATGTACGTTTTAAAGTGTTTTTAAAACCTGAATGGGATTTTCATTGGATTGAATTAAGGATTTAAGTGCATACACTCAATTTTTCGAATTGGTTGCTTTGTGTTTTTAGGAATTTCAAATGGAAAACGTTAACAAGAAAAGAAAGACTCAAACAGATGAAGATTCGAACTAAGCAAATATTCGTCCAAACCTTACCCTCCTTTTTCAAAAGAGTCTAAGAAATCAAGAAGCTAAGGACCGATTCAAAATCATTCATGATTTAGATGTTCGCCGAGAGCGAGTTGTGGATATCGAGTTCCTTGACTCTGAGCGCTTTAAATTTCGTTATCTACCTCTCTTGCAAGAATGGAATTTCTTAGCCTTTTTGAGCATTCCAGAAATTGTCTACAAGCACATGGTCTTACTATTCTACTCAAATGTCGTTCTCAACGACTATGAAGATCATTATGAAGTCATTGGCATTTAGTCGTATCTTTTGGGCAAGAAGTTCACTATTGATATATCTGTTTTAGAGAACACCCTTGGGCTCAAAGATGAGGGTATTGCGGATAAGAACCACTTTGGTGCTCACACCAGATTCGTTCTCACATTGGATGCTCATGGCCGATTCCTCCATTTGATGATCTCTTGGTTCATTCACCCTTCTGGAGGGAAATTTTTCCATATTCATCAAGTTGACTACTTTTGGTTAGAGTGTTTTCGCCAAGCACAACGACTAAACCTTGTTAAATTCATGTTCGCCAAAAAGGTCCATGAAGTGAAGATTCACACCACCGATGCACTTACATCCTTCACTTATAGGGATGTGTTGAGCTATGTCTTTGGTAGCCTCGGTTTTGATTGTTCCTATGATTCTCCGGAACCCCACAAGCAAAGGATTGGTGAATCTTCTCTTATTAAGTACGGGTTTCACTATACTCTTGACCAATGGGTTCGTGTTGATAGGAGAGCTCTGACACCTCAAGTTGAACCTCCACCTTAAGCTCCAGCTTCTAACAACGATGCTCTTATGGCCTTCCTTACCGAGCGGTTCAACTCGATATACACGAACATGGCTTCAGGTTTTGGTGCTCTCAACGCTCGCATTCAATCCTTGAAGGAACGTGTCTCCACTCTTGAGAATCAACAAACATCGACGGATCTATCTTTCTCCACTTTCTATGGTAATTGGAGGAACTATCGTCGTGCTCAAGCTAAGGACAATGATGATTCTCTTGATGATGGTGGAGATGATGATGACGAGGCTTAGGATTCATATTGCATATCATATTAGTCTATCATATTAGGATTAAGTTTGCACTTATTTATGTTTTTATGCTTTTAAGACCTATGCTTTGATTATGTTTTTTTTGGGGGGAGGGGGGATTGAGCTTGAACTTCCATGCTTTAAATATCTATATTGTTTGGTTTGATCATTTGTTTCTTGAACTTCATGATATCTATGATAATTATGTTGTTTGGTTCATTGCTTATGACTTCGTTTCTCCTTTTGATTAGCCTTATTTATCTATTTTTGATCTAACAAAAAGAGGGAGAAGTAATATAAGAGCCTAAGTGTTTTTAAAGTTGTTTTGAGTTTTAAACACTTGAATTTTAAATCTTTTCAAAACTTTAAAACCCATCTTACATTGAGGGGGAGTTAGAACTTTTTCAAAGATTTCAAAAATCTTAAAAATCCATACTTGGTTTTGTTATATCAAAAAGAGGAGATTGCAAAACTAATGAATTGATTTTGATATAACAAAGGATTTAAGGACTAAATTGAAAAAGAGAAAATGAATTTTTAAGTCCTCAAAACTTCCCTATGTCTCTAAGAAAAATGCCCAAGTTAAAACCTAAGTTTATTCAAATTTTTTTAAGTGTTTACCAATTCAAAATAGTGATTTTCGAGTAATTGTTTCGCAACGGCCCTTTGGTGTTTCGGAACGTTTTGAAACTGTTAACCTCTGTTTCAGAACCAACCTTCTCATTTCGATACGGGTGTATCAAAACAGGTCTTCGTGTTTCAAAACAGATGAAGAACAACGAAACATGTTGAACCGTTTCGATACGACAGTATCAAAACGACCTCAAACGTTTCAAACGATTTTCAAACTTGGTTTCAAAATATAAACGTTGCACTTTTATAACTAATTTTTAAGAGACAGTTAGAGTGTATCGAAACACTTCAAAGCCGTTTCGATACAGGTTTTGACGGTGACAAAATGTTCCGAAATGGGCTTTAGCACATTTCGAAACAAGCTCTTAGCGTATCGAAACGATCGTGTCTGTTTTGGTACGACCTATTAATTACACTCAACTGCTATTTCTGTTTTGGTCTGTTTCGAAACAGGGTCGAGCGTTTTGGAACAGGTAGTTGCATATTGCATTTATGGTGGAAAGATAACATCCCAACGGCTATAATTATGAAGGCAACAACCCCAACGGCTAGAATTCAATGAGAATGTATAAAAGGGAGTTCTAAAAACACCAGCAACAACTATTGATCCTAAGAGAAACATTCAATCATCAAATTCAAGCTTTTGTGCTAAATTCTCATATTTTCTTGTAAACCCCAATTGTGGTCTTTGTATTTCCAATCTTATTTGTTACAATTGGGTTGAGTGCTTGTAAAATGGCTACATTTGTATTAAGAGATACTAGTCATTAGCCTTAAACTTCTTTGTAAACCTTGTGTGAGGATTGGGTCAATTTTTGGGTAGAAAAATTGGCCATTGTGTAAAGGTTTCCTCCTAAGCCTAGAAAAGGGGAAGATCAACTAGTGGAGTTGTTGTTAAATCCTTAGTGAAGCTAAGGTAGTGGATGTAGAGTTCAATTGGAACTTGAACCACTCTAAATCCCTTATCTTGCAAATTTTTATTTTGCACTTCACCACTAAAATTTCTAAAAATTCAATTCATCCCCCTCTTGACTTAAATCGATTCTACGATCCACTCAACAGTGCCACGTAGGACAAAGACACGCCATGCAATATGGCACACCTTTACTTCATGTGACATTGAAAAGATTACTATTTATGTAAATAATCAACAACGGATGCCATTTTAGTATTTAAACTTTTATTGGTGTTATTTATATAAAAATCAACTTTTATTGATATTATATTTTTATTTATAATTTTTTATTGCTTAATAAAATATTATTATCTAATTTAATGATAGTATATATGTGTAAAATACTTAAATCATCACTCAACTTTGTTCCATGACCTATTTTTGTCATTGAACTTTTAAAACGATCAATTGACTTACTGAACTTTATACATTGACCTATTCTAGTCATTCTTTCGTTTTCTCATTAACAACATGAAGATGTGGTATATTTTTATTAATATTTAATTATGACAGATTTTTTTAATATTTAGTTGACATGTAAAATTTAAAGTAAAAATAAAATAAAATTCTTAAATTTTATCCAAACCCCACCGGTATCACCCCCTCCCAAAAGCTTCACCATCTCCTTAAACAACCATGGTCAAGAAGCTTCATCCGAGCCATTCCTTCATTCATCTTGGTCACCAATATTTTTGCAACTCACCTTTGTTCATCTCCAAAACACAAACTAAATTTTTAACACAAAACCACAAAATCCAACCTCTATTCATTCGGATGAAAAATAGAGTCCAACCTTTGTTCACCTCTAAAAAAACAAACCAAATATTTAACATTCGATTGAAAACTCAAAATTTCAAACTCTGTTCCAACATAAAATTTAACCACAAATCACAAAAATTAAAAGCTCAAATTTAAGCAGAAAACAAAAAAGTCACAATTGTTAACAAAATTTAACTTCAAAAATTCACCCACTCAACCAATATCCTTCATCACCACTATAAAATATCATCTTCGAATTATCGTCACTACATCAACGCCTCCTCTAAACTGAAAATCCACTACCACAAATCTTCAACAAAATCAAATAGGAGATAGAAAGAAAAAACTATCCCAGATCTTTCGAGTTTCGGTTGCCGAAGTGCCGCCTACCAAATTCAAATGAGAAAGTCTTTAACAACGCAAGAAGAATATCATATCTCGAACTAAAGTTGATCTTACGATTGTTTTCTCATATCAACGCCAAAGCAAACCAACAAATCTAGGATGATTTTGTGGCTTTGAACTCGATTTTGGAGAAAATTTAATCGGATAAAAAGAAAAAGAAGAAGGGGAGGAGTCGTTTTGTGGTGACGACGAACAGAGAATAATACTAGACTGACGAAGGCGACGTTGAGAAAGTCAAAGGTGGCTAGGGTTTTATTTGGGAGAAAAAATGGTCTGTGAGTTTAGTTACTCAAACAACATAGAAAATGAAGGGGGAAATGAAAAAAAGAGAGATTTTTATAGAGATATAAAACGACATCGTTTTGATGTAAATTAGACTTTTTCAAAACGACGATGTTTTAGTTTCGTGTGCCATGTCATAACACCGTTAATTATTTAACGATAGAGTGATCAAAATAGATCAATGTATAAAGTTTGGGGAGTAAATTGGTCGTTTTTAAAGTTCAATGACCAAAATAAGTCCAAGAGCAAAATTGAATGATGATTTAAATATTTTACCCTATAAAAATATGGAAAATTCTACAACGGATGACGAACATTGATGAACACTACTGACGATGAACACCGATGAACACCATTAAATTAATTAATAAAGATTTAAAATTTCAATGACCCATCATACAATTAATAATTATTTTAAAAAAATTCAATTAAATTGTTTTTATATATTAAAATTTTATTTTTTTAATAAGGGTAAACTATGTATTTAGTACCTCACCTATTTTCGTATTTCTATTGAACCTTGATTATTTAAATATTATTTTAATTTGACCATATTCTTTATAAAAAAATAACTTAACCGTTAACCATCAACCTAAAACCCTAAACTATTAAACTTTAAACCCTTAAACTCTTAAACCTATACCCTAAATCATATACCAATAAAAATAATTTCACCATCATCGATTCAATTTAATTCAATGAATTGTTAAATTCTCCTAAAAAATTCAATTAAATTATTTTTATATTATTACTTTTACTCTGATTATGGATTTGTGTGTGTGTGTGAAGCAATAGGAGGACACTAAATGGCACTTTGGCAGAGCTAAGCCGAAACAAACTTATTACTTCTCAATGAAATTTCTTCAAGGACGAGCTTTGACTAATGCGATTGGGAATCTCGGCATTGAAAATGTTTACGCCGAGGCATTGAAGAAGTTGGGACATAAACTCGAAGAAATTGTTGAACAGGTAATTCGTAAATCAATTTAGCCATATTTATTTTGTTAATTACTGGCTTTTTAGACAATTTTATATCAATAATTATGTGAGGATTAACGAAAGAAACCCACTTTAGCTATTAAATTGCATTGTTTTGATGACTGAATTTGCAGGAAAAAGATGCTGCACTTGGAAATGGTGGTTTAGGAAGACTTGCTTCTTGTTTTCTCGATTCCATGGCAACGTTGAATTTGCCTGCTTGGGATACCGTTTAGGATATAAATATGAGCTTTTCAAACAGCGGATCATTAAACAAGGACAAGAGAAAATTGCGGAAGATTGGCTTGAGGTTAGTTCAGCTTATCACACCTTGAAGTTGCATAGATGCCTTGGAATATACACTGGTGTTTCTGTTTTTATTGGGATTTTTTTTTGGCAGAAGTTCAGTCCTTGGGAGGTTGTTAGACATGATCTATAATGGTGAATTATTCTAGGAGAATTCAACCATTCATTGAATTGAATTGAATCGATAATGATAAAATTATTTTTAATGGTATATGGTTTAGGGTATATGTTTAAGAGTTTAGGGGTTTAACGTTTAATAGTTTAGGGTTTTAGGTTGAGGGTTAAGGGTTAAGTTATTTTTTATAAAGAATGGGGTCAAATTAAATAATATTTAAATAATGAGGGTTCAATAGAAATACAGAAATAGGTGAGGTACTAAATATATAGTTTACCCATATTAAAAAATAAAATTTTAATATATATAAAAATAATTTAATTGAATTTTTTTAAATAATTATTAATTGTATGATGAGTCTTTAAAATTTTAAATTTTTATTAATTAATTTAATAGTGTTCATCGGTGTTCATCATTAATAGTGTTCATCGATGTTCGTCGCACGTGGTAGACTCATCCATAAAAATATACATCACAAGTACATTAAACATTTAAACTATCACCCAATGGAAAATAGATATTTAATATTTTCATAGTTGATAGTATAAAATTATAAGGGAAGTGAATAAAACAATCATCGGAGTAAAAATCTCCTGCCCCCTAATCATGCCTCCTTCTATGCCCCCCGCTTAAAAATACTTAAAAATTAAATCTTGCCCCATAACCCTAATTTTCATATCCTAAATCCCAAACCTTAAACCCTAAAAAATAGACCCTACCCCTAATTCCCTACACCCTAACCCTAAGCCCCAACCTTAAACCCCAAAACCTAAACTCTAAACCCACTATTTTAAAGTGGGGGCACAAATGGGACATACTTTGGGGGCAGATGATTTTCATCCACAATCATCGACCCTAAATCTGGAATGCAAAAGCTCGTCTCAAGTCTCAACCGTCCGATCTTAAAAGAGTAACTATACATCCAACAGCTGTTGTAATAAATCTTATCCAAAATGAAAAAATATCGGCATGTGCGGTCCTTATGAACCATATGCCTTCCTCAACTCTCTGGACAACCGCCAGAGAGGTCAATTTCTACCAACTTCACAAATATAAATACAACCCACATGTGAAACCAAAAGTCGCTGCTTTTTCTGGTGTTTTCCCAAATACTGACTCATGGGGATCGTTGAAGAAGCTCACAACCTCAAGGTTTTGGGCTCAGGCGACCGGCTCATAGTTCTGGCTCATGGGTTCGGGACGGACCAGTCTGTCTGGAAGCACTTAGTTCCTCACCTGGTGGACGATTTCCGTGTAGTTTTATATGATAACATGGGTGCCGGAACCACCAACCCAGACTACTTTGATTTCAGTCGTTACGCTACTCTCGAAGGCTACGCTTTTGATTTGCTTGCTATTCTCGAAGAACTCCGAGTTGAGTCATGTATTTTCGTTGGCCATTCGGTTTCCGCCATGGTTGGTGCTATAGCTTCCGTTTCCCGACCTGATCTCTTCTCTAAAATCATCATGATCTCAGCTTCCCCGAGGTAATAATTAAAATAACAAAAAGTTGCTTTCAGTGAGATCAGAATTTCCATTTTATTATTATTCTTAATTTATTTTTTATTATTGTTGTAGGTATCTGAATGATGTGGATTACTATGGAGGATTTGAGCAAGAAGACTTGGACCAACTCTTCGATGCAATGGGAGCCAATTACAAAGCCTGGTGTTCGGGGTTCGCGCCGCTTGCAGTGGGCGGCGACATGGAATCGGTGGCGGTTCAAGAATTCAGCCGCACCCTCTTCAACATGAGACCCGACATAGCCCTCAGCGTGGCTCAGACCATATTCCAAAGCGACATGAGACAAATCCTCAGCCTTGTCTCCGTGCCGTGCCATATCCTCCAAAGCGTTAAAGACTTGGCTGTCCCGCTCGTCGTCTCGGAATACTTGCACCAAAACCTCGGCTGCGAATCGATCGTCGAAGTCATGACGTCCGACGGTCACCTCCCGCAGCTTAGCTCGCCCGATATCGTAATCCCGGTACTGCTTAAGCACATCCGTTATGATATCAGTACGGCATGAAATTAAGTACTGCGATTGATTGATTATTAATATATTAAGCGTGTTTTTTGTTTTAATAATCTGAAATATTAATCTCTTAAGTTATTAAGAAGTTAATTGTGATTAGCAAAGCTCATTCCCTGGCGACTGTAAGGCTGCTGCCGGTCGGCTTCTGTTCTCGTTTTGCATTTTGCTAGATTCGGAATTCTCACATTATTTATGTGGAAAATGACGTGTATGTTCATAACTGTGTTGATGTGTTCTTATGTGTACCAAGGAATAGAAAGTGCTTTGATCGAACGTGTCAAAACTCAAAATGGACGGTCGATTTCTGTGGAAAAACCTCAAAGCGCATTTAACAAAATATCAAAGTGCTACAACAATCTAGATCATATGAGCAAGGTTAGAAATTCAAATTCAGATATTATAAATAAAAAATAGATAAAAAATTGTCTCATAATAGGTTTCTGTAAATTTTAGATCTAAATTAATATACTAATATATTAAAAATTAGTGGTTAAACCCAAAAAAATCAAAGCGTAATTAATTATTTGAAAAGTTTTACTGCTCAACGAGATGTTTTGAATGTCAGCTTGGAAGCTGCTATTTTTTAACGAACTAAAGAAAAAAATTTGACCATTTTCGTTCATGAGGAGTTTTTATACCTCTCAATTCTATTTAATTTTACTAATAAAATATATATCTTTTAAAATATGATAAATAGATAGTGAAAAGTAAAAAAAAAGTGACTGATAATTTCTGAAATGAAGAAATACACTATTGTTATATTTATTTAAGAATCTTATGGTAGGTCGAGAGTAAGTGCTCTGCTGGTTGGACGGTGGGCCGTTTCCGTTGAACATTCAAAATATAATTTCGTTGAATTTGGCCTCATATGATTTTTAATATATATTGATCTAATTTTATTTGAACTTAAATGTAATTTCGTTCATTTTATCAAACATATTTTGTTTCTATTTTTTTGAAAATAGAAAAAATAATTAAAAATATTAACTTATTCAAGTCAATAACATAAAAACAAAACAAAATTCAATGTTTTATATATATCCATGTATATATATTATCGAAATTTAACTAATAATATGTAGAAATATTAAAATTATTTGTTTAATTATTTTAAATCTGAACTCGAATTGATTCAATTAATTTAAAATTTTACCATAATTTAAATTAAAAACAATAAATTCAATTCATGTCAAAACTCGTCAATTATGAATTTTTTTTACCATCCACAATAATGAGTAAAGCGAATGTGATTCTTTTTTTTTTTACACATTAAGAATGAACCAACTGAATTAAAAGTTGGAGGATAGCATTTAAGTTTAATAGATAAATATATATATTTATCTGACATATTAATTTTTTAATTTATATTTTTTTGATAAATTTTTTAATTTATATTTAGAGTTTGTGCTAACAATATTAATTCAATTTTCATCTTATCAGTATATAAGCACTTGTTACTATATATATATATATATGTTTTTATAAACCAAACAGTTTTAACTGGTTAGGTTTAAAATTAGAAGTTGGATGAATTCGCTTTCAGATTTTTTTCCCTAACTCTTCTTGTGATGATTGGTAAAGTCCAGAAGCAAACCACTATTTAACGGTAACTTGTCTTGTTTTTAATGTGGAAATTGATATCGAAGAAGAATTCGACAGTTTTATTTGACATTGTCTTGTTCCTTTTGGAAGTTTACATTGGGTCGTTAGCAATTGCTATGAATGAAAAGAAAACAGAACTCAATAGTAACTGCTTGTTTGTTTTTTAGTGGTTTGCACCCAATGGGCTCTTAATCCCACAATCGTCAAATTCAACTCGAAATTTCATCATAAATTTGGCTATAATTATGCAATTGAATGTGGGATTCAAATTTAGTTGATCAAGATTTTTTTTTTCAAAGTATTCACTGCGGTGCGGTTAGACCTGGCAAACTTGACCCGAGACCCGAAACCCGAACCGAATTACTCGAACCGAAACCCGATTTTGACCCGAACATGATGATTCGAAGTTGACCCGAAACCCGAACCGAACTGAATCGAACCGAACCGAACCGAAATTTTTTGTTGAACCGAAATGGACCCGAACCGAAATAGACCCGAACCGAATAGACCCAAACCGAATGGACCCGAACCGAATGCTACCCGAACCGAAAGCTGAACCGAAAGCTGAACCGAATATCGACCCGATTTTAACCCGATTTTGACCCGATTTTAACCCGAATATATATTGTTAACAATATAATAAATAATAAAATGAAGTATAAAAATTTGAGATCTTGGTGACCAATTTTATAATTTCATCATAAAATATAGCATAAAATTGAAATTGTAGACTAAATTGACAATTTGGAAGTGGAGAAATTTGAGAGTCCAATTATCAAATTTGTAATTATACCATATGAATAAATAGAGGTCAATTTTGGCTAAAAATTAAATCTTTGAAATTAAAATGAACGAAAATATAAATATATTAAATTAATAGACTAAATTACAAAGATTAGTCAATTTCAACTAAAAGTAAATTTTTAGAGACTAAATATCACTACGGGGAGGGGATTTGTATATCCGAAGTCTAAACCGTGTGAATACTTGTGACTAAATTAAATTAAACTAAAACTTAAAGTTGACTAAAATGTAACATTTTAAATGCAACATGACCTAAAAAGTAATTAATCTCTAGCTTAAAAAATTGGTGGTTTATTTCCCTCCAAAATTTTGTCTTTTCTCTCTCTATTTTTTCCAATTGTCTTTTTCTTTTTTTTTCAATCTAGCTTAAAAAATTGGTGGCTTATTTCCCTCCAAAATTTTGTTTTTTCCCTCTCTATTTTTTACCAATTGTCTTTCTATTTTTCTTGATTTAATTGAGTTTCAATTTAGATTAATTGAATTGAAATTTCACATTTAGTTTTAAAATTATTTTAATTATGTCCGTGATTTATGCTTTTAGATTTTAGTTAATTCAATTAGATCCTAAGTTTAATAAATTAATTCATTTCAAACATTATTATCATTATTATTATTATTATTATTATTATTATAAACTTTGATTCAATATAATTATACAAAAAAAATTATATGGATACATAAAGCTTTGATTTAAATATTTAATCAAATTCAAATGCATAGATTGATAAGTTGAATTAGAATTAATCTCATACATCAATAACTCTAAACCCTAAACCATAAATACTAAACCTCAAACCTTTAACCCAACTCAAATCAAATTGACCCGAAAATTTAAATGTTGACCTGACCCGAAATTGACCCGATTTTAACCCGAACCGAAAGCGACCCGAATGACCTGATTTTGACCCGAACCGAAAGCGACCGATCCGATATTGACCCGACCCGAAAACAACCGATCCGATTTTGACCCGATCCAATACCCGAACCGAATCCGACTCATCACAGACCCGAATTAGACCCGAACCCGAACCGAACCGATCCAAACCGAATCTAAACCGATTCTAGATAAACCCGAAATGACCCGAACCGAAACGACCCGAACCGAACCCGAACCGAATGACCCGATTGCCACCTCTAGGTGCAGTGAGTTTAATAATTATTTTTGTTACCTTCAGTTAGTACATAAAGAATAAATTTTGGTTACAACTTTTAAAGTTATTGTTCAGAATGATGATTAAACACTTGATTTCTAATTGAAATAAGAATAATTTTTACCATCTCACTTAAACCTCGTATTTTAATTATTAAAGATTTGTTAACATTGACAACTGAATTTTCATTAGAAAAATCATGAAAGATATCGCAAATACAATGCATCCAGAAAGGAAAATCTCATATAAAAAAGGCTTAATGCACAAAATAGCCCCTAAAGTTTACCACTTTTCCTAACTTGGTACTTAACGTTTCATTTGGGACGTTAAGCCCCCTAACGTTTTCACCGTTACCCATTTTGTCCCAAACCGTTACTTTTGCCGTTACAAAAAAGTTTTCAACCGTTAAAAAAATTTTCAACCAATGAGATTGCACCACATCAGCTCCTCTTTGATAGAGTAACCCGACTGATTTTATTAAAAGGGTAAATGCCATGTCAAGTCTCCTATGTTTATTTTTTATTCAATTTAGTCACTGAAAAATCTATTTTTACCTAAAATTGACCCCTATTTGTTTCTATTTTTTAATTTAGCCCAATATTTGTTATTAATAATAATATTGTTTTATTTAAATGTTACTATTTAATAAAAAATAAATTAAATATTTTAATATTAAATTAGTAATTTTTGATAAATTAATCCTTACTAATTTAATATTATATTATTTTTTGCAATTCCAAAATAAATTAGATTTATAATTTAGACCCATCAAATAAATTTAATGTTAATCTTAAATAGTTCCCAACTACGTCCCAAAATAAATTAATTTTATAATTTAGTCCCATTACGTCCTAAATTAAAAATTTGATATTAATTTAATATTAAAATAGTCTTTTAATTTATCTAATTTAACATTAAACGATTTTTTATATAAATTACATTTTACTAATTTAAAATTAAAATATTTTTAATAAAGATAAATTAAATTAATTTTTTAAGATTAGTATTATTTTCTTTTAAAATTACTAAAAACAACTACAACATCAAATAAATTACAGGAGACACCATATATATATATACCATGAACTACGACGCATGCAATTCACATAAATTGATTCTTTTGTTGGGGATTTGCAGGGAGATTCGTTGAAATTGAAAGTGAACAAACTAATAGAAAATTATAGTTCAAATTTTGCTCAAAAAATAATACAATTTGAATAAGTAATTATTTTGGGTCAATTTCAAGTAATTTAATTTATCTAAAAAATTACAAATTTAATAATAAAATATTTATTTTATTTTATTTTATTAAATATTAATATTTAAATAAAATAATATTATAAATAATAATAAATATTGGACTAAAAAGAATATAATTCGAATAAGTAATACTAAAAACAAATAAGGTTCAATTTTCTATTATTTTGGGACGTAATTGGAAACTATTTAAGATTCACATTTAATTTATTTTGATGGGTCTAAATTAGAAATCTAATTTATTTTGGAATTAAAAAAATAATATAATATTAAATTAGTAAGGATTAATTTATCAAAAGTTACTAATATAATATTAAAATATTTAATTTATTTTTTATTAAATAATAACATTTAAATAAAATAATATTATTATTAATAACAAATATTGGACTAGATTAAAAAATTTAAAACAAATAGAGATCAATTTTAGGTAAAAATAGACTTTTCAATGACTAAATTGAATAAAAAATAAACATGGGAGACTTGACATGACATTTACCCTTTTAATAAAATCAGGCGGGTTACTCTATCAAAGAGGAGCTGATGTGGCGCAAACTCATTGGTTGAAAATTTTTTTAACGGTTGAAAATTTTTTTGTAACGGCAAAAGTAACGGTTTGGGGCAAAATGGGTAACGGTGAAAACGTTAAGGGGCTTAATGTCCCAAATGAAACGTTAAGTACCAAGTTGGAAAAAGTGGTAAACTTTAGGGCCTATTTTGTGTATTAAGCCTATAAAAAACCAAACGAGAGTAGCATTCTGTCAAAATAAGTCTTCTTAAATCTTCTTGTGTCTATCCAAACAAGACGTTTTTATGGGGTGAAAAAAGAGTGGTGAACAAAACAAACTACCAGACAGATTGCTTCGACACCCATGTCTGATTACATCGGCAAATAACCATCAACCGAGTGTTGATCTATCTTTCTATGACCACCAACATAATTAAAATTAGAAACTAACATTGTGAAGATATTCGTACGAACACCAAACGGTTGTTAAGATATACTGAATCATGCCAAAATAATAGATAAAATGAACCATAAAAAAATAAAAAAGTGTGTTAAAAAATAAATAAAAAATTAAAAGTATAAAGAAAAATAAATAATGAAGCTGATGGGCCAAAGAAACAAATGAAAAAAAGAAAGACTGCCGCGGTAGGATTGGGGCAGACAGAAAATTAGGTTAAAACCACTAGTTAATGAAGATTTTTGAGTACAAGTAAAATAACTTGTCTTGTAACGTAAAACCATAGCATGATAAATCATTGTCTCTTTGACATTTGGTTCAACGGTTTATACTGCTAGACACCCAAAGGCCAAAAGTACCGGTAAGGTACTTTGTGCCGGCTTGAACTTGAACCCCCCATTCCCCACGCATATTTAAAGCAACCCATGTAGATATTTGTAATTTCAATCATATGCACCAATTTTAAGCCAAGTAAATAAAATAATAATAAATATTAAAATAAAAAACAAAACAAAAACAAAACAAAAAATGCCAAAAAAAAATAAAACCCTTATAGCTTTTCTACAAACCCTAGCCGCCGTCTTCAAAAAATGAACATTCGGGGATTTTCTCTAACTTGCAAGCCACTCTCTAACCGTCCAGGATTTTCGGTACACGCAATTATCTTCGTGATATTCGGTATTCTAAGCGACTTAGGAGACTCTTCATGTCTCCTATAAATAATGGAAGGGAGAAGCGGGGAAGAAAAAACAGAAAAAAATATGAGATAAGGATTCGAATCTACCAGCATAAAAGAAACAAAAAGAGTAGTTCGATTGAAATCGGAAAAAGAGATAGAAGTTGAACCATCTACCTTCGATTTCCGGCGCAAGAAGTGACGGTTGAGAGATCCGAACGGTGAAGAGATTCGCGGACATTAGTAGACCAACATATTCGAGAATCGACGCGATCCAACGGTGGGATTTCAAAATCGGGAGGTAAAATCACAAAAAAAATTTAAAACTCTTTTTTCAGATCTATTTGGATATATTTGTTTTTTGAGAAAACTAATACCGGATTTGAGTTCAGGGGAAAGAAAAAAAATAAAAAATGTATTATTTTTGAAATATTTATCGTTGTCGGAGCTACGCCGACGACGACATCGGTGTGGGTCGAGAGAGTAGGAGAAGGAATGAGAGAAAATAGCTCCAAATTATTATTATAACGATGGAACAAATAAAAAATTTAAAACACTTTTAATTATGGCAGCCTCACAGTGCATTGGAAACCTACAATTTGGAAACTGAATCACACATAGCTAGCTGGAGATTTCATTTTTGTAATTTTACGGTAGAATTACATGTTAGGTCCCTCCTTTGTCTTAGATTCTTTTAGACTTTAGGCCTAGTTTGTTTTTGTTTTATATGAGTCTTAATATTTAGGTTCTTTTAATTAAGTCCTTAGTTAATTAGTTAGTTAATAAGTCCATTAAGTGCACACATTTAATTTAACTATGGTTAACTTAAGTTTTTTTAGATTAATTATTTTCAATGGAATTTTAAGTTGTTTAAATTGATCATTTAATTTGGAGTTTAATTAGAAATTGATCTTAAAATTTTGTGAATATTTTTGAATTCAACCTTAAAATTGAATTTGATTAATAATTTGCATAATTTATGATTTTTTACAAATTAACTTAAAGTTTATGATCTTTTATTCTTATTTTAACCTTCCATGTTTTTATTTGCATGATTTAATGTTCAAGCATGTAATTTAATTTTTGCATCATTTTACATCTTTTTTTAATAGTGTTATTAACCGAGTCGTGAATTTTTGTAGCATTTTAGACAACATAACCCCTTTAGGTACCAATTTTGGGCGTTGTGGGGGTGCTATAACCTTCCCCACACGTAACTGACTCCCGAGCCCGACCATGACTCTAGTTCAGATGCAGACTGGTTCTACAGATTTTCGGTCGTATCCAACCCCAAAACGACCGATGGCGACTCCAATCCACGACGAGCCTTTGAAGGCCCAACCAATTTCGATTCAGACTAAAAACGGTGTCGACAGCTTGGCGACTCTGCTGGGAATATTCAAGAGAGTCAGGCCACACAAAAAGGGGTACATGTTGTGTTGCATCATTCCATGAGCTTTCTACCCGAGCTCGGTCCCGTTTAAGTGAGGGGGGGGGGGAACGCTGCTCCTTCGTGAGGTTAACCTCCGTATGGGATAGTAGTCACCTCCGGGATGCATATGATCTTTGGCTTCGTGAGGGTAACCTCCGTATGGTTATAGGGAAGTGCATCCCCTTGAGTTGAACTTGGTCCTGAAAACCTATAATGGGGGAGCCGGGGAGGATCAGGGACCTTACTAGCCTTAGCAGGCGTCAGTGAAGACAATTCGGGTACCCTGTCTAGAACTGTAACCTCATATAACAAACTGTAGAAACCCACCCATGTTAGAGCCATGCTGAACTCAAACATTAATGAGTCACCCATTGATATATGAACATGTGTTTTGTTTCGTTTTGTTTTTTTTTTACTCTTCATATTTTTTTTTCTTTTTTATATCTAATTATTTGTTATATTTGTGCAACACTAATCAAATTTCTTTGGGTTGTGTATTGTTTATGTACACATGCATCATCATCATCATAGAGGGGTGTTGGTTATTTAATTAATTTGATAGAAAAACCTTCGTCATGGCCAAACGAGTTCAGTGTTTATCATAGAAAAATGATGATGTTTGAAAATGGTCAGAAAACACCCAGAGAAGGAGAGGCGATAGTATACTAGCAAGACTAGATGAACAATTCTCAGGATACGTTCACCTTCAGCTTAAGCAGAACAACACTTAAGAATTAGCGGAGATTTGGGGCCAGTGGAAAATTGATCAGAGACAGATGTTGTATGGCGCATATGGAGACATAGCCTATTTGCTGCAAGTACATGCAGATAAAGGGCTGATACGAGCTATGATGCAATTTTGGAACCCTTTATACAACTGCTTCACATTCAATGGGGAATACATGACCCCGACAATAGAAGAGTATGCGGCGTTGTTCCATCTAAGGAAAATGCATGAGTTCAAAATTTATGTGAAAGGGGCTCAACCTAAGACTTACAAAGAGAAGCTTATGAATTTGTCTGGGACTAACATGTCATGGGTGGAAGCCCAGTTTCAAGGTAAAGGGGGAAGCGAAGCCATCGCCTAGGATAGACTTCGGGGATTGATCCATTCTCATCCTGATCCGAGAAAGCAGATTGATATCTTTGCCTTAGAGATTTATGGCTTGATCATTTTCCTAAAGTAGCCGGACACATTGAAGCGTCAGTGATAGATTTATTTGAGGAGCTTGAGTCAGGCCTTAATCCAGTTCCGACTATCTTGGCGGAGACCTTTCGATCCCTTAATTTCCTCAAAAGGCATGAAGGCGTATATTTTATAGGGTATGCACAACTCCTCACCGTATGGATGCACAGTCACTTAGGGGGCAAGAGGAAGTTGTCCAGACACGTACATACTCCACAATATTCACCATTATGGGAGTTCTTAACAGAGGAAACAAAAAAGGAAAAAACGTTGGGAGAATGAGAATCAATCTTGCGAGACCTGAGATTGGAGGACATTACTTGGCAGGTTTATTGGTTGGACTACAATTATATCTTGTACAAGTGTGGTGCCTTTGATTGGGTCCCTCTTCTTGGTATCTGGGGTGCAACTGGATATGCTCTTCTATTGGTATCGAGGTAATATGGGTCATTACAGTTTGTCCCATCCACGAGAGGATTAGGGTTGTGTGAGTTCGTCTTCAAGGGTGAGAAGTCTAAAAAGCAAATCCTTGAGATAGCCAGAGCTTGGGCTCACCCATATCAAGCCAGGTTTGGACCTCTAAGGCTTACCTCGAATTACCAAATTTGGAGGACAAGGAGAAAAAATTGCAACATCCTACCATCTAGCCAAGGGAATGCTCCAACTTTAGAGGAACAGTTCAGAGAAATGCCGACTGAAGCTGATATTGTTAGACAAGAGTGTGAGGAGGAGGAGAAGGCGCTGAATAAAAGGATTGCTGAGCTAGAAGCCAAAAACGAAGAGCTAGACTACAATGCTATATATTTTAAAAATCAATCAAAGGGATTTGAGAAGCAGCTGATGTAACACCCGTGTTTTGGGGTTAGGAGTTATCCGGGTTTATAGTTCGAGTCAATAAAATTAAATTAAAACAAATCAACCTAAAATGTGGTGTAATTGAACTTTAATAAAAAGAGAAGGGCTTATGTTGTAATTTGCCCAAAAGCTTTTAAAAAAGACGACAACTTTCAAATTGTCATCTTCTTCCCCTTTTCATTTTATATCCAACGTGAGATACCTCCCCCATTCCCCAAATTCTCTCAATTTTCAAGCTCTAATTTCATTCGATTTCTTCATCAATTCAAGGGGCTTTTGAAAGGTAATCACATATTTGAACTCTCCTTTCCATTTCCTATTCATACATGGTCATAGATTTTAAAAATATGAACTTTTGAAAATTAGGGTTTATATCAAGTTCGGATTTTTAAGGGGGTTTTTCAATTGGTTTTGATAAATTGAGTTGGGGCTTTAGTTAATCATATTAAAAGGTGTAACATATATCAATTTGGTTGAATTTTGATGAATTCCCGAAATTGGATAAAAATGGGTTTTTTGAAGGGTTTTGGGTGAGTTTTGGGGGTTGTTTTAGGTGGGAATTGATAGCCCAATGGTAGTACTATGGTTAGGGGTTGATTTGGGATTGTTTGTGGGTGCTATGGATGTTGGAAACATGGTTTTTGGACATGGTTTAGGGGTTTTCCGAATTTACTAAAAATGGGATTTGTTCATGGTTTGCAACATGGTAAATTGCATTTGAATTGTATTCCGGGTTGGTATTTTGATGTTGGGCTGATTTGGAATTGTTTGAAATGTGTTTGAGGTTGTTAAGAAGCGGGAATTTGTATTGGGGAAGCTTCGGGAAGAAATCCGGAAATTTGAGAGAGGTTGCTTGCTTGGCTTGGAGCTTGGAAGCTTAGGTGAGTGGTTAAATATTTTCAAAATGGTTTTGAGTATTTGGTTCAAGCATGTGAACCTAGGATGGGCTTGGTAAACCCACCTAGAGTTGGGATTAGAGTGGTAGCCTAATCCCAAGCTTTGATTAGAGACTTTGGTTGCACTTTTTAATGGTTGTATATGCCTCGTATTAATTTAGGATGGTGTTGATTACGTATATGTTGTATACATGTATGTTGGGGCATGTTTGATGTATTGTTATATGCATGTTGATGATAGATATGATATGGTTATACACATGTGTAAACTATAATGTGATATGGTTGTTAATGTTGTACATGTGGTGTTGACATGTGAAATGATATTATGAGGTGGTTTCATGATCCGAGGATCATGGTGAGTACATGCTAGGCATGGAAATGTGGTTTGTACATGATGGTAAGTCATGGTGAGTACGTGCTAAGCACGGAAGTGTTATGAATTGACATTATGAATGATTAATGAAATGTGTAGTATTGGCACTAGTATGCTTGGGTACAAATGATCGATCATTAGGATGTTAGTGTGTACACATGAGTCAAAAGTCGCGCGTGGCCTTGGTGGCGTTGAGTCACCAAGGAGGAGTACGGGTTCGCCCGGAAATTGTATTTATATTAGTCGGTGATGAGTGGAATCCCATCGACGGGGCGTGATGATGAGTGGAATCCCCTCCGCGTGAAATGAGGCGTGAAGATGAGTGAAATCCCCTCCGCGTGAACGGTGATGAGTGTAATCCCACCGTCAGGTAATGGTTGTGTTGTTGGACGTGAGTTCCAACGGTTATCCGCGTATTCGAGTCATAGCTAGGTGCCAATACAGATTGTAGTTTATGTTGCCAATATGTGGTTAATTGTGAACCAATGTGTTTTGGGATGTGTTGCTAACATGGTGTAATATATGTGATTTCATATGTTGTGGATTTAAACATGTTGAGCATGACATGATATTGAATATATGTTCATGCATCATCTATATTTATGGCTCGCGTGGATCGGAGGTAAGACCATGCATTTTATCTTGGTTGTAGCTCGTGCTTGGACCCTGCATTATCGAGGTTTGTTTTTAAAGAGCTTACCCTCACTAAGCTTTTATGCTTACGCTCTCTTTTGTTCGACAATGCAGATAAATAGCTTGTGGGTGGCAAAGGCAAGGGAAGGTCACCAAGTGTTGCTTTTGGTGAGCTCAATGTATGAATTTTAAGTAATAGAATGTAATAGTTAAGCAATGGGATATGTATTGTTGATTTGAGTTTGATGTATGTCTATGGTTGACTTGGTTTGTAAGCATGTTATGTCTTGCCAAATGTTTGTTTGATCGATGGCTTATGAATGCTTAAGTTGCTTGAATGGTATGTAAACTTATTTGATATGTATGATGCTTATTGGTTCTCTTTTAATGTCTTCAAGCATGCTTGTATGAAAGGCTCTTAATGTGTAATTTGCTATGTTCGAAAGATTGTCTAAATCCATGCTTGTATGTGTTTGAGTATGTTAAATCTAGGATGTATGCCTCTAGACTTTGTTTGATGGTTTTGTGTGCCTTTAGGGGTCCTATGGGACCTTCCTACTTGTTGAAATACCCTTAAATCTGAATTTCAAAAGGCTGCAGACAGCATGCGTTTCGAAACGGGCTGGGTCGTTTCGGAACGGGTAAGGCTTCAGGGACCCCGTATCGGAACGCGTTTCGATACGATATGGCCTTTGAAACCCCTGTTCCAATACGCGTTTCGGAACGTTTTGGCTACTGGAATTTTGAGAAATTCACGAGATGAAGGTGTATCGAAACGGGTATAAGGGTTTCGAAACGGTCAAAATCTCGTTGACCACGAGAAGTTGACCGTTGAGGGCGTTTCGGAACGGTTGACCACCGTTTCGATACGGCCCCTTATAGAGGCTCTGGGACAGTTGACCTGGTCAAGGCGTTTCGATACGCCTCAAGGGTGTTTCGAAACGACCTGTTTAAAATATAAAAAGTGGGTTGTTTAATTGATGTTTTGGGATCGAATGTTTGTCTCATGTATTTTATTCCGTTGTTTGATCACATAGGACTTAAATGGACTTTTAGACAAGATAAATAAAAGAAATTTTTCTAGGGTTGCTAACCGAGGTGGGACCTTAACGGGTTTCGCTTCGGTTTTCCCTGTGTGGCCCACTCGGACCGGTCGTCCGGCCAGACCGGGACGAGGGGGTTACATTTGTTAGTATCAGAGCCTAAGGTTACCGAGACCTTGGGCAGGTAAGTGAGGTAAGTTTAAGTTTTGAATTGATATGCACGGTGTTTGCTTGCTTTGTAAGTATGATTGCTTGTATGACAAGTAAGTTGATTGTTTGTTTAAAAGCATGTTGCTCGTTACCCGTGTATGCTGTGATGTGTGATTGTTTGATTGAGAATGCATGTTGTTTGATCGTACGCATTTGTTTGCTTGTTTAGCAAGTATGCCTTGTTATATGCTTGGTTGAGCATGTATGTGTGCTGATTTGGTTGAAACATGTTTAGTAGAGTCCCATTGCTTCTATTACATCGGAAAAAGGATTTTAAGTGAGGAAAATCATACTTGAGCCACTTGGACCTTTCCTTTGCTAACCCAATTTGTATGTTAAATTATGATTGATTTATTGCTTTTAGTAAGTTTAGGGCCAGTGTGTGAGCCGTGAATCGGTAAGTGGAACTTGTGGTTTTGAAAATGGGGATGATGTAGAGGAAGTTCTTTGCTATAGTTAGGGGAGTATAGTTGTACCGGAGTTGAGGAACAATTTGTTTGCTCGAGTCCGCTTGCACGTGATTTGATTCTTGTTGGTGGGAGATGACGAGGCCGATTCTGGTATTAGTTGATGAAAAGAAGTGAAGACCTATGAGTGGGAGTCAGGTGGTATCTATGTTATAGTGGATAAGCCCTTGGTACAGTTTTGAGTTTGTCTCTTCTGATTGGTTCTGAGTTCGTACTTCCGTATGTTGTTAACAAGCATGCAAGTTTGAATGTGCTCGATGAGGTAGGTATGAGTACCTTAGTTCTTTTGGCGAGATCTAGGTAGGGGTCTCGTGTGAGTAATCTGAATTTCAGAAGTGTTAGTGGTGACCGTTGGGGTTCAGCCTATGATTTCGATGCAAGACAGCCGATCAGTGTCCGTGAATGGGAACCGATTTGTGTGTTTGGGGCCAGTGTGCGTCTGGGTGGTTTTCCAGTATGGTTGTCTGTGTGTGCCCAGAACCGCGTTTTTGAAGTTTTGAAATGCTCTACGAATAGTCTAGAAGAGTCGGATTTTGTTGAAGAATCAGTCTGAAAACAAGAGGACCGAAGACTATCAGTTGTGTACTTGTGAAGTTACAATTTTTGCAGAATCGTCTGTTTGTGTGAGCGTGCAAAGATTTTGATGTATCTCTGTTGAGATTTTAGACGTAGGGACGCATGTGACTAGACCTTTTGGGAGATAGTAGTGATCAGAAAGATGTACAAAAGATGTTTGTTGGTGGTTCAGAGTTACTAGTTTCTAGTAGATGTGAAGTGATTGTCTTCCTACAGTTTCGGTGTACCTTTTTCCAAGGCTCGACTTGAAGAGCAAATAGTTAGTGTATACGTTGAGACAAAGAAAGAGTTGACTTGAAGTTACAAGATTTATGTGTGACTGTAGTGGTAGGTGAGAAGGTGAACTTCTTGTCGAATGTTGATCCAGCTTTAGAGATCGAAAATTGATTGAGTTTAGTTGACAGGCTTGCTTAGCAATTGTGATGGATTTGATTTTTGAATGAAGATTAGACCGCAAGGTGTTAGGATAGTTTGTGTTTTCTTTTCCTAGAAGTATTTGGAAGAATTGTCGGTTTACCTCTTGTTAGAAGAGAAGAGAGTTTGTTATTGAGACCGCTTTCGAGGATTCTTCTGTTTGGTCTGCTCTGTAACTTATGAATCCCGAAAGAATTGAGAATGTCGAAGAATTAACTTCGAGACTTGTTAGACCTTAGATTCATTAGGCCTAGTGCATCATCTCAGAGTTCTACAGTGTAATTTGTGAAGAAGGAAAAGTGACAGTACGAGGATGTGTTTAGATTTCAGATAGTTGAAACAAGTGACAACGAATAATTAGTATCAGTTTCTGAGTGTCAGTGATTTGTTGATCAGTTAGTGTGTGCTTCAGTCTTTTTGAAGATTAATTCGAGATCCGATTACTACCAGTTAGAAGTGAGAGAAGCTGAAGTATTGAAGACAACTTTTGAGGCAAGATGTGGCCGTTTTGAGTTCCGAGTTATGTTGTTTTGTTGGACTGGTGTGTTGGTTACTTTTATAGAGATGTTGAACAGAATATTTTCCTAAGCTCTTGATCAGTTTGTAGTAGTTCTCATAGATGATACATGAGTATATTCAAGTACAGAAGAAGACCATAACAAGCTTTAGAGTTAGTATTGTAGATTATATTAGAGAATCAGTTGAATGCCAAGTTGAGCCAACGTGAACTCCGAGATTAACGAAGATGTCCTCCTAGGACATGTAGATTAGCTGAGTGTGCTAGAGTAAATCCTTAGTAGGCAAAAGAAGATACGAGTTGGAAGAAATTGAAGACTGTGACAGATATTTATAGTTCCTAGGTCTAGCCTTGTTACTCTCAGAGAATTGTAAATAGTGTTTGAAGACAGTTGCTCCATTGATAGATTGCTACAGAAGAATGTTCAGTTGTGTGGTTAGATGCGAGACAACGAGCCCTTGAGAAATTGAAGGAGACTTTGAAGAGAGCTTCGACCTTGAATCAACTTATGTCAGAGAAAGAGTTGTGAACCACAGTGATACATTACATGTAGAGTTAGGTTGTGTGCTTATGCAAGACAGAAGATTGTGGCTTGTTCATCAAGATAGTTGGAGGACCGTGAGAAGAGTTATTTGATATGAGACATAGAGTTAATTACAGTTGTATTTGCTTCGAAGACTTAGAGACAAAGCTTGTATAGTAAGAAGTGCACAATGTGTATGTACGTATTATCCGAACTTGAATGGTTAGACAACTTAGGAAGGGTTGAAACTTGAACAGCATAAAGTGTTAGAACTGCTTGAAGACTGTAATATCAAGATTGAGTGCCATCCGAAGATAGTCAACGTAGTGACCGATGTTCCGAGTTGTAATTGCTGATAGATTAGTAGTTGAGTTGCGAGTTCTATTTGCTGAATTCAGTTACCGAATGACAGTATTCTTGTGGCTGAGTTTCATGTTGAACCTACATTGAGTCAGAATGCTTGAAGAGAAACAGTTGCAAGACAGATTCGTGGCACCTCACGTGCAAGACATTGTGGAAGGAAGACATCATAATACAGTTTCAGAGATGATAGAATTTTGCATTTCAGAGACAGAATAATTGTACTGATTGACATAGTGTTATGAGACATATTGTTTTGGCCGAAGCACACGGTATTTCTTTTGTATTGCATCCGAGTAGTATGAAGACATATTGTGGGTTGAAGATGAGTATTTCTAGATTGAGCGGATGAATAATGTGGTTCAGTATGAGAGTCAGTGTGTAAATTGTCAGCGTGTCAAGACCGAGCGTTAGTTTTCTTCTAGTTTGTTACATCCGTGGAAGGTTCATAATGGAAGCTAGTAATAGAGATTCGAGATTTCAACTAGAATAATTTTGAAGACGTCTGCATAGCGTTTGGTTAATTGATGAAGGCAGAGGATCAGTCAGAGAAAGTTGTGAGTCAAGTGTTCAAGCAGTATTGTATGAGTTTGTGAATCGGGCTAGTTCTGTTGTTATCTGTTGCGGTTACCACCAGAGTTAGAAAGGGATTTGAGATGTGTTCCGTGTATCCATGATTCAGAAATGTGAGTTAGATCTGTTCCGTGCTATGTTTGTTGAAGAGATTGAGTTGAGTTTGAAATTGGCATGCCTTGAAGAATCAGTTGAGATCTTAGTGTAAGATAGCAAGTGTTGTGTGGTAAGTCTTCCGAGTTGGTTAGTACGTTGTGGTGAGAGAGGAAAGCGTGGAGGTGCATGTTTCAGTGGCCCTCCGTGATCGATAAATTTCGGGGACGAAATTTCCTTAAGTGGGGGAGAGTTGTAACACCCGTGTTTTGGGGTTAGGAGTTATCCGGGTTTATAGTTCGAGTCAATAAAATTAAATTAAAACAAATCAACCTAAAATGTGGTGTAATTGAACTTTAATAAAAAGGGAAGGGCTTATGTTGTAATTTGCCCAAAAGCTTTTAAAAAAGATGACAACTTTCAAATTGTCATCTTCTTCCCCTTTTCATTTTATATCCAACGTGAGATACCTCCCCCCATTCCCCAAATTCTCTCAATTTTCAAGCTCTAATTTCATTCGATTTCTTCATCAATTCAAGGGGCTTTTGAAAGGTAATCACATATTTGAACTCTCATTTCCATTTCCTATTCATACATGGTCATAGATTTTAAAAATATGAACTTTTGAAAATTAGGGTTTATATCAAGTTCGGATTTTTAAGGGGGTTTTTCAATTGGTTTTGATAAATTGAGTTGGGGCTTTAGTTAATCATATTAAAAGGTGTAACATATATCAATGGGATTGTTTTAGGTGATTTGGGATTGTTTTGGGTGAGTTTTGGGGGTTGTTTTAGGTGGGAATTGATAGCCCAATGGTAGTACTATGGTTAGGGGTTGATTTGGGATTGTTTGTGGGTGCTATGGATGTTGGAAACATGGTTTTTGGACATGGTTTAGGGGCTGCCCGAATTTACTAAAAATGGGATTTGTTCATGGTTTGCAACATGGTAAATTGCATTTGAATTGTATTTCGGGTTGGTATTTTGATGTTGGGCTGATTTGGAATTGTTTGAAATGTGTTTGAGGTTGTTAAGAAGCGGGAATTTGTATTGGGGAAGCTTCGGGAAGAAATCCGGAAATTTGAGAGAGGTTGCTTGCTTGGCTTGGAGCTTGGAAGCTTAGGTGAGTGGTTAAATATTTTCAAAATGGTTTTGAGTATTTGGTTCAAGCATGTGAACCTAGGATGGGCTTGGTAAACCCACCTAGAGTTGGGATTAGAGTGGTAGCCTAATCCCAAGCTTTGATTAGAGACTTTTGTTGCACTTTTTAATGGTTGTATATGCCTCGTATTAATTTGGGATGGTGTTGATTACGTATATGTTGTATACATGTATGTTGGGGCATGTTTGATGTATTGTTATATGCATGTTGATGATAGATATGATATGGTTATACACATGTGTAAACTATAATGTGATATGGTTGTTAATGTTGTACATGTGGTGTTGACATGTGAAATGATATTATGAGGTGGTTTCATGATCCGAGGATCATGGTGAGTACATGCTAGGCATGGAAATGTGGTTTGTACATGATGGTAAGTCATGGTGAGTACGTGCTAAGCACGGAAGTGTTATGAATTGACATTATGAATGATTAATGAAATGTGTAGTATTGGCACTAGTATGCTTGGGTACAAATGATCGATCATTAGGATGTTAGTGTGTACACATGAGTCAAAAGTCGCGCGTGGCCTTGGTGGCGTTGAGTCACCAAGGAGGAGTACGGGTTCGCCCGGAAATTGTATTTATATTAGTCGGTGATGAGTGGAATCCCATCGACGGGGCGTGAGGATGAGTGGAATCCCCTCCGCGTGAAATGAGGCGTGAGGATGAGTGAAATCCCCTCCGCGTGAACGGTTATGAGTGTAATCCCACCGTCAGGTAATGGTTGTGTTGTTGGACGTGAGTTCCAATGGTTATCCGCGTATTCGAGTCATAGCTAGGTGCCAATACAGATTGTAGTTTATGTTGCCAATATGTGGTTAATTGTGAACCAATGTGTTTTGGGATGTGTTGCTAACATGGTGTAATATATGTGATTTCATATGTTATGGATTTAAACATGTTGAGCATGACATGATATTGAATATATGTTCATGCATCATCTATATTTATGGCTCGCGTGGATCGGAGGTAAGACCATGCATTTTATCTTGGTTGTAGCTCGTGCTTGGACCCTGCATTGTCGAGGTTTGTTTTTAAAGAGCTTACCCTCACTAAGCTTTTATGCTTACGCTCTCTTTTGTTCGACAATGCAGATAAATAGCTTGTGGGTGGCAAAGGCAAGGGAAGGTCACCAAGTGTTGCTTTTGGTGAGCTCAATGTATGAATTTTAAGTAATAGAATGTAATAGTTAAGCAATGGGATATGTATTGTTGATTTGAGTTTGATGTATGTCTATGGTTGACTTGGTTTGTAAGCATGTTATGTCTTGCCAAATGTTTGTTTGATCGATGGCTTATGAATGCTTAAGTTGCTTGAATGGCATGTAAACTTATTTGATATGTATGATGCTTATTGGTTCTCTTTTAATGTCTTCAAGCATGCTTGTATGAAAGGCTCTTAATGTGTAATTTGCTATGTACTAAAGATTGTCTAAATCCATGCTTGTATGTGTTTGAGTATGTTAAATCTAGGATGTATGCCTCTAGACTTTGTTTGATGGTTTTGTGTGCCTTTAGGGGTCCTATGGGACCTTCCTACTTGTTGAAATACCCTTAAATCTGAATTTCAAAAGGCTGCAGACAGCCCGCGTTTCGAAACGGGCTGGGTCGTTTCGGAACGGGTAAGGCTTCAGGGACCCCGTATCGGAACGCGTTTCGATACGGTATGGCCTTTGAAACCCCTGTTCCAATACGCGTTTCGGAACGTTTTGGCTACTGGAATTCTGAGAAATTCACGAGATGAAGGTGTATCGAAACGGGTATAAGGGTTTCGAAACAGTCAAAATCTCGTTGACCACGAGAAGTTGACCGTTGAGGGCGTTTCGGAACGGTTGACCACCGTTTCGATACGGCCCCTTATAGAGGCTCTGGAACAGTTGACATGGTCAAGGCGTTTCGATACGCCTCAAGGGTGTTTCGAAACGGCCTGTTTAAAATATAAAAAGTGGGCTGTTTAATTGTTGTTTTGGGATCGAATGTTTGTCTCATGTATTTTATTCCGTTCTTTGATCACATAGGACTTAAATGGACTTTTAGACAAGATAAATAAAAGAAATTTTTCTAGGGTTGCTAACCGAGGTGGGACCTTAACGGGTTTCGCTTCGGATTTCCCCGTGTGGCCCACTCGGACCGGTCGTCCGGCCAGACCGGGACGAGGGGGTTACAGCTGAACATTGTGAGTGCAGATTTAAAAGACCTACAAGGGGACTATAGGGGACTTCAAGAGAAGATAAGGAATGCCAACTTGCACAAAACTCCACAAGAATGGGAGCAAGAGATTCATGATCGGGAGAATGATACAAAGCACTGTATGAAGTTATTGAAAGCCAAAGAAAATCGAGTGGAAGAACTTACAGCTGATTTGCAAGTAGCCCAACGGACAAATACGACAACCCTTAATGATCTCATGGCTAGTCGTGCTCAGAACCAAGAATTGCAAGAACATCTAGCATCTCTGCAAGGGATTCTTCAAATCTACCAACAACAAGACTCGGTGATTGAGCTTGAAAAGGCGCTAGTTGAAAATGAGAATTTGAAGGAGTTGGTAACAGCATTAGAGAGTTCACTACAACAATATAGAGACTTGATAAATGATATTCGAAGGGATTCTAAACTTAGCGAGAAACAGTGGGACCTACGACTTCGGTTTGCAAGGGGTGATATCAAGGTGAGAGAAGACTTGATGAGGGAAGCACTGACTCAGATCCGAAAGATAACTAAGCATATTACCGATTTGGCCAAGGAAGCAGGGTGGTTGAAGTTTTGGATCAATCCCTCGACACACTTTGCAAATGAATGGAAGGAGTTTTGGGGAAAAGTTGAGAAGTTGGGAGATCAAGCTAAGCCATACCGTCGAGTTTGGTGTTAATTTATTTTTTCTTGTCATTAAAAACGTTGATTGGAGATTTTTTTCTTTCTGTTTTTTGGGATATTATATTTTATCTTTGGATGTTAGTGGATGATTTTTTTCTTATTTTGGTGGATGAATTAGATTTTCCTTTTCAGTTATTTAATAAAAGTTTTTTTTTTCCGATTTGTGCGAATATTCTTCTATCCTATTAATTTTCTAACCAACACCTAGTTGCATTCATTCTTGCATTCATCATTACACATTACATTTATACAATGTGTTTCATATGCATTAACATTAAATAAAACACTAATCCATGGGAGTTCAATATCAGTGATACTGGAAACGAAGGACAATCAAGGCAACCATCCTCACTACACACGATTCAAGGCTAGAAAAATGGAAGAGAGGCTTTAGAAGCTAGAAAAATTTCAAGAACAGGTCATTCAGGATGTAAAGGGTTTGAGGGATGACATAGGAAAAAGTCAAGAGACTCTTCTAAGTAAATTAGAGGATAAGTTGTCACAGTTATTATCTAAAGCAACAAGTGCTGAAAAAGGAAAAAATCACGAAGTTCACGAGGAAGATTCATCATCTTTACCTTTTGGATCAAAAGAAACACATCCTCGGTTTGTGTTCTCTGTTGGCGGACTAAAATCAACTGTCCATAACCAAGCAAATATTCATGGCGCTTCTGGTTCAAACATGTGGGCGAGCCCAATCAAACCAGAAATCTTAAATTTTGACGACCCTGATGAGTTGGAAAAATTGAAGAAAGTGCAACCCAAACTTTTAGGTATAAATGATGACAAGTTCAAGTGCTTGGAGGAAAGAATCAAAGCTATGGAAGGTACTGATGCCTTCATTGGGACAGATGTAATGGAGCTGAGCTTGGTCCCTGAACTGATTTTACCCCCAAAATTCAAAGTGCCAGAATTCGAGAAATTTGATGGCACGAGCTGTCCTAATGCCCACCTTACCATGTTTTGCCATAAAATGACAGGGTACGAGAATGATGATAAGTTGTTAATTCATTGCTTTCAGGATAGTTTAGCTGGGTTTGCCATGCGATGGTATAATCAGTTGAATAAGGCCCAAATAAGCACATAGAGGGACTTAGCACGTGCTTTCAAAGAACAATACAAGCATATCCTGGACATGGTACCTGATCGTTTGACACTCCAAAACATGAAAAAAAAAAGCACAATGAAACGTTCCGATAATATGCCCAACGGTGGAAGGACATGGTTGCACAAGTCCAACCACCATTACTTGAGAAAGAGACGACAACCCTTTTCATTAATTCCTTGGAGTCAACATACTATGAGAAGCTTGTTGGTAGTACCACTAGAGACTTTGCTGATCTAGTGACAGCAGGTGAAGCAATTGATCGTGCTATTAAAAGCGGGAAACTTAGCAGTTTTGAGGCTTCAAAAAAATCGTATACCAAAAAGAGAGAGAATGAAATTAATGTTGTGGGAGATAATGGGCATCTATACCCCAGATATCAATCATCACCACAATTTGTGTATCATACGAGATATTCGAAACCCACTACAACATCTCCAAATCAAGAAAAACAACCTCAAGGAGGGCTTAAGCCATCAAGGATTAATACGGTAAGACAATCTTTCACGCCTATTCCAATTTCTTACAAAGAGTTGTATGCTAAATTATTAGAAGAACGATTGATATCCCCCGTCTTTCTCACACCGTTGCAACAACCATACCCAAAATGGTACGATCCTTCTGCACATTGTGAGTTCCATGCTGGAATCCCTGGTCATACAATCGAAAATTGCCCAGCTCTCAAAAGAAGGGTTCAGAGCTTGATTAATCAAAACATCCTTCAATTCAACACACCAGATGGGCCTAATGTTGCTAATAACCCTCTACCAACACATGTAGAACCAAAGGTTAACGCTGTGATGAGAGATGGTGAGTTTAAGATTAAGACACGCTTATCTGAAGTGCAATCACCGTTAAAGTGGGTTTGGAAGAAACTGGCGGAAAGACGACTGGTAAGTTCTAACCGTGGAGCTGTTGTGACTAGTAAGGGTGATTTTTGTGAATTTCACGGTGATGTGGATCATGAGATTCAACATTGTGATGAGTTCAGAAAGATTGTCCAGAAATTGACGGACAATAAAGAAATAGAGTTCTTCGAAAAGTGTCAAGAAGTTAGGGATGTTTTTACAGTGGATGGACAATCGTCCAAAAAGGGTGGTGAGGCTAGACGACCTTTTGTGATTAATTGGCCTAGAATGCACAGAGAGGAATTAGAGAAACCTCTACCTCGATTGGTGATCGAGACTCCTTCTTCTTTCCCATACAAGAGTAATCAGCAGGTGCCATGGATTTGTGGTTGTAACATGACTGTTACGGGGAAAGAGGATTATGAAATTGCGGCTGCAGGAATTAGTGGAGTTGGGAACTTCACTCAAAGTGGAAGATGTTACTCCCCTTAAATTGCAAAATCGGTGGAGATAAGAGATGTTGAGCAAAAGGACAAGTTCCCACTGATTGGAGAAAAATTAGAAATTGATGAACCTGTAAGAGGAAGAAGCATGTGAATTCTTGAAGTTCATCAAACATAGTGAATATAATGTGGTTGAACAATTACACAAAGAACCAAGTCGTATATTTGTGTTATCTTTGTTGCTGAGTTCCGAGCCCCACAGAAATGCTTTGCTAAAAGTGTTGAACCAAACATTTGTCCCAAATGATGTTTCAGTGGATAAGTTGGATAGATTGGTAAATAATCTACATGCCGACAAGTTCATCTCTTTTAGTGAGGATGAAATTCCTCTTGAAGGTACGGGGTCCGTCAAGGCATTGCACATAACTACCTATTGCAATGGACATATACTACCTCATATTCTGGTCGACAATGGATATGCTTTGAATGTCATGCCCATGACCACATTAAATAGGCTTCCAGTGGATAAGGCTCACATGAGACCTTGTCATACAACCGTAAGGGCATTTCACAGAACTAGGAGAGAAGTCGTGGGGAAGATTGAAATCCCACTTCTGATTGGTCCATCTACATATAACGTAGAGTTTACTGTTATGGACATTACACCTGCTTATAATTGTCTGTTGGAACGACCCTGGATTCACGCAGCTTGAGCAATACCTCCAACGCTTCACCAGAAAGTTAAGTTTGCAATTGACAAGAGCCTTGTAAGCGTTAGCGATGAGGACGGTATCATTGCATCTGCATCAACAGAATCTCCAAACATTGATGTGGATGAAAATACAGTCGATTGTACATTTCGATCACTCGAATTTGTGAATGCTACTTTTGTTGTTGAAGGAAATAAGATCCCAAAACCCAAACTTTCAAAGAATACTATGATGGGAATACGACTCACTGTTAGGAAAGGAGCCAAATCAGGAAAATGACTTGGGAAATATTTGCAAGGGATGCATACGGCGATACAACCATTTCTGAAATATGATCGAAGCGGTATTGGATTCCAACCAAACCCACGTCAAAAGATGAAACAAATTTTGAAAATGAGAGCAAAGAGAAGGGCCAAACTGATTGGCCAGAGTATCGAAAGGGAATTGATGGTATTTCCCCATATTTTTGAAACCTTCGTGTCCGTGGGACACATTCATTTTGAAAAGGAAAAAGAAATCCTACTAGTACCTCCGGAGAGGTTCGAAGAACTGAGCATAAATGCTATAAGGGAAGAGGAAGAAATTACAGAAAATCGGTCAAAGATCCGCACGCGTCCTCCAGGTTGTATCTTGAATAACTAGACCGCTGTTGAACTCCCTATTGTTTTTTAATCTTTATCAGAGTAACGCTCGAAACTTTCCTCGTTACTTAAGCCCGAAAGTAGTGGAGATTTATTGTAAGGGCCCCCGTTTAGGCATCAGTTTATCAATTCAATAAATGAATGCATTTCCCTTTCAACCTGGTCTCATTGTTTGTACATTCTTTTCTTTTGTTCACTTGTTCCATTTCATTAAAACACTCTGCACTTCTCTTTCCTGTGTCTTGTATATATATATATATTTCCTCTTACACATTTGCAGGCCTTTAGATATCAGTTGCAAGAATGATATTGCTTCAATCTCAAAAGTCAACTTTGAACAGACTATATGCTTAGGAGAGCATGAGTCCGACGACAACTATGAGGAACGTGAATTGTCTCCTGATCTACTTAGACTAATTGAGCATGAGAATAAACAAATTCTTCCTCGCCAAGAACCAGTGGACACAATGAACTTGGGAACTCAGGACGACAAAAGATAGATAAAAATTGATACTTTCATATCTTCAGATACAAGAGACAAACTCATCTCCCTACTTCAAGAATTCAAGGATTTGTTCGCCTGGACCTACCAAGATATGCCCAGATTAAACACAGATATTGTAACGCGCGAACTTCCGTTGAAGCCAGAATGCAAGCCTGTACAACAAAAGCTCAGAAGAATGAAGCCAGAAATGTTACTTCAGATACGAAAGGAAGTAAAGAAACAATATGATGCTAGATTTTTGCAAGTGGCCAAATATCCAGAATGGGTAGCTAACATTGTTCTGGTACCAAAGAAAAATGGAAAGGTGCGAATGTGTGTTGACTACCGTGATCTTAATCGTGCTAGTCCTAAGGATAATTTTCCTCTACCACATATAGACACGTTGGTAGACAATACAACAAGACATCACTTGTTTTCATTCATGGATGGTTTCTCGGGCTATAATCAAATCAAAATGTATCCTAACGACATGGAGAAAACTACATTTGTAACAGAATGAGGCACATTTTGCTACAAAGTGATGCCTTTCAGTCTGAAAAATGCAGGGGCAACATATCAAAGGGCCATGGTGACATTGTTCCATGACATGATGCATAAAGAAATAGAAGTTTATGTGGATTATATGATCGCCAAGTCTCAAACAGAAGAAGAACACATCACAAATCTCAGAAAACTCTTTGAACGTTTGAGGAAATTTCAATTGAAGCTAAATCCTGCAAAATGCACCTTTGGAGTTGCTCTAGGCAAATTGTTAGGTTTTATCGTTAGCAAGCGAGGTATTAAGGTAGATCCTGATAAAATTAAGACTATCCAAGAGCTTCCGCCTCTACGTACTCAAAAGGAAATTCAAGGCTTCTTAGGACGTTTAAATTATATTTCTTGGTTCATCTCTCAATTAACCGATAAATGTGATCCAATTTTCTGACTCTTAAGGAAACATAATACATGCGTATGGGACTCAGCATGTTAGGAGGCCTTTGATAAAATTAAGCAATATTTGTCAAATCCTCATGTATTAGTTCCTCATGTATCAAACAAGCCTCTGATTTTGTATCTAGCTGTATTTGAGAACTCTATGGGTTGTGTATTGGGCCAACACGATGAAACCGGGAGAAAAGAGCGAGCTATCTACTACCTCAGCAAAAAATTTACCGATTGTGAATTGAAATACTCTTCTATCGAGAAATTATGTTGTGCATTAGTCTGGACGACTCGCAGGCTTCGTCAATACATGCTATACCACACAACATGGTTGATTGCAAAACTAGATCCAATAAAATACATGATGAAATCGCCAGGCTTATCAGGAAGAATGGCTCGATGGCAAATTTTACTTTCTGAATACGATATTGAGTACGTAAATCAAAAAGCCATCAAAGGTAGCGCTATTGCGGACTTTTTAGCTAGTTGTTCTTCTTCTAAGTATGAACCTTTGAGTTTTGAGTTTCCTGACGAAGACCTAATGTGCTTAACTGCTAGTGAAGAGGAACCAACTGGTAGGAAACCTTGGAAAATGAATTTTGACGGAGCTTCAAATGCATTTGAGCATAGAATTGGGGCAGTTTTAGTGTCTCCCAAAGGGAATCATTATCCATTTACGGGTCGACTGAATTTTGAGTGTACCAATAATATGGCGAAATATGAAACATGTATAATGGGACTTCGTGCGGCAATCCAGTGAAAAATAAAGGTCCTAAAAGCATACGGCGATTCGTCGTTAGTGGTTTATCAACTTCGCGGAAACTGGGAAACTAAAGATGCAAAGTTGATTGGGTACCGAAAACTCATCCTTAAATTAATAAAAGAGTTCGAGGAGATATCTTTCCATTACCTTCCCCGAGAGGATAACCAAATGGCTGATGCATTGGCAACTTTGGCTTCTATGTTTAAAGAAAATAAAGAAGATGATATAATGCCCATACAAATGATTATTTATGATTCACCCGCCAGTTGTTATACCATCGAAGATGAGGTAGATGATCACCCTTGATATTACGATATTCTACAATATATCAAGTATCAAAAATATCCTGAGGGGGCAAATGATGTGAATAAAAGAACAATTCGAAGAATGGCTGCAGGGTACGTCCTTGATAGAGAAATTCTTTATAAAAAAGGGAGCGACCAAACGCTTCTCAGATGTGTAGAAAATCATGAGACAAAAAAGATAATTGAGGAAGTTCACGAGGGAATTTGCGGAATTCATACAAATGGCCTTAGCATGTCTAGGAAGATTATGAGGTTGGGTTATTACTGGGTGTCTATGGTAGAAGATTGCGTCAACTTCGCTCGGAGATGCCATAAATGTCAGATTTATGGAGATAAAATTCATGCGGCATCTTCACCTCTTCATGTTATAACGACTCCATGGCCATTTGCAGCGTGGGGCATGGATGTGATCAGACCGATTACGCCAAAATCATCAAATGGACATCGTTTCATTTTTGTGATGATTGATTATTTTACCAAGTGGGTAGAAGCTACTTCGTATGCCAATGTAACCAGATCGATAATATTCAAGTTCCTAAAAAAGAAATCATTTGTCGATATGGTCTACCAGATAGAATTATCTCTGACAATGCTTTAAATCTTAATAACCAAATGATGAAGGAAGTGTGTGAGCAGTTCAAGATAAAGCATCATAAGTTAGCACCTTATCGCCCAAAAATGAATGGGGCCATCGAAGCTGCTAATAAAAATATGAAACGAATGGTGGAGAAAATGGTAATAACATATAAGGATTGGTATGAGAAATTACCTTTTGCCTTGCTAGCGTATCGTACACCCGTGCGAACGTCTACGGGGGCAACTTCATATTCTTTAGTTTACGAAACGGAGACAGTATTACCGATTGAGGTTGAGATTCCATCTCTTCGGGTCTTAATGGAACTTGAGTTGGACGAAGCTGAATGGATTCGAGTTAGATATGACCAGTTGAATATAATAGAAGAAAAAAGATTGAAAGCAATTTGTCATGGGCAGATGTACCAAAAACGAATGATTCGAGCTCACGATAAGAAAGTACGACCAAGAACATTTCGAAAAGGGGATTTGGTTCTAAAAAAGAGGTCGCCTACGCTGAGGGATTTTCAAGGAAAGTGGATGCCAAATTGAGAAGGGCCGTTTGTTGTGAAAAAAGCTTTTTCTGGTGGGGCATTGATCCTAATCGAGATGGATGGGAACGAGTTATCCAATTCTGTGAATTTTGACTCGGTGAAGAAATATTATGCTTGAATTCATGACATACCAAGAGATGAAAACCCGAAAGGGCCCTGTTGGTAAAAAAGAGGAAAAATCCAAGAGGTGAAAACCCAAAAGAGCCCTGTTGGTAAAAAATGAAAAAGAAAAGCTACGACGTGAAAACCCGAAAGGGCCCTGTTGGTAAAAAAGAGAAAAAGCCAAGAGGTGAAAACCCGAAAGGGCATCTGGGAATCAATAAAGATTTAAGGTCAGAAGCTCAAAAATGGTCCAAGTATGATCAAGGGAAAATCTACATGCCTTCAGATGTTGTCCAAGAACTCAAACTTTACTGGGCAGAGGTCATATTCAAAAAAGATCCTTGAGCGAAGTAGCAATGGAGACCTCGCATTTGATATTTATGGGCATTTTCTTCCTTTTTTTCTTTCTTTTGTTTTTGTTTCCCTTTGACCTTTGTAGTCTTAGACATTTGATTATCATCTGTCAAGGCTCAGACCATTTTCGTTCAATAAAAAGAAATTTTCAATTTCCTTGCATTCCCTTGTACTTGCCATTGGGACATTTGTGCATTCTTTTGTTAATTGGTAATCTCGTTGCTCTACCTAAGGGGGTTTACAATATATTTTGATGTTCAATGCATTACTCAAAAAGAGATTTTAGAACACAATAAAGCTAGAAAATGCTCACGAACACCATTCTTTGATAAATGGAAAGGAATGAATTCAAGAGGCACGATACGAGGCAGAAAGAAAAAAGTACAAGGACTTTGATCTCAACAAAATAAAATCCAGAACTTAAAATACATTCAATTTTCATGCATTTAGAATAGTAGAGCATTTTGCATATAAGATAGTTACATTAGAAACATGTGCATTTTTGTCAAGACAGATTGACAGGAATCGCCTTCAAGATGAAGTGTCATCAATTGCCTTCAAAATGAAGTGCCACCAATCGCTTTCAAGATGAAGTGCCACCAATCGCCTTCAAGATGAAGTGCCATCAAGATGAAGTGTCATCAAGATGAAGTGCCATCAATTGCCTTCAAAATGAAGTGCCACCGATTTTCCTTCAAGATGAAGTGTCACTATTTGCCTCCAAGGTGGAGTGCCACGATTTACTTCCAAGATGGAATGCCACATCTTGCCTTCAAGATGAAGCGCCACTATTTGCCTCCAAAATGGAGTGTCACGATTTGCCTACAAGATGAAGTGCCACTATTTGCCTCCAAAATGGAGTGCCACGATTTGCTTCCAAGATAGAATGCCACGATTCGCCTTCAAGATGGAATGCCACCGAACCTCAAAGACAGAGCGTTGTTATCATAAGTTCAAAATTCATTAGACAAAATTTGCTTCTAGTATTTGCTCTATTCCTCTCATTCGAGCAATGAGCAAAGAGGGGCAACTATATGCACCAATTTTAAGTCATAACTACATATCAATCTTAGGCCCAAGTAAATAAAATAATAATAAATATTAAAACAAAAAAGTAACAAAACAAAAAAAGCCCAAAAAAATAAAAATCCTTATAGCTTCTCTCCAAACCCTAGTCGCCGCCTTCAACAAATGAACATTCGGGAATGTTCTCTAACTTGCAAGCCACTCCCTAATCGTCCGGGATTTCCGGTGCACGCAACTATCTCCGTGATATCCGGTATTCTAAGCGACTTAGGAGACTCCTCATGTCTCCTATAAATAACGGAAGGGAGAAGCGGGGAAGAAAAAATGGAAAAAACTTGAGATAAAGATTTGAATCTACCAGCATAAAAGAAACAAAAAGAATAGTTCGATTGAAATCGGAAAAAGAAATAGAAGTTGAACCATCTACCTTCGATTTCCGGCGCAAGAAGTGACGGTTGAGAGATCCGAACGGTGAAGAGATTCGCGGACATTAGTAGACCAACATATTCGAGAATCGACGCGATCCAACGGTGGAATTTCGAAATCGAGAGGTAATATCACAAAAAAAATTAAAACTCTTTTTTTCAGATCTATTTGGATATATTTGTTTTTTTGAGAAAACTAATACCAGATTTGAGTTCAGAGAAAGAAAAAAATAAAAAAAGTATTATTTTTGAAATATTTACCGTCGTCGGAGCTACGCCAGCGACGACAGCGGTATGGGTCGAGAGAGTATGAGAAAGAATGAGAGAAAATAGCTCCAAATTATTATTATAACGATGGAACAAATAAAAAATTTAAAACCCTTTTAATTTTGGCAGCCTCACAGTGCATTAGAAACCTAAAATTTGGAAACTGAATCACGCATAGCTAGCTGGAGATTTCATTTTTGTAATTTTAGGGTAGAATTACATGTTAGGTCCCTCCTCTGTCTTAGATTCTTTTAGACTTTAGGCCTAGTTTGTTTCTTTTTGATATGAGACTTAATATTTAGGTTCTTTTAATTAAGTCCTTAGTTAATTAGTTAGTTAATAAGTCCATTAAGTGCACACATTTAATTTAACTATGGTTAACTTAAGTTTTTTTTTAGATTAATTGTTTTCAATGGAATTTTAAGTTGTTTAAATTGGTCATTTAATTTGGAGTTTAATTAGAAATTGATCTTAAAATTTTGTGAATATTTTTGAATTCAACTTTAAAATTGAATTTGATTAATAATTTGCATAATTTATGATTTTTTACAAATTAACTTAAAATTTATGATCTTTTATTCTTATTTTAACCTTTCATGTTTTTATTTGCATGATTTAATGTTCAAGCATGTAATTTGATTTTTGTATCATTTTACATCTTTTTTTAATAGTGTTATTAACCGAGCCGTGCATTTTTGTAGCATTTTAGACGACATAACCCCTTTAGGTACCAATTTTGGGCGTTGTGAGGGTGCTATAACCTTCCCCACACGTAACCGACTCCCGAGCCCGACCATGACTCTAGTTCAGACGCAGACCGGTTCTACAGATTTTCGGTCGTACCCAACCCCAAAACGACCGATGGCGACTCCAATCTACGACGAGCCTTTGAAGGCCCAACCAATTTCGACCCGGACTAAAAACGGTGTCGACATCAATCATATTAATTTACCCAATATTTTAATTTATTTATGCGTCAATTTTTGTAAATAGTCCATGTACCATGCAATAGTTGTGAATTTCTGTCATTATACTTTAGGTTTAATTGTACAAGCCACCAAACTATACCTATTATTTCAAATTAGGTATCCAAAATATCATTTATAGTCACTTTGATCTTCATCATTATCTCCGTTATTTAATATGATGTGGCACAATGATAAATGCTCAAATTGAACCATGAGAAATAAAAAAAAGGACTACAAAAATAGAGAAATACGTTGTAAGAACATAATTTCCACCATTTATTAGAAAATGAAAAATACTTATTACAAAGTACACATGATTCAAATATGTAGAAGGATGAGTCTACCACGTGCGACGAACATTGATGAACACCACTAACGATGAACACCGGTGAATACTATTATTTTTTTTTTAAATTTCAAAAATCTAAAGGACTAAAATTATAATTAAAATTATCTCTTAAAAAATAAAAATCAAATTTAATAATTACTTTATAATATTTTTTTAATAGGTTAGAATCAAATATATCAAATTCTCCTAAACCCTAACAAAATCAATCTCTTAAAAAAATAGAAATCAGCTTATAATTTTTTAATAGATTAGAATCAAATATACCCAATTCCCATATTATTGATTCTAATCTATTAAAAAATTATAAATTGATTTCTATTTTTTAAGAGATTGGTTTTGTTAGGGTTTAAGAGAATTGGGTATATTGATTCTAACCTATTAAAAATATTATAAAATAACTATTAAATTTGATTTTTATTTTTTAAGAGATAATTTTAATTATAATTTTAGTCTTTTAGATTTTTAAAATTTTTAAAAATATTAATAGTGTTCATCGGTGTTCATCGTTAGTGATGTTCATCAATGTTCGTCGACCGTGATAAAATTTTCCTATATAGAAATAATAGATGGGAAAGAAAAAGAAAAGAATAAGAAGAAAGAATAGAAGACGGAAAAGAGCATGTTAAGGATTATGATAAAACATGTGACAACTGTTTAATTAAAGGACGACAACATTACCCTCCTAAAACCAAGAAGAAAACTTTAGAATAATATTTCGTTATTTTTTTTAGAGGACTCCAAAAAACCCAAAATGTTCCTAATGGTTATTTGTAACACTGACAATTTATTGATTTTATAATAAATAATACCAGTGGACCATCGTATGATTAACTAATTATATCAATAAGTCAACACCGAGAAATGAATTTTTGTAGAAAAAAAAGGAAAACTACATTAGTAGTAACCAAACTATTATCTTTTTTTGTTTTAGTAACCCAATTAATTTTTTCGTTAAAATCATCCTTACCATTTAATATTTTTTTTCTGTTTTGGCCCCGCTAACGAAATTTTTCTACATTAGCATTCTCTTTCCTAGTCAACACATTATATATTATTATTATTATTATTATTATTATTATTATTATTATTATTATTATTATTATTATCGACCAATCAGAAAGTGACACGTGTTACCTCTAGATTTCAAACAAATTAAAAGAGAAAAAATATTCCTCATTTGCATGCAGGAGGAATCAAATCAAGGACCTCTCGCATAACAGGTTCAACAATTAATTATTGAGCTAGACCTAAGATTTGGTTAAATTTTAACCAAAAAATATTTAAGTTATACTCTTTCATAGTCAAAAAAAGAAAAATTACCTCTATGGTGATTTGAACTAAGAACACATTGCAACAAAAGCAAAGGGCTTAACCACTAAGCTATATAGAGAACTTAGTATGTATCTTCATAATTTAATATTTAATTTAAAATATATTATCACCTCAAAATTAAATAAATTACTACTAAAATCAATCCAGAATTAATTTTCAATCTTTTCAAAAAAATTATTATTATTTATTTTATAAAATTATATTAGATCATTCTAAAAATTAATTAAATGTAAAATAATTTGTTCATATACATGTCAACGGGTTTAATGTTATTTAAAAAATTATATTTTACCTCAAATAAATATTATAAATTTAATTTTTATACATGTTTAATTAGTTTTATAAAATAAATTAATAATTATTTTTTATTTCAAAACGAAGTGAAAAATAATTCTAGTTTGATCTTCAATTTTAATTACATTTTAAGCTAAAAAGTTTTTTTAAAATTAAAATAATAATTTTGAATCCAAGTAGTTATTTCCAAATAATTCAAAATTTATATTATAAATTTTTAAAATGATCTAATATATTATAAAAATAATAAATATTTAATTTTTTATTCAAAAAAATTGGGAAAATAATTTTAGCAGTGTTTTGATTTTTTAGGTGGTAATAAATCTTAAATTAAATATTAGATTTTGTGGATATGTATAAATACTTAGCCTAGTGTGGTGGATAAGCATAGCTTTTTGTTCAAAGTGTTATTGGTTCAAACCTCTATTAATGTAGTTTTGCTTATTTTTGAAGTTGAGAGAGTATAACTTAAAATTTAACCAAATCTCAAACGTGGTTTAATGGTTAAGTAATGGAACCCTTATGCAAGGGGTCTTTGGTTTGATTCTGCATACATGTAAATGAGCAATATTTTTTCACCTTTGATTTGTTTAAAATTTGGAGGTTACACGTGTCACCTCCTGATTGGTCGATTGAAATAATAAAAAATACAATATAATTTGCTGACGAGGAAAGAGAATGCTAACGTGAAAAATAAAAAAACTATGTTGGCGATTTCGTTAATTTTTTAACGGAGGGGACCAAAATAGAAAATGTATATAATGAGAGGGAAGATTTTGATCAAAAATTAATTGAGTGAATAAAATAAAAAAGGATGATAGTTTGGTAATCGCCAGTGAGTTGTCCCAAAAAAATAAATTCTATCGGTCCTCTCAATTCACACACACAAAAAAAAATCTCAACCGATGAGTTGTCCTCTTTAACTACTAGTTAGGAATATAATTTTTAATATTTCAACAAATTTTAAGGCAAGAACATAGAAAATAATTAAGAAAGACTTCTCGATCTTTTTAGGAAAATAATGCAAATAGAAAAAAAATAATAAGGAGAATAAGGTGAGTAGAGGATTATTTAGGGATTCACAACATTCACGGCTAAGGGTGATAATGAGCCTGACTGATTCGTAAGTTGTTCGATTCGGTTAAAATTTAACTTGAGTGAGTACGACTCGAGCTCGAGTTTGGTTTGAGATCTTAAAAAGCCGAACCTGAGCTTCGAGCCGAGCTCAAACTGTCCAATTCGAGCTCAAGCCTAAAATTTTGAGCTCGACGAGCTTCGAGACTTAGCTCCTTATCACCCCTATTCACTACAGTGGAGAAAGAATTCGTTGTGTGCTTCCGACAAGTTTTATGAAAAAAATATTTTTTTTATGAAACTCATCATTTGCTTCGGACGAGTTTTCATAATTTATACTAATTTTTTTGAGTAAATCTCGTCTGAAGTATATGACGAGTTCTATAAAAAGAATTCTCATAGAATTCGTCAAGAAAACATGATGAGTTCATTCTCAATTGTAGGGAATGTCGTAATTTCCTGAATAATCACCTATCCATCCTAATTCTTTTTTCACATACATTATTTTCCTAAAAAACTAGAATTTCATATTTTTTATTATTTTTCATTGTTAGTTTTATGATAGTTCGATTCAATTTTCTAATCTCATTTCAATACAATTTCCTAATCCCGCTTATGATACAACTTAAATAATTTGAGGTGGCTTTTGCTCTATATTAGGTGGAAATATGATGATGACATGACTTGACATTTAGGTCTAATTTGATTGTCACGTTATTCTGACAGGAAAATGAAAATTTAGTTAAAAATCCGACGTTTGTTCTGTTCTCCTTTTATTTATGCTTGTCAGCTTTAGGGATGTAAAAACAGGTAATCGGATGGATTTCAGGTCGGGTACTGTCAGGTCGGGTAAAATCGGGTACAGGTCATTTCAGGTCATTTTTCTTTTTTGACTCGACTCGGGTCGGGTGCAGGTCCATTTCAGGTCGGGTCCATTTTAGGTCGGGTCCATTTCAGATCGGGTCCATTTCAGGTCGGGTTCATTTCAGGTCGGGTCAAAACGGGTCGGGTTCGAAGTAGATAATTGACAGGTTAATTCGGGTTCGGATACACTTCAGGTCGGGTCCATTTCAGGTCGGGTCCATTTCAGGTCGGGTCCGTTTCAAGTCGGGTCCATTTCAGGTCGGGTCCATTTCAGGTCGGGTCCATTTCAGGTCGGGTTCATTTCAGGTCGGTTACATTTCAGGTCGGGTGCATTTCAGGTCGGGTAATTTTAGGTCGGGTAGTTTCAGGTCGGGTAATTCAGGTTGGGGTATTTTTAGAATTGAAATTCGTATTGAGTTTGAGTTCGGTACAACCATATAAGTAGTCGATAGACTTTAGGTTGACCTTCGTCAATCGTCATTGATTTGGAGTTAATTATTTAAAGTCATATCAAATTAAAATTATAAAACATTGGAGTAATTAAAAAATAATGAAAAGGGGTCAATTTGGATTAAAAAAAAAGTTTCACGGATTATAATGAACAAAAATATCAAATTAAAATTATAAAACATTAGACAAATTTAAAAGAAAACAATGAAAATAGGTCAATTTGGAATAAAAATAAAATTTTGGGGACTGTAATGAACAAAAATATCAAATTAAAAGTATAAAAATTAGAGTAATTAAAAAACAATAAGTAGATGTCAATTTAGAATAAAAATAAAGTTTTAGGATCTAGAATGAACAAAATTTCAAATTAAAATTATAAAACATGATGAATTAAAATATATATATAGGGGTCAATATGGAATTAAAATAAAGTTAAGGGGCTAGAATGAAGAAAATATCAAATTAAAATAATAAAACATTTGACAAATTAAATAAAAATAAATGTGGGTCAATTAGAAATAATAAATGTGGACAAATTAAAATAAAGTTAAGGGACTAGAATGAAGAAAATACTAAAACACACGTGTATACATACATACTAAAACACATATATATGCATGTATTTAAGTTTTAGTATATATATACATGTATGTATGTAAGTTTTAGTATATATATATATATGTTGTTATAATTATATATACATATATATATATATGTGTATGTAAGTTTTAGTATGCATATATTGTGTTATATATATATATACTAGAACATACATATTTGTATGTATATATGTATACCCCTAAACAATACCCATAAACATTAACCCTTAAATCTTATAATCACTAATAATTAGAGTACAAGCTTAATCCCTAATCCTTAAACTAATCTCATAACCCCAAATAATTAAGTTGACACATTTACCCCTAAACCTCAAACATGAATATCTAAATCTTATAGACACTATTCACTAATAATTAGAGTGCAAGCCTAATCACATAATCCCTAAACTAATCTCATAGCCCCAAACAATAAACTTGACACACTTACCCTTAAACCCTAAACATAAACTCATAAATCTAACAAACAAAATAAATTGAAACATAAAAAGGACAAATCTAAAAATAAATTATTAATTAGAGCCCAAATCACAAATGAATAAAATTATTAAACCTAGTTACTTACCAAATCTTTATACGAGGACCAAATCAAATTTAAAGCAAACCAAAAAGCTTAATAATTAATTAATTTATGAAGCATGACCTAATTAAATAAAATTTAAAGAACTTAAACCAAAAGTTAAAACTAAAAAAAATAAACTAAAACCTAAAAAAACTAAATCCTAACCATCTAATTAAGGAAGGACCTAAAGGGTAATTAACCCTTAAATAAAAAAATCCCACCAATTTATTTCATATGGCGGCAAAATTCCACGCCCCACCCCCTCCCCCCATTTGCAAAATTCCACGCCCCCCCTCCCCCCGTTTTATTTTGACTGGCGGTAAATTTTGTTTTGACTGGCGGTAAAATTTCCCTCCCCCATTTTGTTTTTGTTTCATGTGGTGCCAAAATTTCTCCATTTTATTTGATATGGTGCTAAAATCTCCCCATAATTTTCTATCAATAAAAAAACTCCCCCATTAATTTAAAAAAAAAACTTCTCCTAAACTAAAAATATTTTTTTTATTATTTTAATAGTTATAATTAAATTTTTAATAAAATATTTCTTAAATTTAATGATCACAATTAATAAATTGATTTAAATTTTAAATAATTTATTTTAAATTCATCTACCACAACTTATTATTTTAATAAAACTTTTAAATTTTGAATATTTTTAATAAAATAAATTTAAGTATGTTAATTATTATTAAACTTCACAAATAATTTATATTGAACGAGTTAGTATTAAATTAATTTAATAAATTAATACTTTACATTTATCAACACTTTAAATTTATCAAATCTTAGACTTCTTCAACTATATATCAGGTAAATATCAAGTCAGATCAATATCAGTTCAGGTTAAAAATAGGTCAGGTTCAAAGCAGGTCGGGTCAATTAACAGGTCGGGTTCAAAACAGGTCGGGTCCAAAACAGGTCGGGTTCAAAACAGGTCGGGTTCAAAACAGGTCGGGTCCAAAACAGGTTGGGTTCAAAACAGGTCGAGTAATATCGGATCTCGTGTCAATTCAGTCGGGTAAAATCGGTTATCTGCCAGGTCAGCTTTGGGTTCGGGTTCGTTTCAGTCGGGTGCAGGTCGGGTTTCAAGTCCACGGTAACAGGTCCAATTCAGGTTCGGGTCGTTTTCAGTCGGACGCAGGTCGGGTTCGATCACTACAGTAACAGGTCGAATTCAGGTTCGGGTCAACAACAGTCGGTTACAGATCGGGTTCGGGTCATTAAATTTTCAGGTCAAATCAGATTCTGACTCGAGCAGATTTCAGTCGGGTTTTCAAGTCGGGTCAGCTTTTTACATCCATCAGCTTGTGGTTGAGAACACGACATTCTTCCTCGTTTTGCCTAAACCCATTGTTGTTTTCGGATGGAAAGTGAACAAGAAGCCCACAATTGTTTTGCCTTGAAAACCGGGTCCCTAATTCGTATAATACCGAAATCGGTTTTATAGTTGTTGTTTTTTCTCTGCTTTCATTTCCCCTGAATTTAATGCCTATCGAAATTTCTTTTCTATTTATTCAAGAAGCATTTTTACCCCATTTTATTTTACTTTGGGTATCATTTACTGAAACAATCCCTTACACATTTTCATATTTTTTATCTGGAAAATTTAATATATCAATTTTATAAATTATTATATCGTTATAATGATCGAGACGATAATGACAAATAAAAAAATAATCGCAAACGCATAAAAGAAAATAGACATCAAGACTTACATAGAAAATTCTAGAAATGAAAAATCATGGGCAGAGGATGAGAGACTTTAGGTATGTCGAACAGAAGAAAATACAACGGATGATTTTAACCTTAATCCCTATTATCTATATATAGGGATATGTTGTTTGGTTACAAAGGAAACTTGCATAAGAAATAGTTCTACTTAAATTGAGTTTTTTTTTTGCTCTATAACGTTTATCGAAATGATGATGTAAAGTTCCACGCAGATTGATTAGTTTTGTACCTACTTTTTTACACTACTTCGAGCCAATCCAAAATAAAATTTGGATCATAGCTCTAACAATCTCCATCTTGACACGAATTCTTGACCAACAAGAGTTCATCGTCTTTCAAAAATCCCTTTCAAAAGGATAGTCTTCAGCAATAAACAATGGTCAAGTCTAAGCAATGATCAAACTTTGTTGTAGGAACTGACTTGGTCATCATATCTACAAGATGTCGTGAGTGTTGATTTTGCTCACAACAATATCAATTCAGGCAATGATATCACGAATAAAGTGATATCGAATATCAATGTGTTTTGTTTTCTTATAAAACATCTTATCTTTTACAAGGAAAATAACGTTTTGACTATCACAAAACAACATACTAATCTAAAAGTTTTCTAAACTAAAACTCAGAAGATGAAACCAAATATAAACCTAAAAAATCAATGAAACTAAAAGTAGTTAAAGCTAGAAATAAAATTAGAAAATCAAACACAAATATAATGAAACCCAAAAAATAAAATTAAAAAGATTTATTAAAATCATTTTGAAAAAGAAATAAAAATAAGTAAACAAAGATGAACAAGATGTTAGAAATCAAACCCAATAAAGTGATTATGTCGGCAAACAACGAATACGTAGAAACTTCATGATTTGTGTGGATTCAGTGAGCTGGTTGCAATCTTGAAGTTGCCTTTGAAGTGTGGAAGATTCAAGATAGTTAAGGAAATGATGACAACAAACTATAAAGTATATAGCACATATTAGAAAAAAAATTAAGAATTATTGTGATATTTAATTAATGCTAGAGAGTTCCTTAATGTCGGTTTAAGCAAACATTAAATAGGAGCAAGATTGTTAGTTTGAGAGGTGGGAAAGTGCAAGAAAAAAATAGCGTGCATATGAAAAACAAGACCGTGTATGAGTGCAAGTATGTGAGTGAATTGAAAGAAAAAAGAAAGAAGTTTGTGTGTTGAGAAGCTTAGCAAAGCTCTGTGAATTGTGTATGTAAACTAGTTGCAGCTAGTGTCGTGTGAAAAATACTTGTACTCGTATATTGGTTCGTATTAATATATTTGTATGAGTTATAAATTATATCGAGTGCCCACCAACGCTTCCAACAAGTGGTATCCGAGCCACATTCAAGTTTAAGTCCAAGTCCAAGTTTGAGTTTATGTCATCAAGTAGTTGCAGCAGCAACAATAGCATCGGAACATGAAGTACAATCAACTGAAGTTCAAAGATCTACAAGAGAGAACAGAATACCAGAGAGCTAATGAGTTAAATGAATTTGGATAAACATAGGAACTACCTCATTAAGTGCTTAAAGTACTTATCACTCTTATTTTTCCCTTCTTCCCAAATAATAGGTTATAGTGTTTGAAGTATCTACCTCTGAGTCGAGTCTGCACAAGTGAAGATCGCAAGTATGTCTTGTCTTATCCTGTTAACACTCCTGATTGGTGGCTTGGTTTCGTGTATGGTCATTCAAATTGCATGCATTTGGCTTATAATAAGTATGTATATGAGATGTATGTAAAATTTCTTAGTATGGACTGAATTGTAAGGAACTTTGATATGTAAATAGGTATGAACCTATGAATGATAGCCATTTTTGTTGTATATATAAAATATGGTAGATTGAGTAGTCATTCGAATGGTGCATGACATGAATTATTGGTTAGCTATTGATTAATGGTAGGTGATTATATTGATAAACTCATCTATGTGATTTGAATAAGACATATAATACAAACGGGATAAGTTGTTTAAATATTACCACAACCATCATGGGTTATTACCCTATTCGAATAAGGTAAGATGACTTGGTGAAACTGTAAAGTGTAAATGAATTGTATTCTAGAATAGTTCTGCATATGTATAGAAGAACATTGTATAAGTTAACTTGGTTGAGATGCTTATTCGAATATGGTATAGGTTGTTTAAATTATAAGCATGAATAAATGGTGTTTGATGAGTTAATTGATTGTTAGATGAATGTGTATGTTTAAATGGCTATCCATTGGTGAATGTATACATGTTTGATTAAGTAATTTTGGTTATGTTAGTAACATATATGTCAGGAATAGGTGTAAAAGTTTTTGTTAGCCCACCATTTTGACATGTAAAGTTTAAAAGATTAATTGAGTATAAGTGCATATGTTCCGAAGTGTCCGCTGTGCGTCGTAACATTCTACGCTCCTAACCAGGCGTGGGGTGTTATATTGTTGCCACGTTTCTTTGTTGCCATCATTTCTTTAACTATCTTGAATCTTCCACACTTCAAAGGAAACTTCAAGATTGTAGCCATCTCATTGAGTCCACACAATCATGAAGTTTCTACGCATTCTTTGTTTACTGACATAATCACTTAATTGGGTTTGATTTCTAACAATCCCCCCCAAACCAAAGATCACCCAAATCATGTAAATCATATAGCACATTCATTAACCAATTGCTATTTATCAAACACACTAATCAAACATGATTCAGGCATCAAAATATGGTTCATCTTCATGTCATCATGTTCAAATAGGGTCCCTTATCCTTATTCTAATATCTTTTTCATTTAACATATCATACTTCTATTAAACATGTAACGAGTTTTTAATAAATAATACTTTTAGTGGTTTTGCCTTGGTAGATTAGTAAAACTAGGTAATCGAGTCTCATTAGGTACGAAATATCAAATCAGAGGATGTACAAAACATCAAATCAGATGATACACAAACGTATCAAGGTGTCTTCTACACCAACAACAGGGAAATCAAGTGTTAATTAAGGGATGCACCAAGCATCAAGATCAATAGGTGACAACAACACCGAAACAGAAAGTACACGTAGTACTAAATTAGAGGAGCTCTAGATTCTAAGGCATGCCATTCTACCTAAAATCAACTAGTCAACCAAGGTCTTTCAAAGTCTTTTAAGTTGAACAAACACAATTTAAGTGTTTAACAATCAATCATAATAAGTTCACACAACATATTTCATATTACAAGTAGAGGGAACCTATGCCTAATTCATATTTTCATAGTTTCCTGCATATAACCTTCGTATAAACATTTACAAGCATCATTTGACATCTAAAGGCAGTAGCATAACATACATTTCATGCTCTTTTCACCAATCATATAATCAACATAGTAGGGGCAACTACATCAAACATCAAGCAAAGACAATTAGCTATTAACCTAGATCATTATATAATAATTCCTTTTTATCCTTCTTCCCTTAAGATAATAGCTAAATCCAAATTAGATTCTTTTCATGCTTTCATCTAAAAACATAATTTAAACATATAACATTGGTTAGGACACTAGTCCTAACCCTAAGTTTAACCACACTCACAAAAGTTCCAAGTACTTCTACTAATCTTGGTCCTTGATGAGTATGTCTTTGTTCTTTCTATTTAAATGATCAACCCTTGCCTCCTCCAAGTTTTCCTCAAGTTAATTGTCTAACCATTCACATATAAACAAATGCAAAGCATATTAGCATCCATATCCATCATATAGGCTTATTCAAACAAGCACAAACACAATTCATTGAAAATTGTTTTTCAATTCTGGCAGCTTGTATACATGTTACTAATCTGATCATAACTTTTAATCTATACGTCGGAATTTTGATTAATTTAGCTTGTCAGAAAGCTTATTAAATCCTCTTTAATATGGTTTTTAACCATTCACATATCCATCATATAGCCCTTTTACTTATAGTTTTTAGCACAGAGTCTAGAATTGGTTTCTGTTTTCTCCTAGTGAAGATAGAAATACAGAAGTACAATCTAAAAAAATTGTAACCCCCTCGTCCCAGTCTGGTCGGATGACCGATCCGAGTGGGCCACACGGGGAAAACCGAAGCGAAACCCGTTAAGGTTTCCCCTCGGTTAACGACCCTAAAAATTTCCTTTTTATTTTATCTTGTCTATAGGCATAATTAAACCTATGTGAAGCACAGCAGCGGAAAATACAAACAATGTAACATACTCCGACCAACCAAAACATTAAACAGCTCATTTTAGTCCTTTACAGCAGGCCGTTTCGAAACGCCCTTAGGGTGTTCCGAAACGCCTTGACTTAGTCAACAGGCCAGGGTCAACCATAGGGTGACCGTTTCGAAACGGGGGTGACCCGTATCGAAACGACCCTAATGGTCAACTTCTCGTGGTCAACGATATTTGACCGTTTCGAAACATCAAAGGCCCGTTTCGGAACGCCTTTATCTTGTCAATTTCTCAAAATTCCAGTAGAAAAAATGTTCCGAAACGACCCCCATCCGTTTCGAAACGGCAGGCCAAATGCAAAGGAACCGTTTCGAAACAGGGTGGCCCGTTCCGAAACGCCCCCTGTCTGCAGACTGGTTTTTGCTGGTTTAAGGCACAAGGGTGCCCCTAAACCCCACCAAAACCTCTAACAACACACTAACAACAATTTTAAAGGCAACCAACATACAAGCATGCTTGAGCATCATCATAACAAGACTAAACACCAAGGCACAACATCACATTGCCACACAACCATACATGTCATTATAGATATTAAGCTTTAACATATCCAACACTCAGGCAATTCAAGATAGCAAAATACTAACATGATTTCAAGCAAGGCATACATCCCAAAAGCCAAATTAACAAACACATATGAGGAGTCTAACATGCTCCTAAACAACAACAACAATATATTCCAAAAGCATTATACCACGACACCTAACCTATTGCTTTACTATTACAATCTTTAAATTTAAACATCATACTTGAGCTAACCATAAGCAACACTTGAAGGCCTTTCCTTGCCCTTGCCACCCACAAGCCATTGATCTGCATTGTCGAACAATAGAGAGCGTAAGCATAAAAGCTTAGTGAGGGTAAGCTCATAAAACAAACCTTCGACAATGCAGGGTCCAAGCACGAGCTACAACCAAGATAAAATGCATGATCTTACCTCCGATCCACGCGAGCCATAAATATAGATGATGCATGAACATATATTCAATATCATGTCATGCTCAACATGTTTAAATCCACAACATATGAAATCACATATATTAAACCATGTTAGCAACACATCCCAAATCACATTGGCTCACAATTAACCACATATTGGCAACATAAACTACAATCTGTATTGGCACCTAGCTATGACTCGAATACGCGGATAACCGTTGGAACTCACATCCAACAACTCTATCATTACCTGACGGTGGGATTACACTCATCACCGTTCACGCGGAGGGGATTCCACTCATCCTCACACCTCATTTCACGCGGAGGGGATTCCACTCATCCTCACGCCCGTCGATGGGATTCCACACATCACCGACTAATATATATATATGAAGATTTCCGGGCGAACCCGTACTCCATCTTGATGACTACCATCATCAAGACCACGTGCGCATTTTGACTCACGTGTGCACACTAGACATCCTAATGATCGATCATTTGTACCCAAGCATACTAGTGCCAATACTACACATTTCATTAATCTATCACAATATCAATCCATAACAACTTCCGTGCTTAGCACGTACTCACCATGACTCACCGTCATGCACGAACCACATTTCCATGCCTAGCATGTACTCACCATGATCCTCGGATCATACAATCACTTCATATCATCATTACACATGACAACACCACATGTACATCATTAACAACCATATCACATCATATTTTGCACATGTATATAACCATATCATGTCTATCATCAACATGTATATAACAATGCATCCAACATGCCTCAACATACATATATACAACATATACATAATCAACACCATCACAATTTAACACGAGGCATATACAACCATTAGAGAGTGCAACCAAAGCCTCTAATCAAAGCTTGGGATTAGGTTACCACTCTAATCCCAACTCTAGGTGGGTTTACCAAGCCCATCCTAGGTTCACATGCTTGAACCAAATACTCAAAACCATTTTAAAAATATTTAACCACTCACCTAAGCTCCCAAGATCCAAGCCAAGCAAGCAACCTCCCTCAAATTTCCGGATTTCTTCCCGAAGCTTCCCCAACACAAATTCCCGCTTCTAAACAACCTCAAACACATTTCAAACAATTCCAAATCAGCCCAACATCAAAATACCAACCCGGAATACAATTCAAATGCAATTTATCATGTTGCAAACCATGAACAAATCCCATTTTTAGAAATTTCGGGCAGCCCCTAAACCATGTTTCCAACATCCATAGCACCCACAAACAATCCCGAATCAACCCCTAACCATAGTACTACCATTGGGCTATCAATTTCCACCTAAAACAACCCCCAAAACTCACCCAAAACCCTCCAAAAACCCCCATTTATACCCAAATTCGGGAATTCATTTAAAATACTCTAAAAATCATATATGTTGGACTATTTGATTCACAGACATCATATCTAACCATTATAAATCAAAAGCTTTAGTTAAAGACCCATAAAGCTCCATCCTTTAACCTAAACTTTCAAAAACCCAATTTCTAAAACATTGATGAAAATGAAATCTATTTGTACTTCCAAGTAGAGGAAGATGAGAGCAAGTCGGAAATGTAATTACCTTTCAAAAAGCTCTAAAGATGAAGATGCTAGGTGATGGAATAGTGTAAAGGAGAGAAGAGCTCTCTAATGTCGTTGGAATGAAAATGGATGGGTGAAGAAGATGACAAAAGGGGTATTTTAATAAAAAGGTGGGGGATTTAAATTAGAAGTCCATTATTTACCCTTTTGCCATTAATGAAGATAACCATTTAAGTTTATTCCAATTCCATGGAATTGGGCTTTAAAACCAAAACATGCCCAACATAGTTTATTTGTTTGAAAACCCGGGCCCAAAATAGTATTTTATTATTTTAAATTGTAAAACCGAAACCCGAACAATTATTTAAATGTTATTTTATTCCGGTCCCCAAACCCGGGTGTTACAACTCTCCCCCACTTAAGGAAATTTCATCCCCGAAATTTATCGGACAGGAAGAATCACAGAAGTTGTCTCTCCACACTTCCTTCTCACCACAACATACTAACCAACTCAGTAGACTTACCCCACAACAATAACTATCTAATGCTAAGATCTCAATTGGTTCCTTCACGGCATGTCAATTTCAAAACTCAACTCAATCTCTTCTACAACATAGCACGGAACCGATCTGACTCACACTCGAATTATAGATACACAGACACATCACAAACTTCTTCCTAACTCTGGTGGTAACCGTGACAAACGAACAACGGAACTAGTCTAACTCACAATCTCATGCAGCACTGTATGAATACTTGGCTCATAACCTTCTCTAACTGAACATCTGCCTTCAACAGATAACCAGACACTATGCAAACGTCTTCAAAATAATCTAGCAGAAATTTCGGATCTCTATTACCCACTTCCATTAAGAACCTTCCACGGATGTAACAACTAGAAGTAAACTGGTACTCGGTCTTGACACGCTGGCAATTTACACACTTACCCTCATACTGAACCGCATTATTTATCAACTCAATCCAGAAGTACTCATCTTCAACCCACAATACGTCTTCATACTACTCGGATGCAATATAAATGAACTACTGTGTGCTTCGGCCAAAACAATACGTCTCAAAACACTATGTCAATCGGTACAATTGTTCTGTCTCTGAAGTGCAAAACTCTATCATCTCTGAAATTGTATTCTGAAGGTCTTCCTTCTACTCTGCCTCGCACGTGAGGTGCCAAGAATCTGTCTTGCAACTGTTTCTTTTCAAACATTCTGACTCAAAGTAGGTTTAACATGTAACTCGGCCACAAGATTACCATCATTTGGTAAACTGAATCCGGCAATTACAACTCGCAACTCAACTACTAATCTAACAACAAATACAACTCGAAGCATCGGTTACTACGTTGACTCTCTTCGGATGGTACTCAATCTTGTTATTACAGTCTTCAAGCAGTTCTAACACTTTATGCTGTTCAAGTTTCAACCCTTCCTAAGTCTTCAAATATTTCAAGCTCTGATGATACGTACATATACACGATGCATTTCTTACTATACAAGCTTTGTCTCTAAGTCTTCGAAGCAAATACAATTGTAATTTAACTCTACGTCTTGTGTCGGATAACTCTTCTCTCGGTCTTTCAACATTCTCGATGAATAAGCTACAGTCTTCTGTTTTGCATAAGCACACAACCTAACTCTACATGTAACGCACCACTATGGTTCACAAACTCTTCCGCTGATATAGGCTGAATCAAGGTCGAAGTTCTCTTCAAGGTTCCTTTCAGTTTCTCAAGGGCTCATTGTCTTGCATCTGATCACACAACTGTCACAGTCTTCAATTTCTTCCAACCCACGTCCTCTTTTGCCTACTTGGGATTTTCTCTAACACACTCAGCTTAACTACATGTCCTAGGAGAACATCTTCATTAACTTGGAGTTTGCGTTTGCTCAACTTGGCGTACAACTGATTCTCTAATGGAATCTACAATACTAACTCCAAAGCTCGTCATGGTCTTCTTCGGTACTTGAATATATCCATGTATCATCTATGAGAACTACTACAAACTGTTCAAGAAACTTAGGAAGATATTCTGTTCAACATCTCTATAAAAGTAACTAACACACTAGTCAAACAAAACATCATAACTCGGAACTCAAAATGGTCACACCTTGCCTTAAAAGTTGTCTTCAATACTTTAACTTCTCTCACTCCCAACTAGAAATAAACGAATCTCAATTAATCTTCAATTGGACTGAAGCACACACTAACTGATCAACAAATCACTGACACACGGAAACAGATACTAATCATTCACTGTCACTTGTTTCAACTGTCTGGAATCTAAATACATTCTCGTACTGTCACTCTTTCTTCGACACAAATTCCACGGTAGAACTCTAAGATGATGCACTGGGCCTAATGAATCTAAGGTCTAACAAGTCTCGAAGTTAATTCTTCAACATTCTCAATTCTTCCGGAATTCACAAGTTACATAGCAAACAAAACAGAAGCAACCTCGAAAACGGTCTCAATAACAAACTCTTCTCCTCTAACAAGAGGTAAACCAACAACTCTTCCAAATACTTCTAGGAAAAGAAAACACAAACTATCCTAACACTCTGCGGTCTAATCTTCATTCAAAAATCAAGTCCATCACACTAGCTAAGCAAGCCTGTCAACTAAACTAAATCAATCTTTGACCTCTAAATCTGGATCAACATTCAACAAGAAGTTCACCTCCTCACCTACCACTGCAGTCACACATAAATCTTGCAACTTCAAGTCAACTCTTTCTTTGTCTCAACGTATACACTAACTATTTGCTCTTCAAGCCGAGCCTTGTCAAAAGGCACACCGAAACTGTAGGAAGACAATCACTTCACATCTACCAGAAACTAGTAACTCTGAACCACCAACAAACATCTTCTGTACATCTTTCTGACCACTAATATCTCCCAAAAAGGTCTAGTCACATGCGTCCCTACGTCTAAAATCTCAACAGAGATACATCAAAATCCTTTGCACGCTCACACAAACGAACGATTCTGCAAAAATTGCAACTTCACAAGTACACAGCTGTTAGTCTTCGGCCCTCTTGTCTTCAGGCTGGTCCTTCAACAAAATCTAACTCTTCTAAATCATTCTTAGAGCATTGCGAAACCTCAAAACTCAATTCTGATTACACCCAAACTATTATGCTGGAACCAGTTCTATATCATCAGTCCCGACGACTCAAACATCCCATTACCAAACAATCTGAAGTTAAAGCTCAAGACTTCTTTCTCGGCTCCACTATATCGGAAGCGACTTCATCTCTCCCTCTTGCTAGAAGACAACTCAGACGTACACTGGCCCCATCACACAAATCGATTTCCACTCACGGATACTGACTGACTGTCTTGTATGAAAACCATAGGCTGAATCCTAACGATCACCAACTAGCATTTCTGAACTTCAGCTTACTCACACGAGACCCTTACCCTGATCTCGCTCAAAGAACTAAGGTGCTCATACCTACCTCTAACACCTCATCGGGCACATTCAAACTTGCATGCTTGTTAACAACATACGGAAGTACATATTCAGAATCAATCAGAAGAGACAAACTCAAGACTGTACCAAGGGCTTATCTACTATAACATCAATCCAATATGAACCTCACTCAAAGGTCTTCACTTCTTTTCACCAACTAATACCAGCATCGGTCCCATCGTCTCTCACCAACAAGAATCAACTCACATACACGCGGACTCGAGCAAACAAATTGTACCTCAACTCCGGTACAACCATGCTCCTCTAACTATAGCAAAGAACTTCCTTCATATCATCCACATTTTTAAAAACCACAACTTCCACTCACCGATTCGCGGCCCACACACTGGCCCCAAACTTACTAAAAGCAATAAATCAATCAGCAATTTAACATACAAGTTGGGTTAGAAAAGGAAAGGTCCAAGTGGCTCAAGTATGATTTCCCTCACTTAAAATCCTTTTTCCGATGTAATAGAAGCAATGGGACTCTACTCAACATGTTTCAAACAAATCAGCACACATACATGCTCAACCAAGCATATAACAAGGCATACTTGCTAAACAAGCAAACATATGCGTACGATCAAACAACATACATTCTCAATCAAACAATCACACATCACAGCATACACGGGTAACGAGCAACATGCTTTTAAACAAACAATCAACATACTTGTCACACAAGCAATCATACTTACAAAGCAAGCAAACACCGTGCATATCAATTCAAAACTTAAACTTACCTCACTTACCTGCCCAAGTCTTTGTAACCTTAGGCTCTGATACCAACAAATGTAACCCCCTCGTCCAGGTCTGGTCGGATGACCGATCCGAGTGGGCCACACGGGGAAAACCGAAGCGAAACCCGTTAAGGTTTCCCCTCGGTTAACGACCCTAAAAATTTCCTTTTTATTTTATCTTGTCTATAGGCATAATTAAACCTATGTGAAGCACAGCAGCGGAAAATACAAACAATGTAACATACTCCGACCAACCAAAACATTAAACAGCTCATTTTAGTCCTTTACAGCAGGCCGTTTCGAAACGCCCTTAGGGTGTTCCGAAACGCCTTGACTTAGTCAACAGGCCAGAGTCAACCATAGGGTGACCGTTTCGAAACGGGGGTGACCCGTATCGAAACAACCCTAACGGTCAACTTCTCGTGGTCAACGATATTTGACCGTTTCGAAACATCAAAGGCGCGTTTCGGAACGCCTTTATCTCGTCAATTTCTCAAAATTCCAGTAGCAAAAATGTTCTGAAACGACCCCCATCCGTTTCGAAACGGCAGGCCAAATGCAAAGGAACCGTTTCGAAACAGGGTGGCCCGTTCCGAAACACCCCCTGTCTGCAGACTGGTTTTTGCTGGTTTAAGGCACAAGGGTGCCCCTAAACCCCACCAAAACCTCTAACAACACACTAACAACAATTTTAAAGGCAACCAACATACAAGCATGCTTGAGCATCATCATAACAAGACTAAACACCAAGGCACAACATCACATTGCCACACAACCATACATGTCATTATAGATATTAAGCTTTAACATATCCAACACTCAGGCAATTCTAGATAGCAAAATACTAACATGATTTCAAGCAAGGCATACATCCCAAAAGCCAAATTAACAAACACATATGAGGAGTCTAACATGCTCCTAAACAACAACAACAACAACAATATATTCCAAAAGCATTATACCACGACACCTAACATATTGCTTTACTATTACAATCTTTAAATTTAAACATCATACTTGAGCTAACCATAAGCAACACTTGAAGGCCTTTCCTTGCCCTTGCCACCCACAAGCCATTGATCTGCATTGTCGAACAATAGAGAGCGTAAGCATAAAAGCTTAGTGAGGGTAAGCTCATAAAACAAACCTTCGACAATGCAGGGTCCAAGCACGAGCTACAACCAAGATAAAATGCATGATCTTACCTCCGATCCACGCGAGCCATAAATATAGATGATGCATGAACATATATTCAATATCATGTCATGCTCAACATGTTTAAATCCACAACATATGAAATCACATATATTAAACCATGTTAGCAACACATCCCAAATCACATTGGCTCACAATTAACCACATATTGGCAACATAAACTACAATCTGTATTAGCACCTAGCTATGACTCGAATACGCGGATAACCGTTGGAACTCACATCCAACAACTCTATCATTACCTGACGGTGGGATTACACTCATCACCGTTCACGCGGAGGGGATTCCACTCATCCTCACGCTTCATTTCACGCGGAGGGAATTCCACTCATCCTCACGCCCGTCGATGGGATTCCACTCATCACTGACTAATATATATATGAAGATTTCCGGGCGAACCCGTACTCCATCTTGATGACTACCATCATCAAGACCACGCGCGCATTTTGACTCACGTGTGCACACTAGACATCCTAATGATCGATCATTTGTACCCAAGCATACTAGTGCCAATACTACACATTTCATTAATCTATCACAATATCAATCCATAACAACTTCCGTGCTTAGCACGTACTCACCATGACTCACCGTCATGCACGAACCACATTTCCATGCCTAGCATGTACTCACCATGATCCTCGGATCATACAATCACTTCATATCATCATTACACATGACAACACCACATGTACATCATTAACAACCATATCACATCATATTTTGCACATGTATATAACCATATCATGTCTATCATCAACATGTATATAACAATGCATCCAACATGCCTCAACATACATATATACAACATATACATAATCAACACCATCACAATTTAACACGAGGCATATACAACCATTAGAGAGTGCAACCAAAGCCTCTAATCAAAGCTTGGGATTAGGTTACCACTCTAATCCCAACTCTAGGTGGGTTTACCAAGCCCATCCTAGGTTCACATGCTTGAACCAAATACTCAAAACCATTTTAAAAATATTTAACCACTCACCTAAGCTCCCAAGATCCAAGCCAAGCAAGCAACCTCCCTCAAATTTCCGGATTTCTTCCCGAAGCTTCCCCAACACAAATTCCCGCTTCTAAACAACCTCAAACACATTTCAAACAATTCCAAATCAGCCCAACATCAAAATACCAACCCGGAATACAATTCAAATGCAATTTATCATGTTGCAAACCATGAACAAATCCCATTTTTAGCAATTTCGGGCAGCCCCTAAACCATGTTTCCAACATCCATAGCACCCACAAACAATCCCAAATCAACCCCTAACCATAGTACTACCATTGGGCTATCAATTTCCACCTAAAATAACCCCCAAAACTCACCCAAAACCCTCCGAAAACCCCATTTATACCCAAATTCGGGAATTCATTTAAAATACTCTAAAAATCATATATGTTGGACTATTTGATTCACAGACATCATATCTAACCATTATAAATCAAAAGTTTTAGTAAAAACCCATAAAGCTCCATCCTTTAACCTAAACTTTCAAAAACCCAATTTCTAAAACATTGATGAAAATGAAATCTATTTGTACTTCCAAGTAGAGGAAGATGAGAGCAAGTCGGAAATGTAATTACCTTTCAACAAGCTCTAAAGATGAAGATGCTAGGTGATGGAATAGTGTAAAGGATAGAAGAGCTCTCTAATATCGTTGGAATGAAAATGGATGGGTGAAGAAGATGACAAAAGGGGTATTTTAATAAAAAGGTGGGGGATTTAAATTAGAAGTTCATTATTTACCCTTTTGCCATTAATGAAGATAGTCATTTAAGTTTATTCCAATTCCATGGAATTGGGCTTTAAAACCAAAACATGCCCAACATAGTTTATTTGTTTGAAAACCCGGGCCTAAAATAGTATTTTATTATTTTAAATTGTAAAACCGAAACCCGAACAATTATTTAAATGTTATTTTCTTCCGGTCCCCAAACCCGGGTGTTACAAAAATTTAGCCCTTAATTCCCGCTGTGTGATTTTTGGAGAATTTTTGAAGTTACTGCCTAGAACAGAACATTCTAGGCAGATTTTACCAACTTTCATTTTAGGCTCCTAAAATGTCATGTACAAGATCTTAATAAGTCAATTTAGTGCCAAATAATTTTGTAATATGTCTAGATTGATCTTAATCATTGTTCTTACCCATGTTAAGATAGAGCATGTTGTCCATTTGCCCCGATTTAACATATGTACATTGTTTTACCTAGTAAAACAATCTCATTTGCTACCATGCTTAATTCCATGCAAATTTTCATCATCTAATTTATTTCTTATTTGATTAACCTACAATTTCATTTTATCAGTCTTTAATATACTTACCCTTGTTGTTTATCTATTATTTCCAGCCATAATTTCATTCAAATCAATACCAAACTTTTTTAGATCTTTTCAAAACAGTCCAATTTTGCCATTTAACTTTCTAGGTGACAAGTTCTGGTTCTAATTAATTTTTCAAAAAATTTAATAACAATTTCAATCATCCAAAACCTCGATCCAAAAGTAAACACCATTTTCAACAACTCCTTCCTACATAAATTTTTCCAGAAATGATTATTTTCCATGCTATTCACATACTCATACAATCAACATAATAAGCATGCTTATTTAATCTCCTACATCATTCGGCTAGCATATAACACCTTTTAGTGATTTGTTTACACTTTTTAACACATAACCCATGCTAAATCCATTTAATTTATTATGTAACACAATTTCAGCTATTAAATTAACATCAATATCAGCCAAACACATCAAAACAAAACATATACACGAAATAAACATATCAATCAGTTCACTAGTAGTATTAAAACACTTACTTTGCTTCCTAGCTTTAATCCTATGGGTGGATGATCACATGCAAGCCTGAGATCTTTAATTTCTTATGAATTTTCTCTCAAACTTATCTCTACAGCTCTTTTTTCTCTCATTCGGTAACTATGGATGAATGGGGAAGATAACCATGCTAAGGTTTGTAGTGGAATTAGGAGTTGTCCATTTTACCCTTGGATTAAAATTATCCATTTTCTTCAGCCCAAGGGAAAATTTGAGAATAAAAATTTTGGCATGCAAATCCTAAGGTTTTTCATTTAATTCGAATTTGGTCATTGTTAATTAGTTTTTAAATTTTGTTTATTCTTTCGATTAAGTATTTAATTATCTAATTAAGGGTTTTTAGGTTCAATTGAGTCCATTGTTTAGCAAATTAATCGGATTAATTCTAGGTCAATATTGAGGTTGTTACAAGCAAACTATGAAAAATATAGCACATACTAAAAAAATCTAGAAATTATTGTAATATTTAATTAATGCTAGAGAGTTCCTTAATGTCGATTTAAGCAAACTATAAAAATGAGTAGGATTGTTAGTTTTAGAGGTGGGCAAGTGTTAGAAAAAAACATAGTGTGTATATGAAAAACAAGACCATGTACGAGAGCAAGTATGTGAGTGAATTGAAAGAAAAAAAGAAGTTTGTGTGTCGAGAAGCTTAGCAAAGCTCTATGAATTGTGTATGTAAACTAACTGTAGCTAGTGTTGTGTCAAAAATACTTGTACTCACATATTGGTTCGTATTAATATATTTGTATAAGTTATAAATTATATCTAGTGCCCACCAACGCTTCCAACACAAGAAACTTTGAAACTAAAGAAGTATGAAGAAAAAATCAAAAAAGAAGATGAAACATGTGAAGGAGAACACAATGAAAAAACTTTGAAATAAATAAGAAGAAGAAGATGTGAACGTCCAAAGAAAGGGAATGAGGGAACCCTTAAAAAGTTTATATATATATCCAGTGGTAGTTCTGTAAATATAATTAATATATATATATATATATATATAATTAAAAATGTATTGGGTCGGGGAATTTTTACCCTAAACCTAAATTCGTCTTAACTTCGAATATATCCTTCCCACAACTCATCTTCTTCCGAACTCGAAATTTAAAAACAAAATCCCATCCTTATAGAGTTAGGTTAGGACGTGTCAAATCCGAATTAAATTGCAATCCCTAAGTAATTTTCATGTACTCGACTTCAGTAGTTGATAAAGCAACCGAATTTTTGTAAGTTTTCTTTCCAACTAATGGCATGACCTTCAAAAGTGAAGACATAACATGTTAGAGATCTTCTATCAAGATCTCTAGCAAAATCAAAATCAATATATCCAATGAATATATCTTTAGTTCAAAATTGCAAGCGAACATCATTGATCTCTCGTAAGTACTTGAAAATTCATTGAAAAACATGAATCGTTCTTTAATAGGATCTATCATGTATTTACTCACTAAAATAATCGTGTGTGTTTAATACGGGCGTGTGCAAAGCATATCATATATGAGAGATTTAACTACACTTAAATATCGAACTCGTGACATATACTCAATCTCATCATCTGATTTTAAAGATATGTGTAATGAAAGCCTAAAGCAAGTTGTTATGGGAATGTTAACAGGCATGGCTTTCTACATCTTAAACATGTATAGAATTGTCAATCTACCTTTTTTAATTTAGGTAGAACTTACATAATTTTTTATCTCTCTTGATCTCCGTTCAAGTATCTTCTTTATTGATATTTCATTTAAAATTTTTGGTTATTCTAAATTTTCAACTTGTTCAATTTTTTTAACTTATTTTGTTATTTTATTCAATTTCAATGATTTATTTTGTTTGTTTTCGATTTTGAGAACCCAAATTAAATAAATTTTGTAAAAAATAAATCATTGCTAATTTAATCCAAATATGAAATCAAATATCCAAATATAAAATAACTCAACCAATCATTTAATACATCGCATATAAATGTTTATTTTTTATATAAATAAGAAATAGTATCCTACTATAAATCTCGTTAAAAACCCCTAGACCTAAGTGAGAGGAAAAGAGTTGTATTACATAAATAGAACTCAAGATAAACTAGTCATTGTTAGAAAAAAAAATTAAGGACTAAATTAATCATGCGGCAAATCTAGAACCTCTTCAGGGTACAAAAATAAGAGTGTTAGAAACTATCCATGGAGTACAATTTGGCCATTACATCAGCTACACAATTACATTCCCTGAAGACAAGCCAAATTTTGAATTGCATGTCTTTGCAACATAGATCGAATAGGAACAAGGAATAAGGCATGGAGACACCTCCCCTCACGGCTTTGCACAACACGAACAACATCAAAACTATCGGACTCCACCACAACGACCCCTAGTGTTCAATCTCCTATCATTGTACAACCCTTTATATACACAGTCTAAAATTTGACTTCCAAGGCAGAGCATTTTTATTTAATCATTTATTTGATTTAATTGATTTTTTAGTTAGTTAAGAAAAATTCGATTTTGTTATGAATATCTTTATTTATGGTGGATATCTATATATTATATAAGACTTTAATTTACTTTATTATCAAAGTTTAATACCCATTGAAATTAGAGTTTTCTTCTTATGCTTATAAATATAGAGTTTAGAGAAAGTATTGTACACAACCCTACATTGAGAATATAATACAAGTCTCTCTCTTTGTCTCTCATCTTGTTTTTGTTCATCTATTTTGTTCTTGCTCTTTACTTTATTCACAATACAATATCATCACGATCTCACTCAATAACTATGGTTCTTGTCGACAATTCTCGAAAAAGATTTCAACAATATATTGGTGACTACATCTACCATTTATTTAACTTAACTTAAAAATTCAATGTATTTTGATATATTATTTTATTATTATTTCGTTCAAATATTCAATGGCGTTTTGTTTGCACCGAGGTTATATATATAACTCCATGAATAAATATCGAGCTTCAACGAAACCTACAAGATCAACTTATTTTGAAAAATATGATGTTATATAGAGGTAAAATGACATGCTTTAAGGAAAGTAAAGAAAGCGGTGGATTGGATAAGCCACTTTACAGTTCATATAACATCATGTTGAAAAGGGGTGATTGTTTCATGATTCACCGAGGATGAACAAGGTTCCATTACGGTTCTTTATTGGATTGAAAGCCTCAATCAAAAGAAAATTATTGAAGGCAAACTCAATACCTATAATTTTTTATTAGGCATCTTGATTTTTAAGTTTGGCAAGTATTATATATATTGGTTGATCAATAATTCTTTAATAGTATGACCGTTATAAAGTCTATATTTGCTTAAAAGTAATAATTTTTTTTGTGTCGAAAAACTCAACTATAAACTTCTCCCAAGTTCAAGTTACGGAAATTCATCTTGATCAAAAAAAATTATGAGAGGCATTCTCTGAAGTGAATGCAAGCATTCCATGTGATTATTAGATTTGTTTCATTCCCTGAGGTGAATGCAAGCACGATGTTTATTCCATACAATTATTAGATTTGTTTCAATCCTTGAAGTGAATACAAACATGATGGTTAGTGAATAAAACTCAATTATGTGAATGTTTCAAATTAAATTAAAATTTTGTGGTCAGAGTATCACTAATGAGGATATTTTAGAAAAACATACTCCATTTTCACACAATTAATGTTATCTTTTAGACACAGTATCGTGAAAATGTCATCTATTGGCTCTGTCCTCTTCCTTGAAGTGAATGTGACATTTTATAGTGGAAAGAATAAATGTCACATTAACAATTGTGGTCGTGATTGAAGTCATAAAAATATACATGAATAAGATGATCATTTTAAGAATGCTTATACCCACTAGAAATTATTTATAAAGATGACAAGAATATATTAAAAAGTAAAAAAAAAATTATACAATGGTACAAACCATTTACCTTGTACTTGTCATACGCAAAAGCATTATGGACCTTTATCCGCAATCACGAAAGATAAAGGAAAAATATTTTGTTTACGAAAATAGCGAAAATAATTATGGTGTTGTTGATCCAAGTTAATTAGATATTGTTAATTCCCTCATAAATATTGAAGGGAATAATTCATTATTTATTTTATTTCTTTATAATCTCTAAATAAAATTTTTGATATTTTAATTTTGCTTTATGTTAATTTATTTTATATATTATTTATTTATGTTTTTATATTATATATAAATATGTTAAAACATTTATTTATTTTGCTTTATGTTAATTTTTTTACATATTATATTTATTTAAATATGTTAATTTGTTTTACATATTATCCTTAGAAGAATATGTTTACTTTCAAAATAAAATATGTAATGAATTGTGACGATTTATGCTTAGTAGACAGTGCAAATACTCATACTATACTTAAGCATAAGAAATATCTTTCCATGTAAATGCAATCAGAAAATGTGAGTACTAAAATATCAATGCTCCGAAAGAGTAAAAAGTTATTGTGACATTATCTTTAATAGACAATTGATTTGATATGTGCTATATTCAATATTTTTCATTCCTTGAAGTGAATGAAACAATGCACATACTGAAAGGTGTATAATTATGCATATTTTTTTCATTTAAAATGCAAGGGAATAATGCGAGTACTATATCCGACAGTACTAGTATCATAGAAGGCTCCATAAGAGCAAATATGTTACTACCAAATAGAACTCAATTTCATATTCACAATGTGTTATACTCGTCAAATTCGTAAAGTGACTTGTTGAATTTTAGAGATATTTGCATAAATGAATATCATATTAAGACTATTAGCAAGGGGGTGTTGACTATCTTCATATTACGAGTATAACCCAAGACAATAAAAAAATCTTGACAAAAATACATACACTGTCATCCGAATTTTACTACACAAGAATTAATATAAATTAAAGCTCGTGATATTGTAAACCATAAGTTTATTGATAAATTTATTATTTGGTATAACCAGTGAGGCCACCTCGATTCAATTATGATGCGAAAAGTTATTGACACTTCATGTGGTTATTTATTGAAAACTGATAGATTCTTCAGAGTAATGTTTTTGATATGAGGCTTGCTCTCAAAGTAAATTGATTATTCAACTATCACCATTTAAGATGAATTATGAATCTATTAATTTTCTAGAACGAATACAAGGTGACATATGTGGGCTCACACACCCTTCTTATAGATCATCTAGATATTTTTATTATTTCAATCGATGCATCGACTATATGGTCATATGTATCCTTATTATCAACCCTCAACTTGACATTTGCGATGTTACTTGCTCAGTTGATAAAATTATGAGCACACTTTTCAGATTACCCTATAAAGATAATTCATATTGATAATGCTGGTGACATAACATTTTACATGCAGCATCACTAATTCGCATCAAGCCAACAAATTATCATAAGTTCTCCTCATTACATATGGTTTTTGGTCAGAAACCAAATATTTCTCATCTTAGAATTTTTGTGTGTGCGGTATATGTTCTAATTGCTCCACCACAACACACAAAGATGAGTCTTCAAAGGAGGTTGCAGATATATGTCATATTTGAATCCCTATTAATAATTAAATATATGAGCTTTTGATAGGCAATTCATTTACAGTTTGATTCATTGACTGTCATTTAAATGAGTCAGTTTTCCCAACATTAAGAGGAGAAAATAAATGGTTGTGCAAAGAAATAAGTTGAAATGAATTATCATTGTGATCCACGTATCCAACAATGTGAACTATAAGTTCAAAGGATAATTCATTTATAAAACTTAGCAAATCAATTTCTAGATGATTTTACTAACTCTAAAGAGTGACTAAGTCACATATACCAGCTATGAATGCTCTGATTGAAAATTGATGTCCCGGAAGGATAAACTCTAGTTGCTAATCTAACTCACCCCTGAATCATGGTAGACAAGTAGGTTCCAAAGATAAAAATCCTCAAAAAAGAAAAAGAGATATATCTTATGATGATACGATCAAGAAATCAATGAACTATGAAAATCTCTAGAAGAGATTAAAAGGTCTTGATGTGAGCACATCCAAGCCAGTAAAGGAGGTTGATCTGGAGGTCTTGCCAATAGGACCTATCACTCGTTCTAAGGCAAATAAATTCAGGGAAGTTCTTTTCCTCGCTTGTGCTAATATTTTTGATTCATTTGATATGACTTGTGCCTTAGAACATAAACTTTACAATGTGTTGCATGCTGATATGTGACATGTTTTTATTATACTACTTATAAGGTGTGTTTAGTATTATATACATATATATATATATATATATATATTATTTGGTGTGTTTTGGAATATGTTTGATAATGTTTGTGTTGTATTTAAGTTAAAGTGTGATGTTGAATGAGTTTGCACTTTATTTTTAGTTTGATAGTTGTGTTACAATAAGTTTACAAAACTTTGATAAATATTTCATTGTTTTGTGATAGGAACTTTGAAGGACTCTAGTTCAAGTGGGTGTATGTAGCTCATCATCAGCTCACATCAGCTCAGAGGGTTAGCTCCCAGCTCAGTTCAGCTCATAACGTCTTCACCTAGCTCGTTTCAGCTCAGCTCAGCTCAACTTTAGTCAGTTCAGCTTAAGCTCCACTAGCTCAACCCCAACTGACAAGTCCAGACGCAGCTGAACGAGTGTCCTACAAGTGTTAGCAGCAAGTACAACAAGTGTGAGCCGAAGTAACCAGTGCTACGGACCGTGTATGCATGTACCATGCGTGACGTTTCAACTATGCATGTGCCATGCATGTTTCGGCTATTGCAACAAGGTGCAGCCGAAATGCTTTCTTCATTGTGGTGCGGCAGATTGCATACTACAAGGACAAGGAGAAGTTGTCATTTGAATTTCAAAATTCAAGCACAATTAACATGTGCTTTTTCTCCAATTTGGCGCACCATATTTCAAATGCATGGACCAAATTTGAAGCTGCCACCTTTTGGTGGTTAAGTCCTTTTTGAATTCAAATTATTTTAAGTTTAATTTGCAACCACAAATAGCTTTCGGCCAGCCCTTACACTTGAGAGAATTTCTTTTTTCGGTTATTTTTAGAACTTTTCTAACACTCAACTTGTTGTTTGTCATCTTTGATACTTCGGATTTCTAAATTACTATCTAGAGGGTCAAAGTCCTTTCTACGTTAGACGGATTCGATTCGGGTTTGCTCAGTAGATTGTGTAGGTTCATTCGAGTTTAACGTTTAAACACCGGTCATTCTTGAAGCCATCATCATCTTCGTTAAAGACAACTATAGGGCACTCAAATCTCCATCTTCTTATATTATTTTCTTCATCTTTTTACCCTTCTTTTATCATGAATATTTTGTTGAATTCTCGATTTTTTCTTGTTGTTATTATTGTAGGAACGGGCCTACAACATTCCTAGATCCGTAACAAACGAGGATAGTCTGTTTCGTCAGACTGTCCGTTATCATGTGGTAATCAAATCCTAGGTTGTTGGATTCATTATAAGTTTCTGGAAATTCGAGTAAAAAAAAAACAAAAAATGCATTCAAATTAAAAAAAAAAAAGAAAATGAGTTCGAATTAAAAAAATTGAATTACAAAGAAAACAAAAAGTCAGCTTCGAATATATAAAAAAACAGAATTTCGAATACTAGAAAAAGCATATTCAAATATACACAAAAATTTAGTTGTTTGTTATGCAACTTTGATGTGCTCGGAAATCAACCGAAGCAAACTATGCTTGTTTGTTTGGTGATTGGAAGGTTGTAAGCACGTCTTTGCAGTAAGGTTCTCTAAACTCTTCATTTTTCATATTTTTGTTATTTTTTGTGCCATTATCCTTTTTCATCTTTTCTTTAATTTTCAATCTTATTTTCTTTCTTTTGTGTCATCTTTTTCTTTGTTTCCTTAACTATTGTTTCCTTTTAGCCAACACCGTTGTAACAAGTTTTGAGACGTTGGATTGGTTCTTTAAAGAACTGGTTACGAGAAAGTGTAAAGGGAAAAGACATTGAGCGTTGTGAGAATAGAATGAGAGACAAAAAGAGCCATTCAAGTATTCTCTCGAGTGAAACACGAGCGCTGAGTGTTAATTTTTTAGTGCATTTTTCTTTGGAGTGACATTTGCGAGACTTTGATTGTGTGAGCCGTGAGGTCCTTTTGTTTATTTTACTAACCTATAATATTGTTTTCTTTTGTTTGTTTTGTTGTTCATTATGGTAGGTTCCGATTATCAAACGGTTGACCAAGATTCACTGATTCCTCAAATGTAAGCCTTAGAGAGAATGATGCAACGAGTAGTGGTTACTGCCTTAGAGCCATTACAGTCGAGGATGGATAGGCTTGACGGAGGATCCAACTCTGTTCATGAAGTATTGAACAAAAATGAAGTCGAACGGTCACCGAGGTAGCATACTCCTAGACAAGGACGTGTGCAACATGTAGATGATAATTTGACTAACATTAAGGTTGTCATTCCTTCTTTTTAGGGACGTTTAGATCCTGATGCATACTTGGCTTGGGAAAGCAAAGTGGAGCACATTTTTAGTGTTATAATTACTCGGAACAAAAGTAGGTTTGATTAGCAGCAATAGAGTTTGTTGATTATGCCTTGATATGGTGGGACCAGTTATTGCTTAGCCATAGGCGTACTAGTGAAGGCCCAGTTGCAAAATGGAACGAGATGAAGCGACTAATGCGTAAAAGTTTTGTTCCTATTCACTATCATCGTGATTTGTTTCAAAATTGCAAAACTTGAAACAGGGAAATAGGAGTGTTTGCTTAGCCATAGCGTACTAGTGAAGGCCCAGTTGCAAAATGGAACGAGATGAAGCGACTAATGCGTAAAAGTTTTGTTCCTATTCACTATCATCGTGATTTGTTTCAAAATTGCAAAACTTGAAACATGGAAATAGGAGTGATGAGGATTATTTCAAGGATATGGAAACGGCTATGATGCGTGCGAATATCGAGGAAGATTGAGAAGCTACCATGGCACGTTTTCTAGCAGGGTTGAACATCGAGATTGCGAACGTTGTTGAGTTGCAGCATTATGTCGAGGTTGATGACATGGTGTAGATGGCAATAAAAGTGGAACGAAAACAGCGCAGGAAGTCTTCAAATCGAGGTAACCCTTCTTTTAAATCATTTTTAAATTCATTGAATGCTTCTAATAATTTCAGGAGGCAAGCACCGCTTCAGATACGTGAGAAAGGAGAGTCGAGCAAGTCAAGGATACCTATTACTGAAAATAGACGAGATAAGTAAGTGGTAACACAGGAACGTTCGAGGGACATTCTATGTTTCAAGTGTCTAGGACAAGGACATATCGTCAGTCAGTGCCTAAACCGAAGGACCATGTTGATGTTGGAAAATGGCGAGATCGAGTCTAAGTCTGAGGATGATGATCAGGTACCACCTTTAGTGGGTGATGAAGAAGATGGTGACAATGTACAAACTTTTTCCACCGGTGAAGCACTTGTTGTCAAGAGAAGCTTGAATAGTCAACCCATTCAGGATGAACAGCAGCGAGCGAACATCTTTCATACAAGGTGTTTCGTGAATGACAAGGTATGTGTTGTAATTATCGATAGTGGTAGTTTCACTAATGTTTCTAGTTCTGTTATGGTTAATAAGCTAGGATTGAAGACGACAAAGCATCCAAATCCTTACAAGTTACAGTGGCTGAATGACGAAGGAGAGATTAAAGTGACCAGATAGGTTGTGGTTCCGTTTTCCATTGGAAAGTACAAGGATGAAGTACTTTACGATGTCGTTTCGATGGACACAAGCCATTTGTTGTTAGGACGCCCATGGCAGTTTGATAAGAGGGCTATGCACGATGGCTTCACGAATAGGTATTCTTTTGTTCATGCAGGTAAGAAGATCACCTTGGCACCATTGACTCTGAGTCAAGTGCAAGAAGACCAAGTGAGATTGCGAAAGAATATCGAAGAGATGCGAGGGAAAAAGAAAATGAATGTGTACGCGAGCAACAAGGAAATCAGGAAATGTCTTTCCTCTCAGCATTGTAAACTTGTTTTGTTATTTAAAGATAATTGTTTATTGGCTGAGATTCCTAGTGATTTGTCTGCTTCGATTTCATCTCTTTTGCAGGATTTTGAGGACGTATTTCCGGATGTAACATCTAAGGGATTGCCCCCTTTTTCGTGGCATTAAGCACCAGATTGGCATTTTTCTAGGTGCCACGATTCCGAATAGACCAGCATATCGAAGTAATCCCGAAGAGACGAAAGAACTTCAACGACAAATTTCCAAGTTGTTGGATAAGGGTTACATTCGAGAGAGTATGAGTCCGTGTATTGTACCAGTGCTGTTGGTACCGAAGAAAGAAGAAACTTGGAGGATGTGTGTTGATTGTCAAGCAGTGAACCGGATTACAATCAAGTATCAATATCCCATTCCTCAACTCGATGACATGCTGGATGAGTTGTGCGGAGCGAATATCTTCTCCAAAATCGATATGAAAAGTGAGTATCATCATATTCGTATGAGAGAATGCGATGAGTGGAAGACAACCTTCAAGACAAAGCTAGGTTTGTACGAATGGTTAGTGATGCCTTTTGGTTTAACTAATGCATCTGGTACTTTTATGCCTTTGATGAATCATGTTCCGCGATCTTTTATTGGTAAGTTTTGTGTTGTATACTTTGATGATATCCTGATTTATAGCAAGACTTTACCAGATCATGTAGAACATTTGAGAGCTATTTTTTAGACTTTGTGAGAAGAGAGGTTGTTTGGTAACATGGAGAAATATGTGTTTTATACTGACAAACTTACAATTCTTGGTTACATTATTAGTTCTCAGGGAGTTGAAGTTGATCCTGAGAAGATCAAGGCGATTCAGGAGTGACCACGACCGACTTCAGTAAGTCAGGGTAGATCGTTTCATGGTTTAGCCAGTTTTTACCGTCGGTTTGTTCCCCATTTCAGTTCTATTACCGCTCCCTTAACAGGGATTATAAAGAAGAATTCAATCTTCTCTTGGGGTAAAGAACAGGAAGACGCCTTTCTGAAAATAAAAGATTGTTTGACAAAAGCAAATGTGTCAGCATTACCTGATTTTGATAAAATGTTTGAAATTGAATGTGATGCTTCTGAAGTTGGTATAAGTGCTGTTTTGTCACATAAAAAGAGTCTCGTTGCATATTTTAGTGAGAAGCTTAGCGGAGCAACGTTGAATTATCCTGTCTATGACAAGGAGATGTATGCACTGATCCGAGCCTTGGAGACTTGGCATCATTATTTGTTACCTAAAGAGTTTGTGATCCACACTGACCATGAGGCTTTGCGATATATCATAGGTTAGCATAATTGAACAAACGACATGCTAAATGGGTCGAATTTTTAGAGTCTTTTCCTTATGTCATTCGATTAACAAAGGGTAAAGACAATATCGTTGTTGATGCCTTATCACGTAGATATGCATTGTTGAGTTATCTTGATTCACATTTGATTGGTTTTGCATATATTCGTGAGTTGTACTCCGATGATCCTGATTTTAGAGATAATTATAATGCTTGTGAGAAATGTGCAATTGGAAAGTTTTTCAGGCATGATGGTTATCTTTTCAAGGAAAACGAGATATACATTTCACAGGGTTCAATGCGTGATATACTGATCCGTGAGGTGCACGAAGGTGGATTGATGGGTAATTTTGGAGTCACCAAGACGTTACAGATATTGATGGAGCATCTGTTTTGGCCTAAGATGCGTAGAGACGTTGAGAGGTACTATGAACCTTATATGACTTGTAGGAAAGCGAAATCGAAGGTTTCACCATACAGTATGTACCTACCTTTACCTATTCATGATTCCCCTTGGACTGATATATCGATGGATTTTGTTTTGGGACTGCCTAGAACTAGGACATGTAAAGATAGCATATTTGTTGTGGTTGATAGGTTCTCGAAAATGGCACATTTTATTGCTTGCCATAAGACTAATGATGCTGTGAATGTGGCTAACTTGTTCTTTAGAGATGATGTTCGGTTGCATGGTATTCCTAGGTCAATTGTTTCTAACAGGGATGTGAAGTTTTTGAGTCACTTCTGGAGGACTCTTTGGAGAAAACTAGGTACAAAACTTATGTTTTCTACTACTTGCCATCCCTAGACTGATGGACAAACTGAGGTTGTTAACAAGGTTTTATCTACTTTACTTCTTTCCGTCATTAAAAAGAACATTAGGACTTGGGAAGATTGTTTGCCACATGTTGAATTTGCTTATAATCATGTTGTACATTCTGCTACTAAGATGTCGCCATTTGAGGTTGTTTATGGTTTTAATCCTATTACGCCTCTAGATATGTTGCCTTTGCCACATGAACAAGTGCTAAACAGGGTCGATAAAGCGAAAGCAGAATACGTGAAGAAATTACATCAACAGGTAGCGAAGGACTCAGCAGTACAAAAAGCAAGAAAATAAGGCAGGAAGCGAGTCACCTTCGATGTTGGTGATTGGGTTTGGGTTCATTTCCGTAAGGAACGTTTTCCGGCCCAAAGTCGATCCAAGTTGTTGCCACGAGGAGATGGTCCTTTTCAGGTGTTGGAGAAAGTGAATGACAACGCCTACAAGTTGGATCTACCCGGTGAATACAATGTAAGTGCCACATTTAATGTTTCTGATTTAACTCCTTATGGTGATTCTACAGAATTGAGGACAAATCCTTTTCAAGAAGGGGGGATGATGTGAGCACATCCAAGCCAGTAAAGGAGGCTGATCCGAAAGTCTTGCCAATAGAACCTATCACTTGTTCTAAGGCAAAGAAATTTAGGTAAGTTCTTTTCTTCACTTGTGCTAATATTTCTGATTCATTTGATATGACTTGTGCCTTAGAACATAGACTTTACAATGTGTTGCATGCTGATGTGTCACATGTTTTTATTATACTACTTATATAGGTGTGTTTAGATATAAGCTCGTTTGACTGTACAATGATTCTCACAAAGATATGAAATCGATTATGAGGAAACATATTCCTTAGTGGTTAATGCAACTACTTTTAGATTTTTTATTAGTCTGGCTATAAATGAAAGATTTAGTTTCCGCCTAATAGATGTTGTTACATCCTATTTGTATGAGCCTTTGATTATAACCTTTATATGAAACTTCCAGAAGGATTTAGACTACTAAAAGTAGTTAATTCTAGTTCTCGGGAATATTATTCAATCAAATTAAACATATCTATTTATGGGTTAAATAATTTGAGTGTATGTTATATAATCGCCTCATCGAATAGTTATTAGTGAAAGGCTATAAGAATGACTCAATTTTACTGAGCATTTTTATTAAGAGGTTTAGATCTTGATTTGTTATTATTGTGTATGTTGATGATTCGAATACCATTGGGGCTCATGAAGAGATCTCCCTAACAATAAAATCCTTGTGTATCAATCGAAAAGTGCTTAAAGATGCTTTATATGCATAACACACATTCGTTGAGCACGAGGCAAAACCGAAAATGATTGCTACAAGATCATTACCTTTAGATCTTTCAGAACTCAGTGCCTCTCCAAATCATGTAAATAATTTTTATGCACGAGGCAAAGTCGAAACATGTGTTTGGCTAAACATATCCAGAAGATATATGAATTGCTTTTACAAGATAAGATGCAAGTTATCTTGTGTAGAGATAGTGCAAAATTTATATCTCAATGTGGATACATCAAATGTGATAAAACGAAACATATTTCTTCATATTTTCGTCCCTTATGATCTTTAGAAGAATAATATTCGATAAATCATTTCAAGCGGTAATTTGAAAGATCTATTCACCAGTGCATAATTTGCTTCAACATTTGAAGATTACATTCAAGATTGAATTACGAAGATTCAAAGATCTTATATGATATTTTCATGAGGGAGAGTAAATACGCATTGCACTTTTTTCCCTTAACTGAGGTTTTGTCCCTGTAGGTTTTCCTGATAAGGTTTTTAATGAGGCAACATGTTATGCGTATCAAATATGTGTATACTCTTTTTCCTTCAGTAAGATTTTTTTTCACAGGGTTTTATCTTAGTAAGGTTTTAGTGATGCATATTATCTTCAAAGATATCTAAGGGGAAGTGTTATGAATATCTTTATTTATGGTGAATATCCATATATTAAATGAGACTTTAATGTACTTTATTATTAGCGTTTAATACCTATTGGAATTAGGATTTCCATGTTATTCCTATAAATATAGAGTTTGGAGAAAGTATTATACACAACCCTACATTGAGAATATAATATAAGTCTCTCATCTTGTTCTTGTTCATCTATTTTGTTCTTGCTCTTTACTTTATTCACAACAGATTTGATTATTTCAGTTTATAAAATTAGTTCCTTCTACTTAGCTTTTTTATTTAATCATTTATCTTATTATTGATATATAAAAGGTATAAAGTCAAAAAAATACCTCCAACATTTAACTGAATAGTCACTTTGGTCCCTATTCTTTTTATGGAGCAATTCAACCCTCAACGTTTCATTTTGGGTCAAAATGACCCCTTTGCGGATGAAAATTATTAGAAAACTAGTGGAAATAGTTTGAAATGACTTAACATAATGATAAGTCAGTAGTTTTTTTTATACTTTATATAATTTTATAAATTATTTTTCACTGATGTAACGTTTTTTCAAGTTAACACATTTGTCTATATGATGTTGTCATGTCAGTGTGCACTGCCATATAGATTTTTTCACATCATTTCAAGCCATTATTGTTAGTTAACTGACAGTTTTCATCCGTAAATAGGTCATTTTAACCCAAAATAAAATTTTGAGGTTTGAATTGCTCCAAAAAAATAAAGACCAAAATGATTGTTCAGTCAACGTTTGAGACATCTTTTTAACTTTATGCCCGTATAAAACCGAGTCCGATGAATGCTCATTCTACTAATAGCTTCAAACATAGATCTTCACAAAAACAAAAGCCAAAACTTTAGGCAAGGGTGAAGTCATATAAATCTTTAAAGACAACCTACTAAGACAGTAACGGAATTACATTGGCAAATGGGAAGGGCCTTTCTGGGAATAAATTAACTCTTAGGCCCTGATCATTTTTTTCTAATTTAGATAAATAAACCTTTGACCACGATTTTATTTTTTTAGTTTAATTATTTCTTAAGTACCTATCATTTTTTTTAATTTAGACAATGTAAGTCTTAACCTCTTATATTTTTAATTTAAATACTTTTTAGATTTTTATTAATCTTTAAGTTAAATAAATTAGGTCGTGATCGTTTTTAGTTTAAATAATTTTTAGTTCCTATTAATTATGAAATTATACTTCAATCTCCTCAATTTTTAAATTTTAAACTGATTGCTGAATAAATAAAATCTCAAAATCTTGCGTATACCATTTATACTTTAACTCCTACTATGTTATCCTAATGCTATACTTGCTTATTGGAAAAATTATTAGATGGATCTGTCTCACTACGTCATTCATGGTCCATCAAATAATATTCATCCATTTTAGTGTAACTTCTAAGTAACTATCCACTCCTTAATTGCATATAGGAAAAAATTAAAATGAATTTTTTTCATTAGATGAGACCATAGATAATATGGTGAACCAGACTCATCTAATAATTTTTCCAGCTTAGAGAGAGTTAGTGTAAACATGTGTTTTTAAATATGACGGTCTCTATTCATTTGGTGGAGTGTGGAGTAAATCTGGGCCACATGAGTTATTAAATTATCAACAGTTTCACTCTTTCCAGCGTAGGCCCAGTTCAAGTTCAGTTTTACAACAATGACTGCCCAGTTTGAGATATATATTCGTATTAATTTTTTACATTTTGTTGTGCTTCTATCACATTTTTTGTTCCTGTAAAATTATTGAAATATACAAAGCAAGAGAAGGAATAGTAATAATACTAGTTAAATTGATCATCTAAATAAAAAGAATACGTTTAATATATTTAAATTTAATAAAATAAATGTATCGGTGCTAAAAATGTTGAAAGTAAAATAATCAAAACATTAGTTAATCAGACCCATATATGTATATTGAAATATAATTAATTTATTTTATAAAATATATCGTACAAGAAAAAAACACAACCAAATAACTTTAAATATAACAAAGAATATGATGCAAAATGATTAAAAATGACAATTTAATGAGCAAACATATTTTACCAGTTGATCAAATTGTTCATCTTTGTTAAAATATGTTTAAATTTCTCGACTGTTTTAATATTATGGTTAAAATATGTTTAAAGTTTACGTACTCTTTGCAAAAATTTGAATTTAGTCTATCTACTTTTAAAATTAAAAAAATTAACTTCAATTGTTAACACCATTAAAATTTCTGTAAAATTCAAATTCATTACATCCTTTTTATTATATGTCTTCCAAATTAATATTTTATTTATTTACATAAATAAATTTAACATAAAAATGTTAACAATTGAATTTATCATTTTAAATTTGAAAAGTATACGAGTTAAATTCTTGGAAGAAAAAAAGTGTGGTCCTCCATCTTGTTTGTCGGTAATAGGGGGACTAAATTCTAAATGTATAAATTAGATAAAAACTTATACTCCCTCTGTCCCACTAAAACTGTCACATGTTGATTTTTTTGGGTCAAACTTTTTCAACTTTGACCTCTTATAATTTAAAATTTATTATTGATAAAAATATGAAAAAATATATTTTAAAAACTTTAAATTAACTAGTTTTTAAATATATATTTTATAATTTTTAATTAATTAAAATATTTAAATAAATTATAGTCAAAGTTAAAAAATTTTGACCAAAAAAGTTAACATGTGACAATTTTAGTGGGACGGAGGGAGTAGCATATTTTGACCCAAACGTTGCATATAGTCTTTGGAAGAAAATGGAAAAAGGAAAAAGGTAAAAGGTAAATTATACGGTGTTCCTTCCTTTATTAGACTTGCCTTATAAGCTACGCATATTAATTGCCAGAAATAATAATTAAATTTCTTTAATGTATTTGAAATGATACGGATCCAACGGAGATTATTCTAAGATAGTTTGGTATCGTTTAATTGAGTTTTGAGATACAAATTTTGTGTATACAAAAATCGTCATTGAGAGATTCATCCATCAAAACTAGATATACAATGCGGGTTTGTTCGAATCAGTCGGGTCAAAGCCCTAAAGAACAACGAGGAAACAAAAAGAATGACATCCTATTGGTATTTCCAATTGATGAACTGTAACCAAATGAGAATATTTGAATTCTAATTTCAACATCAAATCAAATAAAAATAAAAGATAATTCTTTGAAATTTTTAATTAATTTTGAATTATCAATCCACGTTTGATGCATGAGTTTTTATATTCAATTAAAATTATGTATTGTTGAGGTCAAAATGAGAAGATACCAAATAAAGAAAATGAAAACCACAAATCAAGGTGATTGCGATGATTTAAACGATTCACTTATATAAATTTAAAACGAAAAATTGTAAAATAAACAATTCAATATCGTTAAATGCAATGAAAATCAATACCTTTAGTGGTGAAAGTCGGGCGGTGCTTGATGGTGAGAGAGATCATGCCCCCTTAACAGTGGAAATGCACCCAATACATAAAAATTTCTAAGTCTTCATCGAGAAGGAACTTCCTGAAGAAGACATTAGCCTAATCAAAATGGATTTGATAAGTCAGTGAGTCCTATATTATTTATTATTAAGGGTATAATATATTTTTTTATTTCATACTTTAACTAATTATGTAATGAAAATATATAATGATTGATTGTAATATTAAAATTTTGTATGGATCTAATTTTGAAAAAAAAAACCCATCAAATTATATTTTTTTAGCAAAAGGAATATTTTTCCTGAGAACCCTCGATATTTCTTTTATTGAAAACTTTGATCCGATAATACTGAAGTAAAATTGATTAAAAGAAAGGAAAAGACTTTGATACACATGCTATGTAAATTAAAGTTTACACGTGTTTTTTAGTGTTAGGGGTTAAGGTTTTAGTTTAGGGTTTAAAATTTAGAGGTTTATGTTGTATGGTTTAGAATTTAAGGTTGGTGTTTAGAATTTAGTGACAGAGTTTAAGGATTATGGTTTAGATTAAGAATTTAAGATTTGAGTTTTTATAGTATAAATACACAAATTTGTATAAAATTAACTTTACACAGGCCGTGTATCAAAGTTTTACCCTAAAAAAACACAAACACATAAAAATTAAATTTATTTAATATAACTCACAACCACTCAAATTTGACTAAGTTGACCTTTTTATATTTCTCAGATTTTATATATTTAAATAAAACAATTGAATAATAAACACGTTCTAATAAATTTATAAATGCATCGTTTATCACTTCATCGATATCAATTATTAAATAATTTTTAAAAGCATAATTTTTAAAATAAATTGTTTTCATCTACACACAACATTAATATTTAAAGAAAATTATACCGGTGGTCCCTAAACTATTATTGTTTTTCTATTTTGGTCCCTAAATTATGTTTTGAACTCGGGTCTCTCAAGATGAACATCTTTTGATTTTCTACTAGGAGAACTTGCTGAGTTTAATAATAAATGTTTTATTATATTATTATTTTATTAGTTGAAATTATTCTTTTTTTAATTGAAGAGAGGTCCTAAAGAGTTAAAGTTGTAAGGAAACCATAGCATCCTCGGCAATAATGGAAACAAGAATTGTTGGGGGATTCTCAAAGATTGTGAGATGAAAGCAGGATGAGTCAGCGAGCTTTGCAATCTTATCTGCTGTTGTGTTTTCGTCCCTTGGTATCTATATAAAATCAATCACCCAGCCCCTAAAGTGGAACTCTGAAATCGCTTGTACGAGAGAGGGGGGCTAGCACCGGCTGAGGGGTCTCGAATCATTCGAATTGCTTGTTTAACTTGGAGGATTTCAATCCCATGAGACCATGCCACTTGAAGACCAATAAAGATGGCCCAGAGCTGATATTGCAATATGTTTGAAACACCAATAGACTTGGTGAAGCCAGTAATCCAGTTACCTATGTTATCCCGAAATAATCTTCTAATAGAAGCAACACCAGAGGTAGACGAAACAGAGGCATCCACATTCAAGCATCCCAACTTGGATCGGGGCAAGTCCAATGATGTTGATGCATTGGAGTCACAGTGGCTACGCTATTAAATAACCAGCCCTCACTATAATATTTAGTCCATGTAATACTCTTAGAAAAGATGGCATCATTACGATTCTTCCAAATATGCCAAAGGAACATTCTAATCATATAACAGCAAATTAGAACTAAGGTTTTGGCATAGCCATTCATAGAGCGGGAGAGTGAAGAAAACATTTGATATACCTTGGGGCATCAGCTTCTCCCACATCATTTTCGTTGCAGCACAATCACGGAGGACGTGTAAGACCGATTCATCAAAGCTGAGACAGACAGGGCAACGCTTACAATGCTCCACATTGTTGACAAGCGAGCCAAAGGAAAAGACGAATTCGTTGAGGAACCTTCAAGCTCCAGAGTTGCGGCCAGATTGGATCCATCTGATTCCATGTCTCTGACACTTGTCTACAATAAGCAGATTTCAAATCAAATTTATGATCACAAGTCCATCTCCAAAAGCATGAGTCTTCCGAATCAGAAGGGGAATGAGGCTTAATACTAATAATATGTTGGATTGACTCTAATGTGAAAACCTAGCCAAGCTTAGAAATGTCCCAATCTCCACTATTATTGAGAAGGCTTCGAAAGGAGGGGAAAGAATTATCATTTGGCTGAGCACTCAGATGGTTACGTAACGGACTAAAAGAAGGAACTCAAACATCATTCAGAATGTATATTGAACCACCATTGCAATATTACTACGGAAAGCTTTCCAATGGTTTCATAAAGCTCTCCATAGAGGACTGCAAGATGAACGAGTGACGGAGATGTGTAAGGCTTTAGAGATCTTATATTTCTCGTGAAGGAGACGAATCCAAAAAGCATTAGGGCGAGTAATAACGTGATACCCAATCTTCATGATGAAAGCTGTAACACCCCAATTTTTGCCCCAAATCTAAAATTCTAATTTGGTAAAATCCCTAATTTGGAACCCTAATAATCGGGAAATTGTATTTTGAAAACCTAATTAATTTTTAATGGTTAATTTGAGAATTTTTGGAATTTTGGTGACCGAATTGAGTAAAACTTTAATACTTGTGGTTTTACTGAAAAATGGGCTAAGTTGGAGCCCTTATTGTGTAATTTACCCTAAAAGTAGGACAAAATTAGATTCATGGCCTTTCGACCGTTTCTAATTCCATTTCTTTTTTACTCTCTCTCTCGTAGAAAACCGAACCCCAACCTTCTTTTTTCCGTTTATCGCCCGGCTACGACCTTAGCGGTGGTCGTTCTTCGATCCAAGGCCGGCAATCGATTCCCTTTTCATTCCCAATCAAAACCACTCCTCTCCATTCCTTTCCCTGTTTGTTGTTGCCCATAAACGGTTCAAAAACTGTCTGAACTTGTGGTCGTTCGTGTCTCTCGTTGTTATGTGTTTGTGGGTGACGTTGACTCGAATACTAGAACCTTCATCCTCCTTCACATGGATGACCTCCTATTGCTCAATCTTCGAGATCTGCTCGTGTTGACTCTGTCCGACCAAGTGCTAGAGCTGAGCGTGAGATACGTCATCATCGACGTTGAGTGTTTAGCTTTTTTAGGTGTGTTCTCAATTGTACTATATGTTCTACAGTGCTATGCATGTATACATGTTTGATGGACTGAATTGTAGTTATGATATGTTCTTTTGATATGTTGTGTTTGACTTGTTCAGTATGTTTGTATGCCATACAACATATATCAAACTCGAATTGCTTAATATCGGACTATATGAACACACATTTCAGTTAATAAATAAGAATGCATTCGGAATCAGAAAATCAGATAATATGTTATATCATTGGGTTGGGATTTTTTGTACGTTGGAAGTTTAGCAGTTTCTTCCTTTGGGTTGAAACCTGTTTCGGATCAGTGGTTCTACTCTTCGGGCTGAGTTCCACTTCGGATGGTGATGATGAAGAGAGTGGTTCTGGGAAACCTACTCTTCGGACGATGATGCAGTTGGGTGCATACATTCATACATATTTGTTTATTGAAATGACTGTTTGATATGGGATAATATTCGGATGTTATATTCTTTGACTATGTATGATTCTGTTAGATTATGTTTACCCTGTAGAGACACACTGAGCGTTATCACTGACTTTTCTTTAGTTTTTTATTTCAGATACTCAGACTTAGGTCATGGTACTTGGAGGACCTCGTTTATCAGATATATTTCTTATTATTAGTATGAGCTACTTTGACTTGGATTTTATTTAATATTTTCAGAATATATTTACGATTATGGACTCGAACATTTTATTTTGGAGTTTATTGCTTTTTACATACATGTTTATTTTAGGGATATTTCATCACTTTTTAGGTTATTATTATTATAATTATGGTTTGTATGATATTTCCATTTATTATAATTGTGCCGTTTTAATTTAGTGACTTTACTTGAGGGTCAAGTTTCAAACCCAACTTCCTAGATTCGGCTTAATACTTTTAGGTTGAGTTAGGGCGTTATATTTAGTGGTATCAATTTTAAACCAAAAATGAATTTATACATGCATTATTAAACGTTTCTCGGTAAAATAGGAATTTCAGAAAAATTTGTTATCTTTAAGAATAACATTTAAGTAAATTTTGAATAGGAACTCTAAGTACCGACTTTGACCTTAGGATTCTTCTTTTTGTTATCTTTAAGAATAACATTTAAGTAAATTTTGAATAGGAACTCTAAGTACCGACTCTGACCTTAGGATTCTTCTTTTTGTAGATATACTACAATGCCACCTTGTAGAAGTTCTAGAATAGCGGCCAGACGTGGTCGTAGTCGAGGTCAAGATCGAGGTCGAGGTCATTCTGTGGCTGCAGAGAGTGACGTCTTGCCGCTTGAGGGTTCGATACAAAATCACAATAATGTTCGTGGTGCTAATGTAAAGGAACAACCTGTGGATCGGACAAGAGCTCAGCAGACTAGAGCTCATCAGACCGGTGGTAGAGACCCACATGTTCAGTCTGCTCAAAGTAATGGTCTACATGATTCTGGGATAGTGAGACTATGGGCATGGATTCTGCTGCTGTGCATAGATAGTTGCTTTGTTATCTTCGACAGTTTGAGGCTGTCAGGAGACCTATATCTACAAAGCTTTTAGCTGTCAGGATGACTATGTTTGATGGGAAGATGGGTACGAATCTGGCTGATGTAGAATGCTGGCTGAAGAAGCTTCAGAGATTGTTTGTTGAAATGGATTATCCTACCGATCAGAAGCTTAGGGCGGTTGTGTCATTGTTACAGGGTGAGGCTCAGAATTGGTGGGAAGCAGAGGAGCATGTTACTCCAGCTAGTCAGATCTCTTGGGATCATTTCTGACAAGCATTCTGTGACCGTTATGTTGGGGTTGAGTATCTCGCAAAGTGTCGGGAAGATTTCATGAATTTGAGACAGAATGACATGACCGTGAATGACTACGAGATTTAGTTCATAAGGTTGATTCAGTATGTTACGAAGTTAGCATCCACTGAAAAGGAGAAATGTGAATGGTTTCTGAAAGGGTTGCGTCTTACGATTAAACCCGGTGTTGCTCTGTATATGGACCAGGAATATAAGGAGATTACTCGACGAGCTAGGACTGCTGAGCGGAATGAGGCAGAGCTGAAACAACTTAAGTCTTAGGGTATTGATCGAGGTAAAAGGCCAAGGTCAGGGATAGTTCAGAACAATTAAGGGAATCAGTCTAGGAAGAGAACCGGGGATGAGTCAGACCATCATAGTTATTCTAGAGCTAGACTAGTTACTTCTTCTATTTCGACCGCTAGTACTGGGGGTTCGTCTAGTATACAAGGAGTGTCACAGTGTTCGTTTTGCAAGAAGTGGGATCCAGATGAATGGAAGAGACAGACTAGGGCTTGATTCAGATGTGGTTCTTTCGAGCATCTTTTCAAAGATTGTCCAATTTCACCTTCTTCAACTTTTACATCGAGTCAGTCTTAGGCATCAATACAGACTCTCGCTAGGGAAAGAGGACATGTCAGATTTATTACGTCGGGTTTCGCTAGTAGAGGTAGACTAGCTCAGAGTAGAGGGTTAGCAGGTTCAGGGGCGAGACAGCTAGGGTTAGTCTACTCTACCAGAAGGTACGAGGATCGAGATGAGCCAGATGTTATTACCAGTACTTTCTCTACTCATTCTATCTCTTATTTTGCACTACTTGATAATGGTTCGACACATTCGTATGTTGCGAGTTCTGTGTTTGGGGGACTTGGGGTTTTCATCAAGGATACTGTTAGTGTTGTTACCGTACACAGTCCAGCGGGTCATCCTATTGAGGTCACTAAAGTATATAGGAATTGTCCTCTTGAGATTCAAGGGGATATCTTTCCAGCTGATTTGATGGAGTTACCCTTTGGGGAGTTCGATCTTATCCTCGGTATGGACTGTTTATCTGCTCACCGAGTCACATTAGACTCTAATAAGAAAATGGCAACCCTTAGAACTTCTGATGATCGTGAGATAGTTCTGATTGATGAGCGCAGAGGTTTTTTGTCTAATGTTATATTAGCTCTCAATGCTGAGAAAATGATCAGGAAAGGTTCCATTGCTTTTCTTGCTTATATTCTTGAACCACGACAGTCTGATTCTGGGTTAGATAAGATCTGAGTTGTGAGAGATTTTCCAGATGTTTTTCTAGAAGAATTGCTAGGGGTACCGCCGAAGTGTGATGAGTTTGAGTTTGGCATCGAGGTTTATCCGGGTACAGATCATGTGTCTATGGCTCCTTATCGGATGGCACCGAAGGAACTTAAAGAGTTGAAAGTTCGGTTAAAAGAATTGCTTGATCGAGGTTTCATTCGACCCAGTGTATTGACTATCGGAAGCTTGATAAGTTGACAATCAAGAATAAGTATCCCCTTCCCTGTATTGATGATCTCTTTGATCAGTTCCGGGGAGCTAAGGTTTTCTCTAAGATAGACCTGAGTTCTGGTTAGTACCAACTCAAGGTTAAGGATTCTGATGTGTTTAAAACAGCTTTCCAGACACGTTATGGTCACTACGAGTTTCTTGTGATGCCATTCGATTTGACTAACGCTCTTGCCACTTTTATAGATATGATGAACAGTATGTTTCAACCATATCTTGACCAGTTTGTTGTGGTATTTATTGATGATATTCTGGTTTATTCTAAATCTAAGGCAGAACATGAGGAACATCTTCGGATTGTATTACAGACTCTGTGGAAGAAACAATTGTATGCAAAATTTAGTAAGTGTGCATTATGGCTTTCTAAGGTCATGTTTCTGGGACATATAGTTTCTGCTGATGGTATTCAGGTTGATCTGAAGAAAGTTGAGACTATTATGAGCGGGAAACGGCCAAAGAATGTTCCGTAGGTTCGACGCTTCTTGGGTTTAGCTGGTTATTATCGGAGATTTGTTGAGGGTTTCTATTCTATTGCAGCTCCGTTGACTAAGCTTCTGAGAAAGGATGTTCCTTTTGTTTGGATTGAGGCCCACCAGCCTAGTTTTGAGAAGCTTAAGTTCGTGTTAATTGAAGCTCCAGTTTTGATTCAGTCTGAGCTTGATAAGGCTTACACCGTTTTCAGTGATGCTTCTTACATTAGATTGGGGTGTGCTCTGATGAGGGATGGGAAGGTAGTGGCTTATATGTGCCGACAGTTGAAACTGTATGAGTGTAAATATCCTACCCATGATCTTGAGCTTGCTGATGTGATCTTTGCGCTTAAAGTTTGGAGACACTATCTCTACGGAGAGAAGTGTTATATCTACACTAATCATAAGAGTCTGAAATATCTCCTCACCCAAAAGGAGCTTAATCTGAGGCATCGTCGATGGTTGGAACTTCTCAAGGATTATTATTGCGATATTGAGTATTATCCGGGTAAAGCTAAGGTCGTTGCTGATGCCTTGAGTCATAATGCCATTTCAGATTTGAGGGCTTTGTTTGCTCGGATGAGTTTGTATGACGATGGTAGTCTTTCAGCAGAACTTCAGGTTATTCCTACTCTAATTTCTGATATTCGAGCTGAGCAGCTTAGTGATCCATTTTTTATGCATCGTAGGAGAGAGGATGAGGATGGTACATCTTAGGATTTTCTATCAATCAGGACGATGTTCTATGCTTCCGAGGGCGGTCTTGTGTTTTGAGGAATTCTGAGCTGAAGCAGGTTATTCTTCGTGAGGCCCATGACAGTCCTTATTCTATGCATCCTGGTGGTGACAATATGTATAAGAATCTTTGTGAGAGGTACTAGTGGAAAGGTCTCAAGCGATATGTCGCCGGATTCATATCAAAGTGTTTAACTTGCTAGAAAGTCAAGGCAGAGCAGCAGTGTCCGTCTGGGTTACTTCAGCACATTGAGATTCCTCAGTGAAAGTTGGAGCGCGTGACTATGGACTTTTTTAGTGGACTTCCTTTGACTCTGTCGAAGAAGGACTCCATCTGGTTTATTGTTGATCGTTTGACTAAGTCTGTGCACTTCATTCATGTCCGAGTTGATTATTCTTTGAGCAAGTTGGCTCGGTTTATATTCTGAGATTGTTCGACTTTATGGGGCACCTTTGTCTATTATTTCTGATAGAGATCTGAGGTTTACAATAAAATTTTAAGGGTCCCTTCATACTGCTTTGGGTACTCGGTTAAACTTCAGTACATCTTATCATCCGCAGACTGACGGTCAGTCTGAGCGCGTGATTCAGATTCTTGAGGATATGGTAAGAGGTTGTATTCTAGATTATAGAGGCAGTTGGGAGGATTTCTTACTGCTTGCAGAGTTTGCCTACAATAATAGTTATCAAACCAGTGTCAAGATGGCACCGTATGAGGTTTTGTATAGGCGTAAGTGTCGTACACCTATCGGCTGGACTGAGCTTAATGAACACAGATTGTTGGGACCCGATATTGTTCAGGAGGCTGAGCAGACTGTCAGATTGATCTGAGATCAGCTTAAGGTTGCTTTTGATATGCAGAAGTCTTATGCCGATTTGAAGAGTCGGGATCTTGAGTTTGAGGTGGGTGATGAGATTTTCTCGAAAGTATCTCCTTAGAGGAAGGTACTTCAGTTTGGTCGGAAGTGCAAGTTGAGTCCTCGTTATATTGGCCCTTATCGGATTATTCGTCGAGTTGGACCAATTGCCTATCAACTTGAGCTACCATCAGAGCTTCAGCGCATTCATGATGTCTTCCATGTCTCTGTGTTGAGACATTACCATGCTGACCCATCTCATATTATGTTTGTGGAAGAAATTGAGATCCATCCTAATTTGCATTTTGAGGAGGAGCCTATTGAGATTGTTGCTCAGGACACGAAGGTTCTCAGAAGGAAGACAATTAAGATGGTCAAAGTCATGTGGCGTGGTCGTAGTCATGATGAGGCTACGTTGGAGCCCAAGGCTATCGTCAGAGCTCAATATCTACATCTTTTTGCTCCAAGTAAATTTCGAGGCTAAAATTTCTTTTAATGGGGGGGAGAGTTGTAACACCCCAATTTTTGCCTCAAATCTAAAACCCTAATTTGGTAAAATTCCTAATTCAGAACCCTAATAATTGGGAAATTGTATTTTGAAAATCTAATTGATTTTTAGTGGTTAATTTGAGAATTTTTGGAATTTTGGTGACCGAATTGAGTAAAACTTTAATGTTTGTGGATGTTCTGAAAGGTGGGCTAAGTTGAAGCACTTATTGTGTAATTTACCCTAAAAGTATGGCAAAATCATATTCATGGCGTTTCGAGAATCAGATTTGAACTGTTTCTAATTCTATTTCCTTTTTCCTCTCTCTCGCGTGAAACCGAACCCCAGCCTTCCTTTTTTTCGTTTATCGTCTAGCCACGACCTTAGCAGTGGTCGTTCTTCGATCCAAGGCCGGAAATCGGTTCCTCTTTCAGTCCCGATCAAAACCCTTCCTCTATGTTCACTTCTATGTTTGTTGCTGCTCGGAAACGGTTCAAAAATTGTCCGAACTCGTGGTCGTTCGTGTCTCTCGTTGTTTTGTGTTTGTGGGCGACGTTGACTCGGATACTGAGAACCTTCCTCATTCTCCACATGGATGACCTCCTATTGCTCAATCTTCAGGATCTGCTCGTGCTGACTTTGTTTGACCAAGTGCTAAAGCTGAGCATGGGATACGTCATCATCAACGTTGAGTGTTTAGCTTTTTGAGGTGTGTTCTCTATTGTACTATATGTTCTACAGTGTTATGCATGTATATATGTTTGATGGACTAAATTGTAGTTATGATATGTTCTGTTGATATGTTGTGTTTGACTTGTTTAGTATGTTTGTATGCCATACAACATATACCAGACTCGGATTGCTTAATATCGGACTATATGAACATACATTTCGGTTAATAAATAAGAGTGCATTCGGAATCAGAAAATCGGATAATGTGTTATATCATTGGGTTGGAATTTTTTGTACGGGCTCAGACATTTTATTTTGGAGTTTATTGTTTTTACATACATGTTTATTTTTTTGGATATTTCATCACTTTTCAGGATATTATTATTATAATTATGTTTTGTATGATATTTCCATTTATTATAAATGTATCGTTTTAATTTAGTGACTTTATTTGAGGGTAAAGCTTCAAATCCAACTTTCTAGATTCAGCTTAATACTTTTAGGTCAAGTTTAGGGGGTTACAAAAGCCACGTTTTGTGCATGGGAATCTCGAAATCCTAATCCTCCATGTTTCATTGGTTGGTATAGATTTTCCCAATTAACAAGTGATACCTTTGGACTGCTCGAAGTTGAGCCCCAATAAACTGTCGAATAATCCCATCAATTTTACGATAAACCACATTCAAAAGCATTATAGTTTGTATGAAGTAGACGGGTATCGCCGAAAGGACAACTTTGACTAAGGTTATGCGTCCAACCATGGATAAGAATCTAGATGACCACCCATTCAGATTAGAACACAACGCGTCTAAGAGAAAATCAAAATTTGAGCATTTCATTCGTTGTGTGAAGACAGTAGCACCCAAGTATTTTCCAAATGATTCAACTTCTTGAAAACCTAAGTTGCCACAAATCTCAGAACGAAGGCTAGGATCAGCGTTCGACGAAAATCATATCTGTGATTTGCGCTTATTTACACAATGACCATAATGAACTCCAAAATTATCTAGGATAACATTAACCAATGTAGCCTGATGGTTGGTGGCCTTTGTAGAACTTATGTTTTGATATAATAATTGAAAAATGTTTTGGACTAATTTGAAAAGAATTTAAAACTTGGTTTTAAGTCCAAACAACTTGAATTTATGTTTGAGGTATTTTAAGAGGTTTTTGGCAAAGATTTTTCATGTTTTAAACAGCCAAACTTGTGTTTTCAAGTCACCAGTATCGATACGGTTGTACCCGTATCGATACCTTTTTGGCCCAGTTTGGCCACTGTCAAAACCAGTATCGATACGAGGGTTTAGCGTATCGATACGGACCGGGGTCGTTTCGATACGCCACGTCAGCGTACCGATCCCTGTTCAACTACCCCAACGGCTATTTCCCAACGGCTATTCAAATATGCAACCGTACCGATACGCCCTCAAGCGTATCGATACGCCTCAGTTGGCAAGAGCTCAACGGCTAGTTCCTATGAAGGCCGTATCGATACCGTTCTACGTGTATCGATACCCCTGTGCTGGCAAAAGCCCAACGGCTATTTCTTCATGAAGGCCGTATCGATACCGTTCCACGGGTATCGATACTGGTAGCTGCAGAACAGCATTTATGAAGGGAAATAAAGTCCTCAACGGCTCCAATTCATCCCCAACGGTCCTAAACGGCTATAAACTCAATTGGGAGTATAAAAGGGACCTCCAAGCATCAAGAGAAGACTAATGCTCATATTGTCAAACACCAATTGATCAAGAAAATGTCTTAGCTCTTAAATTGTCAATTCTTGTATAGACAAACACTAGTGAGCCAAAATTGTTAAATTTGCTCAAGTGTTTTAGGTTTTGGGTGAGTGCTTAAGTGTGCAAACAAACACCTATTAGAGGGTTTAAGTTTGCTTTCATTTGTCTCTTGTAAAAGAGGGTTTTGATCAAGGCTTGGGTAGAAGCTTGATCGGTTGTAAGGGTTTCCTCCTAATCCTAGAAAAGGGGACGAATCAATTAGTGAATTGGTTGAGAAATCCTTAGTGGGAAGCTAAGGTAGTGGATGTAGGTGCTTGTTAGAAGGCCGAACCACTATAAATCATTGTGTCTTTAATCTTTCTAGCTTCCACAACCCTTCCACCCAAACATCCACCTCTCCACCACTTGGTGAGCATAATTGGTTGATCGAATCGAGCCCCACACATCCCAACAGCCTTGCTAAATAATAATAGGTCATTCGCAAAGAAAATGTGGGACACATGAGTCTTGTTCTTAACGAACTGATAAGCAGTCTATTGTTCAGAATCCACAGTTAGCAATACAATGACCCAAACGTTCTATGGAGAGAAAAAAAAATAGGGTGATAGCAGGTCACCTTGTCGTATCCCTCGCTCCGGATTGAATGGTTCAGAAAGTGTATTATTCCATTGAATTTGAAAACTTGATGTAGTGACACAATCCATGATAATTTTCCGAATACTCGTGGAAAAGCCTGTATCAATCATAGAATCCGAGATAAAGTCTCGTTTTAATCTATCAAAGGTCTTTTCAAGATCAACCTTTAAGATCATCCACCCATCCTTACACTTTGAAACACGCATAAAATGAATAGCCTTCTAATTCATAATAATATTTTCAGATATATTTCGACCAGATATAAAACTCATCTGGTTAGGATTGATAAGGAGAGGAAATGGGGCTTCAGACGTCTGACAACAATCTTTGCAAGGAGTTTGTATAAAACTGTACATAGGCTGATAGGCCTGAACTCTGAAAAAGATTCCAGTGTCGATGATTTTGGAATAAGAACCATGATAGTTCTATTTAGTACAGGATCAATATCAGTCCTGTGAAAAATATTTTGGACGTAGGTGTTGACTGATGGTCCAACGATCAACTATTGTTTCTAAAAAAACTCAACATGTAATCCATTCCAACTAGGAGATTTCAAATGTGCCATGTCCATTAAAGCATCATTAATTTCAGTGGAACTTGGAACCTCATCAATGGATCCAAACATGTTGAAGTTGAGTGATGGAAAACGTCCTATAATCGAAAAAGTAGATGGCACAATAGAGTCGTTGACAAAAAGTTGTTTATAGAAATGGGCAACTTCTGATTTCAGGAGCGAATCATTAATAGACCATTCCCCATTAGGTAATTTCAAAGCATGAATACGATTTTGATGCTTGCGATAGGTGGCTCTTCGATGAAAGTATCGAGTGTTGCAATCCCCATGAGAAATCCATCTTGGTCGATATTTTGACGCCACAACAATTCTTCATGAGCAAGAAAGCCTTCTAATTTTGATAGAAGAGTAGCTTCCAAAGTAATAAGGAAATAAGATCGTCAGCAACAAAGAGCCTTCTAAATACCTTGTATCCTAGCCATAAGTCTATGTTTCTTGGCCCCGATATATCCAAAGACCGTCTTTCCAAATTTTAGCTTCCTTGGTAAAATTCACCAACGTTTCCACAATATTAGAACAACGTACCCAATTATTATTTTCCATACGCTGAAATATTCATGAGATAACCACCCGAAAAAGTAACGAAAATGATGGGGGTTTTGTGTTCAAACACTATTGCCAACCTCAAGAATAATAGGACGATGATCCGATTTCATATAGAGGAGGGACTACAACTTCGGGATAAGTTTCATCCCAATAGGTATTACAAAGATACCTATCAAGTCGTACATGTGCCAAGCCCCGAGACCATGAAAAATCGGGCCTTGAGAATCCCATATCACATAAACCATGATCAAATATGAAGTTCTAAAAAGCTTTGCTAGGTCTGGCAGCACATCCCATTCTGACTGTATCTGTAAGAGTAGCATTAAAATCTCCGAATATAATCAGGAGACTACGAATAGTTAGAGCAAGGCTTACTAGAGAAAACCAAAGAGCTTTATGTTTTGTGGCATTCAGACTAGCATAGACAACAGAAGCATGAGCTGAAAAACCATCCCTAACACTAGTGATATGGCAGAGAACATATTGAAAGCGGTTATAAAGAACATCGATGTGAATAGAGTCATACCAAGCTAGCCATATTCCTCTAATAAACCACAAAGCTTCAACACGGTAGGAATTCAGAAAACCAAGAGTCGCGATAATGTTGTCGTCTTTGCGCCCACTTATGTGCGGCTCAACAAACACAACCAAGTTAGGTCTAGTGTCATAAAGATACTATTTGTTTGTGGAAACAAATTTGGGATGACTGCACCCTTGGACATCCCAATAGAAAACTTTAATATTCATGATGAAATATTAAACAAGAATGAAGATATACCCCGGTTATTCAAGCATTGCATAAGCATGCTCAGAACACTCTCCCAATGGAGCGACATGAGCAGAAATAGATCTTGATGGTTCAATATCAATGCATCTTATGTCCACGATTAGAGGATCAGGAGGCTTCCCTAAAGGATGGGCAGCAGAGTCGGGGGTTATCGACTGAATATTAGGATTTAAGTTCTCCAAGATCACAATAGTTGCGTGTTTGTTCCCATCAATTTGTTGAACCAACTTGCTCGGCTTCGAGACCATAAAAGTGGATGCTTTGTGAGAGCTACGAGTGGTTATAGGAAAACTAGATAGAAAAACCTGTAGAGGCTTTCGGATATGCGTGTCAATGACTTGCTTGGAGGTGACAAGTAATTTCCTTTTAGATTTCATATTAGTTTTCGGAGTCGATGGATGAGTAGACATGCGCTTTTCCGATCTAACAGCCTGGGCATCAGCCCTATGTTGGGTTTCATCCTTATCATCAGTATGTTCTTTAAATATATGATTAAACCTGGATTCTGTAATATCTACACCTGCTACATTACGGTGCTCAACTAACAGTTACTTTTGTGGGCGACGTTGACGCTTCTCGACGACCATCCAAGGTCCAAACTTAGAACTATCAAATGGTACCAGTGCAAGTTCCTGAGGGGCCTCTGATTCCACATCAATGGGAGTAGTATTCAGAACAGAGCAATTATCATTAACATGTCCATATTTCTCACAATTGAAATAAATTGTTGGAAGGGATTCATATTCCACGAGTTGAACACCTTCATTGATAACCAGTTTCGAGATAAGAGGCTTTTTAAGATCAATAGTCACAACCATTATGGCAAAATGCCCTCTCCGTCCAGTTTCGGTTTGGTAATCGAGTTTTAACACCCTTCTGATACACTCTCTCAATTCTGTAATAAGGCTAGGCTTGTAGAACGTGACAGGAAGCTCTGGCAAGCGTACCCACGCAATGATTCTGCTCGGATATGGTTGAGCGATAGTGAAATCCTCTATCCAAGGTTCAATCGTGATATAGTGTCTAAAGATCATCCAAGGTCCAGTGGCAAGCACATGAAGATAGTCAGCATGAGATCTGAAGGTAACCATGAAGTAATCATTCTCGATATCCATTAATTTGAAGGCTTGATAAGGTTTCCAGATATCCTAGAGCTTGTTACTAAGAGTAGAGTAACCTATTCTTCTGCCCAACATTTTAATTACTATTATTCTTTCAAGGCTTTTAACGGCCAGTTCTTGTACCCTCTCTGAGAAGTCAATGGTGATTAAGTCATCATCAATGCCTCGAATGACATCTCCTTCTACTAACTCTATGTCGTCGTCATCGAGCATCTCTTCATCCTCAAGCGAGGCATAGTTCTGATCACCCATAAAAGAATCCTTATATGTCGGAGGCGGGTTGGCTTGTTTCTCGACAGTTGGTGTTGTTACAGAAGACACAAGCACAACCAAAATTGGACCACCACCCTTATCGGGTGGCTCTTCATCCTGTCGTCTTTTCTTGTTTAGGTTGCGGGGCTCACCAGACCCCTCAGGAAAATCCGCGATCGTGGAAGTCGGCGCAGACGGTTTCTTCCTAAACAATGTTAAAATTATTTTTTTATTCACATATAAAGTGAGATATGTATTTTTATTGTAACGATGTTATTATATAATATCATATGTTTATATATATATATATATATATATTTAAACTCTTTGACAATGTCTATACAACTTGTATACATAGATATTTGAATTTGAATATTTTAATATGAACATCATCTTCTTTTCTTTGAAAGCCACTCGTTGGTTCACAAAGTGAGATATAATCTAATATAAAACAAAATTTTTGAACCAAACAACATATTCCATTAAAATAATGAGAAGAAATACACAGATAAACATACCTTAAAATATAAAAATAAACGTAAAAAAGCAAAGAGTACGTAAACGTGAATAGCAAACTCAAATCTTATAAAATCTTCATCAGTGTTCTTCAAATCTAAAATTATGGCCAAATCTTGGAGTGGTCACCGGAAGAGCACAAATCATTAAATTACTCCAGCGAATAAAAAATGAGAAAATGTCTTGGTTAACTCCACGAACAACCAACCCACGCAATGTTGTGCGACAAGTTTCAATTGTAGCATACACCAGATTGTAAACATCTTTAAAATTAGAATGTCATAAAGACATGCAAAAAATGTATCATAACAGTAGACGAATAACAAGCCAATAACAATCAACGAAACATAAAAAATTAATATAACAAAAAAAATAAAACATAAAAAACATAAAATTTTGGGTGAAAAACCCCTTTTTAATTATTATCTTTAAAAATGGCTCCCAAAAACTTTTATTTGGTAAAATGACCCCCTTTCTTGCCAGGTCGACAGACCTCGCGTTTTGTAGGACGCGAGGTACGATATCGCGTTCTACAGAACACGATTTTTGTCGACCTGGCGTTGCAGTCCGTGGTAACGGTTTAACAGTACCTCGCGTTCTGCAGAACGCGAGGTCCCCGAGAAATTGAAAAGGCGGCTGGAATATATCGCACGGACCTCGCGTTCTGTAGGACGCGATGTCTGTGCAATTCCAACCTGAACCACAAGCAAAAACATGCGTAAGTAGGCCTGTTCAAACCCAATTTCGAGCGTGTAAATGGTATATTTTTAGCGATCATCGAGTTTGGGGTCGTAGTACTGAAAATTGTCTATCGTATGATACCAACATGGTTAATTTCCGTCCATTCTATAATGGTTTAAAATGGCTTCGAAAACCCTATGCTAGCATACTTTTTTTGATTGAAGTTGTATTTCAACTAATGTCGATAGGCATGTTCGAGCAGAATTTCATACGTATAAATTTTAAATTTTTAGGTAACATCGAGTTTGGGGTTGTAGTACTAGAAATTCTCTATCGTATGACACTGACACGGTCAATTTTCTTCCATTGTACACTGACTTATAGTTGCTTCGAAAACATTATCATAACATGTTTTTTTGAATGATTGAAAATATAAGATGGCGTACTGTATAAATAGAAGTAAACTGACTTTATTGATTCGATTGTAATGGGCGAACTCGCATATACAAATTAAAAATAATTAATTAATACGAGGGACTGAGCGATTAGGACACTTAGGAGCTGTGTGCCCAGGATTTCGACATATAGAACAATGCTTCTTTTGTCCGGTTTTCTCTCGATGTTCGACCAAATCCTCGGCACAATATATTCTTGTAGAAGCTGGACGTCCTTTGGCTCGTAGTAGTGCTGGATCTGGGCGTATGATCGGTTCAGTGTCCACAGCATTTGGATCAACCTCATTTCCGATTGGAGGAAACTCCTTTTCGTAAACTTTAAGCACCGTTTTGAGTAAGTATACCGGATCAACCATATGCATGTATTCTATTCGTTGGTTAGTGCAAGCAGCAATGGCGTGTGCGTACGGGTATTTGAAAGTTTGGAATATTCCGCACTCGCAGGTTTTTGCCCTCAGATCTACAACGTAAGCGTTGTGCTGAATGCCTTCTATCCGCCTGGAAAATTCCGCAACACGAAATAAGTGTCCTTCTCGCGAGAAGAGAGTTGCTTGCACCTGTCTTGATTGAGCCAATTGAATATGCAGTCTTGAGCGGAAATCTTGATGGACTTGGTGTCCACCTACTATGTACTCAGCTACTTGCCTGCCCAAGGTTGCAAAAAGGGTAGCTAAACGATAATAGGTGGCTTTGACAATGGAAGTGATAGGCAACTGCCGAACTCCCTTCAGTGATGAGTTCACTGCCTCATCCAAGTTCGTTGTCATGTGACCAAAACGTTTACCCTCGTCATACGATCGAAGCCATTTTTCCTTTGGGAATTTTTCAAGGTATTCAGCGCCATTTTTGTTTCTCGCTCTCAGTTCCTCAAGCAGTTCAGCCACCTCTTGTTTGTAGTGCGAGTTGCCTACGGGATGACAGTTGAATAGTTATGGGCGAAAAACACATGAAAAAAGGTCGTAAATTGAAGCGAGTAACAAGTAATATAGTAAATGAAAATGACATAAATGACGTACCCATATCGAGCACCATTTGACGTTCATCACGATTCTTGTATTTCAGCAGGTAGTTTGCGGCTATGTGCCGCAAGCAAAAACGGTGGTGAATGTATGGAGGCTTCCAATAATTACCCAAATTTTGTATCTCCCACAGCAGCGCTGTGCCTCTGTCAGAAATAACACACACCCCTTCATCCCTTCTTCTTCGTATTACAGGATCAAGGACATATTTTCGTAGGTTCGTAAGGAAGAATGTCCAAGACTCCATATCCTCCTTCGGGACGATTGCGAATGCAACAGGAACGCATTTGCGATTGTCGTCCTGTGCTATAGCTAGAAGTAGGATCTGTGTATATTTTCCGTACAACCATGTGCCTTCGATTTGGACCATCGGTTTGCAGTGCTTTAATGCGTTGATGCACTGGGGGAAAGTCCAAAATAACCGGTGGAATTGACAAACACCTCGGACGACACGATCATTTTCGTATGCCAGAACCGTATCAAGTTTGACAACCATTCTGGGGATGTGTTTCTGCAGGAGATTAAGCCACGGGCGCAACTCTATGTAAGATTCCTCCCATCGGCCATACAATTCCTCTTTGGTCTTTTTCCTTGCATACCATGCTTTCGAATAACCTGGACGAAAGCCGGTGATAGCTTGAGCTGCAGCCTGACATGTAGGGACCGACACAGTGGGATTTGTTTTCACCAGTGTGGAAAAGATGTCCGCGAGGTACTTTGCATCCAAGTTCTTGTGATCCTGGTTGAGGCTAGAAACGGTGCATGTATGGGGCCCCTCAAGTTTTGTTATTTTCCAACGGTTGTCTGCCCTCTTCAACTCTGATATACGGATTTTCCATTTACAGCCTTGATCCTTGTGGACGCAGTGAGCCTTGTAGTATTTGGCTTGGGTTTTCTTAACCGTTGTCTCAACATTATGACGAAGGTTGTACTGCTTAACTGCCGCCACCGCAATTTCCTTCTTCGCGAACGCCATACCAATTCTTAGTTCACCATCAGAACGATGGACTCGGCCATCTATTGTGTCGTCATAGAGAAAATCAGGGACGTCCATTGCATCCATATCAACCGTTGTGAAGTGGGATGGTGGCTGGAACATAGAAATTGGTCTTGCGTCTACAGGAAAGTTGGTCGCAGTCGGTTCTTCGTCCAAATCTGGTGGTGGAACAACAGTGTCTTCTGGGTCTTCTGGTAACTCTGTCAAGTCTTCTGGTTCGGGATAGAATGGCCCCAGCTCGTCTCCGTCTGGCCCGGGTTCTCTAATCGGTTCTTCGTCAGAAGCATCCTCCGGGAGCTGGAATAGTAGAGCTTCTGGAATCACTACCCTTTGAGGCGATGATTGGGGTCGAGGAGCGGGAGACCTCTCACGAGATCGCTCAGGAACCTCATTTCCAAGACCAAAATCAAGATCACCATAAGAAGAATGTATTCCCATTGATGGTTGAACGTACTCCGTGCTAGGGACATACGTTGAGTGTCGTCCATATAATGAATCATGGTCGTCCATAGCGTAAGAAGACGACGCTCCCTCACCCCCAAAAGAAGAATGTCTCCCCATAGATGGTTGATCGTAGTCGGTGCCAGAGACATACATTGAGTGTCGGCCATATGATGCTTCATGGTCGTGCGTAACGTAGGGAGCCGACGTTCCCTCCCCCCTAAAACTATAAGGATTGTATGGATTGTATGGACTGTACGATGCATTTGTTGGTGCATCGACTTCATCGTTTGGGGGTTGGTTCAGGTCGAACCCGATACTAGCTACGCATGACTGCCTTGGAGGAGCAGATGACGATGCACCAACTTTGTTGTCTCGACAGAGTAGGCCAAAATCACGTCGTAGACCTGCGGTCGGGCTATCAACGTTGGCATTCGGATCGAAGTCGAAATTCGCCCGGCCCCAGCTTGGTATTTCGACAACTGGATTAGACTCGGAGAACGATACATACAGCTCGAGGGGCCCCCCAATTGAATACTCGAAGTGGGCTTCCATCATCATTTGCACATCAGCATTTTGCGCAATTTGGCATACAGAGTACTCTAAAGGGTCTATAGATATTGGCACCCGATACTTCACGTCGGACAAACGATGATTATCGTAATGAGGAACTTTTGCCTCTAGTTCCTTGACCAACTTCTTGAACGATAATCTCCTCGGAAGCTTTATCGTCACCGGATCTTCGCAGTGAAAAAGGACGCCGAGTTCGGTACCCTCGAATATCTGGCCATCATAGTAAACTTTCGTAGTAACGCCTCGTCCGGCCATTTGAATATTTTATGAAAGACTTTTGAAATTTTGACACTTAGAAAATTCTAGGAATTGATTGCCAATTGAAACTTATATTTTCGTTTGATGGTTCTTCTTCATATATAGGCAAAATTATTGGCCCTTGCAATCCAGGAGAATCTGGTTGTGTAAGGCAAATAATGGTTCATAGAGGTAACTTTGCTTGTCCATTACCTAAAACCGATAAGCAGGTTAATGATGAACAAGTCAGGAATGGCGTATGTGTGCCTGGGAGGCAGTCCCCTAACTTTCGACAAGTAAGGGATAGATTTGATGGGAGGCAGGGTAAACCAGTACCTCGCGTTCTATAGAACGCGATATATGTACCTCGCGTTCTATAGAACGCGATGTTATAAAGATATCGCGTTCTATAGAGCGCGATGTCACTTTAAATGCTTTGTTTCAGATATTCCGTCAGAAGTTATAATAACCGTACTATTTACTATTTGTTTGTTTGTGTAATTGAGGACATGTTCGAGAATTTGAGACAATTGTAGTCTGGTAATTGAATACTACTACTGGTGCCTATAATGTAATTGAGTACTAGTAGTTTTACATAACTTGAAGTCCGTTTAACATTAATAAAGGATGAAATAAGACGTCATATAACATAATTGGAAGATAATTTCATAAGTTAATGGTTAATCCGAATCATCGTAGTCAGTGGACACGTCTGAACTTAGGTTTAGTTCTTCGATCATCTGTTGTTTTCTTTGTCTACGCCTGTACATAAAAAGTTGCAGCTCCTCCACAACCGCATCAACATCCGGTGAAGACGGTGCGTGTTCAGCGTTCGGAGCAGGTTCTACGGGTGCAGACGTACTAGCTTCGCCGGTGTTGACAAACTTAACATTGAAATCAACGTCTCTAGCTCCGACGGAATTGAGTCGGTCATACATGTTACGAACGTCTGTTTCGTTCGTAAGCTTCATAACGTAGTGCGTTTCATTAGCTAACGGTGTTGGGATTCGACATTCCATGGAAGAAATTTGTTTGTCGGTGTGTTTACTAACCTCGATTGTTGTCAAATGTATTAAATCTTTCAGTGACATTTTGCCGGTGATTGTTGACTCAAAATAAGTATCGAGAAAATAAAATGTTGCCTTAAATTTTGCCATAAGGTGAGCAAGGATTGGGTGTTTAGAGAGAATTTGGAATGAGTAAATGATGGTGGAATTCGTGGGTATTTATAGGAAAGGAAAAACACCACATAAGTAAATTTAAGTCGAATTTAATTTAACAAAACTTTCAACATGTATTCTTCAACATGTATTCTTTAATAAGTAAATTGAGACAACTACATAAATTTAATTCGAAACAATAAATTATCTATAAATTATCTTTAATAAGTAAATTTATACGATAGACAATTTTCAGTACTACAACCCCAAACTCGATGATCGCTAAAAATATACCATTTACACGCTCGAAATTGAGTTCAAACAGGCCTACTTACGCATGTTTTTGCTTGTGGTTCATGCTGGAAATGCACAGACCTCGCGTCCTACAGAACGCGAGGTCCGTGCGATATATTTCAGCCGCCTTTTCAATTTCTCGGGGACCTCGCGTTCTACAGAACGCGGGGTACTGTTAAACCGTTACCACGGACAGCAACGCCACGTCGACAAAAATCGCGTTCTGCAGAACGCGATATCGTTTACTCGCGTCCTACAAAACGCGAGGTCTGTCGACCTGGCAAGAAAGGGGGTCATTTTGCCAAATAAAAGTTTTTGGGAGCCATTTTTAAAGATAATAATTAAAAAGGGGTTTTTCACCCAAAATTGCCTAAAAAACAAATAAAGAAAATCAGCATCGACAGACGATTAAAGACGTCACGTGAACTTGAAGCACTAAAAGGTTATTTAGAAATTCCAAACCAAGATAATAAACGTCGTAGAGAAAATATAGGAATGAAAAGAAAAATATATTTGTGCGCGGTGTAATATAAAACAAAGGTAAAACTAACCCACTGACCACTAAATAAATTGGGGACATTTATTTGAACCACCGAACTATAGAAAACATCAATTAGACCACCGAACTTATAAAATTAACCTATTTTGATCACCGCCGTTAAAAACCTAACGGTGGAGTGACGGAATTGCCAAGTGGCAATTGACGGAAAAATTTAAAAATTACACATTTGGTCACTGTTATTTACACATTCTTTCCATTTAGTCCTAATTTTAAATTAATAAAATAATAAATTATTTAATTAAGTGGTGACACTTGCCAACACCTTATTGGAGGACTTTAATTATTTATAATTTATTTTATTAATTTATTTTCCCCCTCCAATTTAGAGGAGAAAAATAATTTCTCTTCACCTGCACTTTGGAGGATTCAAACTTGGGTCTCGACAAGGTAAAGCCAATGGCTTTGCCACTACACCAAGCACAACTTTATGCTACAATTCTCCAGATATAATATATATCTCTTATTAGTTTCCACATTTATAAGCTAAAAGCTTAAACCTTAAACACTAACTTCACATATATATAAATCTCAAACCTTAAACTCTAACCCTAAATATTTCAAATTAATTTCACGCTAAATATTTCAAATTAATAAAATGAAATATAAATAATTAAAATCCTCCAATAAGGTGTTGACAAGTGTCACCACTTAATTGAATAATTTATTATTTTATTAATTTAAAAATAAGACTAAATTGAAAGAATGTGTAAATAACAAGGACCAAATGTGTATTTTTTAAATTTTTTCGTCAATTGCCACGTGGCAGTTCCGTCACTCCACCGTTAGATTTTTAACGGCGATGGTCAAAATAGGTTAATTTTATAAGTTCGATGGTCAGATTGACGTTTTCTATAACTCGGTGATTTAAATAGATATCCTCAATTTGTTTGGTGGTAAGTGGATAGTTTTCCCTAAAACAAATTAAATAGAATGATAATAGAGGGGATATATCAATATTTTAACGTATAATATATGAATTGCGAGATGATTTTCCATGTACATTTCACCGACAATCTACCTCAAAATCATTGCCGTAAAGCTGTTCATGTGGCTGCTTCCTATTAGTTTGTCATTTTGCCCACTTTGACCCTACCACACTGCGCATCCAGCTGTCTCACTCTCCCCTCCACACCGTCTCCAGCCAACAATGGAATAACTTCAAAAACGGACAAATTTCTCCAAACGCGTGAACCGAATAGCTAAAAATATTTAATAGCATTGTTTTTAGGTTTAACCATCAAATAAGTATCCAAACTACGTTATTTTTTTAGTTAAGTGTCTAAATTATTTTTCGGGTTAAATTGGGTTTTAAAATTTTATTGTCTGACATATTTAAAATTATTTGTTAATTTTTACCGTTAAAAAACACATGTCATCTCCTGAAAATTATCAAAATTATATTAAAAATAAATAAAATTACTTAATTTTCAAAAATTCTCTAAGTTTTATAGATTTCACAAGACAACCCACAAATTCCAAATCTCTAAACCTCCAAAACCTAAATCTTGATTTGGGTCGATTCTGCCCCCCGGTTGCCACGTCATTACCCACCACATCGATCATCATACCATCACGATCATTTCTCCCACCACTTCGTCGCCCGAAATCGACTGACGTCGTGCGAATCGTCAAAATTATCGAATGATTCTTTTGAACGATTCACGATGAGCGGTGGTAGGAGGAACGACGAACGACATGTGGGTTGCTTGGCGAGGGAAGGGTGCTTTATTCCGTTGCCGACAACGCGGTCAATGCCGAAAATGGTTGGATTTTGGGGGTTTAGGGATTTTGAGAATATTTGAATTTTCAGGATGTATTTTTATTTTATTTTGTTTTATTAAATTTATTTATTTTTAATATAATTTTTGGGATTTCAAGAGATGATATGTGTCATTTAACGGTAAAAATTAATGACGAACTTTAAATGGGTCATGAAATGAAACCTTAGGACATAGTTTGGCCCGAAAAATAGTTTGAACACCTAACTAAAAAGGTGGTATAGTTTGGGCAACCCTTGTTTTTATTAAGTATTTATTATAAAATAAAGTATTTGAAATTATATATTTACTTCAAGTATATAAAATTTTTTAATTAGTGTTTAATATTTTATTTCGTTATATTTTAAGGTTAATTGGTTAAAAAAATCGACATACAATCATTTTTTAGTAGGGATTTTTTTTTGTTTTTTATTTAAAAAACTAGAAAGCCTAGTTGCTGAAAACACCGAAATTTTTATTTTTTAAAATTCTAAATAATTTGTTACTCTCAAACACTATCTTGTGATTACCGTGATAATAAAGTATCTTCGTGTCAACACAAAGTCTAATTCATTGTACGTTCATTTGTCACATTCGTTGTTCGTGGTACTCTTCCATGCTTGACGTTCAATTAGATTTCATTCGTCGATTTATCACGATAAAAATGAGGGTAGGGATGTGAGATTTATGAAAAATGAGATTTTGGTGTACTTTTAAGAAAATAAAAGATTTTATCATTCAAAAAACTGAAATGAAGAACTATGTCACATGTAATATACGTTGGTGAAGCTGTTCATCTTTATTCTTTTATTTTTTTCATAGTCATATTTTTTAGACCTGCTAAGAACATCTTCTTCCTTCCTTTAGAGTTCTCATTCTTCTCCCTCTAAGCATGATTAGATTTAGATAGTATTTAAAAAAATAAAAAAAATGTTAAACACTTATATTTTTAACAAAAATAATAGAAAATCTAAACAAAAAATATAAATAATTCAATCAATTATTTTATAATAAACCTTTTTTTATAACACAGATCAATGTTCCCAATCATAATTAGTGCCGTATCAATCTCTCAAAAGAGAAAATTAGTGGTGTGTCAACAGATCACATAAAATAATATGCTGTCTTCCAAGTGGGCCCCAAATCCTTACTGTGTCGAGCGCCACGTTACGCTTTCTCTTTGTTTGATAGTTTAATGGGACAATGTCCTACCAAGTCATATTCCCATTATCTTTCAAATTACCTATTGGAATTAAAAATAGTTTTTGTTAACAAAAACAATAAAAAAGTTGTAAAAAAAAGTTTGAAATAAAATTTATTTTCCTTTTCGAATTTATTTTCAAATCAACGTTTAGAAAAGTTTAAAATGTTTAGCTTGCGTGTTCTAACTTTTTAATATAAAAATATTAAAATATGATTTCAATTATGTTTTGTTTTTTAACACGTCCAATTTTTTTCTAATTTTTATTGGGTCTGAAATGTCACATTAACTGAATTTCAATTACATTCTTCATTTTTAAAGGAGAGATGAAAATTAGTGCAATTACGCTACTAATTACACTATTCAATTTAGACTTCATATAATTTTAAAATTTAAAATCACGTAGTTATAAGTTATATATCAAATATAACAAGCAATTATTATATTTTTCGAATAAATATACTATAATAACTAAACACGTACTAAAGATAGATATATCTCAGGCATATACTAAAAAATGGTATACAACGTTTGACTAAATATTCACATTAGTTCTTATTATTTTTTGAAGTAATTTAATCTTCAATATTTTATTTTGGGTCAAAATAACATTTATATAAATGAAAGTTGTTAGTTAACTGACGATAAACAACTTGAAATGACTTGGTAAAATGACATGTTAGAAGGAAAACATATTTTATATTTTATATGATTTTATAAAATTATTTTTGTTTGATATGTTGTTCTGCAAAGTTAAAATATTTGCCTCTATGGCACTAATCGCGATGTGTATTGTCATATATATTTATCATGTCATTTTAAGTCATTTACTATTGGTTGACTAACAGTTTTCATCCGTAGATTGGTCATTTTGATCTAAAATAAAGCGTTAATGATTAAATTGCTTAAAAAAAAAATAAGACTAACATGATACTTTAGACATTTTTTTGACATTATATTTGCATCTGATATACAATTTTTGTTTTTGAATATACTACTTCTATTTCTACTAAAGGTGGAGTGGGAAGACTCTAGATGAAGAAAATGCCCTTGGACATTATGTTTGTATTTGATATTCAATTTTTATTTTTGAAAATATTACTTCTACTTTTATTTAGAGAGGGAAGAAAAAATTTATTGGAAAGAAATAATCCTGTTAAATTTTAAACCTGAAATCTAAGAAAAAAAAGAATGAAATAGGTGAACAACTCTAATAAACTTTTTGTTATACAAAGAAAATTTTAACACAGTTACCGGAAGTCCGGTACACAAGAAAAATAGGGGGGAAAGCTTCATTAGACATAAAGCACATGTACCCTTGTTTCGTCGTTTGATGATTGTGGTCCCCAGTAGCCCTCATCCAACGGTTATATCTAACCATGTGATTGTGGGGGCCCTTTTGTTGCGGTCTAGATCTGTCTAAACAGGTCCGTTTAATCATGAATACGATCGTCTCGATTCCTTTTCGTTTATTTATAATCTCTCTCTGCCACTATATTTTTTCATCATTCACTTCAGTCTCAACTCTCAACTCTCAATTCTGAAAGAAAAAAAAACCCATAAGAAATATTTAATAGAGAGATGGATCGCAGAAGCGCGTTTGCCGTTGCATTGGTTTGCATTGTGGTAGCTGGTGTCGGCGCACAAGCTCCGGGGGCTGCGCCCACGAAAGCTCCGCCGGCATCGACTACGCCTGCCACTTCTCCCGCCACTGCTCCCGTGAGTAAACCTAAAACTCCCGCTCCAACCGCTCCTCCTACTACTTCTCCGCCAACTTCTTCACCACCTGCTTCGTCGCCACCGGCTGCAGCTCCGGTGAAGTCTACAGTGGCTCCGGCTTCTTCACCACCGGCTGCGACTCCGGAAAGTTCTCCACCGGCTCCAGTCCCTGTGAGCTCTCCTCCAGCCAAATCTCCCCCCGCTGCTGCACCGACAACTCCTCCAGAGAGCTCCGCCTCTTCTCCTCCTGTTGCGGCACCAACCACCGCTGAGGTTCCTGCACCTGCTCCAAGCAAGAGTAAGCGCAAGAGCAAGAAGTCTAAGAAACACAATGCTCCCGCTCCTTCACCTGATCTACTTGGACCTCCAGCACCACCTACCGGAGCTCCCGGACCTAGCCTCGACGCTTCCTCTCCCGGCCCTTCCGTCGCTGCAGATGAGGTACATTTTACTCTCTTTTCTCACATTTCAATCTGTTTGGCTTATACCTTATATGGTACAACAATGCACTTCACCAGATCTGAAATTTTAGACTAGCTGCACGAACGTAAGTTAGTAATTGTTGCTCAAATTTCTGCTAATGAACCTTAAAATTTAGAATCTTAATTACGGCTCAAAACCAAAGGGAGTTAATCTCCTTTTAGCGCGTTTGAATGACGCGCTGCTGATGAAAGTGGAACTTGAACATTTTTTTAAGTACCAATGGATCTGGAGCCTTCTAAACACTAGGAAAAAAACTCTGATATCTAAAAATTAGATATAGAAGGGCAAACAATGAGTGAATTACATCATATGATACACGAACACAATGCATACTACCTGCAAATATTAATTACAATTACAGTTTTAGGATTATGATTTTGTGTAAATGGATAAAAAATTGCAGAGTGGAGCAGAGACAATGAAGAGCGTGCAGAAGATAATTGGAGGATTAGCGTTGGGATGGGCAGCCATCGCTTTGATCTTCTAGGGAGGAAAGATTTGGATCTGATTCTGCTTTATTGTTATTTTATTAATTTATTTCTTGTTCTCACATGTGATACTACTTTATTCCATTTGCTGCCGTGGAAGGCTGAAGAGAAAATGAACGAGAGCTTGAAGAAAAGATGAGAAAGCCTTTTTATTTAATTTAAAAACCCTTTTAAAAATTCTTTTGATAGTCAAAATATAAGGGGAAAATACATAGACTAGGTCTAGCCAAATAGCTCCTTAAAGATTTAATGTTTTGATTGTTTTAAAAAACAATCACTAAAATAATTTTAAAATCTTTACGTTTTGGTCACTATACCAAAACATCATAACTCTGAAAATATTTTTTCAAAATTAATTTTACCAAAGCGATATACATATTTAATAAGGATTTAAAAAAATTCTCATATTTTTCCGAACACCTGAAGGTCGTTTTCCCTGAACTCACTCATAACTTTATAATCGGTCTATCGGACCTCGAATCCTTTACTGAAACTTCTAAGCTCATAACTCGGGCTTCACAACTCTTTCCCACTTGGCATGTCACCACCTCACTTTGATTAACTCGATAGATCTACCACGCAAGAATTTGATGTCTGATGTCAAGATCTCAATTGGTTCTTCATCATAAGAAAAATTCGGATTCAACTCAAACCTCTTCGACATGCATCACATGTGACGAATCTGATCTATACTTCCGAAGCATCAAAACATAGAACACATCATGAATCTTTTCTAATTTCCGAGGTAAACTCAATCTATACGCAACAAGATCAACTCGTTCAACTATCTCATACGGACTAGTGAATCTCGGACTCAATTTACCTTTTTTTTGTCGAATCTCATCATTTTCTTCCATGACGAAACTTTCAGGAACACTTTCTCACCTTCGGCATACTCAATTTCTCTACGCTTCAGATCCGCATAAGACTTCTGACTATCTGTGGCTGCTTTCAAACGTTCACAAATTAGCTTTACCTTCTCATTAGTTCCTTTAAGCATAGTTGGTAAGGATACTAATTTATGTTTGGCTTCAGCCCAACAAACTTGAGTTCTACACCTTTTACTATACAAAACTTAATATGGTGCCATCTGAATGCTGACTTGGTAATTATTATTGTTCGTAAACGCCATTAACGGTAAATGTTTTTCCCATGAGCCTTAAAATTCAATGATACAACATCGTAACATGTCATTTAATACTTGAATCACTATTTCTGACTGACCATCAGACTGTGGGTGATACGAAGTACTGATATTCAATCGGGCACCCAAAGCACTATGCAAACAATCTCAAAATCTAGCTATGAACCTTGGATCTCTATCTGACACAATCAATTTCGGTACACCATGCAGTCTCACTATCTCATGTATATACAAATCAGCCAACTTATCCAACGTATAGGTGGTATTAACAGCTAAGAAATGTGCGCACTTGACAAGACGATCAACTATTACCCAAACGTAATTCTTCTTCGATTGAGTCAAAGGCAAACCCAATACAAAATTCATGGTAATTCTTTCCCACTTCCATTCCGGTATCTTCAACGGTTGTAACAATCCCGACAAAAATTGATGTTCGGCCTTAACTAGCTGATAAATAGGGTCGGTCCTGACTATTTTTGGCTCGGAGCGAAAATAAAAAAATGAGCCCCTAATTTTAAAAAAAATTAAAATATACGTAATATAAAATTTCTATTTATTAAATTAAACAAATAGTAATTCATTATTATCTTAAAAAAATCAAAAATATATTTAAGCATACAAATAATTATAAAAAATTTATCTTCGAGCATTTCTTGATGCAAAATCATTTATGATAGTGTGAACATCAATGCTTTCCAACATATTTTTCTCGATACATAACATAGCTAGCTCATTCAATCTTTCTTGTGACATTGTTGACCTCAAGTAATTTTTCAATATTTTTAACTTTGAAAAACTTCGTTTCGCGGATGCTACTGTCACTGGCATTATTAATAAGATTCGATAAGTAATTGAAACATTAGTATAACAATCTGCAGCTTTGGCAAACTCAAGAATTTCAAGCGCCGACATGAACTCATTTGGCAAAGTCATTTGCAACACTTTCATTTCAGAAAAAAAGTTATCTGCATCAACATTCGACAAATTATTATGAGAAAAATAATCTTAAAATTATCACAACATTCTCTTAATTTATTATCACCTAATGACTTCAACCTTGTAGAATCAATTAAAAATCCAAAACAATTTTTAAATTTTTTTAATCGTTTAAATCTATCTTTTAAAGAAGCAATCGCCATATCAACAACAACAACAAAATAATTAACTCTAAAAGACTCTTCTAGAGATTGTATTTCTTCATCATGATTATTCTCACCAAATTTTTATCTTTAAAAACACTACGCTTAATTGAAAAGGTTGACTCTATGTTCATATCCAATGTAAGACTTTTGACAATATTTATACTTGTTTCAAACCCCTCATTCTTATAATTTTCAAAATATGACATTACACCTTGCAACTTCTTTATGGTAGTATCAATGCACATTGATTTAGATTGCAATTTATTACTCACCATGTTGATAGCAAATAAAATATCATACCAAATAATCATTCCAAGTAAGAAATTAAAACTTTGAAGGGTATTAGTCAAACTTTCTGCTTCACTTTTTGCTTTAGCATCATTACCATAAGATTCATATAATTGTAACAAAGCTAATCTTGTTTTAGGAGCATGGCATTTAATAGCTTTGACACTTTTAATTCGACTTTTTCATCGAGTATCAGATAAAGATTTTACAGTTTTTGGAACATTATCACATAAAAATTTCCACCTTTTAGCAGAACTTGCAAACAATAAATATATACGTTGCACAATCCCAAAAAATGAAATAACTTTAACACAAGAATGTACCATATCAGAAAGAGAAAGATTAAGATTGTGACAAGCACATGACATACATAAAGCTTCAGAATTTATTTCAAGCAATCTCTTTTGAACATCTTGGTGTTTTTCTTTCATGTTAGAACCATTATCATATCCTTGGCCCCTCACACCATCAACATTTAACTCAAGAGATTTCAATGCATTTACTAATTCATTAAAAAGCCTCTATGTATCGTCCACTTTCAAGAACTCTAAAAAGAATTTTTCTATTTTTATTTTGTTGCTTGTCATATTTACGCATCACACTATTAGAGTCATTTGTTCTTGATGGCTTACATCAGGTGTACAATCAAGAATAACAGAGAAATACTTTGCCTTATGTATTATTTTTAGAATAGAAGTTCTAATACTATGAGCCAAGAGAGAGATTAGTTCATTTTAAATTTTATGACCAAGATAATGATAATGACTATTTTCATCTTGAACACGTCTAATATGGTCTTGCATTGGCAAATCAAATTCAACAATCATTTCAATTAACCCCAAGAAATTTCCATTACTCTCATCGTAAAGTTTCTCACTAGATCCTCGAAAAGCTAAATTATTTTTAGCAAGACATTTTACAACACTTATTATTCTTATTAAAACTTGTCTCGAACGTTCTTTCTCCTTTAAAATTTCTAATTGCAAATCTTTATCAAGTGTTTGATTAGTTTTTAATCTCACTCTTAGTTCACTCCAAACATTCATGTTAGTCATATGCTCAATGTTATTTTCATGTTGTTTGAGTCTTTCACTAAGATGCTTCCAATCATTACACCCATCATTTGCTAAACAAGTTTTGTTGTTTTACTTTGTAAACAATTTACAACAAAAACTATAACCCCCTCGTACCGGTTTGGACGCTTGATCGGTCTGAGTGGGTCACACGGGAAAAATCGAAGCGAAACCCGCTAAGGTCCCACCTCGGTTAGCGACCCTAGAAAACTTTTTTTTTCATTTATTTTACATCTTGTCTAGAGGCATTTAATTACCTAAGTGATCACGATAGCGGAAAACGAGGCCCACACAAAGCCCTACAACAAACCGAGCCTAAGCCCAACCCTTGAGGCCCATTAGAGATGTCCAAAGACCCATTTCCAGCCACCCGTTTCGGAACATGTGTCACTTGTTTCGAAACACGGGCTCTAGTTTAAAAGGCCAGGTACCCGTATCGAAACACATTCTCCCCGTTTCGGAACAGGGCCCTAATTTGCCTAGGCGTTTCGATACATGTTTCGAAACAAGCACTTCCAGTAGCCAAAGTGTTTTGAAACTTGTTTCGAAATATGGGTTCACAATGACCAAACCGTATCGAAACGAGTTCCGATACGGGGTTCCCGGGAGCCATACCCGTTCCGAAACAGCTCAACCCGTTTCGAAACACTGGTTGTCTGCAATTTCCCAAAACCAACTTTAAACATCTCCAATCAACCCCAAGAGCACCAAACAACTCCAAGAAACATACACAAGATATACGAAGGGCATCCAAACAAAGATCATACATGGCATTTAAGACAATATGCTTGCATAAAGACATATACTTAGATATTTAAGATAGACAAATCCAACATCCAAAAGCCAACTCAACATAACATATAAAAGGAGTTTAGCATGCTCCTAACAACCAACATCAACATACTTCAAAAGACTCAAACAGCAATACCTATCCCATTGCTTTACTATTACAATCTTTCAATTTAAAGTTCATACATTGAGCTAACCAAAAGCAACACTTGGAGACCTATCCTTGTCTTTACCACCCACAAGCTACCGATCTGTATTGTCGAACAAAAAGGAGCATAAGCATAAAAGCTTAGTGAAGGTAAGCTCATAAAACAAACCTTCAACAATACAGGGTCCAAGCACGAGCAACTACCATGATGGAATGCGTGATCTTACCTTCGGTCCACGAGAGCCAAAACGAACATGATGCATGAACACATAATCAACATTATGCCATGCTCAACAACTCATAAGCTCAACTTATAATGATACAAATATCAATGTATTATTAACAACATATCTTAAGGCATATGGGAATCACACTTCATATTATACTGGCAACACATCTCAAATCATAAAGGCACATATAAACTCATATCGGTATACACATACAATCTCATATTGGCACCTAGCTATAACACGAGTACGCGGATAACATGTTGGAACACATTTCCAACATAACCATTACCTGCGGTGGGATTACACTCATCACCGGTCCTCGCAGAGGGGATTCCACCCATCCTCACGCCCCATCGATGGGATTCCACTCATCACCGACTAATATATAAACATTTCTGGTGGAATATTACATCACCGTACTCCTCCTTGGTGCCTTAACGCCACCAAGGCCACGCGCGGCTTTGACTCTCGTGTGCACACTCATCCTAATGATCAATCATTGTACCCAAGCATACTAGTGCCAATATTAATCAAATTCCATAACCTTTCACAACATCAACTCAACATAACTTCCGTGCTTAGCACGTACTCACCATGATCACTATCATGCACTATTCATAAACCAAACCACGTGCATATATCAACGCATCATATTAAGCATCAACAACATGCATATCACATTATACATAGCCAACGCAAGCACAATTAGACATGAGGCATAATAAGCAATTAGGAGTTATACCAAAGGTTTCCTAAGCTAAGCTTGAGATTAGGCTACCACTCTAATCTCAACTCTAGGTGGGTTTACCAAGCCCATCCTAGGTTCACATGCTTGAACCAATATTTGAAAGCCATTTAGAAATAGTAACCACTCACCGACCACTTCATTAGCACAAGCCGACAAGCCAACCAAGCATCCAAGTTTCCGGATCCGAGCCCGAAGCTTCCCTATTGATTTCCCTTGCTTATATCCATTTAAAAACAATATATTAACCTCAAAATTGGCCACAAACCCAAAGTTTAACACCAACACACAAATCCACTACAATTTTCACAATTCAAAGCCAAGTTCATTCGTCAATTTCTCATTTTCGTACTTCCACAAAGACCCATCCAAAATCAGAAATGCAGTCATCAAAAGCACCCTTAGACATGTTCAAAACACTACCCAAACATAGTATAACCATCAACCCTTCATTTCCCACATAGACACCTTAAAAACTCCCATTTTCCATTCCCAAAAATCACTTACATCAGTAGCTACGGGAATCCATTCAAACCAACACTATAACTACTCAAAAATCATCAAATAACATCCAAAGACACCTACCCAATGTTACTATAACATCAGCCCATCAATTTTTCACAAAACCATCCCAAAAACACAAATTTTGACACTTTAAATATACCCCTAAAACCCTATTTCGGGTTTCACCATAAAACCTTGCAAGAATCGGATATGTTGGACCTTATAGGTAGTAAACAACTCACACAACATTAATAAATCAAAAGCTTTAGTTAAAGCTAACAAAGATAGCATTTTTAACTCAAAATCTCAAAACCCTAAAATGCAAACTAGTGAGCTTTAATGAAAACAAATTATATGTGGAGAAAGAGGAAGATGAGGGTAGTAATAAAATGTAATTACCTTTCAAAAAACTCCAAGAATGAAGAACAAAGGAGATGGGAAAGTGAAATGGAGAGAAAAGAGAGTTTTCATGTTTGAAGAGAAAATGAAGAAGATGAAGACAACTTTCCTTTTCTTTTTGGTTTAAAGCTCATCTTTTCCAAGCTTTGAGTTATTTACAAAAACGCCATTAATGAGATGGAAAACTCATTTATTCTAAAATCCATGGGATTTGATTCCCAAAACAATTTTAGTCCAACATAAATTTTTGCTACGAATATATGAAGCCCCAAAATAATATTTTATTATTTTAAATTTTAAAACTGAAACCCGAACCATTATCTAAATATTATTTTCATCTGACCCCCAAACCCGGGTATTACAAAAACAATAAATTTTGTCCACATGTTTAGAATAGACCAACTATTTTTTATCGCTAATTTCTCCATTACTCAACTTTCTAGAAAAATAGGCATACAAAAAATGCCTAGAATTATTAGGTAAGGGAAATTTCAAATTCAATTCTCTTATAGGTCCCTTTTCAACTAAAATATGTCTAGACTTATTATCAAGATTACCCCAATTTCTAGGATCATAAATGCCCAAAGGAGGGATTAAGTGTTGATCAATTTCAAAATCTTCAACCTTAGACTCATTTTATGCTTGATTATGCTCATTTAAATTAGAAGCATCATTATCGATATGATTTAGGACATTATCATGATCATTTGCATCAGTAGCACACACATTAGTATGATTTGGAGAACTATCTAGATCATTTAAATTTTCATTATAAGGCTCTCCTACTCTATTTTTAAAGAATTTATCAAGTGCTCCCTTTTGTAATTCTATTAACTCATCTCTTTGTTTTCATTTTTTCTTTTTTCACTACCAGATAAATGTTTTTAGGCGATATTTTATGACAATGAAATTAATATAAAAAAGAACAATAGCACCTGTAAAAATGGAAAGATCCTCGATCGAAATATTTATACACCAAATCCGCAACACCGCAATGACTGAACTCTAAAACAATAGCACCTGTAAACACATGAAAAAATAAGCATTTGCATTATTACATCAAACAATAAATAATTTGAAAAAAGAGAGATTAATTTGTTCCCAAAATCTCTTCTAAATAGGAAATAAACAGTAATTAATTTGAAAAAAAAATAATTCAATCAAAAGTTTAGAATACTCAACAACCATACACATTAAACTGAGGAGAAAACAAAAGATTCCCATCAAACATTTCCCTTTGTGGGCTAACCATGTCCCTGCCTTTTTTACAACTAAATTTAGTATTATTTATTAGGTTAGGTTATATAAATTAATTATTGAAGTTTTGTTAAATATTATCTAATACATTTAATTTCGGTGATAAAAAATTTTAAATTTAATTTTTATTTTATAAAATTTATCATTAACATAAAATGTATTTAGAAATTTGCAATCAATTAATTTTTTCTGACACTTTAACTAGACAATTTTACTGATAAATAAAATAAAACCAGAACATAATCTAATAGATGTTTTAGAATATTAAAAAAACAAAAAACAAAATAAAAAGTTTAAAAAGAAAAGATAAGGTTGGTACTAGAAAACATTTATTTTTAAAACGGTGGTTAAAGAGAAAAATGAAGAATGACATCAAACAACAAATCATATTAATTCAAGTTCTATGACAATGGAAAAACCAAAAAAGGAATAAGTTAAATTAAGTCGCGGATTAAACCAAACTACTTTAGAAATAGGACAATACAACAAAAATTATTAACTCCCATAAAAACAAATCTCAACAAGAATTTTACCTTCAAAGTTATGCTTGAATCTGAAATTAAATTGAATTAGAGTTAGACCAAAGAATGAAGACGGAGAATCTGTGTATTCATACCCAAAATTTATTAAACAAATATAAAAGAATAATCTTACTTAGAATTTGAAAATATATAAAAATAAAATGAAAAAAATATTGAAAACATGATCTTACCTAAAATCTCAAGAACAAACTTCAATAGGATTCAAGCACCACAACTGATGATAGGCAATTGTGATTGTGTTTGTGTTAGTGAGAAATTGAATTTTCAGAGTGTGTGCGTGCGTGCGTGCGTGCGCACGCGTGCACGTGCGCGTGTGATATTCAAATTCTCTAATGTTATTAGCTTAAATTATTATAAAAATATAAAAATATTTTTATGAATAAATATATTTTTTAACAACTATACGTGTTTCATGAAAATATAACAAATTTAAAACATTTTATTTAAAAAACTTGACATGAATAAATATATATCATTTTAAAATTAAAAAATATTATTAATTATATAATTATTTCTTCATAAAAAAATATAAATTTATGAATTATAAATAAACACAATAGCAAATGAAGGTTAAAATTGTAATTTAGCTCTCAAAATCACTTTACAACCGCAAAAGTTAAAAATTTTAGCTTTTGCGTTTGGGTTGAAAATCACTTTTCAAAAGTAGATTTTTCTCTAAAAGCTAACTGTTTAGCACAACTTTTGGCCTCAAACTAGCTTTTGGAACCAAAAGCTGGTTTGAAAAGCAATGCTAAACAAAGCCCAAGTAAATTTTAAGTGAACTCCCCCAGTTTAAGCTATGTTTTGATATGAAAAACTTAAAATTTTGTAGCTTAAACCCTCTCCCCTTTTTGTTAGATCAAAATTGATAATAGCATAAATATCAAAGGAAGAATATTAAACCAAAACAAAATTTGCATAGATACTAAGTTCAAAAACATAGATAACAAGTTCATAATCCAAGCATAAGAAAATATCAAAGAAAAGGTTCTAAAGGAAACAAGGTGCAATAAAACATAATAATAAGTCCTAAATGATATGCATGAAAAGGAATCCTAAACTAGGCATCGACGTCGCCATCATCGCGATCGAAGTCAACATCTAATCCATCAATGTCATCCTTGTGCTGGTTGTTGGAGACTTTAATATAGTCGTTGGGCTACCATTTTCCCACCATAAATGCACTTCAGAGCTTGGCGTATCGATACCCTTCGGGACCATATCGGTACCTGTCTCAAAGAAGAAAGAGTCGTTTTGACTAAAAACAGGGGCATATCGATACACTTGAAGGCGTACCGATACAATTTTAAGGGGTGTATCGATATGCTAAAACCGTATCGATACGAAATTTGCTCACTGGAATACTTGGAAGATGTTTGACAAAAAAAGGTATCGATACGCTATGAGAGCGTATCGATATGCTTAATGATCATTAAAAAATTTAGGGTTCCAATAACTGACACCAACGTTCGAATCATTTAATGATAAAAGAATTTTCAACTTTTGACCAAATCGTATCGATATGGTTAATATTGTATTGGTAAGCTATTAAAAAATAATCTAACCATATGAATATCATATTGATACGGTGCTAACCGTATCGGTGCCATTTTGATGATTGGTTTTCCAGTGAATGAATACCTTATCAATATGCCTGAGTGTTTTCATGATTTTTGGCTTGAGAAAACTTGAAAAATATAGTAAAACTTTGTACCATTTTAAAGTTTTGACTTGAAAGAGTTCTAGATTCAAAAGAATGTCAGTTTAAGTGAGACTTTAGATACTTAAAGATTTATTGTATTTTCAATTTAGTCCTTAAAGAAGTTTGTTATATCAAAATTAATTTTAGTTTCACAATTTGTTTTTCAAAACTATAACTTGACATATCCCTTAAAATGGCCCGCTTTTTCTTCAATACACCAAAAATGCGCTCAATCACACTACATAATGATGAATTTGAATGGCCAAAACAACCTGTAACATCCGGGGTTTTAGGCCTAGAAGTTTTTAGCGTCGGCTCGGGTTTAGTAGAACCTAGACTAGAGATCCGAGTTTTCAGGAACGGTTCAGGGAAAATATGGTACGAGTTATGGTAAAACTATGGAAAAATTTCCTAAAATCTTTTAAAACTATATACAAAGTTTTGGTAAAGTCAATTTCGTAAAATGACTTTTGAGAGATTGAGATTTCGGATTAGTGACCATTTTGTAAAAAGTACAAAATCTGTTTTAAAGGAATATTTTGAAAGAGGGTAAAACTTAGAATCTTTAAGGAGCTTATATACATTTAATGAGTTTTTTCCTTTCAATTAACTATTTTAAAGGAATGTTATTTAAAAAGAGATGAAATGAGATTCTAATAAAAAGGATATCACCTTTCCACTTCTTTTTGTTTTGCAAATGATTTTTTTAGTTTTTCCATCACTTACCCCAAAGCAATCTTGAAGAATTTTTACAAATCTTGTCATTCGAAGGAAAAGGCAAAGAATAGAGGTAAATTTCGTTCAACTCCTCTAATCAAGGTTCTTTAATGAAATTCTCAAGTCTTTGGCTCTCTAAATATGTTTATTAGCACTGTTTTGTGTTTTAATTGATGAAAATTGAAGAACCTAGTTTGAAATGATGTTTTCTCAAGAAATTCGTATGGATACTCTTTGGTTAATTTGAGATTGATTTTAATCATGATTTAGATGTTAAATGATGTTGAAATAAACAATTTATCATAATAATCCCGAAATAAGTTGGATCTCTAGTTGTTTTGGTTGTTAGATTTAGGTTTTTGTGGTGTTAATATGGTTTTAGTGTTGTTGGAGGTTTATTGATGAGATTAGATTGTTTTTGGGTGTCTTTCAGTGATTAAAATTGGATGGAGGTGTTAGATTATGGCTGGGCTGAGTTTAGAAGTAATCGAAGGTATTTTCGGTTGTTTCATATAGGCGTTTTGATGTTTTTGGGCAAATCAGCGAGACATCTATGGTTGCTGGTGATTTTAATGCGTTGATATGCATTAATCCTCCGTATTTATGTGGTATAAACATGGGAGTTTGTATCATACACGTTTGGTAAAGTTTCAGAAGCTTCGGAAGCTTGATTTCACTTCGACAAAGCAAGCGAGGCGTGATCGGTGAGTGTATTTGGTTTTAAAGTTTTGCCAAAGACTTGAAAGCAAAGTTTGTAGGTTTAGATTGAGTTTGAAACAATAATCTAATCTCGAAAGTAAGTTTGAGATGTTTCGCTCTCGTTTCTCGGCCTTTATCCCATTGATTTTATGATCATGCTCTTGTTTTAAAGATAGATAAAATCATATTGTTTATAGATGATTTGAGAAATGTTTTGATGACTTAAATAATCCAATGAGATAGAATGTTAATTTTAAAGAGATAGAGTTGTTCAGAAAATGCTATGTTTTAATTATGGGTAAAGTACACAGACGATCACTGAACTTTGGTAAAAAAAACAAAATGGTAACCAAACTTTCAAAAATCACAAAATGGCAATTAAACTTTATGTTTTATAACAAAATGGTAACTAGACGTTAAATGCCGTTAAGTGGCTGTTATAAACTTTGGTATAATAACACATTTAGTCCTTCATATTTATACATTCAAATCAATTTAGTCCTAATTCGAAACAATTCACTAAATATAGCACTCGTTATTTACGCATTTTTTCAATTTGGTCTTAAAGCAAATTTCCAAAGTATGGTAACATGATAAATAATTACAATTAAATTTTTATAGGAACTCAAAAACTCGACTCGACTCGACTCGAATCGAAAAAATTTCAAATAAAGTTTGAATTGTAAAATATGACGCGGCAACTCGAATAACTCAAAATTTTTTGACTCGACTCGATCGAACGCTCATCTCTATCTTAAGATATGACATGTCAACTCGAATAACTCGAAATATTCGAATATTTTACATCATTTTTTTCTTTTAAATCGAATATTTTTTAAAATATAATATTTAAATCACATCGAATATTTAATAACTACTTTAAATATTCAATTCAATTTTAAAATATTCGATTTAAAAGAAAAAATGATTGAAAATATTCGAATATTTAATAACCATTTTAAATATTTATTAAATATTCGAATATTTTAAATCGAATATTTTAAAATTAAATCGAATATTTAAAGTAGTTATTAAATATTCGATGTGATTTAAAAGAAAAAATGATTTAAAATATTCGAATATTTCGAGTTGACGTGTCATATCTTAAGATAGAGGTGAACGTTCGATCGAGTCAAGCCAAAAATTTTCGAGTTATTCGAGTTGACGCATCATATTTTACAACTCAAACTTTATTTGAAATTTTTTCGATTCGAGTCGAGTTTCCGATTTCCTATAAAAATTTAATTAAATATTCGAATATTTTAAATCAATTTTCTTTTAAATTGAATATTTTTAAATTAAATTGAATATTTAAATTAGTTATTAAATATTCGATGTGATTTGAATATGAAAATACTAAATATTCTATTTTAAAAAAATATTTGATTTAAAAGAAAAAATCATTTAAAATATTCGAATATTTCGAGTTATTCGAGTTGACGCGTCATATCTTAAGATAGAGGTGAAAGTTCGATCGAGTCGAGTAAAAAAATTTCGAGTTATTCAAGTTTACGCGTCATATTTTACAACTCAAACTTTATTTGAAATTTTTTCGATTCGAGTCGAGTCGAGTTCCTATAAAAATTTAATTAAATATTCGAATACTTTAAATCATTTTTTTCTTTTAAATCGAATATTTAAAGTTTTTATTAAATAATCAATGTGATTTAAATATGAAAATATTAAATATTCTATTTTAAAAAATATTCGATTTAAAAGAAAAAGTGATTTAAAATATTCGAATATAGAGTTATTCGAGTTGACGCGTCATATCTTAAGATAGAGATGGGCGTTCGATCGAGTCGAGTAAAAAAATTTTAAGTTATTCGAGTTGACGCGTCATATTTTACAACTCAAATTTTATTTGAAATTTTTTCGATTTGAGTCTAGTCGAGTTTTCGAGTTCCTATAGAAAATTAATTGTAATTATTTATCATGTTACCATACTTTAGAATTTTGCTTTAAGGACCAAATTGAAAGAATGCGTAAATAACGAGGGCTAAATTTAGTGAATTATTTCGAATTAGGATTAAATTGATTGAATGTATAAATATGAAAGACTAAATGTGTAATTATGCCAAAGTTTATAACAGCCACTTAACGGCATTTAACGTCTAGTTACCATTTTGTTATAAAACATAAAGTTTAATTGCCATTTTGTGATTTTTGAAAGTTTGGTTACCATTTTGTTTTTTTACCAAAGTTCAGTGACTGTCTGTGTACTTTACCCTTTAATTATATATTTAATATGGGACGAGATTTGATTTATGATGATGCATTGAAAAATAGTGGGTAATTGATGTTTGAAATGTTGTATATTGGCATAAAATGAGATTATTGTTATCGAATATAATTGGTCGACCAATAGGATGAGAAGTGTACTATAATATACAAAATTCGTATGTGCTCTTTGGTTCAGGCAATGAGAATAATGACATCCCGTTCCAAAGTGAGAGTGTGGTGATAAGAGATTCCACCATGGTAGGTCTTGGTGAAACACTCAAGCTTTGTGGCGATGAGAGATGCCGCCATGAGAGTCCCATGATGTGAGATTCTATCGGGGTAGGACTTGATGATGTGAAATTCCATCAAACTCTTTGCATATCCGAGTAATGTTGCTAAGATGCCAATATATGAGATTCACATGTACTTTGATATACATGCTTTTATGAAATGAGATGCATAGGAGGTCATATTTTGAGAAATTCTTTTGATGAAACAAGCGTGTGAGGTTTTACCTTTAGACTTTGCATTTTGGCTAATACATAAGATAGATGGTATATGTAGTGTTTAAATGATGTGAATTTTGCTTTGATATGATCTCAAGCATGATAGAAATGGCATGATGAGATTGAATTTTCTAAAAGCGAAGTGGTTTTTAAAATGTATTGTTGTGGTTGGTTTGTTTTGAGCACCCCTCACTAGGGGTGTTCAAAAAAATCTGATTCGATTGACCTGATCTGATTATCCGTTGATTTGATCCGAAATTTCGGATATCCGATCCGTTTTTTATTTTTTGGATAATTCGGATCGGATATCCAAAAATTTCGTATCGTATACGGATAGTGGTTTTACATTCGGATCGGATATCCGATTATCCGATATTCGAAAATTCAATTTTTTATAGGTATAAATCTTATTATATTCGATATTTTTACTTGTTATATATGAAAAATTAAAATTTCTTGATACAAATATTGTTATATTCAATATTTTATTAATTTTTATATTTGAAAACCTAAATTTTTCATGGATAGAACCATTAAATTAAAAAATAATCAAATAAATTCACAAATTTCGGATATTCGGATATCCGAGTATCCGATCCGAAAATTTGGATATCCGGATTTTTGGATATATGATTTTTTCAGATCGAATACGGATCACTATTTAGGTGATCCGAATTTTTCAGATATCCGAATTTTCGGATCGGATTAGATCGGATATCCGAAATGAACACCCCTACCCCTCACTAATCATTATGGCTTACACTCTATTTTTTTCCAACAATGCAGAAAAGTAACATATTTGGGCAGCAAAAAAGCAACAAGGGAACACAATGAGTGAGACTTTGCTCAAGTATGATTTTATGTTTACATCCTAGTAATAATTGGCAATGGGAAGATGCTTTTATATTTGGGGAGATGTATTTTGAAGCCCCCTAGTTTGGGGCAAGTTTGAGACGCCTTTAATGACTTGTAAATGATATTTACTTGTTGGTTTATGCTTTAGATTGTGTTTTGAGTTTTGAGTGGTTATTTTTGCATAGGAAGCATGCCTATAGATTTACTTGTTGTTTATCACTATGCTTTGATGATGAAATTGTCATATATGTTTGAGGCTTGTTGGTAAGGTATGATGTATGCATGATTAGAGCATGTTGGGATGCCTTAAAATGATTTAGAGTGTGAATAATCAATAAAATATGATGTTTTGGGTTCAGGAGTATCGATACTCAAGAACCCATATCGGTACAGGTAAGACATTTCAAGCTTAGTGTATAAATACGGTGGAAAGAGTATCGATACAAACCAAGCAAAATTGAAGGGGTGTATCGATACACGAGGGCGTATTGATACAATTTTATGCTACTAATTTTTAGGGTATCGATATGGGTTTAGAGGGTACCGATACGGTCTTATTGAATTTGAATCTGGAAATATGCTTGTCATGGGCGTATTGATACTGTCTCTAAGGTATCGGTTGGTTGTTAAGGTAGTTAAAAGCATCTTTGGTTATTTTGAATCTTTACATTTTAGTCCCTGATGGTTGTGAAGGCAAATTAAATGAGTTTGGATGATTGTTTGGAGCTGATTCTTGATAGGGTTGCATGTAATATATTTAATTAAAATTTGGTAAACTAAAATTGGAGAAGACCCTTGTAATTTATGAAATTTACAAAACGTTCCATAAAATGTACTTGTGTGCAATTGAATCCCTTATCATTGTCTGTTCAAAAAGCAAGTTGTTCTGTTGCGATGTTTCTTACATAGGGTGATAAAGAGCATCTAATAAAAATAAAACAAAAATATAAGATCGTTTATTGGAGTAAATTTTCGGTTTACTTTAATATTCTTAGTGTGACTCGTTCGATTCGATCATTCACCCAGACCAGGTCGAGGGGTTACACAACCTCACTTAAATACCAACACAATGACTGATATACTCATCGAAACAAACCAAAACAGATACCGACCCTACCCATGGTAAATGCAAGTAGGAGTTTTGAAAGAATAGAACTTCACAGACCACTTAAATATTTATGATAACAAACTTACAAATAAAATTTTTAACTGACAATCCAAAGAAAAAGCAAATTAAAAAACATACGCAACAATTTACATGAGATGAAATGGAATTATAATAAAATATTAGGAAAATAGAAAAAATAAGAATGAAGTAAAATACCTTAACAAAGAGAGAAAATCTTCAATTTTTCTAGCTGGGTTTGAACAGAAACAAGCTTTTTTAGTTAGTAAATTGGTACCAATGTCTTCTTCACGCCATTGACAATCCTTGAAGGAGAACAGAGAAAAACTTTTTACAGAGCAAGCCTTTAATGAATGGGTAGATTATTTACCGTTGGGTTCATAAATTTGGGGTAAAAAGGAGAAATACATTTTTACCGTGATTTTCAAGCCCCAGAACCAGAAGTATAATTTTCCGACTTTTCCCAATCGTGATTTTTTGGCATTTCAAAATCACATTTTCTAATTTTCATACCTATTCAGTAATGCTTTTACCTAAAAAATAACAGTTGGGCCCAAACATGCATTATAAGCATGCCCTAACTGTGGCTTATTTGATGATACTTATATAGGTTTAGTCGCTTATTTGATGATACTTATATCCAGAGAGGTGATTTCCGATATTGTTGTGAGAAGCTATCGACAAATTTTGTTTGTGTTTTCCATCGGATGTGCGCCAAGCTGCTCCGGTGACTTCTGTTTGGCAGTGAAGGTGGACACAGATGGGGCTGTGCGTCACAGCGGATGGGGCCTGGGGGTGTTGCGTGGAAGGAGGCGGACGAGGGCTGATCTGGTGATTTTGTGAGGATCGTTCGGTTTGTTTTATTGTTCTTTGGCTTTGTTTTGTTCGAGTTTATCTCGTTGTCTATGTATCATACTGTTATGGGTATTCTTTTCCTCCACTTAGGAAAGTTTTTAACAAGACATGCAATGATATCTCCATATTTAATCAGAAAAAATCTAACGTTTAGTCCTTATTTATGTTAAAAACAACGATTCAATTTAAAAAAATTAAAGGTCAATTTTTTTGTGCGGAAAGTTGAAGATCTGATAAAATTTATAAACATTAAAGGATAATATTATCTTTTATGTCAAAATATTTTAACTTATCATTGTTTGTTAGCAGTTATAACTGCTGTAACAACTTAGTATTGAGTTGTCACCATCTTTCATCATTGAAAGAAAGATGAAGATCAAGAATCTGTTATAGATTCAGTTATCCTTAATGTGTATATATTAGAACTCATGTACTAAGTAAATATTCATGTTGTATTCGATATTCATTCTCAATAATAAGAAAAGCCTTTCTACTTTCTTTCTTTGTACTTCATCTTCCTCACTCGTCTGCACTTCTTCTTCTTCATTCTTTTTTATTGTCCAGCCTATATTCTATCATGGTATCAGAGGTCTCTGACAGTTCCAAGCCGTTCACCAACAAGTTTATTTCCATTCGATTGGATGACACGAACTATCTCCTCTGGTGACAGCAAATTCAATTTGCTATTGAGAGTTTGGCTCTTCAAGATCATCTTGATGAGTCTTTCTATGTTCCTGAGCAGTATATTACTGGAGATGGTGGTTGTCGTTCGGTTAGCCCAGAATATGCCAGGTTCAAGCAAGAAGACAATGCCCTCTGTTCTTGGCTGCTGTCTTCCATCGGGCCTTCTATTCTTCCTTCGTTGGTGAATTGCAAGATTGCGCTTCAGATTTGGACCAAGATTCATCAGGTATTCTCTGTTACTTCTACAACTCGTATAATGCATCTACACTGTTCTCTCAAGAACATCCGGAAGCGTGATCAATCGATGCGCGAGTACTTGGCTCAGATTCAGAGTGTCTGCGATAGTCTTGCTGCGTGTGGGAATCCTCTTACAGAGACGATGCATATTTCGGCTATACTTACAGGATTGCCGCCGGAGTATGAGCCGGTGGTTGCTATGATTACATCGAGTCAACAGCCGTATAAACTCAACGGTGTTGCCAGTGTTCTGCTAGATACTGAGTCCAGGCAACTTGAGTTTTTGTCTCATGGGTCGTTGGTGAATTATGCTCATAGTCCGACTGGGTCTGCGAATGTATATCAGGTTAACCAGCAAGGCCCGTTTAATGGCCCAAGTTCTAATAATAGTCCTAATGCTGGTTACCCTAATTCTTTTGCTTATTCGACTCCTCAACGGCCAGCCGCTCCTATCTTTTGTCCGTTGAACCCTAGTCGAGGGATGTCGTTCAGAGGCCGTGGAGGACAGTTCTCTAACGGTGGTCGGTCCCGTCCGCAGTGCCAGATCTGCGGCAAGATAGGACATCTTGCTGGCAGATGCTATTTTCGTTTCGATCAAGCGTTCGAAGGTATTGGTGGTGGCTCCGTTAATCAAGTCACCTATTTTGAAGATTCTGGTGAGGATCAGTCCTTTCAAGGCTCCTTTGGTCAAGCACCGGTGACGGCGTATTAGGGGAATATTTTTCAAAGTCAGGGTAGTTTTCAGGGTTCACATCAGGCAGATTAGTCTGGTTTCGTCCCTCCGACTGCTGCCGAACCTGTTGTCGCTTTTGTTGCTGCGGTGACCGATGACCTTGCGTTTGGAGATGCAGCCTGGTACCCAGACTCCGGTGCGACTTCTCACCTCACGCCTGATGCATGTAATATCTATTCCTCTTTACCTTATTTTGGTTCTAGTAGGGTTAGTGTAGCAGATGGATCTACTGTTGCTATATCAAGTATAGGTAATTCAGCTATTAGTTCATCTGTTAGGCCTCTAGTTCTTACTAATTTGTTACATGTACCTTCTATAAAAAAAATCTGTTGTCTGTGTCTAAATTCACTAGAGATAACAATGTTTCGATTGAATTCTTTCCTGACTCGTGTGTTGTTAAGGATTTGACAACTCGTCAACAGATACTTTGAGGTTTTCAAAATGAAGGTTTGTACAAATTTGTTTCTGATGAGTCTGCTGCTCATGGTGGGTCTTCTGCTGATTTCTGTGGAAATACTCTTGGTGGTTCAGGTTCTTTAGTTGATACTTTTACTGCTTGTAATTCTTTTGCTGATGCTTTTGCTTGTAATACCTCAGTTGGTTATCATGTATGGCACAGAAGGCTTGGGCATCCTTCTGTTGATACCTAGCCAAATTGTCTAAGATTTGTAATTTTTCTAATATCAATAAAGAGGAATTTTTTTGTGAAGCCTGTAAGTTTGGTAAGAGTCATAAGCTTCCGTTTCAGAAGTCTATATCTGTTTATAGTAAGCCTCTTGAACATGTTCAAATGGATGTCTGGGGTCCTGCCCTCTCCTATCTAATAACTATGCCTATTATATTAGTTTTCTTGATGCTGCTACCAGGTATACCTGGATTTATTTTGTAGCTAGGAAATCTGATGTGCCTAATGTAGTCATTAATTTTCATAATATGGTTGAGAGACAAACTGGTTGTAAACTAAAGATTATTCAATCTGACTGTGGCTCTGAATTTAAGCCTTTAGGACAGTATTTTTTGCAAAAAGGAATTCAGTTTGTTAATACTTGTCCTTATACTTCTGAACAGAATGATAGAATTGAAAGGAAAAATAGGCATATAGTTGAACTTGGTTTAACCTTGCTAGCTCAAAGTGGTGTGCCTTTTAAACATTGGTCTGATGCCTTCTATACCTCTGTCTATCTCATTAATAGATTACCTACTAGGGTTTTAGGAGGATCATCACCCTATGAAATTTTTTTTGGAAAGGTTCCTGACTATGTTTTTTTAAAAGTATTTGGTTGCCAATGTTTTCCTTTAACTAGGCCTTTTAATCAACATAAGCTTCAGCTTAGGTCTAAGCCTTGTCTTTTTCTAGGTTATAGCTCTACTCAGCATGGATATAAGTGCTTAGACAGTGAAGGTAAACTCTATGTGTCTAGGCATGTTCAATTTAATGAAAGTTTTTTCCCTTGCTTGCAGAAGAAGCAATCTCATTCTAATCTCTCTATCTCTAAGACTGTTAAAGTCAATTATGTTTCTCCTAGGAATACCAATTCTTTTTCTACTCAGGATTGTTCCACTTCAAGCTCTAGTTTTCAGTCCAGTTCCAGTACTTCTGGGTTTCAATCTTTTCAGAATTTTCTACTGACCCTTCTGTCTCTTCTCCTGGATCTTGTGAATCCATTCCTTCAGACCCACTTGTATCTACTGCTCCTTCTGCTTCAGAGCAAGTGTCACCTCTTTCTTCTGCTGCTCCTCTTAATGTTGTGATTGAAGATTAGTCTGTTGAAACTGGAAATCAGGATAATGTAAAGTCTATCTCTTCTCAACCTTCTGATCAGGCCTTTCCTTCCTCTTCACAGTTGTTGCAACAGAACCCTACTCATCCTATGGTCACCAGATCTAAAGCTGGTGTTTTCAAGCCTAAAGTTTTCTTGTCTGAAGTTGAGGTTCCTACTCCTACTGATGTGTATCAGGCTTTGTCTACTGATGAGTGGAAAGATGATGTTATGAAGGAGTTCAATGCTTTGGTTTCTAAAGATACTTGGAAGGTTTTCCCTTTATCACCTGACAGAGTTCCTATAGGTTGTAAGTGGCTGTTTAAGGTCAAAAGAAATGCTGATGGAAGTATTTCAAGGTACAAAGCCAGACTTGTTGCTAAAGGATTCTCTCAACAAGCTGGGTTTGATTATTCTGAAACATTTAGCCATGTTGTTAAGCCTGTCACAGTGAGAATTCTTCTGAGTGTAGCTTTGAATAATGGATGGGCTTTGAGGCAAATTGATGTGGATAATGCTTTTCTGAATGGTGATATTTCAGAGGAGGTATACATGCAACAACCACCTGGGTTTGAACAAAAGGATGCTAGTGGTCAGCAGTTGGTGTGTAAACTTCAGAAGTCTCTGTATGGTCTCAAGCAAGCTCCTCGAGCTTGGTTTGACAAATTCAAAGGTCTTTTGACCTCTCAATTAGAATTTACCTCCTCCCCAGCAGATTCTTCTTTATACTTTAGAGAATCAAAAGGTAACATTGTGTACATCATGGTCTATGTTGATGACATAGTTGTAACTAGTAATAACTCTGAAGAAATTGATTATGTTGTTCAACAAATCAATAGTGCTTTTTCTCTTAAAGACCTTGGGAAGCTTACTTTTTTTCTTGGTATGAATGTTGTTCCTGTGGAACAAGGCATAGTGCTCAACCAGAAGAAACACATTCTGGAGTTGTTAGAAAAAACAAAGATGCTTGAAGCTGTGTCTACTCCTACCCCTATGGTAACTTTTCATTCCCTCTCTTTGAATGATGGAGATCCTTTTGAAGATTGTACTCTATACAGACAAGTTGTAGGGACATTGCAACATATTTGTACAACTAGGCCAGATATACAATTTTCTGTTAATAAAGTAAGTTAGTATATGCAAGCTCCTCGTGACAAGCACTGGAAAGCTGTTAAGAGGATTGTTAGGTATCTTAAAGGTACTATAGAACATGGGCTGTTCTTCAGTAATAATTCATTAACTAATGTTCTAGTTGGATATGCTGATTCTGACTGGGGAACAAACATAGATGATAAACGTTCAACATGAGGTCATTGTCTGTTCTTAGGAGGAAATTTAATCTCTTGGTGTTTAAAGAAACAATCAGTTGTTTCCAGATCCTCCACTAAAGCCGAATTTAGAAGCTTGGCAGATTCTATTTGTGATGCTATGTGGGTAAAGTCTCTTCTTGCTGAACTTAAAATTCAACTCTCAAAAACTCCAGTTATCTGGTGTGATAACACCAGTGCTATTGCACATTCAGCCAATCCAATTCATCATGCAAAACTCAAGCATGTTGAGCTTGATCTCAGCTTTGTTAGAGAAAAGGTCACTGAAGGATCATTTCAAGTCAACTATGTTCCTGCTTCAGAACAAATAGCTGATGTCTTCACCAAACCACTGTCAGCAGCTTTCTTTCTGCATCTTCGATAGAAACTCAGAGTTTTCTCACCTGCAGAACTTCAAACGAGGGTCAATAATTTTTTCTGTTCTGAAGAGTTTTGTTAATCTTCTCAACATAGATGTCTTTTAACAACAAAGAGAAGATAGGAAGTGTATCAACAATCAATCTCCTTCAGCAACTCGGTTCTTTTGATTTTTCAACAAAGGGAAGAAGATAGGAAGAATGTTAGCAGTTATAACTGCTGTAACAGCTTAGTATTGAGCTGTCACCATCTTTCATCATTGAAAGAAAGATGAAGATCAAGAATCTGTTATAGATTCAATTATCCTTAATGTGTATATATTAGAACTCTTGTACTAAGTAAATATTCATGTTGTATTCGATATTCATTCTCAATAATAAGAAAAGCCTTTCTACTTTCTTTCTTTGTACTTCATCTTCCTCACTCGTCTGCACTTCTTCTTCTTCATTCTTTTTTACTGTCCAGCCTATATTCTATTATTGTTTAAATTTTTAATAAAGGAACGAAACATATAAATGATTAAAAATGAAAAAATATAGATGTGCCGAAAGTAAGTTTATCTCAGTCATTTGTCATTATGGATTAATCTAGATAAAATTGATGCTTATATATTAAGTTATCCCAGGCTTAGATAAACTTGAAACTGTAATAGTATTGTACATAGGTAGGAAAAAATTATAGCTGATCTGACCATTGAACACTTAAATAAAATCAACAAGTAACATTGAGTTTTGAGTCCCAAAACAGATGTATTTAGAAAGTCATTAAAAACTAGATTTGAATGTAATTATTTATAATTATAAATGTGATATTTTAGCTAATAATCGTAAATAGCAGCTTTTATTAATGTGAGTGTAATTGGAACATTGCATCATTTATTTCAATTCTTGGGAGTATAGATAATTGAATAAATTACGGAACATAATCAGTATAGATTAAAGATGGAATTAAGATCAAATATAGAGAGGAGAAATAATTTATTAAAAATTTAAATTTCAAGAGAAATAAATATTTTATTTACTAATATTTAAACAAAAAATTTAAATTATTATTGTACCAAAACATTTAGGGGCACAACCCCTCTCATTGTGTGAATGGTTCCGTCTCTCATCTATACACAACCTAAATTATACTTTGTGCTGGCTGCCGATTGTTGTTGATTTTCTTTATTTTTTATTATTTATTTTTGTTCCCAATAGGAATTCCTTTGTTTTAGACGCTTCCTTTTTATATTTTGATTTGTTTTGTTTCGTATGTCGACATAATTTTTAACTTGATTTATGATATGATTCTCATTTTTTGTGGTGGTTTAGTATTTGCATAGTGATCATCACGATACCCGTTCTTGATTAACGAATATCATCTGTTTTGTATAGTTAAATTTTTTTGGTGATAATTTATTAATATTTTCAAAACTATTAGTAAAATAGTATACAAAATTAATTTTGTTGATCATCTCTCTTACATCTCTACATAAACATCTAACTAGATAAAAGATATGTTGTTGAATTTCTATAAATTATGAATGATATAATAAAGAGAATGTTTTGATTTTTTATTTCCATATTCTTTGGATTTTTATGTTTTGTTTTTAATAAAATTTCTCCATAAAAATAGTTGTTAAGTTTGTGTTTTGTTTTAATTTTTTATTAATAATTAATTTGATAAAAATAAAATAAAAATAAAATATATTATTGAGATTTCAGATCGCCCAAAAATGTCTTTCTTTTCATCGAAGAAAATGTTATATCTGTCAGACATGACTAAAAGCAAGCTGCATTCTGTCGAACAGATGGATTCCATTATCAAGGCAGAGAGGATAAAAGCCTCCTAAAGTTGAAGAAACTATATGCAAGAATAAAACAAGCTGCCACCATTTTTTGAACTTTTTCACGTCCATATAGTTCAGAGTACGTTCATACAGAAAACTACGCACCTTAAATTATGCTAAAATGGCAAATTTTTTGAATACGTGTTTTCGAGGAGATACTGATTGTCTTGAACGTTTTCATCAAAGTGTACGAAACAAAAGAGATTAGAGCCGAGCGGCCTATAGACTTAGATTTTTTAATTTTCAAATTATATGAGTTCAAATTCTTTCCTTTATTTATCAAATGGGGTTGGATGAATTTCTTAGATACTAAACTTCGTGTTTTTCACAACCTTGTCAAAGCCTTTTATGCCAATGCAACTCTGGTTCATAAGTGTTACGAAAAATCACAGGTTTTTAGGATTGGCTCATATATTATGAGAACCGAATTTAGTTTAACTCCGCAAACCATTGTCGATCACTTAGGTGTCGAAAGTAATGGGGCTTCAAATGAATCCGAGCATGTCCCTATTAAGTTTGTTGATGATAGTTCTACTCATCTTCATATCTATGATAGGCTTCTCCATATGTTAACAACTTCGTTCTTCCGCCCCTCCGGTGGAAGATGCACTCGCATGCGTCATACCAGCTATTGGTGGTTACACCAACTCCGTACCGGTAACCGTCCGAATATCGCCCAAATCATCTTCACATCTCTAGTTAAAATTATAAGCAACCCTTCTTCAGCCTCTCTCAATTATGGATGTGTTCTAAACCACATCTTTGAGAAGTTGAACATTGACACCTCGCTTGACCCCGAAATACGTCTGAAGAGTAAAATTGATGAAACAACAACTAAGAAGACCGATTGGAGGTTCATTGATGGTGACTGGGTTCATAAGACTGATGAAGATGAAGCATGAATTGGTCAAAGACATGTTGCACCTGCTGCTCCCCCTCCCATAACCATTGATTCCATGTATGCGGCTATGATTACCCGGTTCGACAACATTGATGCTTTTCTTCGCACTTCTCATGCAGAGACTACCGATCTTCTTCGAACCTTAGATGGTTGGGTCACATCTTTGGAGCATGATATGCAGGATGTTCATCGTCATCTCTTTCCACCATCATCGGCTCATGATGCGGACGATGCAGTTGATGCTAATGATGCTTAAAGTTTCATCTATTATATTACGAGTTTGTAGTACTAAAAATTTGAACTTATTTGGATTTACTTCTGTGTCCCTATTAAGTTTGTTTGAAATTTGCTTGATGACTTAGTTTTCTCGATGTATCCGTGCAAAACTTTATATTTGTAGGAATGAAATTGTAATGAAGGCTTCTAAACCCTAAATGAACTCCACATTAGCTTGTCACACTTGTAGGAAAAAAATTTGTTTCGCCATTTAATTTGTAACTTTTTACATATCATTTCATGGGAAACCCTAAACTAAATTGTGTTTTCTTCAAACAAATAGGGTATGTACAAAATTCCTTACAAGATCATGGGCCTTTTTGGTCTTTGGCAACCTTTGCTAAGAAATTCTATACATTTTGGTAATAAGTTCGGTACATACAAAAATCCTTACATAATTTTTAAGAAATTATGTATATTTGTACCAAATAGGGTATATACAAAAATCCTTACAAGACCATGAGCCTTTTTGGTCTTTAAAAACCTTTGGTAAGAAATTCGGTACAAACATTATTTTGGAATGAAAGTTGTAACAACCTGGTTTTGGGTCTAGAAGAATCGGAAAAGCTCTCGGGGTCCGATAGACCGGTTTTTGGCGTTGTGGGTGAGTTCAGGGAAAACGGTCTTTGGATGCTCGGAAAATTTTGAGAAAAATCCTAAAATCATATTTTAATAAATATAAGACCATGGTTGAATCAATTTTGGAAAAAACTATTTTTGAAATATGAAATTTCGGATTGGTGACCAATTTGTAAGATTTGCAAAGTTTGTTTTTAAGGACTATTTTAAAAAAGGGTCAAAACATAGAATCCTTAAGGGGATATTTTGGCTGGGCCAAAATGGTATTTTCCCCTTTCTATTTTACTATTCTAATTATTTTAAAATGGTTTTAATACCATCTTTTAAAACATTCTCTCAAATTCTCTTTTTTACGTCAAAATCTTATTTCAAACTTTCCCTTCTTTTCTCTCCAGCGAAACAACATTTGAAGCTTGATTTTCTCAAGGTAAAATTGGTTTTCTACTCATCTTTTATTCCTAAATGATTCTCCCATTTTAGTTTTCTAAAACCCAAGTTGGATTGTTTGTTTTCTTAAAGAGTTTTGATCATCAAAAGGGAGAAAAGCCATCATTGGAGGTGGGCAACGAGATTCTCCTCTAATGTAAGGTTCTTTATCGATATTCCCATGCTTTGATCCTTTTTAAATCAAAAGTTAAGTTTTCTTTATTTGATTTAAATGAAAATTGACTAAAATGAGCTAAAATAGACTTTTGAGTAAGATTGATGTTTGGATCTGTTATGGTTGAGTTTGGTGATGGTTTTATATTGATTTTGATGTGGTTTTTGAGTTTGGATGATGGGAGATTGAAAGGAATCCCGGATTCGGATTTTGGATTGAGATTCGATTCATGTTTAAATGTGTCTTTGAGTGAATTTCATGATAAGAGGAAGGCTGATGGTATATTGATATTGGGTGAACGTTTTTAGATGTATTTGAATGTATTTTGATGATGTTTAATGCTGGGTTTGGATCAGAGGTTGTCCGAGTAGTGTTTTCTGATGTTTTCGGGTTGTTTTGATGACCGAAATGTGTGATTTGTTAACTCTTTGTTTTTCCAAAAGTTGTGTTGTTGAAATGGTATCTAATACTCTATTTTGGATTGTTTAGAGACAGGGGTTGTTAATCTGAATCCTTTGAACATCGTTGTGGACGAACCGGGAAGCTAGAACGTCGTTTCGGCTTGGTTTCTGTGTCTATTGGTGAGTGGAAATGTTTTTATCGCCTTAGCGAGCCTAAGGACACGTTTTGTGGGTTTGGATTGGGTCAAAAGACCAATCGAAACTCAAGTGTAAGTTTTGGTGAGTTTTGCCAATTTTCGCCGGTTATTGTTTTGATCATTTCATGATCATGTGCATGTGTTACATTGATGCTTCAGGGTGATGCATATACGTGGGGGACCACGATTACTTATGGCATGGCTACAGCTGACATTACTTGGGAGTTTTTCCTTTCGACTTTCCGGAAGAAATATTTGGGCCCGAGGTATCTCGACGAGAAAAAGAGGGAATTCATGTCTCTCCTTCAGGGGAGTTTGACAGTGTCAGAGTATGAGGTTCAGTTTGTCAGACTCAGTCAGTGTGCTTCCGATTTGGTTCCCACTAAGAGGGAACGATGCGAGAGGTTCTGATATGGCTTGACCAAGGATGTGAAGACTTACATGTTAGTCGCGGACTGTACTGATTTTTATGTTTTGGTCGCCCGGGCCAAAGACATCGAGCATAGCTTGGGGCTATCGGCTAGAGGAGATGGGTCTAGTTTAGGGAAAAGATCTGTCGAGTGGCACTGTGATCGTGCCAAAGGGCACAAGGACAAGAGACAACGTTATGATCATCGACGAGGGGGTGGTAACCCCGGACGTGGCCATCAGGGCCAAGGCATTATTCCTCGTGCACCTGAGTGCGCGAAGTGTGGTAGACTTCACCATGCTGAGTGCTGGGGTAATACCGGCCCTTATTGGCAGTGTGGTTCGAGAGAGCATATGAAGAAGGATTGCCCTCAATTAGTTTGAGGTGGTCAGGCACCGACACGAGCTGTCGATCATCAGCGAGGTCGTGGGCGCGGCCGAGGGAACTTTCAGCTACGCATTGTGGGTTAGAGGAACGTGGCACACATAGTTGCAGTTCAGCCAGAGGGAGGCGGACCAGCCAGGGTATATGCACACAGAGAGGGCAAAAATGAGACAGATGTGATAGCAGGTAACTTTATAATTCAGTCTTTGCTTTCGTTGATAGATTTCGGTTCTACGCATTCGTATATCTTAAGTGAGCATGCTAGGATGTTGGACATGCCTTGTGAGATTCTTGATGTGGGTATGAGTGTAACTAGTTCGTTCGGTGAGACAGTTGTGGTCTGGAAGATGTATCGTAGATGTCCGTTGATGGTTTAGGGACATGTGTTTCCAGTTGACATGATGGAATTGCCATTCTACGGGTTTGATGTAATCTTGGGCATAGGCTGGTTGGTAGAACATAAGGCAAGAGTTGATTTCGAGACAAAGCGAGTGACTTTGTGTTTGTCCAATGACTATGAGATAGTAGTGGTTGGTGAGAACATTAGGTTCTTATCCGAAATAGTTTCGGCTTTGGAGGCCCAAAGGATGATGGATCAGGGATGTCATGCATATCTAGCGTATGTGATGAACCTGAATATGAGTACAGTTCGACCGAAGGACATCAGGACAGTGTGTGACTTTCCCGAGGTATTTCTGGAAGAGTTGCATGGTTTGCCACCGGATAGGGAGGTTGAGTTGCTATTGAGTTGTATTCAGATTCTGCTCCTGTTTCGATATCTCCGTATCGTATGGCTCTGAAAGAATGGAAAGAACTGGAGACTCAGCTTCAAGAGTTGTTAGATCGTGGTTTTATTCGACCGAGTATATCTCCGTGGGGTGCACCGGTTCTATTTGTAAAAAAATGAAAGATGGAAGCATGCGTATGTGCATCGACTACCAACAGTTGAACAAGTTGACAATTAAGAATAAATACTTGTTGCCGAGGATAGATGACTTGTTTGATCAGTTGAGGGATGCAGTAGTGTTTTCGAAGATTGATTTGAGATTAGGGTATTATCAGTTGAAGGTAAAAGAGCAGGATATTTCGAAGACAGCTTTCAGAACATGTTATGAACACTATGAATTCCTTGTGATGCCGTTTGGATTGACCAATGCACCAGCTGATTTCATGGATATGATGAACCATGTGTTTCATGAGTATCTTGATCAGTTTGTTGTGGTGTTCATTGATGACATTTTGGTTTATTTGCGCACCGAGGAAGAACATGATAGGCATTTGCGATTAGTGTTGAAGACGTTGATTGAAAATCAGTTGTATGCCAAGTTAAGCAAATGTGAGTTTTGGATTAGGGAGGTAGTTTTCCTAGGCCATGTTGTATCTGCAGATGGCATTCGAGTTGATCTTAAGAAAGTGGAAGCTGTTGTGAATTTGAAGCAACCGAAGTCGGTGACTGAAATTCGTAGTTTCCTAGGCTTAGCTAGTTATTATCGTCATTTTGTTGAAGGTTTCTCTAAGATAGTTGCTCCGTTAACGAAGTTATTACAGAAGGATGTTAAGTATGAGTGGACCGAAGCAAGACATGCGGCTTTTGACAGTTTGAAAGAGGCTTTGACTAAAGCACCAGTATTAGTGCAATCGGTATCCACGAAGGATTATGTCATCTTCGGTGATGCTTCATATATAGGTTTAGGGTTTGTTTTGATGCAAGAAGGGAGATTTATTGTCTATGCTTCGAGACAGTTGAAGACGCACGAGAAGAACTACCCTACGCACGATATTGAGCTAGCCGTCGTTGTTTTTGCGTTGAAAGTGTGGAGACATTACTTGTATGGTGAGAAATGTACAGATTATACAGATCATAAGAGTTTGAAATATTTGATGTCTCAGAAAGAGTTGAACCTTCGACGGTGCAAATGGCTTGAATTGTTGAAAGACTACAATCTGACTATTAAGTACCATCCGGGTAAGGCTAATGTGGTTGCTGACGCCTTAAGTAGAAAGGTAGTAGTTGAGCTTCGTGCTATGTTTGCAAGATTGAGTCTGTCACATGATGGTGGGTTGATCGTCGAGTTACGAGTGAAACCGTCATTAGTTCAGTCGATTCGAGAGGCTCAGTTGTGAGACAGTTCTTTAGCTACACATGTTCAAGATATTGCGGAAGGTAAACCGATCGAGTACAATTTTAGTGATGAGAATGTATTGTGTTTCAGAGATAGAGTGGTTGTGCCTAGCGATAGGGAGTTAAGACGTTCTATCTTGAGCGAAGCATATGCTAGTCCGTTCACTATGCATCCGGGGAGTACGAAAATGTACCGAGACTTGAAGAATGATTATTTTTGGATTGGTTTGAAGAAAGATGTGGCTGAATTTGTCAGTAAATGCATGGTATGTCAGCGAGTGAAAGCTGAGCATCAGTTTCCTTCAGGTTTGCTTCAGCTTTGCGGATTTCAAAATGGAAATGGGAGAGAATAACGATAGATTTTGTATCCGGTTTGCCATTGACTTCTTCGAGAAAGAACTCAGTTTGGGTAATTGTGGATCGTTTAACCAAGTGTGCACATTTTCTGGCCATTAACACGACATATTCGTTGGATAAGCTAGCAGACTTGTATATTCGTGAGATTGTGAGACTGCATGGTGTGCCAAAGTCTATTATATCAAATAGAGATTTGAGGTTCACATCGATGTTTTGGGATTGTTTGCACAAAGTATTGGGAACCCGATTGATTTTTAGTACTTCATATCATCCTCAGTCAGATGGTCAGTCAGAGCGAGTCATACAGGTACTTGAGGACATGTTGCGTTGTTGTATTATTAATTTTCAGGGTACGTGGGAGAAGCACCTACCGTTGGTTGAGTTTGTATACAACAACAGTTATCAGGCTAGTATACAAATGGCACCGTATGAGGCATTGTATGGTAGGAGGTGTATAACCCCTATTTGATGGGCCGAGGCCGGACATAAATTGGTTTCTTTACCTGATATGCTAAAATGCACCACCGAGAAGGTGAAATTGATATGTGACCGTTTAAAAGCAGCAACCGATCGTTAGAAATCTTATGCAGATTTGAAACGTAAAGACATAGAGTATGCCATTGGTGAGAAAGTCTTTTTGAAGGTTTCTCCGTGGAAGAAAGTGATGGGATTCGGTAGAAAAGGTAAGTTGAGTTTGAGATTCATTGGTTCGTATGAGAATGTGGGACGAGTTGGTCCTGTTGCTTACAGATTGAATTTGCCTCTGGAATTAGAGAAGATTCATGATGTGTTTCACGTATCGATGCTCCGGAAGTATAGATCGGGTCTGTCACATGTAATGTCAGTGGAGGAAATTGAATTGAATGCTGATTTGTCGTATGATGAGGAACCTATTGAGATTTTGGCTTCAGGCAGCAAAAGGTTGAGAGGTAGATCCATTGAGCTAGTCAAAGTGAAGTGGGGACACCGAGGTGTCGAGGAAGCCACTTGGGAGAGGAAATACGACATGGAGCGTCAGTTTCCGCATCTTTTTCCATCAGGTAAATTTCAAGGACAAAATTTCTTAAGTGAGGGAGAGTTGTAACACCCTGGTTTTGGGACTAGAAGAATCGGAAAAGCTCTCGGGGTCCGATAGACCGGTTTTTGGCGTTGTGGGTGAGTTAAGGGAAAACGGTCTTCGGATGCTCGGAAAATTTTGAGAAAATTCCTAAAATCATCTATTAATATATATAAGACCATAGTTGAATAAATTTTGGAAAAAACTATTTTCGAAATATGAAATTTCAAATTGGTGACCAATTTGTAAGATTTGCAAAGTTTGCTTTTAAAGACTATTTTGAAAAAGGGTCAAAACATAAAATCCGTAAGAAGCTATTTTGGCTGTGCCAAAATGGTATTTTCCCCCTTCTATTTTACTATTATAATCATTTTAAAATGGTTTTAATATCATCTTTTAAAACATTCTCTCAAATTCTCTTTTTTACGTCAAAATCTTATTTCAAACTTTCTCTTCTTTTTTCTCCAGCCAAAAAACATTTGAAGCTTGATTTTCTCAAGGTAAAAGTGATTTTCTACTCATCTTTTATTCCTAAATGATTCTCCCATTTTAGTTTTCTAAAACCCAAGTTGGATTGTTTGTTTTCTTAAAGAGTTTTGATTATCAAAAGGGCGAAAAGCCATCATTGGAGGTGGGCAACGAGATTCTCCTCTAATGTAAGATTCTTTATCGATATTCACATGCTTTGATCCTTTTTAAATCAAAAGTTAAGCTTTCTTTATTTGATTTTAATTAAAATTGACTAAAATGAGCTAAAATGGACTTTTGAGTAAGATTGATGTTTGCATATGTTATAGTTGAGTTTGGTGATGGTTTTACATTGATTTTGATGTGGTTTTTGAGTTTGGATGATGGGAGATTGAAAGGAATCCCGGATTTGGATTTTGGGTTGAGATTCGATTCATGTTTAAATGTGTCTTTGAGTGAATTTCATGATCAGAGGAAGGCTGATGGTATATTGATGTTGGGTGAACGTTTTAAGATGTATTTGAATGTATTTTGATGATGTTTAATGATGTGTTTGGATCAGAGGTTGTTCAAGTAATGTTTTCCGATGTTTTTGGGTTGTTTCGGCATTGTTTCGATGAGCGAAATGTGTGATTTGTTAACTTTCTGTTTTTCCAGCAAGTTGTGTTGTTCAAATGATATCTAATACTCTATTTTGGATTGTTTAGAGATAGGGGTTGTTAATATGAATCTGTTGAACATCGTTGTGGACGAACCGGGAAGCTAGAACGTCATTTCGGCTTGGTTTCTGTGTTTGCTGGTGAGTGAAAATGTTTTTATTGCCTTAGCGAGCCTAAGGACATGTTTTTAGGGTTTGGATTGGGTCAAAAGACCAATCCAAACTCAAGTGTAAGTTTTGGTGTGTTTTGCCAATTTTCATTGTTTAACGTTTTGATCATTTTATGATCATGTGCATGTGTTACATTGATGATTTATTCCACTATTTTATGCATGATATGCATGAATTATATTGTCCCATGATATTACCATGTGTTTTAATGTTAATGATTTATGTTCATGCAATGCATGGTGTTGGTAATATGGTAAGTTGGGATGTGGTTTTGGGGCGGTATTGTCCCTGGTGAAAATCAGTGGAATACATGGATGCGATGAGTATATTGACATGTGGATTTCTATCGGATAGATTGATCGATCAATAGGATGTGAAGTGCACTTGAGACTTATGCGTACGTGAGACATAAAATTCGGACGTGAGACAAAATTCATACGTGAGACTAAAATTCGTGCATGAGACAAAATTCGTACGATATACTTCGGTTTCACCATAGGGGTAGTGCTATGGTGATGCGAGCAATAGTGGTTGTGCTATTGCCAACGGGCTCTGCGGGTAGTGGCACCTCGACCGAAGTGAGATTGTGGTGATAGTCATTTCACCATGAGACTTAATGGGGGTAGTACCATCAAGGTTGTTCGCCTATCCGAATGCTTTGTCAATGTTGCTGGTATACTCATTCACTATGTTTTATATGAGCTTGGTAAACTCATATGGTTGATTTATATGCTTAGTGCATATGAGGTGTTGTGAAGCCAAATGGCTTGTTTTGCATATGTGTTTATGCATGAGATTTTATATTCTTGGCATGTGTTGTTGCCATGTTTCATACTTGTTTACCTTTCAAAAAAAAAGTATTCGTCGTTTTACATCGTGGTTGATCTATGAAATGTTTTGCTTTCAAAATTGCTATATGGTTTTAAAATTGCATTGTTGTAGCTTCGGTTTTGAGCCTTGTTCACTAAGCTTTGTAGCTTACGCTCTCCTTTTTCCAACAATGCAGATCCGTAGATCTTTGTGAGGTTTTGGCAAGGGTGGTGATCCAAGATTCTCAAGTAAAGCTCAAGTATGACTCATGTTTTGAATAATAATATGGTGGTGGCAATGGGTTGGAACTTATGTTGCTTTGGAGTGTATGAACTCCTTTTTCTGTTTTGTTGTAGTTGGGTTACCTTAGTTTTGGCTTGCTTCTTTAAAGGCTTGTTATGCCTTTGTTTTGGTATTGTGCCTTGTGAAGCATATATATCTTATGTTGATCGTTGCATGTTGTAATCGTTATGCTTTGCTTGGTTTAATGCATGAATTTGTTGTTCTTTATGTGCCTTGTATGTTTGTTATCATCTTGAGGTTGTATGAAGCGATTAGAACCAAGAAAAATAACTTAAAGGATGCTAAGACAGTGCTTTAAACGTTTCTGGTGCAGAGGGTCTCGAAATGGGTCATTCTGTTTCGAAACGGCCTTGAAATTGGCCTTAATGTTTCGAGACCAGTATCGAAACGAGGTCAGATGTTTCAGAACGGGCCAAGCCTGTTTTGGAACATTTTCCCTCTGTCGAAACCTGTTTCGAGACCATCGAGTTGGTTTCGAAATGGGGGTGGTTATTTGGCAGTTAAAAGCATCTTTGAAGTTATTTTTCTTGCGTTTTAGTCTCGGTTTGTTGTTTGTTCAATCATGGGTGATCGGGGGCTTTTGGGTTGCATTTTAGCATGTTGGTTTGAAATGTGATTAATTTCAAAGTGAACACCTTAATTTCATTGTAGGCCCTTGTGTATGCTAGTTTTGCATTTTGGTCCCCAGTTGTCCGTTTGATCGTTTGATGCTCGTATCGCCTTGTTTTCCTCCGCTGCATGTCCCTAAAATATAGGGTGTTAATTGAGCATCTAGAGAAGATAATAAATCAATGCTTTTAGGGTTGCTAATCGAAGGGAAGTCACCGAATTTTTCTTCGGTTAGTCCCGTGTGATCCGCTCGATACGGTATTGTGGCAACTTTGAGCCAAAATTCGAGAAGGTAAAGGTGGAGATTTGAATAAGGATTTTATTAGGTCCTATTCTATTCCATGAGACATTTACAATGGTATCTAATATGCTCAAAATAGTTGATTATTGAATGAGAAATTGATGCTCAAAGTAAGATAGTTGTGAATTGAATAAAGAAGGAAAACCCCCTCATCCTACATGGATGGGACAAATGGCATGAGAAGTGTTTATATACTCTTATCCACTTTGTGTCCATTAAATGATTTAAATGGAAACTATGCTTTGAGTGCGGGGGTGTGAACAATCCCATTTTGGTTGGGGGTGCACCCGCACAATGTAGGTGATGCGAATGACCAGACTAGTTGGGCCTTTCGTGGCATGCGAATATTTGACCACCCGCTTTGAATAATTTTTTTCTTCCATAAGATTAGCATATCTTTTTGAGAATATTTCGAATTTAAAGGGATATTATATATTTCCTTAAATTCGAATATTAAAATGGCAATGCTTGCAATTCACGAAAATATATCGCAGTAAATATGACATTAACTAAAGATTTTTGAATTAAATCGGATGGAGAATTGATGGTAATAATTTCAAAATATTTTGTTTCCCACACTTTTAACCTAATTCTCCCCTATAAATACCATGCTTCACTTCAGTTTCAAACATAACAAAAAATCTTTCAAATAGCAAAATTGCATTGTGTTTTCAGTGATAGTCAAAGACAAGTTTCTGTTCGTGATCTCTTCAGTAGTACTGTTGTCGAAGATCATCCGCTGTTGTATCCCGAGAGACCGACGGCTTAAAATCTGAAACACCGAAGAGTAGTCGAATCTATTTTAAAAAAATTGCGTTTCTGTATGCTTGAGTAATTCGTGTTCGGTTTATTTTGAATCTGTTCGATTCCTTTTTATTTATTCTATTTCGTTTAATTACTTCTATTTCGAGTTAAACTTTTTTGTACAACAGCATCAACAGAAGAAGAGCAACACAAGACGCATTAAGTGATCACCAAAACACTCGAGCTTCGTCATCAACTCCTTCAAGTAATAGCAAAAGCCTCGACAATACCTATACTAAGCTTAAACCCTCTAAATTTGAAATACAAATCTTCTCAAAAATCGAGTATCAACCTCAAAAAACCAATAAAATCTCACCTTCATATATGCGAGAACACTCCCAAAGCCAAATGGGTAATATCTGAAAAACCCACTTCTTATAATTTCACTAAGAAAAACGATGATGGTGAAGATGAATCTTGGTGTTCCAATTCATGACCGAGTTAAACACTAACTCTTCTAGCTTGTGTTTTGTTTTAAATTTTTTCACTTAAAATCTCTCCATCCGACAAAAGAAATAGAATTTCAAATAAGTTGAACAAAAAAGCTTGAACTCTAAACAAATCAATATTGAAAAAAAATTAAAAAAATAAAATAATTACCTCAAAGGTAAAACACGAAGCTGACAGTTGAAGAAACTCTGTTTTGTTGAAATCCAAGCTTTACATATTCAATTTATTTCTATATTGTATCTATTTTAGATATATTATTATATATTATATATTGTTAATATATATATATATATATTATCTTTTTATTTTTATAAACCTAGAAGTACATGGTGTACAACAACCCTTCCTATCTGATAGAAAAGGATATCATGATCTCGATCTTATCTAGGATCGCAAATTCCAACTTGTCTATGAAGAGCAAATCTAATTGTATTAGTGTCTATAATTAATTTTTTCTGTATAATATTATATCTATCTATATGAAGAAGAAATTATGTAACGAAGAGGATTTTTATTTGTACAAATGATATTTAAAGCTTGAAACGAGCATGGAGAAATTACTATTTTAGTAAAATGATACGGAGAAGGATAATGGCATTGATCCACAAGAAGCTCAGCGAGCTATTGAAATAGCGAAAGCTAACTTGAGGAAGCAAAAGGCAAACAATTGAAAGATGTTAAGAAAAAATAGACATTGATTGTTCTGAAAGAAAAAATAGCCTAGATTAGTAACTAATCTTGGATTAATGAATTTTGGGTTACGTAATTAGTACTAAGCTTTGAATTTGAAGAAATTGGAGACAAAAGAAGTTTAAAGAAGAGGGGGGAAAAGAAAAAAAATGAAAAAGAAATGTATGGAAAGGTAAAAAAATCAATGTAGATCTAAACTGGGGATCTAATCCAATAAAACCTAGAGGAAGTATATTAAAATAAACAATCTCAAACTAGTAAGCAACTAAGATGTTGGTAGGAAGAAAAGAAATGAAAAATAAATATATAAGTTATTTTTGAAAATTATGATCGAATTAAAATAAAGTATAAAAAGTAAGGATTAAATTTGTTATTATACCAACTTTAATTAACTGTCATGTAATTAGTGTCACTTTTTTAACAAATTGTAAAATTTAAAGACTAAATATGTTATTATGTTAATTTTTATTAATAGCCACTTCATCATCCATTAAATTTTTAACGGCATCATACTACTTTGTTGTGTTTTTTTAGTTGAGGATCAATGAGTAACTTTTGATAATCAAGAGATGTAAAAGAATTGAAGCATAGTTGAAGAATCATTTATGTAGTTTACCCTTTTCTTTATTATTCAATTGTTTTTTTATTCAACTTTTGGTTGTGATAAAAGCTAATGGATTTGATGTTTTCGGTCAGGGTGCCATACAAGGACGGAGTCACAGCTCTAATGAGAGGGGCTATGGTCCCCCAGCTAGGGGAAATTTTTTTACCCTTTAATTCTTTATATTTTTTCTGAAAAAATTGGAATAATTGTGAATTTGCCCCCTTCACCTTTCAAAATTTATGTTTTATCCCTCAAACTCCAAATCCTAGCTCCGTCCTTGGTGCCATATAAAAATAATATTTTAAGTTTTCCCGGTACAGTGCTTTTGATTTTCATTCTCAATTGAATAGCGAGAAAGCTTTTAATTTATATTATATATATATATATGAGTTATGATTAACTTATACTATATAAAACTTAATTACTTTTAAACAATTTTTGGATCGTTGGATGATGGTAATTAATGGCTCCGATTATTTTCTTATCTTTTTTATCCAAGCGATAATCTTCACACATTTTACTGTTAATCTTATTCATCTATTTCACTAATCCAATAGTCATAAATTAGTGTAAAACTGAGTTTTACACAGTGTAACTTGATCATATCCATATATATATATATGGGTTCGGATCAACTTACACTGTGTAAAACTCAATTACTTTTACACAGTTTTTGGACCGTTGGATGATGGCAATTAATGGCTCAAATTATTTTCTTATTTTTTCCCAAGTGATAATCTTCACATTTTTTATTGTTAATCTCATCCATCCATTTCACTCATCCAATGGTCCTAGATTAGTGTAAAACTAAATGAGTTTTACACCATGTAACTTGATCCCGTCCCTATATATATGAGATTCAGTTACATGAGGTAAAACTCATAGTTTTACACGGATCTATAGCCATTGGATGAGTGAAAATTGATGGATGAGATTAACAATAGAAAATGTGAAGATTATCACTTAAAAATGAAATAACTTTAGTAATTTATTATCATCATCTAATGGTCCAAAAATAGTGTAAAACAAACTGAGTTTTACACAATGTAAGTTGATCTCAACCCTATATATCTTAGCCATTTATTATCATCATCTAACGGTCCAAAAATAATGTAAAACAAACTGAGTTTTACACAATATAAGTGGATCCTAATACTATATATATATATATATATATATATATATATATATATATATATGGTTAGGATTAATTTACACTGTGTAAAACTCAATTACTTTTACGAGAAATTATATTATAGGTCTGGCTCGCTACGTCATTCATGGCCCCAACCAATAGAAAGTATAAATTGCATTAAATTTTTTTCATATCTTTTTGCCATGTGAATCTACAATTGGTAAAAGAAATTTTTTAATTTAATTTACAGTAAATTTGAGTGAAGATTCACTCCGTAAAAAAATATGTGAAAAAATTTAATGAAATGGATGCGAGCTGGGCCTATTATATAATTTTTCTACTTTTCCACAGTTTTTGGACAGTTGGATGATGGTAATTAATGGCTCAAATTATTTTCTTATCTTTTTTTCCAAGTAATAATCTTCACATTTTTTAATGTTAATTCATTTCATCCATTTCACTAATCAAATGACCATGAATTAGTGTAAAATTCAATAAGTTTTACATCATATATATATATATAATTTTAAATATTAATTTTATAGCTAATACTTGAGTTGGATTTAAACTCGATCCGAACCGCCTATTCAAAACCCGAAAGTTTTATTTTAAAAAATTCAACTTTATTGGTCGAATCAAAACCCGTTAATTTGCCAACTCTCATCGCAAAAGTCCATTATGAAGTTTTATAGAATTTTTTTAAAAAATAATTTATAATTTGAAAAAGTATCATCGTATGTATATCAATATTTTATAATAATTTAAAGTATTACTTTTATAAATATTTTTATTTGAACTATTTTAATAAATTTATTTTATTAATATTTTATATAAAAAATTCATTTTAAATAATCATTATCTTGATAAAAATTACAAATAAATAATATCGCAATAGAATTTATTAAAAAAAATATAAGTATAAAGGTATAATAGTAAAGTAAATTTTATTTCCCATTTTTTTATTGTACCAAGCAATGAAAGGAAAAAATATATGTTTTCTTTCTAGTTTTTTATTCTCTCAACCAAACACACCAATAGAAAGAAAAAAAATACATTTTCCATCCTTCCACTTTTCTATCATTTTAATTTTTCATCCTTTCAATTTTCTTTCCTCTCTACCAAGCAAATCCTGGAGTTGTCTAGTTAAATTAGTTAATTTGAATGTTTGGTAAATAGAGGATTATAAAAGAGGATTGGGGTGAAAGTTCTGAAATTGAAAAGTTTCTTTCATGAGATTTTTAGGTTAGAGGAATGAATATAAGAGTTGTTAAGATTTTTATCCTTGAAATTATAAAGAGATTTCTTTAAATAACTTAAATTTGAATAATTAATAAAATTAAAAAATTGTTTTGTAGATAAAAATCAATATATAAATAAGGGATAGGATCCAGTTACACAGGGTAAGAGTTTTTAACTTTCATATGTTTTGTAAATTGTTTTTATCAAAACTTATACGATTTTATTGATGAAAATCATATAATAAAATACTTTCAAATGCCTCGTTAAAAATCTCTAAATGTAAATAGTAGAAAGAATAACCATAAAAATATTAGACCAATATGAAATCCGAAATCAAAATATAAGCAAACACAATAAAAACGAAGCCTAAAAGCTCAATTCTCCGATAGGCAAACCGCAACCTATTGATACCAATTACCAAGCTATCATCGATTGTATTTTTTTTTCTTGAGAAATATGAGTAATTAAGGTTATTATATTTTATATATATAGTAATTTTTCGAAATATATTTTTGACAAGAACATAAGAGATTCTAACTTACAAAGAGTTTTAGAGACCATGATTTACTGGTTCAATACCATAAAAATTAATGGAAAATAACAAATGTAAAAATCTAAGGAAAGTGAAAAACATGAAAGCAAAATCTATTTTTAAATATTTAATTGCATTACATAATTTAAATGAAAATAACGTACATTAACATAACTTTTTGATATTATTAATTTTCTTTCGGTATTTTGATCGCCAATCATTTCAAACCGACTTCAGCAGATCATATGGTTCATGTAGGTGGGATTCTATTCACCACTGCTAATGGCATTTTAGGATTTATTTCTATTTAAACGTTAAAGAGAAACTTGTTATAGTGAATTTTCCGCATGATTAAAAATACCGTCATTCGTTGGCAAAATAAATAATGATACTCGTCACCTGAACGATAAATTATCAAAAATATACCAAATTACTACAAAACAAACAAAAGAATTGCCACATAAGCAGACAAAAAAACAGTCATAAAAGTAGATGTGATATGAATCTGTCAAAGTAAAGCCAAAAAACAAGAAAAAACTTGAAAATGAAACATTCATTGAAAGAATATGAATTTTATTTATGTACAACATGTTTTCAATACCCAGCCGCTTGACTGAACCAAACCTCTGCTATTTTTGAATCTCCTGTCGAATGGCCTATTCTCCCCGGTCAAAATAGGCGGTTCAATTCTCTTTCTTAGAATCGTACTTGAGAGTTTCCTACCTCATACGACTCAACTTCCATTTCTTTTGTGTCTCATTTTTTTACCCTATTATATATTCAAACCAATAAAATGGCCAAAATCCAATGCTAGTATTAAGAAAACACAATGAAAAAGATGAAGTTTAAAAACTAGAGGGAAAATGTTTAGTAACTACGTAGATCATCATAGTAGTGAGAAATAAATAAATATTTTTAAAATTATTTTTTTTTTGACGACAACATTAACGGATAAAATCTCAAACTTTTAAAATACGTTTTAACTTGTATTTAAAAATATTTCTAACATAAAAATTATTTATTTTATTTTATTTTTTATGGGTAAAGTATACAAATGGTCACTAAACTATCTTAAAAAATATAAAATGGTCACCAAACTTTCAAATGTTACATAATGGGCATTAAAATTTAATTTTTGTTACAAAATGATCACTGAGCAGTTAACTGTTGTTAACTGGGTGACTTGACAGTTACAAAAATTTGTATGATAACATATTTAATCCTCAATATTTACACATTCAATCAATTTAAACATCAGTAATGAGGGTTAAATTAAGACTAAATTAATTGAATGTATAAATATAAAAAATTAAATGTGTTATTATTCAAATTTTCGTAACTGTCACGTCTTTCACTTAATGATAATTGACGGTACGTGATACGTGTTAAAGACAAGTGTTTGCACGAATATGAGCAAGATCATGTCAACCAGTTCATACGTATGGATATTGTGTTCAATCACTCCATAAATATATATTAAAAATATTATATTTTAAACATACACTCGTAAAATGATTGAAGAGAAAGTCTATACACACATGCCTTTGCTTGGCTCATACTACCATGTGCTTGAATTTGATTAACATGGGTCTTCAAACACGTACCGCGAATGTTATAATATATTTTTGTAATTAAAAAATTGACTAAAGGGTTAAATTTGTCTATGTAATAATCCGAAATCAGTAATGTTGTCCCTACTTTTTTTTCTCCGTAATTTTACCCTCAAAGCCAGTCAATTGTAGCAATGTTGTCCTTTGACCGATTCTGACCGTTAAATGCTGACGTGGCAGTTAACAGTGCTGACGGGGCAATTTTACCCTCAAAGTCATTCATGCAATTTTACCCTCGAAGTCATTAATTGCAGCACTTTTACCCTTGGTTTATTTAGTTTTTGAATAAAATTAGATAAATAATTTAGTTTTTTCGAGTTGAACTTTAACAAACAGAATATATGAAAAATCGATTAACAAATTGATGTAAATATCCTTTGAGTCCCTAGTAATTTTAAAAATAAGCAAAATAAGAACTCTCACAAAAAATAAAAATGTTATTCAATTATTTTAAAAATCTATAAACTTAATAAAAATAAATACGATATTCAAAAAAGTTTATTGAAAATAAACCAACGAGAAGCGTTTTAATTGAACGGTGAACGCGAACTATTCTATTCGAACGACGTTCGATTGACACATTCATCGTACATTTTTCCTAACAACCCATCGTCGGTAAGTGTGTCAATCGAACGTCGTTCGAATAGAATAGTTCGCGTTCACCGTTCAATTAACACGCTTCTCGTTGGTTTATTTTCAATAATTTTTTTGAATATCGTATTTATTTTTATTAAGTTTATAGATTTTAAAAAAATGAATCATATTTTGATTTTTTGTGAGAGTTTTAATTTTGCTTATTTTTAAAATTATTAGGGACTCAAAGGATATTTACACCAATTTGTTAATTGATTTTTCATATATTTTGTTTGTTAAAGTTCAACTCAAAAAAAACAAATTATTTATCCAATTTTATTCAAAAACTAAATAAACCAAGGGTAAAAGTGCTGCAATTAATGACTTCGAGGGTAAAATTGCATGAATGACTTCGAGGGTAAAATTGCCCCGTCAGCACCGTTAACTGCCACGTCAGCATTTAACGGTCAAAATCGGTCAAAGGGCAATATTGCTACAATTGACTGACTTTGAGGGCAAAATTACGGAAAAAAAAAAGTAGGGGCAACATTGCTGATTTCGGATTACTACAGGGGCAAATTTTACCCTTTAGCCTAAAAAAATTTCACTGGTTACCTTTTCCTTTCTTCGTTTCGGTAATTGATAATGTCATATTGGTTGTATAATACTTTCGACAAATTCTAATTATAATTTTAGTCTTACTTAGAAGGAGGAGAAGGAGACTTTAGAAGAAGATATAAGATGTTTTTAGTGAATTTAGAACCTATAACCTAAAAAAATAAGGAAATAAAAATAAATAGTTTAACCAACTGGTCAAATGTACATACTCTAATTATATAATACTTAAAATACATCACTTCGTTAATCGCAAGTTTTTTTATGTTTGTATCGTGTAAGTGAAAGGGTGGGACTGACCATAGTATGGATGAGTATTTTACCCGGACCCGACGGGTTACGACCCGACTCAGCCTGATCGGGTCAGATTTTTTAATGAAAAATCGAGTTCGAGCCCGGTTGAGTAGGGGTTTTGTTAAGGGTAATCTCGGGTCGGGTTTGAGTTTAGAGTAAAAAAATATCCGACCCGACCCGGGACCAATAGCGTAATTTTCCCTTAAATTTTTTAGAGATGTTTATAATAATACCCCTCTTTATATGTTTTTTTATAATTAAGTCCTTAAAATTTAGTTTTTATTTATAATTTAACCCTTTAAATTATATTTTTTTTACAATTAAGTCCATTAAAACTATTTTTTACAATTAGGTCCCTAAAATTAATTTGTTGTATATAGTCGGGTTGGGTCGGGGTCAAATTTAGTACATTTATTTTGGGTCGGTCGGATTTTTTAAAAAATATATTCGGATCAATGCGAATTTAAGGTGTTTATTTTCAGATCAGATTCGGGTGGACCAAAAATTCGACCCTACCCTACATGTGCCATCCCTAAACCATAGTGCCCGATCAGATATGGCTTTTGAATAAAACTATTGTCAATTGTAGACTTATTGAACTTCATTGTATAATTAGTTATTAGTTCAAGTTACAACCATATAGATTACGATCCCTAAAGCTATACATAGCTTGTTTCAAGGACGGTTCAAAAACTTTTTGAGGCTTTGTGCAACTTAAAAAAAATGAGGCTCTTTAATTTATAATCTTAAAAATATATAAAGTTTTTCTTAAAAATATTTTTATCTTAATAAAAAATATAGGTTAAAATCAATGGCGGATCAAAAAATATTTTTTAGGGTAGGTACACGTAATATCTTAAAATTTCAGGGTGAGAACAACGCGTTAATATTAAAAAATTGAAAGACTAATTTCATAAAAATTAAGAAATTTGAAGCCAAATGTATAAATTTTAGAAAGTTGAGGGTGGGCCCATGCCCACCCTGACATACCCTTGCATCTGCCACTAGGTAAAATACATAGATCATCACTCAACTATCTTCTCACTCATATTTTGGTCACTCTCGATTATTTTATTATTATTATTATTTAATATAAAAATAATTTAAAATATAAAATTAAATCCAATTGTTCGCTGGTCACCATTCGCCGGTGTCGGACGCTACCGTCGATGACCATAGATGGTGATCGTTTAACCTCAAATTTCACCGATCGCTTCACCTCGACCCCTAACTCTGAATATGACCTCCATTTTATCGTAAAGTGCTCCGAAGTCCACAAAAAAGAAATCGAAAGTGAGAAAATCGAAATGTTTTAAACGCGATTTACGGGTTTCGAGACATTATCCAGTGAAACAAGCACTAGATTCGGACTCAGCGTGTCAAAATGAGTCCACTAATGTAATTTGGGATCAAACGGTTGTTGATTCTGAGACCAATGGTGGTCGACGGTGGTGGTGATTTTTTTAAATATTTTTAATTGAATAATAAAAATATGATTTTATTATTTATTTTAAACTCCTTTTATATTTAATAAAATTAAAAAATTGAAAATAATAATAAAATATTTCAGAGTGACCAAAACAGGAGTAATCTGAGAGTTCAATTAGTAAAATTGAAAGTTTAAAAGTTGAATGACCAAAATAAGAGTGAGAAGATAATTGAGTAATGAACAATGTATTTTTTTCTAAAAATATATTATGAGCCCTCATGAAGATATTTTTTTTTATTTTTTTCTGGTAATTTATTAAATAAAATTCTTTTATTTTTCCTATAAATATTTAATCAAACTCATTTGAAGTCCTCTTTTTTTAAAGATCTTGTGTGGTCGCTCATCTCGTACATGTCCAAAAATCTTACCGGTTGTCTTGCATGGTCTTACCGTTCCACAATTACAACTCCTTAATAAATTAAATAAAAAAATAAAACCAACGAGAGTGAGCATTATTTCGGTTAGGGATGGTCATTTGACCTATACTCGATGGATTCTGACTCGATCTGATTTTATAAGGTCATTTTTTTTAATTGAGTTTGGTTCATGTATAATTTTTTGAGGATAAAATATCTTATCGGCCCGATCTGAAATAATAATTTAATTTTATTCTAAATATTTAGGTATAATTAGTACAATGTCTCTCTATGTATATATATCAATTATATCTCCATTTTGTCTAATGAAAATGAAATAATTATTATAATGATCCCTCTTTATTTGTATTTTTCAATCAATTCTCTATTTTATCGAATAATAATAAAAATATCATTTTTATTTATGTCAAATCGAGTTAGATTCGAATTTTTACTCTATAATTCAGGTTGAAATGAAACATCATAAAATATTGGATCGAATCGAATTTGAATAGAGATGTTAAATTTTTTGGGTCGGATACAAATCGACCAAAAATTAGATCTAACTCGACCCATGACTATAATTGTAGAATTTGATTAGACAGTGTTTGATGTAGAATTTGAATACACGGTGTATTATTTTTTGTAGAATTTAAAAATATGGATCGGAATATGGAGTAATTTAATAAGATAAGATTTATATAAATACCTATTTTTATAGGATGTTGTAATTACTTTTATATCCAACTAAATCTATATTTACAACAGTAGGATGTTAAATCTAAACATGAATGACCAATGCCTACCCTACACTCCTGTTTAAATAAGTTGCCTTAGATCCACTGCCTACCCCTACACTCCTGTTTAAATAAGTTGTCTTAGATCCACTGTTCATTCAACTATTTTTTTTTTCAGTTATCAAATTTTCTGACACAATTTTTCTTTTTCTTTTTTTTCTCTCCTCACATTTTAACCCGCCTCCCATTTTTTTTCTATTTTTTTTGTCGCCCCTCTTCAGGCACGATGATGGATCATGTTCATAGATCTAGATCAGAGACACTTTTTTGGGTAAAGTCTTCAATTTTTTTTTTGTATCAGTTGTTATTTTCTTATTTTGAATTGTGTTTATGTTTTTTGTGTCAAAAATACCTTTCTTGGGGTGAAATTCTATAATTTTTTTCGAGTACCTGAGAAAAAGTCAAAACATATTGACACAACCACTATGACTCGAAGCATGAGTGGGACTTGGGTAATTTTTTAATGTTATTATCAGGAATGCATAAATTACAGTTTGGTTCCTATACTATAATTCATCAAATTTACTCTTTTTATGTTTCGAATCTTAAATTTATACCCTTAATGACTAAATTATAATAACTAAATAATAATTAAATTGGGGATATGGGCTAATAGTAGAATTTAATGATAACAAAAAATCATCTTTATATTTACCCTTTCTATATAAGTAGAACTAATAACTTTGAAATTTATTATGCAATCTCGATTAACTTATCATAACTATTAACCCCAACCCATCTAATTCTTAGGCTAAATTATATTAATTTTTCTTATTTTAAAGTTCACAGGCCCAATCATATTAATTCTTATTTTAAGTTGTTTAATTTTTTATTTTACAGTTGCCCAATAGGTCTGTTTTAAAGTTTCCTTAATTTTAACAAGTTGTCTACAACCGCTCTGCAATCTTTACGAGAAAAGCTCTATTGTAAGGTATCTATATTTGTTTTTCTTTTTTTTCCTTAATTTCTGCTTGATAGTACCATTGAGATATTTTACATGTTTATTAAGAGTGATTCAAGTTAGATATGACATAAGTATGTTAATGTAATTTTGTAGGAAAAATTACATACATTATTAATGTAGAAAAGCAATCATATTATTTCTTATTTTGAATCGTTTACCTTTTTTTATTTTAAAGTTGCCCAATGGGCCTTAGTTATGTGTTTTGACTTTTGTTTTTTTTTACTTTTTAAATGGGGGGTAGGGGTTCCATTTACATTTTGAGGTTTTCTTAATTTCAGCAAGCCGTCTCAACTCTAAAATCGCTTTCCAATCTTTGCGAGAAAAGCTCCATTGTAAGGTAATCTTTATTTTTTTGTTTTCTTTTATTCTTCCGTATTTTCTGCTTGATAGTAGGTTTCTATTGGGAATTCTGTGTTATTGATGAATTCAATCTTCGTTCAAATTTATTTTATTTAAAATCTAATAGTAGCATTTTATTGTTTCTGATATTAGCATTTTATTGTTTCTGATTGATACAGGGGTGTTGTTGAAGAAAACAACATTCCTCGTTCATTCACGGATCTAGGATAATAGCAAACACTTCTCTGCAATAGAAACAAACATGGTGTCGTAATTAGATATTTAAAGTAAGTAAAAAAAAAGAGAAAAAAAATCAGAATTGGGAGAGAAGAAAGTTGCAGAAATTTTAGGATTATTTGAACGATGAAGATGAAATTCTTCAAGCATTCAACAACGGTAGCAACGTTCTTGGAATTTGACACGATGAACTCGAAAGAACCCGCATAATCTGTTATGCAAACCCGAATCGAAACTGTTCTTCGTAGTCGGAAAATGTGAACAAACTCCAAGGAAGAACTCGAACAATCTGTTGAACGAACCCGAACCTTATCTTGAATTTGCTCGAATACGGACTTGGACCCTTCAATTATCGAACAATTGAGAACCCGAAGTATCAAAGAAAAAGTTCTAAAAAGAACCAAATTTGAGAGAAAATCTCACAAAATAATTTTTTCATTCAAGTGTGTAACCTTCTTAATGAATTCGGTTCATACATATATAAACAAGGGAGGGTGGTTGGCTGAATAAAAAAAATGTGGCTAAAATTAAAGAAGTTGACAATTTAAAAATTGAAAATGAAACTTCTTTTGGCTGGATGAATTTCGGCCACTTATTTGAATGTATGGCGCCACCTTGAATTAAACACATGGTAAATGTGTGATTGAAATTCAAATGGCAGCAACTTGCAATGTTGATCTTATCCATCATGTCGCACCATGTAAGCAAGGAGGTGGACTGCATCGGCTAAGCAATGTGCGCACAAGGCTGCTGCACGGGCTAGGAATGCCAACACGCACAAAAGTTGGCTGAAGAGCATGGGTTACGCATGGGCCATGCAGACGTCCACTTGTTGCCTTTTGTATTGTAACTATATGAAGAAAAAAAACACACTTTAACATAATATATATACATAGCAAACACACCTATATAAATAATATAATATAAGTATGTCACATATCAGCATGCAACACATTATACGTCCTATTAGTTAAGGCACAAGTATTATCAAATGATTCAGAAATATTAGCACAAGTAAGGAACAGAGCTTCCCTGAAACGTTGCGCCCTAGATCGTGTAATTGGTCCTAACGGTAGGACCTCCGGATCAGCAACATGTGCTGGTGAAGACGTGCTCACATCATCCCCCCTTTCTTGAAAAGGATTTGTCCTCAAATCTGTACAATCACCATAAGGGGTTAAGTCAGAAACATTAAATGTGGCACTTACATTGTATTCTCCGGGTAGATCTAACTTGTAGGCGTTGTCATTCACTTTCTCCAACACCTGAAAAGGACCATCTCCTCGCGGTAACAGCTTGGACCGCCTTTGGGCCGGAAATCTTTCCTTTCGGAAATGAACCCAAACCCAATCACCAACATCGAAGGTGACTCGCTTCCTTCCTTTGTTTGCTTGCTTTTCACACTGATGAGTCCTTCGTTCTAGGTTCTCCTTTACCTGTTGATGCAACTTCTTCACATAATCGGCTTTGCTTTGGCCATCTCTGTTCGTCACATGTTCCTGTGGCAAAGGCAATAAATCTAGAGGCGTAATAGGATTAAAACCATAAACAACCTCAAATGGTGACATTTTAGTAGCAGAATGTACAGCATGATTATAAGCAAACTCAACATGTGGCAAACAATCTTCCCAAGTCTTAATATTCTTTTTAATGATGGAACGAAGTAAAGTAGATAAAACCCTGTTAACAACCTCAGTTTGTCCATCAGTCTGGGGATGGCAAGTAGTAGAAAACATGAGTTTCGTACCTAATTTGCTCCAAAGAGTCCTCCAGAAGTGACTCAAAAACTTCACATCCCTGTCAGAAACAATCGACCTAGGAATACCATGTAAACGTACAACATCCCTAAAGAATAAGTTAGCCACATTAACAGCATCATCAGTCTTATGGCAAGCAATAAAATGTGCCATTTTCGAGAACCTATCAACCACAACAAATATACTATCTCTACCTGTCCTAGTTCGAGGCAATCCCAAAACAAAATCCATCGATATATCAGTCCAAGGGGAATCAGGAATAGGTAAAGGTAAGTACATACCATGTGGTGAAACCTTCGATTTCGCTTTTCTACAAGTCACACAACGTTCACAATACCTTTCAACATCTCTACGCATCTTCGGCCAAAACAAATGTTCTTTCAAGGTATGTAACGTCTTGGTGACTCCAAAATGACCCATCAATCCACCTTCGTGCGCCTCACGGATCAGAATATCACGCATCGAACCCTGTGGAATGCAAATCCTGTTTTCTTTGAAAAGATAGCCATCATGCCTGTAAAACTTTCCATCTGCACCTTTCAAACAAGCATTAAACTTATCTCTAAAATCAGGATCATCAGGGTATAAATCACGAATATATGCAAAACCAATCAGATGTGAATCAAGATAACTCAAAAGTGCATACCTACGTGACAATGCATCAGCAACGACATTTTCTTTCCCTTTCTTGTAACGAATGACATAAGGAAAAGATTCTAAGAATTCAACCCACTTAGCATGTCGTTTATTCAATTTATGCTGACCTGTGATGTAACGTAAAGCCTCATGGTCGGTGTGGATCACAAACTCCTTAGGCAACAAATAATGCTGCCATGTCTCTAATGCCCGAATCAGTGCATACATCTCTTTATCATAAACCGGATAGTTCAATGTAGCACCACTCAATTTCTCACTAAAGTAAGCAATGGGCCGCTTGTCCTGCATTAAAACAACACCTATACCAATTCCAGAAGCATCACATTCAATTTCAAACATTTTATCAAAATCAGGTAATGCTAACACAGGTGCTTTAGTCAAACAATCTTTAATTTTCAAAAAGGCATCTTCTTGTTCCTTACCCCATGAGAAGACTGAATTCTTCTTTATAATCCCGGTTAAGGGGGCGGTAATAGAACTGAAGTTAGGAACAAACCGTCGATAAAAACTCGCTAAACCATGAAACAATCTAACCTGAGTAATCGATGTCGGTCGTGGCCATTCCTGAATTGCCTTTATCTTCTCAGGATCAACTTCAACTCCCTGAGAACTAACAATGTAACCAAGAAATGTGAGTTTGTCAGTACAAAATACACACTTCTCCATGTTACCAAACAATCTTTCTTCTCGCAAAACCTGCAGAACAGCTCGCAAATGTCCTACGTGATCCTGTAAAGACTTGCTATAGATCAAGATATCATCAAAGTATACAACACAGAATTTACCAATGAAAGATCGTAGAACATGATTCATCAAACGCATAAAAGTACTAGGTGCATTAGTTAAACCAAAAGACATTACTAACCATTCGTACAAACCTAGCTTTGTCTTGAAGGCTGTTTTCCACTCATCGCCTTCTCGCATGCGAATCTGATGATAGCCGCTCCTTAAGTCAATTTTGGAGAAGATGACGGCTCCGCAAAGCTCGTCCAACATGTCATCAAGTCTTGGAATGGGATGACGATACTTAATTGTGATCTGGTTCACAGCTCGACAATCTACGCACATCCTCCAAGAACCATCTTTCTTCGGCACTAACAACACCGGAACAACACACGGACTCAAGCTCTCTCGAATGTAACCCTTGTCCATCAACTCAGTAATTTGCCTTTGAAGCTCTTCCGTCTCTTCAGGGTTGGTTCGATAAGCTGGCCGGTTCGGAATAGTAGCACCTGGAATGAAATCAATCTGGTGCTCAATGCCACGAAGAGGTGGCAATCCCTTCGGTGTTTCAGCTGGAAACACGTCCTCAAACTCCTGCAAAAGTGTCAAAATCGGTGAAGGTAGATCAGTAGGAAAATCTGTCAATAAACAATAATCTTTAAACATCAAAATAAGAACAGATTGTTGAGAGGAAAGACATTTCCTGATTTCGCTACTGCTCGCATACACGGACATCTTCTTCTTCTCTTTTGCAGTCTCTTTACTCTTTTTCAAGTTTGCCCGATCTTCAAACACTTGACTCGGTGTCAAAGGAGCCAAAGTGATCTTCTTACCTGCATGCATAAAAGAGTAACAGTTTGAATAACCATCATGCATTGCCCTTTTATCATATTGCCAAGGGCGTCCTAATAGTAGGTGAGTAGCATCCATGGAAACAACATCACAAAGGACCTCGTCCTTGTAGTTTCCGATCGAAAATGGTACAATAGCATGTCTGGTCACTTTAAGCTCGCCACCGTCATTCAACCATTGTAACTTATATGGATGAGGATGCTTTGTCGTTTTCAGACCTAACCTGTCAACCATCACTGAACTGGCAATATTAGTACAACTACCGCTATCAATAATCACAACACATACCTTGTCTTGCACCTTGCATCGTGTGTGAAAGATATTCTCACGCTGTAGATCATCTGGTACCTGTTGCATATTCAGACTTCTTTTAATAACCAAAAGTTCCATTACCTTACCAGATTCAGGAACCTCTAGGTCGGTCTCATCTTCCTCTTCAGTAGGGAGGTCACGCACTTCCTCCTCGGAATCTGACTCTATCTCACCATCATCTCGCATCAACATAACCCTCCGGTTAGGACATTGACTAGCAACATGTCCTCTTCCAAGGCACTTGAAACACTGGATATCTCGCGATCGTTCTTTTACCACCACTTGATGTTTGTCACGCCCATTATCAGCAACGGGAGGCTTTGGTGTGCTGGATTCGCCTTGCTCTCGAATCCGAAGTGGCGTTTGCGGTGCTTGTTTCCTGGAATTGTTAGGAGTATATAAAGGATTTGAAAAAGATTTAAAAGAAGGGTTACCTCGATTTGAAGACTTCCTGCGCTGTTGTCGTTCAATCTTTATTGCCATCTGCACCATGTCATCAACCTCGACATAATGTTGTAACTCAACAGCGTTGGCAATCTCGATGTTCAACCCTGCTAGAAAACGTGCCATGGTAGCTTCTCGATCTTCCTCGATATTTGCACGCATCATAGCCATTTCCATATCCTTGAAATAATCCTCAACGCTCCTATTTCCCTGTTTCAAATTTTGCAACTTTTGAAACAAATCACGATGATAGTGAATAGGAACAAACCTTTTACGCATTAGTCGTTTCATCTCGATCCATGTTGCAACTGGATCATCACCAGTACGTCTACGACTAAGTAGTAACTGGTCCCACCATATCAAGGCATAATCAACAAACTCTATTGCTGCTAATCGAACCTTCTTCTGTTCCGAGTAATTATAACACTCGAAAATGTGCTCCACTTTGCTTTCCCAAGCCAAGTATGCATCAGGATCTGAGCGTCCCTGAAAAGAAGGAATAGCAATCTTAATGTTAGTCAAATTATCGTCTACCTGTTGCACACGTCCTTGTCTAGGAATATGTTGCCTCGGTGATCGTTCGTCTTCATTTTCGTTCAACACATCATTAACAGAGTTGGATCCTCCATCAAACCTATCCATCCTCGACTGTAATGGCTCTAAGGCGGTAGCCACTACTCGTTGCATCATTCTCTCTAAGGCTTGCATTTGAGGAATCAGTGGATCCTGTTCAACCGTGTGATCATCGGAACCTGTCATAATTAAGAACAAACAAACAAACAAACGGGTTAAAGGTTAGAAAAAAAAAGTAGTCCTCACCAATCACACAGCAAAAATCCTCACTAGTCACTCCAAAGAATTTGCACTCAAGAAAATAAGGAATTAACACTCAGCACTCGTGTTTCACTCGGGAGAATACTCGAATGGCTCTTTTTGTCTCCCCTTCTGTTCTCACACGCTCTGTTTGCCTTTTCCCTCAATCTCTCGTACTTAGTTCTTTAAAGGAACTGATTCCGATGTTCAGATTCTGCAAGTGTTGTCAAATTGAAAGAAAACAACGGGTGATGGGTGAATATTGTTAGAACAAAGATAAGAGTTAGGAAAAAAGAAAAAAAATGAAAGTTGAGAATTGGGCTGAAAAAAAAAGATAAGAATATGAAATGAAAGAAAAGATGCTAAAAGAACAAGAATTTAGCAACTTACGCAGTAGAAATGCTTACCACCATCCTATCTCCGGAACAAACAAGAAAAGTTGATTTCGGGTGATTACAAAGCATTTCAAGGTAAGATAGACACATCCTTCATCATTTCACGTCCAAACATCACATATTAACACAAAATACCCCAAATATTCGAAACTGATTTTTTTGAATTTTTTTTTAATTTTCCGATTTTTTTTTACTTTGACTTTTTGGTCAAACTTTAAATTTTGACTTTTTTTTCAGATTTTTTTTTTCGAATTTTATTTTATTTTTGTATATATATATATATTTTTTGGATGTCTGGTAGTGCAGAAAGTGCTAAAATCCAACATGGCTCTGATTACCATATGATACAGGGGTGTTGTTGAAGAAAACAACATTCCTCGTTCATTCACGGATCTAGGATAATAGCAAACACTTCTCTGCAATAGAAACAAACATGGTGTCGTAATTAGATATTTAAAGTAAGTAAAAAAAAGAGAAAAAAAATCAGAATTGGGAGAGAAGAAAGTTGCAGAAATTTTAGGATTATTTGAACGATGAAGATGAAATTCTTCAAGCATTCAACAACGGTAGCAACGTTCTTGGAATTTGACACGATGAACTCGAAAGAACCCGCATAATCTGTTATGCAAACCCGAATCGAAACTGTTCTTCGTAGTCGGAAAATGTGAACAAACTCCAAGGAAGAACTCGAACAATCTGTTGAACGAACCCGAACCTTATCTTGAATTTGCTCGAATACGGACTTGGACCCTTCAATTATCGAACAATTGAGAACCCGAAGTATCAAAGAAAAAGTTCTAAAAAGAACCAAATTTGAGAGAAAATCTCACAAAATAATTTTTTCATTCAAGTGTGTAACATTCTTAATGAATTCGGTTCATACATATATAAACAAGGGAGGGTGGTTGGCTGAACAAAAAAAATGTGGCTAAAATTAAAGAAGTTGACAATTTAAAAATTGAAAATGAAACTTCTTTTGGCTGGATGAATTTTGGCCACTTATTTGAATGTATGGCGCCACCTTGAATTAAACACATGGTAAATGTGTGTTTGAAATTCAAATGGCAGCAACTTGCAATGTTGATCTTATCCATCATGCCGCACCATGTAAGCAAGGAGGTGGACTGCATCGGCTAAGCAATGTGCGCACAAGGCTGCTGCACGGGCTAGGAATGCCAACACGCGCAAAAGTTGGCTGAAGAGCATGGGTTACGCATGGGCCATGCAGACGTCCACTTGCTGCCTTTTGTATTGTAACTATATGAAGAAAAAAAACACACTTTAACATAATATATATACATAGCAAACACACCTATATAAATAATATAATATAAGTATGTCACATATCAGCATGCAACACATTATACGTCCTATTATTTAAGGCACAAGTATTATCAAATGATTCAGAAATATTAGCACAAGTAAGGAACAGAGCTTCCCTGAAACGTTGCGCCCTAGATCGTGTAATTGGTCCTAACGGTAGGACCTCCGGATCAGCAACATGTGCTGGTGAAGACGTGCTCACATCACTGATAGTAGCATTATTGTTTCTGAAATCTGATAGTAGTTGATTTGTTTCGAAAAGTTCCTTGTGTTGATTTTGCATGTGCCTTAAGCATGTAGAATGTGTGTTCAATTTCTAGTTATATCACTGCTTAGTGACTCTTAAGTTTCTGATAGAAAATGATGATAAGGATTAAAAAATTACCTTTGCACTTGTTGGTAAGAATCACACCCTCTATTGGTTTGAGGGTTAGTGTAACGCCATCCAAATTTGTGACTTCACTCGGTGAAATTAAGATAATGGCCTATGAGAAGGATTTTTTTTGAAGTTGCACGGATTCTTGAACTCAAGGGCAAGAAGTCTAATAAGGTTGGGCGTGCATTTGATATGATGAATAAGTATAGGGTCCTATTTGCAACAGAGTGATAGTGTGTCAACGATTTTTGCTTTTATCAAATCTATTGTTGTAAATGGTCTCAACAACACTGTTGGGGTTGTTTTTTCAAAATATCAAATTATTCCCTCGAGTTCTAAACAAATGAAAGAAATATATATGTGTGTGTGTGTGTGTGTGTGCATATGCATTTATCGGGCAGTCAAAGGGTCGCTCTGATACCACTTGTCACATGGCCATCACCCTCATTCCAAAAAATGTTTACCAGTATTTTCACAAATGGCAAGCATCAAATCTATTGCATTTTTACTTATTATTTCATTCATTTAATAATAATATTCTTTCTCTTCCAATTAAACATTATTAATGATATTCGAAACATATGTTGAATAAAAGTGTCAATTTTAATTAGAATACAGTGTAAATACAAATGACTTAGTTTAAAATAATAACATTTGAAATAATATAATTTGATTACATTAAAGATTTGTGATATAAATGAAAGTGAATGCTAAATTTAATAAATAAAATATAAATTATCTTATTTAATATTTTTCAAATGTTTTTTTAGATTTGATAACTCAATATAATGAACAATCAATATTTCACGCACAAATATATTTTTTTGAATATTGAATTTTTATATAATTTGTTTATTTAGATAAAAGGTGTATTAACTATTTGATGGATATAGCCTTGCCTGCAAGGGATGCGAGGCATCCTCCGTAAAAAAAAATTTACACGAGACACTCACCTAATTTTAGCAAGTCGTTTCAACTCTAAAACCGCTCTCCAATCTTTGCGAGAAAAGCTCCATTTTAAGGTATCGATCTTTGTTTTTTTATTTTCTTTTTTTCTTCCGTATTTTATGCTTGATAGTAGGTTTCTATTTGGAATTCTGTGTTATTGATGAATTTCATCTTCGTTCAAATTTATTTTATTTAAAATCTAATAATAGCATTTTATTTTTTTATAATAGCATTATATATATATGTGCATTTATCGGTCAGTCAAAGAGTCGCTCTAATACCACTTGTCACGGGGCCATTACTCTCTTTCTAAAAGATGTTTCCCACTATTTTCACAAATGACAAACATCATATCTATTGCATCTATTACTTATTACTTCATTCATTTTATAATAATATTTTTCTATTCCAATTAAACATTATTAATAATATTCGAAACATATGTTAAATAAAAGTGTCAATTTTAATTTTTCTATTAGAATACGGTGTAAATACAAATAACTTAGTTTATAATAATAACATTTGAAATGATATAATTTGATTAAATTAAATATTTGTGATATAAATGGAAGTGAATGCTAAGTTTAATGAATAAAATATAAATTACCCTATTCATTATTTTTCAAATGTTTTTTTTAGATTTTATAACTCAATATAATAAACAATCAATATTTCACGCACAAATATATTTCTTTTAGATATTGAATTTTTATATAATTTGTTTATTTAGATAAAAGGTGTATTAATTATTGGATGGATATAGCATTACCTGCAAGGGATGCGAGGCATCCTCCGTAAAAAAAATTTAAATGAGACACTCACTTAAGGAAGATATAAAACTTAATATTAGTGTACTCATAAATTTCATTCTCAACTTACCATTGATTACTTCAATGTACCAAACTAATATAACCGTCTGATTTAGTACTTACAAAAATCTAAAATAATTATCGTCTGATTACTCCTGTTTTTATAACATATTATGGTTCAAGTCCAAAAATCTAAAACAACTACATCTCATTCTCAATCACAAAAATCATATCATCAAGAGGCCCTTCCTCACTAACAGTAAGAGCAAAACCTTCCCCACCAACAGCAGGAACGAAACCTACCCCACCAGCAGCAAGAGCACCATCACAAACACCATCGACAGAACATTTCTCTTCCTCACCCATGCCAGAACCAACTGACTTAACTGAAGTTAATTTTATCCCATGAGAAAATGAATCGTCTAGCACCTTACCATGTATTTCTAGCACAAGATAATCAATATGTTTGGTACGATCCTCAATTAGCCTCATCAAATCCAAAATTTTATTTATTTGTTTAGAACTCGAGGGAATAATTTGATATTTTGAAAAAACAGTCCCAACAGTGTTGTTGAGACCATTTACAACAATAGATTTGATAAAAGTAAAAATCGTTGACACACTATCCACTGTTGCAAATAGGACCACATACTTATTCATCATATCAAATGCATGCCCAACCTTATCAGACTTATTGCCCTTAAGGTCAAGAATCCGTTCAACTTCAAAAAAAAATCCTTCTCATGGGCCATTATCTTAATTTCACCGGGTGAAGTCACAAATTTAGATGGCGTTACACTAACCCTCAAACCAGTAGAGGGTGTGATTCTTCCCAACAATTGCAGAGGCAGTTTTTTAATCATTATCATCATTTTCTATCAGAAACTTAGAGTCACTAAGCAGTGATATAACTAGAAATTGAACACACGTTCCACAGGCTTAAGGCACATGCAAAATCAATATAAGGAACTTTTCGAAACAAATCAACTACTATCAGATTCTAGAAACAATAATGCTACTATCAGAAACAATAAAATGCTACTATCAGATTTTAAATAAAATAAATTTGAACGAAGATGGAATTCATCAATAACAGATAATTCCCAATAGAAAACCTACTATCAAGCAGAAAATGCGATAGAAAAAAATAAAAAAACAAAGATCGATACCTTACAATGGAGCTTTTCTTGCAAAGATTAGAGAGCAATTTTAAAATTGAGACGGTTTGCTGAAATTAGGGAAACCTCAAAACGTAAATGGAACCCTCACCCCCTATTTAAAAAGAAAAAAAAACTAAAAGTCAAAACACATAACTAAGGCCCATTGGACAACTTTAAAATAAAAAAAGGTAAACGATTCAAAATAAGAAATAATATGATTGGTTTTCTACATTAATAATATAAGTAATTATTTCTACAAAATTACATTAACATACTTATGTCATATTTAACTTGAATCACTCTTGATAAACATGTAAAATATCTCAATGGTACTATCAAGTAAAAATTAAGAAAGAAAAAAGAAAAACAAATATAAATACCTTGCAATAGAGCTTTTCTCGTGAAGATTGAAGAGCGGTTGTATACAGCTTGCTAAAATTAGGGAAACTTTAAAACAGACAGCATCCGAAGATTGTTTTCCCTAAACTCACCCACAACACCAAAAATCGGTCTTTCGGACCCCGAAAGCCTTACCGATTCATCTATCCCCAAAACCAGGATGTTACAAATACCCATCACAAGCTTTTGAGAATGAAAAAATGATGATTAGCAAAATGGAATCGGGGTATGTTCTTGATGGAAAAATTCTTTACAAAAGAAGTCGGGATCATGTGCTTTTGAGTTGTGTGGATACAAAAGAAGCTTAGTTGATTTTAGAGGAGGTTCATGAGGTAGTCTGTGGAACTCACTGTAGAACTAAGTGTTTTGATATAATAATTAAAAATTTGATTTAGACTAAATTGAAAAGTTTTTGGAATGTTTTGAAAGTGCAAACAAAATTTATGTAGCCAAACTTGTATTTTCAATGCGACCGTATCGATACGCCCATAAGGGTATCGATACGCTTTAGGGTTTCAACTACAGTAAAATTCTAGTAGCCAAAAATCATTCCGATGTGCCTATAGTGTATCGGTACGCTGTGTTTATAAAACCCCCAAGAGCTAGTCGGGTACAAATACAGTTGTATAGCATATTGATACGCCCACCTACCCCCAACAGTCATATTCCCACCGGTCTTTTAAATATAGGATTGTATCGATACGCTTTATAAGGGTATCGATACGCACCAGCTAAAAGAGCTCAATAGATAATTCCTTTTCGGGACCGTATTGATACGAGACAAAGGGTATCGATACGCCAAGCTACAGAACTGCATTTATGGAGGGAAATAAAGACCCCAACGGTCTCCAATGGCTATAAACTCAAGAAGGGGTATAAAAGGGACCTCCAAGCATCAATGAAAGGTTAATGCTTCCATTGTCAACGATATTATGATGTCAAATTATCTTTAGAGCTTAATTGTCATTCTCATGTATAGACAAAACACTTGTGAGCTAAAATGTATATGTATGCTCAAGTGTTTAGTTTTTGGGTGAGTGCTTAAAGTTGCAAACAAATACCTATTAAAGGGATTTTAGTTTGCTAAATTTTTCTCTTGTAAAAGAGTGTTCTCAAATCTCGGGTTGTGAGCTTTGGATGCTAGATCACGGGTTGTGATTCTAGGTTGTAACGGTTGCCTCCTAAACCGGTAAAAAGAGAAGAATTCTTAGTGAATTATTGGAAATCCTTGGTGGGGAGCTAAGGTAGTGGATGTAGACTTTGGTTAGAAAGTCAAAGCACTCTAAATCTTGTGTACATTCTTTCCGTCTTTTACCTCCACCACAATCACACAAAAAAATAAATTCTCCATTACTTGGCAAGCAACGGTTGAAGGATCATTAGACCTAACAATTGGTATCAGAGCGAGGCTCAATCGAAGGGGATTAACATCCTATTGAGGCGACCTAGGAAGCTTGATAAAACATTTCAATAAATCGATCAAATGGCGCATTCCATTGACAAGCCACCATTCTTCAACGGTGAACATTAATCCTATTGGAAGAATAAGATGATGTACTTCTTCAAGGCCAAGGATTACCATCTTTGGGACATCTTTGAAGACGGTTCGTTTGAGCCACAACGAAGCAAAGCGGAATGGGATGCGAGTGATCGCAAGAAGATGGAACTCAATTGCAAAGCCTTGCATATTCTATTGTGTGCATTAGGCTCGGACATATATGCAAAAATGACTTCTTGTGCAAGTGCCAAGGAAGTATGAGGCAAGCTTGAAGTCACATACGAAGGAACAAACAAAGTAAAGGAGACCAAGATTGGACTCCTCAACCTCGAGTATGAGAACTTCAAGATGGAGCCGGATAAAGACATCACGAAGATGTTCGATAGATTCTTCACCATAACCAATGGACTTAAAGGCTATGGAGAAATCATTCCAGAAGACTAGATTTTCCGAAAGCTTCTCTATTCTCTACCCGAGTCTTGGTACTTAAAGAGGACCACCATCATTGAAGCTAAAAATCTCAAAGTCTTAAAGCTCGATGAACACATGGGGTCACTTCTCACTCATGAAATAATGAAGAGAGGAAAAGAAGAGAAGAAGAAGAAGGAAGATATAAAGATTATGGGAAAGAAGAAAGTCATGGGGCTTGGCATCAACACAAATGGCATTGCTCTCAAATCCTCCAAGTACAACCATATTGAATCAAGTGAGGAGGAAGAAGAAGATGAAGAGATGGTTCATCTCTTCAAAAATTTCACTTGGTTCATGAAAAGCGAAATGAAAAAATTCAATCATGAATCGAAGAAGACGGTGAAGGATTCCCACAAGTTCAAAAAAAGGGATCATCTTCAAAGAAAGCATATGTGGCCACTTGGAGTGATGAAGACTCCACCGATAATAAGGTAGCCCACTTATGATTCATGGCCCTCAATGAGGGGGAGGTAACTTCTAACTCATCTATTTCAAATACATATACATTTGATGAGTTACAAGATGCCTATGATGATTTCTTTTTGGAATTTAAGGCATCATTTTCTAAGAACAAAAGGTTGGTTTCAAAATTGAAAAAAGGAAAATGATTAACTTTCCAAAACAAATCTAGAGTTTGAAGCAAAACTTGAAAATTTTGAGCTTAAAATTTTAAACTTGCAAAATTTGCTTCAAACAATTGAAAAAAGATCATCAAAGATAGGTGGATGATCTTAAAAAGGAAAAGCTTTGATTTCAAATGAATTAGAAAAGAATTTTTTTTTTTGGAAAATTAAGCTTTTATCAAAGACAATCAAGTTCTCCTAGATTTTTTAACGATAAATGTTTTAGAAGTATTTGTGTCTCAAAAGGACTAAGCACTTCAAATAAAAAGAATGAAATTGGAAAATAGATTCCTAAGGGGACAAAATTGTGTGCCACTAACGTCTATGGATCCAAAGCAATTTAGATACCAAAAATTACTTGATTGTCTTTTTTTAGGTGTGATGGAGATTGATCAACAAGTCAAACAATGAAGGGGAGCTCCATACACAAAAAGAAAGCACTTGAAGAAGGAAGGCTTCACATCCTCCCTTGGATTCAAGTGTGGTAGAATTTCTAGTTGTTTTTGCTTTCATTTCTTTTTTCTTTTTTTTTAACTAGATAATCGTATTGTTGGACTAACAATATTTGATGCCTTGAGTAAAGGGGGAACTCCCTAGTCCCCGTGGATCGACCCTTACTCTCCCTATATTATTTTTAATTGTTTAATTGAATTTAATGATTTATTTTGACGCAAATAACAACGCGTGTCATGGTACTTATCGGTGTTAATTAAGCGTAGTAAAATTTTCCTAAATATTATAATATAAATATGTTATAGCAAAATGATTATTGGACGAGTCACGCATGTCTACTACGGCACTACCTACTACCTACTACGCATGAATTATCCATATATTTTTTTTTAACAAAAAGCATTTACTTTTATATTCTTTTTTAAATTTCCAGCTCAATTGATTCTAATTAGGAGCGGGTAAAATTCAACTCAATTAAAAAAAAATTGAATTATTCGACTCGACTCGAGACGAAAAAAATTGGCTCGTTTTCATTCGATTCATAATTTCATAAACTCTGCTCGAAAAATTTCAGTTATGAAATGAGAATTCGAGTAACTCGAAATTTTTAGTAATTAGTTGATCACTTTTCATATTCGACTCGAGTCCATTAATTATGTACGATATATTATATATATCACATGTGAAAATATGAAGAAAAAAAATATATATGTATCCTATATACATATAAAAAGCCATTAAAATTGAAACAACCTGCGCACTGCCCAACCCTAAGTATATGCATATAGAAATATATATGTGCACCGCTACGTATATGCATATAGAAATATATATGTTGCACAGTTAAATTTGTACAGAAACTCGAAAACTCGACTCGATTTGACTCAATTCGAATTTCATAAACTTGACTTGATTCGGAAAAAAATTCAAATAAAGTTTCAATCGTAAAATAGGACTTGCAAACTTGAATAACTCGAAATATTTTTATTCGATTCGATTAAAGGCCCGACCCTATTCTGCAAGTGTTGAAATTTTAGGTGAGATCCACTAATTGGCTTAGTGGTCAGTAATGCTCATATTATCACATCTTATATAGGTTGGAATTCCGGTACGAAAATGTAATATTTCTAATTAATAAAAAATAGGTGGAATAGAAGACCCAAAGTTTAACCCAAGGACGGGTTTTGATTTGAAAGACCAAGTTTCAACCCGATAATGGATTCGTGAAAAACATGAGGAATTAATTGAAGGGTAAAGTACAAATTCTACCACTCAACTTTTCTCTCATTCATATTTTAATCCTTAAAATTTAAATGTTTTAATTGACTCGTTGAACTTTCAATTCACTCACGTTTTAGTGACTTTGCCATGAAATACTTGATCATGTTATGATTGGTCATTTATCTTTTAAAATTTATGAAATGACTACAAAATTTTCTTCACTTTTATAAAAAAAAATCTAATTTCATATTCCTTTCAATTTCTTTATAATGCTGGCATCTTCTTTCAAACCTCAATGGTGGATAGGTTGGGAAAGAGGAAACGAGTTGTATATCTTGAACATACACTGATCGGATGATGAATATTGTAGATCAAAGTGATTTGAGGTTTTGTAAGTTTTGAGTATTAAGTTGAGTTTCACGAATTTTAAAGTTATTTTAAAAATAATCTTAATTAATAAAGTGGCTAGAAACGATGAAACAAGTTCGTTGGTGCCTTAAGTGATCAAGAAAATGTCCAAAAATGGTGATTTCAAGGTCGATGTGACATATAGATGAAATTATAAAACTTCCGTCTTTAAGAAAATAATAAAATAAAAAAATGACGTGCTTCCTTGTTTTTCTTTTCTTTATGATTTAACGCTCATGTAATTAAAACAGGAACAAAGAAAAAACTCAGTGGTTAAATTAATAAAATTTAAATTTTAATGACTAAAATAAAAGAGGAGTGAAAATTTAGTGATGGAATTTATAATTTACCCTTAATAATAAGAAAAGGCGTAGGAAATGGTCCAAACTCCAAAGGCAAAGCGACAAAAACGTACGTACGAATATGATTGTGAAGAGTAACAGAGCAGGCAAAATAAGCAGAGCAAGTTAATGGGTGCTTATTCATATGCTTATCCTAATAGTAATACATTGTTGTTGCTGAGACGACACTTCGCTTCTTACAAAGTCAAGTCTCTTTCCTTTTAATATACGCCCAACTTTACCAAATTCGGTTCTACTCTCATCACTCTTCACTGTTGCGCCTCTCTTCTTCTGCAGAAACAACAGCAAAAGCTTCATTTCCATGGATGTTTCCAGTTTACAGAATAGGTACCCTTTTCTGCCTTTCAAGAAACTTTCATAGACCCCATTTTCTTATTATATCACATTTAGGAACCTAATTGTGGGTTGCTCATGAGAATTCCAGAAGATGTTTTTCCCCTAGCTTAGCTGACTCCCATATTGTTTATTTTTGTTGCTAGTTATCTTGATTCCTGTAGGAGGCACGAGGTTCTTCCGAATTCCGCAGTTCTATCATGGTTTTCTGAGGTCGATCTTCATACATTCCTGGTTTCATATGAAAATTGTGTGTATTAAATGATGGGCTTACTTTTCACTGCATTTTATGGATTCTTTTTTGTTATCATTCAGGCCAAGGTTCAAAAGTCTTGTCAAGAGAAGTGTAACATTGTGGTTTCTCTAGATCAGTTGAAAAATGATGATATTCCTTCACTAATCGACGTGTTTCTAGCTATAGACTCGTCTGATATCGATGCCGTCGATATCCTATATCATGGATCAACTTCTGTGTTGAATGAAGAACACATACTTTCTTTGATGAATGCAGTCAAACTAAAGCTCAGAGTATTTGAACTTAGTAACACATCACTAAAGGACTTTTTCCGGTCTGTAATACTTCTATCCCTTACAACATTCTTGATCACAGCATGTTTGAAGTGTTCCAAGATCAATGACTTGTTATCTTCCAGTTATTGCCTAGCTCCTATTTGATAGAATTTAGCATTATCTTAGGAGAGCTCATTACCTAATATATACTTTTGTAACTTAAATACAAAGAATCTGAAGAATTCCATTACAATGATGTGTTAGGCTCGTGTATAATTGTAACCGCTAGGATTGCGTAATGTCTGATGACTATCCTTTTGAATATCGTTTTGCCATTGGTCCGCTTGTAGATGACATTGTAGAAATTTCATGTTTTGTGATTAATTGTTGTTGACTTGTCGTATTGTTGCCCTGCAAATTTTCTACTGCTACCAACCAATGCTAGTTGCCAAGGATGTTCTTTATATATATATAACATTTGGACAATAACTAAGGCTATATTATTATTGTGTTTTTCTCAGGGATCTCTGCAATGTTGGTTTGCCTTGCCATGTTTTAAAGTTGAGGTCTAATAGTATCCAAAAACTCGACATGATTGGAAGGTTTATGCAACTACACACCCTGAATTTGGACTTCTGCACTTCACTCACTAGTTTGCAAAAAGACTGCTTTTTTTGCATGCCAAATCTGACGTGCCTATCAATGTGTGAGACGAGAGTTGCTAATCTCTGGACGACAACAGAAGTTCTAGCAAAACTTCCTTCTTTGTTGGAACTACGGTTCCAAAATTGTTCGTGTTGCAAGGATACTGGGCCTTGTCATTTGTCATCTAGCGAGAAAGAGAAGCTCGAGGACAAGAAGGCTTACTCAAATGTGATCAACATCTGTTCGTACTGTGAGGAACACTCTTTTGGTACTGTATATGAGACATTGAAAACTGATGATTCATCAGAAGTTGATGAACCTAAGTTTTTGGGTTACCTTAAAAACCAACTGGAAACATTACCCAGTCTGTTTCGTAATTTGTCCGCAGAGCCGAAACTGCAAAATGAGGTAAGATGACAACATGCTTGTAGTATTTGTTGTTCGTTCGTCTAACAGAGTATCCTTTACATGTGCTGAATCAGGCCTCGAAGAATGTTTCTGATACATTGAAGAAAGATATTTGGCATCATCCTTCACCCATATGCTTTGAGAAACATTATAGGGAGTACATGGTTGCTTCCTTACCTCGTTTAGCTGTATTAGATAATCTGCCAATCACGAAGAAGGAGAGGGAAACTTCGAAGACCATTGTTTCAGAATTCTATGAGTACTTGCCATACAAACATAACAACAAAAAAAGTGTTGTCAACATTTTGCAGAAGCGTGAAATGGGAACAAACGGTATTCACTCTCGAAACTCTTCAAAGCTAAAGCAGACTTATTGTTATGGAAAGAGCCAATGTTTCTTCTCAAGGTCTCTTAGTGCTGCTAAATTCGGGTCTTCTATGTGGCCCTTCTTACATCCTGTTTCTAGTTTTAACCATATATCTAAAGAAGAAAATAAGCGGCTTCGTCCAAGGCAATTTGAGTACCATCCTACCAACTCTAGCCTTATGGCTTTGGGAACTTTAGATGGTGAAATAGTCGTCGTCAATCATGAGACTGGGAATCTTGTTGGCTATAATTCATCTGTAGGAATGAATAACAGTGTTCTAGGACTCTGCTGGCTCAAGAAATATCCATCCAAGGTATTTTCTGATTATAATTTTTTTATCTATTGTTCTTAATTACACAAGTGCCCTGTTTTTCAAATCTGAATTTAATTTGTTTCTAAGAAGCATTTTGTGTTTTATGGTATAAAATTGTGAATATCACTACATAAATGAGTTAAACTAGCTAGCAGTTAACCACTTACTCTTATATTCATTCAAGTAACAGCCATGAGCAATATAAAAGAACAGCTAGTTATATATTCAGCTGAGCTATTTTACTTCTAACTTTTTCTCTCTGTGTTGAACAATCAGCTTGTAGCTGGATTCGACGATGGTTGCTTGAAGTTGTTTGATGTTAATCATACGCTGGCCAAACTAGGAGACGTGTCTTGTGGTCCTGATAAAGTTAGTTTTGAAGATTTCAAACAATTAACTTCTGTTCATGTCAACTCAACAGATGATCAATTCCTTGCCAGTGGGTACTCAAAAGGCGTTGCGCTGTATGACATTAACACTGGGAGACGTTTACAAGTGTTTACTAATATGCATCGGGAGCCTATTAATGTTGCTAAATTTGCTCATCACACTCCTTTTATGTTTGCTACATCTTCATTTGACAAAGATGTGAAGATGTGGGATCTGAGGGAGAGACCCGATAACCCTTGCTATACTTCTTCAAGCTCTAGGGGAAATGTTATGGTTTGCTTTTCTCCAGATGATCTCTATCTCCTCGTTTCCGCCATTGATAATGAGGTATGCAGTTCTATTTTTAACTGTTGCTTTATAGTTTATACTATAAGATTATGCCAATTGGAGAAGTTTTATACTATCTCTTAATGTTCTCATTCAGGTTAAGCAACTTTTAGCAGTGGATGGGAGGCTTCACATGAATTTCAACATAACTTCAACTGGAAGTGCTCAAAATTATACTCGTTCATATTACATGAATGGAAGGGATTATATCATCAGTGGCAGTTGCGACGAACATGTTGTTCGTGTATGCTGTTCTCAAACGGGAAGGCGACTTAGGGATGTCTATATTGAGGTACATTGTCAAATACCCAAACTTAAACCCTAAATCACTAATCAGCATGCATAATTTTAATGATATTTCACATCTCACATTTGGTTTCGAACTGCTTGTTTGTCGATGATCACTTCCCCCTGACAACTTTCTTTGACCTTTTAGCAACTGAAGATTTGAGGTATTTCTTGTTCATGTGTAGGGTACAGATTCAGGAAATTCTATCTTTGTGCAGTCCTTAAGGGGTGATCCTTTCAGGGTAAGGGTTTTTTTAATTCCATTTTTCAGCATATATTGCTTTTCGAGCTGGAACATGCATGTCTTTTGGATATATATCATCCTTGCCTGAATCAGTTCAAGAAGGTATAGGTTATAAAATGCTATAAAACGTGGAATCAGTTCAAGATGTTATAAAATGTTCTTGATGAAATCTAACCCTTTTTTTTATTCTTTTCAAGCAGCATTTTAACTTCAGTGTCTTGTCCAGCTCTATGCGACCCACATCAAAGCCGGAGATCATCAAGGTATAGGTTTTGTATCACTTTACTTTTGCAGTGATTTTAGTAAAGTTCATTAGGGCCAAGTTTGGCTAATTGTTGTGCTCCATTGTAGGTTAATTTGCTTGCCTCTAGTCACTATGCAGATGAATCTTCTCATGGTCAAGGTATTCATTCTTACTGTGATCTTGGAGGTTAATCTTGGGATCTCTATCAAGTTATCCATGTATATAAAATTGATTATTAGCTCTCAACCTAAAGAAAATGTACATTATCATGTGTATTTAAAGTTACTGTTTATGCTTAAAAAACACTGCTGGCCCCTTTGTTTTGTAAATATATGATTTACTGCAACTCTGGTGTTATCTGGTTTCGGAGTTTAAGTCCAATAGAGAAGCAATGAAGACGTACTTTCATCACTATGTATACTCTACGTATATCTGTAGGTATGATAATACTTACTGAGAAGGGTATTTGCATACATAAAAAATGAAGATAATGCTGTGAAGGGTAAGTATAACTAGGGGTGGGCAAGACCGGGTACCCGGCCAATTTGCCTAGAATTGGTCCCGGTCCCGGTAACTACCGGTTCCTGAAAATTAGAACCAGTCCCGGTAACTACCGGTTCCTGAAAATTAGAACCAGTCCCGGTCCCGGTTAGACCGGGTCTAAGATTTCAGGAACCGGTCCCGGTACCGGTGGGAACTGGTACCAATACCGGGTACCCGGTCAATTAGTCTATTATTAATAAAACTTGAGCAGCAGGGGAAAAAATTCTAACCATCAATAATAATATTAAATAACAAAGTCAGAATATTGTAGGCTTGAAGGTTGAAGTCTTAAAACGAGTCATACTCATAATATTCATACACAAAGAGAAATAAAGGAGCGCCTTCAGTTGCTTTCAACCTCTTCAACGCCATTAGGTACCAGACCAGTACCGGGTACCCACCGGGTACCGGGTCCAAAAAAGCAGGATCCAGTCCCGGTTGCAATCGGGACCTAAATTTTGGATCCAGTCCCGGTCCCACCAGAACCAATACCGGGTAAAAATCCACCGGGTCCGACCGGGTCCGGGACCGGGACCGGGTAATCGGATTTTTTGCCCACCCCTAAGTATAACACGATCTCCTCAATACCCTAACAAAGATATATACATATAAGATCCACTTACACAGAACGTAAAACTCATAGTTTTACTCGTTTTGTGGATCGTATGAATGACTGAGATACTGCTGATTCGATGGTAGCTAGTCGCCATGCATAATTATACACACACATCCCAAAAATATTAATAATTATACACACACATTGCTAATCCAAAGTCAAAGTCAGACACATGTTGAAGGCATGCACCATTTTTTATAAACAAAGAGGATATTCAGGGGTTACCAAAATTCACATTCTATCTACGACAATCATTATATAAGATAGTCAACACTGCATCCGGTGGACTATGGTAAAATTGACAATCCAAATCTTTTTTCTATATTAGCTTTATTATATCGTCCACTAATTGGTTACCTTCACGAAAGATGTGTGCAAAGAACACCTCCCCGTCTCGGCTCTCGAACTTGCGGATATGATGGAGAATCGTACAAGGAAGACCACCGCTAATTCTTCGGTGTCGATAATAAAGGATTAGTATCTTATTTGATTCATTGATGGTGCATAGAATTATATACCGTCATTGTGTAAAATATATCTTTAAAAAATATAATTCATCAAATATCCACCCGTATATATTGAAGTGAATGATATTTAGAAGATGAGAAAGCCATGTACGAATTGTCGTTGAAAAATGAAAGAAGAGTACAGGAGAATAGACACTTAGCATGTACAGGGAGATATAATTATGGATGGAAAAGTTTACCAATGCTCTTCCAGAAGTTTTCTTTCAACATGTACAGATGTAATATTCCAACTTACAAGAATTCGCTAACCTGAGGATTTCCGGCTCCACCAGCCAGTGCCTGATTTTCGTTTCCCCCTCTTCCTTTTGTAATTAGGGACATCGAACTTGGATGACGGAGATACCTTTGCATCTGGTTGAACAGAAGGGTTTGCAGGGAGGTCATCTCCAGGAGCAAGAATGATAGACTTTTCGGTTGGCATCAGTGGCTCCTTGGTGCCTGATTTTCGCTTCCCCTTCTTACTTTGGTTATTAGGGACCTTGGACTCGGACAGCGAAGATACCTTCACATCTGGTTGAACTGAAGGGGTTGCAGGGAGGTCATCTCCAGGAGCAAGAACAGTCAGCTTTTCAGTTGGCATTGGCAGCTCCTCAGTGCCTGAACTTCGTTTCCCCATCTTCCTTTTGTTAATAGGGATCTTGGACTCGGAAGTCAAAGATACCTTTGCATCTGGTTGAACAGAAGGGTTTGCAGGGAGGTCAACTCCAGGAGCAAGAACAGTAGGCTTTTCAGTTGGCATCGGCGGCTCCTCAGTGCCTGATTTTCCTTTCCCCATATTCTTTTTGTTGTTAGGGTTCTTGGAATCAGATGTTGAAGCTACCTTCACATCTTGCTGAACAGAAGGATCTGCAGGGAGGTCATCTCCAGGAGCAAGAATAGTAAGCTTTTCAGTTGCCATTGGTGGCTCCTCTGCCTGTTGAGTTAGACCTCTTTGAAAATCACGCAACTCTTCCTTGGCATCCTGGTTTTGTATCAAAATATCATCCTCAGTCTGCAGATATAATAAAGATCAGTAGTATTACAAATGAAAACGAGATTGAATATGCATATTTGGAATCTAATACTAGTTAATATTCACATCATTCATAAAAGAATTAAAACCAAAACCTGATAACAAAAACCAAGGATCATAGAATAGTGTGAAATGTTAGCTGAACAAATAAAGTAGGAATCACAAGAGGAAGGAAAAAACAAGGAAGGATTTTTTTTTTTTAGTTTCATATTGTATGTGCAACTGAAAAACCCTTTTCCCCTAAACAACAGTATTAGCAGAAGCAAAGAATGAAACCCGAAATCTAATTACAAGTACCATCCTTTGTTACCTTCTGCTACAGCCCTACGCAAAGCAAACGATAAAAATGTAAAAAATAAAAGAAGAGAATATATAAAAAAGAGAACTCACATTGTCATAAGAAACTGCAGCAACATTCTGAGCGGTTCCCTCAATCATATCAGGAAAAGGTGTAACCTCTACATGACTTGAAACTGCACTACTTCCAAGCATAAACAGATCTCCCATGTTACCCCCTGAAAGATGCTGAGATGTAACTGGGATTCTCTCTCTGCTCCCGGGTGGAGAAGAGCAACTTCTAGAACCAGCTAAAGTGTTGCATGGCAGAACTGAACTCAATACATTAATGGAAGAGAACTTTTGAGGACTTTCATTAACCACATTGTCAACTCGGGTCTTTAACTTATGAACTTGTGATTGAATCAGATCAATCTTTCCAAGTATCTTTTCAAACCAAATATCACTGTCTCTTAATTCAAGACTTGACAATCCATCACTAAATTCATCTTCATTGCTATTGACCATTTTGTTTCCTGTAGAAATAATCAAGAAAATGACCAAAATATCCATTAGAGAGAGTCGAATTTTTGAAACACGGAACCAAAAAGGCTATTTGTCGGACCTTGTTCTATTACCTATGAGGTACACAATCACCAAAACTGAGTCAAATGTAATTCTTACCTAAATTACCATTATCACCATCATGAGCACCAGTGGCAACAGCAAGTTTCTTACTATCTGGGTGCAAAGAAAATAAGCTTATCAGATTTGGTCTTGCAAATGCATATCCCAAAAAGAATGAACATGAACTTTATAGTTTCATACCATAATATGAGAAAAACTTATGATTTGACATATAAGATGCTAAATCAGCAGTATCTTCAACTCGCTTTCTTTTTCTCCTCTTCATTACTTTCTTTCTTTGAATTTGACAAGGAAAAGGTTGTGACTTAACATTATGTCCCTCAACTGTGAGCTTTTCATATTCAAAATTCTTTCTCTGATCATATTCCGCAAGTTCTTTATCATACTTCAATGCCTGAGACTTAAATTCCTTAAGTTGCAGCTCTAACCATTTACACCGCCACATAAGGGGACGGACAAACCTCCTCCAATGATCTGTCAACTTTCTCTTCCTGGAAAATTTAGGAAAAGAAAGCAAACTGAATACTGCAACATGTATTTGGACATCAAACTGAATACAGCTCACAAATGAAAACAGAGTTTTTACTCTTGCCAGCCAAATCAATATAAATTAGGTACATTTATTGCGGTGAATTTTTGGAAACCAACAACATAAATAAAATTTCATAAAATATCAATACACTAACACAAAAACAAAAAAAGGTACCTTAATAGGAACAATCCATCAAACATTGATCCCAATGGATTCCCACTGCGTAATGCCGATTCAACTTCAACATCACTTATCGCTGAGTCATTCTCAACCCCGGATAGCGTGCCACCAAATGAACTCGAATTCTCAGTGGCATCCTGACATTCAGCAACAGCCAAGCTATCCATTCCAGAATGTGTGCATTCAGTTATGTTAATCTCCATATCCTCAGTTCCTTCGGGTATCTTCCCTTCTCCTACACTATAGTGAGTCTCCTCACCAAAGTTGCGGTCCTCACAATTACTCACACAATGCATAAACTTATCTTTCGAATCTTGGGGCAAGCTTCCATTTCCATTACTATTTGAAACCATTTCCATCATTGTATTAGAGTTGTCTTTTGGCTCCAATTCAGAGCCTATACTAATCATCATAAAGACTTTGTCAATTCACTAATAAGTCAACTTAAATTAAAAAAAAAAGTCCCAGCAAAGTTCACATCAAATTCAACATTACCATCTTAACTAAGCAAATTGATTTTTAAAATGAAAGAGACTACAAGTAAATGGCTCGTATCTTTATATTTATATACACAGTAATCAAAGCTGCAGAACATAAAAAGCTACAAATAAACAAAAAAAATAGAATTTTCCAACAAATGACAAGTTAGAACAAAAGATTATGATAAAAGAAATAAGAAATTTAGGGATTGAAATCAACATAAATCGCAAAAACCCAGAACAGGAACAGAGAAGAGGGAAAGAAGAACCTAGCATTCGAGTCTATTTCCATTTGGGAGTTTGATTGGTGTATGAGAGTGTTAGCGCCACCGTTGACAAATTTTCTTTTGATTTTTGAATTTGTTTGATGGGTAGAAATTTGAAATTCTAGAAAAATTAAAAATAAAAGAGAATTTGCAAGGGTGTGGTTAAGAAAAAGATCGGTGGACTGTAGCAAATGTTCGCTGTACAGTCTAAAGGAATAAAAACAGATATTTTAATAAGGGGAAATAAAAGCAGATATTTTACATGGTAGTTGACTCTAGCAAAGTAAAATAAGATTTTTATCAATAAATAACCATTAAATTATGTTTAAAATGTTTATTTGATAATTGAATTTTTAAAAATTATAAAATAAGTATTACAATTTTAAATGTAGGGTAATCTACTCAAATAACCACTCTATTATAGAGTTAGTTTCGATTTCACCATTATACTTCCAATTGTAGCAATATGACCATTTAACTATGTAAGTAGTCTCAATATCACATGCCGTTATGGAGAGGTTGATGTTGCTATTAAATATAACTGATATAATTATACATTTGGCTATGTTATTTACACAATTTATCAATTTGGCCTATGTTATTTATACATGTCACCACCTTATTGGAAGGTATTAACTATTTTTATTTAATTTGAAAATTTTATTTTCCTCTTCCAATTAGGTGAATTCGAACCAGCATTCCCTTAGTACCAGGGTAATACATTTGCCACTAGGCCAAGTATAGTTTTGTTATATGAAGTACAAAATTCAATATATGTGTTATATAGTTGTTAATGCGAGGAAAAAAAAAGTAAATGTGATTTTAGGGGACTGGAACATGACACACTTATGATGCATAAAAATATCTAACCCAATTAAACAAATCTAATAAATAAATTAAAATTAACAACATTTTATATAAATTTTAAATTATAGTTAGTGCACGATTTAAAATAAAAATAGTTTTAAAGTTTTTGTATTTTTAATATAATTTCAATATAATTATATATAATAATAATAATTTAATTAATTTTTTAATAAATATTAAAATTATTAATTAATTTAAAAAATTAATTCAATTATACGTGAAATTATAAAAACAAATCTAGAAATAAAAATATATTAAATTTAATTTAAAAATATAAAAGGTTAAAGCTATTTTTATTTTAAATCGTGCACTAACTATAATTTAAAATATATACAAAATGTTGTTAATTTTAATTTAATTATTAGATTTATTTAATTGAGATAGATGTTTTTATGCATCATAAGTGTGTCATGTTCGAGTCCTTTAAAACCTCATTTACTTTATTTTTCCTGGCATTAACAACCATATAACACATATATTAAATATTGTACTTCATAACACAAAATTATGTTGGTTCAAATCCACCGGGGTCATTTACAATGCTATCATTTTTCTTTCTCCAATCAAGTGACATGTGTCATCACCTAATTGAAGGAGGGAAATAAATTTATTAAATTAAATAAAAATAGCTAATGTCCTGCAACAAATGTGGTGTCACCACCTTATTGAATAATTAATTTATTTTATTAAATTAAAATTAGGACCAAATTAATAAATTGTATAAATAACAAGACTAAATGTATAATTATACTAATTTATTTAACAACCACATCAGCCTCTCCGTTATGTTTTAATGACAGGTGATTACATTGAAACTACTTACATAGTTGAGTGGTCATTTGAATAGTTTACTCATAAATGTGTTACTATGAAATAGACATTTATAGGGACAATTACAAAGCCATATATAGTGTAAAAAGGACCGTTGTCTCCTCTTACAATTTTTGGTATAATGATATTTTAGGTCATTTTTAGTTTAAATATTAACTAAATTTTTTGTTTTTTTTGATTTTTAAATTTAAAGGCTTAACAAATTCTTATCATTTTAAATATTTGATTCTAATTCTGTTCTTAGATTTTTAATCTTTAAAAAGGTCGTCAAGAGACTAACCGTCTATTGACTGGACTGTTCATCAAGTATTAATTTAATAAAAAAAATATTTTCCAATATGATTAAAGTTATAAGTTTAAAAGTAAAGATTTTCTTGTCAAAGTAGTTGATTTAAGCATTCATTATCAATTTGCACGTGCAAAACAGCATGGTTTGAGAGAAGGAAAAGCATCGAAACATTATTGAACTCCGACTCACCATGATGTTTCATTCTAAATTACCATCAAGATATTGGGTAAAATGTTTTTCAATTATTGTAGATCTTATTAGACACTTACTTTCTCACACTCTCTACATGAAGTCGTTATACTTTAAGGTTTTTGAGTAATATCTGATTATAATTCTTTGAAAAATTTCAAATCTACCCTTTTTTTTTTCTTTCTAAACATCAACAAACATTCAAATGCTTGTGCCTGCAAACGAACCGTATAGACCCCCAAGACTTTGGATCACAATGTAGGTTGTTTTCCAAACATTCAGCTTCTTCCAGCGTTACCATGTTGGTATTGTCTGAAGAAGCTCACAAGTGCTTGTGCCTGCAACAAACATCAGCTTAATGATGTTAAATTTTCCAGATTGAGAAAAAACACACACACATCAGAAGCAGTATCACCTTCTCTTTAGCTCTCGGGGTGCCAGACTGGGACAATGCCAGTATTGGTGGAAGAGCTCCTTCTCGCAACGCCAAATTGCAATACCTATTCCTGCATGTGCAGAGAAGTAAAAGAGCGGCGGCGGCATTTTCCTTTCCTCTCGGAGAACCTAATTCAACAACCTCAACCAGCATAGGAATGACCCTACCCTCTTCCCCAATTGCATTCCTCCCTTCAAAAATTGTAGCAAGCTTTGCCAAAAGAAGTACTGCCTTATCAACCATTCCAGTTGCTGGTTGCATCAAATCCACAAGGTATCCTACAGCACCAGCCTGCACGATTCGAACCTTATTTTCATGACATCTTGACAGATTATACAAGGTTGTAGCTGAATCTTTCTTTCCCCTAGGAGTACCCTTCCCCAGCAAACCAACAAGAGGCCTGATTGCCCCAGACCTTCCGATCGTGACTCTGTTGTCCTCGATGACTGAAAGACTGAAAAGAGTGGCAGCTGTGTTTTCTTTAGCAACAGGGCTTCCTGTCTCAAGCACATGAATCAGAGGCTCAACTGCATTTGCATTAATAATAGCTGTTTTGTTGTAATCAATATTTGATAAGTTAAGAAGTGCCGTAACCGCGTTTTCTTGAGTCTTTGTATCAGGTGAATAAAGTAAATCAACTAACAAACTAATCGCCCCGCAGCTTGCTATTTCGATCCGATTATCCCTATTCTTCTTGGAAAGTAACCTGAGTTGAGCTGTGGCCTCCCTTTGAGTATCAATTGATGTACTCTTCAAAGCATCAACCGACTTCTTAACCTCGGTTTCAAGAAGAGGAGAGGGTTGATTTAAACTCATGGACTTAATGGGACCAAGCAACTTCACATTGTTAGACTCACACCAGTTTGCAATCAGTGCGTTCATTGTGTAATTAGGTATAAAAATGGTATGAGACAAACTCTGCCGTGACTTGGGGCACACGGTCAGCCCAAGATCAAGCCATTCCTTGATGAAAGCCCTGTCATAAGTTTCTCCTGATGCAACAATCACCGGATCAGCCATTAGCTCTAGGGAAAGGGGGCATATAAAGTCAGCAGGTATAAGAATTGGGCTACATGTCTGAGATTGTTTTATTGAGACAAGGCGGTCATGCATGCGAGTTACAAGAGCAATAAGTTGACCAGTAAACTCAACTTCTGCAGTTCTTTTAGCTCGTTCAGCATTCTCCTTCAACTTTTCAAGGGCCATAGCCTCTATCAGAGTCTCCTGGTTTGAATTCAAGCTGAAGCTCTCTGCAATGTTCACTAGTATTTCTGAGCTTGGTTCAGAACTATCCAGTTGATCCCTTATGGCTTCAATAATGACGGATGATGTCTGCTCATATCCTACATGCTTAATTTCCTGCAAGTAGTGATGTGATCAATCATGCCAATTGTTAGATCTCCTGAAAAGAGGATTCCTCTTCAGCACTCCTCAAATTTATAAATCAAATCAGGAAAACATCTATTCATTTTCTCACATCTCAAAACTGTATACTTTAGATTTCATATTGTTATTCGCTCTCTGATAGATGACTTCTCATCGTAGTAAAAACCCTTTGCTAATCGTTCAGAGAATATGATAATCATGCTCTACTAATAAACACAGGAATAAAAGTACAAGTTTTAATAAAAGTAAAAGCTTCAATAATTTTGAGACATAAATTACCTCAAGAGATATAGAACTCAAATCATTAGGAAGATGCTGAATGGAAGACTTCAAGAACTGGAATACTTCCAAGCTGGAATTTCGAATCTTTGATATTAATAACTCAACTTTCAGAACCTAAACATTAAATGGAAGAGAAGGTGGTTATCCAAGGAATTGACTAATAGTCTCTTATTAGCAAATTCTATACTTCTATGATATTATTTCCTAAAATGCACCCATCAAAGCAATCATCCGTCTGAATATGATCAAACATTCAAGAACCAGTACTTAGGGGATAAACTTATTCCAAAAGCTACACATTCTAATAATTACTCTTACAAGAACCATGAAAAAGTTCTATGTCCGATCAAATGCGCAGAACATCCGTATGAAGTTATTCCACAAAAGTCAAGTTTTAAATGACAACAATAATCAAAAGGGGTATTTCTCCTCGCTATAACTACAATAAAATAGCAAAGTAAAGTTGCAAACTGAAATTATAACTTGTAACTTACAAGGTAAACTTTACTCGAAAGGGGTTGCCAGCTTTCAAATTGCTCTAGCAGTTCTTGTACAGAGGAACACAATTCTTCAAATGCCTTGCTAAGCAATTCATTAGAAGTAATGTCTGAAGAAAGAGTTGCATTAAGAATTATGGGCTTCAACAATTTTAGTATCTCTTTTGCTCTCCGGTAGTACTTCCAAATTGGTTCGGAGTTAATTTTCTCAGAAGATGACAATTTTAAAAACAAAGAAATGTTACTAAGAAGTGTTTTTAACAAAGAAGTCTCCATATGATCTGTTTCAAAAAAAATCAAGCAAGACTACAAGTAAGAAAGAGGAGCAGAGGGTGAAAACGGAAATAATTATAGGCAACTACGGACTACCATGCACATCATGAAAAAATAACATAAGAATATATGTTTTAAATGTCCAAATGATTAGAATCAATCATCTTAAAACAAACAATCTTATGTTATTGCATTGAGATGACAAGATCCAGGCAAACATTTCATAAGGTATAAGGTTTTGAAAACTTTCCTGAATCATTATGTTTTAACCAATTCCAGCGAGTCAGTAACTTCAAAGTAATAATAGCCTCTTAAAGTTCATTTTATTTTTCCATTCTTGATTTGTTTCAGAATTTCAAATGTTTGTGTGTTAGAACCAAACCAAGAAAAAAAAAACAAATAAATTGAGTTGTTTTCCATGTAATGGTCAACCTCCAATACATCTATACATATACAGAAAATGAAAAGAAAGGAAATTAAACAAGAACGGAAATGTAGATATCAAAATTAAAAGTGAACTAAACTCAGTAGTAAACAGATATTCCACAGTGAAAACTGAAAAAGTAAACAGAAAGAAGAATAAGAAGAAACGGTACCTTTATGCAGCCTGTGAATTCTGGGTGTTTTCGTTTTGGTCTCTTAATTCTTAATGAGAAAGAAAAATAAATTAATAAAGCCCAGGCTTGACTTTTCTGATGCTGGGTCTTCTGGCGTTTTCTTCACGTAAGCTTTTTCCTTTTCCTTTTTTTTAAGTTTTTGGGATTAATAGATAAATGTCCACACATTTTCATTTATCCGTTAAAAATATTTTTAAAAAATTCTAAGACAAATTTCATTTTAACATAATATATAACACTTAAGATTGAAGTAAACCATTTAAAACGGTGCATTTAACATCTTTAAATCTATGAACCCAATAAATGGTCCAAATAAAAAAGAAGAAGATGATGTTCATCCTAGGAGATCGAATTTTAAGCAAATTTGACTAAATGTTAACTACAAAATGCACAGATATTAATTCTAACTGTAACCAAGACTATAATTATTGATTAGCGAAATTTTTTGTTCACTTGGCATGCTAGAAAATTATTAACACAAACTTTTAATTGTAGGACTTTTTCTATACTTTGTACCTTGAAATTATAAAGATGAAATAGAAGATCTCCCTCATCAAACAAAACTTCAGCCCAAACTGTATTGCTGCAGAACCCAGGCAATCTGTGAGAAAAGTTCTTTGAGCAATAACAACCAAGCAAAAATGGTTTTTCAAGACTCCAGTGGCTGGAGTTCCTGCTCTGGAACTGCTTCATTAACAGCCCTATACGAATTGAAGTTTTGTCGTCTTCGTATCCAGAAGCTGATAATCCGAAGATTATTGCCATGATGATAGCCAAAAGAACTGCCAAAGAAAGTTTCTGCCACCACATTCTGCATTATTTAAGACGAACAAATCACAAATCATGTTAGTGAGCTTATACCATGTCACAAAATATTTTGTTTTGACTAGAAATTCACCAAAAAAATATTGCATTAAAATGAAATTCTCAAGAAATAAGAAATTTGAGGTAGCCATAGGCCGTTTTTATGAGTAGCATGTCATAAAGAGAGGTTGGATCATGGAGTGGATTACATATTCTTATTTAGTTTTGTTTACATATTTTGCATGCATATACTGTAATAAACTGTTTTCGGACACAAATACATTCTGAGTCCACAATTTAGCCATTGGACTTTGCAGGATTTAGTTAGGGACACGCCATTTTTATGATTAAGATTCTGTTTCAAGAAAATACAAGACTAATCAATTTTCAGTTATACGTATATGCCTGTCTCATACTAAGAAACTAAGGGGGCGTTTGATTCGTGGAAAAGATCATTACCTGAGGGAATGATCTTTTCCGGAGTTACATACCCACGTTTGGTTGGAGAGCATTCCCTTCAAGGGGTAATTTTACATTCCCAACAGTAGCAGTTTTTCATTAAAGGGTGGGAACGTGATTCCCTTGCATTTCTTAGGTATTTGTCAATTCCCTCCCCTTTGGACCATATTACCCCTATGTTAATAGATTTTGTTCATATAGATCATTTGTAAAATTTAATTAGTTGATTAAATATGTGTGGTGTAAATTAATTAAATATTTTTATTTAATATTAATTTAATATTTAAATGATGTTACAAATACTTAATGTATTTTTATTAATATTATACTTATGATGTTTATAAGTTATATGTTGCGATGGCATATTGCTTAAAAATCAATAAGTTTAGAGTTGATGTTTTTAATTTTATTTTTATGTTTATGACCTTGTAAAATATTTTAGTAGGTTAAACTTATTATATAAATTCTTATAGTGTTATACAACTTTTAGATTTATTTTATTATTTACTTTAATTTGCTTGACATGTCACAAGTAATAAAAAATTAAAATTTTAAACATATTAAATTTCTAGCATTTAAAAATTTACAAAATATTTTAATAGAGGATAACTAGGGTAAGTAAATATAAAATAGTTTTTTTTAATAGTCTAAAGGTGATTACAAGGTACAAAGTGATTGAACTCAGGTCTTCTAGGACGAACTTAATCCATTTTTCCACTGAGACCACTTGTTAGGTTCTTTTAAAGAATAGTTAATATAATAATTATATTAAATATGATAAATATATAATTTTTACAAATTTTAGATAGTGTAACAAAAATAATTCTATTAATTTTTGTGCATGTATTTTTAAGTTAATATTGAAAGTTTAACATGTTAAAAAGAAAATATAACATATGGACAATTTAGTAAATTTTACTTCCAGATAACCTTATATACCTCCAGCCAAACACAGTAATGTCGCATTCCCAATAATGTGTCAAGTAATGTTAAATTCCGGGAATCTTATTCCCAATGGTAATCTTACATTCCGTGAACCAAACGCACCCTAAAAAGTAATAACCAGGCCTCTAGGAACTGGAAAAATACTGTTGCGTAGAGAATTGCAATGAGACAAACATTCCCATAAGTCTGTGAACTAAGATAAACAAGGAAAATAAAGTTTAAAGGACAAAAAAATGATAATTTAACCTTTTGTTCCCGATACAAACCACAACTAATACCTGCTGGCAATGGAAAAGCATAAATTGTTGTAATTTGGATCAGGACAGCGGATCTTCTTTAAGCTATTAAGTTCCTTTATAATCTGCAATAAAGCTGCAAATATGAGATGCAAGGTAAAAAGAACAAACACAATCAAATGTCCAGTTTTAAGGTTTGACTGTTAATAGGTCAGCTTGTAAGCATTTCCATGTCCTTACAACCATGCATTTCAGTTGAATATGTAGAATTATTAGAATAAAACTTCAGTCTTCAAAGATCCTCCATATATTAAAGCTAGGAGATAAAGTGGGCCCAGTAAGAACACATAGGCCTAGCTAAACTATGAATCATTTATGGGAACTGAATCTTAATGCATCCTTAAATGCCACAAATGCAGCTTCTGGTAGGTATGCATAAGTTGTACCACTATCCAAAACAGTTTCGTATTTTTCATCAGAGATACTTGGGTTCAAAGCTCCCCACAACATGTATCTCTTTCAAATCAATGTTGTAACATGGACTGTTGCCTTCCCGAAACTCGAGTAAAATTGTCAGATGTATCGAATGTATTTGTTAGGAAGTTGCTGAGGTGTTCTATCTCTGAGATAAAATGTTTACAAAAACAAACCTGCATACAGGATCCGAATGATAAAAAGGAAAGGTGAAAACTCGAGACTAAAAGAATGCAAAACCAGCAAATGCATTAGTAAATCAATTGAATTACATGTTTGTAGCTGGGAGCAAATTTGAGCATCATTATGGGAAAAAAGTTTACATAGTTTTGGTTCCTACAAATGTTTTCAGCATAATGTTATAGTCCCCATATAAACATGCATAGCCAGAAAGCCATATGCTTTTAACTAGAGGAATCCATCTATGAAAGCAGAGCTTGATTGTTCCTAAACCAAATGGTTGATCTCATGGCTTGACAAGGGTAAGATAGATCACTCAATTCCTTGTGTCTGTTTTGAGGGTAAAAAGCGGCGCCAAGCAGATGAAGTAAAACCTCGAGAAACAAGGTAGATTATAAACACAACATATCCTCCGGTGAATGCAAACACTATACTTGTGAATATTGCACCAGTGACTTCGGAGGAGAAGAAGTCGAGTAGAAGATATCCGTTGATCAACATCACTAGAATGGCCACGAGCCAGGCAACTGTCTGCAAAGGAGAGAGGGGCAACATTTAAGAAGGAGAATGCAACTGCATAAACAAAAACAATGGCACAGTATAACATTGACACAGGGATTCTTTTAGAGAACAAAACAAAAGTTGTGTGCATCTCCCTGCCAAAAAGGAATTTAGGAAGTTCTATCATGTGGCCACATGATATAGGTGAAGAAGTTTCACATTTTTCTTAATAGAAAAGCAATGAGCTGTTCTGAAACAAGAGCTAATCACGACCTCTGGATCACAAATACGAACAGCCACTTATCAAAATTAACCAATAAAATAGTGTAACTCGTCCCACAGTCGATGCAAGTACGAAGGCAAAATCAATGAAGGCAGCATGTGTGTGTACAAATGCATTCAAATCAAACTATTTCACTGCAAAAAATAGAACTACATTCTTCATAATAAAATCTCGGCACCAGCCAGTTAAGTACACTAGAACTCCTGTAGGCAAGAAAGTTAATATATCAGCAAGGCACAAAACAAGGAAATGAGCAGTAGCATACCTTGAGCACAGAGCCAATTTTGAAGGAACCCATGACTTGCTCCTTGGATACCAAACAAAGAAGTGGGATAAGAGCAAAGGGGATTTGAATCGATTGAAGCACATTAAGCCATTCATTTAATTCATCCAGCGCTGATTCAGAACTATCAAAAATAAGAGCAACTATCATAGTAGGAATAATTGCAAAGCTCCTAGTGATCACTGCTCTTAGCCATTTTTTCAACCTCAAGTTCAAGAAACCTCCCATGATGAACTGCCCTGCATAAGTGCCAGTAATAGTGCTACTTTGTCCGGCTGCTAACAACCCGATTGCCCAGATGTATAAAATTGGGAATAACCCGCCCCCAAATTTTTCTTGAAGATAATCCCCAGCATTCACAAGACCAATACTATCGGCTATTTCTGTGCCATAAAATGCCTTGGCAAAGACGGTTGTGACAAACACATTGATTATAAAGGAAACAAAAAGCGCCACAGCAGACTCTATTGAGTAATAATTGAGAGCTTCTTGCACTCGGCCTTTCTTGCTGCGATCAATTTCCCGTGATTGCACGAGAGCAGAGTGCAAGAATACATTGTGAGGCATAATAATGCAGCCCACAACTCCCACAGCTTGTTTGACGGTTTTGGAGCTAAGTTTTGGAATCAAAACACCTGCAAAAACCAAACCATTTGATCATCAATCAACTAAAATACGTTACGAAAGAAATTGCTACAGCCAACAACGGAACCGAGTGCCTCACCAAGAAGAAGTTCAGTGCCATTGGGTTTTGTTTGACCAAACATCCAAGCAAATGAGACTGCCATTGTAGCAATAAGGACGGCAAAAAATGCTTCCAGCTTCCTCACTCCATAGTTCTCAAGAAACAAGAAGATAAAACTGAAACAAGGCAGTGAAAGAGAAGTGATCATACTGCACCAAGTTTTTATGATGTTCTACCCACCTACTTCGAAAGGTAAGAGTATAGATTAACTTCCATCATTTGCTCAGACAAAATTGAGTTTTATATTTTAAATTGTTTTTTTATTAATAATAACTTTTAAATAATAAAAAATTTGATCAACAAGCGATAACTTTACAGAAAAGAAAAATTAAATAAATAAAGATACTGCAGACAGAAACCACAAAATACCATAATAAAAGTTTGAAAGAAGAAAACAATTCATCATAATCAATAAGAAAACTGACCAATCACAAGCTGTAATAACAACACCAGCCCACAAAGGCAAAGCACCATTACTCAAAATCTTAATAGCAATAGCACTTCCGATAACTTCCTGTATATCAGCTCCAATCAAAGCCAACTCCGTCATTACCCACAAAATCATCCTAGCCCAAGTCGGATACTCTTCTCTACACAGCTCAGCCAAGTGTCTCCCCGTCGCCACGCCAAGCCTAGCCGACAACAGCTGAACCAACAACCCAATAGCCGTCGCCCACATCAACAGCCACAGCAAAGAGTAACCGGCTATAGCTCCGGCTTGAAGATCCCCTTCCAAATTCCCAGGATCCAGAAACGCAATCGACATTAGAAAACCGGGCCCGGTGAAAAGCCAAAGCTTTTTCCAGGAAAAAGGCGGGACACCCGATGACCCTTCATCGATTCCGACGATGTGGACTTTTTCATCTGACTCGTACGCCACATCCTGGTCCGAATCCCGGTCGGATAATAACGGAAGCCGGTTGTCTTCTGTTGGCATATTCCGGTGTGCCGGCCTCCGCGGAGGATTGCTTTTGCTTTGGCTACGAAAAAGAAGGAAAGCTTCCTTGTTGGGTTGAAGAAAAGAAAAGAAATGAAAGCCACCAGTCTTTCCCACTCTCTTCGCTCAATGTTCCTTGCCAGTTGCCTGTTTTCGTGTTTTTCGGCCTTTTCATTCCATCCTTTTTTTAATTAGTGTAACTGATTTATAGTAAATTGCAGTCTCTTCGTCACGTGACGATGCTATGGCATGTGGTAATTTTCAGGGATTTATTTTTATTATCACATCTTATGTCTTATCTATATAAATTATTGAATTTTAAATAAATTAAACATATTGAACTATTTGTTTTTAGGGCAGGTGAGTAAAATTATATTTGTGTCATTTAATTATGGGTAAAATTAGATTCGAGTCACACAGTTATTAAAAGTTACACTTAAATCACTCTATTACGGGTAAAATTACATTTAGGTCGCACTTCATATTTAAAAAATATATAATCATTTATGTATTGGATTAATTAATAATTTCAAATAAAGTACTTTAGAACATGCTCAACATCTATAGGTATGGATGGCAATATATTAGAATTGAATTGGACTCTATAAAGTTTGAGTTTGATTTTAATTATATTTTTTTCTTTTTTTAAAGTGATAGCTCAAACAAATATTTTTTTAAAGAAGAGCAAAAGATGAACATGATTGTAGGGATGGGCATGAGTCGGGTTGGGTTTTAGGCCGACCCGACCATAATTACCCTAAATTTGAACTGATCTTATTTTTTAAAAAACTGACTCGAAAATTATATACCTCAACCCAACCCAAGCCTATTTATAAAAAGTTCAATTTTAGGGACTTAATTGTAAAAAATAACGTTAGGGACTTAATTATAAAAAAACAATTAATTTTTAGAATCTAATTATAAAAAAATCAATTTTAAGGACTTAATTATAAAAAATATATACAAATAGGGTATTATTGCATAATATTCCTAAAAAATAGGGAAAATAACATTATTAGTCTCAAATCGAATTAAATTTTTCTACCTTAAACCCGACCCGTTAAAGTTGAAATCGATCAAGTCCAGATAAAATGCTCGTCCCTACATAATTGGAGCTTGCCTTTGATCTTAAAACGTCAGTTCCAATCAGCTACAATATTGAAAAGGAGATTTGTACTCGAAGAAGATAGGACAACAAAATTGTTTTTATATATAAATAGGGCAAGTAATCTTTTTTAGCTGCACATAATTAATTCCTTTAAGTGCTGTATCATGTTTGGCTTATTCGCATGGACATGATGTACCTTTTTTTCCTCTATTTAAAGTTAAAAGGAATTTTTTAACTAGGCTTACGTCTATGCTTTTCGTTGTATTTTGTTCATGGTTAAAAAAGATATGTCTATTTCTTTTTAAAAATATTAAGGTTTATATTGATCAGACTCTAATAAGATCCTGACAGGATACATATTCGAGCCACCTCTTATTAGGACTCGATCATTTTTTTGGATTCATATTTTTTCAATCGAATTTGGATTGAATTTTTCTTTTAGATCAAATCGAACTCGAATCGGACTCTAACATGATACATCCGACCCACTTTCTATTAGGACTCGTACCTATTTCAGATTCAGTTTTTTCCAATTGAATTTAGGTTAATTTTTCATTTAAACCCAATCAAATTCGAACTAAATTGTCATCCATACCCACCAGATTGAGTTCTAAACGAAACCAGAGTTCATTAGCAAATGTATACTTAATTTTAAATGGAGTAAAATGAAAGGCAACGAATGCAAAATCGAACCTATTTCAGATTTTAAAGCAGAGTTAATATGATAAACACACAATTTTTCAATATATATTTCTTAATTTTTTATTTACATATCAAATCAAAAGACTTTTATGAACATCATGATATTTAGGATAGATAAAAATTTTCTGTTACTTTTCGGTGCCTCTATATATGCTCCAATACTAAAAATATTAGAAAAAATAAATTTTAAGCCCTAACCTTATATTTTAAATCTTAAACCCTACACCTTATACTTTAGAAAATACACCCTTCCCTAAATACTTTAAACTCTAATCATAAGCCCTAACCTTAAACTCTAAACCTTAAATCATAAATATAATTTTAAGTGTGAGATATAAATAAAAACACCGAAAAGAGTAGATGATTTTTTCCTTATAATGATATGATAGCAACGCTATTTATTTGATTTTTTTCTAATGAAATATCAAGGAGTGCTGTTTTTATTTGTATTAGTCCAAATTTTTTTTCAAGGTTGTCAAACATAATTCTAGTTGAACATTCTTGTCCTCATAAAAAATCATAATTAATCCATTTTCTAAAAACAAAAAAATCTACATGACTGTATTAAGAAAAAATAAAATCTTAACTTAAAGGCTCAAAATAAAGATGTAAACAATATCAACCCTCGACGATGAAGATAAAAATCAACAACAAACAACATTAAAAAATACATATTACAATAATAAGGCACGTTAACAATAAGATCACTATTATAACTCAAATGTAAACAGCAACAATGACTATGAGTTCGTATTCAAATTCAATTTGAGGGTCCAAAACAAGGAGATTAACATGATATTCAAAAGAGCGTTATCTTGATTAGTCGTGGCAACGTTAAATTCAACCCTGATAAATGAAGCGACCAAGCAACCAATTAAGAGAAGAAAAACATGCCAAAAATATAAAAAATGTGTACCAAAAGATAGAGAAAAACATGTCACAGAGATAGAGTTATTGAATTTAAAACTTAAAAATAAATAAAAAAACATTAACGGGCGACAATCATCACAAAGCCTGGTGCAATCGTCGACGACATAAAGATAAAAAAATAAAAAAATATTGCAAATGGTAGTTTAATTTTAGTTTGATGCAATTTCAAATGTTAAAAATACATTATGTAAATCAAAATTATATATACTTAATATATATAACAAACAAGAAACATCAATTCATATTTATTACATTTCCAGCCTCCGTGGCATTTTACAATCTTATCTACATAACATGATGCTAGAAGAAGAAGAAATATCAAATGTGGCAAAACGACGTGGCATTAATAAATATAAAGGGATGGCGGCATGTAAAGGGCGACGGGGAGAGAGAGGAAAGCACGACGAATCGCGAGTGGAGAGGTTGCCAAGTCTGTGGGGAGCGTAGGTTTGGGCGTGGATGGATTGTGGTAGCACGAGTTTTTGTGACGCTTACCGGAAACGTATTTTAATTTCAATTCTCAACATTTCTCACCAACCCTTTTGGTTTTTTTAATAAGAAATTATTAGATAAAATCAGTTAATTATGTTATTCGTAGTTTAAACTAATAAAATTTATTTATGTTAATTTTTTTTAAATAACCACCTATTTTTTTATTTGTAAGAAAAAGGTAAAAATTCATTATGAGTAAAAATAATATAAATGAATTTTATTAATTGAGACTACAGATAACGTGATAAATCGAGTCTATTTAATAATTTTTTTTTGAAGAGAGGGGGATAACTCATGCTTCACAGTTCAGACCTCAATTACTTTGGCCTTTTCACTACAATCATTATACTTTTATGATTTCCTATAATGCACGATCCAAATATTAGGTTTTATTATAATAAAGTAAATATTTTATAAAATATACTTATATAATTATTTAGTTGTAGGAGAAGGGGGTTTGAATAAGAGGTGGTAAACTGACTCGAGACTTGAATTAATTTTATTCGATTCAAGATTTGATATCGACCCGAATAGGATGATTCGAAATCCGAAACAAATCGAATCGAATTGAAATCAATCCGATTTTTAGTTGAACCAATATGGACCCGATTCGATTTTTCAACCGAACAAAACAAACCCGAACTGATTTTCAACCGAACCGAATGGACCCGAACCAATTTCATCCGAACCGAAAGTAACTCGAACCGAAGACAACTTGAAATAAAGAAAATATATTAAAAAAAATAATGAAAGATTTGATGTGAATCGTCGCACAACTCACAAAAAAGTCAAATATAATATCTTTATAAAGCCATTATATGGGTTCAAAAAACTAATCTGGCCTAAAAACCCGACTGAAACATATTGATCTCCCATTGAACCGATTTTGACCTGACCTGAAAATACTCGACCCGAAATTAACCGATCCGAAAATCAAACAAACCGATATGACCCGATCCAGACTGATACCAGACCCGAAAATTAATCGAACTGATGTAACCCGATCCGGACTGATACTCGATCCAGACTAATACTCGGCCCAAACTGAACCGAAACCGAACCTGATCCGAATAGAAATGACCCAAACTGAACCCGATCCGAATGACCCGTTTGCCACCTCTAGTTTGAATTCTTTTAATATTATATTTATTTATAATCATTTTTAAATATTATTATTTACTCCTTAAAAAATATTATTATTTAATTTTACTACCGGTTGACTTTCAAAAATAAATAAAAAATTACGGTAAAAAAAAGTGTCCAAATCCTATTCATAGGCAGATTAACTTTTGGTTTTAAACTAAATTATATTTTATCTTAATTATCTAAATTATTTTTAATAAAAAATACTTAAACTTGTAATCATTTGGGTAAAATTGGCCATATAGGCCAAGAAATGTTTTTTATTAGGGAAATGGGGTGAATTAGAAATGTTTTAGGGAAATAGGCGAATTTTCACAGTATCTCACCATCTGCACATGGCGTCTTTGGACCTCGTCAGGTACAAACGACGAAGTCTTTTCTGGCAACATTTTGGCGCGGCTTTGCAGTGAGCAAAGTGGCAGGCGCACGGCTTGTGTGGCATGCATGGGTCATGTAGAGCGGGGTGATAGGGGGGCCTCGCCATTTCTACATGGTGAGGTGATGTTCGACATGCATGCATTCATGTAATTACGTACAAGTCTATAGTTTTAGAGTGGCGGATAGTTTTAAGATTTTTTTAATATTGTGTATATATAGGATATAGAGAAGAAGATGAGTGTATAGGGGTTGAGAAAAAAATTTAGAGAGTTTTGAGTTGAAAATTTAGGTGAGAGTTTTTGAAGATTTTTATATAGACGGTGATTGAAGATATATTCGGACGGTTTCTCGTCAAATTCAGTAAGTTATATTTTTGGAATTTTAATTCGTTTGACTACACCAGATCTCGTCAAATTTTGTTGATAAACAATGCATTCAGATTCAAAACCTCGTTTTCCAGCTTTATTTATTTATTATTATCAGTATGATACTTGGACCTATTTATATTATATGTTTTATCAGATTGTATTTAATTTCAGATTTCAGATGTTTTATTTGAGTTATTACGTTTTATCATGCATATACATTTTGGGTAATCAATACTTTCAAAATGATTTTATAAATATGTATTATGTATTATTATCTATTTTGGAATTAAAGTTTTGAATCAGGTTACTTACTTGAGGGACAAGCTTTGAGCTTGACTTCCTATATTCGATCCAATTCTTCTAGTTCGAGTTTAGAGAGCTACATTTAGTGGTATCAGAGCCAAGTTCAACACTCGACCTGGGTGATTTAAATCAATTTTAAATCAAAAATAAAATTTTGCATGCATTATCAAATGTTTTGGGTAAAACAGAAATTTCAGAAAAACTTGTGATCTTTTATGAATAATATTTATATATATTATGAATAAGATCTCCAAGTACCGATTCTAATCTTAGGATTCTATCTTTTGTAGATATACTACTATGTCACCTCGGAGAAATTCTAGAGTAGCGGCCGATCGAGGTCGTGGTCGAGGCCGTGGCCGAGGTCGAGGTCGTACTGCGACTGTAGATAGTGAGACAGTCGACAGGATGAGGTCTAGGGTGCGAATGTGGAGGAGCAACATGTGGACCAGACAAGAGCTCAACAGACAAGAGCTCAGTAGACTAGAGCTCATTAGACTGGTGGAGGAGACCCACATATTCAGCCTGCTCAGGGTAGTGGTCATCGTGATTCAGGTGATAGTGAGACAGTCGGCACAGATGCCATTACTGTTCAGATAGAGCTATTGAGATGCCTTCGTCAGTCTGAGGGTGTTCAAAGACCCATATCCACAGAGTTTCTAGCTACCAGAATGACTATGTTCGATGGAAAGATGGGTACAGACCCGACAAATGCATAGTACTGGCTGAAGAAGCTTCAGCGACTATTTATTGAGATGGATTATCCTACCGACTAGAAACTCAGGGTTATCGTTTCACTGCTGCAGGGAGAAGCCCAGAATTGGTGGGAGGCTGAGGAGCTTGTTACTTCAGCTAGTAAGGTTACTTGGGATCATTTCATACATGCTTTACGTGATCGATATGTCGGAGATGAGTATATAGCTAAGTGCAAAGATGATTTTATGAATTTGAGGCAGAATGATATGTCTGTTAATGATTATGAGATCGAGTTTATGAGATTGATTCAGTATGTCCCTGGGTTAGTGACCACTGAGAAGGAAAAGTGTGATTGGTTTCTGAAGGGATTGCGTCCTACGATAAAGGTTGGTGTTGCTCTACATATGGACCAGGAATACAAAGATATTACTCGACAAGCTAAGACAGTTGAGCGTAATAAGGTGGAGTTGAGATAGCTTGAGTCGCATGGATCTGATAGAGGAAGGAGACCAGCGTCAGTGCCAGTTCAGCATAGTTAGAGGAATCAATCTAGGAAGAGAGCCAAGGATGAGTCAGACTATCAGAGTTATTCGAGAGCCAGACCAATGGCTTCTTCTGTTCCGACTGCTAGTGCTGGTGGTTCGACTGGTACTCGAGGGGTGCCACAATGTCCTTTTTGTAAGAAGTGGCATTCAGGCGAGTGTAGGAGGCAAACTGAAGCTTGTTTCAGATGTGGTTCATTCGAGCACCATTTCAGAGATTGTCCGGTTCCACCTCCCTCAGCTTTTACTACTACTCAGTCCCATGCATCAGTACAGACTCCCACCAGGGGAAGAGGTCATGTCAGATCTGTTACTTCGGGTTCTGCTAGTAGAGGTAGACCAACTCCGAGTAGAGGATCAAAAGGATCAGGGGCCAGACAACCACGGTTAGTTTATTCTACTAGGAGGCACGAGGATCGTGATGAGCCATATGTTATTGTCGGTACATTCTCTATCCATTCTATTTCGTACTTTGCACTACTTGATAATGGTTCGACTCATTCATATGTTGTGAGTTCTGTGTCTGGGGGTCTTGAGATTTCTGTTGAGGATACTGTTAGTGTTGTTACTGTACACAGTCCAATGGGTAATCCAGTTGAGGTTACTAAAGTATACAGGAATTGTCCTCTTGAGATTCAAGGGGATATTTTTCTAGCTGATTTGATGGAGTTGCCCTTTGGGGAGTTCGATCTTATTCTGGGTATGGATTGATTGTCTACACACCGTGTTACCTTAGATTGTAAAAAGAAAAGGGCAAGTGATTTTGATTGGTGAGCGCAGAGGGTTCTTATCTAATATCGTTTCAACTCTCAAAGCTGAGAAAATGATCAAGAAAGGGTCTATTGCTTATCTTGCCTATATCCTTGATCCGAGACAGTCTGATTCCAGATTAGATAAGATTCGAGTTGTGAAAGACTTTCCAGATGTTTTTCCGGAAGAATTACCTAGGGTACCGCCGAAACGGGATGAGGTTGAGTTTGACATCGAGGTTTATCTGAGTATAGCTCCTGTGTCTATGGCACTTTATCGGATGACACCGAAAGAACTTAAAGAGTTGAAGATTCAGTTGCAAGAACTGTTGAATCGAGGTTTTATTCGACCTATTGTTTCTCCTTGGGGAGCTCCTGTTCTGTTTGTTAAGAAGAAGGATGGGACACTTCGACTCTGTATAGATTATCGGAAGCTGAACAAGATGACGATCAAGAACAAATATCCTCTTCCTCGTATTGATGATATGTTTGACTAGTTCCGGGGAGCTACTGTATTCTCTAAGAATGACCTGAGATCTGGTTATTACCAACTCAAGGTTAAGGATTCTATTGTGTTCAAAATAGCTTTCCGGACACGATATGGTCATTATGAGTTCCTTGTGATGCCTTTTGGGTTGACTAACGCCCATGTCGCTTTTATGGATATGATAAATAGGGTGTTTCAACCCTATCTTGACCATTCTGTGCGCTTTTGTTCTTAGAGTATAATGTAACTTGATAAGTTATTAGAAGAAAAATTTGTCACTTTGTATTGGACTGTTGTTAGGCAAAACAAAGAGAAGATGAGATCCAAAGCTTGAAAATGAGGTTAAGGTTTCGAGAAGCAGGAATTAAGAGACTGGAAGATGTTTCTTCTGGCAAGATGTCTACAGAGGTACACTTATCATAAGAGAAGGAAGAATACTTGAAGGAAATTAAGGTTTTACGAGCTCAAGTTGATCGCAACCAAGAATTCACTAGATTTGCACTAGAGAATTTGCGACTAAAGGAAGAGATTAGAAGGCATGCTTACTTGATCCTCAAGATTCTCCATTTTTCTCTTTGAACCTTATCAAGTTATTTTACTTGCTCTACCATTGATATCTATATTGAGTTATAAATACCAAATATAATTGTCATTATGAGCAAACCAACCAGCTTTGAGTGGTTAACTGGTTGTATGATATATTTTCAATGTTTGCTTATATTTTTCTCTTTTAGTTTAAGGATAGACTTTAATGTAATGCATTTTAAATTATTATATAATATGTATGCTTTATGTAAAACCTATGTTTGATTTTGATATAATTAAATCTTTAAGGATCAATTTGTAAAACTTAAAATTGTTTTATAAGTCCCTTAATAAGTTTTAAAACACCAACATTTTAAAACTGATTTATAAAACTCAAACTCAAAATATTTTCTAAGTGTTCCGAGACAAAACCATTGAAAATCGTTCAGCAGTATCGATACCGCACCAAGCGTATCGATACTATTTTGCCAAACTTGGTTACTGTCGGAACCAGTATCGATACCCCAAACCCTGGTATCGATACACCCATGTGTTAAAATTCAAAGAGTTTGAATAGCGTACCGATACGGCAAACCCTCGTATCGATACGACCCTTATAATTTTAAAAGATTAAGTCGGTTTAAAAAATATGACCGTTGGTGTCAGTTGGTTGGTAACCAAACTTTAAAAGTTAGTTGACCCGTATCGATACTCCTAACTCGCGTACCGATACGGTTGTGGACAACGAGCTAAGTTCAGAAAATAGTATCAATACGGCCCTTGCCGTTTCGATACCCAGTACCGATACGCTTACGTGCGTATCGATACCCCTTATTAAATGAACACAACGACTCTTTCTTTTCTGAGACAAGTACCGATACCCCTTCCCGCGTACCGATACCGGTAGCTGCAGAAGTGCATTTATGGTGGTAAGAGAGGGTTCCAACGGCTCCATTTATGTCTCCAACCACTCAAACGGCTAGAAATCAATGAGGAGGTATAAAAGACACATCAAAAAGCATCAGCAACAACTATTGATCTTCAAGAAAACACTTATTCATCAAATCCAAGCAATTGTGCCAAAGTTCCTATTTGTCTAGAATTCCCAATTGTAATCTTCATTCATACTTTGTCAAATTGGGTTGAGTGCTTGTATTGGGGCTATCATTTGTATTGAGAGATACCTTATTAGCCATCAAATTTATTTGTTCACTTGTGTGAGGATTGAGTTGATTTTTGGGTAGAAAAATCAACCGAAATTGTAAAGGGTTGCCTCATTGTCCTAGAAAAGGGGAAGAGCAATTTAGTGGAATTGTTGCAAATCCTTAGTGAAGCTAAGGTAGTGGATGTAGAGTTCATTTGGAACTTGAACCACTCTATATCTCTTGTCCATCATTTTTAATTTGCAAATTTCCACCACAAAACTTTAAATTTCCAGTTCACCACCCTCTTGGTAAATACCGATCTTGCGATCCACTCAACAATTGGTATCAGAACCTACCTCTTTGAGGATTAACAACCACAAGAGGAGTTCCTTGGAAGAGTGTGATCATCAAAGTATCAAGAGATGACTTCAACCTCCGGTTCCGGCATGTACGAGTCACAATCGACCACAAAGCCTCCCTTCTTCAACGGTGATAACTATTCTTTTTGGATGAATAGAATGCGTCTATTCATCAAGTCAAATGACTATCTTGTGTGGGATGTCATTGAGGATGGTCCATACATTCCATTGAAGCAAGACGGTGAAGGCAAGATGGTGTTGAAGAAGAAAGTGGAAATGAGCGAAGAGGAGAGGAAAAAGATTCAAGTCAATGATAAAGCTCTCCACATGCTATTTTGTGCTTTCGGTCCGGACATCTACTCAAAGGTTTCATCAATTGAAAGTGCCAAGGAAGTGTGGGACACTCTTGAGACCACTTATGAAGGCACCAATGATGTTAAAGAAACTAAGATTGGGATTCTCAATCTTAGCTATGAAAATTTCAAGATGGAGCCCGATGAGACGGTGTCAAAGATGTTTGATCGATTCTCCACGATTGTCAATGGTCTAAAGGGCTTTGGAGAGATCATACCGGAAGACAAGCTTGTCCAGAAGCTACTCTATTCACTTCTCGAGTCTTGGGATGGGAAGAGAACCGCTATCATCGAAGCAAAGAACTTGAAAACATTGAAGCTTGATGAGCTTGTGGGTTCTCTCCTTACTCATGAGATCATGAAGCAATGAAGGGAAGATGAGAAGAAGAAAGAAGAGAAAAGGGTAGAGAAGCTTGAGGTTGAGAAGAAGAAGAAGATGGGAATAGCTCTCAAGGCTAAAGCTTCACAACATGATGAGAGCTCATCTAGTGACGAGGATGAACTTGAAGAATTGGCTATGATAGCCAAACGGTTCTCACGTTTCATGAGGTCCAATCGGGGAAGAAAAATCCAAAGGAAGATGGACTTCAAAGGCAAGAACAAAGAAGAAGGAAAAGATCCTATTATTTGCTATGAGTGCAAACAACCCGACCACATACGTTCGGAGTGCCCTCAACTCAAGAAGAAGGGCTTTGAGAAGAAGAAAAGACTCAAAGCCAAGCTTGCTACTTGGAGTGATGAGGAGTCATCGGAGGATGACAAACAAGAAGTGGCTAATCTTTGTCTCATGGCACTTGAGGAAGATTCCTCCTTGGTAACCTCTAACTCATCTACTTTATATTTTTCATATAAAGAGTTAAATGATGCTTATGATGAGTTACAAGAGGTATATGATGAATTAGTTGAGAAGTTTAAAGAGTCGGTCATTAAAAACAAGAAAATCATTTTAGAACTAAATGAGAAAAATGACTCACTCACTCAAGCTAATTCAAAATTTGAGAAAAAGATATTAGGATTAAAAGATGAACTAAAGTTCTTTCAAGATGAAAATGTTGATCTCAATAACCTTTTATCTCAATGTAATAGTGAACACCAAAAGGTGTTGGGTGAGCTAAATGAGCTCAAAAAGTCTTTAAAAAATGTTGGTAGTGTCAAGCATGAAGTAGGAGAATCCTCTAGAACACACCAACCTAAGAAAAAGACTAACTACTACAAACAAGGTAGCTACCCTAGACATAGTAGAGCTAAAAGAATTAGAAGTGTATGGGTTCCTAAGGAACTTGTAAAATCAAATAATATTATTGCTATGTCATCTTGGATTCCTAAGGGAACCAAGGTTTTAAGAGCTAGCACTCATGGACCCAAAATGATTTGGGTACCAAAAACCAAAGTTTAATATCTTTGTTTGTAGGGGGAGCATTGCTACAAGGCCAAAGCACAAAGTCAAAACTCACGGTACCTTGATAGAGGATGCTCGAGGCACATGACTGGAGACAAGAGTCGATTCATGGATCTAAAGCCAAAAAGTGGAGGAGTAGTAACATTTGGTGACAACTCCAAAGGCCACATTAAAGGTATTGGCTCCATAGGTAATCACTCTACCATTCTCATTGAAAATGTCTTATATGTCGATGGTCTTAAACACAATTTATTGAGCATAAGTCAATTGTGTGATAAAGGATTTAATGTTTTATTTGATAAAAATGGATGCAAAATTGTAGACATTAAATATAATAATATTATGCTCATAGGTCATCGCATAGGAAACATATACATGGTGCATCTAGATGACATGCATACATCTCATGCATGCTTAGTTGCTCAAAATGAAAATGATGCATGGTTGTGGCATAGGAAGCTAGGACATGCTAGCATAAGTGTTTTAGAAAAACTAGTCTCTCTAAATCTAGTTAGAGGTTTATCCAAAATAAAATTTTCAAATGATAAAATTTGTGATGCATGCTCAAAGGGTAAACAACATAGGTCTTCCTTTAAGTCCATTAATGATGTTTCTACTAGTAGATGTTTACAACTTATCCATATGGATTTATTTGGGCCAATTAGGACTATGAGCTTGGATGGTAAGTCTTATGCTTTTGTGCTAGTTGATGATTTTTCTAGATTTACTTGGGTTCTCTTTTTAAGTACTAAAGATGAGGCTTTGGAAAAATTCATCACATTTTCAAAACTAATCCAAAATGATCTTGAACTTAGAATTTCACATATTATAAGTGATCATGGAACCGAGTTTCAAAATTTAGGGTTTGAAGAGTTTTTAAATGAAAATGGTATTAGCCATAATTTTTCGGCTCCTCGAACTCCTCAACAAAATGGGGGTAGTTGAGAGGAAAAATAGAATTTTACAAGAAATGGCTAGAACTATGCTTTGTGAAAACAATTTACCTAAATATTTTTGGGCGGAAGCCACAAACACCGCTTGTTATATTGTAAATCGAGTAATGATTAGGCCAATTTTAAAGAAAACACCTTATGAGATTTTAAAATCCAAAAAGCCTAACATTAGCTATTTCCACCCTTTTTGGTGCAAGTGTTTTGTTTTAAATAATGGAAAAGACAACTTAGGTAAATTTGATGCAAAAAGTGATGAAGCCATTTTTATAGGTTACTCTTTAACCTCTAAAGCCTATCGAGTATTTAACAAAAGAACTTTAGTAGTAGAAGAATCTATTCATGTTGTATTCGATGATAACCTTCTTCCTAGGAAGGATTCTTGTGATGATGATGATGTAGGAATCATAAATGCCTTTGATGGAGGTCCAACTTCAAAGGAGGACGAGATTCCAACAAAAGAAGAAGACACACAAGATCCACCTCTTGAAGCCTTGAAGGACTTGGCTATTGAGGAAAAGGAATTGAGCTATCCAAGGGAGTTGAACTATGTCAAAGATGGTGAAATCATGGGTGATCCATCCAAGGGGGTAACCACTCGTTCTTCTCTTAGATTAATGAACCATGTTGCATTTATCTCATGCATAGAGCCTAAAAATATAAAAGAAGCATTGAAAGATGACTTTTGGATAATGGCTATACAAGAAGAGTTAAATCAATTTGAGAGAAGTAATGTATGGACATTAGTTGATAGGCCTAGTAATCAATCTACAATAGGAACTAAATGGGTCTTTAGGAACAAACTAGATGAGAGTGATAACATTGTGAGAAATAAAGCTAGACTTGTAGCACAAGGTTACACTCAAGAAGAGGGAATAGATTTTGATGAAACCTATGCACCCGTAGCTAGAATGGAAGCCATTAGGATGTTGCTTGCATATGCATGTTATCATAATTTCAAGCTTTTTCAAATGGATGTTAAAAGCGCATTTTTTAAATGGTTTTATAAATGAAGAAGTGTATGTGGAACAACCACCTGGTTTTGAAGATTCAAAATTTCCAAATCATGTTTTTAAACTTACCAAAGCTCTTTATGGTTTAAAACAAGCTCCTAGAGCTTGGTATGAAAGGCTTTCAAATTTTTTGATTGAAAAAGGATTTGAAAAAGGTAAGGTGGACACTACATTCTTTATAAAAATGTATAAGAATGACATCTCAGTAGTTCAAATTTATGTTGATGATATTATTTTTGGTTTTACTAATGAATGTCATTGTCAAGAGTTTGCTAAGTTAATGCAAGGTGAATTTGAGATGAGCATGATGGGGGAGCTCTCATTCTTTTTGGGACTCCAATCAAGCAAAAGAAGGATGTCACCTTCATCAATCAAGCAAAATACATAAAGGATATGCTCAAGAAGTTTGGCTTGGAGAATGCAAAGCCTCAAGCCACTCCTATGAGCTCATCTACAAAGCTTGACAAAGATGAAGGAGGTAAGTGTGTTGACTCTAAGCTTTATCATTCTATGATTGGATCATTGCTTTACCTTACCGCAAGTAGACTAGATATCTTGTTTAGTGTTTGCTTGTGTTCTAGATTTCAAGCTAATCCTAGAGAGTCTCACCTTATAGTCGTTAAGAGGATCTTTAGGTATCTTAGAGACACTCCTTGTTTAGGTCTTTGGTACCCTAAAGACTCTACCTTCAACCTTCATGCTTACTCGGATGCGGATTATGGGGGTTGCAAAATCGATAGGAAAAGTACTTCGGGAACTTGTCAATTCTTAGGTAGTATGCTCATATCTTGGTTCTCTAAGAAACAAAATAGTGTAGCCTTATCTACCACCGAAGCCGAGTACATATCTTTGGGGAGTTGTTGTGCTCAAGTCCTTTGGATGAAGCAACAACTCTTAGATTATGGAATTAAAGTTGGAACCATACCCCTAAAATGTGACAACACTAGTGCAATATGTCTAACAAAAAATCCCATCCAACACTCTAGAACCAAACATATAGAAATAAGGCATCATTTCATTAGAGATCATGTCCTTAAGGAAGATGTGGTTATAGAGTATGTAGACACCTTGAATCAATTAGCGGACATATTTACAAAACCCTTAGACAAAGAGCGTTTTTGGTCTCTTAGGAGAGAGTTAGGTCTAGCTAGCCTATCTTGACCTTTTAGGACCTCTTTTGTGCTTAAATATGCTTGATCTTGTGAAATGCCATGTTTGTATGCTTAGACTCCCAATTTCATCCATGCCTATAGTTAGGGGGAGTATGATTCTGTTAAAATATGCTTAGAACTACTCATACATCATTTGCATACTCATAGGAGATGTTAGGTTCGAGCCTTTGGTTGTTCTTTGAACCAAATATGTAATTCTGGGCATCAAGTATCGATACAGCTCTACGCGTATCGATACCCGTTCTTCATTCAGTTTCCCAGAATTTTCTTCGCTTCACGCGTATCGATACGATTCATCCCGTATCGATACAGGTCGTTTCGATACGGACCCCTCCGTTTCGATACGACTTTCCAACGGGCATTTTTGCGGAAAGGTCTATTCTATCCCCGTATCGATACCCCAACGGGCGTATCGATACTCGACTGCGCTGATGGCATTAATTAAGCTTTTAATGAGTTCAACTTTTACCATAACTCAAATTTTTCAAAACCTAATTAACCATAGCCGTTTTTGCCTATAAAACGGCACTTCCTCCTTCATATTTTTCACATCTCAACTCAAACCTAAAAGAGTTTTTGAATCAAGCAAGGCTTTGTGCTCTCTTTCTCATCTTTGTGCTAGTTTTCTTCAAATCCTCAAGTTTCTATCAAGGTAATCTCCTTCTTTCTCTTTTTAAATTTTTTTGCTGTTTTGGTTTTTTTTTTCAAACTTTGTTTTTCTTCAAACTTAGTCTTGAAATTTTCTTCTAAAATTTTCTTTTCAAAATTTCTCTTAAAAATTTTCTTTTAAATTCTTTTTACCTTGATTTTTACTCAATTTGAAGAAATTCTTCTTGCTTAACTTCTCTTTTAGATCATGGCACCAAAAGAACCATCAAGGAAGCGTCCAAGGGCTAATTAAGCCGGTGAATCTTCCACCCTTGGAGCGATTGCTCGTCCTAACTACTCAACCATCTATGAGCAATCCTTTGAAGGCAATTCGAGTCTCAATCACTTTCGTCAATATGAGAATTAAAAGATCCGTGCCGAAAGGGTAATATCCATCCCTTTTCTCAATTCGGAGCGTTTCAAGTTTGAATACCTCCCCTTGCTTCATCGTTGGAATTTCATGGACTTTATCTCTATTCCCGTTTTTTTCTATCGCCTCTTGGTTTTGATTTTCTATGCTAATGCAAGATGTATTAGTCGTAATGGGGAAGTTGTTGCAATTAGCTCTTATCTTATGGGAAAGAAAATAATCCTCGATGTCAAGTCTATTTGTGAGGTTTTCAAGTTGGATGATGAAGGCCTTAATGATGAGCATGGTATGGGGCATGTTTTTAGTGGATCTGCCACCGCCCTTAATGCTCACAACCGGATCCTACATTTGATGGTGTCATGGTGGTTTCGTCCTTCCGGAGGAAAATATTCCACCATCCGTCAAGTGGATGATTTTTTGATTCGGTGCTTCCGTGAAGCCAAGCGACCAAATCTAGCTCGACTCATGTTCGCGGATATCGTCTACCTCGTTCAAAATCGTAACACTCCTCATGTCACCTCCTTCACATACGGTACGACTTTGAGCTATTTCTTTGTTGAAAAGGATATTGATTGCTCCTATAACATTCCAACTCCTCTCACCGATCCCATTGATGAGCGATCTCTTGCTCGAGCAAAATTTACTTATCTTAATGGTGAATGGATACGTCTTGCCGAGTTACCACCGGAAGCCGCCGCCATGTTTGAAGAGGCTTAAGCTCCTCAAGCCCCTCAAGTCCAACAACCCAACATGGATGCTCTCATGACCTATCTCAATGAGCAATTTACCGGGTTGCGCACGGACATGAATACTCGTCTTACTTCAATGGAAACTACCTTTGATACTAGGATGACGGGTTTGGAGAATCGCCTCACATCTCTTGAAAGCGGGCACAATTCCTTGAATATTTCCATTGCCGCTTTCCATGATGAATGGCGTAATAGCATGCGCACTAATGAGCCTTTGGGAGATGATGATGAAGATGATGAAGACGAAGAAGACGATGCTTAGACGTTTCCTCTTGCATATCATTCATATCATCTAGGATTTTCTATTTTATGCACATATGCTTTATGTTCTTACGATTAAGTTTGTTTTAGGATTAAAACCTATGCTTTGATTTCTATTTTGCCTTTGTTTGGATTTTAAGTATGTTGTTATAATGAATAAATTCTATGTTGCTTATTATACCTTTGATGTCTTGATGCACTTATTGTCTCAAAGGATTTTTTTTTTGATCTAACAAAAAGGGGGAGAAGAATCTAGCTCACTTCAAAATATTTTGATTTTTATTCAAAGGTTACCAAGCTTATATTAAGGGGGAGTTAACTTTGTAAAAGTTTTTCAAAAATGTAAAAAATTTTAAGATTTAGTTTTGTTATATCAAAAAGGGGGAGATTGTAAAACCTATGTTTGATTTTGATATAATTAAATCTTTAAGGATCAATTTGTAAAACTTAAAATTGTTTTTATAAGTCCCTTAATAAGTTTTAAAACACCAACACTTTAAAACTGATTTATAAAACTCAAACTCAAAATATTTTCTAAGTGTTCCGAGACAAAACCATTGAAAATCGTTCAGCAGTATCGATACCACACCAAGCGTATCGATACTATTTTGCCAAACTTGGTTACTGTCGGAACCAATATCGATATCCCAAACCCTGGTATCGATACACCCCTGTGTTAAAATTCAAAGTGTTTGAATAGCGTACCGATACGGCAAACCCTCGTATCGATACGACCCTTATAATTTTTAAAGATTAAGTCGGTTTAAAAAATATGACCGTTGGTGTCAGTTGGTTGGTAACCAAACTTTAAAAGTTAGTTGACCCGTATCGATACTCCTAACCCGCGTACCGATACGGTTATGGACAGTGAGCTAAGTTCAGAAAATAGTATCGATACAACCCTTGCCGTTTCGATACCCAGTACCGATACGCTTACGTGCGTATCGATACCCCTTATTAAATGAACACAATGGCTCTTTCTTTTCTGAGACAGGTACCGATACCCCTTCCCGCGTACCGATACCGGTAGCTGCAGAAGTGCATTTATGGTGGTAAGAGAGGGTTCCAACGGCTCCATTTATGTCTCCAACCACCCAAACGGCTAGAAATCAATGAGGAGGTATAAAAGACACATCAAAAAGCATCAGCAACAACTATTGATCTTCAAGAAAACACTTATTCATCAAATCCAAGCAATTGTGCCAAAATTCCTATTTGTCTAGAATTCCCAATTGTAATCTTCATTCATACTTTGTCAAATTGGGTTGAGTGCTTGTATTGGGGCTATCATTTGTATTGAGAGATACCTTATTAGCCATCAAATTTATTTGTTCACTTGTGTGAGGATTGAGTTGATTTTTGGGTAGAAAAATCAACCGAAATTGTAAAGGGTTGCCTCCTTGTCCTAGAAAAGGGGAGAGCAATTTAGTGGAATTATTGCAAATCCTTAGTGAAGCTAAGGTAGTGGATGTAGAGTTCATTTGGAACTTGAACCACTCTAAATATCTTGTCCATCATTTTTAATTTGAAATTTCCACCACAAAACTTTAAATTTCCAATTCACCCCCTCTTGGTAAATACCGATCTTGCGATCCACTCAACACTTTATTTGAATTTTTTTGAAACATGGTGTTATTCGCGGCGTTTGTAAAAAAATGTCACTATAAAACATGTTCTCGCAGCGTTTGAGTTTACAAATGCTGCTACAGAACTTGAATTTTTGCGGCGTTTGCAAAAACAAATGCCACTAAAGAACACTTATCTGCAGCGTTTGTACTTAAAAACGCCACTATAGAACATGCTGTCGCGGCGTTTGTGTTTACAAATGCCGCTATAGAACTTGACATTTTGCGGCGTTTGCAAAAACAAACACCACTAAAGAACACTTATTCGTGACATTTGTATTTGCAAACGCCACTAGCGATCTTGACTTTTTGCAGCGTTTTTACCTAAAAACGCCGCGAACTATTGCGACGCTGATTTAAGCGGCACTTTCTTAAGCAACGGGAAAGTTTTTAGCGGCGCTAATAAACGCCGTTATAGGGTTAAAAAAACGCCACTAAAGAATTGTTTTGTTGTAGTCCATTTTTTAATTTTAATAAGATAACCAAATTTTAGTGTTTACTTATGTTTTTTGTTTGATTATTTACAAAGAATGAGTTCATCAATACATTGTACGGGTACAAATAAAATGGGTGTTAGATAAGTCATTGCAGATAAATATTAGATCAATAAAATAGCCATATACAACTGTAATCATAATATTATTACTTTCCAGCAAGCGGAAACTTCATATGTACGAGTACAGATAAAATGAGTGTTAGATTAGGCAACCTGTACCACGCCCAGGACTGTAATAAGATTTGACATCCACCTATATCTGAATTCTTCTTTTCACCATCCATAATTGCCATCTTGCACATTTCATGGTACAAAAATGCCAAGATTGCAGATCCGCAACTATATGTAGCAGTTGTGTCCAAATCAGCCAAGAATGACAGATATTGTGTATGAACCATATTACCAGATGTATCTGGCATCAATACCCCACCAATAACTTGTAGTATATACGCTCGAGCTGCACACTCAATTTCGCGGTGACCATCTTCATCAGTTACCATAAATTCCTGCTACAATCATAAAATTCTAAGACATATACCGTCCACACATGACTGAGGAGAAGCTTTGCCCAGGTATTGTCTACAAAGCTCATATGCATTATACTTATTTTCTCCAACCAATAGTTTCCCATTTGTTGGGACACCAAGCTGCACTAGTACATCCTCTAGAGTAATTGTGCATTCGCCAAATGGAAAATGAAATGTCTGAGTCTCTAGTCTCCACCGTTCAATCAATACGGTAATCAACCCCGAGACTATCTTAAATCCACAGAGAAATGGAACATTATAAAAACAAGCGCGCTGTAGGTAATAAACTAAACGAGCAGAAGGTTCCTTAATCTTCATTCCTCGACGGCATATGCTATGCTCTACACCCTATAAATATAAAATTATATTAAATAAATAAAGTAATATAAAATTATTATTAAATATAGAATTAAATTAAATAAATTAATATATTATCTGATTTCATAAATGAAATTATATTATGTTAAATTACTCTACACCCTTATAATAATATTTTAGTATTACATCACATAACAAATTTTAAATTACTTACTTGTCCTTCATCAATATGAGACGAAATGTGCTCAAGATTGTGGTACAACATAACTCCTCCAGATGCCATTTTTTAGTTGCAAATATGCAAAATAATTCATTCAAATATATATACAACCAAAATATGTATTAAATTCAAAAATTTTGATCTATGTGCATATAGATTTAAAAAATAGAAAAAAGTTATTGGATTTGACGAGAAACCCTTGTATATGTGCTCTAAAGCCTTCGACAATAAAAAATAATTACCATTAGATCGTCAATAACACAAAATAATATACAGACACTCATAATTAAAAAAACAACATATTAATTTAAACTCACAATTAAAAAAACCACATACTTAGTGAGAAACCTAGAAAAGATCAAAATAATACACTCGAACGATCAAAATAATTACCATTAGATTGTCAATCACACAAAATATACTTAGTGAGAAAACTCTTCACCTTCACCAAATTTTTCTCTTCTTCTCTTCACAAATATCACAACTCTTAACTCACACATATCTATCTTATATAAACACAAAATAATATAAAAAATATTCAAATAATGTAAAAAAAAATCATGTGATGCATGCAGAAAAAGGCTAGTCGTTTGTCACCCTGCACCACATGCACCTCGCCATGTAGAAATGGCGAGGTCCCCCTGCCACCCAAGCTGTGCGTATACCACTATGCTTGCTGTCAAGCCGCGCCAAAATGCTGCCAGAAGAGACCTAGCCGTTTGCACCTGGTGAGGTCCAAGGACGCCATGTGCAAATGGCGAGATACTGTGAAAATTGGCCTACTTCCCTAAAACATTTCCTATCCACCCCATTTCCCTAATAAAAAAACATTTCTTGGCCTATATGGCCAATTTTACCAATCATTTGAGTCTGGTCGCTGTTTTAGTTAAAAAAAATACTTTTCACTAATAAAATGGCGACATGCTCTAAGATTTAGGTTTTTGTTTCAACTATAAAATAATAAAAATACATAGTTTGATCATTTGTTTTCTTTAAACTTTTATTTTTTTCTGGCTATGTTTGGTAAATAATTTTTTGAATTAATATTAGATGTTTGATCAGTTAAATTCGTTTATTTAGATATTTGATAAATAAAAAATTATAATAGCGGATTGGGGTAGAACCTCTCGATTTAAAAAAGCTCATTTTAGGAGCTTTTTGAGTTAGAGGTTCAGATAAAAGAATTGTAAAGACTCGTTTGTCCCGACAATTACAAAAAAAATTCTTCAAATAATATATACATATAAATTTAATAATTAATAAAATTATATTCAAAATATAATTTCATAGATAAGAAATTAATATATGCATCTAAATTTAATAATTATTAAGATTATATTAAAAAGATAATTTCACAAATAAAAAGCAATGTGTACATCATGTTATGAATATTTATCTATGTGGATGTCTATAATGATAAGAACTTTATTTAGAATATTTGATTTACTTTATCATTAGGAATATTATCTCTATTAATTAGAGTTTAATGTATTATGTACTTCTTATGCCTATAAATAAATGAAGGTATTGTACACAAGTCTAGTTTGGATAATAATACGAATCTCCCTCTTTCTTTCATCTCTTTGTTATTTTATTCTTATTCGTTGTTCTTCGTTATTTTATTTCTAACACGTTATCAACATGATTCTCTATATTTTCTTTCAAATGATAAAACAACATTATATCCTAACTTTTGTTGTCTACCCTCCTCATACCAAGACAAAGTATATTGCCGCAACAAATGTTTAAGTCTCATCTCATGAAAACAAAAACCATTTAGTTACCACTTGCCCCATTATTTTACTTTACTTTCATATTAAGATTCGTCAAACCACATGAAGACTTGGACGATAAAGGAGCCGATCAAATCCAGTTTTGATATTAATATATCAAGTATGCGCTCAAGTATTATATTTGTTTTCAACAAAATCGGGTTTAAGTATTGGATATTAAATTTTCAATATCATTTGTTTAAAGCATTATCATTTTAATATTACGATTTTGTTTAGTAATCTAATTACAATAATAAGATTTTTTCAGAAAAGGTAAAAAGCATTATCATTTGTTCAAAATTTTAAAGAATTTTGTGGATTTTTTATAAGTAATTTCTTAAAGGATTTTTTTAATCTTGATTATATTCAACAGCGAAAAGAATACAAAAAAATCACACCTTTTATTAGAGAAATACAATGCAGAACAAAACAACAAAATATAAAGGTTTGAAAGACGTTTAAATACCAAATCTAACACTGTCAGAAGAAATCTTCTGAAATAAAAATCCAAAAAAACTATAAATTTGCCTTGAGTGCTCTTTGAATATAGAAAAAAATCTTCCACTACTTGTTCTTGGCATGTTGACACAACCACAAAATGGAATCATAACATGTATAGAACGACCTCCTTCGTTGAAAAGCGCTCATCGATACTCGTCACTCGAACGAGTAACTATCAAAAGACAAACTACTGTCACGAAGACAGACAAAAACTGCTAAAAAGTAGATGAAAGAACTGCCACCAAGCAGACAAAAGAACTGCCATAAAAACATATTAGAATAAGAACCTGACAAAGTAGAAGAAAAACAAGAAACAAACTTGAAAAACGAAATATTCATCGAAAAAGATGAATTTTATTTATGTACAGAACCAGCAGAACTGTCATAGGCCACCGCCGGTAAGGAAAAACGATGATGAAGAAGAAGAACTTAGAGAAGTTTTGTAACCACCTCAGAGAAAATGGAGAAGTGGAGAAAATGTTTAATTTCTTAAGGATTTATTAAATATATGTATTCTACATGATTGACTTAAAGTACATTGTTAGTAATATTGATGGGAGTTTTTTTATTTTTCTTTATTTTATTCTATTGTTGAGAGTTGATGTTTTTAACTGTGCTTTGAGTTTTACATAATAAATTTAAGGGTAAACTATACCATTGACCACCGAACAAATTGGGGATTCCTATTTTGACCACCGAACTAACGAACTCGTCAACCAGACCACCGAACTTATTAAATTAACCTATTTTGACCACTGCCGTTAAAAAAATAACGGACGGCTAACAGAGTGATGACGTGGCAGTTAAAGAACTTTTATAAAATTACACATTTAATCCTTGCTATTTGCACATTTTTTCAATTTAGTCCTAATTTTAAATTAATAAAATAAATTAATTATTTAATTAAGTGATGACACATGTCAAAACCTTATTGGATGACTTTAATTATTTATATTTTAATTTTTAATTTTTCTTCTTCGTCCAATCAAGTGGTGACACGTGTCACCACTTGGTTTAAAGAAAATGACGCAAATTTGGGTGAATGGGGATAAGGTGGTTCGAACCTGGGACCTATGGGTTTTTAACCCACACCCTTACCACTACACCAAGCCTCCTTCTATGACATGAATTGCTCCATTTAATATATAAGTTATAATGCAGTATATTTTAGGGAATAAACTAAAAATGGTTGAAAGGGGATTCGAACCTATACCACTTGAGATGTGTATAATCACACAAACATTCGATATAAAGAAAAGAAATTCCATTAAAATATTCAAATATTTTTTCTTTTTCATATTTAAATTAAATTAAATATTTGATTTAAATATTTTAAATCAAATATTTTAAAAATATTTTCTTCTTTTTCATACTTTAAATATTCGAATTAATTTAAATACTTTAAAATTTTGATTTAAAATATTCAAATATTTTTTAAACTGGAAAAAAAATGTGTATTAAATCGAATATTTATTAAAATCGAATATTTATATTAATATTTGTAATAAAATGGAAAATTTGTAATAAAATTTATTAAACATTTTAATAAATATTTTTTAAATTAGAAAAGCAAAATTTGTATTAAATCGAATATTTTAAAGTATTTAAATTAAATGGAATATTTAAAGTATGGAAAAGATTTTTTTTTAAATATTCGATTTAAAATATTTAAATCAAGTATTCGAATTAATTTAAATATGAAAAAGAAAAATATTCGAATATTTTAAATGGAATGTTTGTGTGATTATACACATTTCAAGTGGTCTAGGTTCGAATCCCCTTTCAATCATTTATACTTTCTTTTCTAACATTTACTGCATTATAACTTATATATTAAATGGAGCAATACATGTAATATTAGGAGGCTTGGTGCAGTGGTAAGGGTGTGGGTTAAAAACCCATAGGTCCCAGGTTCGAACCACCCTATCCCCATTCACCCAAATTTGCGTCATTCAGGTTCGAACCACGTGTCACCACTTGATTGGACGAAGAAAAAAAATTAAAAATTAAAATATAAATAATTAAAGTCATCCAATAAGGTGTTGACACGTGTCATCACTTAATTAAATAATTAATTTATTTTATTAATTTAAAATTAGGACTAAATTGAAAAAATGTACAAATAGCAAGGATTAAATGTGTAATTTTATAAAAGTTCTTTAACTGCCACGTCATCACTCTGTTAGCCGTCCGTTATTTTTTTAACGGTAGTGGTCAAAATAGGTTAATTTAATAAGTTCGGTGGTCTGATTGACGAGTTCGTTAGTTCGGTGGTCAAAATAGGATTCCCCAATTTGTTCGGTGGTCAATGGTATAGTTTACCCTAAATTTAAATGGTTTGGAAAGAGACATGACATGAAGGGATCATGAGAAGCTGTCTTGGTCCATTTGCTATGTCTCTATTGTCTTTGTGAGAAAAATCTATATCGGTAAGCTTTATTTTTATTCTTTAATATACGATTTTTAAAGTGCGGTAAATCATGATGATTTTGAATCTGTAAGACGACTGCTATAAAGTCTATATTTTCTCGAAAGTAATAATTTCCATGTGTCGAAAAACTCGGCTATTGACTTATCCCAAGTTCAAGTTACAAAAATTCGTCTTGATCCAACAAGTTTTATGGGAGGCATTCCGTGAAGTAAATGCAAGCATGATGTTTATTCCATGTGATTATTGGATCTGTTTCATCCCCTGAAGTGAATGCAAACATGGTAAATCATTATTCAATTAAAGACATAACTTCGATATAAATCCAAGTATATTGGTTGGACATCCCGCTCTGCGAGGCTACTGGTCTCAAAGAAGGTTTTTAAATGACCTTGTGAACTGGTTTAACAATGTCGCGTGCGAGTATTAAATCTATGTTCTTTGTGAAGAGGATATGTTAATAAAAACATACTCCAGTTTTCACGACAAATAATGTTGTCCTCAAACAAAATATCGTGAAAAGGGGTTTCAAAGGCCCACTTGCTCTACTCCATTTCCTGAAGTGAATGTGAGATTTTATCATGGAAAGAATAAATGCCACATTAGTAGTTGTGGTCATGGTCGAGGCCATGGAAATAGACATTATGGTCATTTTAAGAATACTTCTACCCTTTGGTAGTTAGGTTATAAGGATGATAAGAGTGGTAAAGATCATTATAAAGAAATGGAATCATTTTTATTACCATTGCGATGTTATAAACTATTGGTCTTGTACTTGTCGTAAGCTGAAAAATCAACAATCATTGAATGATAAAGGAAAGAAAATAGAAGCAAATTTTGTTTGTAAAAAAAGACGAAGATAATATTGGTCCAACTAATTTGGACATTGTTGGTCCAACTCATTTCGATGCTGTTGATTTCCTTATAACACTCGAAGGGAATAAACCATCTTCTATTTATTCTCATAACCTTAAAGAGAATTATTTATCTTTTTATTTATTTTGCTTTATGTTTATTTATTTTACACATTAATTATTTAGGTTTTGTATTTATATTTATATATTATGATATTTATTTATTTTGTTTCACATGATTACTTATCAAATACAATTTATGGTGACGATTTATGCTTAGCAGAAGCATAAAATATATTTTCCCATTTAAATGTAAGGCATAATGTTAATAATATATCTCAAATTACTGAAAATATTAATGCTCTAGAAGAGCAATAAGTTCTTGAGAGAAAGCACATTATGAAAAGTGCAGAATTGCGAATATTGCAATAATCACCGCTAGTGGTAACAATATCATCACCACTAGAAGTGAAAATTTTAAGAGAGAATTTGCAAAATATTCCTTTGGCAATTATAGATAACATATGTTATCAATTTGCATTTAAAATAAGCCAATATGGATATATGTTCTGGTACCAAAAAGTCAGTTGAAAGCTCTAGAAGAGCTATATATTGCTACCAAAAGATAATTTTTATTGAAAGCTCCGAAAGAGCTAAATATATTCCTATTCAAAGGAACGTTTTTAATGGTCGTACTAGACATGTACGAGTGAGATTGAATCACATGTTATGATAAACTAGAAGTTTACCAAATTCAGAAATGTATATACACACTTGTATATAGTTGGCATGATCGGTTAGACCATCCTGATTAATAATGATATGAAAGCTATTGCGATTTATATGCACATTTATTACAAGAACCTGGAGTTCTTGTAGTGCTTGTTCTCAAAGGAATTAACTAAATTTCACTTAGTGAAAGAACATGAAGTTCTTGTGTTGCTTGTTCTCAAAGGAAATGATTAAGAACTCACTTACTAAAAGAATTTGTAGTTCTTGCACTAAAGTTGAGACTGCATGTCTTGCATATTTGAATGAAATATGAGCCCATATATCTACATTTGTGGAAAGTTTTATATGAAATTAGTAGATGCATCTACATTGTTTTATCAACCTACAACCAGAAATTTGTGAGATTGATTCTAAAAAGATTCAGATTTTTCTATTAGACTATTCGTCTTGCAAAAACTTGTCGGTTTATATTTTAGGCTATATGAGTTGAAATAACTATTACAAAGTCTATTGATTATGAACAAAACAATTTAGCAAAATTTTAATTGGATGTCTCCTTTTTAATAGCTAAATTATGAGAACAAAATTATCTATATGATATTTCTATATAGCAGTACTTATACGCATCAAGCCAACATGTTATAATAAACTCCCCGTCATTATTGGTTTTTTGGTCAGAAGTCATAAATTTTCCATTTTATAACTTTTGAATGTGCGATATATTGTTGAATTGCTCCACCACAACACACAAAATGGGAAAATAAAAAGGTTGAGAATATATATTGAGTATGAGTCACCTTTTATGTTTAAATTTTTAAACATTAATTGAAGAATCATTTATGACATGATTTTTTCTCAACATCAGGGGGAGATAATAATCAGCTGGATAAAAGAAAATGAATTATCGTTATCTAGATCCTTGTATATCAACCAGAAGTTCATAAGATAATTTATGGTATTACATGTCAACTGCAAGACATATTTATTGACTCAATGAGAGTAACTAAGTCTCATATACCCACTGAAATGCTCTAAATTTAAATTACATGTTAGAGCAAATTTATGTAAATCATGCATGAAGTATGAAAACTGGTTCCAATGATCGAAATTCTTGTAAATACAAAATAGTACGATATAGTCATATATTAGAGGCGGGTGCTTCTAAAGAGACCAAGGACATAACTAATAATAAAATTCTAGAAGAGTTTCAGGTACCTGAAATAAAGATTAAAATCTTGAAGAGATCTCGACGAGTTATGTCACTACGAGAATGGAACGAGAAAATAGAAAGTTGTCGACAACGATTTTGCAAACAATTTTACATAGAAAACTTCTATAGAAGTAAAGAAAGAAAACGAGACTCTTGTATTGAAATTTATAGATATTGAAATGATTGGCCAAGGTAGAAAGACGTTTTGAACTTCTAAAAGAGAAGTATTTGGACCAGCAATCCAAACACCTAAAGGTGTAATGCAAGTGAGGCACAAATAAGTAGTCGTAAATACGACGTATTTATAATTTATGAAGAATTCTAAATACTTCATAGTGGATGCAATTACTTTGACACTTATGTAATATTTTATATGCGTCTAATCATTTTGTAGATCCCTATAAAAGGAAAGTTATCCTTAACAGATTTAAAATGCTAGAAGCATTTGGAAATTTCTGAAGAAATTTATTTAGATATATCCCCATGATTATATATATTTTGGCGCATTTGATATAGTCGCCTTAGTGAGTACTAATTGAGGAAATACTATAAGAACGATCATATTTCCTTATGCTTTTTATAAAAGGAGTTTGTATCAAGATTCATTATGATAATTTAAATATCATTAGAACTCCTGAAGAGTTTTCAAAGCATTTGGTTATTTAAGGAAATGATTTGAGAAAAAGAATATTGAGATGTGGTTTGTCTCAACCTAAAGATCGAGCATTTAAATATGCGTTTTTGCATGTGAATGGACACATGCTGAAAGAATCTTAACGAGATTCAATATGAGTAAAGCATATCCATTGAGTACCCCAGTAATTGTAAGATTGTTGGATGTGAATAAAGATAACTATATATTTTCTTGGTCTTGAAGCAGTACATATTAGTTGGTTAAGAAATATCCATGGATATACAAAGATCATTACCTTTAGATCTCCAAACATTCGTCGATGCCTTCTCAAATCTTGTAGAAATAATTATTATGCATAAGGCAAGCCAAAAATGTGTTTGGCTAAGACCATTGACCTAACATATCCAGAAGATATATGATTTACTTTCACAAGATTTGATACAAATACTATCTTGTGTAGAGATAATGAAAGGTGGATACATCATGAAAAATATTACTCCAAAATTTCATCCATCGCGATCTTTAGAAAAAAGTATTAAAGATTGAATCATGAAAATTCAAAGATCTTTTGTGATGTTCTCATGAGGGAGAGAAAATACGCGTTGCACTCTTTTTCCCTTAACTAAGGTTTTGTCCCATGAGTTTTCATGGTAAGGTTTTTAATGAGGCAATACGTTATGCGTATCAAAGATGTGTGTACTCTTTTTCCTTTACTAAAATTTTTTCCCACTGGATTTTTATCTTAATAAGTTTTAACGAGACGCATTATCTTCATAGACATCAAAGGGGGAGTGTTATGAATATTTATCTATGTGGATGCCTATAACGATAAGAACTTTTTCTAGGAGATTTGATTTACTTTATCATTAGGAATATTATCTTCATTAATTAGAGGTACTTCTTATGCCTATAAATAGATGAAAACATTGTACACAAGTCTAATTTGGATAATAATATGAATCTCCCTCTTTCTTTCATCTCTTTGTTATTTTATTCTTATTCGTTATTCTTCGATATTTTATTTCTAACACATCATTCATATATGCTTAGTAATGATATTAAAAAATAATTTTCATAATCTAATTAACAATAATTGATACAAAATATTAATAACTAATAAATTATTCGAACAAATATTAAATGTAATCATGTCTTTGTATGTCATTTTGCTTGTTCAAATAATCAAACTGCTATCAACTAATTTTACCAAACACTTTTATATAATCAAATAATAAAATACACTAATCAAATCAACTAATATTATCCGCTAACCGCTAATTGTCAAACAAGACTTATAATTACCAAACATAAAAATATATGCGAGTTTGAATTTTGAGACATATTCTAATGTTTAAGTAGAAGAATATTTTAGACTGAAAAGCTAACTATGGACAAGAAATACTGAGCAATGCATAATTGTGGGTAACATCAGTCAAGGTGAATGTCTGATTGATGATATCAATAATATGGTTATGGTAGGTTTTTGTCTGATCATTAAATTCATGTAATTTTCAAGGTTATATTTGTCACGTCTGATGAGATGGATTGAAAGATAAAAGCAGAACTAGCACTAGTCATTTTGTGGATTTTGAAGACTACACGTTTCTAAAACCTATAATATCCATCTTATGTGAGGTTCTATATAATATATATAGTAAGTTTATTTTTAATAAACATACAACATTAAAATCTTACTAGCCTAATAAGATTTTTGACTAGGGATGGCATCGGGGTGGTGCGGGTTTTGGCCGCCCTGAACCCGTCTCGATCTATAAGGTATTAAATTTGATCTCGTCTCGTTCTGAATTAAAATATTAATTTATTTGCTCTGATACAATAACTTTTAAACCCGCCCTGACCCGCCCCGAAAAATTTAAATTTTTTCAATCTTCATCGACGATAAATGTTAGATTCGACTAATATTTCACCACAATTACAAATTATAGTTTCAAGAGACTTCAAACATATATAAAAAATAAATTAAAACCAATTTTAAATTGTCCACATGTTAAATTACATATTTAAAAGAATAAACTTGAATCATTGACAGTTAAAATCGAATATATTAAAACTTGAACAACATCTAACAAAATTTTACGATAAGTACGAACCAAAACAAAAACAAAAAATAGCTTAAAACTGATAAAAGTGTTTATATATAGTGATATTTTTTTATAAATACAATAAAAATATAAAAATGTACCGGGGCGAGGCTAGAAAATACTCGAACCCGCCCCACCCCGACTTCATACTTTTCACGCCCCGCCCCGATCCCTGAAATTTAAGAAAAAATACTCGATCGGGTCGAGACACCCCAAGTCAAGTCGACGGGTATTTTTGCAATCCGTAATTTTGACATGATAAGAAATTAGCCTTCAAACTATAGTTTTGTATTATATATACCTTTTCAAAATAAATAATTTAATTGTTGTTTTTAACAGTTTTAAATTCGGTTATTTTCTTAATTTCAATTTTTTAGGTCAATGAAATATTAACATATCACCAAAATTTAGGTGTTTCTGTTGACAAAAAAAAATAATTTAGTTACTTAAAAGAAAAACACAGTTTAAATAATTGTTGACGAAAAAAATAGTTTAATGTGATGGATATTTATCAATGTAGATGTCTATCATGATTAGAACTTTTTCTAAGGAGTTTGATTTATTTATTATTAGGAATATTATCTCTATTAATTAGAGTTTAATGTATTATGTACTTCTTATACATGTAAATAGATGAAGGTATTGTACACAATTCTAGTTTTTTTGAGAATAATATGAATCTCCCTCTTTCTCTCATCTCTTTGTTCTTCTTATTCTTCCTTATTTTATTTACAACACGTTATCAACACGAGACTCCAATCAACTGAGGTCTTCATCGTTCGAATCTAAAAGAAGTTACTGGAAAGAATTTGAGTATAGAATGAACTAAAGATAAGTTTCTTTTTTCACCTTATTTTTTAGTTACGGATTATCTATATGTTTATATTTTAACCTCGTTTTTAATTTTTGAAAGATATCGAAACATGTTTGATTATATTTGAATTTTGCCAATTGGGTAGAGATGGGTTTGTGATTTCTAACAATTTTTGAATGGGGTGGAAGCATATTTTAACTCAAAATATGATCTCACTCAATTATCGTGATTTTTGTAACCCCCTCGTCCCAGTCTGGCCGGATGACCGGTCCGAGTGGGCCACACGGGGAAAACCGAAGCGAAACCCGTTAAGGTTCCCCCTCAGTTAGCAACCCTAAAAATTTCTTTTTAATTTAATCTTCTCTAAAGGCACATTTAAATCATATGTGATCACAACATCGAAACAATTTGAGAAAGACACGCAACTGGAACACAAATGGCAAGTAAACAGTCCAATTTCAATTCATTAGGCAGGCCGTTTCGAAACACTTTTAAGGCGTATCGAAATGCCTTGACTTGGTCAACTGCCCCAAGTCCACCTGAGAAGGCCGTATCGGAACGGAGGTCAACCGTATCGAAACACCCTTAACGGTCAACTTCTCGTGGTCAACAAGATATTGACCGTTCCGAAACCACTAGACCCGTTTCGAAACCCCTTCATATCGGCAATTTCTCAGATTTCCACTAGCCAAAGTGTTCCGAAACTCGTTTCGGAACAGGGGTTCACAGTGGCCAAACCGTATCGAAACGAGTTCCGATACGGGGTCCCTGAAGCCTTACCCGTTCTGAAACGGCTCAGTCCGTTTCGAAACACTGGCTGTCTGCAATTCTCAAAACTAACCTTAAACAATTTCCAACCACTCCAAAGGCCCTAAACGACCCCAAGAAGCACACAACACCTACAAGCATGAACTAGAGGCATGGATCCTATGGTAAAACATGCTCAAACACACAAGGCATAAGATGAGACTTCCATTCATGGCAATTACACAAAAGGGCAACATTGCATAAAAGGGCATGCTTAGGAATTCAAAAGCCAAATGGCACAATTCATCACATAAGGGTTTATATGCCAATCAAAAGCAATTTAAACATCCTAAGGCATGGCCATCTCACACCAACATTCATCAAAGCTAGCATGGTTACAAATCTAACAAAAACATGAATACCAACAACCTCCAAGAGTCATACAATGATCAAACAAAACACACACTTGCCCCATTGCTAAACTATCATTTTAATTGCTAAATCGTACTTGAGCAACAAAAATTTGGAAAGCCCATTCGCCTTGCTCCTTGCTAACACCACGCTAATGATCTACATTGTTGAAAAATGAGAGCGTAAGCTATAAGCTTAGTGAGGATGCTCTAAAATAAAAAAACATCAATAATGCAGGGTCCAAGCATGCAAATTCTTAACCTCGCAAACAACATACATATGTATCAACAAGTCAACCTAGCTAGTCTTTCAAGATTCATAATATGGCATCTCACATCATACTAAGCTCAACAATAATTATCTCGATTATCATAACATCATAAACATGAGAGCAAGATCATTGGCCACTATTAGTTTACCCAGATGTACAGATTTACTCTCAACAACAACATTACCTCGGTGGGATTACACTCATCACCGGACCTTGCATGGGCGGGATTCCACTCATCACCACATGCCATATGGATGGGATTCCACTCATCACCACGTAGAATATAAAAAAATCGGTGGAATATTACATCACCGTACTCCTCATTGGCGACTCAACGCCATCAAGGGCACGTACGTTTTGACTCAATTGTGTGCACACTAATCCTAATGATCGATCATTTACACTGGGTAAGTTAATTAGTGCCAATTTCTTTAACCATATCACACATCCACCATTTATATCACATACTCATCACATATTCATATCAAGGTACACACATACAAATCAATCCACATTTCACAAGGACAAATAGGAAATGGCATAACATTCATCAATAGGAAATCAAGGAGTTAAACTACCAATTTAACTCCCACCTAGGAATGGCCTACCAAGCTCATTCCCACACATCCACTACACACACTTGAACCAACTTTAAAACAATTTAAAGTTTTACTCACCACCCTTCCTTAGCAACTCAAGTGAGCAAGCAAGCCTCCTAAATGCCCGGATTCGGTCCTGATGCTTCTCCAATGTCTCCTCTTGTTTCTAGGCAATCAAAACACAACCATTGCTCACAAATCAATGCTAAATTTCAGTCACAACCCCACTTACAACACAAGCCAAACTTCACCCAAATTCAAACCCATTTTCCCACCAAACTTCCAATTTTCGTGCTCCCTTAATACCCAACAGAAAACCATGATTTCAAACACCCAAATGACATCTAGATAGTCCCAAAACACTTTCCTAACATCCCTAAACCATCAGCCCTTCAACCTAACCCTAAAACACAACAAAAATCCAATTTTTGACTCTTCAAAAATGGCCACAAGGACCCACTTCGGGTTTTCACCCAAAATCACCCATTTTAACAAATTTATGTGTATTTTAATGAGACTAAACCAAAACCCAACTAAGTAAATAAAAAACAATTGAGAAACCCAATAAAAATTCAAACTTTCTTTAAACTTGAAATTTCAAAAAGATGATAGTTTTCAATTTCAAGACTAGGTAAATGTAGAGGATAATGAAGAGAGTTCAAATGTATGATTACGTTCAAAAATGCCCTTGAATTGTAACCCCCTCGTCCCGGTCTGGTCGGATGACCGGTCCGAGTGGGCCACACGGGGAAAACCGAAGCGAAACCCGTTAAGGCTTCCCCTCGGTTAGCGACCCAGAAAATTTCCTTTTTATTTATCTTGTCTATAGGCATAATTAAATCCTATGTAGGACACAACAGCGGAAAATACAAACAATACAACATACACCGACCAACCAAAACATTAAACAGCTCATTTTAGTCTTTTACAACAGGCCGTTTCGAAACGCCCTTAGGGTGTTCCGAAACGCCTTGACTCAGTCAACAGGCCAAGGTCAACCATAGGGTGACCGTTTCGAAATAGGGGTGACCCGTATCGAAACGACCTTGACGGTCAATATCTCGTGGTCAACGATATTTGACCGTTTCGAAACATCAAAGGCCCGTTTCGGAACGCCTTTATCTCGTCAATTTCTCAAAATTCCAGTAGCAAAAATGTTCCGAAACGACCCCCATCCGTTTCGAAACGGAAGGCCAAAAGCAAAGGAACCGTTCCGAAACAGGGTGGTCCATTCCGAAACGCCCCCTGTCTGCAGACTGGTTTTTGCTGGTTTAAGGCACAAGGGTGCCCCTAAACCCCACCAAAACCTCTAACAACACACTAACAACAATTTTAAAGGCAACCAACATACAAGCATGCTTGAGCATCATCATAACAAGACTAAACACCAAGGCACAACATCACATTGCCACACAACCATACATGTCATTATAGATACTAAGCTTTAACATATCCAACACTTAGGCAATTCTAGATAGCAAAATACTAACATGATTTCAAGCAAGGCATACATCCTAAAAGCCAAATTAACAAACACATATGAGGAGTCTAACATGCTCCTAAATAACAACAACAACAACATATTCCAAAAGCATCATACCACGACACCTAACCCATTGCTTTACTATTACAATCTTTAAATTTAAACATCATACTTGAGCTAACCATAAGCAACACTTGAAGGCCTTTCCATGCCCTTGCCACCCACAAGCCATTGATCTGCATTGTCAAACAATAGAGAGCGTAAGCATAAAAGCTTAGTGAGGGTAAGCTCATAAAACAAACCTTCGACAATGCAGGGTCCAAGCACGAGCTACAACCAAGATAAAATGCATGATCTTACCTCCGATCCACGCGAGCCATAAATATAGATGATGCATGAACATATATTCAATATCATGTCATGCTCAACATGTTTAAATCCACAACATATGAAATCACATATATTAAACCATGTTAGCAGTACATCCCAAATCACATTGGCTCACAATTAACCACGTATTGGCAACATAAACTACAATTTGTATTGGCACCTAGCTATGACTCGAATACGCGGATAACCGTTGGAACTCACATCCAACAACTCAACCATTACCTGACGGTGGGATTACACTCATCACCGTTCACGCGGAGGGGATTCCACTCATCCTCACGCCTCATTTCATGCGGAGGGTATTCCACTAATCACCGACATATAACTATATAAGAAGGTTTCCGGGCGAACCCGTACTCCATCTTAATGACTACCATCATCAAGACCACGCGCGCATTTTGACTCACGTGTGCACACTAAACATCCTAATGATCGATCATTTGTACCCCAGCATACTAGTGCCAATACTAACACATTCCACAATATCATTTATTAACAACTTTTGTGCTTAGCACGTACTCACCATGACTTACCATCATGCACAAACTACATTTCCATGCCTAGCATGTACTCACCATGATCCTCAGATCAAGCAATCACCTCATAATCCCATTTCACATGACAACACCACATGTACATCATTATCAAACATATCACATCATATTTTGCACATGTGTATAACCATATCACATCTATCATCATCATGCATATAACAATGTATCCAACATGCCTCAACATACATGTATACAACATATATATAATCAACATCATCACAATTTAACACGAGGCATATACAACCATTAAAGAGTGCAACCAAAGTCTCTAATCAAAGCTTGGGATTAGGCTACCACTCTAATCCCAACTCTAGGTGGGTTTACCAAGCCCATCCTAGGTTCACATGCTTGAACCAAATACTCAAAACCATTTTAAAAATATTTAACCACTCACCTAAGATTCCAAGCTCCAAGCCAAGCAAGCAACCTCTCTCAAATTTCCGGATTTCTTCCCGAGGCTTCTCCAACACAAATTCCCGCTTTCAAACAACCTCAAACACAATTCAAACAATTCCAAATCAGCCCAACATCAAAGGACCAACCCGGAATACAATTCAATCACAATTTACAACGTTGCAAGCCATGACCAAACCCCATACTTTGCAATTTCGGACAGCCCACATACCCCTTCCAAAATCCATGTTTCTAACACCCGTTGCGCCCACAAATGACCCCAAATCAACCCCTAACCATAGCACTACCATTGGGCTATCAATTCCCACATAAACAACCCCCAAAAATCACCCAAAACCCTTCAAAAAACCCATTTTTACCCAAATTCGGGAATCATGTTAAAATCATGTAAAAATCATCTATGTTGGGTCTTATGGGTAGTAAACAACATATATAACTTCAACAAATCGAAAGCTCAAATTAAAGACATTAAAGTTTGCATTTTTATCCTAAAAACTCAAAACCCTAAACTTCAAAATCTATGAGCTTTATGAAAATTAAAGGTATCATCTTAAAGAGGAAGAGGAGGACAAGTTAGAAACGGTTTTACCTTTCAAAAATCACCAACAAAGAGCATGGGGATGAAGGAATGGAGATTTGGAGAGGGAGTGGGTTTTTGGTGTGAAGGAGAGGAAAGAAGAAGATGAAGATAGGAATTAAAGTGGTCTTTTAAATTAAAGGGGTTTTAAAAATGGGAGACCCTTTTAATTACACCTTTGCCATTAATGAGATGACATATCTCATCCATGTTTAAAATCCATGAAATTGATTCCAAAACAACTTAAGTCCAACATAAAATAATTCGTTTTGAAAATACGAAGCCCAAATATTAATTTATTATTTTAATTATAAAAACCGAAACCCGAAACAATATTTTAATATTATTTTCTCCCGGCCCCCAAACCCAGGTGTTACATGAATTCATGTATAAATTTGATGGAATGGTAAATTTGGGGTTTGGGTGGGTTTAGGTGCTTTTTACGTTGGAGGAAGAAGAAGGGGGAAAGTTGGTACCTTTTTTTTCTTTGTTCTTTTAATTTCAAAAAGGTTGTCTACCTTTTAATTGTTTTGGATAAATTACAAAAATGATCCCTCCTTTTTATTTCAATCTCAATTAGCTCAAGCCAAGGTCGTTTTGATTAAAATTAATTTTGACTAACTCCTAATCCCAAAACACGGGTGTTACAACTCTCTCCCACTTAAGGAATTTCGTCCCCAAAATTACCTGACTAAAAGAGATACGAAAACTTCCTTTTCATATCCTCCTTCCTCTCCCAAGTGGCCTCGTCCACACCTCGACGTTGCCACCGCACTTTTACTAACTCAATCGATCTACCCCGCAACACATTACTGTCAGAAGCTAGGATCTCAACTGGTTCTTCCTCATAAGTCAAATCTGGATTCAATTAATATCTTCTACAGGCATAACATGTGATGGATCTGACATATACTTACGAAGCATCGAAACATGAAATACATCGTGTATCTTCTCTAGCTCGAATGGTAAACGCAACTGATAAGCAATCAAACCAATCCTCTTCACAATCTCATACGGACCTATGTACCTCGGACTCAACTTCCCGTTTCGGCCAAATCTCCTTACTTTCTTCCACGGAGACACTTTCAAGAACACCTTCTCACCCACTGAGAACTCAACTTCCTTCCTCTTCAAGTCGGCATAGGACTTCTGCCTATTCGAAGCAGCCTTCAATCGATCGCAAATCAATTTTACCTTGTTAGTTGTCCCCTTGAGCAAATCCAACATAGGTAACAACTTATGTCCCACTTTAGCCCAACAAATTGGAGTTCTACACTTTCTACCATACACAGCCTCATACGGAGCCATCTGAATACTCGAATGGAAGTTGTTATCGTAAGCAAACTCAACTAGAGGCAAGTGCTTCTCCCATGTACCCTAAAAATCAATGATGCAACAAATCAACATATCCTCCAAGATCTGTATAACCCTCTCTGACTGACCATCTAACTGAGGATGATAAGACGAGATGAAGTTCAAACGGGTACCCAAAGCTGTATGCAGACTCTCCCAGAATCGAGCTGTAAAACCTCGAATCTCTATCGGACACAATAGACTTTGGCACACCATGCAGTCTAACAATCTCACCAATGTACAAGTCGGCCAACCTATCTAAAGTATAAGTGGTATTGACTGCCAAGAACTGAGCACACTTCGTAAAACGATCTACTATAACCCACACTGAGTTCTTCTTTGTAGGAGTCAAAGTCAAACCCGAAACAAAATCCACGATTATATTCTCTCATTTTCATTCCGGAATTCTCAACGATTGCAACATACCTGAGGGAACCTGATGTTCTGCCTTCACTCTCTGACACACCAAACACTTACTCACGAAGTCAGCCACATCTCTCTTCAAACCAACCCAAAAGTACTCATTCTTCAAATCGTGATACATCTTCGTACTTCCAGGATGCATAGCAAACGGACTACTGTGTGCTTTAGTCAAAACTGTATGTCTCAAGTCACTGTCCTCTGGCACAACTATCCTATTTTTGAAACACTAAACCCCATCGATACTGAAACTGTAGTCTGAAGACCTACCTTCGGCTATATCTTGCACGTGAGGTGCCAAAGATCTATCTAAGAGCTACTTCTCTCTAATCAACTGACCTAGGGTAGGTCTAACTTGAAGCTCGGCTACCAAGCCACCATCTCCAGACAAGCTCAATCTAGCAAACATGGCTCTCAAGTCTACGACTATCTTTCTACTCAATGCATCGGCCACTACATTGGCCTTACCCGGATGGTACTCAATGGTAAGATCATATTCTTTTAGCAACTCTAACCACCTACGCTGTCTGTGATTCAAATCTCGCTAGGTCATAATGTACTTCAAACTCTTGTAATCTGTGTACACTGTGCACTTCTCACCGTACAAATAATGCCTCCAAATCTTCAGAGCAAACACAACTGCAGCTAACTCTATGTCATGGGTCGGATAGTTACGCTCGTGGGTCTTTAACTGTCTTGAGGCATAAGCCACCACTCTCTTGTCTTGTATGAGAACACAACCTAAGCCTACATAAGAAGCATCACTATAGACTACATAGTCTTTCCCCAACTCTGGCTGAATCAAGATCGGTGCTTGGGTCAAGGCTTCTTTCAATTTCTCAAAGGCTCTCTGTCTTGCACCTGTCCACTCAAACTGAACATTTTTCTGAAGTAACTATGTCAATGGAGCGGCTAACTTCGAGAAACCTTCTACAAACCTTCTATAGTATCCAACTAAGCCTAGGAAGCTACGTACCTCTGTTACAGACTGCGGTTGCTTCCATTCAACAATGGCCTCAATCTTTTTTGGATCAACTCTAATCTCATCGGCTGACACTACATGTCCTAAGAAGACTACCTCTCGGATCCAGAATTCACACTTGCTCAACTTCGCATACAACTGATTATCTAACGAGGTCTTCAAAACTAGTCTCAAATGCCGGTCATGGTCTTCTTCAGTTCGCGAGTACACCAAGATGTCATATATAAAAACAACTACAAACTGATCTAGGTACTAATGAAAAATCTTATTCATCATATCCATGAAAGCAGCCAGTGCATTAGTCAACCCGAAAGGCATGACTAAAAACTCATAGTGACCATACCTAGTTCAAATGTGTGATTACCTTCAAAAACGCCCTTGAATTGATGGATAAATTTGATGGAATAGTAAATTTGGGGTTTGGGTGGGTTTGGGTGCTTTTCACGTTTGAGGAAGAAGAAAGGGGTAAGTTGGTACCTTTTTTTTCTTTGTTCTTTTAATTTCAAAAAGGTTGTCTACCTTTTAATTGTTTTGGCTAAATTACCAAAATGATCCCTCCTTTTTATTTCAATCTCAATTAGCTCAAGCCAAGGTCGTTTTGATTAAAATTAATTTTACCGACTCGGACCAACTAACAAGACTAACTCATAACCCCAAAACATGTGTGTTACAGTTTTTTTTGGTGATTCTCGGAAAATATTTTAATATGATATTGAAGAATACATCCACTATATATTCAAACTATCTTGGAAATTTTGGTATATTTTTTAATCGTTCTTAAATTAAGGTCATTATATCTTGATCTATTATTTGGTTATTGTCTTGTTTTAATAATTTTTATTAAGGGCTTGACCATTTTTATTGAAGTTAATAGTGACGACATTTAGGTATGATTCGTCAATTTACGGATCATCTCAGGTGGGAAATAATATACAGTTTATTAACATGATTTTTCTAATTAGAAATCCAATCATACGAATTGCAATTATGGATCTTTTTTTATATATATTATTTTATCATTGAGAATTGATATTTTAACCGTGTTTTAAGTTTTACATGTCTTTAAACGGCTTGAAAAGAGATATGACATAAAGAGATTACGAGGACCTGTCTTGGTTATTTATATCTCCATTGTCCTCAAAAGGAAAATCAATATCGGTAAATTTTGATTTTATTTTATTCTTTATATTATTATTTTAAAGTGCGATAAATCATGGTGATTTTGCTCGAAAGTTCTTCTACATCGAAAAACTCAACTATAGACTTCTTCCAATGTCAGATTACAAAAATTTATCTTGACAAGAATTTTGTGAGAGGCATTCCTTGAAGTGAGTGCAAGCATGATGTTTATTCTATGTGGTTATCAATGATGAGGCATTCCCTAAAGTGAATGCAAGCATGGTGTTTATTCCATGCAATTATTTGATCCGTTTCAATCCCTGAAGAGAATGCAAACATGGTAAATCACTATTTAATTGGTAACATAACTTCGATATAATCCAAGTATATTGGCTGGACATCACGTTCTGCGAAGCTATTGGTCTCAAAAGAGGTTTTTAAAGGACTTTGTGAACTGATTTAACAATACCGCGTACGAGGATTAAATCTTTGTTCTCTGTAATAAGAATATGTGAAAAAGGTTTCAAAGGCCCACCGACTCTACTTCATTCCCTGAAGTGAATGTGAGATTGTATTATAGAAAGAATAAAAGTCATATTAGAAGTTGTGGTCGTGATTGAAACCATGAATATAAACATGGAAAATATGATCATTTTAAGGATACTTCTACCCACCGGTAGTGAGGTTATAAGGATGACAAGAGTGATAAAAATCATTCTAATGAAGTAAAATCCTTTTTTATTACCAATGCGATATTATAAACCATTGGTCTCGTACTTGTCGTACGTTGAAAAATCAACAATCATTTAATGATTAAGGGAAGAAAATAGAAGCAAATTTTGTTTGCAAAAAATGACGAAGATGATATTGGTCCAAATTTATTTGGACATTGTTCGTCCAACTCATTTGGACGTTGTTGATTTTCTTACAACCCTCGAATGGAATAAATCATTTTCTAATTATTCTCATAACTTTGAAGAAATTATTTATCTTTTTATTTATTTATCTTTTTGTTTATTTACTTTACATACGTTAATTTTTACGTTTTATATTTATTTTTATATTTATATATTATGATATTTATTTATTTTGTTTAACATGATTACTTGTCAAATATAATCTATGATGACGATTTATGCTCAACATAAGTATAAGATATAGTTTCACATTTAAATGCAAGAGAATAATATGAGTATTATATCTCAAAGTACTGAAAATATTAATGCTTTAGAAGAGCAATAAATTCTTGAGAGAAAGCACTTTATGAAAAGTGCAGAATTGCAAATATTGCAATAATTACCGCTAATGGTGATAATATCGTCACCACTAGAAGTGGAAATTTTAAGAGAGCAATATGAGTTCGCAAAATATCCCTTTGAGAATTATAGATAAAATATGTTATCAATTGGCATTTGAAATAAGTCATTGTGGATATAAGTTCTGGTAGCTAAAAAGTCAGTTGAAAGCTCTAGAAAAGCTATATATTGCTACCAAAAGATAATTTCTATTGGAAGCTTCGAAATAGCTAAATATATTCCTATTCAAAGGAAGAATTTCGATGATCGTATTAGACATGTACGAGTGAGATTGAATCACATGTTATGGTAACCAGAAGTTTACGAAATTTAGAAATGTATATACACACTTGTATATAGTTGGTATGATCAGTTAGACCATCCTGATCAATAATGATGCGAAAGCTATTGAGATTTATATGCACATTTATTAAAAGAACCTAAAGTTCTTGTGGTTCTTGTTCTCAAAGGAAATGATTAAGATCCCATTTACCAAAAGAATTTGAAGTTCTTGTACTAAAGTTGAGACTGGATGTCTTACATATCAGAATGAAATATGGGCCCATATATCTACAAATGTTGAAAGTTTTATATAATTTTAGTAGATGGATCTACATTGTTTTATTAACTTACAACCAGAAGTTTGTAAGATCGATTATAAAAAGATTCAGATTATGCAGTTAGACTATTCGTCTAGCAAAAGCTAGTGGGTTTATATTTTAGGCTATATTAGTTGATACGAAGCCTATTGATTATGAAAAATACAATTTAGCAAAATTTCTATTGAATGCCTCATCTTTAATAGCTAAACTGTAAGAACAAAAAAGTTATTATTTATAGGGTATTTCCATATAGAAGCACTTATACGCATCAAGCCAACAAGTTATAATAAACTCACCGTTATGATTGGTTTTTGGTCAGAAGCCATACATTTTCCATCCTATAATTTTTAAATGTGCGATATATTGTTGAATTGCTCCATCACAACGCACAAAATGAGTAAATAAAAAGGGTTGAGAATATATATTGAGTATGAGTCTCCTTTTATGTTTAAATTCTTAAACATTAATTGAAGAATCATTTATCTAGATCCTCGTATATGAACTAGAAGTTCATAAGATAATTCATGATATTACATGTCAACTGCCAGACATATTTACTGACTTAATGAGAGTAATTCTCATATACCAACTGAAATGCTCTAAGTTTAAATTACATGTTAGAGCTAGGGATGGCAATTTGATCCGAACCCGATCTGAATCCGATTCGAAGGAATTTACCCGATCCTTATTCGATTGAAAAAAATCTGAATCCGAGGAAAATGTCTGAGTCCTAATAGGAGATGGGTTGGATATGGATCATGCCAAGATCCGATCCGAATCTGAATTCGATCCAAATCCATGTTCGATCCGAATCCGACGCATCCGATCCATATCCGAGTCTGAATCAAAATATTTAGGACTTTTAATTCCTTAAAACAAAATATCATATATAATATTTATATTCAAACAAGAACAAAACATAAATAAAGTAAGAAGTTAAACTAAATACATTAAAAGTATAACTACATATATATTTTTAAACGAGAACATAAATGTATATATTAAGTAATTTGGAATAATGGTAAAAACAAAATTAACTTTTATATATATATATATATATATATATATATATATTAAAAGTGATAATAAAAATATAAATGTCTTAAGAATGTAAGTTAAATAATAATAATATTTATTATAATATATATATATATATTAATTAACATTAATATAGTACAATATATCTATTTATACCATATGCATGTATAAATAAATATGAAAAAATAAATGCAAAATCAAGTCATAGATAAACAAACAATAAAATAAATGCAATGGAGAAACAAATAAATTTAAATATCAATGAATTACTAAAAATTAAGGAAGTTAGTGAATTAAATAGTAAGTAATGTGCAATCGATAGATAAAGTTATGATATATTATGCTAAAATTATGAATTAAAATAGAAAGTAAATTAAAAACATAAACAATAAACACAAAAAATTAAATATAATCAACAAATAAGGGATAAAAATGAACATGTGTAGAATTAAATAACATAAATTAAATGCGTAAGAAATTAAATATACAAAATTATGAACTGATTTGCACTAAAATAAAATTATTAGAGGGCTAAAACACAATATACCCTAAAGACGCTAAAATTCGCGAATCTACCCCTCAAACTTAGGTCAAGACTATGGATGACAATTTAATCCGAATCCAAAAACTCCGATCTAAATGTGATTGAAACAAATCCGAATCCGATCCGAAAAAATTCGATCAAAAAACAATCTGATCCAAATCCGTTTGAAAAAAATCCGAATCCAAATCCGAAAAATATCCAAGTCCGATTGTAATGGATTCAGACTTGGATTTTATACAATCCGGTCTAAATCCGATCCATTTCCATCCCTAGTTAGAGCGAGAGAATGTAAATCATGCTTGAAGCATGATAGTTGAAATGGTTTCAATGATCAAAATTCTCGTAAATGGAAAGTAATATGAGATGATCATATATTGGAGGCGGGTACTCTTGAAGAGACCCAAGACATAACTAATAATAAAACTTCAAAAGAGTTTCAGGTACCTAAAGTAAAGATTGAAATCTTGAAGAGATCTCGATGAGTTATGTCACTAAGAGAATGGAACCAAAATAAAAAAGTTGTCGACAACGATTTTGCAAACAATTTTACATAGAATACTTCTATAGAAGTAAAGAAAGAAAACGATGATCTTATACAAGAATCTATAGATGTTGAAATGATTGGTCAATATAGAAAGACGCTTTGAACTTTCAAAAGTGAAGTATTTGGACTAGCAGTCCAAACACTTAAAGGTGTAATGCAAGTGAGGCACAAATAAGTAGCCGTAAATACGACTTGACTTATGATTTATGAAGAGTTTTAATTACTTCATGGTGGATGCAATTAATTTGGCTGTTATGAAATATATTACATGCGTCTAATTATTTATGGATCCCTATTTATCCTTAAGGGATTTAAAATGCTAGAAGCATTTGAAAATTTTGAGGAAATTTATCAAGACACGTCTCATTGAATATTTTGGTGCATTTGGTATAATTGCCTTAGCGAATACTAATTGAGGAAATATTGCAAGAATGATCAGATTTCCTTATGTATTTTATAAATGAGTTTTGGATCAAGATTTATTATGATCATTTGAATTTCATTAAAACTCCTGAAGAGCTTCAAATTGGAAACTCATGAAGAACTTTCAAAGCATTTGATGAAAGTATTTGAGAAAAAGATTCTTGAGATGTGGTTTTGTCTCGACCTAAAGACCGAGCACTTAAATATGTGTTTTTGTCTCTGAATGAACATAAGCTGAAAGAATATTAAAGAAGATTCAATATGGATAAAATATATCTATTGAGTATCCCAATAATTGTAATGTTGTTGGATGTGAATAAAGATAATAATATATTTTCTTGGCCTTGAAGCACCATATATTAGTTGGTCAAGAAATATCTACGGATATACAAAGATCATTACCTTTAGATCTTCAAATACTCGTCGATGCCTCCTTAAATCTTGAAGAAATAATTATTATGCACGAGGCAAACTAAAAATGTGTTTGGCTAAGACCATTGACCCAACATATCCAGAAGATATGTAATTTACTTTCACAAGATATGATACAAATGCTATCTTATGTAGAGATAATGAAAGGTGGATACATCATGAAACATATTACTAAAAAGTTTCATCCCTCGCGATCTTTAGAAAAAATATTCAAGATTGAATTATGAAGATTCAAAGATCTTCTGTGGTGTTTTCATGAGGGGTGTAAATACACATTGCACTCTTTTTCCCTTAACCGAGGTTTTGTACTCTTTTTTCCTTCACTAATAAAATTTTTTCCCACTGGGTTTTCCTGGTAAGGTTTTTAATGAGGCAACATGTTATGCTATCAAAGATTTGTGTACTATTTTTTCCTTCACTAATGAAATTTTTTCCCACTGGGTTTTTATCTTAGTAAGGTTTTAGCGAGGCACATTATCTTCATAGACATCAAAGGGGGAGTGTTATGAATATTTATCTATGTGGATGTCTATCATGATTAGAACTTTATCCAAGGAGTTTGATTTATTTATTTTTAAAAATATTATCTCTATTAATTAGAGTTTAATGTATCATGTACTTCTTATGTCTGTAAATAGATGAAGGCATTGTACACAATTCTATTTTTTTAGAATAATATGAATTTCCCTCTTTCTTTCATCTCTTTGTTCTTCTTATTCTTCGTTATTATTCTTGTTTTTCCTTATTTTATTTACAACATTTAAATATTTAAAGTAGTTAAAAATAATAGCTTAAATATTTGTTTTTGACCAAAAAATAGTTTAAATATTTACAGCAACCAAAATAGTTTGGACGGATTTTTCATTCAAGCCTATACTTTTTTTTTGCTTGAACTTTTAAAAATATATTTTAGTACTTATTTTTTTGTTAATTTTGTTGGTCTCTTTTGACTTTTAAACTTTTTAATCTATTTGTTAAATTCAACGATTACTAAGTAAGAATCCTCTATGTTTTGGATTCATTCTTTTCGCACATTTCGTTATGTTTGTTCATCTGATTTCGTGACACGATTTTCGTTTATCTTGTGGTATAATTTTTGTCTATTTTTATTGTAGTCTTGTGTTCGTGTAGCGATGGTCACTACAACACATTATCTAATATGAGAAGTTCAACGATCTAATATAATTATATCCCCTTTTATGGTATTTTGTCGATGCAATCGGAACTGTTACATATCAATATGCAAGAATAATATTCTTAATTTTTACCCATACATCAATATAGCATATGGGTAGAAGAGACAGAGATTTTTACGATGATTATTAAGTTTTTTTAGATGAACGACATATTCAAGAGAATGTTCAATATTTTTTCTTTGCGCCATTTGGTTGCATGTTTTAATTTTTTTCTTCAAAAGTTTTCTTGATAAAATTGATCTCCATTGTTTTTTTATAACTTGAGTGTGTTGTGCTTATTGCATCTTTTATTGCTTTTCAATGAAATCCACTTTTTCACTCTTGTTAAAAAATCAAAGATTATATATCATCTAAAACATTGGTGATATCTATTTTAAGTTTAACTTCACGTGTATAATTTAAAAACTATAACGCATTTCATTTGTTTATTTTGAAGTATCATTTAAAATCATCATTTGTGGAACTAAAAAACTCAATTGTATGTATTTAAGGAGTAATAATCATAAACATATATTTTACCAGGCTGGTAAACTCTAACATAAACTTTAGGAACCATCCAAAGCATTTAAATTAATGTAAACTAAAAAGAAACAAACAAACAAAAAATACCAAATAACTCAAATAAAAAATGAAATTAACCTAACACAATTGAAGAAGTTCAGTATTCAAATTGACCTAATCTATTTGTTTCGATCCGAGAGTCCAATGGGTGTAAAAAGAAAGAAGCTTTACCTTTTAGTAAATGATTCCAAACGCAGTTTTAATTTGTGTATAAAGAGAAGAGAAGAGTAGGAGAAGGGCGTAAATGGTAAAAGAAAGGGAAAACTACATATTTAATTAGTATTTAATTATGCCCGCGTTATTGTTTTAGTATCCTAATTATTATTTTTGATAAAATAATACTTAACATTATATTTTTGCTCTGTTTTGGTACAAAAATGATGACATGACTTGGTATAATCACAATTTTAATCCAAAACACTTATATATATTATCAATTTAGTCAAAAAATCATCAATTTAAAACACCATCTTAATTTTGGGGTAAAACGTCATCTTAATTTTTGATAGAATTTTATCTCATCCCTTGCCCACCCTTTCATATTCTTGTCGGTATCCCGATCGTGGAGTTTGGGTCCTCTAATGGACCCTGCATTAGCCCCTCATTGATCCTCAAATCCTAAAATTTTGATTGTCCTTGGCGTGTTTTTAAACTCTAAAGCCCAAAAAGATGTTCGACCGGAAGAAAAAGAAAAATGAGAACTTTATAATTTTAATCCAAAAATTAAAATAATGTTTAAATTGATAAAATGTTATACTAAATTGATCGATTGTATAAGTTTTTGGATTAAAACTATTATTAACCCAAGTTATGTCACTATTCCCATTAATTTTAAACGGCAGAGGTACCAAAACAAAAATATAACATTAGATATCATTCTACTAAAAATAATAGTTAAAGTACCAAAATAAGAACATAGACATAGTTAAGATACTAAATATGTAGTTTTCCCTAAAGAAAAGGATGAGGGACGGTGGGCCTAATATAAGTTCACGAGAAACGATGCCAATCAGATTTAAATGTGTACATCGTTTTCCAACAATGGAGAGGCATGGGATGGGAGCATCTACTTTATTATGTGCTACCATTTCATTCGCATCATATATGGTCCATCAATATCAAAAATGTTGATGCTTTTCACACCAAACAAGAGAGATAGAAACCTTATTTTGATAAAAACAATAAAATAAGAGAGGTAGAAAAGAGGAGATTAGAGCGGTTGATGACGATTTTAAGTGGTCCATCAATATGAAAAATGTTGATGCTTTTCACACTAAACAAGAGAGATAGAAACCTTATTTTGATAAAAAAAAAATAATAATAAGAGAGGTATAAAAGAGGAGATTAGAGCGGTTGATGACGATTTTAAGTGATTTATTTTAATTAATTTAAATTGTAAGTAATATGATGATTGGAGTGAAAAGTAAACAAAAAGAAATATTTTTTATTTATTTTGACTATCATATTATTTTTCGTTGTACGTCTAAATTTAATGAAACGAACTGTCATCAGTCATCGATGATTATGGTCCTCTTCTTCGCCTCTTTTATTCTATGTTTAAAATTTTTAGGTATACTAACCGAGGCCAATATTTTTATATAGTTGGGTTAATGTGGAGTATGACATATGGAAGATTCTCGTGCCACTAGAATAATTAATATTGACCTCATAGCTTAACAAATTGAGTGGAGTCAATTTTAATATTTCCCATAAAAATTTTAAAATTTTTACATTAGTTCCTTAAAAATCTCATATCCTAATAAATCAAGTAAAGTCAATTAATCCCTCAAATTTTAATGTAGATCCGCATATATTTAGGTATCAACAAAAAATATCTTTTTCTTTCTTATTTGTTGAGATGATTAATAAGTGACCCATCTATACGCATATGAAGTTTTATATCAAATTTTATGTTATCGATGACAAATTTTAGCAAAGAAGGATGATACTCATTTTAAGAGACTAGATTTAAGTAATTTTATTTTTAAGGTGTGTGTTTTTATTAAAAGTTTAAAAAATATAATAAAATATTATTTTATAATCACCATTAGATTATAAAAAGTTTTATATAGTATCTTATCTCATATATATATATATATGAGTAAATATTTGATGCATTCTTATTAAAACGTACTTATTTAAACTTCACAATAAAATATTTTAATCTCCAACTCTAAACCCCAAATTTTAAATTATAAACTCTAAACTAAATTCTAACATAAAATTTTAAACCCTAATTTAACCTCTTAAAGACTTGAATTTTCCCTTCTTGCTGAATATAAATTCTTCTACAAGAAAAGAATAGAAAAAAAAGGAAGCAACAATTAATGGAGTTATGGAGCAAAAAGTTTTCTGATTTTGCCAATAATTCTTCTGCACACTGGGCACACCTTATTTTCCTCCTCATAAATCCTGCAAAAAACCATATAAATACACACACACATATCATAATTAAATTTCTGAAGCTATTATTTACTAATGAAAAATAGAAAAGAAAAATCACTTTGTTTTAACAAATACCTTTGAGCACAGTCATAGCAGGTAGCAGAATGGCCGCAAGGAACAAAGAAACAATTCCTTTGTTCATCATAGCAAATTATACAAATCCTTGCATCATATAAATCCTCACCACTACTGCAACTCCCTGTTTCTACATCATCTTCACACGTTCCATACGTTATCGGCATCGCCTTTTCGGGCCATAGAGGGTCAGTCTCGGACTGCGCTGCTGACCTCACATCCTCCGAATCGCCGCTCTCGTCACCCGACTCCATCAAGTACTTAAGAATCAGCAAAACTATCACCACCATCACGGCTGCAAAAGGCCATTCAAGAATTTCGGGTTACATTTTAATCTATAAAAATGTAGACATCTTTCAATCCTTAATTTTCATCAAGTACTCACCTAGAATGGCAACATAAGTCACTAAACGAGCAAAGAAACTAAGGGCATAACACCATTCATCATCATCCTGTATCAGATTCATATCATACGTTGTTTTAATTGTGAGTCCAAGATTAAAGAACCGATACGAAACTGGCAACCGAGACTCACCTCGGTCGATAAAGTCATGGACAGAGAGCCGTCACGGTGGAGTTTTAGTTGATTCATTGCATTCAGAATGGAGCACATGGTTATGGATATGTTGTCTGTCACCTTCTTGTCCTTCTTCCTAAATCCTACTAGTATCTGCAGATAAAAATATGCATGCTGTTGATTTCCCAAACGATGAACCATAAAGAACAAAAATAGAAAATCAAGTGCTCAAACCAGGATTATAAAGGGCTGCATTACCTCAAGAACACCATGCAACAGAGCTGAAGTGCAGATTATTTGAGAATCGAGATCGATCCCACATTGTGAGTAAGGGAAAGAAGAGAATTTCACTGCAAAAAAAGTGTAAAGCCTCGAGTTTCAGCCCGTCTCTTCCAAGGGGCTGGAAAACTATAAAGTTGGGGATTGAATTGCAATCATGGAAGAAAAATACAAGTGCCCTTTTCATAATTAATATATGTTTATGGGGATTTAATGAAGAAAAAGATTGGTAGTTGTTCAAATCCAGCATACGGCACACACAGCCATAACAGGTGGCTGAACTGCCAAGTCTTTGTGCTTTGACCAGTAGGTTAATAGCTCAGCCTCATAAACAATGATATTGAACTTTGAAAAGAATTTAAATTAAATTCAGGCGTTGCTGATCAATTCGGAAAATGCTTGCTGGGATTGTAGGAGAGAAAACTTAAACCAGCTGATAACAATTGACAATGTGAAATCTAGAATCTCTCGACTATAACTTGCCCCTTAGACCCATTGATTTGACAAAGTCATTGGTGTTCATATTTGTATTAAGGCTAAAAAATCCAAAACACGGTTTCTAAGCAAGCTCTCTCTCAACTTGTTTTGCCCAACCCCAGTTTGCTGTTCATCTCCTTTGCTTTCCTCCTGCAACTGAGAAACCAAACTTGATGGTGTGAGTGTGAAGTAGCTTGAGCTGGTTAGGAGCCTCTGCTACGTTAGTTTTTTGTGTTTTTCTCTCCCGTGCTTTTCACTGCTTTGTTTCCAAACCTTCGTTCTGTGAGAGCTAGTCTTTACGACTCAACGTTTCTCTTTCCCGTATCACTCATCTTATGGAAAACATTCCAAACTCGCTCAGCACTGGTGTAGTCAATAACTACCCTGTGCAGACTTCTGCTGACGCAAATGGGATCAACCAAGAATTCATTGACGAGCTGGAACTGAATGAAGACAGTGAAGTAAATGCTGTTCTGAAGAATCTTGCTGTGGTTGGTAAGCTCCTTGCTCCACATCCCATTCGGATCCTCGCATTAACTGCTATTCTAAAAAAGGCATGGAAATGTGAGAATTTAGAATGTCATGAACTTGGTAGATGTTTCTACTTGTTTCTGTTTGAGTCAACGGAAGATAGGCTTCAGATTATGGGGTCTAGACCTTGGTCAGTCCAAGACGCCCTCTTAATCCTAAAAGACTGGCAACCGGAGAAAGCTTTAGAGGAACTCGACTTCTCCACTGAGGAATTCTGGGTACAAGTGCACCACCTCCCCATCGGCTTAAGAACCCCGGAAAACATCCAGAGGATCGGCAAGCTTTTCCCGTTCTTCTATGGCTCGAATCTGGACGAGGATAAGAAAGGTCCGTGGATCGATACGTTGCGAATCAAGGTTGCTATCCGTGTGGAGGATCCGTTGAAGACAGGGTTTGTGTTAAATCGAAAGAAAGATAAACCGCTTGATGTGGCTTTCAAGTATGAGGGGCTACCTAAATTTTGTTTCCAATGTGGGAGGATTGGCCATGCTGAAAGGGATTGCAGCTTTGATACTTCTTTGTTCAAGCTCACCGGAAAATTTGGACCGTGGCTGCGCGCTCCTTTCCGGGGAAAGGCGAAACACACGGTGAACGCCACACAGGGGAACGCCAGCACCAATGCCAAGACTGTTGGAAAAGGACAAACCAAGCAAAACGACAAAGGAAAAGCCAAACAGCTGGCTATCCTCGGACACAATGCTGAAGGTGGTGATGAGAACAAAATCTCCCACAAGATTGCAGAAGTCGACGTGGCATGGAAGGTCACATCCCCCCTTGCAGAAGTCAACCCTGGTTTTCCATTCCAGGAAACTGGGAAAAGTGGGAATCAGAAAGGATTGGTAGATTGTTTTTCCGTTTCGGAGAAATCCAAGGATAGCTATCTAGGCTCTCTATCCAAGATGGGTTCTATAGTCTGCGACATATCCCCTCCTCAGATCCTGGAAAATCAGAACGGAACGGCTTGGGGTAATTTTCTCGTGTCGGGCCTGGATAATATGCAGGTTTCAGGCCCACAAAAAAGGAAGAGGGACGGGGAAAATTTCGAACTTTTCGGCCCTGCTAAAAGAAGAGAACTGTGGGAGAAGGTCTCTGATACAATAGTTGAAGTTGACAAGCAAAACTGGTGTATTTCAGAAAGGAATGAAGCTGCAAAAGACGAGTTTATTATGGCTGCACTCTTTCCTGAATCAATTTTCAATTCCTCTAGGATCATACAGAGGGTTGAGCGTGCAAAAAAAGGAAGAACCTTCGGAGTCAAACGGCTCACACTCATTAAGAAAGCTGCAAGGAGGAAGTTCAACATGGAATATACTCGAATGTTGGTGGATGAAGTAGGACTTATTGAATTAGGAGTTGATCCTTTCGGAAAAAGGATAACACATACTCCAACCATGTGTATTGACGACAATTTCATGCTGAATGAGGAAATCCTCATAAGTGATGAAGATTCTGCAGCATCGCAAGGCCCCGCACCGCCGTCCCCAAGCTCGTCTGCTTACGATTTCACGGATAACTCCTTGGTGAGTTATCCGGATGTTTAATGGGGTTAGCCTTTTCCGGTCCCAGTCTTAGGAAGGTTGACTGGGTAATATGGACTTGTAAACCTTCCAATCGGATCATTGTCTCCAGGGGGGTCTTTGGTGATCAGATGGCTCGTCGTTGTGTTTTTGTTTGTTCGTTAATGCTCTTTTGCTTCGGTCTGGATGATGCCAGGTTACAGGTAAGGGATCCTGTCTTCTTACAATCCACTCTCCATTGGTCTTTTGTTGCCGCCGCCTTGATAAGGGCCGATATTCCATCGGAAGCCTGTCTCTTTTTTGAGCTCTCAGGCGCAATGCCAGCGAAGTTTCGATGGGTGAGTTGGGCGAGAATTCGTTTTGATCCTCTGCCGTTATGTAAGTGGGTTATCCGTGTTGGTTCTTCTACCTTTCCCCAGGGGAAAAAGAAGGTTGCCGCGTTACCTGTTGAGGGACGTCGTTTTGCAGTTTATGGTTTTCTCCTGTTTTCTGTCTTTTTTCTTCTTGCTGTCTATGTCGTGCTGGGACGGCGTTTGACCAAGCTTCGTGCTTGGCCTTGCATGGCCTCTTTTGTGACGGTTGGTCTTGTTTGGTTGGTGGAAGGTTTTTCCACGTTCCTTTGTTGTCTTTTCTCATGCATGGCCCTTGCATGGTTGTGGGGCCCACCTTCGGTTTTATTTTAATCTGAAAGTTATTTGGTCAAAAAAAAAGATAACAATTGACAATAAAGGCGGCATTTTTTCCCCAGTGGCACAAAAAAATAAAAATCCTTCCTTTTTTTCAACTATTGTAAAGCAATTTGGATTTCTTGTATCTAACAAAAATGGCAGATAGAGAGTAGGTATTCAATAACAAGAGATAACATTTGAATAGTAAGACTATACAAAGCTCGTCTATTTATGATTAAGACATGGTTATACTAATAACTCCATTGAATAGACAATAAGAATTTCTTTTGGCACAAACTTTGAATGAATATATTAATTAATTCATATGATATCAATTCAATTTAAACAAAATATCAGTTATTTTATTCACAACATGTTATCAGCACGAGACTCTAATCAACTGAGATCTTAAGAAGTTACCGAAAATAATGAATTCGATTATAGAATGAAACTAAAGATAAGTTTTTTTTTCTCTCATTTTTTAGCTATCGATTGTCTTTCTCTGTATATTTTAATTTTTATTTTATTTTTTTGAAAAAATGGAAGCATGCTTAATCACATCGAATCTAATCTCGCTCAAAGAATTGATTTTTCAATCAACCCAAATCCATATCAAGGGGATCATGGGGGAGAAGATGATTATCTTGAGTATATTTACAGATAAGTATATTTTTTATGGATTCATGATATATAATATGATGAATGTTTTTTTAATTTTATTTAACCATATTTTAAGTTTTGCATGATATGCTTAAATGGCTAGGAAAGAGACGTGACATAAAGAAATTATGAGAAGTTGTTTCGGTCATTTGCTATGTCTCCATTGTCCTCGAGAGGAAAATTATTATCGGTAAACTTTTTTTTCCTCTTTAAATTATGATTCTAATGTGCGATAAATCATAGTGAATTTCAATCTATAAAAAGATTGTTATAAAGTTTATATTTGCTCAAAAGCAATATTTCTTCTTCGTCGAAAAACTCGACCATAGACTTCTCTTAATTTCAAGTTATGAAAATTCGTCTTGATCCAAAAAGTTTTATAGGAGGCATTCCCTGAAGTGAATGCAAAGCATGATGTTTATTCCATGCGATTATCAATGATTGGGCATTTCCTGAAGTGAATGCAAGCATGATGTTTATTCCATGCGATTATTGGAATTGTTTCATTCCCTGAAGTGAATGCAAACATGGTAAATCATTATTCAATTAGAGACATAATTTCGATATAATCCAAGTATTTTGGTTGGACATCTCGTTCTGCGAGGCTACTAGTCTCAAAGGAGGTTTTTAAAGGACCTTGTGGAATGGTTTAACAATGCCGCGTACGATGATTAAATCTTTGTTCTCTGTTATAAGGATATGTGAAAAAGGTTTTAAAGGCCCACTGGCCCTACTCTATTCCCTGAAGTGAATGTGAAATTATATTATGGAAGGAATAACCACATTAGAAGTTGTGGTCGTGGTCGAGGCTATGAATATAGACATGAAAAATATGGTCATTTTAAGAATACTTCTACCCACCGGTAGTGAGGTTATAAAGATGAAAAGAGTGATAAAGATCATTCTAAAGAAGTAAAAATTCTTCTTATTACCAATGTGATGTTATAAACCATTGGTCTCGTACGTGTTGTACATTGAAAAATCAACAATCATTTAATGATAAAGGAAAGAAAATTAGAAGCAAATTTTGTTTGCGAAACATGACGAAAATGATACTAGTCCAACTTTATTTAGACATTGTTGGTCCAACTCATTTGGATGTTAATTTTCTTATAACTCTCGAAGGGAATAAATCATCTTCTAATTATTCTCATAAATTTAAAGAGAATTATTTATTTTTTTATGTTTATTTACTTTACACATATTAATTATTTATGTTTTATACTTATATTTATATATTATGATATTTATTTATTTTATTTAACATGATTACATGTCAAATACAATATATTGTGACGATTTATGCTCAACATAAGCATAAGATATATTTCCTCATTTAAATACAAAGGAATAATGTGAGTATTATATCTCAACGCAATAAAAATATTGATGCTCTAGAAGAGCAATAAATTTTTGAGAGAAAGCACATTCTGAAAAGTACAGAATTGCGAATATTGTAATGATTACCGCTAATAATAATAATATCGTCACCACTAGAGAAGTGAAAATTTTAAGAGAGCAATATGAGTTTGTAAAATATTCCTTTGGGAATTATAGATAACATATATTATCAATTGGGATTTGAAATAAGCCAATGTGGATATAAGTTTTGGTAACCAAAAAGTCAGTTGAAAGTTCTAGAAGAGCTATATATTGCTACCAAAAGATAATTTCTATTGAAAGTTTCGAAAGAGCTAAATATTCCTATTCAAAGAAACAATTTTGATGATCGTACTAGACGCGTACGAGTGAGATTGAGTCACATGTTCTAGTTTACGAAATTTAAAAATGTATATACACACTTATATATAGTTGGCATGATCGGTTAGACCATCCTGATTAATAATGATGCGAAAGTTATTGAAATTTATATGCACATTTAGGAAAAGAACCTCAAGTTCTTGTGGTGCTTGCTCTTAAAGAAATTGATTAAATTCCATTTACTAAAAGAACACGAATTTTTTGTGTTGCTTGTTCTCAAAAGAGATGATTAAGATCTCACTTAGCAAAAGAACTTGAAGTTCTTGTATTAAAATTGAGACTGCATGTCTTGCATATCTGAATGAAATATGAGCCCATTTATCCACAAATATAGAAAGTTTTATATGATTTTAGTATATGCATCTACTTTGTTTTATCAACTTACAACTACAAGTTTGTGAGATTGATTATAAAAGGATTCGAATTATGCAGTTAGACTATTCGTCTTATAGAAGCTAGTGGGTTTATATTGTAGGCCATATCACTTGTTACAAAGCCTATTGATTATGAAAAATACGATTTGGTAAAATTTTAGTTGGATGCCTCGTCTTTGACTACTAAACTATGAGAACAAAAAAATATTATTTATATGGTATTTCTATATAGTAGCACATATACGCATCAAGCCAACGAGTTATAATAGACTCCTCGTTATGATTGGTTTTTGGTCAGAAGCCATACATTTCTCATTTTATAATTTTGAATTGCTCCACCACAATGCATAAAATGGATAAATAAAAGGATTGTGAATATATATTGAGTATGAATCTCCTTTTATGTTTAAATTCTTAAACATTAATTGAAGAATCATTTATGACATAATTTTTCTTAACATTAGGGGAGGTAATAATCAACTGGGTAGAGGAAAATGAATTATCATTATCTAGATCCTCGTATATGAATTAGAAGTTCATAAGATAATTCATGTTATTACATGTCAACTGTCAGACATATTTACTAACCTAATGAGAGTAATTAATTCTCATATACCAGCTGAAATGTTTTAAGTTTAAATTACATGTTAGATGTGAGGATGTAAATCATGCCTGAAGCATGATAGTTGAAATGGTTCCAATGATCAAAATTCTCGTAAATAGAAAGTTATATCATATGGTCATATATTGGAGGCGGGTGCTCATGAAGAGACCCAAGACATAACTAATAATAAATCTCTAGAAGAGTTTCAGGTACCTGAAATAAAGATTGAAATCTTAAAGAGATCTCGATGAGTTGTGTCACTACGAGAATGGAACCAGAAAATTGAAAAGTCGTCGACAACGATTTTACAAATAATTTTAAATAGAATACTTCTATAAAAGTAAAGAAAAAAAAACGATGATCTTGTATAGAAATCTATCAAGAAGTATAGATATTGAATTTACCAATATAGAAAGACGCTTTAAACTTCTAAAAGAGAAGTATTTGGACAAACAGTCCAAATACCTAAAGGTGTAATGCATGTGAGGCACAAATAAGTAGTCGTAAATATGGCAGATTATAATTTATGAAGAATTCTAAATACTTCATGGTGAATGCAATTAATTTAGTAGTTATGAAATATATTACACCCGCCAAATTATTTATGGATCCATATTTATCCTTGAAGGATTTAAAATACTAGAAGCATTTAAAAATTTTCGAGGAAATTTATTTAGACATGTCTCATTGAATATTTTGGCGCATTTGATATAATCGCCTTAGTGAGTAATAATTGAGGAAATACTATAAGAATGATAAGATTTCCTTATGTATTTTATAAAGGAATTTGAATCAAGATTCATTATATTATTAGCACTCCTGAAGAGCTTTCAAAGCATTTGGTTATTTAAGGAAATGATTTGAGAAAAAAGAATCTTGAGATGTGGTTTTGTCTCGACCTAAAGATCAAACACTTAAATATGCGTTTTTGCCTATGAATGGACATAAGTTGAAAGAATCTTAAAAAAGATTCAATATGGATAAAACATATCTATTGTAAGATTGTTGGATGTGAATAAAGATAATTATATCTTTTCTTGGTCTTGAAGCATCATATATTAGTTGGTCAAGAAATATCCATGGATATACAAAGACCATTACCTTTATATCTTCAAACATTCGTTGATGCCTTCTTAAATATCGTAGAAATAATTGTTATGCACGAGGCAAGCAAAAAAATGTGTTTGGCTAAGATCATTGACCCAACATATTCAAAAGATATGTGGATTTACTTTCACAAGATATGATAAAAGCTATCTTGTGTGAAGATAATGCAAGATGTATATCTCAGTTTAAAAGTGGATATATCATGGAACATATTACTCCAAAGTTTCATCCCTCACGATCTTTAGAAAAATAATATTCAAGATTGAATTATGAAGATTCAAAGATCTTCTATGATGTTTTCATGAGGGGAGTAAATACGCGTTGCACTCTTTTCCCCTTAACTGAGGTTTTGTCCCAATGGGTTTTTCCTGGTAAGGTTTTTAATGAGGAAACATGTTATGCGTATCAAAGATGTGTGTACTCTTTTTCCTTCACTAAAGAATTTTTTTCCACCGGGTTTTTATCTTAGTAAGGTTTTAACGAGGCACGTTATCTTGATAGACATCCAAGGGGAAGTGTTATGAATATTTATCTATGTGGATGTATATCATGATAAGAGTTTTATCAAGGATATTTGATTTACTTTATCATTAAAAATATTATCTTCATTAATTAGAGTTTAATGTATTATGTACTTCTTATGCCTATAAATAGATGATCTAATAAATGCATTATATACACTTGAATATTGAGAATAATATAAATCTCCCTCTTACTCTCATCTATTTGTTCTTCCATTCTAGTTCTTTGTTCTTATTATTGTTCTTCGTTATTTTATTCACAATATATATATATATATATATACATTCCTAAACATATTCTATAAAATTTAGATTTAAAATATATTCCGAAAAAATATGTATTTTTTTTAATTTATTTAACCTATTTTCTTTTAGGGAAAACTACACCGGTGGTCCCCAAACTATTACCGTCTTTCTATTTTGGTCCTAAAACTATATTTTTTGGCAAAATCGTCCCTTCTGTTACATAGTTTTCCTGTTTTGGTCCCCCGTCGTTAAAAACTAACGGAAATTTTTTTCTTATTTTCTCTCTCCTATATATGTATTATTTAAATTTTTTATTCAGACTAATGTGGTGATAACACGTGTCACCACCATAACAAAGCAAATAAATTAAATGTAAAAGGGAAGCTAGGATTCAAACCCGCGTCCCCAACATCTCCAAGCCAATGGGTTAACCATTGAGATAAACTCCAATTATTAATCTATTTTAGCACAAATTATATTTAAAACAATCAAATGAACCCTATTTATTAATATTTCATTCTTTTAGATATAAACCTGCAGAGTGCAACATTATCTTCAATAAGGTTGGTTGAAAGAATTGCTTGAACTGCAAAGGGAGTCCCATAGTTGTCTTCCATTGTAACCCTGCAACAAGTTCATTATGCCCAGAGAGTAAATGGTCATTAAGATATTGCAAATGCAGTAAATACGTAAAACCCAAAAGATAGACACAATTACAGTGCATAGATTAGCAAACATTATTTATAAAGCATCAGTTATATTCTCCAAATGAAATGGAAGCCAACTTCAGATATCAACAGTTAAAGTTTAACAGCAGCTATGCACTAATATTATCTCATCAGTTAAAATACCTTAATACCACAAATTAGGTAAATAAATTTTCCTGTTTGACTGATGGTCAAGGCTATTATCAACTAACATAAAAGGATGAGATGGTATACTCACCTGCATTTTCATGCCATCTTCAGCAACCCATAGATAATCATAAAGTCTTGGAAGATGCAACTTGAACGCCTCTGAATTTGGGTCTTCCACCCAACAGTAAAGCATGTTTAACACCTATTATCAGAAAAACATATATCCCAAAGCAAAACAAATATAATTAGCTAAGGAAATAAAGATTACAGAATAATTGCATGGGATGCAATTGGTACAGAGTAATCACGTCATATACATGAAAAATATTAGAGATAAGAAAAAAATGAATACAAACTGCATGGTTATCTGAATTCTGAAAGACTCGGACACACCAGATAAGTGTGAACCAAAGAAACATGCATAGCTTTTTATTTTTGTTTATATTTTGAGATTTAGGAGTTGGTTTTTCTTGCACACCTTGTTTACAGGTCCAATGCAGATATACCGAGTATTCTCGTCTTCATAGTGTATGTGCTCAATTGTAGTTTGAAGAGCTTTTCTCTCAACTTCTTTCCGGGCCAACACATTAGGATAGGTTCAACAATCTTGTGAAGTGATGCCCAAAGAATATCCTACAGCAATGGGTGAGGGTAGTACAAATCTTCCTGCAAAAGAAAGTGAAAGATTCTTGTCGTTAAATGAAAATCTACAAGAGCACCAAGGGTGAACTGTTCAACAATCTATGAAGAGTACTAATGAGAAAAACCATGGTCCCTATGATTCTTTTTAGCTGGTTTTCATTGGCAATGGATAAGTTTAAAATAAATAGTGACATTATTTTTGGTTAAGGCAATCTAAATATTACCAATTGATTCTGGATTGAAAGCTTAACATAAAAAAGAGCTGAAGTTGGTTTTACTTTGATTACTGTATCACCATCTAAAATCATTAATAGAAGTATATACATGTTAGAGGCAGAGCATTTATATAAACTATCAATTTCACTAAACTTTGCACATGCATTTCGGGCTCGATTCCAATCTATTTCATGGTATGGAACAGTGAAAGCTCCTTCCTCAAAGCCAAAACTGTTGGTGTGATAGGGCCAACAAACCTCTTTCCATATAGATAAGAGTTAAGACATAGGCAAATAGACCATCCGGCAGTGACACCACATCCTTCCTGTTGTCAAGGAAAAAAGAAAGTGATTATTTTATTCTCTTTGGGAGATATACCGAGTATTCTCGTCTTCATAGTGTATGTGGAGTTGGTTTTCCTGTTGCCAGTAATCACCTACCCAAACTGATGGAGCTTCCAGGGGGAATGGATCAAATGGACTGCATAAACAAGAATCCAGGATACATGAAAACAATAATTCAGATCAAGCTAGCAAGCAAAATACACTAGAAAGTCGAGCAGCGGCTTGGGATGAGGCTGAACGTGCTAAATATATGGCAAAGTGATGTACAGTTAGCTTATTACGTTTGAAGATAATGTTGCATTCTGCAGGTTTATATCTGAAAGAATGAAATAATAAATGGGATTGTTTTCCAGATGTGTTTGTTTCGTTTTGATTGCAATACAAGGCCTTTCTGGAATAGCAAGGGAAGGGTTATTGGAGGGTTCATTTGATTGTTTTAAATATAATTTGTGTTAAAACACATCAGTAATTGGGGTTTAGCCCAATGGTTAACCCATTGACTTGGGATGCTGGGATGCGAGTTCAAATCCCGGCTCCCCCTTTCAATTCAATTTATTTGCTTTGTTATAGGAGAGAGAAAATAAATAAAAAATAAGAAAAAAATTCCACATCAGCAATTTTGTTAATTTTTAACGACGGGGACCAAAACAGGAGAATTATGTAACAGAAGGGACGATTTTGCCAAAAAACATAATTTTGGGACCAAAATAAAAAATAGTAATAGTTTAGGGACCACCGGTGTAGTTTTCCCTTTCTTTTAATTGCCTATCAATTAAAAATTATATCCATGTAAATGTATACCTCACTTAGAAGTGGTAATTGGGTGGTTGTTGATTTTCAATTCTTATTGCTTTTAGTTTAGGTTGGATTCGGGTGAAATTCAAATTCAGTTCAATTCTATGTTATTTCGGATTAGATCAATATAAGATAAGTTTATTTTTCGGATCAAGTCAATACCCGATTGACTCAATTTTCGAGTCGGATCAATATTAGATCAATTAATTTTCAGGTTGAATCAATATTAAATTGGGTCAATATCATATTAATCAATTTTCAATTTGAGTCAATATATGAAGATAGTATTTAAAGGAGAATGTGACATTAAACCATTAAACTATTACTAAATGAGATTGTTAATTAATAACATAATAAAAAAGGCTTAATAGTCAAAAAGTGCCCAATCTATACTATTTTTTTCAGTTTGGTGCCTAACGTTTCATTCTACAACTCATTTTGGGTTTTTTCGTGACGGACGTTAAAAAGTTTTCGTTATCTAATAAAAACACAACACATGATATATTCTGGTATTTTCTTTAATTTTTATTTTTCTAAAAACCAAAAAATTTTAATTTTATAAAAAAATCTCAAAATCTTAAATTTTCTAAAACCCCAAACCCAAATCCTAGGTTCCTAAATTTCTCTCCTCCCACTACCGATTCAACCACCATCGGCCACCCTTGCCTTCGTCAGCCCCCCACGACTAAAAGTCCCATAATTTCGTCATCAAAAACCATCGAATGAATCGTCGATTGCTCCGTCGACGAACATCTAAACAAGAAGAAAAAAAAGACCAATTGTGCTTCTAACCGACGGCTAGAGGGTGGGGGCTATTGAACGACGAGGTATCCGACACTTGGGTGGCGAATCGCCAGCGTGTGGGGATGCTAGACGGTGAGAGAGATGTGATTTGAGAGTTTGTTTGAAAGAAATTAAAATTTTGTGGCTTTTTAAGAAATGCATAATTTTAAAGTAATTCAAATATTAAATAAATAAATACAACATATCACTTATGTTATAATTGACTAACAAATATTTTTTAACGGCCGTTGATGAAAAAACCCAATTTGAGTTATGAAACGAAACGATAGGCACCAAAGTGGCCTGAAAAGAAACCCCGTTAAACACCAAATTAAAAAAAATAGTATAGGTTGGGCACCTTTTTTACTATTAAGCCTAAAAAAAGTAAAACATACATATTTGAACAACTTAAATTCAAGTTACTTTTGGTTTGAGTTACTTTTAGTTCATATTGTTTTTCAATTCAAGTTACTTTGGTTCGAGTTACTTTCGATTTGGTTCAATTTTGGTTCAAATCAAATTAAGTACTTTAGTTTGTTTCAGGTTTAGATCAAATTTAGACTATCATATTCAATCCATCTCTCGAATAAATCAGTTCATATCTCAGGTCAAATTTGCCAATTCTAACCTCACTCCATAATATATATCAAGTTACTGCTGTTTTCCTTCATCCATTTCACGACTTTCAATGTCAGCCGATGCTCATGGTTATAAATTGACGATAAAGTGCAAAACGATGCTATACATCAATGATAATTGGTTACTTAGCTCACAAAGCAGAGACCCATAATTCGCAATTACAAATTACAACTACCAAACTCAGTTAGGAATTCCTAATCCACGAAATACAAAACCTACGCTATAGTTACAGGCTTACAGTTCCCTCTTTTCACTACAACGAAAATACCTACCTAATTTTAACATCTTCGGTCTTCCCCACATGTAAGCTCCAATTCATTAAACAAAGAGGGAAGTCTAGGTTTGTTACATTCTAAAGTCTAGGACACACAGCGTATTGTTTGCGAAACAAGCAGCGATCTTGTCACCTTCCTTGTTCCAACAGACTTCAAATATTCCGCCATTGCCAGTATATGTTTTTACAATCTTCCCTTCCTTCAAGGACCAGATGTGCATGGACTTATCGAGAGACCCACTCGCAAGATACTCTCCATTTGGGCTAAATGCAACTGAGTATACAGGGTCCCTAGCATAACCAATCAATAAACTCGGTGAAAAAAAGTGCAACACGGTTCCTGTAACATTCGACATTTTTGCCTTAATCTTGTTTTGACTAATTGCTCATTTTAGCACCAACAAGGCTAGTAGTGATCTTATGATTGTATATAATTAAAAAAAGTAATTTAGTGTTGCCATCATTTAAACAGAAGAAACGAATAGATAACAGATTTGAGGGATGGTACCTGTGTCCATTCAAGCTGTAGAGGAGTTTCCCTAGTTCCACATCCCACAGCTTCACAGTGGAGTCAAACGATGCACTATATAAAAACAAAAAAGGCGAATAGAAGACTTAAACCAGGATTTCTAGCATAGCAGCTCGGGCAACACAGTCTACACACTACATGAATCCAATTTATTATTAAAGGAGAGCTATCTTGGAACTAAAAAGGGATTTACCTTCACACCGAATAGCACGACACTGAACATAGAATGAATCAGACACATGTTATCCTTCTCTTTTATTTCTCCCTTTTCTCCTTCCGGTTGCTGCAATATTGTTGCACCTCTAATAAAAACCTAGAGCTATTTTAACTTTATCTAATCCTAGAACCACTGCATCCTAAATTGGGATCCATTGCCAGTTCGGGTTTTAGAAACAATGCCTTTTTGTCACAACCCACTCTTACATCGCGTGAAACATCAAACTAAAATTTTAAAACTTATCATAAAATATGTACTGGAAAGAGAGAGAAAAAGTACAGAAGTATAATGAAGATAAAACATGGAGAGAGACAAATGTATAATTACACTTCTTTATCAATAGGTTCAATCAAGTTCAAACTTGAAAAGATTATATGGAAAGAAATTGTATTTTGCTATTTGAGACAACTAAGTCAAGTGGGTCTATCAACTGGCTTGAAATGTTAGACCTAATAAGGAGCATAACTTAATTTTACCTTGCAAGAACTAGTTGCTGGTTAGGATTGCTTGTCCCTGGCCCAGTAGGACTCCATCTGATGGCATATATCTCCTGCAGAACAATTGTTCAAAATTTCCCCTAAAATTACAAAGAAATGCACAAACAAATCATATAAAAAATGAAAGCCCAAAGTACCTTTGAATGTTCCCTCAGATCATAAACATACTTATCCTGCTTCATACACCATATCTGCATCAAGACTTTCTATAAGTTGAAATATATAAGAAACAAAGAATGAAAACTAATATACAAAGCTGCAGGTACAAAAGAACCCCAGACATCACCAACAGAAACGGATGTATAACAATCCAAAAAGGTGGCAGGTTATTTTAAAATTTACATGTGTGTGTGCGCGGGCCTGTGTGTATTTCCAAAAAGGAAAAGAATCAGACGAGGTGCAACCAAACAAAAATGTATATTGTCATGAAGGATGTCTGCTAAGTAAAGAATAAAAAGATAGTATATACAACCTTTGCAGTAATATCATCAGAACAAGAGGCCAATAGTGAACCTGTAGGATCCCATTTGACACAATTTACTTCACCCTGAAAAGCAGAAAGTTCATTGTTGTAAAACTTTCCGAGCAATTTGTTTTGCAGAAAAACAAAAGAGAAATTAGTAAATGAAAAAATATGTAGAACTTGAAACATTCTCGTTTAAAGGAGAAAAGGGTTATAGAATTTAGAGAGACGCTACCAAGATGTATAAACATTCATTTTGCGCAAACAAAAACTATGAGACGTATTTAGGATTGACATATCAGTTCAAGCATACAAGGAAGTTAGGGTTTGGAATTTCCAGCTCAGATTAAACTGACCAAAGTGTTATTAAGTCCTTTTTTATCAGATGCATGTAACAGTAAGGAAAACAAAAAGAGTGAGTTGGGGAAGAGAGATGAATTTATGGGGGACATTACAAGCAGTAGAAGACACGCATTTCATACAGCCTACAAGTTGCATCAAGATTAGTATTAGTTAAAACCTAAAGGAATCAGGGTTAGGCATTTCCTGCTCAGTTTGAATCTTGTTTGGATCCAACAGTTAGCGCACTCTTTTAAATAAAACAAAAAGAACCAACCAAGAACGTTATGAGATTGTTGGACTATTAAGACCAGAAACAAACCTGATGCCCCACAAAGGTTTTAATAGGGCGTGTTTCTCCAATCTTGCAAACATATATCATATTGTCGGTGGAACTTGTTGCAAATGAAACATTGTTCCGCCAATCAACATCAAGGGTTGGACCTAAAAGCAAAAATGATGAAACTCCGGGAAATGATTATGGGTTATGCAATCAAAAGCCAAAGATCAAAGTTTAGTCCAATGGTCCACCTGAGTGAAATTCAAACTGCTGTCTCCATTCCTCTGCCTTCACATCCCACACAATTGCCGTTTTATCACAGCTTCCTGTGAGAAGATAATCACCCTTCTTGTTCCACTTCAGAGAAAATATAGGTCCTTTGTGTTTACTCAACGTAGTCCTTAGTTCACCTAAACCAAGAAAGAATTAAGTGACAAGAGAGAGAAAAAAGAGTCAAGGAGGATGAAGTGTAGAATTCCCACAATCAGTCCAAAATAGCAATGTAATTATAAATAGCTAAAGAGTATAACAAGTTCAGTTAAAAACACAAATAAACCCCTTACTTTAGCCGGGTAACCAGCTATTAATTTAATAAAAAAAGATTCTTATGAAGTTATGAGCACCAAAAAACACATGGAAAAACTGAGTTGGTATATCTGAACAACAGCTCAAAGGCTGGTCTAACAAAATAGATTTGTGGCCTTTAATTTCAGGATATAGAATGACACAAATAAAGTACCCCATCTTACCATTTGTAGTCCAAATCCTTGCTTGGCCATCATATGAACCTGTTGCAAGCAATGTCCCCTCACCCTGAATACAGGTAGGAAAAAGGAATCGTATTTGTTCTATATTGAAAAGAATAACACTTAGATAGGCAAGTAGCTAAAGTGCAATTTATAGAATTTCCAATAAGTTCACTCACCGGGCAAGAACAAATGTAGAATGACAAAACAAATAGGCAAGCATCTAAATTCTACACTGACATTTCTAGAATTTCTAATTAAGTGAGCAAGGCCAATTAAAAATATACACTTTAGATAGAACTAATTGCTTCTTACAGAAAAAGAAAAAATTGCAGAGTAAAAGTATTTGCAATAGTAGTAATCCTTATTTGCCAAACATTAGAAAACAAACTGGTATAATGACATGGTCAACTTCCATTCTGCATGAACAAACAAAACAATCTAAGGATTATAAAACACCACCTTAGCTCCATCAACACCTGAATGCCCAAAAAGATGGCTGCCACTCCAAATCCGTCGTTCAAAGAACCAATGTTATATATAGTCATAACAACTGAGCTAATCAGGTTTACCATACGATCTTGAGAAAAACACATCATGTTTAACTGAAGAAGACTACTCCAAAACCAACATAATTCCTGCAGCCAAGTACTCTAGGAAAACTAAAGCAGGAAGTGTATCATAAAAAAGTTACCAACAGCTATTTTTGTTGCCTCTTCTTTGTAATATCTCTAGTCATTTCTTTAATTACATTAAATCTTATCAGTTCCCCTGCATAGTGTCAGCTCTATATCAAAGCATGTCAAAAAAAGTGGAAAACCATAACATCAAAGTGAATGAGAGAAGATAAAGTGTTGGGTCTGTTCTGTACTAAAAGGAACCAAAAATTAATCAACAACTTAAGCCTCCAACAATACTCACATTCCAATCAAGTGTTGTCACATCTTTGCTCTTCTCATTTGTTCTTCCTTTTACATGCTTCAGAACTAGAACATTTGAAGGACTGTTTTGTGCACCAGATTTGAAAAGCCCGTCAGATATTGTCCAAATACGAGCTGTAGAATCTCCAGATCTAGAAATTCATGCAATGAGAGTTCAGTGAAAGTGATATAAACAAAGAAACTTCATGAATGCACACAGACTAAAGACAATCCACAATTCAGCAGCAGAGATTAAAACAAGTGCTACACGCTTATCAATCACTCGATGACATGTAAACTAACAGAAATCAGAAAACAACAAGAGAACCAATCATATATAATGGAACTCTTGGCATAGAGCAGTATGATCTCAGTTTGGTTTTCTGAAAGACCTCAATCAGTATCAATAATAACAGTGTAAATAGGCATCTCTGCTGGACACGAAGAACTTCTACTGTCCAGCCCTAGAACACATTACAAACGACAATACACCTGACTACATGTCCTATAGTCACATAACTGGAGAGAGCACAAATTGCATTTCTATTCACAGACCACTTATCCGATGGGCAGGACTATTAAAAATGGTTTTGCTAACCAACAAGGGTTAACTTGTATCATTTTAGAACTTCTAAACTTGCTCATTGATCTAACACAAAAGGTACATCTCATGTAGCAACACAAACCAGCAAGTTTTTACAGAAGGGAAAAAGCAAAATGACTGGAAACGCATAATGAAATAGAGGAAATAAATATGTAAAAGACCAAACTATCTATAAAAGAAACATATCATTACAGAAAAATACTCACCCTGATGCAAGAAGTGAACCAGTTGGGCTCCATGCACACGCACAAACCTGCAGTAATAAATGCTCAGAGAGAGAGAGAGAGAGAATAAATGTGCATATGCGCAAGTCAATCTGTGTACGTAAGAAGATTAAAAAGCTCAAACCTCAGAAGTGTGCCCTTCCAAAATGGTAACCTCAGAACTAGGAATTTCACAAGCATCCTGAGATGCTGGGTTCGACGTAGTAGCAATATCCATAGCTTCTGGTCCTACATAATGAGAAGCAATAGAAATGAAAATGAATGATCCAGCACACTGGTTAAGAGAGCTATTTTGCAAATAATATGAAGAATATTTCACGTTAACTGTCAATATTCATTTACACAAAACTTTGAGGCTAATGGAAAGATACTGATACCAAATCAGGCATAATATAACAAAGGAGTTCCCTAACCTACAAAAGTTCCATTTATTTCATGCCTAACAACATCCTGGTCTTCTTGATCCAAAACCATATCTCTATAAGCAAGTTCTTCCGGTTGCTTTTCTCTCTCCTTATTGCTTTCAGTCCTCTCCCTTTCCTTTTCACATTCCCTCTCCCTTTCCTTTTCACGTTCCTTCTCCTTTTCGTGTCTTTCTTTCTCTCGCACTCGTCCACGTTCTCCTTCATGCTCCCGCTCAACCTCTTTATCTTTGTCCTTATCTTTGTTTCTATCCTTTTGGATATTCTTCCTTTTCTCTTTTATCATTTGCCGCAATTGATTTACATCCTTTGTTATTATATCCAAAGGTTGCAAGAATGAGAAATCTTCATCCATTTCGCCATCATTCTGCAAACTCAAAACAAATCATGATGAATATTTACATAATAGTCTTAGCCATCACCTGACTCCCCCACCCACCAAAAAATTATCAGTAATGATGATAATGATAGTAAGGATCCTAACATTACTCAGGTTGGCTTCCATCTCCAAGTACTGAAGTCCTTTTTGAACAAATGTGATAAGCGCCCCAGGTGGAACCAAGCTCCCATCAACGGTACACTTATTAATGCCTGCTTCATATCCTAAAGTAAATGCTGAATGTGTAAAACCTGCAGGCATTTGATAAGCACAAGATGGTTCATTTGATGCTTGAGAAACAATAATGTATAACAAAGGAGTCCTCCCGCAGTTTTTCCCAATATAAATATCACCATGTAAACAAAAAGAAAAAAAATATAGTGAATTTGTTTCTTAGTTCTGTTAGAATTTAAATTTAGGCTATGCTTGTTATGAAAAAAGGAAAATGGAGGGAGGATAAAAAGGCAAGGAAAGAAAAAAAAACAAAATTGATTCAAGTCAAATAAGTGTTTTCCTCCTACTTTAGTGATGATTTGTATCAGGCAGCTAATCAGGGTTTTGCAGCTGGCCATATGTAGTAAATTGACGATGATAACATCTTTACAGTCAATGATTCAACATACAGAAAGCTAGAGCGTGCACCGTTACATCAAGGTACTTAGCCATCCATTTTCCTTCCCTCCTATTCCCCTTCCGCCAAAACAATGGAATAAAAACCATTTCCCTTTTTCTTTCCTTCCTCTAATCCAACCAAACAGTGATAATTAATAAACAAAATCAGTGTAGTATTGTAGATTTTCAATTCAATACTGCAAGTATGGAAAATGTGAAGTAGGCTATGCATGCCTCAATCAGTGCAACTATTATAATGTTAAATCTAACATTTCAGAAAAAGAGAGTTCATATAGAGATTCTCATCTAAAGACATCTGGTGCCCTAGCATGTAGTATTAAATTATGCTGGTAATAAAGGCTATTAATTCCAAAACCCTAACCACAATAATACTCAATATCAACATCTTGTTTTACGGATCTAGAGCCAAAATTTACTTGAGGTCATCATAATGCCAGAAACTAACCTCAAAAATTACATTCGTACGCTCTAATTAATTTTTTTCTCTCGTTTCTTTTATTTTATTTAAACGAGCAACGAAAGAACTGCTTAAATTACAAGTTAATAATTGAAAATACAACAAAAATGAAAAAAATCCAATAAGTACAGAACTAAAACGAAATAAAGAAAATATTCAAAAACAGGAATCGCTGTAATGAGAGACTAGGAATTAAACGAAAATTTTGAACTGGCCTGATTCTTGAAGATAACGGAAGACGAGGTAATTCAACTCAACTGAGGTGATGGAGGTCATAGTTGCGTAAGCCGCCTAATCCAACGGCTACAATAGAAAGCTCAAACTATCATTAAGTAAGCGACGCAACGCCTGAGAGAGAAGAATGTAAAAATAATAAATAATAAAAAAGAGCCTATTAGTATTACTATTAGATTTTGCAGATAGCTAGAGATAAAGAGGGACGGAGAGAGAAACGAATATTATTTCTAGCTTCCTTTTTTAAAACATCCTTTATTAAAAGATTTATTTCATTGGGCTGGGATCGACGCATATCTATTTAGGCCCGATATAGTTAGGCTAGGTTTATTTCCCATAAGGCTCGTGCAGCTTAACGAGCCGATATCAATAAATTTGAGGTTTATTTCATTAAGTGTTGGTTTTATATCAATTGAGTTCTTCTGTCAATCTCTACAAGGAATACTAATTCGAATGTAATATAGAACATATATTAAAGCATGAGGATCAAATTTAAAAAATATGTGAACTCATAGGAACAATAAAAAAACGAATGAATATATTTTTTGGATAACGTAAATATGATGTGTTAAAGAAATACCCTTATAAATTTTAATGATATTTTTTTTGTTTGTTTAACATGTTAAATTCAAATTATCCGTATTGATTAGTAGATATATGCATATTTAATTTAATGATGCTTCATGTTATATCTAAGCTAGTATTTAACATCTAAACCTATTGCTAGGTTGAAGAAAAAGACATATAATTTAATAATAACTCGATTATTTTGGGAAATCACTTCTTAAAAGTAAAAAAATAAAAAAATGGAAGAAAATGTTAATTACCTTAATGCCAGCACACGGAGACAGGCTAAACATTAATTTATATGGAAATGCAGCGTTAATCATGTGTTTCACATTCCACTATTTTCCCGCTTAAAATACATGATCAACCACCACCACCTCTATCTTTTTACATATTTTAAAGTCCCTTTTATGTTATTTTAATTTAATCAATCATATTCTTTATTGATTCCCACCACCTTTACTCCGTTTTGAAGTGTTCATAACATTACTTCCTTTGAAAATAATTTGAGCTACAATACAAACATCTCGTTTCTCTTCTATGGAAAAGCTTGTTATTTTCTTACAATTCATCTTTCTCCTTGGCCTCCATTTCTTTTCTATTTTACCTTTCTCATCAGCTTACACGCGTCCTGCTGAGTACTTCATCAACTGTGGGTCAAATTCCAACTTCAACGGCAGCGGCGGTCGGAACTTTGTCGGCGACCGAGACGTTTCCTTCTCCGTAGGACAAGGCAGCAGTGTCCAAGATACGAGTCCCTCGGCCGGCGTATCTCCACTCTACCAGTCCGCAAGAACCTATCGGCAGCCTTCGTTTTACGAGTTTATGGTCAAAGAAAGCGGCACCTACTTTGTACGTCTCCATTTCTTTGTTTCTTCATCTTCTAATAATCTAGGCAGCGCTATATTCAGTGTTATAGCTTCAGAGTTTAGTCTATTATCAAATTTCAGTGTCAAAAACAATACTGGTTTGCCTGTCATCAAGGAATTTTTGGTCAATGTTAGAGCAGGAAGATTTAGAATCCACTTTGTGCCTACTCAAGGATCAAATCTAGCTTTTATAAATGCTATTGAAGTCTTTCTTACCCCTGAAAAATTCATAAACGATATCGCTCCGCTCATTACTCCGGCAGCCGGACGTCGAAATTCTTTCAATAATTTGCAGTCTCAGGTGCTACATACCCTTTATAGGATCAATGTTGGAGGGCCTATCCTCACACCAGAAACTGATACTCTATGGAGGAACTGGATACCAGATGACAGTTTCTTATTTAATCCAAGAGCTGCTAGGAACAGTTCATTTTTTAGTGATGAACCAAAATACCATTTAGGAAATGCCACTGAATATATTGCCCCGACTCCTGTTTATAGGACTGCAAAGGAACTGAATATAGAAGAGAGCAGGCAGTTGAATTTGTCCAATATAACTTGGAGTTTTAATGTGAGTAAGAGTTCTAGGCACTTTGTTCGCTTGCATTTTTGTGACATAACTTCAAAAGATTTTGATTCTATTGTCTTTAATCTCTCTATCTACAACAAATTTGTTGAGAGGATTAGTCCATATGAACAATCGGTTCAGTTTGCAACTCCGTTTTACTTCGATTTTGTGGTTGATTCTGATGAATCTGGAATCATGAACATAAGCATCGGACTTCGGTCCGATTCTCTGAATCAGAATGCTTTCTTGAATGGAATCGAAATAATGGAGTTTACGAAGAAATCGGATATTGTTTTGCCTCCAGAGAAGCCTAAAAGTAAAAGGCGTAATCTCTTTGCTATTGTTGGCTCAGTTGTTGGGGGTTCAGTTGTTATTATTTTGATAGTGGCAGTGCTTGTGGTTCTGAAATGCAGGAAAGCAAAGCCTGCACAATCTTCAAGTTGGCCTTTATCTCTGCCTTTGTATGGAAGAGGAATGTCTGGAAAAACAGCCAACATGTCCCCTTTCAACTTAAATCTTGCTCTTAGAATATCTTATTATGAAATTGAGCAATCAACCAAGAACTTCGATTCCAGTTTATTGATTGGAGAAGGTGGATTTGGAAAAGTCTATGAAGGATTCTTTCATGGTAAGAAAGCTGCTGTTAAAAGGAGTGAACCAGGACATGGCCAAGGCCTTTTGGAATTTCAGACAGAGATTGTTGTCTTGTCCCAAATTTGCCATCGTCATCTTGTTTCATTAATTGGATATTGTGATGAAAGATCAGAAATGATATTGGTGTATGAGTTCATGGAGAGGGGTACTCTTAGAGATAATCTCTATTACTCAACTCCCTATCTTGACAAATCGTACAGAGTTCGATCCGAATTATCCTGGAAGCAGAGGCTTGAAATTTGCATTGGCGCAGCCAAAGGACTTAAATACCTACAAACTGATTCAGCTGTAGGAATCATTCACCGTGATATTAAGTCCACAAACATCCTACTTGATGAACAGTTAGTAGCCAAAGTTGCTGATTTCGGTCTCTCGAAATCAGTCCTTCCTGATGTTGAACATAGTGTTAACGTCAAAGGTACATTCGGCTATCTTGACCCCGAATACTTCCTATCACTGCAATTGACGGATAAATCCGATGTCTACTCTTTTGGGGTCGTACTTCTTGAAGTACTCTGTGCCAGGCCAGCAGTTATCACCTCAAATAGGAGGGAAGAAGTGAACTTAGCTGAATGGGGAATGCTTTGGTGGAGGAATGGCCAACTTGAGAACATTATTGATCCAATGCTAGTGGAAACAATCAATCCCAACTCATTAAGGAAGTTTGCCGAGACAGCCGAAAAGTGTTTAAGGCCATCCGGTAGAGAAAGGCCGAGTATGCGGGATGTGTTGTGGGATTTAGAGTACGCATTGCAGCTTCAGTTAACTTCAGTGAACAGTGGACCATATGCAGATAGTACCACTAATGCTTCATTAGAATTCTCAATGCCGGCTCTTCATCGGTTACCTTCGAATAACTTCCAAGCCGTTGGTGAAGAAGATGCAACTGTACAGTTTGATGATGGTTCAGGTGTAACTGCTAGCCAAGTATTCTCAACATTGAGGGTTGGTGAGGCCAGATAATTTCCACTGTTTTAGTTAATAAATTACATTTTGTAAGTACTATTTTTTCAGTTTCATATGTGCTTTTATTGACTTTTTGATGCTGCAAAACGACTCAAATCCAGGATGGTTATGCATTGTAAACTACAACAAAGATCACTTTTGGAACATTTTCCTTTACTTTTCGCTCTTTTGTGGGCAAATCCTACTGTTTTATCAGAAAGAGGCCTTTTTTGGATCAAAGTAGAGTAGTTACTAGTTAAATGCAACGAACATAAATCCTCTCATTTTTGGTGTCTTTGTCTATGCATTTTCTTAAAGCATGTCGTATACTGACTTTTTTTTAACATATATGTCTATCGTACGGTCTATGTTTGGGGTACGAGGCTAACCCTTCTAATAATATCGTTTTTAAAATTTAAATTTACGTCATCTCTTTAGAAATGCAATGTATCAAGCCACACTCGTTGGTATGCCGTATGCGGACTTTATAAGTCTAATTGTGTCCTCACCTCCATCTGCCACCGATTTGAAGATATTCATCGGTCTTTCAACCACTAATCAAACAGTCATCAATTGACTAATCAATATTTTATAGTTTAACTGTAAATCGAACCAAAATGGTAACGAAACATAAATTTTAAATCAAACTTAATAAAGATGCCAATGGCTTTAAATTGAAATAATTAAAATCTAAAACAACCAGAACGAAAGGCTAAGAATTTAAATAAATCAACCCGAATCAATATTTGAATTTTTGAACGTGTTTTCTTCGATTGTCGTTTCGATTGTTTATACTTTTTCGGGATGGAAAAATGTCGTTTTTGATGGAATTTGGAGGAGGTTTATGATATGTGAAGTTTTAGGACCGACAGGTGGGGTTGCCATCGGGGCTTGGTGTTGGCATATTTGGGTGAAAAACCTTTAAAAATAATTATATATAAAAATGGCTCCCTCCAATGATTATTTAGAAAAATGACCCCTAAACATGTCACGTAATAAAACCTCGCGTTTTTTGAAAAGCGAGACGCAAACTCGCGTTCTGCAGAGAACGAGTTCCATCTACGTGGCATCGTTGGTTGAAATAACGGTTTTTCAAGGACTCGCGTTCTGGTCTTCGAGAATTTGAAAAAGCGGCTGAATATATCGCACAGAACTCGCGTTCTGCAAAATGCGAGTTCTGTGCGAATCTGGGTTGAAAAACAAGGGTGGGTAGGCCTGTTCGAGCACAATTTCAGGCTTATAAATCGTATATTTTTAGCGAACATCGAGTTTGGGTTCGTAGTACTGGAAATTCTCTATCGTATGACACCAACACGGTCAATTTCCGTCCATTCTAAACTGACTTAAAATGACTTCCAAAACCCTATGGTATCATCCTTTTTTGAATGAAATTGCCTTTGAACAAAGGTCGATAGGCATGTTCGAGCGGAATTTCAGGCTTATAAATCGTATATTTTTAGCAAACATCGAGTTTGGGTTTGTAGTACTGGAAATTCTCTATTATATGGCATCAACACGGTCAATTTCTGTCCATTCTACACTGACTTAAATTCACTTTGAAAATGCAATCCTATCATATTTTTTTGAATGATTGAAAGTATAAGATGACCTATTTTATAAAACGAATTAGACTGATTTTATTGATCGATAGTTATGGGCGAACTCGCGTAAACAAATTACAATGAATTAATTAAGACGAGGGGCCGAGCGATTAGGACAGTTAGTCTTTGTGTGTCCATGATTTTTACATATACTACAATGTTTCTTTTGTCCGTTTTTTTCTCGATGTTCGACCATATCCTCGGCATTGTGTATTCGTGTAGACCGTGGACGTCCTTTGTCTCTCAGTAATGCTGGATCTGGGCGTATGGTCGGTTCAGTGCCAACGGCATTCGGATCAACCTCATTTCCGATTGGAGAAAACTCTTTTTGGTAAACCTTAAATACCGTTTGGAGCAGGGACGGAGCCACAGCTCCAATGGGAGGGGCTGTGCCCCCCCGGGTAGGGAAATTTTTTTTACCCTTTGATTCCTAATATTTTTCCTGAAAAAATTGGGATAATTGTGAATTTGCCCCCCCCCCCCCCCCCCCCACCTTTCAAAATTTATGTTTTGCCCTCCCCAACTTCAAATCCTAGATTCGTCCCTGGTTTGGAGTAAGTATATTGGATCAACCAGTTGCATATAGTTTATCCGTTGGTTTGCGCAAGCAACAATGGTGTGTGCGCGTGGGTATTTGAATGTTTGGAATATTCCACACTCGCGTGTTCTTTCCCTGAGATCTACCACTTACGCGTTGTGCTAAATGCCTTCCAACCGCTTGAAAAATTCTGAAACACGGAACTTATGTCCTTCTCGCGAGAAAAGAGTTGCAATCATCTCTCTTGATTGGTGCACTTGAGTTTGCAGTTTTGTGCGGAAATCCGGATGGACTATGTGTCCACCTGCCATGTACTCAATTGCTAGCCTTCCCAAGGTTGCAAATAGGGTAGCCAAACGATAGTAGGTCGCTTTGACAATGGAAGTGATAGGCAACTGTCGCACTCCCTTCAGTGATGAGTTCACTGCCTCAGCCAAGTTCGTTGTCATGTGACCACATCGCTTACCCCCGTCATACAATCGAAGCCATTTTCCCTCGGGATTTTTTCAAGGTAGTCTGCGCCATGTTTATTTCTCGCTATTAGTTCCTCGAACACCTCCTCCACCTCCTGTACGTACTGCGAGTTGCCTAAGGGATGATAGTTGAATAGTTATGGGCGAACAACACATGCAAAGAGGTCATAAATGAAAGCGAGCAGCAACTAATATAGTAAATGAAAATGACATAAAGGACGTACCCATTCTGAGCACCAGTTCACGTTCATCACGGTCCTTGAACAGCTGCAAGTAGTTTGCGGCTATGTGCCGCAAGCAGAAACGGTGGTAAATGTATGAAGGCTGCCAATACACACCCAAACGTTCTAGCGCCCACAAGAGCGTTGTGCCTCTGTCAGAAATAACACATATCTCATCGTCCCTTGCTCGTATTACATGATCAATGACACATCTTTGTAGGTTCCGAAGGAAGAACATCCAAGACTCTAGATCCTCCTTCGGGACGATTGCGAATGCAACAGGAACGTATTTTTTATTACTGTCCTGTGCAATAGATAGAAGTATGGTCTGTGTATATTTTCCGTACAACCATGTGCCATCGATTTGGACCATTGGTTTGCAGTGCTTGAATGCATTGATGCACTGCAGGAAAGTCCAAAATAACCGGTGGAATTGAGAAGCACCTCGAACGACACGATCATTTTCGTATGCCGGAACCGTATCAATTTTGACAACCGTTCCAGGGATGTGTTTCTGCAGTAGGTTTAGCCACGGGCGCAACTCGTTGTAAAAATCATCCCATCGGCCAAACTGTTGTTCTACAGCCTGCTTCTTTCCATACCATGCTTTCCAATATTCAGGACGGTAGCCGGTGACACCTTCAGCTGCAACCTGACATGTGGGGACCGACACCTTGGGATTTGCTTTGACTAGTGGTATAAAGATGTCGGCGAGGACCTTTGCATCGAGGTTCTTGTGATCCTGGCTTATGCTACCAACGGTGCATGTATGGGGCCCTACAAGTTTTGTTATTCTCCAATGGCCGCCTGCCTTCTTCAATTATGATACACGGATTTTCCATTTACAACCGTGATCCTTTTGGGTGTAGTGCGCCTTGTAGTATTTTGGTTGGGTTTTCTTCACTGTCGTCTCAACAGCCCGACGAATGTTGTACTACTTAATTGCGGCCACCGCCATTTCTTTTGTCAAGAACGTCATACCAATGGCCAGTTCACCATCAGAACGGTTGAGTCTGCCGTCAATTGTTTGGTATTACGAAAATTTAGGAACGTCCATGGCATCCATATCAACCGTTGTGAAGTGAGATGGTGGCTGGTAAATAGAAGTAGGTGCCTCTGATACAGGAAAGTTGGTTGCTGCCGGCTGTTCTTCGAAAGATGTTGGTGGAACGGTCAAGTCTTCTGGTTCTTCATAGAATGATTGTAACTCCCTAAACCCGGCCTAGAAGAAAAGACCAAATTTAGGAAGTTACATTTGAAAACTTTTCCCTCAAGAAATCTAATTTTAAAAATTATATTTTAATTAAAATAAAATAACATAAATTTAATAATACATAAAAATATAAATATCATAATAAATATTATAATGATTATATAAAATCTCCGAATTAAAGTAACAGTAAATGAATGCTAAAAAATAATCCCAAAACATAAATAGTTTAAAATTACATCCATGTCCCAAAATAATAAATATTCATCTGATTAAACTAAAATAGTTTTGTACTAAATAATAAAATAATCAGATAAAATTGAGATCTTCCAAGTACCACGTTACCTAAAACCCAAAGATATCTGTAAGAGGAAACTATGTGGGAGTAAGCTAAAGAGCTTAGTGTGTCTCTAAAGTGCAAGAAAAACTATAATTATAAAACATAATATTATTTTGAATGAAATCTTTTAAACCATAACACAAATCACAAGCACAATGCAATGCACCCAACTACATCGTTGTCCGAAGAGTAAAGTTCCCCAGAACCACTCTCTATATCGTCACCAATCCGAAGTGGAACTCAGCCTAAAGGGTGGAACCACTGATCCGAAGTGGAATTCAACCCGAAGGATGAAACCACTGAACTTCCTCCGTACAAATCCCAACCCATGCTCATACATATATGATGTTTAAAAAATCAAATTTCATAAACACGGTTCCATAAATCCGATATTCTGTAAACATACTTCATAAATCATACTCCATAAGTCCATAAATCGTAGTCCATAAATCATAGTTCCATAAATCTGATATTTCGTAGATCAAATTTCTGTAAATCATAATTAAACACATTATGAAATCGTATGCAAATGATGTCAACCATACAAACCAATATACATATAAATAATCACAAAGAGGTAAAACACCAACATATAGAAGAATAGTATATAATTTAATTATGGCACCGGAAGAAAACACACCTTAGCCAAGCTATACTCAACCTATAGAATGATGTGATTTTCCATGATTAGAAGTATTGGATCCAACTGTATCGGTACCGGACTAAACATGGTGTTGAAGGAATTAACGAACAAGAAGGGGTATAGAGCGGTGGAGATTATTACATAGGAATTTAACAAATCAATAAGGATTTTGGCGGCATGAAACTATAAAAATAAAGTAGGGTTCTTGGGGTGATCTTATTTGAACTATATGTGTGTATATATATATAAGGAGAATAAACCTAATTTAAGTAAAATTATGAAAGTGATATATAATAAAAAAAGAATAAAATAAATAAAACAATTAAAAGAAGACGAGTGGAGCATGAAATTAGAATTCAATTTAAAATTAAACAACTATATATATAACATTTAAATAATAATTAAAAAAATATCCGGCTGCTATACTTCAATTGAAATTCAAACTTTTTAAAATAATGAGTTAATCACCGAACAAGTCCCCAAATTTCTGATTTGTTCGATAAAATCGCAAAATTATGATTAAAGATCATTTAACTCTCAAAATTTTCAATTTGGCCATAAGAATTAAAATTATGGTTTTTGAATTAAAATTCCCAAATAAAAAGGTTTTTAAAGTTAGGGATTTTGTGAATCGAGGGTTTACAATTTGGGCGTAATTTTTGGGGTGTTACAATGGCCCCTGCTCGTCGTCGTCGGGCCCAGGTTCTCTAATCGGTTTTTCGTCAGAAGCATCCACCGCAAGCTGGTATAGTACAACATCGTCGACCGCTACCCTTGAAGGCGAGCATGATGGTCGACGATCGCGATACCTCTCACGAAATCGCTCACGAACCGCATTTCCAAGACCAAAATCAAGAGCACCAAAAGAAGAATGTCTCCCCATAGATGGTTGAACGTACTCCGTGCTAGGGACATACGTTGAGTGTCATCCATATGAGGAATCATTGAAGGGGTCGAATGCTTCATGGTCGTACGTAACGTAATAAAACGACGCTCCCTCCCCTCCAAAACTATACAGATTGTCCCAGATACATATATCACCAACAACGTAACATCCCAGATTTCATTGTGATTTGTCCAGCAAAATAAGGTTGCATCTACAACATAGTTGAACAGAATCCGCCCTCGAGTCTTTCACTCTGGACTTTTTGAACACGGTGAGGGAAAACGGCACACTTCAGAAAAGAGTCGCCAAAAGTCTCTAAAAAAGTCCAAATGAAAACTTTCTAGGAAGGACCATCTATAAATAGCCAACTCTTGGGGAGGGAATGACCACCAACCTATCTATAATGAAAATTTTGATTGCAGCTACTATTAGCAACATATCGCGTATTTGGGAAGTTTATTTTCAAACTAATTTCCCAAATATTGCGATATGTTGTTATTTGTAGTTGTATATATACGTCCTCTTGGGTTAACTATGCGTAATTTTTTCATCGCTCTTGATCGACATCAACAAATCGCAATATCCGAAAATTCGAGGTCTTTTTGAATGTTAGGCAAATGACATTATCCCCTAGACCTCCAAGATTCAAGACAAGCATAGAGTATGGAAGACAAGCGCGAGTTTTGCCAAAAGTTAAATATGGCTTTTTTAGGTACCCATAATACGCTAAAAGGCCAAGTTACTTGTCATTGCGAACAAATATCATCATTAGTGTCACCTTCATGATGATCTACTACTACTACTACTACTACTACCACTACTACTACTACTACCACTACCACTACCACCACCACCACCACCACCACCACCACCACCACCACCACCACTATAATAAATGATTTTTCCGCGTGGGAAGTTATCTGTTTAAAAATCTCACGACCTCGCGTCCTGTAGAAAGTGAGTTCTTTGAAAACTCGCGTTATGCAGAACGCGAGATTTGTTCTGCCCGTTCAGTTCACGCGTATGTTGCGTGACACATCTTTTCAATGGACCTCGCGTCCTGTGAAACGCGAGGTCTTAAGAAAATTGCGTTTCCTAGAACGCGAGGTTCATTAACCTCGCTTCCCAAAGGATGCGAGCACCTCAATAAATTGGTGGCCCTACACCCTTTTCTACGCACCAAAACACGATTTCTTCTCTGTTTTTACTATACTTACTTAATTTTCTTTCGATACAATGGCGGGCTTACGAAACGACGCGAAACACTGCTCTAACTATTTTAGGACAACGGTAGAGGTATTATTTTTTTAATTTTTTTATTTTACACGCATTACCAACTATTTTATTTTTTGTTATTTTATTTTTGAAGGGATACAAATTTTTTTATTTTACTCGCATTACCAACTATTTTATTTTTTTGTTATTTTATTTTTGAAGGGATACGAACGCCGGTTACTTTGTTACCTTAACCGTATCAACCACGCACCTCATCCTGACATTATGTTGTGGGTTGAACGAGTTGATTTTGGCCACGTAGTGAGGATCTTAGCGGGTGTGAAGTGTAACACATCGTTCATTAGTGCGCTAATAGAACGACGGAGGCCAGAGACGCACACTTTTCATTTCCCATGTGGCGAGGCAACAATAACGTTGTAGGATGTTGTCTACCATCTAGGGTTGCCTACGGACGGCAACCTTATTACGGGTATAGCGTTGGGTAATTGGCCAGATCTATTTGCTCAACTAATGGGAGTGGCGCCCCCAGCGGATGCGTGGGACGGTGGGAAAATATCCATATCTTATCTGGAGACTGAATTTGAAAACCCTCCCCCCATGTAGATAACGAAACACTCCGGGTAATTTTTTTCTTCATTTTTTTCACTAATTTATATATTTTTAATATATTTAATTTTTTTAATATCCATATTTCTTGCTTTTTTTACTATTAAATTTTGTTTTATTTGTTATTTTCACAGCGGTTTGCGCGTGCCCACATCTTGCGCATTATAGGCGGGATATTGATGCCAGAAAAATCCCGCACCAAAGTGCACGTGATGTGGCTTTATCATCTTACTGATTTCGATGATTCTAGACAAAAATGTTGGGGAGCAGTTGTCTTGGCCTTTCTTTTTAGAGAGCTGTACAGAAACGTCGACCAAGATAGAGCAGCAATTGGAGGGTGTTGTTTACTCCTTCAGTCTTAGGCTTGGTTTCGAATGCCTTTTTCAAGCCCGCAACCTAAACAGCCCGCCCCCTACTTATTTTTGCTTCTTCAGAGGTACTTTTCAATTTATTATATTATATTTATTTTATTTTTAAATTATTTTATTTAACGAAGTTTTTATTTTCCATTAATGACAGGTGGGGCGAAACACTAAGCCACCAGGGCCTGCCGAAAAAACAACAAGACTACAAGCTTCTTATGGACAAGATGACGCACGATAAGGTAATCCGAAAATTCATTTGAATTTTTCATACTTTTTTTCCAATAATATTGCATATAACAGTTACAAACGTTTTAATTTTTTTTAGTTCGTGTGGATGCCATACGATTCTGAGGCGATTCAGCAGATTACTCCCCTTGACATTCTGGCTCACCAACACGTATGGCTTTCTCGAGTGCCGCTGATCAACTATGAAATTGTTGTGTGGCATCCTACGGATCGAGTTCTTCGATAGTTCGGGTACGTCCAAGGGGTTCTGCAAGTGGAACCACCAAATTTGGACGAATTCTACCATCTGACGCGCCAGGGGAAGACGGAGATTGACTGGGCCCATTACCACGCTGACTGAATTAAGCTTTGGCTTGACCGATATGCCAGTCGCCCACGCATCCTCCGACCCATTGAGGATTGAGCCAATTCGGTCACTTTTGATTACTTTCAGTGGTATGGACTCTTTGGGAAGCAACATATCTTTACTCCCGAGGAGCGCAAGAGACAGCTTGACGAGGCTCCCTGAAATCGCCCACGCCCCCAACGTCGAGCGAGCTAGAGCCAGCCGAGGCAGCGCGGTCCGAGATCGCGAACTAACACTGCAGGGGCCTCATCTTCTGCCACAGTATTTCAGAATTTGAGCAGTCCTTCGACGTTCCAGCAAATGAGGCCTCCACCCGACTTCGGCTTCTCTGATGCCTACTGTCCATATATGTCAATGAGTGGTCATCCGCTGATCGATATTCCACCGTTATCATCTCAGTTTGACTTTAGCATTGTCCAGAAAATGCCGCCGGGTAGCTTGTTTTACTCCTCGCCCGGGCCCAACAGAGGTTCGCGTATCGCAGATGATGATGATGAGGACGAGAAGGATGTAGCACAACTTGTTCGAAGGAATCCAGATCGGGATCGTCGTCCACCCGACTGCGGAACGGGTGGACATAGACGTCATTAGCCTTTTTTTTCTAATGCATATGTACTTATATTTTTAATATATTTATTCGAGACATTTGGTTTTTTTTAAATACCGTATTTTAATTTTCTTTATCTATTATAATTAAACTTTTAAATGTTTATTTAATTTCAGCTTTTTATTACTTTTATGCGATTACTAAACCAAAATTATCAATTTTTCTTCAAAGCCAATTTCATTCAAAAAAAGATGATAGCATAGGGTTTTGGAAGACATTTTAAGTCAGTTTAGAATGGACAGAAATTGATCGTGTTGGTGTCATACGATATAGAATTTCCAGTGCTACGATCCCAAACTCGATGTTCGCTAAAAATATACGATTTATAAGCCCGAAATTGGGCTCGAACAGGCTTACCCACCCTTGTTTTTCAACCCAGATTCGCACAGAACTCGCGTTCTGCAGAACGCGAGTTTTGTGCGATATAATCAGCCGCCTTTTCAAATTCTCGGGGACCTCGCTTTCTGCAGAACGTGAGTTCCTGAAAAATCGTTATTTCAAACAATGATGCCACGTAGATGGAACTCGCGCTCTGCAGAACGCGAGTTCGTGTCTCGCTTCCCAGAGAACGCGAGGTTTCATTACGTGGCATGTTTGGGGGTCATTTTTCCAAATAATCATTGGAGGGAGCCATTTTTAGATATAATTATTTTAAAAGGGTTTTTCACCCAAATATGCCCTTGGTGTTGGACGCGGCAGCAGCAAAGGATTTGTATATAAACGATGAAGGGTATTACAAGAGGGAGAAAATCTGAATGTTGACGTGGTTAGGGATGTAAAAAACTGACCCGGCCTGCAAAACTGACTGAAACTGTTTTGAGTCAGAACTGTTTGTGACCCGAAGGACTGGTTATTCGAAATCAATCCGTCTGAACTGGTGTTGACCTAAACCCGAATTGGACCTAGAAATTTTGGATTTGAACCCGACTTGCACCCGACCTAAGAATGACATGAACCCGAATTCAACCTGATAATGTGATAATCGAACCTGACCTGCATCCGACCTGATATAAACCTAAACCCGAGATTAACCTGGGAAATAACTGATATTACCCGACATGTTATCAACCTAACCTGTTATGGACATGATTTGTAATTGACTCAACCTGTTAATAACCCGACTTGTTACTGAATTGATCTGATATTTACCTAACTTGGTATTTATCTGACTTATAAGTTATAAGTTACAAATTTACAATTGATGAAGTTGTAAGAATATAAATTTACTATATTAAAATGTGAGAAAATATATTTTCACAATTTAAAGTATATAATCATTAAATTAATAATTTTTTAAGATGATTAATTTATTTGTTATTAAAATTATTAATTATGGCTACTAAATTAATAAACTTGTTTCCTTGACAAATTATGATCATTATATTTAAGTTTTAATTATAAGTTTATAACCATTAAATTAATAAGTTTAATTCATAATTATTAACTTTATTATATTAGAAAATAGATTATATAAAATAACTTTAAAAATCAATAAGTTTAATTTATAATTTTACTAGTTTTGAACTTGTGAATTGTGATAATAATAATATGGGATATCAATTTTATAAATTAAGAGGCATATTATATAAAATAACTTTAAATATCAATAACTTAATAAATTGTAATTTTAATTCATGATTGCACTTTATTAATATTAAAACATGAGAAACTTTATAAATGGGATAGCAACTTCACAAATTCTGAATATATGAAACTTTATAATTGTACAAATTAAATTTATTACAATTTAGTACATTAAAATTACAATTAAATCAACTAAATAAATTTGTTATAAAATTTAAGCTCTCGGATCTTATAACAAAAGTTTTACAAGGCTAAAAGCTCGAATTTACTACTAAAAATTCTTCATCGAGCTTTTATTTAGGCTGCCAACATGATTAAACTAAGGGTAACTTTTCACCTTTAAAAAGTTAAAATGCCACCAGCCTAATTCAATCATGGGCAACCAACTAGCAACTACCTAAACTACAATTTACATTGTAAATTCAGCATTCAGACCAATTTAGAGGCAACAAGGAACAATTGGAATGAAATGAAAATAATAAAACAATTTCAGTGGTAAACATTTCAGCATCTAGACCAGTCCATGGGCAGCAAGCATCAATTTAGCATTCATATTTCAGTTCAGAAAAATGAGACCACTGTAGGAAAGAAGGAACAAAACAACATTCAAACCTTTGAAAGAGTAATGAAATAAAGATAATAAACCAGTTTTAGTGGTAAAAATTTTATGCTAGTGTAGGCAGATCAGGTAATAAGCATCAGTCCAGCAAGCATCAAAACATTCAAATCCTCAAAGGTACCTTACAAAAAAAAAAAATCATTAATAACAATAAACAATTTGAAATATTAATAAAAATAAAGTAAACCATATATTTACCTTTAAAAGGCAGAATCATTAACTACATTAATATATTTCTTGTCCCTTTCTTTTGGTTCGAAACCATACAATCAGTTTCGAGTTGTTACAAAAATTTCAACAATTTTAGGTAAGAGTATAGCTCTCAACTTGTTCAAGATTCGACCCTCATGCTAAAGGAAGATTATGAAGCAACAGAAGTAATTGGAATGGCCAAAATATCTCTGGCCATGCAAGCAAGTACTGAATAAGAAGCATTTTGTGTTCTCCAATACTCTAAAATATCAAATTCAGAATTTCTATTACGAGGAACAAGTGACAGATTAATGTAGGATTCAACATCAGAATTTTCACTCCTTGAAGCAGCTAAATTAGCATCAAAACTCTGAAAAGACAGAAATAAACTAATTTAGTATTTAAAAATAGAATACAAGTAATTCAAATAAAAAAAAATTGAAAACTAAATTACGAAATCTAACCTGAAATATAGCAAATTTTTTAAATGGTCGAGGTCGACTGAAACCAGACCCACTTGTCACTTGAGTTGTGTTACTTTGGACAGAAGAAGAACCACAAGGTGCAGATTTTGAATAAAAGATGTATAAATTAACACTATGCATAAATGGCAGTTACCCTTCGTTGAACCTCATCGTCTACATAAAGAACACTATACAACTCTTTCAAAGTTGTAATTTATATCGAGGATCAAGTAAAATAGCAAAAGACAGAATCATTGAGTGATCTGCCAGTATTTTTCATATAACTCAAGCATAGGTCCAACCATTGCAGACATGCCTTGGAAAGGATCATTGTGAGCATCACACAACAACTTCTCAATTGCAACAACATTAGTCAAGTACAAGTTAGCTATTAGATACAAAGATCCAAAAAATATAGTGATAATTTTATAAAAAGGCTCAAGAAAATCACAAATCATCTTAATAATTTTCCATCAGAATCACTAATCATACCCAAGTCATTTTTTTCTATTAACAAACAAGTTAATGGCTAACTTAGCATCAAGTGCCCTATGAATCACTGAGTAAGTAGAGTTCCATCGAATAAGAACATCCAACAACAACTTACCACGAAAAGAAGAATCATAATCTTTTACAACTAATTTAAAAGTACAAAGTCTAGAATCAGAAGAATAAATAAACTTCACAATTTCACGCAATTTAATAACTAAAAAATCAATTACCTTCAAACCTTTTTGAACAATCAAGTTTAAGATGTGGGCATCACACCTTATATGAAAGTACTTATTATTTCATGAAAGATGAGAAATGGCATGCAAATCATCTTTAAGATGCTTAACTATTCTATCATTTGTAGATGTATTGTCAAGAGTTATGGTAAAAGCATTTTTTTCAAGATCTTACTCACGCAACATCTTTTTAACAAACTTATAAATTGATTCACCAACATGGATAGAGGAAACCGACAAAAATTTAATATTTTAGACTGCAATTTTCAGTTATTATCGACATAGTGTGCAGTGAGAGCAAAATAAGAACGTAAAATGCAAGCAGACCAACCATCACATATAAAGCAAATCCTATTTGAAATAGAATGCATTAAATCAAGTAGATATTTTTTTATGCTTGTCATGCTCAATCATGCAATATTTAGTAATAATAAACCTATAAATATCCTTCACACTAGGATTAAGGTAATGATGCAAAGCCCTCTAATTTTCATGCTCATACTCAAAGCATAACCATGACATAGAATAGCATCAGCAAATAATTCACAATACTTATTTTGATCGAAAGTAGCTAGCATACCAAGATTTTTAGCAAGATAATTTTTATATGCTTGAAATTTATCAGTATGTCTTTTAAGGTTAGATGTACCAATATAAGAGTCTACTTTATACTTTTTATTTTGGCAATACTTACATTAGGCATAAAGACCACCTTCAAGAGCCTTGATGAAGGTATAATGGTCCTAAACATGAGAAATTCTTCTCTCGAACTCTGTAGAACTTACAACCTTCCTCTTAGAGGAACTAATGCCATCAACTGCTTGGGAAAGCTGATCACTTATATCCCCTTAAAAAAGAAACATATTAGTATATATATAAAATGGAATCAATGAAATAAAAACTGAAAGATTGAAACACAATTTATCTTTTTCGGAGAATTGATCATTCTTGCCTCTTTTCACACGTCCTACACAATAAAAAACAGAAACATAAGTCTAAACTAACATATCACAAAAAAAAGAAACATAAATAAAAATATGAAAAACTGATCATTTTTACCTGAAAAGTTCATCTCAAAAGACTGACTATCTATTGAACCCTAAAATAAATCAGAAAAGATATATTTAGGGTTCTATTTCAATGGTTTAATCCTTATAAGTGGCATTGTTAAACCAACCCACAAGGTCTTTTAATCTAAAGGACTTATTTTAACACCAGTAGTATCGCAGGACGAGATGTCTTGCCGATATACTCGATTTAAACTATTAAAACATATCATACAATTAAAACAAAACAGTAAACAAAATCAGTCAACAAAGGTATATAATAAAGTCAACAAAGTCAACCCTTGTTAGAGATCAAACCACATACAGAGTAAACCCTTGTTAGAGATCGAACAAATCTGAGATCGAACAAATATGAACAGAGAATAAGTTATAAAATTTGTTTAAAAATGAAACAAAGCTGTAAACAATTGAAACAAAACAGTAAACAAAACCAATCAACAAAACCAGTCAACAAAGGCATATAATATAGTCAACAAAGTCAACCCTTGTTAGAGATCGAACAACTTACAGAGTAAACCTTTGTTATAGATCGAACAAATATGAGATCGAACAAATCTGAAGAGAGAATAAGTTATAAAATTTGTTTAAAAATGAATAGAGAATAAGTTAGCAAAAATAAACAAATCTGAGATCGAACAAATATAAGATTATAGATCGAAAAATGAACAAAAATATAACACTAAAAGATTGTTATTTTCGCAAACTGCAACTAGAACCCTAAATCGCAACCAAAGGTCCAAAACTCATAATCTGTCTGAGAGAGACCCGTGAGAGATGTACCTGAAAATTTAGAGAAATTAGGATTAGCAGACAACAAAATAGAAGATTTAGGGGAAATTGCATAGATCGAAAAAAATGAGAGATCTACTTAATTACCCAATCTGACTCTCAAATTTAGAGAAATGAAACATATTTATGAATGAGAGACTAATAGACCAAAACGGCTCAAAATGGCAAACGATGAAAGATTTATGAACCCTAAATCGCAACCAAACGTCTAAAACTCAGACGATGAAAGTTCGAAACGGCGCATAATGGAGAAAATGATTGATCAAATATCAGATAACGAAGATTAGAGACAAGAGAGATGAATGGAAGATGGATGAGAGTCGAATCTAAAAGATCAGAGATCGGATGAGATGAGATTTGAGATATTTGCTCGAGAGAGAAAATGAAGGCAAAACGACGCAACCCTAAAATGAAAATTAGGGTTTTTTTTCTTCTGAAAAGGGTATTTATAGCTAGGGTTTTATTGATTTAATAATTAAATTAAATTAATTTATATTTAATATTTAAATAATATATATATATAATTATAATTTATAGATTATACACGTTAGACTTAGGGTTTTTTTATTTTTATGATTTTTTAATAATATTTAATATTTAATTCATAATTAAATTATAATTATATTTATATTTATTAATATTTAATTTAACATTTCATTAAAAATAAATAAAATTCATAATTTAAATTAATATTTAATTAAAATAATACTTTTAATATATTTAAATTAATATTTAACCTAATATTTAATTAATAATAATATAACAATAATAATTTTAGTAAATTAATATTATTATTTAATTTAATTTTCAAATTTTTGTAATTTTAATTATAATATATTTAATTTTCAAGTTAAATGTTTAGGGTTATAGGTTTAGTTTAGGGGATTAAGCTTACACATAGTTTTTTTTACAAAGTTTAAGGTTTGATGTTTGGGGTTAGTGGTATATGTTTCAAGATAAATGTTTAGGGTTATGGTTCTAGTTTAAGGAATTATGCTTACACTAATTAATATTTGCAAGATTTAGGGTTTGGGGTTAGTAGTATATGTTTCAAGTTAAATGTTTAGGGTTATGGGTCTAGTTTAAGGGATTGTGCTTACACTTATTAGTATCTGTAAGATTTAGGTTTGATGTTTGGGGTTAGTGGTATATGTTTCAAGTTAAATGTTTAGGGTTATGGGTCTAGTTTAAGGAATTAAGTTAGTATTTGCAAGATTTAGGGTTTGAGGTTTGGGTTAGATGTATATGTTTCAAGTTAAATGTTTAGGGTTATGGGTCTAGTTTAAGGGATTATGCTACACTTATTAGTATTTGCAAGATTTAGGATTTGAGGTTTGGGTTAGTGGTATATGTTTCAAGTTAAATGTTTAGGGTTATGAGTCTAGTTTAAGGGATTATGCTTACACTTATTAGTATTTGCAAGATTTAGGGTTTAATGTTTGGGGTTAGTGGTATATGTTTCAAGTTAAATGTTTAGGGTTATGGGTCTTGTTTAAGGGATTATGCTTACACTTATTAGTATTTACAAGATTTAGGGTTTGATGTTTGGGGTTAGTGATATATGTTTCAATTTAAATGTTTAGGGTTATGGGTCTAATTTATGGGATTAAGCTTACACTTATTAGTATTTGAAAGATTTAGGGTTTGAGGTGTGGGTTAGTGGTATATGTTTCAAGTTAAATGTTTAGGGTTATGGGTCTAGTTTAAGGGATTATGCTACACTTATTAGTATTTGCAAGATTTAGGATTTTAGGTTTGGGTTAGTGGTATATGTTCCAAGTTAAATGTTTAGGGTTATGGGTCTAGTTTAAAGGATTATGCTTACACTTATTAGTATTTTTAATATTTAGGGTTTAATGTTTGGGGTTAGTGGTATATGTTTCAAGTTAAATGTTTAGGGTTATGGGTCTTGTTTAAGGGATTATGCTTACACTTATTAATATTTGCAAGATTTAGGGTTTGATGTTTAGGGTTAGTGGTATATGTTTCAAGTTAAATGTTTAGGGTTATTGGTCTAGTTTAAAGGATTATGCTTACACTTAATAGTATTTGTAAGATTGAGGGTTTGAGGTTTGAGTTAGTGGTATATGTTTCAAGTTAAATGTTTAGGGTTATGGGTCTAGTGTAGGGATTTAGGGTTTAGTGGATTGTACTTGCACTTTAATTATTAATAACTGTAAGGTTAAGTGGTTGAGGTTTAGGGTTTACGTATATATGTAACATGTTTCAAGTCTAATGTTTAGGGTTATGAATTTAGTTTAGGGATGCAGAGTTTAGCGGATTAGGCTTGCACTTTAATTATTAGTGATCGTAAGATTTAGGGGTTGGCCTAACTAAAACTTTATTTTTAGTCCAAATGTACTCGTATATATTTCTATTTTTGGTAATTTAGTCAAATTATATTTTTGTTTATTCTAGTCCCCATAATTTATTTTTTAGTCAAAATTATCTTATATTTATTTATATTTTTTTGGCAATTTAGTCCAATTTATTCTAGTCCCTAAATTTAAATTTATAGTCCAAATTGATCCATATTTATTTTTTGATAATTTATTCCAAAGTTAAAAAAACCCGCCCAATTTCAAAAATCAAATCAAAATTCTTACACCAAACGGCCATTTTAAATTTTTAGGGGTTATTTCGAATTTAGGTCCTTACTAGTTTAAGAGTTTTACACTTAGGTCTTTTTTATTATTATTTAGTTTTAGTTTGATTTATTTTAGTCTCAATTTTAGAGTTTATGGTTTAGTTCCAATATTAGTGAATTGTTGATTCATTTTATGGTTTAGGGTTCATAAATTAGGTTTATAGTTTAGGGTTTAGGGTTTGATTCATTTTAGTCCCAATTTTAGTTTAGTTTTAGTTTGATTCATTTTAGTCCCAATTTTAGTTTAGTTTTAGTTTGATTCATTTTAGTCCCAAATTTTATTATTTAATTTTAATTTAATTCATTTTAGTCCCAATTTTAATTTAAAATGATTAATTATAGTTTTAATTTGATTCATTTTAGTCCCCAAGATTAATTTAATTCAATTTAGTCACTATTACTTTTAAATTTGATCCAGTAATTAATTGCCCATTTGGTATATGCTGCCTAATTTTTTGCTTAGTGATTAACTTCCTTTCCGGTCCTCACTCATTTAAAATTTTTCAATTTAGTCCTCACATTCACTTTTAAATTTTAGTTTAATTTAATTCAGTCACAATTATATATATATATATATATATATTTGGAATTGTAACATATTACGACATCTTATGGGATATTTTGGTTCATATTAATCCATAAAAAAATATTTTTATCCAAAATTTACCTACAATTACCAGAACGAAGTCTATTTGTACACGTAATTCCTGACTTGAACTTCAACCTAAACCGATATTACCTAAACTGAATTTTATCCGTCAACGGCGTGACCCGACCTGTACGTGACCCGACCTGAACTCCATCCGAAGCTGAATTAACTCGTTAATTAACTGATTTGGACCAGAACCGTTTTAGCCTGAACTGAAACTTATTCGACCTGAAATTAACCCGACCAGAACCCAAACTCAATCTGATTTGAAATCAACTTGACAATGACCCGAACTTGAGTCGACCCGAACCTGAGTCAACCCGAACCCGACCTCATCCGAGTCGAACCACTAAATGGACCTGACATAATCAGTATCCGACTTGACCTGACCTGGCATGACCTGACCTGAAACATGAATGATTACCCGATTTCACATCCCTAGACGTGGTTGAGAGGAATGTGAAATTAGAGCATGATATGAATAATTTTGTCTAATCACCAATGTGGCTCCGCCTAAAGATTGAACAACAAGACTCTCACTTTACATAGAAGATATTGGCTATTACAATTGATCTCTCACAAGATAAATATAGCCCAAATAGATTATAAACACTCCCCAAAATCTCAAATTTGATTTACACTAAGAACTCTAAGAGTTGGGTACAAGAATTTGACAACAAGTGCTTAAGGTTTGGATTTGATTTTTTGGATGTTGCTTTGAGGTTGAATGGTTGTTGCTGGTGCTTTTGAGGCTTGATTTTATACATTCTCATTGATTTCTAGCCGTTTGGGTGGTTGAGATCATCAATAGAGCCGTTGGGGTTCTCTCTTCCCTCCATAAATGCAGTTTTGCAACTACCTGTATCGGAACACGTGGCCCTGTATTGAAACGGACACTAAAAGAAAGAAAGATTCGTTGTATGTAAAAAGGGGGACCATATCGAAACGACTATATGCCTTATCGAAACGTTTTGAAACTATAAAATGCCTTTATGTGTAAAAAGGGGACCGTATCGAAACAACTACAGGCCGTATCGAAACGTTTTGAAACTGTAAAATGGTGTTTCGAAACATCAAATGAGTGTTTCGAAACAAGTAACCAATTTTCAAAAATCCAGTTCTGGCAAGTAACGGCTAGTTTATTTAATGCTCTATTTTGAAAATACTTAACCCCTGTATCGAAACGGGTATAAGTTGTTTCGAAACGACACTTAAAAAACAAAAGACTAGATGAATGTTGTATCAAAACGGGCAAGCCCGTTTCGAAACCCTTGTCTCAAAAGATATTAGTCCGTATCGAAATAGACGTTTCTAGTGGCAAACCGTATCAAAACATTTTCGAGGCGTTTCGAAATGCCTTGGCGATTTTGAGTATTTTGGCTTTGAAACACTTAGAAAATTTTATGGGGTTTAAGTTTTGACTTCAAAACATTTTAAGTCTAAAATTTACTTGTCAAATGTGAGTCTTTTGAGTACTTAAAAATTTATTTACTTTGCAATTTAGTCCTTAGATTATTTTTTATATCAAAATCAAACATTGGTTTTACAATCTCCCCTTTTTGATATAACAAAACCAAAGTAATTTTTTAAGTAAACTCCTCCTAAATTGAAGCTAGGTTTTGAAAAAGATTTAAAAAAAATAGCTTGACCTTTCTCCCCTTTTTGTTAAATCAAAATAAATGAATGAATGAAGAATATATCCAAGATATAAAACAATATAGCACAAGACAAAGCATGATTAAAGCAACATAATATCATTAAGAATAATAAACCAAAGCAAAGGTTTCAAAATATCCAAACATAATATCCAAAATTAGTACTTAAAAATAATAGATCAAAGCATAGGTCCTAAAACAAAACATAGATAGGTGCATGAAAAGGGAAATCCTAAACTAGATGATATGCAATGAGATGCAAAGATCTAAGGCTCATCGTCATCTTCATCTTCATCTTCATCATTGGCGGTGCTTCTTCTGATTTGCCTCCACTCGCCATAGAATCCAGTAAAAGACATGACCATCGATACGTGTTGAGTTTCAACCGAAGTAAGTCAAATCTCAACACTTTGGACACATTCCTCCAAGGAAGTAAAATGAATGTTAATAGCGGCAAAACCGGAGTTCATGTCGGTTCGCAAGCCATTGAATTACTCGGTGAGAAAAGCCATAAGAGCTTTATTGTTAGGTGGAGCAATTTGAGGTTGAGGTTTTGGGGCCGCAACTTGATGAGGATTCTCAACACGAACCCATTCTCCATCAATAAAGTGAAACTTGCAATGAAGAAAAGTGCGCTCATCGATGGGATCCTTGAGTGATTCCGGAAAGTCAATAGAGCAATCGATCTCCAATTTTGAGAATAAGTAATTCAAGGTGGTGCCATATGTGAAGGAAGTGACAAGATTCAAGTTGTGATTTTGAACAAGATGCACCATCTCGGCAAACATGATTCGGTAAAGGTTTGGTCAACATTCCTCACGAAAGCAATGAATCCAAAAACCGTCAACTTGGAGAATGTGGGAGAACTTTCCTCCGAATTGATGAAACTACCAAGATACCATGAGATGAAGGATGCGATCATGAGCATCAAGGACTGTAAAGGAGCCACCAAGAGTATGTCCCAAATATTTCTCATCTGAAATACCCTCATCGTCAAACCCAAAAACATTGACCAAGGTTTGAGGATCAATCTGAAACTTCTTCCCCATGAGGTAGGATTCAATGGCAATCACTTCGAAACGATCGACATTGGAAATACATCAGGCATTGGCATAAAAGAGAAGAACCATGTTACGGTACAAAGTATCGGGTAAGCTCAGAAATGATAAGAAATTCCAACGCCTCAATAAATAGAGATAACGAAATTGAAAATGTTCAGAATCCAAAAAGGGTATAGAAATAACACGCTCATGTCGGATTGTATGATCTTGAAAAAGTTTGAAGTTGGTATGAACGTCATTGTTTTGAAGACTCTTTTGATAGAGTAGAGTGAGGTTGGGACGAGAGGAAACGCCATCAATGTTAGAACGTCCCCTAGTCTCAATTGTTCGTACTCTCTTCCTAGAAACCATATTTGAAATCTAGAAACAAATTAAGATACAAAAATATATGTATGCGTAAATCAACCAAATTCAATCCAATATGCAATCAAATAGTCAAGGTGTTAATAAAAATCTATACAATATAGTTTAAAAATATAAAAAAAAAATTGGTAAAAGGAATTTCGAAAAATAGTAAGGAAAATATACGATATGAAATTTATATTCAAACAAAAAAATTTTGAGTTTTAAAGAATTTTTTGCAAAATCTTCAAAACTCATACTATAAGTATATATTCTATACAAAAATTGAGTAAAAACATTGAAAAAAATCAAACGAAAATTTAAAAAGAAAGGAAAAAGGGTTTGTACCTTAATATAGGAATCTGGATGAATAAAGGATCATTAAGGCACAAAATTGCTTGCAAAGCCTTAGCCATGATGGGTAGATTGAAAACCCTCAAAAGATTTTAGGTTTTGGTGTGATAAATCAAGAAATTTGAGGATTTATATAGTGGTTTTCGACTAGGGTTTGAGAGAAAAGGAGACTTTGTATTTTAATTAAAGTTGGATACTCATTTAAGGCTATTTAAAACAATATGCGCAGACGAGTATTGATACACCACTTCGTGTATCGAAATGGGGGGATCGAAACACTGTTGAGCCGTTTTGGTACGAAACCTGTTTCGATTCAAGTAGACCCTATTTCAGAACGACACCGCAAACCCGTATCGAAACACGAAGAGCTTGTTTCGATATGACCAATTACAGTAACCAACTTAGATTGAGCCCATATCAAAATAGATGCACCTGTTTCGATACACCTTTGCTAGAAAATGCATTTTGGGCAGTTTTAAGTCCAAAAAGCCAACTTAGATCAAGCCTAAATACATGTAAATGATATATGAGCATGTTATATGAACTAAAACAGTTGCATATTCCCCCTAACAACAAGCATAGATGAAAAAGGAGGCAAATCAACACAAACATAAGCATCAAATAATTTCAAGCACATTTTTGGTCATTTGGGACCTAAAAAGGGTCAAGGAAGGCTAATTAAACCTAACTCTCTCCTAAGGGTCCGAAAACATTCTTTATCTAAAGTTTTGGTAAATATGTCCGCTAATTGGTTCAAGGTGTCAACATATTCTAGAACTGCATCATTTTTCAAGACATGATCTCTAATGAAATGATGTCTAATTTCTATATGTTTGGTTCTAGAGTGTTGGATGGGATTCTTAGTGAGACAAATGGCACTAGTGTTGTCACACTTAAGGGGTATGGTATCTACTTGAACACCATAGTCTAAGAGTTGTTGCTTCATCCAAAGAACTTAAGCACAACAACTCCCTAAGGATATGTATTCCGCTTCGATGGTAGATAAGGCTACGCTATTTTGTTTGTTAGAGAACCAAGATACGAGCATGCTACCTAAGAATTGACATGTTTCAGAGGTAATTTTCCTATCTATCTTACATCCCCCATAATCTGCATCAAAGAAAGCATGAAGGTCAAGGGAGGAATCCCTAGGATACCAAAAACCTAAAATAGGTGTATCTCTAAGGTATCTAAAAATTCTCTTAATGGCAACTAGGTGTGAATCTCTAGGGCTAGCTTGAAACCTAGCACACAAACAAACACTAAACATAATATTTGGTCTACTTGCAGTAAGGTAAAGAAAAGAGTCAATCATATATCTATAAAGCTTAGAATCGACACACTTACCTCCCTCATCTTTGTCAAGCTTTATTGAGGAGCTCATTGGAGTGGCTTGAGGCTTTACGTTCTCCAAGTCAAACTTCTTGAGCATGTCCTTTATGTATTTTGCTTGATTGATGAAGGTGTCATCCTTCCTTTGCTTGATTTGGAGCCCCAAGAAACATGAGAGCTCTCCCATCATGCTCATCTCAAATTCACCTTTCATTAGCTTAAAAAATTCTTGGCAATAAAATTTATTATTATAACCAAAAATAATATCATCAACATATATTTGAACTACTAAGATGTCATTGTCATGTCTTTTAATGAAAAGTGTAGTATCCACCTACCTTTTTCAAAACCTTTTTGAATCAAAAAGTTTGAAGGCCTTTCATACCAAGCTCTATGAGCTTTAGTTAGTTTGAAAACATGATTTGGAAATTGTGGATCTTCAAAACCCAGTGGTTGTTCAACATACACTTCTTCATTTATAAAACCATTTAGAAAATCACTTTTTACATCCATTTCAAAAATCTTGAAATCATGATAGCATGCAAATGCAAGAAGCATCCTAATAGCTTCCATTCTAGCTACAAGTGCATATGTTTCATCAAAATCAATTCCCTGTTCTAAAGTGTAACCTTGAGCAACAAGCATAGCCTTGTTCCTCACTACGTTACCACTCTCATCTAGTTTGTTTCTAAATACCCATTTAGTTCCTATAGTAGATTGATTACTAGGCCTATCAACTAATGTTCATACTCTACTTCTCTCAAATTGATTAAGTTCTTCTTGTATAGCCAATATCCAAAAATCATCTTTTAAAGCTTCTTTGATATTTTTAGGCTCTATACATCAGATGAATGCAACATGATTCATGAGTTTGAGAGAGGATCTAGTAGTTACCCCCTTTGATGGATCACCCAAGATTTCACCACCTTTGACATAGTTGAACTCCCTTGGGTATATCACTATTAAGTGTGCAAATGTCCTATATTTATGCCCTAGTTTAGCTCAATTATTGTTGTTCTTAAGTATAGTTTAGGTTGCATTTATTAGGAAACATACAAAAAATAGCATAGATTAGATATCCTGCCTTATTTGATGAATTTAATTGCTTTTATATATATGATACTACTCAGGTGTGTTTTCTCCCTGTGCGTAGGTACCTGCCCAGGCAGAGGCCGCCGAGGCAGCAAAGAGGGCAAAAGAGGAGAGGCTGGAAACTGAATGAGGAAGCTGATGGACCATCTGCAGAGCTAATCGAAGAGAAAAGGATGGAAACTGAAAGAGGAAGTTGATGGACCATCTGGAGAGCTAATCGAGGAGGAGAGAACCAGAATGAAGAGCTCTGCCAAACCCTGCACACCAGTCCACACCTTCGTCGAGGCAGTCAATTACTTGCCGCCGAGGCAGCAACTCAAGCAAGAATGAAAAATTGCAAAGTGGTATGCGATAGAAAGAGCTCATCAAGCCTGATTCTTAGAGACCACTTGCACGTGCATTGGAGCCCAGCAGACAAAGAAAAGTCGAGTCAAAGTCAAGTTGAAGAAAAGTCAAACAGGAATCTAGAAAGATTTAATGATCTTTTAATGAGTTGTAATTATATTCTAACTAGTATTCCTACCCTAAACCGACTTAGGCCTAGGCTCCTCCCCTATATTATGTAATCGACAAGTTGGAGAAAACACAATTGAGATTTGAGAGAAACTCCTTCTTGTCATAACCCTAGTGACGTCAAAACCCCACCACGTTCTAAACCTACCATATGGCTAAGGGTTGGTTGTGTAGTAGTTGTGAGAGTCTTGTTGTATTCGTTTAGGATTTCAGTTTTGCAATAAAATTCAAGGTTTGTTTACTCTTGGTTCTTCATTGTCGCAATCTTTATCGGGAGATAAGAGAGCTTCTATCCATTTGTTCAATATCGGGAGAGTTAAATTCACGAAACGAGTAAACACGGTTTTATCCAACCATAGGGTAAAACTACTTCGACTTAGGGATAAGTTAAGAAGTTCAGTGGCTAAGAGAGGTTTCACAATCGATTGGTGTTCACCCTTAGATTCACGCCGAGAGGTATCATCCAAGACGTGTTTGCCAATAGTACTTCAAGATTAGGGAGAAGAGGGAGTAATAGAAGGGAGCCTTGCTGAACCTTGAATCATTGCTTAACTGCCCAGGCGATCTCACACATCTCTGCCAAGGTGGGCGCCTGCCGAGGCATACTTGTGGGTGGTGGCTGAAGTTGTTAAGTTGATTAGCAAAATTGTGCCGAAAAAGTACATCAATTCTCCACACTTTGAAACATCCAATACCGACCTATTCTCTCACTCTGATTTCTCAATTTAATTTACTTGCTTTAGTTTTAGCTTCAATCAAACCAACCCCTAATATTGTGTTTTTATTTTACTTGTGTAGAAAAGTGAACTCCGAAAATATGTCACAATCCCTATAGAGACGAAATCTTAAATACTATAACTTGACACCGTGTACACTTGCACGTTAATTGCGCATCACTTTTGCACGCAACAGTCATCTCCTTTTTCTCAAGAGCTGAGTCCTTCAAGCTTCAAAAGGTGGATCTTGTGCTTCCTATTCTTTAATTGGAACCTCATCCACCTTTGACGTTTGTCCTACATCAATGGCTTCAATGATCCCTACATCATCATCATCCCAAGATTCCTTCCTCTAAAGGAGGTTATCATCGAAAACAACATGTATAGACTCTTCAACAACCAAAGTTCTTTTATTAAATACTCAGTAGGCTTTAGAATTTAGGGAATAACCCAAAAATATTGCTTCGTCACTTTTAGCATCAAATTTACCTAAGTTGTCTTTTCCATTGTTTAAACCAAAACATTTACAACCAAAAGGGTGGAAATAACTAATGTTAGGATTTTTGGATTTCAAAATCCCATAAAGTGTTTTCTTTAAAATGGGCCTAATCATTACTCTATTAATAATATAACAAGTCGTATTAGTGGCTTCCGCCCAAAAATACTTTGGTAAATTATTTTCACAAAGCATGGTCCTAGCCATCCCTTCTAAAGTTCTATTTTCCTCTCAACTACCCCATTTTGTTGAGGAGTGCGAGGAGCCGAAAAATTGTGGCTAATACCATTTTCATTACAAAAATCTTCAAAAACTCATATTTTGAAACTCGATTCCATGATCACTTATAATATGTGAGATTTTAAGATCAAGATCATCTTGAGTAATTTTTGTAAATGTGATAAAAATTTCTAAAGCCTCATCCTTAGTACTTAATAATAGAACCTAAGTGTATCTAGAAAAGTCATCTACCAATACAAATGCATACGACTTACCACCCAAGCTAATAGTTCTAATAGGCCCAAATAAATCCATGTGGATTAATTGTAACACCATACTAGTTGAAACATTATTAATGAGTTTAAATGAGGTTCTCTTTTGTTTATCCTTAGAACAAGCATCACATATTTTATTTAATGAAAACTTTAGTTTGGGTAAACCTCTAACTAGATTTTGGGAAACCAACTTTTCTAAAACACTTATGCTAGCATGCCCTAGTTTCCTATGCCACAACCATGTATCATTCTCATCATGTGCAACTAAACATGCATGGGATGAATGTATGTCATCTAAATGCACCATATACATGTTTCCTATGCGATGACCAATGAGCATTGTTTTATTTGTTTTAATGTTCACAATTTTACACCCATTTTTATCAAAATGGGCATCAAAACCATTATCACAAAGTTGACTAATGATCAATAGATTATGTATAAGACCATTTTTCAATAAGAATAAATGAGAGATTACCAATAGAGCAAATGCCCTCAATATGGCCTTTGGAGTTTTCACCAAAAGTTACCACTCTACCATGCTTTGGCTTGAGCTCTATGAATCTACTTTTGTATCCGGTCATATGTCTTGAGCATCCACTATCAACGTACCATTTGTTTTGACTTGATGCTTTGGCCTTGTACCATTTCTCCCCCTAAAAAAGATTAGCTCTTTGATTTTGGTACTTGTAAAGCGTTGAGGTGTTCTCTATTTATGAGCGCAAGTGCACACTCTTGTCAAGTTATAGTATAAAAGATATTGTCTCCCACAGGAATTGGGCAACTTGATTCGAATTGTAAGTCCTGCACAAGAAAAGTAAATGCACAATTAAATTGGATGTTTGAAAAGAAAAGTAAAATAAAATAAAAACACAAGTATTTGAAGAGGAAGTGATCAGATTGATAGAGAGGGTCGGATTATGTTACTACTTAGTGTGAAACTACGTTGAATAGGACAAGTTATTTTGCGCTGCCATACTCTGCTGCCTCGGCGGTGGATGGCATGTAGACTGCTGAGATGCTCTCGCTGCCTCGACAGGGGAATGAAACTGTGTCTCGGTGGCAAACTCGGCAGAACTACAAGTCTCGACAGAACGCTTTGAAAGTGACTCTGCTTATGTCTAAGTTAGAATGTTGTTGATGCCCACTGCAAATAATACCAGTCACAGCATGAATTGTGCAAAGACAACAATGTTGATTCATCCTCTTTTAGCTTCCTTAAACCCTTAACCTATGTCTAGGCCGGATTGATCGCACCTTCTATAGATGAAATCGTACTTACTCCTTTCGTGAGTTTGACTCTCTCAATACCGAACAAATGGATAGAATTCAACTAATCTTTCGCCTTAATTGAAAACTATGAAGAACATGGAATAAGTAAACCTTGTAATTTTATTTGCAAAAACAAACTTAAAATCCTAAACAACCGTTCTCACACAAATTACAACATAACCCAAACCCAAGGAGAAATTTAGAACATGGTGGCGGCAAGAAAACCTAAACTATGCCTAAGAAAAACCTACGTTATTTTGAATTAGAATTACAATGAGTATATATAGGCATTAGCTAGGTCTAGTCCTTCTTGAAGTAGAAGTCTTCAAAGTAGCTTTTTACATTAAATGTGGCTTTAAACTCTGACTTCTTTGAGTTGAATGTGGACTTTATCACGTTGCCTTGCTCTGCAAGTAATCTCGAGATTCTTCTTCGGTGGCTCTGCCCGCTGCTACAGACGTCAAAAAATTGAGTGGACAACATCGATAGAATCATGATTTTCTACTCTACAGATCGCACTCCGGTTCTCCAACTCCGTAGTATGTTGTCTTGGGCGGCAGATTAGGCGGCGGCAGCTATTCGGCAGCAGATGTCTATGTCTGGAACTGCATCAATACAGCTCCTTGGTTCGCTGCCTCAGCTCCTCTCTTCCTCTGTCAGACTCTAGTTCCTGAAACCAAAAGTACACTGAAATGGTACCTTTTCTTCACCAAATAAAAGATAATCTATAAGAGCTTGGAAAAGTAAAGAAATACTGTAAAATACAATGCATGGTCCTAATTATGCCTAGAATGTACTCAAAAACAGCAATAATATGAGATGGAATGTGCATGAAATATAGAACTTATGAACACTTTACACACCCCCAAACTCGAACTATTGCTTGTCCTCAAGAAATGCAACCTAAACATACTTTCCCTTATATTAACCAGAAAGAAAAACTTGTTTTCAACTTGATTTCGCACCTCAAGGCCGTGACACCTATATTAGATTAGTGAAGGGAAAATAGCAAGAAAATAACACAGAATTAATTTCTAATGCCAGTGATGTGTGTGCAAAACTGTGTACAGGCTGAATATGTAGAATAACTAGATAAACAAATATGCATTTATGATGTATAAGGTTGCTACTGAGACAGCACAGTTAAGCACAATTTAAATAACCATGGCAATGGGGGCTTCAGCTTATCACAACTACTCTTCTAGGTCTAAAATTAAAATAGGAGCAAACTACAAAACCACGAACCCATGGAATAGAGTCATCCCATAAAGACTTTCATACACTCATGCTAATTTGTCCGTCACTTCAAAATTTTCAGATTCATGAACTTTGATAGCATCAGAGTGTCCTCGCACATGATTCTTCCTAGAGCCTGTTGCGGGCACCTCTAAGGTAAAACAACAATGTTTCTTTGTATTTCTTGCGGCTGCCGTGGCAGTGCTTTATTTTTTTGTTTCTGTTTTTTGCCTCGGCGACTACCTGCAACCATTGTTAGAACCTTGCAAAGAATTCTAAAAAAAAGCAGGCAGTGTTCATTAGATATTCTAGCAAATTCAACAAGTAACAGTAGTGTTTGATAGTTTTAGCAATTAAAAAAATTCTAAGTCATTTTGCATGGTTTTCCCAAATTAAGTTCAATTTATTAATTGGTGCGAAATAATTAATCGACTAACTATCATAGGCACAAGTTATAACAAATTTTTCTGTTCCGATTAATATTAAGGCAAGTACAATACAACCTATATGCTACTAAGTATGCCTAGACAAAAAGATGCTAGAGCTATCCCCCCAAACTCGAGATGGGCATTTCCCTCAATGCACAAAATAAAACAGAAAATAATAAAAAAATAGAAAAATAACATAAAAGAAAAGAGAAAGAAAGAAAGAAACTAGAAATTGGCTGAGGGTTGAGAGGAGGCTTGAGTCTTTGCTACTGAGGAGGATGAGGAGGTTTGGATGATGAGGCGGCGGCCAGCAGATGTCCGGACGGAAGACTTAGCGGGCGAGGTCTTTACTGTCCGCGGCGGCTGGACTCTCTTGGGCGTGGGACGAGACTCTTCTTGAAGTTAGGTACGAGAGCGGCATGAGGTGCTTCGCTCTTTTCTGACTCTGTTTTGTTGTCCATAGGCTCAGCGGCTATGATGTGCCGCTACCTCTTTCTGGTTCCTTCATCTGTGGGTGCTTCCGAAGGGTCTATAGCCATTGGGATGGATGCTGCTACTACTGTTGTTGCTGGCGACTGCTACTCAATCTCCTCTAATGAGGAAGTGTTTGCCACTGTTGTCGTCGTGCAAGCGGGGGAATGATGTTGTTGATGCCTCTCAGGGGAGTCTGCCACTGTGTTGGAAGCAGAGGTGGCTGAGTATGACGGGTAGTGTGTCAGAGATGGCATCTGTCAGTGGAAAGCGGCAGGGCGGGCAGCGGCGGCTGATGGTGTTCCTTGTGCTGGGGCAGCTGTGGCAAGATCTACAGGGTAGGAAGGCAGGTTGGGCCGTCATCAGGGAACTTCTGTAGGAGATAAGCCACAAAGGCTTCTTGGACTTCCCCCACATATTTCATGAAAGTCAGTTGCTGCTACTCGATTCGCTTGTTGCTGTCGATAAGGGTGCGCATCAGCGTGAGGACTTCATTGGTTAGGGCAGCTTCAGTACTGCCGGGAGCGGCTGGAGTGGAAGGCTGGGCGGCAGAAGGCTGGCTTGGAGTTATGGGCTCTATCTCTTGGGTCTGCATCATCTGCAGGCGGACTTTTCTGGTCCACCCCTCCTTTGATGTCGTCATCATATCTTTGGGGTCAGTCGGGACATTGAAATTGGCACAAAGGCCGGTGATGAGTGACAGAAAGTACAATCTGCACTTCGTCTTTCGAAAGCAGATGTGGATCTCCTTGCATATAATCTCCCCAACATTAATGGGTTGGTTCATTAAGATGTTGTGAATCAGGGCGAGACGTGGTCTGTCGACAGTGGAGTTGTGGGAGGTGGGTAGCAGACACCTCTTGATTAATGTGTTCCACAACATTGCCTCGGGCAGCAGGTGGCGGCGTTGGATAGAACCGCCATGCTTCCCTGCCAACCACGACGTGTTGGGCTTGCACAGCTTGGCCTTAAGTTTCTCATAATCGGCAGTCGTCAGTGAGTGCCTCCACTCCTCGTGAGGGTTGTCGTTCATATCCAGACCATAGAAATTGTTGATTACGGCAGCGTTGAGCTTGACAGGTTCCCCTCGGACGAACACGAACGGCAGATCAGGGCGGGGATGATGGGCATAGAACTCCCTGACCATGGTGATGTTGGCTATCTCCGACTGCCGTGTGAATATTTCCCATCCCTTGCTGTGGATGGTTTCAAAAAAATTGGGTTCTAGGCCGAGATCTCCTATTTTCTTTGTATAGTGAAAGCCTTGCTCCTCCCATATGACTTGTTTGGAAAACTGGGTTCGATATCTCTTTTCATCTTCGCGGGAGAAAAAGCGTTGGAAGGTGGGTTTGGGTGCCGATGTTGAAGCCATGTGTGAGACAGTTGAAGTTTAATTCTGAAACTTGAAAGAAAATAATACGAGAGCAGTGGATACAAGATTAAGATAGCAAGAAGGTGGAAGTAAAGTAAATGAATGGGGTGAGAAGGCTTTAAATAAAGGTTGTCGAGCGGTGTCGTGGCGACATTAAATGCCTAACGACCCAGTTGTCTTGCGCACATTACAAGATTTCTGCCCGTTATTTTTGTAGCCATTGGCAGCTAGCCGTTACGCGTTTTCTACACTGGGCTGCCCTAGGCTGTCTCGGCGGGATGGTGTGCGGGCTCCTTGCTGGGATTTCTTCTTGATCCGTCTCTTTTATTCCTAATCCTGAAATAAAAATAAAGATAATTAAATACTAAAATAAATTCGGAAAATTAAAAATGTTGAAATTAATCTAATCCTAAAAAAATAAATTGCAATAAATTAAAATCTAATCCTAATGCTTAAAATAAAAATAAAAATAAAAATTAAAAAAATAAGTTATGTTGGGAGTGCATTTGGGTGCATCTCACAGACATTACCACTTTCTGAGGTGATTTGGCTTGTCCTTCCCTCATAGGGGTCCTCTTGTTCTTGCAGGTGATGTCCTGCTAGGTCCTTCAGTCTGCCCTTTGGTCTATCATGACAACCGTTGCCTTAACATGTCTCTGTGCTGATTTTGGCGGCCTGAGCATCTGGGCATCCTTTCTTTTCTTTTCTTGAGGGTTGTAACACGTTTAACTTTATGCTTTGGTTGTCAACCCTCATGGTCAGCTCCGCATGTTTCACATCTATTAACGTTCTGACCATGGCCAAGAATGGTCGCCCAATGATGATAGAGGCTTTTTCATCAGCCTCACAGTCTAGGATGAGGAAATCAGCTGGAAGAATAAGGTTGTCCACTTTCACTAGGATGTCTTCGATTTTGCCCTCTGGTTGTACAAAAGAGTGATCAGCAAGTTTTAGCATGATGGAGGTAGGTTTGGTTGGCCCAATTCCTAATTTATCGAAGACCGCCTTAGGCATTAAGTTGATGTTGGCTCCCAAGTCGCACAAGGTTTTTGTTTCGTGCTGGCTGCCTATTCTGCCATGCACTCTTTTGTTACAGCAACTGTTTCAAACTCCCCAACACTCTTCCTTTTAGAAACCATGTCCCTGAGGTATTTGGCATAGTTGGGCATGTTCTGAATGGCTTATATGAGAGGGATATTTATATGCACCTGCTTTAGAATATCCAAGAGTCTCCTAAACCGGTGCTCTTGCTTTTATTGCTTAAGCCTATGGGGAAAGGTGCTGGCAGGTGGAGTCCTCTATACGCTCCTTGCATGGGAACTTTATCTGTCGAGGATCATCTACTTCAGGACCGCTGTCAGGTTCGGCTTTCGGGGTAGCTGGTGTTGATGCTGCCGCGGCAGGCTGTTCTTTCTGTGCTGGTTGTGTTTCTGGTTGCTTTTCTACCATGGGTTCATCCAACTGCTTCCCACTTCTGTTAAATATGGCTTTGCATTGCTCAAAAGTGGGCTTGGTTGCTGCTTCTGTACTGTTGGATGTTGCTCCCATCGTTCTGCTCCTAAAGATCTCTGTGAACTGCCTAAATTGGGTCTCCAGGTTCTTTATCACATCCTCTTGGTTGTTCATCTTCATCTTCGTCCTGTCCATGAAAGACTCAATTTTATCAATAAATTTATTAGTGCGAACAATAAAATCACTAGTTCTAGACATAAAAGTATGAAAAGCTGTTTCTAGTGAATTATTATTTTGCGGCTACTGAGCCTGCTGTCTGGACAGGTTTTGTTGGTAGCCTCCTTGTAACCCCCTCGTCCCGGTCTGGCCGGATGACCGGTCCGAGTGAGCCACACGGGGAAAACCGAAGCAAAACCCGTTAAGGCTTCCCCTCGGTTAACGATCCAGAAAAATTTCCTTTTTATTTATCTTGTCTATAGGCATAATTAAATCCTATGTAGGACACAGCAGCGGAAAATACAAACAAAGCAACATAATCCGACCAACCAAAACATTAAACAGCTCATTTTAGTCCTTTACAGCAGGCCGTTTTGAAACGCCAATAGGGTGTTCCGAAACGCCTTGACTTAGTCAACAGGCCAGGGTCAACCATAGGGTGACCGTTTCGAAACAGGGGTGACCCGTATCGAAACGACCCTGGCGGTTAATTTCTCGTGGTCAACGAGATTTGACCGTTTCGAAACATCGAAGGCCCGTTTCGGAACGCCTTTATCTCGTCAATTTCTCAAAATTCTAGTAGCAAAAATGTTCCGAAACGACCCCCATCCGTTTCGAAACGGCAGGCCAAAAGCCAAGGGACCGTATCGGAACAGGGTGACCCGTTCCGAAACGCCCCCTGTCTGCAGATTCGTTTTGGCTGTTTTAGGGCACAAGGGTGCCCCAAAACACTACCAAAACACCCTTCAACCTTACAACACACAAACCTAAGGCAATCCAACAATACTAGCATGCTTTAACAAGGTTAAGACAAGTCTAAACACCAAGGCAAGACATCACAAGGCATGCATTCATACAACATCATTTAAGGAGTTAAGCATTCAAAGGTCATCACTTAGGCAACTTCAAAATAGTAACATGCAACAAAATATCAAGCAAGGCATAAATCCCAAGCAACATCAACCACAACATAGCCATCTAAACATCACACGTAAATGAGTCATACAAGCTCATACACAACCCTTGCCACATTGCTAGCTATTACAAAATTACCACCGTACTTGAGTCACAAACTTGGAAGCCCTTCTAGCCTTGCCTCGAGCTAACACCACGCTAATGATCTGCATTGTTGAACATTGAGAGCGTAAGCTATAAGCTTAGTGAGGGTGCTCTAAAACGAAAAACATCAACAATGCAGGGTTCAAGCATGTAAATCCTAATCTTACATACATCAAGCATAGACATTAAAATCAAGTAGACCTAGCTAGTCTTTCAAGTGGCATATATGGTCTCTTAATCCTATCAAGCTCAAACATCAATATCAATATCGTGTAGCACACATATAACACAACCATATATCACCATCGTATATCACAATGCATGAACAAGTTTAATTGGCCACTTTAATAACCCCGATTGTGCGGATATAAACCTTAACAACACTTTACCTCGGTAGGATTTCACTCATCACCGGACCTTGCATGTGCGGGATTCCACTCATCGCCACATGCCCTACGGATGGGATTCCACTCATCATCCCGTAGAAATAAATAAAAGCTTCCGGTGGAATGTTACACCACCGTACTCCTCCTTGATGACTTAACGCCATCAAGGCCACGTACGTTTTGACTCAATTTGTGTGCACACTATCCTAATGATCGATCATTTACAACCGGTAATTATTTAGTGCCAATTATCATCACCAATCACATATCATCAACACACTCATGCTCGTCACATATATCCACATCATGATATATATACATGCACCATATAATCACAAGTACAAGAGCATAGCTAGTAAGCACAATAGCATATGGATATCAAAGGCTAAGCTAACAACTTAAATCAATTAGAAGTGGCCTACCAAGCACACTTCGTCCACACACACACTCGAACCAAACTTTAAAACAAGTTGAAACCACTCACCGCCCTTCCTTAGCAATTCGAACCAATCCTCCTACGAACCCGGATTCGGTCCCAAAGCCTCTTCAACGTTTCCTCTTGCTTCTAGTCAAACAAAACACATACATTACTTCCCAATTCAATGCTAAACTCAACCATCAACTTACTTTGCAAACACAACCCACTTTCCACAAATTTCCAAACCACATAATATCTCAAAAACCCAATTTTCGTACTCCAACAACCCTTGGCTGAAACACCCATTTCTAAACACCCAAATGACTTCCAAAACATCCCAAATCGCCCTCCTAACATAGGTAGACCATCAGCCCTTCAATTTCAACATTAAACCCACCAAAAACCCAAATTTTGATACCTTAAAATTTGCCCTAAGGACCCACTACGAATTTTCACCCAAATTCAACCAATTTGATATATGTTACACATTATAACATGTTTAACTAAAACCCCAACTCAATTTATCAAAACAAATTGAAAAACCCCTTAAAAACCCAAACTTTAATATAAACCCTAATTTTCAAAACCCCATATTTTTGAAATCCAAGACCATAGATAAGTAGAGGATAGAGAGGAGGTTAAGAAAACATATTTACCTCTTAATTTGGTGTTGAAATCGAGTAGCAAAATCAATGGAATAGTAGCTAGGGTTTTGGGAGAGTTTGAAAATGGGGGAGAGGGGTTTGACGTGGGGTAAGGGAGGATGAGAAAGAAGATGACAACTTTTTCCTTAAAGTGGTCTTGCTTTTTAAATAGTTTGGGTCAAATTACAACATAGGTCCCTCCCTTCTTATTAGAGCTCAATTAGGTCATTATTTGAAGTTGGATTTGTTTTAATTAAATTTTTATTTGACTCGAACTAAAACCTGGTTAACTCCTAGGCCCAAGACACGGGTGTTACAACTCTCTCCCACTTAAGGAATTTCGTCCCCGAAATTACCTGACTGAAAGAGATATGGAAACTGCTTTTCCATATCCTCCTTCCTCTCCCAAGTGGCCTCGTCCACACCTCTACGTTGCCACCGCACCTTCACTAACTCAATCGATCTACCCCTCAACACTTTACTGTCAGAAGCTAAGATCTCCACTGGTTCTTCCTCGTAAGTCAAATCCGGATTCAATTCAATCTCTTCTACGGGCATTATATGTGACGGATCGGACCTATACTTACGAAGCATCGAAACATGGAACACATCGTGAATCATCTCTAGCTCGGATGGCAAACGCAACTGATAAGCAACGGGACCAACCCTCTTCACAATCTCATACGGTCCTATATACCTCGGACTCAACTTCCCTTTTCGGCCAAATCTCATCACCTTCTTCCACGGAGACACCTTCAAGAATACCTTCTCACCCACTGAGAACTCAACTTCCTTCCTCTTCAAGTCGGCATAGGACTTCTGCCTATCCGAAGCAGCCTTCAAACGATCACAAATCAATTTTACCTTTTCGGTTGTCCCCTTGAGCAAATCCGGCATAGGTAACATTTTCTGTCCTACCTCGGCCCAACACACTGGAGTCCTACACTTCCGGCCATACAAGGCCTCATACGGAGCCATTTGAATGCTCGACTGAAAGCTGTTATTGTACGCAAACTCTACTAGAGGCAAATGCTTCTCCCAAGTACCCTGAAAGTCAATGATACAACAACGCAACATATCCTCTAAGATCTGAATAACTCTCTCTGACTGACCATCTGACTGAGGATGATAAGAAGTGCTGAAGTTCAAACGGGTACCCAAAGCTGTATGCAGACACTCCCAAAATCTGGAAGTAAACCGCGGATCTCTATCCGACACAATGGACTTCGGCACACCATGTAGTCTCACAATCTCACCAATGTACAAATCGGCCAATCTATCTAAGGTGTAAGTAGTGTTGACTGCCAAGAAGTGAGCACACTTCGTAAATCGATCCACTATCACCCAAACTGAGTTCTTCTTCATAGGAGTCAAAGGCAAACCCGAAACAAAATCCATGGTGATGTTCTCTCACTTCCATTCCGGAATTCTCAACGGCTGTAACAACCCTGAGGGAACCTGATGTTCCGCCTTCACTCTCTGACACACTAAGCACTTACTCACAAAGTCGGCTACATCTCTCTTCAAGCCAACCCAAAAGTAATCATTCTTCAAGTCACGGTACATCTTCGTACTTCCAGGATGCATAGCAAACGGATTACTGTGGGCTTCAGTCAAGATCGTACGTCTCAAATCACTGTCTTCTGGCACAACTATTCTGTCTTTGAAACACAAAACCCCATTAGTACTGAAACTGTAATCTGAAGATCTACCCTCGGCTATATCTTGCACGTGAGGTGCCAAAGATCTATCTAGAAGCTGTTTCTCTCGAATCAACTGACCTAGAGTAGGTCTAACCTGAAGCTCGGCTATCAAGCCACCATCTCCGGACAAACTCAATCTAGCAAACATAGCTCTCAAGTCTACGACCACCTTCCTACTCAATGCATCAGCCACTACATTGGCCTTACCCGGATGGTACTCAATAGTAAGATCATAGTCTTTTAGCAGCTCTAACCACCTACGCTGTCTGAGATTCAAATCTCACTGAGTCATAATGTACTTTAAACTCTTGTGGTCGGTGTATACTGTGCATTTCTCAACGTACAAATAATGCCTCCAAATCTTCAAAGCAAACACAACTGCAGCTAACTCTATGTCATGGGTCGGATAGTTGCGCTCATGGGTCTTCAACTGTCTTGAGGCATAAGCCACCACTCTCTTGTCTTGCATCAGAACACATCCTAACCCTACATAAGAAGCATCACTGTAGACTACATAGTCCTTCCCGGACTCAGGCTGAATCAAAATCGGAGCTTGGGTCAAAGCTTCTTTCAATTTCTCAAAGGCTCTCTGTCTTGCATCTGTCCACTCAAACTGAACACTCTTCTGAAGTAACTGTGTCAATGGAGCGGCTAACTTAGAGAAGCCCTCTACAAATCTCCTATAGTATCCGACTAAGCCTAGGAAGCTATGTACCTCTGTCACAGACTTTGGTTGCTTCCACTCAACAATGGCTTCAATCTTCTTCAGATCAACTCTAATGCCTTCAGCTGACACTACATGTCCTAAGAAGACTACCTCACGAATCCAGAATTCACACTTGCTGAGCTTCGCATATAACTGATGATCTAACAAAGTCTTCAAAACAAGTCTCAAGTGTCGGTCATGGTCTTCTTCAGTTCGCGAATACACCAAGATGTCATCAATAAATACAACCACAAATTGATCTAAGTACTGATGGAAGATCCTATTCATCATGTCCATGAAAGCAGCCGGTGCATTAGTCAACCCAAATGACATGACTAAAAACTCATAATGTCCATATCTAGTCCTAAAGGCCGTCTTCGGTACATCAACCTCTCTTACCTTTAGCTGGTAGTAACCTGATCTCAAATCAATCTTCGAAAAGACAGATGCTCCTCTCAACTGATCAAACAAGTCATCAATTCTAGGCAACGGATATTTGTTCTTCACTGTCAACTGATTTAACTGTCTATAATCTATGCACATTCTCATACTTCCATCTTTCTTCTTCACAAACAACACTAGTGCACCCCAAGGTGAAGAACTAGGTCGAATAAAACCTCTGTCTGTCAATTCTTGCAACTGAGTCTTCAACTCTTTCAATTCTTTCGGTGCCATTCGATACGGAGCAATCGAAACAGGAGCTGAATCAGAATAAGTCTCAATGCTGAACTCTACCTCTCTGTCCGGTGGTAACCCTGGCAATTCCTCGGGAAACACACTAGGAAAATCACATACTGTCCGGATGTTCTGAGGTCTAACCTCACTCATGTTAGGGTTCATCACATACGCTAAGTATGCTTCACACCCCAACTCAACTAATCTCTTAGCCTCTAACACTGAAACCACATTGGACAAGAACTTCACGTTCTCACCCACCACTACAATCTCATAGTTATCTGTGAGCTTCAAGGAAATCCGCTTAGTCTCAAAATCTATCCTAGCTCTATGCTCCGTGAGCCAATCCATACCCAGAATCACATCAAAACCATAGAAAGGAAGTTCCATCATATCCACTGGAAACACATGCCCCTGAACCATCAACGGACACCTTCGGTACATCTTCCTAACTACTACCGTGTCCCCAAAGGAACTAGTAACACTAACTCCTACCTCTAGCATCTCACAAGGCAAACTCAAAGACCGTGCATGCTCACTCAATATGTAGGAATGTGTAGACCCAGAGTCAATCAAAGAAAGCAAACCCAAAGACTGTATCGAGAAGTTACCTGCGATCACATCGGTGTCATGCTGATCTCCCCGCTGAGCATAAACTCTGGCCTGACCTCCGCCCTCTGGCTGAACTGCAACTACATGTGCTATGTTCCTCTGACCATCATTCCTCGACTGGAAGTTTCCTCTACCGCGCCCGCGACCTCTCTGAAAGTCGTTGGCTCGAGCAGGAGCCTGAGCTGGTGCCTGTCCCACCTGATGTGGACAGTCACGCCTAATGTGGTCTCTAGCACCACAACTCCAACAAGAATGATAATTCCCCCAACACTCACCGGTGTGGTTCCTCCCGCAAGTAGCACATGTGGGCAACTTCCCACCAGCTCTCTGACCCTGATGGCCCCTACCGTGGTTACCGCCACCACGCCTATGATCAAACTGATGCCGGTTGTCCCGATGCCTCTTGGCATCACCTCTATCAAAGTTGTTGGACCTCTTACCCGAACTAGATCCACCTGACCGCCTGGTCAAACTCAAACTGTGCTCCAAGTCCTTGGCCCTCGCGACCAAGACATCAAAATCAGTGTAATCTGAAGCTAGAGTATAAGTCTTGATCTCCTCACTCAGCCCATAACGGAAGCGGTTACAACGCTCCACCTCAGTAGGTACAAGCTCGGGTGCATACTGACTCAATCTGACAAACCGGATCTCATAATCAGTCACGGACATACTCCCCTGAAGCAAAGCCATAAACTCCCTCTTCCTCTCATCGAGGTATCGCGGACCCAAATACTTCTTCCGGAAAGCTGTCTCAAAGAACTCCCAAGTGATCTCGGTCTCATCCATCCCCGAAGTAACGGTGACCCACCAGGTGTAAGCATCACCCTGAAGCAGAGACTCCATACATCCCAACTTGCGCTCACCAGTACATCCCATCTGAGCAAGAATGCGGACAGTCTTCTCAAACCACAACTCTGACCTCTCCGGAGTAGCACCTCTAAACTCTTCGGCCCCAAGGCCCCGAAGTCTCTCTAATGGAAATCCGGTGCCCTCACCCTGACGATGAGCTGCCTGACCTCCAGCTACTGCAGCCTGGAATGCTCTGGCTATTGCCTGAACCAACGGAGCTAAGTCTATCCCGGCCGGTCCTTGGCCACCTTGGCCTCCTTGTGTTCCCTCTCTTTCGGGCCCGGCCTCGCCTCCCACTCCAGGTGGAGGAGGTGGTGGTGGTGGAGGTGGTGGTGGTGGAGGAGCTCCAACTCCAACCAATGGCTCTCCCACTTGAGCCTCAACTCTCACAACTGGCTCAACTCTCGGTGCCTCTGCCCGTGGTTCCGGTCAAACCATCCTAGGCCTACCACGTGGTCTCATGCTATGGCTAGCAAGGTAAAAACTACAACAAGAAACAGATAAGGATTATGTTAGTCAAAGCAAGGGTCCAATAGTGCTCAAGTACTCCTTTTCCCAAAAAAAAATCTCTTTAAATTAAGTAATAGTAGCAATGGGCACACACTCACACCAGACACGACAATTCATGCTTCAAAACATCATACTAACAGTCAAACATTCAAGAATTCAAGGCAAGATATGCATCGGACAACTCACTCATTCAATACATTAAGCTTACCTTACTTACCTGCCCGAGGTCTCGGTAACCTCAGGCTCTGATACCAACAAATGTAACCCCCTCGTTCCGGTCTGGCCGGATGACCGGTCCGAGTGAGCCACACGGGGAAAACCGAAGCGAAACCCGTTAAGGCTTCCCCTCGGTTAACGACCCAGAAAAATTTTCTTTTTATTTATCTTGTCTATAGGCATAATTAAATCCTATGTAGGACACAACAGCGGAAAATACAAACAAAGAAACATAATCCGACCAACCAAAACATTAAACAGCTCATTTTAGTCCTTTACAGCAGGCCGTTTCGAAATGCCAATAGGGTGTTCCGAAACGCCTTGACTTAGTCAACATGCCAAGGTCAACCATAGGGTGACCGTTTCGAAACAGGGGTGACCCGTATCGAAACGACCCTGACGGTCAATTTCTCGTGGTCAACGAGATTTGACCGTTTCGAAACATTGAAGGCCCGTTTCGGAACGCCTTTATCTCGTCAATTTCTTAAAATTCCAGTAGCAAAAATGTTCCGAAATGACCCCCATCCGTTTCGAAACGGCAGGCCAAAAGCCAAGGGACCGTATCGGAACAGGGTGACCCGTTCCGAAACGCCCCCTGTCCGCAGATTCGTTTTGGCTGTTTTAGGGCACAAGGGTGCCCCAAAACACTACCAAAACACCCTTCAACCTTACAACACACAAACCTAAGGCAATCCAACAATACTAGCATGCTTTAACAAGGTTAAGACAAGTCTAAACACCAAGGCAAGACATCACAAGGCATGCATTCATACAACATCATTTAAGGAGTTAAGCATTAAAAGGTCATCACTTAGGCAACTTCAAAATAGTAACATGCAACAAAATATCAAGCAAGGCATAAATCCCAAGCAACATCAACCCCAACATAGCCATCTAAACACCACACGTAAATGAGTCATACAAGCTCATACACAACCCTTGCCACATTGCTAGCTATTACAAAATTACCACCATACTTGAGTCACAAACTTGGAAGCCCTTCTAGCCTTGCCTCGAGCTAACACCACGTTAATGATCTGCATTGTTGAACATTGAGAGCGTAAGCTATAAGCTTAGTGAGGGTGCTCTAAAACGAAAAACATCAACAATGCAGGGTTCAAGCATGTAAATCCTAATCTTACATACATCAAGCATAGGCATTAAAATCAAGTAGACCTAGCTAGTCTTTCAAGTGGCATATATGGTCTCTTAATCCTATCAAGCTCAAACATCAATATCAATATCATGTAGCACACGTATAACACAACCATATATCACCATCGTATATCACAATGCATGAACAAGTTTAATTGGCCACTTTAATTACCCCGATTGTGCGGATATAAACCTTAACAACACTTTACCTCGGTGGGATTTCACTCATCACCGGACCTTGTATGTGCGGGATTCCACTCATCGCCACATGCCCTACGGATGGGATTCCACTCATCATCCCGTAGAAATAAATAAAAGCTTCCGGTGGAATGTTACATCACCGTACTCCTCCTTGATGACTTAACGCCATCAAGGCCACGTACGTTTTGACTCAATTTGTGTGCACACTTTCCTAATGATCGATCATTTACAACCGGTAATTATTTAGTGCCAATTATCATCACCAATCACATATCATCAACACACTCATGCTCATCACATATATCCATATCATGATATATATACATGCACCATATAATCACAAGTACAAGAGCATAGCTAGTAAGCACAATAGCATATGGATATCAAAGGCTAAGCTAACAACTTAAATCAATTAGAAGTGGCCTACCAAGCACACTTCGTCCACACACACACTCGAACCAAACTTTAAAACAAGTTGAAACCACTCACCGCCCTTCCTTAGCAATTCGAACCAATCCTCCTACGAACCCGGATTTGGTCCCAAAGCCTCTTCAACGTTTCCTCTTGCTTCTAGTCAAACAAAACACATACATTACTTCCCAATTCAATGCTAAACTCAACCATCAACTTACTTTGCAAACACAACCCACTTTCCACAAATTTCCAAACCACATAATATCTCAAAAACCCAATTTTCGTACTCCAACAACCCTTGGCTGAAACACCCATTTCTAAACACCCAAATGACTTCCAAAACATCCCAAATCGCCCTCCTAACATAGGTAGACCATCAGCCCTTCAATTTCAACATTAAACCCACCAAAAACCCAAATTTTGATACCTTAAAATTTGCCCTAAGGACCCACTACGAATTTTCACCCAAATTCAACCAATTTGATATATGTTACACATTATAACATGTTTAACTAAAACCCCAACTCAATTTATCAAAACAAATTGAAAAACCCCTTAAAACCCAAACTTTAATATAAACCCTAATTTTCATAACCCCATATTTTTGAAATCCAAGACCATAGATAAGTAGAGGATAGAGAGGGGGTTAAGAAAACATATTTACCTCTTAATTTGGTGTTGAAATCGAGTAGCAAAATCAATGGAATAGTAGCTAGGGTTTTGGGAGTGTTTGAAAATGGGGGAGAGGGGTTTGACGTGGGGTAAGGGAGGATGAGAAAGAAGATGACAACTTTTTCCTTAAAGTGGTCTTGCTTTTTAAATAGTTTGGGTCAAATTACAACATAGGTCCCTCCCTTCTTATTAGAGCTCAATTAGGTCATTATTTGAAGTTAGATTTGTTTTAATTAAATTTTTATTTGACTCGAACTAAAACCCGGTTAACTCCTAGGCCCAAGACTCGGGTGTTACACTCTTTGTGGTTGTTGTGGGTTTGCAACAGTCTTTGGGTTGCTCCAGGAGAAGTTGAGATGGTTCTTCCATCCAGGGTTGTATGTATTCTGGGCAGACCTGTTGTTCCTCTCGTATCCTCCCATAAAGTTGGCTGATGCGGTGCATTCAGAGGAATCGTGGTTGCCCCCACACTCATCACAAAACGGCTCCACAGCCTTGACCTCATAGACTTTCCCAGCGGGTTTCATTATGCTCATGACCAGCTCTGTCAGCTTGTCGAGGCAGGCATTGACAGATTCTAAAGCTTCTACCTCGTTCACAATGGCTGGCCGTCTAACGCCGTCTCGGCGGGCTGTTGGGTACTTGTAGTCGTTCTTGGTGGCTTGGTTGAGAATCCGCAATGCCTCCTCTTATGGTCTTTCGAGGATGATTATGTTGGCTGAGGCATCAATCATCATCCGTGTTGGGTAGTTCACCCCGTTATAGAACATTGACACTTGTGTCCAAGTTGGAAAACCATGTAGCAGGCAGTTGTTCAGCATCTGTTGGTATCGCTCCCATGCTTCATATATCGGCTCAGCATCCCCTTGTCGAAAGGTTGTTATTTCGTTTCACAGTCTATCTATGACAATTGACGGGTTGAAACTGTAACCCCCTCGTCCCGGGTGACACGCGTCGTATAGTGTCAAAAAATAAAACCTTAAACTCAAAATAAATAAGATTTAAATTAATATAGCGAGAGTAAGGGTCGATCCGCAGGGAATAGGAACTCTAACACCTTTCTTCTAGTTTAGACCAATAACCTGTAGAAAATAAAGGGGGATTTTAGAATAGTGATTTGAGTGAGAAAAATAGTAAAAACGTAAAAATAAATGTTGAGAATGAATTATGGATAGAAATAGCCTCAAGCCATGCTTTGCCACGACATCTTCGATCACTGAAGTTGATTTTTTTCTTCGACTTTCCTGCAGGTTACAGTCTACAAGGCCCAACCCTTGTAACTTACTTCTCGTTGGTAGATTCGACTCCCAGGGCAATCTTTGAAGTCAAACTTTAGTGAATTAGCCACGGCAATCGATGCTAACTCAAGTCTAAGTTAGTGCTGGAGAAGCCCGTGCTCGGATATTCGTCTCGATGAGAATTGTTTCCGATTTTGATTCCCCTTAGTGGACCGCCACTAAGTTTGTTCTTAGGGAGTTGAATTGGCTACAAGCTTTTCCTCGTCCCCAACGATGGATCTAAACCACTTCAAGCCGATGCGCGCTCTCGGAATGAAACAATTGCGATGCCGAAAGATTAGGCCGATTGCCTAATCAATTTTACAGAGAATCTAAAAAGGAGTTGTTGAAGGATTGAAGTATTTTCCTAATCTCACGAGGTTTGTCGGGTTTGGCGTTGCTTTTGGCTAAAAGGAATTTAGTTAAGCATGGTTTGTGAAAAAACCATACTTAATAAAATAAATAAAGAAAATGGAGAAAAGAAAATGGAGAAAAATGGAGAGCTTTATTACTCAAGGAAGAAGAGAACAATGGAAAATGTTTGATGCCTTAATTCACCCCCAAAGTGAGGTATTTATAGTAGTTGAAAACCCTAAAAACCTAAGATGATAAATCCTAAATTTAAATTAAATTACATAAGATAAATATCCAAGTTTTGAATTTTAAAATAAAAATCGGATGATAAGCTATCTTTATAAGTGGACTGATAAGTTATTAGAGTTGTTGACGTCATCTTCTAGAAGGTGCTGACGTGGCGCCCAGTTAGCATTCATGCCCTGGTTCATGCCCATGAATCTGCCCACGACTCCAGTATTTCTGCAGCATTCCAACTTATTTCCAGCATTACGTAACCTGCACGAGAACAACATAAAAATAGCTCAATTAAGTCCTTAAAACATATATTCGATCAAAATAAGGACTAAAAATATAACCAAAATAAATACTTATCAAATTCCCCCTCACTTATCCGATGCTTGTCCTCAAGTATCTCAAAATTAAATAAACTTAAGTTCAAGTTTTCATCCTTAATTTTACGAAGTCTCAAAGGTTTCAATATGATTAAGCATCTAAATATGAAAGAAAATTAAGGAGCAAAAATAGATAAATGGCAAGATTAACAATTTAAAGCAAAAACGACATTCTAAAACTCTACTAACATCAATGATGCAAACCAAGTACCCTCACAAGGAATCGCTCATGTCACTCAAAGTGTTTAAGGGTAGAGAAAAATCACTCGAGCCAAAGCTAATTAGAGCATAACCATAAGCTTGTGTTTAAATCTAATCTCCACTACTAACATGAATATGATGCAAAAATCAAGAGGTCTTAAAGAAGGGTTGTAATGGGGCTAAGGTAAGGGTAGGACAAAGGCTGAAAATAAGGGTTAAAATTCAAGATAAAAAATCATCCCAAAAAAATATATTCGAAACTTTTTTTTTCATTCGAACTAAAACTGTTTTGCAGTGTATATTTTTTTTCGAACTGCACTGTTTTTTTCTTTTTTTATTTTTTCTGCAGTTTCGAACAATTTCCTGCACTTTTTTTCTGCACTGCATATTCGATCAATTCTGCACTGTACATTCGAATCAATTCTGCACAGTTTTTTTTCTGCACAGTATATTTTCTGCTGCTGCACTGCACTTATTCGAATCTTTTTTTTTAAGACGATTTTTGTCTTGAAAAAGGGAACAAAAGTAATGGAATTGAGAAGAAAAAATGGATTAGGCTTAAAATGTGGTGGTTTTCAAGAAAAAGGCTAAGGATCAAAAATTGTTTCACTAGGGGAAATTAATTAAAGGGTAGGTAATTTATTTGGGAAGAGAAATGGTTAAAACCTAGTGCCTCTATCATATTAAAGCATCATAATCAATCAACGTAATCTCAAAAAAAATTTAAAAACAAGTTCTAGAATGCAACTAATTTAGCTAGGCACACTCAAAGAAACAAAGAGCAAATATAATGCATGCTCATTAGGCTCAAAAACTCACAAATATATCTTGTGTACTTAGGTAAGCATCATGTGAAGTAGAGAACGAAATGTCATATAAAGGATTTTAATAATAAAAAAATTAATCATGCCAAAATCTACAATGCAACCTAGAATTTTCTAACAAGATAGATACAAAGCCATATGAAAGCATTGAGACAAGACAAAACTAAGGATTAAACGAAGAACTTTAAATTAATAAAATCAAGATTTCAAGTGAACAACCAAAACGGATAAGCAAGATAAAAATTGATAAGCATATCTCCCTCCCCCTCACTTAGATGCATTTTGTCCCAAAATGAAAATTTAAAAGTAAAAAGAGAGGAGGAGGAAACTCCCTGAATGATGGTGGCTGGGATGGTGGGCGTGACGAACGACGGAGCTGTGATGGTCTCGGGGTGGGAGGTGGTATTGTGTGGCGGCTGTGGCTGCTGAAGGAGATAAAATAAATAGAAAAAAGGGTGTAGCAAAAGGCTACGGCTGGGGAGAGAAACAAAATAAAGAAAGAGGTTTAAGGAGGTGATTGGGTGTTTGATCGGGTAGGAATTTATGTAGGTGGGGCCCACGGGTATTTTAATTGGGTTTGGAGTGTGGTTAAAATATGGGTTTGATTGGGTGAAAAAGGGATAAAAAATCCGAAATTTAAATTGAAAAATTGGCCCACAAAATCTTCATAGCTTCTCATCCCTTTATTCGATCTAAATTATCTGCAAATAAAATAAATAAGAGATCAGATAAAATAAAATTCAAAATAAATTTAAAAAGATAAAATAATTAAAATGAGATAATAAAAATAAATTCAAAAAGAGATAAGAAAATAAATTCAAAATAAATACGAAAAAATAATAAAAATAAATTTGAAAAAAAATAAAAGGATAAAATCAAAATTTAAAATAAGATTTTGACTTTATTTTTTATTCATTTTATCTCTTTTTTTAATTCTTTTTATTATATTTTTTTATTTTAACTAAAGATAAAATTCAAATTAAACTATGGAAGATTAAAATGGAATAAAATAAATAAAATAAAATAAAGAAAGTAAAAAATAATAAAAAAAATTAAAGTAAAAAAAAAAGAAATGGGTTGCCTCCCATCTAGCGCTTGTTTATCGTCATTAGCTTGACGACCTGGTTCAGACTACAAGTATTGCGACAAATACTTCTTCCAGTTCTTGCGCTTTATCCAACTGAGTATTTCCCTACGAGAAATTTTGCGATTATGGGGTTTTTTTACTGGAAAAAATTTTCTTTCACTTTTCAATTTATCTGGAAGTAATTTTAATTCCAAATTCAATCCCTGCAAAATGAAAGAAAACATTTTAGATTTCAATGGAGTTAGGCGTAAATCAGAATGAACAGAAGAAACATTTTTCAACTCCTTAATTCCTTTGTCGTGATCCTTCAAGTCCCTGCACGAATCATCAACAGATTTAGATTCTATAAATTCTTCAACGGCGGGCTCAATAACATCTATAAAATTTATACTAGCAACATTATCAGGATGTCGCATCGCTTTGTAAACATCAAATTTTGCGACCTCGCCATCGAACTCCATTGTAAGGATCCCGCTTCTCACATCGATTTTCGTATTTGCAGTGCTCAAAAATGGGCGGCCAAGGAGGATATCGGAAGAATTATTGGCCCGGTCGTTTTCCATGTCAATAACATAGAAATCCGCCGGAAAGATCAAATCGTTTACCTTTACCAAGACATTCTCCAGTAATCCTTCTGGGTAGATTATGGATCTGTCTGCCAGTTGTATGGTTACCTTCGTTTCCTTCAAAGGCTCAGCAGAAAGTGAGTTATAAAATGAAAGAGGCATAACATTAATAGAGGCCCTTAAGTCACACATTGCTCGTTTAATACCCACTTTACCGATTTTGCAGGGAATGGCGAACATACCTTGGTCCTTCAATTTTGGTGGCAACTTTCGCTGGAAGACTGCCGATACATGCTCTCCTAGATTAACCTTCTCAATTCCAATAAGACGACGTTTATTAGTACATAAATCTTTAAGGAACTTAGCATACCTTGGGATTTTTCGGATTACGTCGAGGAGTGGGATATTGATCTCTACTTTTTGAAACACATCTAAGATCTCCTTTTCTTTTGCTTGTTTGTCTCTTTTCATTAATCTCGACGGGAAGGGTGGTGGTGTAGCGTAGGGAGAAAGTACAGGGGTTGGATCGGGCATACCTTTTCTAGTATGGGGTGATTGCTTTTTTTCTTCCTTTTGTACGCCATCTTCTTTAGCTTTAGGTTCGATGATTGTACCGCTTCGTAGAGTGATGGCGTTCACATTCTCTCTTGGATTAGGCTCCGTTTGAGAAGGTAATTTCCCTTTGGATTCTAAGCGACTTACCGCTAAGGTCAATTGACTTATCTGTTTGTCAATTGCTTCAAAGTGAGCTTCGGTTCTTAGTTGAAATTTTTCTTGGGCTAGCGCTAACTTTTCAACAATTGATTCCAACGATGGCTTCTGCGGTTGATATTGTTGTGGTACAGTTGGTTGATAAGCTTGATTTGGCCTCTGGTTTTGCGCGTAACCGAAGTTTGACTGGTTTCTCCATCCCTGATTATATGCATTTCCTATGGCATTGGCTTGAGCGATATCATCTTCCTGCATCATCGGACAACAGTTTGTCGGATGTTCTGGACTAGTACAGATTCCGCAAAGTCTAGATGTTCTTTTTCTATCTGCAACAAGAGATTGCACTATTTCAGCTAATTTATCAATCTTATTTTCTAAAGAAATCGTGCTTACCTCACGAACCCTTCGAGATGGTTCGCTAGATTGATTAAATCTTTGTGAGTTGGCGGCCATGGTTGATATCAGCGTTTTAGCCGCTGTTGGTGTCATGTTGACTAGAGCTCCGCCACTTGCTGCATCTATCACTTTCATATCCATAGGCGTCAATCCTTCATAAAAATACTGGAGGAGGGTTTGTTCCGACAATCCATGTTGTGGACAATTTGCACACAACTTTTTAAACCTCTCCCAATATTCATATAAAGATTCAACTTCTTTTTGTTGAATGCTCAGGATGCTGCGCCTAATTTCGCTTGCTTTCGCTGCAGGGAAGAACCTGTCAAGAAAAAGTTTAGCCATGTCAGTCCATGTTGTAACAGAATTAGGGGGTAAATCAAATAACCAATCTTTCGCTATATCAGCTAAGGAAAATGGAAAAGCTCTAAGTTTGATTTGGTCATCGGATACTCCATGTGGCTTTGTGCTTAGACAAACCATGTGAAATTCCTTCAAATGTTTGTGAGGATTTTCTGTTGGCAAGCCGTGAAAGGTAGGTAGGAGGTGGATTAAACCCGTTTTTAGCACGAACGGTGTTTCGCCATTCGGGAAGGTTATACACATCGGTTGTTGGCCATCGGGCGCCACATTTAGTTGGCGAATGGTTTGATTTTCATCTCCCATCGGATTGGGCTCGTAATTCGACTCTTCTTCGGATGTGATTTCTAGATCGCGTTCGAATCTCTGCTGGCGTCTTTTGTTTTTCTTTTCCCGAAGTGTTTGTGCGTTCAACTTTCGGGCTAGTGCTTCGATTTCCGGGATGAGATCAAATTGTTCTCCCGGATTGCTTAATCAATTTTACAGAGAATATAAAAAGGAGTTGTTGAAGGATTGAAGTATTTTCCTAATCTCACGAGGTTTGTCGGGTTTGGCGTTGCTTTTGGCTAAAAGGAATTTAGTTAAGCATGGTATGTGAAAAAACCATACTTAATAAAATAAATAAAGAAAATGGAGAAAAAAAAATGGAGAAAAATGGAGAGCTTTATTACTCAAGGAAGAAGAGAACAATGGAAAATGTTTGATGCCTTAATTCACCCCCAAAGTGAGGTATTTATAGTAGTTGAAAACCCTAAAAACCTAAGATGATAAATCCTAAATTTAAATTAAATTACATAAGATAAATATCCAAGTTTTGAATTTTAAAATAAAAATCGGATGATAAGCTATCTTGATAAGTGGACTGATAAGTTATTAGAGTTGCTGATGTCATCTTCTAGAAGGTGCTGACGTGGCGCCCAGTCAGCATTCATGCCCTGGTTCATGCCCATGAATCTGCCCACGACTCCAGTATTTCTGCAGCATTCCAACTTATTTCCAGCATTACGTAACCTGCACGAGAACAACATAAAAATAGCCCAATTAAGTCCTCCAAACATATATTCGATCAAAATAAGGACTAAAAATATAACCAAAATAAATACTTATCACCGGGCTAGACGACAGACCGGTCCGAACATGTTACACGGGGAAAATCGAAGCGAAACTCGTTAAGGTTCCACTCCGATTAGCAACCCTAGAAAATATTTCATTTAATTATCTTGTCTAAATTTTACATTTAGTCCTATGTGCGAAAACGACATCGGAAAATGATATAGAAAACACCAAAGCAGACATAAGGTAACTTAAATTTACCAAGTGACATGTTAGTCCATTTGCATGCTTACGAAACCAGAACCATACGTAAAAGGTGCATATAAACTTAACAAGGAAGCAAACAAACAAGCGGGACCAAAACACAACATCCGAGAACCTTTGAAGATGACAAAAAGCCAATTTACAGGCTTGCGTTTCGTAACAGGCTTGCCCGTTCCGAAACGCGGGCTCCAGTTTAAAAGCCAGACCAGGCCGTTTCGATACGGTCCACATTGTTCCGGAACGGGGGTCAATAGTGTGGAAATGTTTCAGAACTTGTTCCGAAACAGACACTCACAGAGGCAAATCGTATCGAAATGCGTACCGAAACGGGAGCTCACATTGTCAAATCGTATCGAAACGGCACCACCCTCGTTCCGATACGAGTATCCTGGAGCTACTACCGTTCCGAAACAACCACGAGCGTTTTGAAATGTCTGCACTCAGAGTGACCCAAAAACAGTTTTCTGCATCTTCAAACATTCCCAAACATGCCCCAAAATAACAAGATTCATAAAACAACAATCATACATATAATCTAGAGGCATCATATCCTACCACAAGCATGATCAAACATATAAGCATGCATATGAGACACTTGACTATTAAGGAACATACATCCACATAAGTATTACATAAACAAGGTTTACATGCTTCACACACAAAACATAAGCTTCCATAAAACATGAGTTACAATTCTTCAACACCAAAATCATAGGCATTTAACAACATTAAAGCCAACATAGGAGTCTAACAAACGCTCCTACAACACATAGCATCCTCATTGCTATCCATTACATTATTCAAAGAAAACCATACTTGAGCAACAACACACAATCTTGGGTGCCCCTTCCTTGCTCCTTGCTAACTCCCACACTAATGATCTGCATTGTCGAAATGAGAGGTTAAGCTTGAAAGCTTAGTGAGGGAGCTCAAAAACAAATATCGACAATGCAGGGTTCAAAGCATGGTATCCATAAAACATCCACAAGGCATACATTTACCCAACATGACAACAGAACCAACCGCTACAAGAATGCATGAACATGGCATCTTACCTCATGTTATGCTAAACAATGATGTAACAAGTCATCTTATACATCAACCACACATGAACAAGTATATTGGCAACTATATAGCTTACTCGGATATGCGGATAACTTCCGTTGGGATTTTCGCCCCAACGTACTCAACAACAATATTACCTTTCGGTGGGATTTCACACATCACCGTTTTCTTTACAGATGGGATTCCACTCATCATCACATACAAACACTTTCCGGTGGAATGTTACTTCACCGTACTCCTCCTTGGTGACTACGCCTCACCAAGGCCACGCGCGAATTTGACTCTTACCGTCTGCACACTCATCCTAATGATCGATCATTTATACCCGATAATTATAACTAGTGCCAACATACTAAACGAGTCTCACCATGATTTCACAATCATGCAACAAAACATATGAACCACCATCATGCAACATCAATATATCGCAACATGAATAATCGAACACATACTACACAAGTCCACACTTATGCACATTTAGCAAGAACTCATAAGGATAAACAAGGGATTAAGCTACCAATTTCACCCCATATTAGATTGGCCTACCAAGAACAATCTAATACCTCAACAACACACTTTGAACCAATTTAAAACCATTTAGAACAGTCCACTCACCGAACACCCTTAAAACAAGCCGAGAAAGCCGATCAAGCCTCCAAATTTCCTAGAATCGAGCCCGAAGCTTCTCCAACGGTTTCCCTTGTTTCTAACCAACCAAAATAGAGTATTACTCAACAAACCATCCACAAAATCACTGCCACTAATCAAATTACAATCTCACGACGATTTCAATACACTTCAAAACCAAAACTAACACAAACTCCTCATTTTCGGACTTACATACAACCCAGCAAATACCCATCGATTCCAACATCCAAATCATCACTAAACACGCTCAAAACAACCCCCAAGCATAACCACACCATCAACCCAACATTCCCTCACAAAACTACCCCAAAAACTGAATTTTTCTACCCTTAAACACACCCACAAATACCCATTTCGGGTTTTCAATAAAACCTCACCATTTTAACATATGTTACACTTAAAAGCATGATTATAACATATATTAACTTTACAATTCAAAAGCCCAATTAAAAACCATTAAAGCTTCCAACTTTTACTTAAAACTTGAACATTTGAAATATCACAAAAATGGAGTTTAGGAAAAACTAAAACCAAAGAAACGTTTAGAATGGTGAGGAGAAGTCAAAAACATAATCATCTCGATGAAAACACTTGAAATCGATGAGGAAATGGATGGAACAGTAACTTGGGTTGGGAGAGGTTTAGTTGTCGTGAGTTTTGATTCTTGGGGAAGAAGATGATAGTTTTCAAAGCATTTTACTTGTTTTGTTTTCATTAATTAGAAAATCTCCATTTTGCCCTTAATGAATAACAAGCCCTTTTCAATTAAAACCAAGCCCACTTTTATTTAAAACAAGCCCAACGACTCGAACCCAATTTAACTCTCCTAACACCCGACCCCTGAACTCGGGTGTTACAACTCTCCCCCATTTAAGGAATTTTGTCCTCGAAATTACCTGACTGAAAGAGATACGGAAATTGCCTCTCCATATCCTCCTTTCTCTCTCAAGTGGCCTCTTCCACACCTTGGCGTTGCCACCTCACTTTGATCAACTCAATCGATCTACCATGCAACACTTTGCTATCTGATGCCAAGATCTCAACTGGTTCTTCATCGTACGTCAAGTCTGGGTTCAACTCAATCTCTTCCACAAGCATAACGTGCAGCGGATCTGATATCTACTTTCAAAGCATTGAAACATTGAACACATTGTGAATCTTCTCTAACTCGGATGGCAAACGTAACTGATAAGCAACCGGACCGATTCGCTTCACAATCTCATACGGCCCAATGTATCTCAGACTCAATTTCCCTTTTCTGCCAAACCTCATAACTTTCTTCCACAAAGAGACTTTCAAGAACACTCTAACTCCCACGACATACTCAACTTCTTTCCTCTTCAAATTGGCATAGGATTTATGTCTATCCAAAGCTCTCTTCAAACGATCACAAATTAACTTCACTTTATCGATAGTCCCCATAAGCAAATTCGGCATCGGTAACAACTTCTGGCCTGTTTCGGCCCAACAAATTAGAGTTTTACATTTTCTACCATACAATGCCTCATACAGAGCCATCTGAATGCTCGACTGATAACTATTATTGTATGCGAACTCAACCAACGGCAAGTGTTTCTCCAAAGTACCCTGAAAGTCAATAATGCAACAACACAACATGTCCTCCAAATATGTATAACCCTCTCTGACTGACCATCTGACTGAGGATGATACGACATACTAAAATTGAATCGGGTACCCAAAGCAGTATGTAAACACTCCAAAAATTTGGATGTAAATCTCGGATCTCTGTCAGACACAATCGACTTCGGCACACCAAGCAATCTCACAATCTCACTAATGTATAAATCGGCCAACTTATCTAAAGAGTAAGTCGTATGAACAGCTATAAAGTGAGCACACTTTGTGAAGCGGTCAACTATAACCCAAACTGAGTTCTTCTTCGAAGGAGTTAAAGGCAAACCCAAAACGAAGTCCATGGTGATATTTTCCCACTTCCATTCTGGAATCCTCAACGGGTGCAACAAATCTGATGGAACTTAATGTTCCGCCTTAACTCTATGGCATATCATACACTTACTCACGAAATCGGCTACGTCTCTCTTCAAACCAACCCAGTAGTATTCATTCTTCAGATCACGATACATCTTTGTACTATCAGGATGCATAGCGAACGGGCTACTGTGTGCTTCGGTCAAGATAGTACGTCTCAAATCACTGTCATCTGGCACAACTATTATATCTCTAAAACACAAGACCTCATCAACATTGAAACTGTAGTTCGATGGTCTACCCTCGGCTATATCTTGCACGTGAGGTACCAAAGATCTATCTAACAGCTGTTTTTCCCTAATCAACTGCCCTAAGGTAGGTCTAACCTGAAGCTCAGCCACTAGACCACCATCACCGGACAAGCTCAAACTAGCAAACATGGCTCTCAACTTAACAGCTACCTTCCTACTCAAAGCATGTGCCACTACATTTGCTTTACCTGGATGGTACTCAATCGTGAGATCGTAGTCCTTAAGTAACTCTAGCCACCTACGATGTCTAAGGTTCAACTCTCTTTGTGTCATTAAATACTTCAGACTCTTGTGACTCGTATACACTGTGCATTTCTCACCATACAAATAATGTCTCCAGATCTTCAAGGAAAACACAACTGCGGCTAGCTCGATGTCGTGTGTCGGATAATTACGCTCGTGATTCTTCAACTATCTCGAGGCATAAGCTACGAATCTTTCGTCTTGCATGAGCACACAACCTAATCCTACATATGAAGCATCATTGTAGACTACATACTCTTTTCCCGACTCTGGCTGAATCAAAATCGGTGCATCTATCAAAGCTTCTTTCAGTTTCTCAAAGGCTTGTTTTATCACATCTGACCACTCAAACTGAACATTCTTCTGAAGCAATTTCGTCAAAGGAAAGGCTATCTTCGAGAACCCATCCACAAACCTCCTATAATAACCTGCTAAGCCTAGGAAACTACGAATCTCTGTCATAGACTTTGGTTGCTTCCACTCAACAATGGCTTTTATCTTCTTCGGATCAACTCTAATCCCCTCGGCTGACACTACATGTCCTAGGAAGACTACTTCTCTGATCTAGAACTCACACTTACTCAACTTAGCGTACAACTGGTTGTCTAGCAAAGTCTGCAAAACTAACCTCAAATGCCTATCATGATCTTCCTCGGTACGCGAATACACCAAAATATCATCTATGAATACAACCACAAACTGATCTAAGTACTGATGAAAGATTCTGTTCATCATGTCCATGAAAGCAGCTGGTGCGTTTGTCAACCCAAACGACATAACTAAGAACTCATAGTGACCATATCTAGTCCTAAAAGCTGTCTTCGGTACATCAACCTCTTTTACCTTCAACTGGTAATAATAGGACCTCAAATCAATCTTCGAAAAGATTGATGCCCCTCTCAACTGATCAAACTAATCATCGATACGCGGCAAGGGATACTTGTTTTTCATTGTCAACTGATTCAACTGCCTATAATCGATGTACATCCTCATACTACCGTCTTTCTTCTTCACAAATAATACTGGAGCGCCCCAAGGCAAAGAACTCGGACGGATAAAACCTCTATCGGATAACTCTTGTAACTAAGTCTTCAACTCTTTCAGTTCTTTCGGTGCCATACGGTATAGAGCAATCGAAACGGGAGCAGAATCTGAATATGTCTTTATCGCAAACTCTACCTCTCTGTCAAGTGGCAAACCAGGCAATTCTTCCGAAAACATACTCGAAAAGTCACACACTATTCTGATATCCTACGATCTAACTTCATTCATGTTCAGATTCATCACGTAGGCCAAGTACGCCTCACAACCCAGCTCCACAGTTCCAACACGCGTGAAAATTTCCCCAACACTCTCCGGTGTGATGCCTCCCGCATCTAGTACACTCGGGCAAACGCCCACCAGCTCTCTGGCCCTGATGGCCTCTACCGTGGTTACCACCCACACGTCTATAATCAAAATGATGTTTATTGTCCCTGTGCCTCTTGGCATCATCTCTATCAAAGTCAGTAGACCTCTTCCCTGAACCAGAACAACCTGAGCATTTGGTCAGACCCAAACTGTGCTCTATGTCCTTGGCCCTAGCGACCAAGACATTGAAGTCTGTATAATTCGTAGCCAAAGTATACCTCTTCACTTCCTCACTCAACCCATAACAGAAACGGTCACATCGTTCCCTTTCAGTAGGAACTAGCTCAGACGCGTACTGACTCAATCTGACAAACCGTATCTCATACTCGGTCACTGTCATGTTACCCTGAAGCAAAGCCATGAACTCTCTCTTCTTCTCATCAAGATAGCGGGGACCCATATACTTCATGCGAAAAGTAGACTCAAAGAACTCCCAAGTAATCTCAGCATCTGGCATGCTTGTAGTAATGGTGACCCACTAAGTGTAGGCATCACCCTGAAGCAAAGAAACAACACATCCCAGTCTCTGTGCCCTAGTACAACCCATTTGAGACAAGATACGAACAATCTTATCAAACCAAGCCTCTGACCTCTTGGGTGCCAACCCTCGGAATTCTTCACCACCCAAACTGCGAAGCCTCTCAAGTGGCAACCCGGTGCCCTCATCCTGAGGTTGTGCCACTGCTTGTCCCTCGGCTACAGCTGCTTGAAAAGCCCCAGCTATAGCCTGAACCAACGGAGCTAGATCTATACCAGTCGGACCTTGGCCAACCTAAGGTCCTACGCCCTCAGCTCTCGCCTTACCTCCCTCTTGACGAGGAGGAGGAGCCTCCGCCTTTACAACCGGCTCAACTTCCGGAGCTGCCTGTGATTCCGGATGAACCACCTTAGGCCTGCCTCTACGTCTCATCTTACAGGTAGCAAGATATCAACTACAAACAAAATAAACACACAATGATTGAGTTAGAAAAGACAAGGGTCCAAGGTGCTCAAGTATTCCTTTACAAAATCTTTTCCAATAAAGTAATAGTAGCAATGGGAACTCGACACTACGCCTCAACACAGCAACCATGCTAACACATGCTTTCAAACATCGTGCAAGCAAGCGAACAACAAGCATACATAGCAAAAGAATTCACCGCACAACATATACCGAGATATTTCAACATAACACTTCAAACTTACCTTACTTACCTTCTCGAGGTCGCGGAAACCTCAGGCTCTGATACCAACAAATGTAACCCCTTCGTCCCAGGCTAGACGACAGACCGGTCTGAACAGGTTACACGGGGAAAACTGAAGCAAAACCCATTAAGGTTTCACTCTGATTAGCATCCCTAGAAAAATTTTCATTTAATTATCTTGTCTAAAATTTATATTTAGTCCTATGTGCGAAAATGACAGCGGAAAACGATATAGAAAACACCAAAGCAGACATAAGGTAACTTAAATTTACCAAGTGACATGTTAGTCCATTCGCAAGCTTACGAAACCAAAACCATACGTAAAAGGTGCATATAAACTTAACAAGGAAGCAAACAAACAAGCGGGACTAAAACACAACATCCGAGAACCTTTGAAGATGCCAAAAAGCCAATTTATAGGCCTGCGTTTCGAAATAGGCTTGCCCGTTCCGAAACGCGGGCTCTAGTTTAAAAGCTAGACCAAGTCGTTCCGATACGGTCCACATTGTTTCGGAACGGGGGTCAACAATGTCGAAACGTTTCGGAACTTGTTCCGAAACAGGCACTCACAAAGGCAAACCGTATCGAAACGCGTATCAAAACGAGAGCTCACAGTGTCAAATCGAATCGAAACGGCACCACCCCGTTCCGATACGAGTATCCCTGGAGCTACTACCTTTCTGAAACAACCACGAGCGTTTCGAAACGCCTGCACTCAAAGTGACCTGAAAACAGTTTTCTACATCTTCAAACATTCCCAAACATGCCCCAAAACAACAAGATTCATAAAACATCAATCATACACATAATCTAGAGGCATCATATCCTACCACGAGCATGATCAAACATATAAGCATGCATATGAGACACTTAACTATTAAGGAACATACATCCACATAAGCATTACATAAACAAGGTTTACATGCTTCTCAGACAAAATATAAGCATCCATAAAACACGAGTTACAATTCTTCAACACCAAAAGCATAGGCATTTAACAACATTAAAGCCAACATAGGAGTCTAACAAACGCTCCTACAACACATAGCATCCCCATTGTTATCTATTACATTATTCAAAGAAAACCATACTTGAGCAGCAACACACACTCTTGGGTGCCCCTTCCTTGCTCCTTGCTAACTCTCACACTAATGATCTGCATTGTCGAAAATGAGAGCGTAAGCTTGAAAGCTTAGTGAGGGAGCTCAAAAACAAATATCGACAATGCATGGTCCAAAGCATGGTATCCATAAAATATCCACAAGGCATACATTTACCCAACATGACAACATAACCAACTGCTACAAGAATGCATGAACATGGCATCTTACCTCATGCTATGCTAAACAAGGATGCAACAAGTCATCTTATACATCAACCACACATGAACAAGTATATTGGCAACTATATAGCTTACTCGGATATACGGATAACTTCCGTTGGGATTTTCGCCCCAATGTACTCAACAACAATATTACCTTCCGGTGGGATTTCATAGATCATCGTTTTCTTTACAAATGGGATTCCACTCATCATCACATACAAACACTTTCCGGTGGAATGTTACTTCACCGTACTCCTCCTTCGTGACTAGACATCACCAAGGCCACGCACGAATTTGACTCTTATCGTGTGCACACTCATCCTAATGATCGATCATTTATACCCGATAGTTATAACTAGTGCCAACATACTAAACGAGTCTCACCATGATTTCACAATCATGCAACACAAAATATGAACCACCATCATGCAGCATCAATATATCGCAACATGCATAATCGAACACATACTACACAAGTCCACACTTATGCACATTTAGCAAGAACTCATAAGGATAAACAGCGGATTAAGCTACCAACTTAACCCCACATTAGATTGGCCTACCAAGCACAATCTAATACCTCAACAACACACTTTGAACCAATTTAAAACCATTTAAAATAGTCCACTCACCGAACACCCTTAAAACAAGCCGAGGAAGCCGATCAAGCCTCCAAATTTCCCAGAATCAAGCCCGAAGCTTCTTCAATGATTTCCCTTGTTTCTAACCAACCAAAACAGTGTATTACTCAACAAATCATCAAAAAATCACTGCCACTAATCAAATTACAATCTCACGACGATTTCAATACACTTTTAAACCAAAACTAACACAAACTCCTCATTTTCGGACTTACATACAACCCAGCAAATACCCATCGATTCCAACATCCAAATCATCACTAAACACGCTCAAAACAACCCCCCAAGCATAACCACACCATCAGCCCAACATTCCCTCACAAAACTACCCAAAAACTCAAGTTTTCTACCCTTAAATACACCCACAAATATCCATTTCAGGTTTTCAACAAAACTTCACCATTTTAACATATGTTACACTTAAAAGCATGATTATAACATATATTAACTTTACAATTCAAAAGCCCAATGAAAAGTCATTAAAGCTTCCACCTTTTACTTAAAACTTGAACATTTGAAATATCACAAAAATGGAGTTTAGGAAAAACTAAAACCATAGAAACGTTTAGAATGGTGAAGAGAAGTCAAAAACATAATCACCTCGATGAAAACACTTGAAATCGATGAGGAAATGGATGGAACAGTAACTTGGGTCTGGAGAGGTTTAGTTGTCGTGAGTTTTGATTCTTGGGGAAGAAGATGATAGTTTTCAAAGCATTTTACTTGTTTTGTTTTCATTAATTAGAAAATCTCTATTTTGCCCTTAATAAATAAAAAGCCTTTTTCAATTAAAACCAAGCCCACTTTTATTTAAAATAAGCCCAACGACTCGAACCCAATTTAACTCTCCTAACACCCGACCCCTGAACCCGGGTGTTGAACAACCATGTTTGCTGGTTGTATAACCATTGTTTTGCAATATCTCTCAGTGAATAGGGAAATAATCTCAGCCTCAGCACGTCTTGATGGACTCCGTGTATTTTGATTGCCCTGCAGATGTCCAGGAATCCTCTTAAGTGCTGCCGAGCATCTTCTGTGGCAATCCCTCCAAATTTCCATAATGTATTGATCATGTTAAACATAACAGGCTTCAGCTTGAAGTGACCCGCCTCAATCTCAGGTTCTGTCACTATCGGATCGAACCATCTAAAGTCATGTTCCAGATAATCCATGGTGGTTCGAACATATTGTGGCTGCCTGGGCGGAATGGGGGGCTGCTGTCTTGGTGGATCTTGTTGTTCTTTGGGCGGCGGGTCTTGCTGCCCATCCCTGCTGTTCACAGCATTGTTGGCAGGGTTGTCGTTTTCCATGTTTACCTTTGCTCTTTCTTTTTCTTCTTTAGTTTTCCCTAGGGCTACTCTGATTTGGTCAAAATGTTATTGATTCACAGCATTCTTTAGTTTTCCAGTGAGAGGGTTGTCGTTTTCCACGCTTCGAAGATCACTCCGGTTATGTCTAAGTCAAAATGTTGTTGATGCCCACTGTAGATAATATCAGTCGGGACGTGAATCCTGTAAAGACAGCAATGTTGATTCATCCTCTTTTAGCCGCCTTAAACCCATAACCTATGTCTAGGCTGGATTGATCGCACCGTCTATAGATGAAATTGTACTTACTCCTTTCATGAGTTCGACTCTCTCGATACCGAACAAATGGATATAATTCAGCTAATCTTTCGCCTTAATTGAAAACTATGAAGAATATGGAATAAGCAAACTGTTGAGTGCATAAAAGTTCTATATTTTACCCCTCATTTACCCATATTTTTACTGCACTCAAGCATGATTCATTGCATTTAGGATAGATTTTTGCATACGCATCACAATTAGATAAAATTGCACAGTTGCTGCTGATTTTTGTTACTTTTGCAAATATCTGCTGCGGCAGACCCAGGGCAGCAAAGGAGCATATGCGAGTTGCGGTGCTGGAGTCGAAAAGCACAGTCTGTCATGACATCTGTCGTGGAAGCCATGACGACAGAGTGACGCTGAGGTGGAAAAGTGAAGTAAAGCTCGACATATAGAAGATTTCAAGTCGGTTTGTCGTGGGTCACCCCCATATTTTTCTAAGCCCTGAAGCAGAATGAAGGTCATGCCCAAGGTTCAAGGAAGAAACTCAAGGCAAGAAAAGAGGACGAATTAAAGGCATCTACTCAGAAGATTTAGTCTTTAATAGAGTTGTACTTTAATTTAAACTTGTATTCTTGCCATATTAGAAAACTTGGACCCAAGGCCTATATAAAGGCATATAATTCGACCTAGGGAAGGAACCTGGTTCCTAGACGTCTTTCATCATAAACCCTAGCTTTTCCCTTCTCCATCATGTTCTAAACTTCCCACAAGGCTAAAGGTTGATCTTGTAAAATAGTTGTAAGGGTTAAACTGTTTCTTAGGATTTTCTGTTCAATTCAATAAAACTCAAGTTTATTTACTCTAGTTTTCACATCTCATAAGAGTATCGGGAGAGCATTGTGAGGTTATCCATTTACTTAATATCGGGAGAGTTAATTATACGAAAAGAGTAAATACGAGTTTTCCAGTTTATGGTTAAACTATCTTGGCCTAGGGATAGGTACAAGGTTAAGTGGCTAAAGAAGAATTCACAAACATCGGTGTTCATCCTTCGATTCACGCCGGGAGGTATCATCCAAGACGTGTTCATTGATAGAACTTGGACCTAGGGATAAGACAAGTCACAACAGGGATTCTTGCCAAACTTGAAGTACAGAGTTGTTGCTCGCTGCCGCGACATCAACAGACCTCTGTCGCGATAGGTGCTGCCGCGACAGGCTCGACGACAGACGGAACAGAAATCCTCTAAACAGTTCAACACCTGCACTACTGACCAAATCAATACCAGCCTATTTTCTCAATCTGATTTCCTTTTCTATTTCCCTTGTCTATTTTAGATTTACTTCAATCCAACCAATTCTCAATTATCTATGTTTTTATTTTTCTTGTGCAGGAAAATTAATTCCGAAGTTGTCCCAATCCCTATGGAGACGATATCTTTTATACTATAACTTAACACGGGTGTACACTTGCGCTCCAATTTAATAGGACTCTTTTACACGCAACAAGTTTTTGGCGCCGTTACCGGGGACTGGCAACATACCTTTACCTTTTAATTACTGCACTTTGTTTTTGTTTTTTGTTTTTAGTTGTTCTATTTTCCCCGTGCTTTTCACAAGGTTCTCTTATTGCTTATGCGCAAATCGAGACGTGGTAAGGAGCCTGAATACGAATTAGACCCAAAAATTGAACGCACATATCAACTCAGGAACCAAGCCCGACTCTTCATAGAACGAAACAACTATCTTGAGGAGAGACTGGAAGAAATGGTGAATGATAGGGAAGGTCATAGGGAAGATGACAATAACAACCACCCTAGGGGTGGTTTCGATCCTCCTAATGACCCCAAAAACGATCTGTCGCCGCCCGCTACCCCAGCAGCACGGCAGACCTATCGAGACTACATGGATAACGACCATGTTGAACTGGAAACCACCCTGCCAGATGTGGAAGCTGAACACTTCAAACTGAAACCCGTCATGTTTAGCATGATAAATTATGCTGGCCAATTTGGTGGTTCTGCTACTGAGGACGCTCGTGAACATCTCAAAACGTTCCAGGAAATCTGTGGATCATTCAGGCTACCAGGAATAAGTCCAGAAATACTGAGGCTCCGGCTATTCCCTCATTCATTGAGAGATAGAGCTAAAACTTGGTAGAATAAATTAACGTCGGGTTCAATAAGAACTTGGGCAGATCTCTCTCATGAATTCCTTTCTCGTTTTAATCCTTCTCATTTATCTGAAAGATTGCGTAACGAGATTGCTACTTTTCAACATGAAGATGATGAGCCAATGCTTGAGGCGTGGGACAGATTTACGACTCTTTTACGGAACTGCCCAACGCATGGATTCCCTGTATGGAATCAGGTTGTCAAATTCTATAACGCTGCCAATGCACACACACGACTGAGGATAGATTCAGCGGCGAATGGGTTATTGCTGGATAATGAACCAGATGAGGCAATGCTAGGGTTGAAAAAGTTAGCAAAGAACGATGAGCAATTTCCTACAGCTCGAAGGGGAGGTAAATGAGGAATATCTGTAAAGGTGTACGAAGCTGACAACTCGGTCAAAATTCAGATTGCATACCTCATTAAAATAGTCAAAAATCTACAACGGGAGGATTCTAAAGCTGTATTTTCTGCAGAAGACGTGTGTGAAACATGTAGTGGGAGCCACAATACAGAGGAGTGCCCTTTACAACTGGAAGAAGGGATGTATGTTGGGAACTACAATAGGAATACAACCTATGACTCCAACCACTACAACCCAAACTGGAGAAAGGACCCAAAATTTTCATGAAGTAACCCAAACAACACACTGAACCCTCTAGTTCAGAACAACCAGAATCAAGGAGGTCTTAAGATTCTATCATGACAGCAACCACAACAGCAGCCACCACGAGCATACTAGAGCAGACACTGGCCACATTTATGTCACAAACAGGAGCATACATGGCGAACATGGACCACTTTGTCAAGAAAACTGAGTCCTTCATGGACAAGCTAGGTGTCACAGTTTATCAATCCAAGGTAGAACGGAGGATTCCCTAGTGATACTGAGGTCACTAGAAAACTTACACATGAGCAATGCAAAGCGATTACAACGAGGAGTGGGAAACAACTACAGGGCCCGATAATAAAAGAAACACCAAGTAAGGAATCGACCCAACAGACTACTACCGTGAACACTGCCCCGGCAGAGGAGAAACAGTCTGATGTCGTCACACCTGCCACGATAGTAGAAGAAATAGAGGAGCAGAAAGAAACGAAAGATCTTGAGCCTCCTCAAATCTGACTTCCATGTGAATGACGCCTTGAAGATTATCGTCCTCCACCCCCTTTTCCACAGCGGCTAAAGAAAAAGAAACAGGAGTACCAGCTGAAGAAAATCTATGATGTCTTCAAGCAAGAACACATCAATATCTCGCTGTTAAAAGCCATTAAGCAGATGCCAGGTTATGCAAAGTTTCTGAAGGATGCAATGTCCAGGATGTCCAGACTTGGGGAATTTGAAACAGTAATGATGGCAGAAGGATGCATGGCAATCCTCCATAAGAGACCACCCCCAAAGAAGAAGGATCCTGGCAGCTTCATCATACCATGCATAATTGGAGACAAGTTCGTGGGTAAGGCACTTTGTGATCTTGGTGCTAGCATTAATCTAATGCCCAAATCTGTATTTCAGAAACTAGGTATTGGACAAGCAAGGCCCACGACAGTCATGCTGCAGCTGGCAAACCGTTCTTACGTACAACCGGAAGGAAAGATCGAAGATATCTTGGTAAGAGTGGATAAGTTTATTTTTCCTGCTGAATTTCTTGTTTTAGATTATGAAGCAGATGAAAACGCACCGATCATCCTGGGGCGACCCTTCCTAGCCACAGGCAGAACAGTGATCGATGTATAAAAAGGAGAACTGACGATGAGAGTAAATGATCAGCAAATCAAGCTCAATGTTCTCCAAGCAATGAAACAAGCTGGTGCAGAGGAAGAGTGCAAGGAAATTTCAGAAGTCATCCTAGACCAACCCTGCATCAGGTCGAACTGCCACGACAGAAAGTTTGGTCACTGCCACCGCAGTCACCCTGAAGACTGCCACGACAACAACAACGATAGTGACCCCTCAGACACAGAATCATCCGACACTGAAGGTCCTGAGGAGGTAAATTGGACAGGCACTCGTCTAGGTAAGTTCTTTGAGCTTTTGAATTATACCTCGAATGAACATGTAATCCAAAAGCCTTCCATTGAACAGCCACCTGTTTTAGACCTTAAACTCCTGCCAGGGCAACTTAAATACGTTTTTCTTGGTTTAAATGATACGTTTCCTGTAATCATCTCTTCCAAGTTGATGCAGGAACAGGAACAGCAGCTGATCAAAATGCTACAGAAGCATAAAAAGGCAATTGGATGGATCATTGCTGATATCCAAGGCATCAGTCCGGCATTATGCATGCATAAGATCCTCTTGGAGGATGACCATAATCCGACAATTGATGCCCAAAGACAGCTGAACGAGGCTATGCGAGAAGTGGTGCGGAAAGAAATCATCAAGTGGCTTGATGTCGGAATAATATATGCCATCTCGGATAGCAAGTGGGTGAGCCCGGTGCAATGTGTGCCCAAAAAGGGAGGCATTACCGTAGTAACGAACAAGGACAACAAACTAATCCCAACCAGGACTGTGACCGGTTGGAGGGTTTGTATGGACTACCAGAAGCTTAATAAAGCTACCCGGAAGGACCACTTCCCCTTACCTTTTATCGATCAAATGTTAGATAGATTAGCGGGGAAGCCTTACTACTGTTTTCTTGATGGTTACTCAGGTTATAACCAAATTGCAATCGCATCAGAGGACCAAGAGAAAACCACCTTCACATGTCCGTACGACACATATGTCTTTCGAAGAATGCCATTTGGGCTCTGCAAAGCACCAACAACCTTTCTACAGTGCATGATGGCAATATTCTCCGACATGGTGGAGGATTTCCTAGAAATTTTCATGGACGACTTTTCCGTCTTTGGAGACAGCTTCGACGGTTGTTTAGGCAATTTACAAAAGGTCCTTGAAAGATGCGGAGAGGCAAACTTGGTTTTAAACTGGGAAAATGCCACTTTATGGTGGACGAGGGCATAGTGTTGGGCCACAAGGTTAGCTGCCGCGGCAAAGAGGTAGACAGGGCCAAAATCGAGGTTATTGAAAAGTTGCCATCACCAACCACAATCAAAGGAATAAGAAGTTTCTTATGGCATGCAAGGTTTTATCGAAGGTTCATTGTCAACTTCTCGAAAATCACTAAACCCATGTGTCTCTTACTGGAACAGAATCATGCCTTTGACTTTAACACTGAATGTACTGAAACATTCAGAATATTGAAGGAAAAGCTGGTAACAGCCCCAATAGTGCAACCACCAGACTGGAGCCTACCATTCAAGATAATGTGTGACGCTAGTGATTATGCTGTCGGGGCAGCACTAGGGCAGAGGAAGGAGAAACTCTTCCATGTGATCTACTATGCCAGCAAAACCCTCAATGATGCCTAGATAAACTACACCACAACAAAAAATGAGCTACTTGCATTGGTGTTTGCAATTGACAAGTTTCGACCCTACATACTTGGACAAAAGTGGTGGTTCATACAGATCACTCAGCACTTAAATATCTGATCACAAAAAAAGATGTCAAACCAAGATTGATACGTTGGATTATGCTGCTGCAAGAATTTGACATTGGCGTCAAGGACAAAAAGAGGACAGAAAACCAAGTAGCAGATCACTTGTCAAGGTGTTGCGTGTAAAAGAGTCTATCGCAATGGTAGTGCAAGTATACACGACGCAAGTAGTAAAGTGATACGAAGTATCGGATATCGTCTCCACAGGGATTGGGCTAATAGCTTCACCTTAGTTCACTGCACGAAAGTAAAGAAAATATTTGAAAAGTTGTCACAAAAATAATAAAGTAAAGTAAATAAAAAAGTAGAGATATCAAGATAGAGAGAATGGGCTGGTATTGAATTGCTCAGTAGTGCAGGTATTGCTAAGTCTCGGAACTCCAGTTCTGTCGTCGTCCCTGTCGCGGCAGCACCTGTCGCGGCAGCAGTCCGTTGCTTGTCGCGGCAGCGAACAATCAATCAGCGCTTCAAATTTTGCAAGAATCCCAGATATGCCTTGGCCTATCCCTAGGTCCAAGTCTGTCAATGATCACGTCTTTGATGATACCTCCCGGCGTGAATCGAAGGATGAACACCGATGTCGATGAATTCTTCTTTAGCCACTTAACCTCGTCCTATCCCTAGGTCCGAGATAGTTCAACTATAAACTAGAGAACTTGCTCTTATTTCTTTCGTATACTTAACTCTCCCGATGCTAAGTAAATAGATAACCTCACAATGCTCTCCCGATGCTCTTGCAAGATATTAATAACCAAAATAAGAGAACTTGAAGTTTATTTTATTGAACTGAAAATTCCTAAAACAAAACAACCCTTGCAACTACTTTACAAATCAACCTGTGGCCCTAGGGGGAATTTAGAACATGATGTGGGAAGGAAAACGGCTAGAGTTTTGGGAAGGAAGCTAGGGTAATCGGTTATGCCTCCTAGGTCAAAATATATGCCCTTATATAAGCTTTGGGCTCAAGTCATCTAAAATAGCAAGAATACAACTTTAAATAAAAGTATGATTCTAATAAAGACTAAATCTTCAAGGAATCTACTTTCCAGCCGTCATCTTCTTGCTTGGGATTTTCTCTCCTTGAACTTTGGGCTTGACATTCCTTTTGATCTGGGGCTTGGAAAAATATGGGGTTTTCACACGACAGACGGGCTGAATTTTCTCTATCTGTCGAGGTCCACTTTGCTTCTTTTCCTTAAAACTGTTGTCGTCCTCTGTTGTCACGGCGGCAACCTTGGAAGCATCGTCCTCCTTGACTGCTTGTCCAGTTCCAGCTCTTCTACTTCACTGCCCAGTGCCTGCCCATTCCGTCTGCTACGGCAGCAACCTGCAAAAACAACCATTTTTAGTAGAAACTGTGCCTTTTAATATATTTGTGATGTTTTGCTATAAACTAACCTAAATGCAATGAATAATGCTTGAATGCAGCAGAAATATGGGTTAAATAGGGTGTAAATAATAGAACTTTTACACACTCAACACACCCCCAAACTCAAGTTTTTGCTTGTCCTCAAGCAACTAAGACCTAAAAGAAAAATGAAAATTTTTTGTTTTGGCTTTCAAACAGTGAACTTTCCCTTACTCGTCGTTCGTTCCCTGTGACGGCAGCAAGCTGTCTGATAATCTAGGATCTGTCCGGAATCTCACTATAGTCCTCGTGCAGTGTGTGCATGCTTGTGAACAGTTATATGCCAAGACTCTCTTAGTTTCACTAGAATATTTCAGCTCTTAACTCGAATTTTATGCCAAAGTTTATATTTTGAAGGCACTTTTTCATGCTCCTTTGATTTTTTTGTTTTGACTCGATGTTTCTATTTTTTAAGCTAAAGTTTCACTAGAGCCAGTTTTGGGCACCTCTAGTTAACTTCCTAGAGCCAGTTTCGGGCACCTCTAGGGCTGTTGAGTCTCTTTTCCTAAACTTCTTTCCTAGAGCCAAATTTAGGCACCTCTAGGGGCTATTCAAGTGCTAAGCTTCCTATTCTAGTTTGGCTAAAAGAAGTCTAAGCAGTATAACAGTCACAATGGTGTTTATGTTTTCAGAACTATAGAAAGGCTCTAAACTTATCCTAAAAACTATCCTAAAGTCACTGCCATGACAGTGCTGTCACGACAGGTAAGTTCAGTTCACAATTTTTCAGCCAAAATTTGCAATATTTTCATTTTTTGACAAAAATAAACTAAGTAAAGACACAGATTTAAACTAAGATGTACTCCATTAATATGGAGGGTTGCCACCCCCAAGCTTGAAGGTTGCATTGCCCTCAATGCAAATGACAGATAAAAACAAAATAAGGCAGTACATCACAAAATATAGAGCAGGCAGCAAAATATAAGGTAAGAAACTTAAATTCAGTCGCTGTCTTTGCTGCTGCTGCTGAGGCGGATCTGGCGGCAGGCTCTGGCTTTTGGGGCGGGCTGAGGCACGGGGGAAGCAGAAGTGTTCTTGGCCTTGGCTTCCCTTGGTGGCTGAATTCTGGTTGGGGAGATGTGAGGTGGTTGCTCCACAACCTGAATTTTAGAGCCACTGCTGCTGCTGCTGTCACCACCTTTGCTGCCGTCACCTCCGCTACTGCTGGCTTTTGGCAGTTTGTTCTTATCAGCCATCCGCTTCTGCCTCTTCACGGGGGTGAACTCCTTGGCCAGATTTCTCTTGATTGAAGGTTCAGTATCACTGGCGGCCCAAACTGAAGAGGAGGAGAACCCAGCAATAAAAGCATCTAGATCCTCCGATGCCATCGAACGTTTTGTTCCTCGGGCGGATCGCTCGGCATGGGTGCTGCCTGCTGCTGTTGGGGCAGGCGATGGTGTGGAGGCAGCAGATGGCGTGCGTGGGGTGGCAGCAGGTGTAGGGGTATGGGCAGGGGTATTAACGGTAAAGTAATGGGCAGCAAAAGTAGGAAAGGCAGCATCAGGAAAATTTAAAGAGCTTTGTATGAAAGTTACCGTGGAGGCAGCAAAGTCTATGATGAAAGTCATTAAGCCCAGCTGTCGTTCCTCCAGTTTCCGAATGGCAGCTAATATCTGGGCGGAGGAGTCTGTTGGGGCAGCTGCTGCAGCGGCAGGTTCAGAGTGCTGCTGTTCCGTCGTTTCAGCTGTGGCGGCAGTAGGGTCGAATGATGATATAGGGGTTGCAACAGTTAGCTCCATCAGGCTAAGGATGTTCTTTTCAGTCCAGCCCCTTCCTTCTTCTATCACATCAATGCCCACCTCGGGAACATTATGGTCGCGGCAGAGCGAAGTAATGAGGTATGACAGGTAGAGGGGACCCGTTGGTCTATGTGCACACTCCAGAATACTTTCGCGAATAAAACTGCCCACATTAATGGGCCTTTCATGTAGAATAGAGTGTATCAATGCTAACCGTGGTTGGTCGACGGTGGTGTTGTGTGATGATGGCATGATCCTCTTCTTTATGAAGGCATTCCATAACTTTGCCTCTGGCAGCAACTGGGTCCGTCTAACAGTCCTCGGATTCTTTCTGCTGGTGTTCCATTGAGTCCCAACAGCGGTCAGCTCTGCCATGACAGCGTCGTACGCAGCACTGTCTAGCGTATTCAGAAAATGCTGATGGGCATCGTCATTGACACCGATGTAGAAGCCATAGAGGGTATTAATGTGTTCTGCTTCAAATGGCACCTCCTTCCCTCGAATGAACACTGTTGTCGCCGTTCTGCTGCTGATGGCAGCATAGAACTCTCGGACCAATGTAATATTCATCTCCTCCGGCTGCTCTGCAAATGTCTGCCATTGTAAGGCTCTAATCTTTCGGGCTATGAATGGTTTGAGGCCCAGATTCTCTTCCTTTGGTGCGTAGATGAAACCTCTTTCCTCCCACATGTCTCTGCTAGCAAAGGAACATGGGGGAGTTCCTGTCAGTGAAGAAGTGGAGGCAGCAGTGCGTCGGGTTTTCCTAGAAGACATATTTGTGCAAGGGTTGTGAAAATATAAAGAAAGCAAATGAAAACTAAAGAGGGAGAGCAAGTAAGAATGTAGAAGTGAGTGAAAAATGAAAATGAAACGGGGTTATATAAAGAGAAATTTGCTGCTCATTGAGGCTGTAACGGCAGGCGCGAATAACGGGGCCAGCTGGTGTACGTTAGCGTATCTGACGCGTCTGACACACGTTTCCGCGTCTGTTACGCGTCTGTGACGTGTTTCCGCGTCTGTCGCGGCAGCTGTAATGACAGGCTTCAAGATTTGGGCTTTGTTGGGCTGATGGACGGATGGTGGGCTGAGTTCACTTCTCCTGTTCTTCTTGACTCCTTTATTTCCTAAAAACGATAAACATAAAAACATTATTCAAATAAAATAAACCTTATTTCCTAATAATTAATAATAATAATAATAAATAAAAATAAAATTTAGGTTAAATTAGGGATACCAGGTGGGGAATCTCCTAAGGTAACCACTTCCTGCATTCTTGGGGCTTCAGTCCCCTAAAAAGTGGCATTTTTCCCAATTCTATTTTAGCCCTTGACTGTGGTTGGCGGCGGCAGCTTCTCGATCACTTCTATTTTAGCCCTGTCGACTTCTATCCCATGGCAGCTAATCTTATGGCCAAGGACTATCCCTTCATCCACCATAAAGTGGCATTTTTCCCAATTCAAAACAAGATTAGCTTTTTCACATCTTTCAAGTACCTTTTGTAGATTGCCAAGGCAGCTCTCAAAATCGTCTCCAAAGACGGAAAAATCATCCATAAAAATTTCCAGGAAGTCCTCTACCATGTCGGAGAATATGGCCATCATGCACCTTTGGAAGGTGGCGGGTGCATTACATAATCCAAATGGCATCCTCCTAAAAGCGTATGTTCCGTAGGGGCATGTGAAAGTCGTTTTTTCTTGATCCTCTAGTGGGATAGCAATTTGATTGTAACCTGAATAACCATCAAGAAAACAATAGTAAGGTTTACCTGCTAATCTATCAAGCATTTGATCAATAAAGGGTAAAGGAAAGTGGTCATTTCGGGTAGCTTTGTTAAGCTTCCGATAGTCCATACAAACCCTCCAACCGGTCACAATCCTGGTTGGGATTAACTCATTGTTCTCATTGGTCACCACGGTCATTCCTCCTTTCTTTGGAACGCATTGCACTGGGCTCACCCATTTGCTGTCGGAGATGGCGTAAATAATACCAGCATCTAACCATTTAATTATCTCTTTACGCACTACCTCCTTCATTGCATGGTTTAGCCGCCTTTGGGAATCTATAGTCGGCTTATGATCTTCCTCTAAAAGGATTTTGTGCATGCATAACGTCGGACTAATGCCTTGTATATCAGCAATCGTCCATCCAATCGCCTTTTTGTGCTGCCTTAGCATGCCGATTAGTTGCCGTTCCTGTTCCTGCGGCAGCTTAGAAGAGATGATTACGGGCAACGTATCATTTGAACCAAGAAAATCATATTTAAGTTGCCCTGGCAGGGGCTTCAGTTCTAAGGCAGGTGGTTCAACAGTAGATGGCTTTTGGATTAAATGGTTATCCGAAGTATAATTCAAAGGTTCGAATAACTTACCTAGACGATTGCCTATCCAGTTTACCTCCTCCTGATCTTCAGTATCAGATGTATCGGAGTCAGAGGAGTTGCTGTCGTCAGTGCTGTCGTGACAGTCCTGTAGGTGGCTGTCGCGGCAGTGACCAAATTTTATATCGTGACAGCCCGACCTGATGCAGGGTTGATCAAGGGTAACGTCAGTGATAGCCTTGCATTCCTCGTCCACATCAGCATGTTTCATCGCTTGGAGAACATTCAACTTGATCTCTTGATCGTTCACTCGCATGGTGAGTTCTCCTTTCTCCACATCAATCAGTGATCTTCCCGTGGCTAAGAAGGGTCGCCCAAGGATGACTGGTGCGTTTTCGTCTGCCTCACAATCTAAAACAAGAAAGTCAGCAGGAAAAATAAACGTATCCACTCTTACCAGAATATCTTCAATCTTTCCTTCTGGATGAACGTAAGAGCGGTCTGCCAGCTGCAGAGTTACTGTCGTGGGCCGCGCCTTTCCAATACCTAATTTCTGAAAAACAGACTTTGGCATTAAATTAACACTAGCACCAAGATCACAAAGTGCCTTACCCACGAATTTATTTCCGATTACGCAAGGTATAATGAAGCTCCCCGGATCCTTCTTTTTCTGGGGTGGCTGCCGATTAAGAATACTCATGCAACCTTCTGTCATCTTTACCGTTTCAAACTCCCCAAGTTTAGATTTTTTCGACATAACATCCTTGAGAAATTTAGCATAACCGGGCATCTCCCTAACGACATCTAATAGTGGAATATTAATATGAACCTGCTTAAAAATATCATAAATCTTTTTAAGTTGAGATTCTTGCTTAGCTTGTTGTATCCGTTGAGGGAAAGGTGGCGGGGGACGGTAATCAGCAATACGTCCTTCCCACTGCATGCGAATCTGAGGACGGTAATCATCTTTTTTCTCCTTTGTCGCTTCTGTTGTCGTGACAGGCTCATCGGCAGCAATCTGTTTATCACCTGTCGGGGCAGCTTCCTCGGCAGGTTTATCCAAGGCAGGTTCCTTTTCTGTTTCAGCTTCTTTTTCCGGCCCTGGTAGTTTCTTCCCACTCCTAGTAGTAATTGCCTTACATTGCTCATGTGTGGGCTGTCTAGCATTTTCAGTATTGCTAGGGAATCCTCCATTCTGCCTCGGCTTAATATGTTGGGAAACCTGACCCATTTGTATCTCCAGAGATTTCAAAGTAGCTTGATGATTTTTCATCCTCATCTCGGTTTTATCCATGAAATTCTCTGCTTTCTTGACAAACTGATTCATATTCTCTATATAAGTACCGGTCTGAGACATAAAAGTGGCCAGAGTCTGTTCCAATATACTGCTCGTGGCAGCTGGTGGCTGCTGTTGCTGTTACGGCGGCAGTTGCAGCGGCAGTTGCTGTCGCGTCAGCAATCTAGGTCCTCTCTGATTCTGATTGTGTGCTTGCGGATTCAGGGCATTATTAGGATTACTCTAGGAAAATTTAGGATCCTTCCTCTAATTGGGATTATAATTGTTGGAGTTATAATTCGGCTTGTAGTTTCCAACATATTTTCCCTCTTCTACTTGTATTGGGCACTCATCCCGACTATGATTTCCCTCACAGATGTCACATACTTCCTCAACAGCAAATCCTTGTAACCCATCATCATTCAATAACCTTTTCATTGCTTTAGTAAGGAATGCCACCTGTGATTTCATAGTGCTGTCGGCTTCATAATCCTTGACAGCAAGTACCCGTTTACCCCCTCTTCTAGCAGTCAGAAACTGCTCCTCATTCTTAGCCAGATTTTTCAAAACTTGTAATGCCTCGTCTGGATCTTTATCCAATAATAGTCCATTTGCTGCAGAATCAATTCGAATGTGAGTTTGTAAGTTAACAGCATTATAGAACTTAGTTACCTGATTCCAGACAGGGAATCCATGCATTGGGCAGTTTCGAAGAAGAGTAGTAAATCTGTCCCAGGCCTCGTGCATCGGCTCGTCATCTTCCTGTTGAAAGTTAGCAATTTCATTACGTAATCGCTCAGATAAATGCGAAGGATTAAAACGAGATAAAAATTCACGAGATAAATCTGCCCAAGTCATAATTGAACCCGGCGTAAGTTTATTCCACCAAGTTTTAGCTCTGTCCCTCAGTGAATGAGGAAATAACCGAAGCCTCAGTATCTCCGGATTAACTCCTGGCAGTCTAAATGAACCACAGATCTCCTGGAACGTTTTGAGATGCTCCCTAGCATCTTCTGTCACAGCACCACTAAACTGCCCGGCATTGTTGATCATACTAAACATGACAAGTTTAAGCTCGAAGTTGTCAACATCAATATCCGGCAGCGTGGTTTCCAGCTCTACATGATCGTTCAGCATGTAGTCACGACAGGACCGTCGTCCGGCTGCTGCAGGCAGGTCGCCGACAGGCGGTATACCATCACCAACAGGCGGATTACGGGCCATCTTCTCTAGCTGTTCCTCAAGGTACTCGTTCCTGGCTAGAAGGTGACGAAGTTGTTTCTTGAGATTGAAGGAACGTTCAACTTCCGGATCTAATGGATACTCAGGATCTTCACCTCTTTTAGATCTGCGCATAAACAAGAAAACCTCGTGAAAAGCAAGAGTTGAAAGCACCAACGAAAAACAGAAAAAGGAAAACAAAAACAAAAACAAAAACAAAAATGAAAAGTGCAATAAAAGAAAGGTGGAGTTATGTTGCCAATCCTCGGCAACGGCGCCAAAAACTTGTTGCGTGTAAATTAGCCTATCGCAATGGTAGTGCAAGTGTACACGACGCAAGTAGTAAAGTGATACGAAGTATCGGGTATCGTCTCCACAGGGATTGGGCTATAGCTTCACCTTAGTTCACTGCACGGAAGTAAAGAAAATATTTGAGAGAATTTTCACGATAATAATAAAAAAAACGTAAATAAAAGAGTTGGAATATCAAGATAGAGAGAATGGGCTGGTATTGAATTGCTCAGTAGTGCAGGTATTGCAGTGCTTAGGAACTCCAGTTCTGTCGTTGCGCCTGTCACGGCAACACCTGTCGCGGCAGCTGTCCGTTGGTCGTCGCAGTAGCAAACACACCAACTCAGTACTCCAAGTTTGGCAAGAATCCCAGATCTGCCTTGGCCTATCCCTAGGTCCAAGTCTGTCGATGATCACGTCTTTGATGATACCTCCCGCCGTGAATCAAAGGATGAACACCGATGTGTATGAATTCTTCTTTAGCCACTTAACCTTGCCCTATCCCTAGGCACAAGATAGTTCAACTATAAACTAGAGAACTTGCTCTTATTTCTTTCGTATACTTAACTCTCCCGATGCTAAGTAAATAGATAACCTCACAATGCTCTCCCGATGCTCTTTCAAGATATTAATAACCAAAATAAGAGAACTTGAAGTTTATTTTATTGAACTTGGAAAATCCTAAAACAAAACAACCCTTGCAACTACTTTACAAATAAACCCGTGGCCCTAGGGGGTTTTTTAGAACATATCGACGACGGGTAAACGGCGGAGGGGTTTGGTTGTCGGTTATGGGGAAGATGTTTGTTCTCTGCTGTCACGGCAGATCCATGGCAGCATCGTCCTCATCGTCTGCTTGTCCAGTTCAGCTCTCCTGCTTCTCTGCCCTGCGCCCGCCTTCTCCGTCAACTATGGCAGCAACCTGAAAAATCAGCCATCTTTTAGTAGAATCCGTGCCTTTAATATATTTGTGATGTTTTGCTGTAAACTAACCTAAATGCAATGCAATGATGCTTGAATGCAGCAAAAATATGGGTTAAAAAGGGTGTAAATAATAGAACTTTTACACACTCAACACTGCACAGATTTTGAAAAGAAGAGGTTCGTCCCAATAATAATGCTTAACATCATTTTGAAACCTCTTCCTGGCTTGATAATTAAGATCAGAAGGAATTATTCCGCTAACTAAGAAATTAACGAAATCAGCATACTAGGGGAATTCAGAAGACTTACCTGCCGCCATGGTTGTCGCGACAGTGATTGCGACAGCAAAGAGCTTCTCATCCGGGAAGGTCTCCAGTATGTTTGTTTCATCTGTTGGTAGACTCTGTCCCTTCTCCAACCTTGACAAGTTATCTGCCACCTGATTTTCTGTCCCTTTTTTGTCCTTGATTTCAAGGTCGAATTCTTGCAGTAGCAGGATCCACCGTATCAATCGAGGCTTTGCATCCTTTTTCGCAAACAGATACTTCAGGGCAGAATGGTCTGTGTGTACTATGACCTTCGTCCCAAGTATGTAAGAACGAAACTTGTCAATGGAGAACACCACAGCTAATAACTCCTTTTCTGTGGTGGTGTAGTTCACTTGGGCGTCGTTCAGTGTCTTGCTGGCGTAATATATGACATGAAATAACTTGTCTCTCCGCTGCCCAAGTGCTGCCCCGACAGCATAGTCACTAGCATCACACATGATCTCAAATGGATGTGTCCAGTCTGGTGGCTGTACTATTGGGGCTGTTACCAGTTTTTCCTTCAGAACCTTGAATGCTTCAGTACATTCCTCATTAAAGTCAAAGGGTCGGTTCTGCTCCAAAAGATGGCATAGGGGCTTGGTGATTTTCGAGAAATTTGCAATGAACCTCCGATAAAAACCAGCATGTCCCAAGAAACTTCTAATATCCTTAATTGTGGTTGGCGGCGGCAGCTTTTCGATCACTTCTATCTTGTCCCTGTCGACTTCTATCCCACGGCAGCTAATCTTATGGCCAAGGACTATCCCTTCATCCACCATAAAGTGGCATTTTCCCAATTTAAGACCAGGTTTGCTTTTTCACATCTTTCAAGTACCTTTTGTAGATTGCCTAGGCAGCTCTCAAAATCGTCTCCAAAGACTGAAAAATCATCCATAAATATTTCAAGGAAGTCCTCCACCATATCGGAGAATATGGCCATCATGCACCTTTGGAAGGTGGCGGGTGCATTGCATAATCCAAACGGCATCCTCCTAAAAGCATATGTTCCGTAGAGGCATGTGAAAGTCGTCTTTTCTTGATCTTCCGGTGCGATAGCTATTTGATTATAACCTGAATAACCATCAAGAAAACAATAGTAAGGTTTACCCGCTAATCTATCAAGCATTTGATCAATAAAGGGTAAAGGAAAGTGGTCCTTTTGGGTATCTTTGTTAAGCTTCCGATAGTCCATACAAACCCTCCAACCGGTTACAGTCCTGGTTGGGATTAATTCATTGTTTTCATTGGTCACCACGGTCATTCCTCCTTTCTTGGGGACGTATTGCACCGGGCTCACCCATTTGCTGTCAAAGATGGCGTAAATAATTCCAGCATCTAACCATTTGATTATCTCTTTACGCACCACCTCTTTCATCGCATGGTTTAGCCGCCTTTGAGCATCTATAGTCGGCTTATGATCTTCCTCTAAAAGAATTTTATGCATGCATAACGCCGGACTAATGCCTTGAATATCAGCAATCGTCCATCCAATTGCCTTTTTGTGCTGTCGTAGCATCCCTATTAGCTGTTGTTCCTGTTCCTGCATCAACTTGGAAGAGATGATTACGGGCAATGTATCATTTGAACCAAGAAAAACATATTTTAGCTGCACTGGCAGGGGTTTCAGTTCTAAAACAGGAGGCTCAACGGTAGATGGCTTTTGGATTGCATGGTTATCTGAAGTATAATTTAAAGGTTTGAAAAACTTACCTGGACGATCGCCTATCCAGTTTACCTCCTCCTGGTCTTCAGTATCAGATGTATCAGAGTTTGAGGAGTTGCTGTCGTCGGTGCTGTCGTGACAGTCCTGTAAGTGGCTGCCGAGGCAGTGCCCAATGTCGATGTCGTGACAGCCCGACCAGATGCAGGGTTGATCAAGGGTAACTTCAGTGATAGCCTTGCATTCCTCATCTGCATCAGTATGCTTCATAGCTTGGAGAACATTCAACTTTATCTCATGGTCGTTCACTCTCATGGTGAGTTCTCCTTTTTCCACATCAATCAGTGATCTTCCCGTGGCTAAGAAGGGTCGCCCAAGGATGATTGGTGCGTTTTCGTCTGCTTCACAATCTAAAACAAGAAAGTCAGCAGGAAATATAAATTTATCCACTCTTACCAGAATATCTTCGATTTTCCTTCCGGATGAACATAAGAGCGGTCTGCCAGCTGCAGAATTACTGTCGTGGGCCGCGCCTTTCCAATACCTAATTTCTGAAAAACAGATTTTGGCATTAAATTAATACTAGCACCAAGATCACAAAGTGCCTTACCCACATATTTGTCTCCAATTACACGAGGTATGATGAAGCTCCCCGGATCCTTCTTTTTCTGGGGTGGCTGCCGATGAAGAATACTCATGCAACCTTCTGTCATCTTTACCGTTTCAAATTCCCCAAGTTTAGATTTCTTTGACATGACATCCTTGAGAAATTTGGCGTAACCGAGCATCTCCCTAACGGCATCTAACAGCGGAATGTTAATATGAACCTGCTTAAAAATATCATAAATCTTTTTGAGCTGAGATTCTTGTTTCGCTTGCTGTAACTGTTGAGGAAAAGAAGGTGGGGAACGATAATCAGCAATACGTCCTTCCCACTGCATACAAATCTGAGGAGGTTTGGGTTCATCAATTTTTTCCTCTGTTGCTTCTGCTGTCGTGACAGGCTCTTCGGCAGCAGTCTGTTTATTACCTGTCGAGGCAGCTTCCTCGGCAGGTCTATCCAAAGCTGGTTTTTTCACTGTTTCGGCTTCCTTTTCCGGCCCTGGTAATTTCTTCCCACTCCTAGTAGTAATAGCTTTACACTGCTCATGTGTAGGCTGCCTAGCATTTTCAGTATTACTAGGAAATCCTCCAGTCTGCCTTGGGTTGATATGCTGTGAAACCTGACCCATTTGTGTCTCCAAAGATTTCAGAGTAGCTTCATGATTCGTCATCCGCATCTCTGTTTTATCCATGAATGTCTCTGTTTTCTTGACAAACTGATTCATATTCTCAATATAAGTACCTTCTGAGACATAAAAGTAGCTAGGGTCTGTTCCAATATACTGTTCGTGGCAGCTGGTGGCTGTTGTTGCTGTTGTTGCGGCTGCAGTTGTTGTCGCGTCAGCAGTCTAGGTCCTCCCTAATTCTGATTACTATGTGCTTGCGGATTCAAGGCATTATTAGGATTACTCCAAGAGAACTTGGGATCCTTTCTCCAGTTGGGATTATAGTTGTTGGAGTTGTAATTCGGCTTGTAGTTTCCAACATACTTTCCTTCTTCTGACTGTATAGGACACTCATCCGAACTATGATTTCCCTCACAGATTTCACATACCTCCTCAACAGCAAATCCATGTTGTGTATCATCATTCAAGAGTTTTTTCATTGCTTTAGTAAGGAATGCCACTTGTCATTTCATCGTGCTGTCGGCCTCATAATCCTTAACAGCTAGTACCCGTTTACCCCCTCTTCTTGCTGTCGGAAACTACTCTTCATTCTTAGCCAGATTTTTCAATACTTGCATTACCTCGTCCGGGTCTTTGTCCAATAGTAATCCATTTGCTGCTGAATCAATTCGAATACGAGTTTGTAAGTTGGCAGCATTATAAAACTTCGTTACCTGATTCCAGACGGGGAATCCATGCATTGGGCAGTTCCATAGAAGGGTGGTAAATCTGTCCCAGGCCTCGTGCATCGGCTCGTCATCTTCCTATTGAAAAGTAGCAATTTCATTACGTAATCGCTCAGATAAATGCGAAGGATTAAAACGAGATAAAAATTCACGAGATAAATATGCCCAAGTTCTAATTGAACCCGGCGTAAGTTTATTCCATCAAGTCTTTGCTCTATCCCTCAATGAATGGGGAAATAACCGAAGCCTCAGTATCTCCGAATTAACTCCTGGCAGTCTAAACGAACCGCAGATCTCCTGGAACGTTTTTAGATGCTCCCTAGCATCCTCTGTAACAGCACCACTGAATTGACCGGTATTGTTGATCATGCTAAACATGACAGGTTTCAGCTCGAAGTTGTCAACATCAATATCCGGCAGCGTGGTTTCCAATTCTACATGATCATTCAACATGTAGTCACGACAAGACCGTCGTCCGGCAGCGGCAGCAGCATCGACGACAGGCTGTCTACCCTCTCCATCTCCAATAGGAGGGTCATCTCCTTGGTGTGCCATTGTCTCTAATTGTTCCTCAAGGTACCCGTTCCTTGCTAGTAAGTGACGAAGTTGTTTCTTGAGATTGAATGAACGTTCGATTTTCGGATCTAATGGATACTCAGGATCTTTACCTCGGTTCGATCTGCGCATAAACAAGAAACCTTGTGAAAATCAAGAGTTGGATGCACCAAAGAAAAACAGAAAAATAAAAATAAAAATAAAAATAAAAACAAAAAGTGCAGTAAAAGAAAAGGTAGAGTTATGTTGCCAATCCCCGGCAACGGCGCCAAAAACTTGTTGCGTGTAAAAGAGTCTATCGCAATGGTAGTGCAAGTATACACGACGCAAGTAGTAAAGTGATACGAAGTATCGGATATCGTCTCCACAGGGATTGGGCTAATAGCTTCACCTTAGTTCACTGCACGAAAGTAAAGAAAATATTTGAAAAGTTGTCACGAAAATAATAAAGTAAACGTAAATAAAAGAGTAGAGATATCAAGATAGAGAGAATGGGCTGGTATTGAATTGCTCAGTAGTGCAAGTATTGCTAAGTCTCGGAACTCCAGTTCTGTCGTCGTCCCTGTCACGGCAGCTCCTGTCGCGGCAGCAGTCCATTGCTTGTCGCGGCAGCGAACAATCAACTCAGCGCTTCAAATTTGGCAAGAATCCCAGATATGCCTTGGCCTATCCCTAGGTCCAAGTCTGTCGATGATCACGTCTTTGATGATACCTCCCGGCGTGAATCGAAGGATGAACACCAATGTCGATGAATTCTTCTTTATCCACTTAACCTCGTCCTATCCCTAGGTCCGAGATAGTTCAACTATAAACTAGAGATCTTGCTCTTATTTCTTTCGTATACTTAACTCTCCCAATGCTAAGTAAATAGATAACCTCACAATGTTCTCCCGATGCTCTTGCAAGATATTAATAACCAAAATAAGAGAACTTGAAGTTTATTTTATTGAACTGAAAATTCCTAAAACAAAACAACCCTTGCAACTACTTTACAAATCAACTCGTGGCCCTAGGGGGAATTTAGAACATGATGTGGGAAGGAAAACGGCTAGAGTTTTGGGAAGGAAGCTAGGGTAATCGGTTATGCCTCCTAGGTCAAAATATATGCCCTTATATAAGCTTTGGGCTCAAGTCATCTAAAATAGCAAGAATACAACTTTAAATAAAAGTATGATTCTAATAAAGACTAAATCTTCAAGGAATCTACTTTCCAGCCGTCATCTTCTTGCTTGGGATTTTCTCTCCTTGAACTTTGGGCTTGACATTCCTTTTGATCTGGGGCTTGGAAAAATATGGGGTTTTCACACGACAGACGGGCTGATTTTTCTCTATCTGTCGAGGTCCACTTTGCTTCTTTTCCTCAAAACTGCTGTCGTCCTCTGTTGTCACGGCGGCAACCATGGCAGCATCGTCCTCCTTGACTGCTTGTCCAGTTCCAGCTCTTCTACTTCACTGCCCAGCGCCTGCCCATTCCGTCTGCTACGGCAGCAACCTGCAAAAACAACCATTTTTAGTAGAAACTGTGCCTTTTAATATATTTGTGATGTTTTGCTGTAAACTAACCTAAATGCAATGAATAATGCTTGAATGCATCAGAAATATGGGTTAAATAGGGTGTAAATAATAGAACTTTTACACACTCAACACAAGGCTTGATATGGGAAGGAATCAAGAGAAAGACAAGACCAACATACTGGAAACCTTCCCATATGAGCAGTTGTTTGCTGCCACAAGCATTGCCACAACAGCCATGGCGGCAGGTAAGCTTTCTGAAACCCCTTGGTATGCTGACATTGTTAATTATATTGTAAGTGGGTTATTACCTCCTGAGCTTAATTACCAAGCAAGGAAGAGGTTCCAAAATGATGCAAAACATTATTATTGGGATAAACCTCTCCTCTTTAAGCACTGTGCAGATCAGATCATCAGGAGATGCATACCACGGGAGGAATAGAAAGAAGTGCTTCACCACTGTCATGTTGCCCCTTATGAAGGAAACCTGGGAGGAAATAATATTGTTGCCAAAGTTCTGCAATCCGGTTTCTATTGGCCTACACTGTTCACTGATACACAAGCTTTTTACAAGAGCTGTGACAAATACCAAAGGACTAGAAACATATCTAGAAGGCAAGAGATACCACTGCGGAACATACTTGAGGTCGAAATCTTCGATGTTTGGGGAATCGACTTCATGGGACCATTTTCAGCCTCTTGTGGGAATTTATACATCCTACTGGCAGTAACTATGTGTCTAAGTGGGTAGAAGCAATCGCCACTCAAAAGAACGATGCCAAGACTATGCAAAGATTTCTTCACAAGCATATCTTCTCAAGGTTTGGCATCCCAAGGGCGATAATTAGCGATGAGGGGAGGCATTTCGACAATAGGGTAATTGCTAGTGCACTCAAGAAATATGGAGTAAAGCACCGAATTGCAACAGCATACCACCCTCAAACCAATGGGCATGCCGAGATATCAAACAGAGAAGTAAAGAACATCTTGGAGAAGATGGTCAAACCAACTCGAAAAGAATGGTCTCTACACCTAAATGATGCACTCTGGGCCTACAGGACAACATTCAAGACACCATTGGGAATGTCACCCTATCGCCTCATTTACGGGAAAACTTGCCATCTACCTATCGAGATAGAACATAAGGCATATTGGGCTATCAAGACAGTAAATATGGACTGGGACAAGGCAGGACAGAAAAGGCTACTGGACTTGAATGAAATTGAAGAAATTCGAGCAATGCCCTACGACAACGCCAAGATCTACAAGGACAAAACAAAGAAGTGGCACGACAGAAAACTGCTGCCACGACATTTCTGCCCAGGGCAGCAGGTGCTATTGTTCAATTCTAGGTTGAAGCGTTTCCCAGGAAAGCTTAAATCTAGATGGTCTAGCCCATTCCAAGTTGTCCAAGTTTTTTTCCCATGGTGCCATTACAATTAGATCAATGAATGATGGGCACCAATTCAAGGTCAATGGACAAAGGCTCGAGCATTATCAGGGGACTGAAGCCCCAAGGATGCAAGAAGTAGTTACTTTAGGAGATGCCCCTCAAGGCATCCCTAATTTAACTTAGTTTTATTTTATTTTATTTTATTTATTTATTATTTTTTAGGAAATAAGATTTTAATTTAGTTTATTCATTTATTTATTTTTAGGAAATAAAGGAAGCAAAGTAAAGAGGAGGAATGAACCAGCCTACCGCATTCACAACAGCCCCAAAAGCCCAACGGACAACTCTGTCGTGACAGCCTGTCACCAGCTGTCGTGGCAGGCGCGGAAAATACAGCCTGTCACGGAGCTGTCGCGATAGACACGCAAACGCGTAACAGACGCAGAAATGCGTGACAGACGCGTCAGGAAACTGCGTGACAGCTGGCCCCGCTATTCGCGTCTGTCGTTACAGTCCCAACGGGCAGAAAACCCCATTCTATATAAACCCCTATTCCCATTTCATTTTCATCTCATTATCATTCTCTCTACTTTGCTTTCAGAAAATTAGATCTCATAATTTCTTTTATTTTGCTACAGTTTTCCTCACGATGACTACTAGATCAACTCGAAGGAGTGCTGCCTCCACCTCTGCCACGGTAGTATCCACACCCAGTCACAGCAGAATACTCAGCCGCTTTGCATCAGTAGACTCAAAGCAGAGGTACTATGGCTCGTTCTAAAACGAGAAATGTGGGAAGAAAAAGGGTTCACTTACATCTAAAATACGGGAGAATTGGGGATCGAAAGTTTCATCGCCAAGAAGATTATCGCACTCAAATGGCAGATGTCCGCCGTCCAACCAGAGGAGATGAACATCACGTTGGTGTGAGAGTTCTATGTCGTCGTCCCCTCCAAAGATGTCACGACAGTGACCGTCAGAGGAAAGGAAATCTCCTTAGAACCGACCTACATCAACACCTTGTACGACATTCATGTGAGCGAGAAGGAAGATGCCCATCGGAGATTCGTTAACAGTCTGTCGTCGGCAGACTATGATGTTGTCATGGCAGAACTAACGGAGCACACAGTGGAACGAGGATCCCAAGCACAGATGGACCGTGCGAAGGACCCAGCTCACACCATAGGCAACACTTTGGAACCATTTCGTGAAGAAACGCCTCATGCCTACCTCACATAATACCACGGTGGACCGACAGAGATTAGCCCTCGTGCACTCAATCCTCAACGAGTGGCAGATCAACATCGGCGGGTACATAATTGATGGTATTTTCGAGTGTACACTCCGACCAACGGGCCGCCTATTCTTCCCCTACCTGATCACCACACTCTGCCGAGCCAACAACGTGTCAGAGATTAATGAAGATGTAAAAATCTGAGGAAAAGGATGGACGCAGCAGAACCTCTATAGTCTGATGGAATTGAAGGCTGCCACTCCCTGTCTTACATGGACCCCACTACCGCGACAAAAGCAACAACAGAAACTGACTCTACTGAACCTATCACGGCAGAACAGAGCAGACGACGGTCGCACCACCAGTAGACACCTCCAGCCAAATCCTGCAGGTGCTGAAGAAGATGGAGGAACGCCAGCTAGGCTTCATGGGATTTATGAGGGATTTTATTACTGCCACGGTAAATTTCATAAAGGTTGATTTAAATTTTCCCAACGTGCAGTTTCCCTCTTTTCCAGAATCTCTTTTTGCCGCCCCCACACCTGCTGCTAGCCTCAGAACACCCACTGCTGCCTCCACATCACCACCTGCCATGATAGGAGAAGGTGACAGAAGATCTGCCACTCCCCGAGGAGAGAAAATGAAGGAACCACTACCGAAAATTGACCCAAAATACTTTGAAGGGTTCTTTTCCTCCTCCGTCTGGCAGGATGATTCTTATTCGGAACCATCTGTCGTCTGAGACTTATCGAAGGACTTCCCTCCGATGAAGAGGAAGAAGCTGAACGAAACTGTTAAAGGGCCCTGCCATGACAGATCGGACAGCAACAGCAGTAGCAGTGATGATGACATCAAGGTCCTGGGCAAGGCCCCCAAGATTTCACCTACCCGAGTCCAGCCACCTCGAGAGGCCAAAAAGATGATCGCCTCACCATCTCCCAGCCCCTCTGCCGTCAAGGTCACTACTCGTCGGCAGCTCCTGATCAGCAGCAGCAGCGATGAGAGCTCATCAACTTAAGTGCTTTTCTATTTTGCTTGATGTCTCTACTGTTATTTTTTCTTTTTGTGATATTGTTTTTAATTGTTGTCATGCATTAAAGGCAATGCAACCCTTGAGTTTGGGGGTAGGCATCCCTCTATTAATGAACTTTTAGTTGTATCTTTAATTTGTGTCTTGTGTCTCATCTTAGTTAACTTATGTGTCAAAAAAACAAAAAATTGGCTTAAGTCTTTGAACTGAACTTACCTGCCGCGACAGTCTCTGTCGTGACAGTGCCTTCGGATGTTTTAGGAATTATTTAGATCCTTGCTATAGTTCTAAACTTCAAAAACACCATTGTGACTTATATGCTGCCTAGACTTCTGTTAGTGAACTAGAGTACGAAAAGCTTAACCACTTGAATTGCCCATAGAGGTGCCTAACACTGGCTCTAGGAAAAGAATAAAAGAAAAACTTAGACTCATTGCCCTTAGAGGTGCCTAACACCGGCTCTAGGAAGATAGCTAGAGGTGCCCAAACATAGGCTCTAGTAAAATCAAAATAAGAAAATAAGAAAAAGACTAAGTCTAATTCAGACAAAAAAACTAAAGGAGCCTAAGAATTGCCTCCAAAAAATGAAATTTGGCATAAAATTCAAGTGAGTAGCATAACTATTCTGGTAGCTAAGGGAGTCTAGGCACATATTTGTTCACAAAACCTGCACACACTTGCACGAGAATTATAGCATTGTTCCAGATAAATCCATAAACACCCGACAGGGTACTGCTCTTGATAGTGAATGTGTTGTAGGTAATGAAAGTTCACTGAATTAAGCCAAGCAAAAAAAAGTTTTTATTTTTAGTTAGGTTGTATTTGCTTGAGGACAAGCAAGAACTTGAGTTTGGGGGTGTGTTTAGTGCATAAAAGTTCTATATTTTACCCCTCATTTACCCATATTTTTGCTGCACTCAAGCATGATTCGTTGCATTTAGGATAGATTTTTACATACGCATCACAATTAGATAAAATTGCACAGTTGCTGCTGATTTTTGTTACTTTTGCATATATCTGCTGCGGCAGACCCAGGGCAGCAAAGGAGCAGAGGCGAGTTGCGGAGCTGGAGTCGAAAAGCACAGTCTGTCGTGACATCTGTCGTGGCAGCCATGACGATAGAGTGAGGTGGAAAAGTGAAGTGGAGCTCGACAGATAGAGGATTTCAAGCCGGTCTGTCATGGGTCACTCCCATATTTTTCTGAGCCCTGAAGTAGAATGAAGGTCAGGCCCAAGGTTCAAGGAAGAAACTCAAGGCAAGAAAAGAGGACGAATTAAAGGCATCTACTCAGAATATTTAGTCTTTAATAAAGTTGTACTTTAATTTAAACTTGTATCATTGCCATATTAGAAAACTTGGACCCAAGGCCTATATAAAGGCATATAATTCGACCTAGGGAAGGAACCTAGTTCCTAGCCGTCTTCCATCATAAACCCTATCTTTTCCCTTCTCCATCATGTTCTAAACTTCCCCCAAGGCTAAGGGTTGATCTTGTAAAGTAGTTGTAAGGGTTAAATTGTTTCTTAGGATTTTTTGTTCAATTCAATAAAACTTCAAGTTTATTTACTCTGGTTTTCACATCTCATAAGAGTATCGGGAGAGCATTGTGAGGTTATCCATTTACTTAATATCGGGAGAGTTAAGTATACGAAATGAGTAAATACAAGTTTTCCAGTTTATGGTTAAACTATCTTGGCCTAGGGATAGGTACAAGGTTAAGTGGCTAAAGAAGAATTCACAAACATCGGTGTTCATCCTTCGATTCACGCCGGGAGGTATCATCCAAGACGTGTTCATTGACAGAACTTGGACCTAAGGATAGGACAAGTCACAATAGGGATTCTTGCCAAACTTGAAGTACAGAGTTTTTGCTCGCTGCTGCGACATCATCAGACCTCTGCCGCGACAAGCTCGACGACAGACGGAACAAAAATCCTCTGAACAGTGCAACACCTGCACTACTGAGCAAATCAATACCAACCTATTTTCTCAATCTGATTTCCTTCTCTATTTCCCTTGTCTGTTTTAGTTTTACTTCAATCCAACCAATTCTCAATTATCTATGTTTTTATTTTTCTTGTGCAAGAAAATTAATTCCGAAGTTGTCCCAATCCCTGTGGAGACGATATCTTTTATACTATAACTTGACACGGGTGTACACTTGCGCTCCAATTTAATAGGACTCTTTTACACGCATCATAAACCTTGTAATTTTATTTGCAAAAACAAACTTAAAATCCTAAACAATCATTCTCGCACTAATTACAACATAACCCAAACCCAAGGAGAAATTTAGAACATGGTGGGGGCAAGAAAACCTAAATTATGCCTAAGAAAAACCTACGTTATTTTGAATTAGAATTACAATGGGTATATATAGGCATTAGCTAGGTCTAGTCCTTCTTGAGGTAGAAGTCTTTAAAGTAGCTTTTTACATTAAATGTGGCTTTAAACTCTGACTTCTTTGAGTTGAATGTGGAGTTTATCACGTTGCCTTGCTCCGTAACGAATCTTGAGATTCTCTTTCGGTGGCTCTGCCTGCTGCTATAGACGTCGAAAAATTGAGTGGACAGCATCGATAGAATCAGGATTTTCTACTCTACAGACCGCACTCCAGTTCTTCAACTCCATAGTATGTTTTCTTGGGCGGCGGCAGCTATTCGGTAGCAGTTGTCTATGTCTGGAACTGCATCAGTACAGCTCATTGGTTCGCTGCCTCAGCATCATGTCCTCAGCTCCTCTCTTCCTCTATTAGCCTCTAGTTCCTGAAACCAAAAGTACACTAAAACAATACATTTTCTTCATCAAATAAAACATAATCTATAAGAGCATGGCAAAGTAAAGAAATACTATAAAATGCGATGCATGGTCCTAATTATGCCTAGAATGTACTAAAAACAACAATAATATGAGATGGAATGGGCATGAAATATAGAACTTGTGGACATTTTACAGTACTTAAACCATTTTGGGTCCATAAGTGTTAGCTCTAAAAAACTTGATTCCCTTAGGAATCCAAGATGAAATAGCAACAATATTATTAGAATCTACAAGTTCCTTAGGAACTCATACACTACTAATCCTCTTAGCTCTATAATGCCTTTAAGAGCCACTTTGTTTGTAGTTAAAATCATTTCTCTTTACATATTGGGTTTTTGATGAACTACCCTTATTAAAACCATTTTTACCAATAGCAAGAGAAGTTTTAAGATTATCCACTTTTTAGTGTGGTAATCTTAGAAATCGGAAAGAAGTTTTTCAACATCAAGATTTTTCTTTTTAAGCTCATTTGAAAGATTTATCAAGTATAAAACTTTCTTTTCTAATTCGGAATTGGATCTTGAAAGAGACTCATTTTGAGATTTTAAAACAAAAATGTTTTTCTTATTTTTCAAAATAAACTCTTTATATGTTTCAATCAATTCATCATAAACTTCTTGCAACTCATCATAGGCATCATATAGTTCATCATAAGTAAGAGATGATGAGTTAGAGTTTACAATAGATTCCTTCTTAAGAGCCATGAGGCAAAGGTTGGCCACTTCATGCTCCTCATCCTCGAATGATGACTTCTTATCACTCCAAGTTGCTACTTGAGTCTTGAGCTTATTCTTCTTTAGTTGAGAGCAATCAATGTGAATGTGGCCCGACTTCTTGCACTCATAGCAAATGAGTTGGTCTTTCTCTTCTTCTTTGTTCTTGTTCTTGAAGTCTTTTCTTCTTAAAAACTTTCTACCACGATTGGACTTCATGAACCTTGAGAATCTTTTGGCTATCATAGCCAATTCTTCAAACTCTTCTTCCCCACTAGAAGTGCTCTCCTCTTGTGGTAGAGAGGCTTTGAGAGCAACTTCTTTTTTCTTCTTCTCTACCTCTTGTTTGACTACTCTTTTTTTCTCTTCTCTTCTTCTCTTCCTTGTTTCATGATCTCATGAGTAAGGAGAGATCCTACCAACTCATCGAGCTTCAAGGTATTCAAATTCTTTGCCTCGATGATTACGGTTCTCTTCCGATCCCATGATTCATGAAGTGAATAGAGTAGCTTCCGGACTAGCTTGTCTTTGGAATAATCTCTCCAAAGCCTTTTAAACCATTCACAATGACGGAGAAACGATCAAACATCTTCATTATGGTCTCATCGACCTCCATCTTAAAGTTCTCGTAACTAAGATTGAGGATCCCGATCTTCATCTCCTTTACATTGCTTGTTCCTTCGTAAGTGATCCTAAGAGTGTACCACACTTCTTTGGCACTTGTGATCGAGGACACTTTGGAGTAGATGTCCAATCCGAGTGAGCAAAATAACATGTGCAAGGATTTGTCATTCATTTGTAATCTCTTCCTATCCTCTTCACTCATCTCCACCTTCTTCTTTGGAACAAGCTTTCTTTCTTCATCTCTCTTCATGGGAATGATTGGTCCATCTTCTACCATATCCCTTATGGTGTAATCATTTGAATTGATGAAGCAGCGTATTCGGTTCTTCCAATAAGGATAGTTATCCACATTGAAGAATGGTGGTTTGGTGATAGATTGTGACTCGTACATGCTTGGCCCGGAGGTAGATACCATGGCTTGACTTGGAAATTGATCAACAATCTTCTAGGATCTCCTATTGTGGTTGTGAAGCCTTCAAAGAGGTAGGCTCTGATACCAATTGTTGAGTGGATCAAATTAACCGATATGGTCAAGAGGGGGTGAATTGTCACTTAAAAATAAAGGGAGCAAAAGGAACAATTAAAAAAGATAGAAAAGGAAATTATAGTGGTTCAAGCTTCTAAACAAGCTCTACATCCACTACCTTAGCTCCCACTAAGGATTTTCAACAAACTCTCCACTAATTTGTTCTTCCCTTTTTCTAGGCTAAGGAGGCAACCTTTACAAATGTTCAATCTTTCTACTCAAAGATTGAACCACACGACTCTCACTTTACAAAGAAGATGTTGGTTATTACAATTGATCTCTCACAAGATAAATATAACCCAAATAAATTACAAACACTCCCCAAACTCTTAAATTTGATTTACACTAAGAACTCTAAGAGTTGGGTATAAGAATTTGACAATAAGTGATTAGGGTTTGGATTTGATTGCTTGGATGTTGCTTTGAGGTTCAATGGTTGTTGTTGGTGCTTTTGAGGCTTGCTTTTATACCTTCTCATTGATTTATAGCCGTCTAGGTGGTTGAGATCATCAATAGAGCCATTGGGGCTCTCTCTTCCCTCCATAAATGCAGTTTTGCAACTACCCGTATCAGAACACGTGGCCCTGTATCAAAACGGACACTAAAAAAAGAAAGAGTCGTTGTGTGTAAAAGGGGACCATGTCGAAACGGCTATATGTCGTATCGAAACGTTTTAAAAACTGTAAAATGCCTTTATGTGTAAAAAGGGGATCGTATCGAAACGGCTATAGGACGTATCGAAACGTTTTGAAACAGTAAAATGGTGTTTCAAAACATCAAAGGGGTGTTTTTAAACATGTAACCAATTTTCAAAAGTTCAGTTCTGACAAGTAACGGCTAGTTCATTTAATGCTCTATTTTGAAAATACTTAACCCTTGTATAAGTCGTTAGTGGTGTTCATCAATGTTCGTCGCCCGTTGTAGAATTTTCCTAATTCATATTCTTTTGACAGTCTCCCAATTTTTTTTAGAGTCTGCCTCAAGAAAATTGCAACAACAACAACAACAACAGCAATAATAATAATAATAATAATAATAATAATAATAATAATAATAATAATAATAATAATAATAAATTAAATGTTTTGGAAAATCACTTCTTAAAAGTACAAAATAAAATTAAAGAAAGTGTTCATCTACAATTAAAACTTAGGGATAATTACATGAATAGTACCCCACTTATTACCACGTTACTGTTTTAGTATTCCACCTATTTTTTTGGTAAAATGGTACCAACCTTACGTTTTTGTTTTTATTTTGGTACTCGACCGTTAAAAACGAAGATAATGACGTGGCTTATTTTTAATTAGGATAATCACAATTCCAGTCCCCAAAACTTATACATTTTTATCAATTTATTCTAAATTCTATCAATTTAATAATCTTCTTAAATATTTGAGTTAAAACTATAATTCTATCAATTCTAAGTTCGTTTACTATTTGTTTGAATCATCTTGAATTGTCTCAAACCGTACCATCATCTTAAATACTTGGTTTGAATCATCTTAAATTGTTTCAAGCCATGGAAGCCGCATATCGATGTGCAGAACCAACTAACTTAAAAATTTTCCAAGATTTAGGATAATTGATTTATTATTTGTCATTATGATTTTTTTTCCACCGTTGCTTGCCCTGTAATTCAAAACCAACTAACTAAAAAAAATTTCAAGATTTGGGATGAAAATTGGTCGGATCTTGCTTTCTGCCCTCTCAATTGCTTTCTTCCTCTTCTTAACCAAACCAACACAACCCAATCATTTTATTATGCTCAATAAAAAATAAACTCTAAATCCCATTGCTTTCAAAATTTGAGTACACGTAATCTGTCTGGTTTTTCATTGGATTTGAGCAATGGATATGGCAACAGATTCAGAGTCTCATATTATGGCTGTTGATGACAGCATCATAGATAGAAAACTTATTGACAACATTAATGTAGGTTTGTAAATTTTCCTGTTTTTTTGCAAACTGAAATTGGATGAGATTTTAATTGAAAATTTTGGCAAAATCTGGTTACATGATTTGCCATATCTCTTTGATTTAAAGTAGTTTTTTAGGAGAAATTTGTCCAATATCTCACAAGTTTAATGGAAATTTACTTGGGTGCTTTTGTAAAAATTATCATCTCTGGGACGAAGTTGCTCAAGAGAAAAAGAGGGGTTAGGGTTTTTGGGAAGAAAAAAAAAGAGGGGGGGGACATTTGCAGTTTAAATTTAAATATTTAAGATAATGATTAAATTGATAAAATTAGGACCAAAATAATAGAAATGTATAAATTTTAGGGACTAAAATTATGATTATCCCAATTAACATTCGGGTATTAAAATAGAACAAAAACGTAACATTAGGTATTTTTTGCCAAAAAAAATAGGTAAGGTACTAAAACGATAACATGAGAATAGGCGGAGTATTATTTATGTAATTATCCCTAAAACTTAATGCATCACACGGAGTCAGGCTAATCCTGTTCTGTTTTATTTTGATTTTTGAAGGGGTTACATTAATTTATATGGAAATGCAACGTCAATCATGTGTTTCACATACAACTATTTTCCCACTTAAAATACATGATCAACCACCAGGTCCACCACCACCTTATCTTTGACATTTTTTTAAAGTCTCTTTATCTTATTTTGTTTTATTTAAGTACCGATATTTAATTTATAATTCGGATTAAGTATTGTAAGTAAGGATAAACAAAATTCAACTTGACTAGAAGAAAAAAAATCAATTTTTCGACTCGGCTTGAAAAATTTTCAAATAAAGTTCGAGTTATAAAATGTAAATTTAAACGACATGAAATTTTTAGTAATAAGTAAATTATTTTTCAAGTTTGAGTCGAGTCCCACAACTTTTGCATGATATATGTATATCGCATATAAAAAATATGAAAAAATATATGTGTATATCATATATGGTTATAAAAAACCATTTAAATTGGAACCAATTACTACCATTACATTATAAATGTATACAATTAAACTTGGACAGAAACGCGAACAACTAAACTCAAAAAAAATTAAAATAAAGTTTGAGTAATAAAATAAGATTCAAAAACTCGACTAACTCATTTTTGTAGTCGACTTGATTGAATGCTCAATTAATTAACCATCCCACTAGATCAAATCGTTATCGGTTTTTTTTATTTTAATTTAATCAATCGTATTCTATATTGATTCTCACCACCTTTACTCTGTTTTAAAGTGTTCATAACATAACTTCCTTTCAAAAAGAAAATTGAACTACAATACTAACATCTCATTTCTCTCCCATGGAAAAACTTATTACATCCCTACAATTCATCCTTCTCCTTGGCCTCCATTTCTTCTCTATTTTACCTTTCTCATCAGCTTACACGCGTCCTGCTGAGTACTTCATCAACTGTGGGTCAAATTCCAACTTCAACGGCAGCGGCGGTCGAAACTTTGTCGGCGACCGAGACGTTTCCTTCTCCGTAGGACAAGGCAGCAGTGTCCAAGATACGAGTCCCTCGGCCGGCGTATCTCCACTCTACCAGTCCGCAAGAACCTATCGACAGCCTTCGTTTTACGAGTTTATGCTCAAAGAAAGCGGCACCTACTTCGTACGCCTCCATTTCTTTGTTTCTTCATCTTCTAATAATCTAGCCAGCGCTATATTCAGTGTTATAGCTTCAGAGTTTAGTCTATTATCAAATTTCAGTGTCAAAAACAATACTGGTTTGCCTGTCATCAAGGAATTTTTGGTCAATGTTAGAGCAGGAAGATTTAGAATCCACTTTGTGCCTACTCAAGGATCAAATCTAGCTTTTATAAATGCCATTGAAGTCTTTCTTACCCCTGAAAATTTCATAAACGATATTGCTCCGCTCATTACTCCGGCAGCCGGACGTCGAAATTCTTTGGACAATTTGCAATCTCAGGAGCTACATACCCTTTACAGGATCAATGTTGGAGGGCCTATCCTCACACCAGAGACTGATACGCTGTGGAGGAACTGGATACCAGATGATAGTTTCTTATTTAATCCAAGAGCTGCTAGGAACAGTTCATTTTTTGGTGATGAACCAAAATACCAATTAGGAAATGCCACTGAATATATTGCCCCAAGTCCTGTTTATAGGACTGCAAAGGAATTGAATATAGAAGAGAGCAGGCAATTGAATTTGTCCAATATAACTTGGAGTTTCAATGTGAGTAAGAGTTCTAGACACTTTGTTCGCTTGCATTTTTGTGACATAATTGCAAATTCTTTTGATTCTATTGTCTTTAATCTCTCTTTCTACAACAAATTTGTCGAGAGGATTAGTCCGTATGAACAAACGGTTCAGTTGGCAACTCCGTTTTACTTTGATTTTGTGGTTGATTCTGATGAATCTGGAATCATGAACATAAGCATAGGCCCTCGGTCCGATTCTCAGGATCAAAATGCCTTCTTGAATGGAATCGAAATAATGGAGTTTATGAAGAAATCGGATATTGTTTTGCCTCCAGAGAAGCCTAAAAGTGAAAGGAGTAATCTCTTTGCTATTGTTGGTTCAGTTGTTGGGGCTGCATTTGTTATTATTTTGATAGTGGCAGTGCTTGTGGTTCTGAAATGCAGGAAAGCAAAGCCTGCACAATCTCCAAGTTGGCCTTTATCTCTTCCTTTGTACGGAAGAGAGAGTTCTTACAATAGAATGTCTGGAAAAACAGCCAACATGTCCCCTTCCAACTTAAATCTTGCTCTTAGAATGTCGTATCATGAAATTGAGCAATCAACGAAGAACTTTGATTCAAGTTTGTTGATTGGAGAAGGTGGATTTGGAAAAGTCTATGAAGGATTGTTTCATGGTAATAAAGTTGCTGTTAAAAGGAGTGAACCAGGACATGGCCAAGGCCTTTTGGAATTTCAGACAGAGATTGTTGTCTTGTCCCGAATTCGCCATCGTCATCTTGTTTCATTAATCGGATATTGTGATGAAAGATCGGAAATGATATTGGTGTATGAGTTCATTGAGAGGGGTACTCTTAGAGATAATCTCTATTACTCAACTCCCTATCTTGACAAATCATACAGTGCTCGATCCGAATTATCCTGGAAGCAGAGGCTTGAAATTTGCATTGGCGCCGCCAAAGGACTTAATTACCTACACACCGGTTCAGCTGGAGGAATCATTCACCGTGATATTAAGTCCACAAACATCCTACTTGATGAACAGTTAGTAGCCAAAGTTGCTGATTTTGGTCTATCGAAATCAGGCCTTCCTGATGTTGAACATAGTGCTAACATCAAAGGAACATTCGGCTATCTCGATCCCGAATCCTTCCAAACACTACAATTGACGGATAAATCCGATGTCTACTCTTTTGGGGTCGTACTTCTTGAAGTACTCTGTGCCAGGCCAGCAGTTATCACCTCAAATAGGAGGGAAGAAGAGAACTTAGCTGAATGGGGAATGCTTTGGTGGAGGAATGGCCAACTTGAGAACATTATTGATCCAATGCTAGTGGAAACAATCAACCCCAACTCATTAAGGAAGTTTGCCGAGACAGCCGAAAAGTGTTTAAGGCCATCCGGTAGAGAAAGGCCGAGTATGCGGGATGTGTTGTGGGATTTAGAGTACGCGTTGCAGCTTCAGTTAACTCCAATGAACAGTGGAGCATATGGAGATAGTACCACTAATGCTTCACTAGAACTCTCAATGCCGGTTCTTCATCGGTTACCTTCGAATAACTTCCCAGTCGCTGATGATGAAGATGCAACTGTACTATTTGAAGATGGTTCAGGTGTAACTGCTAGCCAAGTATTCTCAACATTGAGGGTTGGTGAGGCTAGATAATCTCCACTGGCTTAGTTAATAAAATATAAGCATTTTGTAAGTTGTATCTTTTTTTCCTTCTGTTTTATATGCTTTTATCGAGTCTTGATGCTGCAAAACGACTCAAATCCAGGATGATTATGCATTGTAAACTATGACAGAGATCACTTTTGGAACATTTTCCTTTCCTTTTCTCTCTTTTGTGGGCAAATCCTACTGTTTTATCACAAAGAATTTCAGTGGTATTGGGAGTTTGAATAATGCAACTATACTTTGTTTGATCTCTTATATGCTATGGTTTTTTCAGTTTCCATATCAGTCTGGAAATAGGCTGATTTTCTCTTAACCAAACAAAAACAATATATATTCATTTTTTCTTTTCTTAATATTTTGATAAGACATGCATATCTTGTACACAAAATTAATTATACTTAAATCTTTTAAAATGAACATTATTCTCTTTTTCGCTGAAATCACTTGTTTAATTTAATATCTCAAACTTTTTAATAAACCAAAATAAAAAGTGAAACATAAATTTTAAATCGAACTTAACAAAGATGCTAGTAACTTTAAATTTCAAATTAAAATAACTAAAATCTAAAACTAGAACGAAAGGCTAAGAATTTAACAAAACCAAGCCTAATCAATACCTAAAATAATATCAAATGTCAAATTTCGATTAATTTCATTTAACCGAACCAAATGAATTAATAATCAAGATTTTATTAAAATCCCTATCACTTCAAATAATTGATTAATCAAGTCGAATTATATTTTAAGAGATTACTACAATTAAAACCGAACATTGAATACCCAAACCCATTTGCATGAATTAAACTATAAAGTAGGCTCAATGTTTGGTTGCAATGGACACTTTGTATCCTGGTTAATGGTTACAGGCTTGAAGTGTCTGGATGGCAAGTATAGGCCCCGTAAGTAAACAATTGAAGCACCGACCAAAGCTGATGGCGCATGTGGAACCACGTGCCCACACGCACAACAAAGGCGACACCGTTACAGTCGCACCTAGTGACTTGAACTTCCAAACTTTCCACCGAGCATTTTCTTCTCTTCCAAGTTTTCATATGGACTTACTTTCCCCTTGATTAAAGCGCCGGAGTGAGTTCCGCAAGCAAAGTTATATTAAAAACAAAGCACATTTATTACATTTCGGAATGTTCAAACCCAGGACATGATCTGAGCCTGAGGTTTCATGTTTTAAAATAATCGTTTTGGCATTCACAGGATTTAACTTTATTGCATGCCCCCCAATGAAGTCCAATAATAAACCCTCATGCCAATATTCTAATTTCTAACATCATTGGAATTTTAGATTCTCCAATGATGTAATCACACGTTTCATAATCACAATTTAGGACACAACTCAAGACAAAAACCACTGCTGGAAATATCCAACCAAGGCTTTGACTAGCTGCCGGGAAGAACTTGGGTAACGAGCTTATGAGTTATGAGGGGAAAACTACCAAATCTCGCCGACTGACCCGCTTGTATTTTAGGGGTCGTTGGTTGAACCCAGACAGGATCAAACCCGGGACTACTCACTTGGCCAATTGAATATCATATCAAATTCACAAATCAACACTAAATTATCTCAAAATGATGTTTTGTTCATCAAACTTTCAAAAAATTATAAAATAAGTATTAAATTTTAGATTTTGTTGCACAATAGATATTGAGCCGCTAGATATCGTTAACAACCTAACGGCATATAAACCAGACAATTATAGCAATACCTCATATGAAGAATTATAAAGGATAAATGTTATACTCAATATTAGATAATTGTTATTTATGAATAAAAATATTGATAATATGTTATAAAATAAAGCAAGCACGAACAATAGAAGAACATGATATATAAAATAAGGAAAGAGCTCTGTGTTATTTTCTTAATACGTGATGTGTACAATATTATTTAAAACCCTATATTTATAGGCATAACGAGTTGATGTTACCTAAAACTCTAATTCTAGTGGACCTTAAAATCTAATGCACATGATTCTAATCATAATGAATATATAAAATAATAAATATTCTTAATATAAATGATAATATTATGTTAATTGTGAATTTTGGAGCCGATGGAGCAAATTGATAAAGTCTAATGGGGGTCGAATATCAATGTTGCAATTGAAGTTTGACCCATATTTTAAACAAACTTTATGTTTTAGCCCAAAATTATTTTTGGACATAATATTTTTATTCAACTCCTTTTAAATATCAAGTGGATCCTCAAATGTGAACAAATAATATGACCTTTGCATAAGCCTACCAATGATTTAGGCTTATTAGTTGTATTTTATGACTCACTAGTTTAACCCAAACAAGAACTTTTGATGGGTCTAATTGAATCTCTCGTGCTCAAAAGATAAACTAATGATCATTTTACTTTTTTCGATATAAGCATGATCGTAGTTTACGTGTAAATAGAGAGCGAAACTACAACAGTAATGGGAGGGCTCATGTCTAGAGATGGACATGGGTCGAGTCTGATTTTCGACCGACTTAAATCTAACTCAATTCTATTCTTTAAAAATATTCGACCTGGCTCAAAAATTATATATCTCAGCCCGAACTCGATCTGACCCGATATATAATTTTTTTAATTTTATGGGCTTAATTGTAAAAATAATAATTTTAAGGACCTAATTATAAACAAATCAGTTAATTTTAAGAACCTAATTGTAATAAAATCAATTTTAAGGACCGAATTATAAAAAATATAAAGAGAATTATTATTGCAAAATATCTCTAAAAATATAGGAAAAATTACATTATTAGTCTCGAGTCGGGTTTGGTAAGGTCAAATTTTTTTCACCTTAAAACTGAACCCAACTTGACCTCAACATTAATAAAAAAATCTATCCGAACTCGATTTTAAATAAAAATCCGACTTGATCGGGTCCGAGTGAATTCCCGTCCCTACTAATGTCTCCTCAATTTTTTATTTAATAACAATTATAATCCATGTTAGTTTAAAGACTAGCAAAGAGTGTAAAAAAAGGAATGGTGTACAAGGAGCAAAACAAAAGCAGACGCCAATGTCCCACCAGGCACCAGGCAGGTAGTTGGCAACCTAGTCATATTGCACAACACCTAGTCACTCGAATGTATATATCAACCAAAGAAAAAGCCCAATTATTTGTTGCATTGCATTAATCAAGTGGTGCTCATAATTCTCTAACCAAAACATTATTTTATCCAAAAAATTATGGTCTACAAAATTTCACCTAAAAAGGAACAAATTGGCTGCTTTTACATCTGTGGAATCAAATCATTAGGTTGGCATGGCATGTGAAACCAATTTCTACCACCCCATGCTTTCTTAACTTGTCATGTCTAAAACCTAAGTTTGCAAATTTTAGGCCATCAAATTCCTAAATACCATACATTATTGTCTTTTAAAACCCCATGTTTTGTTTTTGGATTGTTCCAACAGAAATAATTATCATTTAAATTTATTATTAATGATGTATTATTATCTAATTTACTTACTATGAATACAATTATATACAGTATATGCACCAATTGTTCTCCCCTGGAATGTATTAGTGAAAATGTAACACTAACATCTCGGTTGTTGTATTCTGGCCATCAAATCTAAAGCTTTTTAACATTCTGGTAATGGCAGGTAAGGCAAAAAATTCTTACCGAATGTTAATAAATAAACGAAAAGGGTGTGGTGCTTTGAATCTAAATCTATGGTTTTGCTTTCTTGTCAATGAAGGCTAAGTACCATTAGGATATTAAAAAAGGAATGAAGAAAAAGTAAAAGCTGCTCAACTGAAGCAACTTCAGGAATGGAGATTGTTTGTTGACTTTAAAAAAATGCAGAGCCCAGCATTGAAATTTCCTATTTTCTTCAGTTAATTCCATATTTTAAGTTTATGGGAATTTCAACCAGATGGAAAGTGAAACCGTAGAACAATGATGCCAAAAGCCTTTTACCAAAATGCCTGGTGGATCCGATTTACCTTTACAAAAAGCTCCTTTTCGTCTTCACGAAAAACGTAGCCATGGGGCAACCAAGGCTGACTTACCCAGATATTGCACTAGGAAAAAAAAATCCATTACACTCTTTTTTTTTTTTCTAATTTATAACGGTAAAAGATGAAGTCGGTGTGAATACAAATCAACTTAACTGGCCATTTTTTATTAAAATATTTAATTAACAGTGAAGTTGGTTTTTATTCCCACCGACTTTAACATCTTGGCTCGTTTGATGCATGTAGGAAAAGGGTAAGAGACCAACGTTTCCTACATATTTTAATAAAATAATAATAATAAATAGTGAAATCGGTTTGTACTCCAAAAGACTTTGCCTTTTACTGTTCAAAGTGCAATATATTTAAAAGAATAAAATACTAGTACAATATATGGGGAACTTTTTCTCACAGAAAAATTATCTGAGTAAATTCACTAGCAACTAATTGCATAATTCTCAATCATAAATTAAATACATTTAATTTTATATTTTTTTTCAAAAAAATATATAATCTTTTAGATATTACAACAACAATCGATATTAAATTTTATTTAAAAAAACAATTGACATTGAACAATATATTATTCAAGCAATTTTTATCATTTATAATTGAAATAGTAAAATAATAGAAATTACCATGACTGTTAAGATCGTAATTATTGTTGGCAATGGAGGAAAGCTGACATACACATTTACAAAACAGATGATGACCCCATGTGTGAACACGATTACAAGTTTAGATCTTTAAATTCTGGGATGGAATAAATCTTAGGTCCTTTTGTGTATTTTTTTTTAAAAATTAAAAATTAAATTTTAAATTCTAACCTCAAACTTTAACATCATACATTTAATATTTTAAACTCTAAACTTAATTTTTAGTGACAAATACAAAGAGAGACACCATAAAAAACAGATAATTTGTACTCATTATTCTGTTCCAATAGGTAGACAATGTTAGATCTGTAGCCTAAACTGGAATCTAACAAAGTTGAGAGAAAAAGTGAGCTATGGAGATCAGCTTGTCCGGTGCCAACATTACAATTTTTAAAAAGGAGTATTCATCAAATCTGATGTAGGAATTTCAATATTTACGGAAAATTAAAAGTATTAAAAAATATATTTTGCAATTTGCATCTAAACACGATCACCAGTGACCAAGTTTTTCCGGTTGCAGTTTGCAATTTTTGTGGTCACTTTCAAATTTCAACCTCTATGTTCCTTCTAGTTTGCTTGGCTTCCATTATAATTCTCCCCCTCTTTTCAATTTTTGTCTCATATATACGTATCAACATCTTTAATTGAAACATTAATTGCGCGCACTGTGTGATGAAGTAGTGCTAGTTCATTGTTGGGGGCATGGTAATTTCATTTTCTCAAATATACCAAGTGTGTGTACCAGCTACTAAAAATCTTTGAGACTGTGGAACAATCAATGATTCAACACCCATAATTTTCAGTAATTCCATCCATGACTCATGAGAATATATTATAATTAAATCACGTCTTTTTTTCATTTAAATTAGATAATATGTTTGGAAAAAAAAAACTAGCATAAATATTTATATTTACTTTGTAGTCTTTGTATAATTATTAAGTGCTATTTGTTACTCATTTTCATTAAAGAATTAAAAATTGTAAACAAAATTCCAACGTGTAATAACTTTTTATTATGTTTATTTAAAACATAAATGATAAATCTCAGTTACTAGCTAGCTTACTGCATAAGTCTCAAACTCTTCATGTTTTCTCTCTCTCTCTCTTAGAAGAAATGTGGGATCAGTTTCAGAAATCATGAGTTCCGCCTCTGGTGTCAATAAACTCCATTTAATTCTTCTTCTTCTTGGTTTTCTTGTGGTTCAAGGTCTGAGTTTAAATGCAGATGGAGTTCTCTTGCTTTCTTTCAGAACCTCTATTCTCAGTGATCCTCTGCAAGCACTACAAAGCTGGAACTCCACCGACCAGACACCTTGTTCTTGGAACGGAGTAACTTGTGCCAACTCTCGTGTTACAGCCTTGTCTTTGCCCAGTTCTCAGCTTCTTGGTTCAATTCCATACGGTCTGGGCACGATTCAATTCCTTGAAAAACTTGACCTGTCCAACAATTCTCTTAATGGGTCTCTTCCGTTGTCTATTTTCAATGCGACCCAGCTTCAGTTTCTTGATTTGTCCAACAACTTGATCTCTGGTGTGGTGCCGGAGACGATAGGAATGTCGCAAAGCCTCCAGTTCCTTAACCTTTCCGACAATGAACTGGCGGGAACTTTACCCGCCACTCTTACTACAATCCAGAATCTAACTGTTGTTTCTTTGAAGAACAATTACTTTTCCGGCAATCTTCCAACCGGGTTCCTATCTGTTCAAGTTCTAGATATTTCTTCCAATCTCGTCAATGGTTCTTTGCCGCCAAACTTCGGAGGCGACAATCTTAGGTACTTGAACGTTTCTTACAACAAGCTTTCCGGGAAAATTCCGCCGCAATTTGCCGAGAAAATCCCTGGCAACGCTACTATGGATCTCTCCTTCAATAATCTCACCGGAGAAATCCCAGATTCCGTTGTTTTTACGAATCAAGACTCCAAATCTTTCTCCGGGAATCCTTATCTGTGCGATGAAGTAACCGGCCATGATTGTCCAATAGCTTCCTCACCATCATCTTCTCCTCCGGCAATCGCAGCCATCCCCAAGACAATAGAACCATCTCCTGGAGCTAAAAAGTCAAGACAAAACAGGCTCAAACCAGGAACCATAATAGGAATCGTTGTTGGAGACATAGCGGGGATTGGATTTGTCATCGCGGTTTTCTTTCTAGTCTACAAGCTCAAGAGCAGAAAGAGAGTTGAAACTACAGAAACGCGAGAAGCTAATAACACGGGCAACGACGACATTTGGTCTATGACATCGTCGTCGTCAGAATCAAGAGGGTTTACGAGATGGTCGTGTTTAAGGAACAGAGGAGAGTACGAGGAAGAATCTGAAACCCCTTCCGAGACGGAAGAAGATCAGAGCGGGACCAAAAGTCATGATAATCAACGGCAGCAAGTGCAAGAGCATGACAAGAAAGGTACATTGGTGACCGTTGATGGTGAAAAGCAGCTTGAGCTCGAGACTTTACTTAAAGCGTCGGCTTACATTTTAGGTGCCACGGGGTCCAGTATTATGTACAAGGCGGTGCTTGACGATGGGACTTCGTTGGCGGTTCGAAGGGTTGGGGAAAACAGTGTGGTTCGGTTCAAGGATTTTGAGACCCAAGTTCGAGTCATTGCTAAACTGGTGCACCCTAATTTGGTCAGGATTCGTGGTTTCTATTGGGGAGTCGATGAGAAGCTTATTATCTACGATTTTGTACCAAATGGCAGCCTCGCCAACGCTCGTTACAGTCAGTCCTTCTCTTTTCTTTCTCTTTTCCCAATTTGGTATAATTATAGTTTTGGTCTCTCTATTATTTCTTAAATTTTGAATTTAGTATGTATACTCTAATTTGAGCATAATAGAGGGACCAAATCCAGAATTTTACCCCCGATTTTCTCACCAAGTGAAACATATGCGAACGTTGGCAATACTATCACGAGTATTTGCTAAACTGCGCTATAGTTTAAAACTGAACCTAGCTGTTTAATGAATGGGAAATTCAATTCAAGTCTTACGTTTGCACTCTGTTTCCATGCTTTACAGTTACTAAGTTTTCGTCTTTTTGTACTTTTTTCCAGGAAAAGTTGGCTCTTCACCTTGTCATCTTCCCTGGGAAGCTCGGATAAAGATCGCCAAAGGCGTGGCCCGCGGGCTCGCATATCTCCACGACAAGAAACACGTGCATGCCAATTTGAAACCCAGCAATATCTTGTTAGGCTCCGAGATGGAACCAAAGATCGGAGATTTCGGGCTCGAGAGGCTCGTAACCGGCGACACGAGTTCTAAAGTCGGCACCTCGGCTCGAAATTTCGGCAGCAAAAGGTCAACAGCATCCAGAGATAGCTTCCAAGACCTAGCCGGACCTAGCCCAAGTCCAAGCCCGAGCTCGTTCGGGATGTCCCCTTACCGAGCCCCCGAGTCGCTCAGAAGCCTGAAGCCCAACCCCAAGTGGGATGTGTATGCATTTGGGGTCATCTTGTTGGAGCTTGTGACGGGGAAAGTCGTAGTGGTGGATGAGTTGGGTGAGGGGAATGGGGTTGTGGTGGAAGACAAAATGAAGGCGTTGAGGATGGCTGATGCGCCGATCCGTGGTGAATTGGCAGGCAAAGAAGAGGGGCTGTTGGCTTGTTTTAACTTGGGGTACAATTGCGCGTCTCCGATCCCACACAAGAGACCCTCGATGAAAGAAGCCTTACAAATTATTGAGAAAATACCTTCTTCAAATTCATCACCTTCACTACACTACTTTGGATACTGATAAAGATATATATTAAACAAAATTGCATGATGATATTTGTAGACAAAAATGTATGTAATGACCGATCGACTCATAGGTCTTTTTTTTTCTCTTCTCATTTTCAATGTGCGTGTTGAGTTGGAAAGTGCATAGCATCACTATGTGTTGGATCTTCTCGATACGACACTAATATTTATCACTAATTTTTAGACTCAACTCACATTGATTTTTTCTGTGTTCTATTGATAATCTATTTTTCATATTCTAAATTTTATCTGTATCCAATAAATATAAATATTTGTACCTCAAATCAGTCTCTATCATTACACAACTTTAAAGAAAAATTTCAGACCAAATTCATCATACTTTGGTGTTTGAATAACATCACAAACTCATATTTTTTTTTTTTCAGTTGGACGTAAAGGGTCTAGAGTGTACACTGGACCATTCATTTGATGAAATTAATCCGGCTTCCTTATTTTCCTTCCCAGTTATAGAAGATCAAATAAATGGATTAATTGTTAAAATGCACATCAATATGTATATTTAATTTTAAAATGATTAAATTTATGTAGGAGTGTAACTCCCTCGTCCTGGTCTGGACGATTGACCGGTCCGAGTAGGCTACACGGGAAAAACCGAAGTGAAACCCGCGAAGGCTCCCCTTCGGTTAGCAACCATAGAAAAATTTCTTTAACTATTATCTTGTCTAAATGAATTCTTTAATCCTATATGAGAGGACAACAACGGAAGCAACAAACGAGACGATCAACCCAAAGAACATATCAAGACAATCCAGTTTAGCTAAAAAGGCTGGCCGTTTCGAAATACCCAAGTAGTGTATCGAAACGCCTTGACCTGTCAACAGGCCCAAGTCAACACGAGGAAACCGTATCGGAACGGTGGTCAACCGTTTCGAAACACCCCCAACGGTCAACTTCTCGTGGTCAACGATACGAAGACTGTTCTGAAAATGCCATGGCTCGTTTCGATACCTCAATTTATCGGCAAAATCTCAGATTTCCAGTGGCAAAAACGTATCGAAACGACCCCCTGGCGTACCGAAACGCCTGGCCTAAAACAAGAGGCCGTATCAAAACGGGACCAACCGTTTTGATACACGAGCTGTGAAAAGACAGATTTTAGCTGATTTTTGGTACAAGGCAGCCCCAAATTCCAACCAAAACCTCCCACATCCAACATACATCAACTCTAGATGCAAGACACCCTATACAAACATGCTTAGCACACATCAAACATGTAAGAGCCATACATTAAAAGGATCAAAAGCTCAACAAGGATTCACACATAGCATTCAAGATTCAAGCTTTAGACAAACATACATATAGCATTCATAAAAGGAATATAAGTTTTCAACCACAAGGCAAGCATGCATCAAGTAAATATAATTTACAATCCATAACATAAAGGCATACACATGGCCAACATAAAATCAACAAATCAACATGCTCAACAAAACACATCATCAACTAAGGAGTTTGACACCAACTCCTACAAGTCTACACCCCAATCGGTTAGGCATTATTACAAATATGTAAATCATACTTGAGCTACTTTGAGAACTCCAAAAGCTCATTCCTTGCCCACTTGCCTCCCGAATTCTAACGATATGCATGTTGGAAATAAAGGAGAGCGTAAGCTAACTAGCTTAGTGAGAGAAGCTCTACAAATCAACAAGCATGATGTTTTCAAAGCACTTTTCATAATTGACAATAAATCGATGGATGCACGAATGATTATCACAACAGGACTACACATGGCTTGCACATGCACAACCAACATACACACGGTGGGACCACACATCACCGTTCCACTAGTAGTTTTTCGATGGGAACACTCATCACCTTACTCTACTACTAGTCACTACCGGTGGGACCACTCATCATCGTAGTTAAGACAACCATCACACGAGGCTCGACTTCAACACGACTACACAACAACAATGGTGTAAACAACTCAAGATGCACATGATACCACATCATATAACCATTCATCAACTCATAGCAAAAAGATAGGAGGATTAACTTACACTTGGGTTTAGGTGAACCCTCAAGGTCCCACCCAAACCCCCAAGAGTTCCATTTCGGGAAAAAAATCAAAGTTTGACATTTTTACTCACCGTTGCTACCCAAAAGAGAGCCGAAAACCAAGCTCAAATCACTAAATTCTCCAGATTCTTCCCTGAGGCTTCACCAACAAGATTCCTTGCTTCTAATCATCCCAACACAATCAAAACAATCATAATTCAGTCCACGATTTAATGTAGCAAACCCGGAACATAATTCAAACACATAACACAAGTTTCAAGCTAAGAACAACTCCCAAAACCTTCGTTCCCGAGCAGCCATGAAGCACAGCCCAAAACCCTTGATTTCAACACTTAAATTACTCCCTAAAGCCTCCAAAACAACCCTTATACATAGCCTAACAATCACCCAACAATTTCCAACATAAAACACCCCCAAAACTCAACATTTCAACACTCTAAAACCTCCCTAAAACCCAATTTCAGGAAACATCACAAACCATGTAAAAATAAAGTATATTGGACCTTTTAGATTGTAAACAACTTATATAACATTAATAAATCAAAATCTTAAGTTAAAGACAATAAAAATGACATTTTTAATCAAGAATCTCAAAACCCCAAAATAAAAAAACCATGAGCTTTATGAAAACTAAAGGTATGAGCTTGAAGAGAATGATGAGGACATGTCAAAAACGAGTTTACCTTTGAAAAATCTTCAACAATGAGCAAGATATGAGATGGAATAGTAACCTAGGGGGAAGAGGGGTTTTGTCGTTGGAAATAAAATGGGAGATGAGAGAAAAAGAAGATGAATAGTAGTCTTTTGAAAATAAGGGAGTGTTTATTTTGAAAGTCCCCATAATTACCACTTTGCCATTAATGAGATGGCCATCCTTCACTATTCAAATTTCCATGGAATTTGGATTCTAATTTAATTTAAAATTTGGTCCAACATATGAAACGAATTTTTAAAACGAAAAGAGAAACTCGAAACATTATTTTAATATTATTTTCACCCGACCCTCAAACTCGGGTGTTACAACTCTCTCCCACTTAAGGAATTTCGTCCTTGAAATTACTTGACGGAAATGAGTACGGGAACTGCTCAAGCATATCAGCTTTCCTTTCCCACGTGGCCTCTTCCACTCATCTATGTCTCCATAACACATTGACCAACTCTATGGTCTTGCCACGCAACACCTTACTATCAGAAGCAAGTATCTCAACTGGTTCTTCGTTGTAAGATAAGTCCAGATTCAAATCAATCTCTTCTACGGGCATTACATGAGACGGATCCGATCTATACCTCCTAAGCATCGACACATGGAAGACATCATGGATCTTCTCTAACTCGGGAGGCAATCTCAAATGGTAAGCTACTGGCCCAATCCTCTCAACTACCTCATAAGGTCCAATAAATTTTGGGCTTAACTTACCCTTCCTCCCAAACCTCATCATCTTCTTCCAAGATGAGACTTTCAAAAACACTTTATCTCTCACGGAAAACTCTACCTCCTTCCTCTTTAAGTCGGCATAGGACTTTTGTCGATCTAAAGCTGCCTTCAAGCGATCACATATCAACTTTACCTTCTCGGTGGTGCCCTTAAGCAACTTAGGCATCAGTACAAGTTTATGTCCGACTTCGGCCCAACAAATCGGAGTTCTACACTTCCTACCATACAAGGCCTCATACGGAGCCATCTGAATACTCGACTAAAAACTGTTGTTATAAGAAAACTCTACTAACGGTAGATGTTTCTCCCACGACCCTTGAAAATCAATGATACAACATCTCAACATATCTTCCAACACCTGAATCACTCTCTCAGACTGACCATCTGACTGCGAATGATACGAAGTGCTGAAGTTCAACCAAGTACCTAAGGCTCGATGCAAACACTCCCAAAATCTGGCTATAAATCTCGGATCTCGGTCTGACACAATCGATTTCAGTACCCCATATAGTCTCACTATCTCACAGATATACAGATCGGCCAACTTGTCTAAAGTATAGGTGGTATGAACTGGTATAAAGTGGGCACACTTAGTAAACCTATCCACAATCACCCACACTGAATTCTTCCTCGAAGGGGTCAATGGTAGCCCTGACACAAAGTCCATGGTAATATGTTCCCACTTCCATTCCGGAATCTTCAACGGCTGTAACAATCCTGAAGGAAACTGATGCTCGACCTTGACTCTCTGACAAACCATACACCTACTTACAATATCGGCCACGTCCTTTTTCAAACCAACCCAATAATACTCTTTTTTTAACCCTCGATACATCTTCGTGCTACCCGGATGCATAACAAAATGACTGTTATGAGCTTCATTCAAGATCGTACACCTCAACTCGGCATCCTCCGGAACTACTATCTTATCCTTGTAACATAGGATCCCATTCTCACCAAAACAATACTGGGTAGGCCTATCTTCGGCTATGTCTTGCACGTGAGGTGTCAAAGACTCATCTCGCAACTGCTTCTCTCGAATTAACTGAACTAATAAAGGCTTAACCTGTAGCTCAGCTATCAGCCCACCATCATTGGACACGCTCAATCTCGCAAACATAGATCGTAGCTCAACGACCACTTTTCTACTTAAGGCATCGACCACTACGTTTGCCTTACCCGGATGATACTCTATTGTGAGGTTATAATCATTGAGTAGCTCTAACCACCTACGTTGTCTGAGGTTCAACTCCCTCTGAGACATCAAATACTTCAAACTCTTGTGGTCGGTGTACACGGTGCACTTCTCACCATAAAGATGATGTCTCCAAATATTCAACGCGAACACCACTGTAGCTAACTCTATGTCATGGTGGGATAATTCTTCTCATGAACTTTCAACTGTCGTGAAGCATACGCTACCACCTTACCTTCTTGCATAAGCACACAACCTAGCTCTACATAGGATGCATCACTATAAATCACAAATTCTCTCCCCAGTTCAGGCTGAGTCAGGATAGGAGCTTCGGTCAAAGCTTTCTTCAATTTCTCAAACGCTTATTGTCTTGCATCTGACCACTCATACAGAACATTCTTCTATAGCAACTTAGTCAACGGAGCCGCTATTCTAGAAAACCCTTCAACAAATCTTCTATAGTATCCCGCCAAACCTAGGAAACTGCGGATTTCTGTCACTGACTTCGGTTGTTTCCAATCCACTATAGCTTCTATCTTCTTGAGATCCACACTAATCCCACTAGCCGAGATCACGTGACCTAGGAAGACTACCTCCCTAATCCAAAACTCATATTTGCTTAGCTTGGCATACAACTAATTCTCTAGTAGAGTATGAAGTACTAACCGCAAGTGCTCATCATGCTCCACTTCGGTCCTAGAGTATATTAAGATGTCATCTATGAACACTACCACAAACCTACCCAAGAGCTCATGAAACACACAGTTCATCATATCCATGAAAGTGACTGGAGCATTAGTCAACCCAAAAGGCATCACTAAAAACTCATAGTGCCCATAACGTGTACGAAAGGTTGTCTTCGGTATGTCCACATCCTTCACATTCAATTGGTAGTACCCGAACCTCAAGTCAATCTTCGAAAACACAGAAGCACCTCTCAACTAGTCTAGCAAGTCATCTATCCTAGGTAAAGGATATTTGTTCTTCATTGTTACCTTATTCAACTGCCTATAATCTATACACATCCTCATGCTACCATCTTTCTTTTTCACAAACAAGACCGGAGCTCCCCACGGAGAAATACTAGGCCTAATGAAACCTCTATCGGTCAACTCATGAAGTTGTGTCTTCAACTCCTTCAACTCTTTTGGTGCCATTCTATACGGAACAATCGACACTGTGTAGAATCAGAATACGTCTCAATAGAAAACTCAATTGCTCTGTCTGGAGGCAAACCCGGTAACTCTTCCGTAAAAAACACTCAGAAAATCACATACTGTTCTGATGTCCTAAGGTCCTGAGGTCTCACCTCACTCATATTAGGATTCATTACATAAGCCAAGTAAGCCTGACACCCCGAACTCAACAACTTTTGAGCTTCCAAAGCTGAAACCACATTGGACAAGAACCTGGCGTTCTCACCAACTACCACAACCTCAAAATCATCGGTAAACCTCAAGGAGACTCTCTTGGTCTCGAAGTCAACCCTAGCTCTATGCTCTACAAGCCAATCCATGCCCAAAATCACATCAAAGCCGTAGAAGGGTAACTCCATCATATCGATCGAAAATACGTGGCCCTGAACCATCAAGGGACACCTCCTATACACCTTCCTAACTACCACTGTATCACCAAAAGAGCTAGTAACATTTACACCTACCTCTAACCAATCACATGGTAACCCTAATGACCTTGCGTGCTCACCCAAAATATACGAATGTGTCGACCCCGAATCTATCAAAGAAAGCAAACTCAAAGACTGTAATTAGAAATTACCTGCAATGACATATGTGTCATTCCCAGCCTCTCGCTGAGCATACACCTTAGCCGGTCCTCCTCCCTCGGGCTGGACTGCTACTACATGAGCCAAGTTCCTATAACCCTCATTCCTTGGTTGAAAGTTTCCACGACCGCGCCCACGACCTCTCTGATGCTCAAAACCTCTAGCTGAAGCCAGTCCGCCCCTAGCCGGGTGTGGACAGTTACGCCTCATGTGGTCTCGAGATCCACAGTTCCAACACGGCCCAAAGGTACCCACACACTCGCCCTGATGGCGCCTCCCACACCTATTGCACTCTGGTGTGTGCATAACAACTCCTTGGCCCTGATGGCCCTGACCATAGTTACCACCCCTATGCCTCGAATCCGGCTGGTACCTCCTATCCCCATGCCTCTTGGTCTGGTCTCTATCCCAATTCGCATGTCTCTTTCCGGAATCAGACCCACTAGCACGTGCTCTAGAACCTAGGTTCTGCTCTATATCCTTGGCCCTAGAGACCAAGACATCGAATTTAGTGTAGTCGGAGGTAAGCATGTAGGTCTTCCCATCTGCAGTCAACCCATACCTGAAGCGGTCACACCGTTCCTTCTCACTAGGAACCAACTCAGGTACATACTGGCTCAATCTCACAAACTGAACCTCGTATTCAGACACGGTCCTATTACCTTCAACCAAAGCCATAAACTCCCTCTTCTTTTCATCTAAGTACCGGACTCCAAGATACTTCCTCTTGAAGGCATTTCTGAAGAACTCCCATGTGATATCTGCCTCGGCCATACCAGAGGTAACAGTGGTCCACCAAGTATAAGCGTCCCCCTGAAGCAAGGAGACAATGTGTTGCGTGTAAAATAGTCTATCGCAATGGTAGTGCAAGTATACACGACGCAAGTAGTAAAGTGATACGAAGTATCGGATATCGTCTCCACAGGGATTGGGCTAATAGCTTCACCTTAATTCACTGCACGAAAGTAAAGGAAATATTTGAGAAGTTGTCACGAAAATAGTAAAGTAAACGTAAATAAAAAGTAAAGATATCAAGATAGAGAGAATGGGCTGGTATTGAATTACTCAGTAGTGCAGGTATTGCAGAGTTTAGGAAATCCAGTTCTGTCGTCGCTCCCGTCGCGGCAGCACCTGTCGCGGCAGCAGTCCGTTGATTGTCGCGGCAGCAAACACTCAACTCAGTATTTCAAGTTTGGCAAGAATCCCAGATGTACTTTGGCCTATCCCTAGGTCCAAGTCTGTCGATGATCACGTCTTTGATGATACCTCCCGGCGTGAATCGAAGGATGAACAACGATGTGTATGAATTCTTCTTTAGCCACTTAACCTCGTCCTATCCCTAGGCCCGAGATAGTTCAACTATAAACTAGAGAACTTGCTCTTATTTCTTTCGTATACTTAACTCTCCCGATGCTAAGTAAATAGATAACCTCACAATGCTCTCCCGATGCTCTTGCAAGATGTTAATAACCAAAATAAGAGAACTTGAAGTTTATTTTATTGAACTGAAAATTCCTAAAACAAAACAACCCTTGCAACTACTTTACAAATCAACCCGTGGCCCTAGGAAGGGTTTAGAACATGATGTGGGAAGGAAAACGACTAGAGTTTTGGGAAGGAAGCTAGGGTAATCGGTTATGCCCTCCTAGGTTAAAATATATGCCCTTATATAAAAGTATGATTCTAATAAAGACTAAATCTTCAAGGAATCTACTTTCCAGCCGTCATCTTCTTGCTTGGGATTTTCTCTCCTTGAACTTTGGGCTTGACATTCCTTTTGATTTGGGGCTTGGAAAAATATGAGGTTTTCACACGACAGACGGGCTGAATTTTCTCTATCTGTCGAGGTCCACTTTGCTTCTTCTCCTCAAAACTGCTGTCGTCCTCTGCTGTCACGGCGGCAACCATGGCAGCATCGTCCTCCTTGACTGCTTGTCCAGTTCAGCTCTTCTACTTCACTGCCCAGCGCCTGCCCTTTCCGTCTGCGACGACAGCAACCTGCAAAAATAGCTATTTTTAGTAGAAACTGTGCATGTTAATATAATTGTGATGTTTTGCTGTAAACTAACCTAAATGCAATGAATAATGCTTGAATGCAGCAGAAATATGGGTTAAATAGGGTGTAAATAATAGAACTTTTACACACTCAACACACCCCCAAACTCAGGTTTTTGCTTGCCCTCAAGCAACTAAGACCTAAAAGAAAAATGAAATATTTTTGTTTTGGCTTTCAAACAGTGAACTTTCCCTTACCCGTCGTTCGTTTCCTGTGACGGCAGCAACCTGTCGGATAATTTCGGATCTGTCTGGAATCTCACTATAGTCCTCGTACAGTGTGTGCATGCTTGTGAACAGTTATATGCCTAGACTCTCTTAGTTTCACTAGAATATTCAACTCTTAACTCGAATTTTTATGCCAAAGTTTATCTTTTGAAGGCGCTTCTTAATGCTCCTTGGATTTTTTTTTTGTTTTGACTCGATTTCTCTATTTTTCAAGCTAAAGTTTACTAGAGCCAGTTTTAGGCACCTCTATTTAACTTCCTAGAGCCAGTTTCGGGCACCTCTAGGGCTGTTGAGTCTCTTTTGCTAAACTTCTTTCCTAGAGCCAGTGTTAGGCACCTCTAGGGGCTATTCAAGTGCTAAGCTTCCTATTCTAGTTTGGCTAAAAGAAGTCTAAGCAGTATAACAGTCACAATTGTGTTTAAGTTTTCAGAACTATAGAAAGGCTCTAAACTTCTCCTAAAAACTATCCTAAAGTCACTACCACGACAGAGCTGTCACGACAGGTAAGTTCAATTCACAATTTTCAGCCAAAATTTTCAATATTTTCATCATTTTTTAGAGAAAAAAAATAAAGACACAAATTTTAATTAAGATGTACTCCATTAATATGGAGGGTTGCCACCCCCAAACTCGAGGGTTGCATTGCCCTCAATGCAAATGACAAAATAAAAATGAAACAGATAAAGGCAGTACATCACAAAATATATATATAGCAGACAGCAATAATAAGATAAGAAACTTAAATTTTAATCGCTGTCTTTGCTGCTGCTTCTAAGTCTGATCTGATGGCGGGCTTTGGCTCTCAGGGCGGGCTGGGGTGGTTGCTGTACAACCTGAACATCAGAGCTGCTGCTGCTGCTGTCACTGTTGCTGCTGGCCTTTGGCAATTTGTTCTTATCTGCCATCCGTTTCTGCCTCTTTACCGGTGAAAATTCCTTTGACAGATTCCTCTTAATAGAGGGTTCATCATCACTGGCTGCCCAAACAGAGGAGGAGGAGAACCCAGCAACAAAGGCAGCAAGGTCCTCCAATGCCATTGGACGTTTCGTTCCTCGGGCAAATGGTTCGGCATGGGTGCTGCCTGCTGCTGTCGGGGCAGGCGATGGTACGGAGGCGGCAGATGGTGTTTGTGGGGTAGCAGCAGGTGTAGGAGTGTGGACAGGGGTAGTGACAGTAAAGTAATGGGCAGGGAAAGTAAGGAAAGCAACATCAGGGAAATTTAAAGTATTTTGAATAAAAGTTACCGTAGAGGCGGCAAAATCCCTGATGAAGGTCATTAAGCCCAACTGTCTTTCCTCCAGCTTTTGAATGGCAGCTAGTATCTGGGTGGAGGGGTCTGTCGAAGCAGCTGCTGCGGCGGCAGGTTCGGTATTTTGCTGCTCTATTGATTCAGCTGTGGCGGCAGCGGGGTTGAATGATGACAGAGGGGTAGCCACGGTCAACTCCATAAGGCTGAGGATATTCTTTTCCGTCCAACCTCGTCCTTTGACTAATAAATCAGTGTGTACTTCCGGCACGTTATGGCCACGGCAGAGTGAAGTGATGAGGTATGGGAGGAAAAGTAGGCCCGTCGGTCGATGTGCACATTCCAAAATACTCTCTCAAATATAACTTCCCACATTTATGGGCTGTTCATTTAAAATAGAGTGTATCAATGCTAACCTTTGCTGGTCGACGATGGTATGGTGGGATGACAGCATGATCCTCTTTTTTATGAAGGCATTCCATAGTTTTGCCTCCGGCAGCAGCTGGCTCTGCTTCACCGTGTGTGGATTTTTCCGGCTGGTATTCCATTCGGTTCCCTCGTCGGTCAGTTCTGCCATGACAGCGTCGTAGGCAGCATTATCCAGGGTGTTGAGGAACTGCTGGTGTGCGTCGTCATTGTGGCCGATGTAGAGGCCATATAAGGAGTTGATGTGCTCTGCTTTAAACGATACTTCTTTCCCTCTAACACTCACTGCTGTCGTCGTTCTGCTGCTGATGGCAGCATAAAATTCTCTCACCAGCGTCACGTTCATTTCCTCCGGTTGCTCCGCAAATGTTTGCTACAATAGAGCTCTAATCTTCCGGGCTATGAAAGGCTTGAGGCCCAGATTCTTTGCCTTTGGTGTATAGATAAAACCTCGTTCTTCCCACATGTCTCTGGTAGCAAAGGACTGTGGGGGAGTTGCTGTTGGTGAGGAAGTAGAGGCAGCATTGCGTCGGGTTTTTCTAGAAGACATATTAGTGCAAGGGTTGTGAAAAGTAAATGAAAACTAAAAAGGGAGAGCAAATAAGAAAGGCAGAAGTGAGTGAAAATGAAAATGAAACGGGGTTTTATAGAAAAGGATTTGCTGCCCGTTGAAACTGTAACGGCAAACAAGAATAACGGGGTCGGCTGTTGAGCTTTAGCGTGTCTGACGCGTCTGACACATGTTTCCGCGTCTGTTACGCATCTGTGACGTGTTTCCGTGCCTGTCGTGACAGCATGGTGACAGCATGTATTTTCTGCGTCTGTCGCGGCAGCTGTAATGACAGGCTTCAATATTTGGGCTTTGTTGGGCTGATGGATGGATGGTGGGCTGAGTTCACTTCTCCTGTTCTTCTGGACTCCTTTATTTCCTAAAAACGATAATCATAAAAAACATTATTCAAATAAAATAAACCTTATTTCCTAATAAATAATAATAATAACATAAATAAATAAATAAAAATAAAGTTTAGGTTAAATTAGGGATGCCAGGTGGGGCATCTCCTAAGGTAACCACTTCCTGCATTCCTGGGGCTTCAGTCCCTTGATAATGCTTGAGGCGTTGTCCGTTGACTTTGAATTGGTGCCCGTCTTTTAATGATCAGATTGTGATGGCACCATGGGAAAAAACTTGTACGACTTGGAATGGGCCAGACCATCTAGATTTCAGTTTCCCTGGGAAAAGTTCCAGTCTAGTGTTGAACAACAATACAAGTTGCCCTGGGCAGAACTGTCGTGGCAGCAACTTCCTGTCATGCCACTTCTTAGTTTTCTCCTTGTAGATTCTTGCATTGTCATAGGCCATTGTCTAGATTTCTTCAATTTCGTTCAGATCTAACAGCCTTTTCTGCCCTGCCCTGTCCAAGTCCATATTCACTGCCTTGATTGCCCAGTATGCTCTGTGCTCTATCTCGACAGGTAGATGACATGTTTTCCCATAAATCAATCGGTACAGAGACATGCCCAATGGAGTCTTAAAAGCTGTCCTATATGCCCATAGCGCATCATTGAGGAGTAAAGACCAGTCTTTCCTAGTTGGCTTAACCATCTTCTCAAGAATGTTCTTAACTTCCCTATTAGATATTTCAGCTTGTCCATTGGTTTGTGGGTTCTATGTTGTCGCGATCCGATGCTTGACACCATATTTCTTCAAGGCAGCAGCAATAATCCTATTGTCGAAATGTCTCCCTTCATCACTGATAATCGCCTTAGGGATGCCAAACCTAGAAAAGATATTTTTTTGTAAAAACCTTTGGACTGTCTTGACATCATTCTTTTGAGTGGCGATAGCTTCAACCCACTTAGAGACATAATCTACTGCCAGGAGGATGTATAGATTTCCACATGAAGATGGGAATGGTCCCATAAAATCAATCCCCTAAACGTCAAAGATTTCGACTTCTAGAATGTTCTGCAGTGGCATCTCGTTTCTCCTTGAGATGTTTCCTGTCCTTTGGCACCTGTCACAGCTCTTGTAGAAGATTTGTGCATCTTTATACAATGACGGCTAGTAGAACCCTGACTGCAGTACCTTGGCAGCAGTTTTGTTGCCTCCCAAGTGACCTCCATACTGTGAAGCATGGCAGTGATGAAGAATGTCTTCTTGCTCTTCTTGTGGTACACACCTCCTCATAACCTGATCTGCACAGATTTTGAAAAGAAGAGGTTCGTCCCAATAATAATGCTTAACATCATTTTGGAACCTCTTCCTGGCTTGTTAATTAAGATCAGAAGGAATTATTCCGCTAACTATAAAATTAACGAAATCAGCATACTAGGGGAGTTCAGAAGACTTACCTGCCGCCATGGCTGTCGCGGCAGTGATTGCGGCAGCAAAGAGCTGCTCATCTGGGAAGGTCTCCAGTATGTTTGTCTCATCTGTTGGTAGACTCTGTCCCTTCTCCAACCTTGACAAGTGATCTGCCACCTGATTTTTTGTCCCTTTTTTGTCCTTGATTTCAAGGTTGAATTCTTGCAATAGCAGGATCCACCGTATCAATCGAGGTTTTGCATCCTTTTTCGCGAACAAATACTTTAGGGCAGAATGGTCTGTGTGTACTATCACCTTCGTTCCAAGTATGTAAGAACGAAACTTGTCAATGGAGAACACCACAGCTAATAACTCCTTTTCTGTGGTGGTGTAGTTCACTTGGGCGTCATTCATTGTCTTGTTGGCATAGTATATGACATGAAATAACTTGTCTCTCCGCTGCCCAAGTGCTGCCCCGACAGCATAATCACTAGCATCACACATGATCTCAAATGGTTGTGTCCAGTCTGGTGGCTGTACTATTGGGGCTGTTACCAGTTTTTCCTTCAGAACCTTGAATGCTTCAGTACATTCGTCATTAAAGTCAAAGGGTCGGTTCTGCTCCAAAAGATGGCATAGGGGCTTGGTGATTTTTGAGAAATTTGCAATGAATCTCCGATAAAAACCAGCATGTCCCAAGAAACTTCTAATACCCTTGACTGTGGTCGGCGGCGGCAGCTTCTCGATCACTTCTATTTTGGCCCTGTTGACTTCTATGCCACGACAGCTAATCTTATGGCCAAGGACTATCCCTTCATCCACCATAAAGTGGCATTTTTCCCAATTTAAGACCAGGTTTGCTTTTTCACATCTTTCAAGTACCTTTTGTAGATTGCCTAGGCAGCTCTCAAAATCGTCTCCAAATACTGAAAAATCATCCATAAATATTTCAAGGAAGTCCTCTACCATATCGGAGAATATGGCCATCATGCACCTTTGGAAGGTGGCGGGTGCATTGCATAATCCAAACGGCATTCTCCTAAAAGCATACGTTGCGTAGGGGCATGTGAAAGTCGTCTTTTCTTGATCTTCCGGTGCGATAGCAATTTGATTATACCCTGAATAACCATCAAGAAAACAATAGTAAGGTTTACCCGCTAATCTATCAAGCATTTGATCAATAAAGGTAAAGGAAAGTGGTCTTTTCGGGTAGCTTTGTTAAGCTTCCGATAGTCCAGACAAACCCTCCAACCGGTCACAGTCCTGGTTGGGATTAACTCATTGTTTTCGTTGGTCACCACGGTCATTCCTCCTTTATTGGGAACGCATTGCACCGGGCTCACCCATTTGCTGTCGGAGATGGCGTAAATAATACCAACATCTAACCATTTGATTATCTCTTTACGCACCACCTCTTTCATCGCATGGTTTAGCCGCCTTTGAGCATCTATAGTCGGCTTATGATCTTCCTCTAAAAGGATTTTATGCATGCATAACGCCGGACTAATGCCTTGAATATCGGCTATCGTCCATCCAATTGCCTTTTTGTGCTGCCGCAGCATCCCTATTAACTGCTGTTCCTGTTCCTGCAGCAACTTAGAAGAGATGATTACGGGCAACGTATCATTTGAACCAAGAAAAGCATATTTTAGCTGCCCTGGCAGGGGCTTCAGTTCTAAAATAGGAGGTTCGGCAGTAGATGGCTTTTGGATTGCATGGTTATCCAAAGTATAATTTAAGGGTTCGAATAACTTACCTGGACGATCGCCTATCCAGTTTACCTCCTCCTGATCTTCAGTATCAGATGTATCAGATTCAGAGGAGTTGATGTCGTCAGTACTGTCGTGACAGTCCTGTAGGTGGCTGCCGAGGCAGTGACCAATTTTGATGTCGTGACAGCCCGACCTGATGCAGGGTTGATCAAAGGCAACTTCAGTGATAGCCTTGCATTCCTCGTCTGCATCAGCATGCTTCAAAGCTTAGAGAACATTCAACTTAATCTCTTGGTCGTTCACTCTCATAGTGAGTTCTCCTTTTTCCACATCAATCAGTGATCTTCCCGTGGCTAAGAAGGGTCGCCCAAGGATGATTGGTGTGTTTTCATCTGCTTCACAATCTAAAACAAGAAAGTCAACAGGAAAAATAAATTTATCCACTCTTACCAGAATATCTTCGATTTTTCCTTCCAGATGAACATAAGAGCGGTCTGCCAGCTGCAGAATTACTGTCGTGGGCCGCGCCTTTCCAATACCTAATTTCTGAAAAACAGATTTTGGCATTAAATTAATACTAGCACCAAGATCACAAAGTGCCTTACCCACGTATTTATCTCCAATTACGCAAGGTATGATGAAGCTCCCCGGATCCTTCTTTTTCTGGGGTTGCTGCCTATGAAGAATACTCATGCAACCTTCTGTCTTCTTTACCGTTTCAAATTCCCCAAGTTTAGATTTCTTTGACATGACATCCTTGAGAAATTTGGCGTAACCGGGCATCTCCCTAACGGCATCTAACAGCGGAATGTTAATATGAACCTGCTTAAAAATATCATAAATCTTCTTGAGCTGAGATTCTTGCTTAGCTTGCTGTAACCGTTGAGGAAAAGGAGGTGGGGAACGATAATCAGCAATACGTCCTTCCCACTGCATACGAATCTGAGGAGGTTTGGGTTCATCATCTTTCTCCTCTGTCGCTTCTGCTGTCGTGACAGGCTCATCGGCAACAGTCTGTTTGTTACCTGTCGGGGCAGCTTCCTCGACAGGTCTGTCCAAGGCTGGTTTCTTTACTGTTTCAGCTTCCTTTTCCGGCCCTGGTAGTTTCTTCCCACTCCTAGTAGTAATGGCCTTACACTGCTCATGTGTGGGCTGCCTAGCATTTTCAGTATTACTAGGGAATCCTCCAGTCTGCCTTGGCTTGATATGCTGGGAAATCTGACCCATTTGTGTCTCCAAAGATTTCAGAGTAGCTTCATGATTCGTCATCCGCATCTCTGTTTTATCCATGAATGTCTCTGTTTTCTTAACAAACTGATTCATATTCTCAATATAAGTACCTGTCTGAGACATAAAAGTGGCCAGAGTCTGTTCCAGTATACTGTTTGTGGCAGCTGGTTACTGTTGTTGCTGCTGTTGCGGCGGCAGTTGCTGTCGCGTCAGCAATCTAGGTCCTCCCTGATTCTGATTGTGTGCTTGAGGATTAAGGGCATTATTAGGATTGCTCCAAGAAAACTTGGGATCCTTTCTCCAGTTGGGATTATAGTTGTTGGAATTGTAATTCGGCTTGTATTTTCCAACATACTTTCCCTCTTCTAACTGTATAGGACACTCATCCGAACTATGATTTCCCTCACAGATTTCACATACCTCCTCAACAGCAAATCCATGTTGTGCATCATCATTCAAGAGCTTTTTCATTGCCTTAGTAAGGAATGCTACCTGTGATTTCATCGTGCTGTCGGCCTCATAATCCTTGACAGCTAATACCCGTTTACCCCCTCTTCTTGCTGTCGGAAACTGCTCTTCATTCTTAGCCAGATTTTTCAATACTTGCATTGCCTCGTCCGGATCTTTATCCAATAATAGTCCGTTTGCTGCTGAATCAATTCGAATACGAGTTTGTAAGTTGGCAGCATTATAAAACTTTGTTACCTGATTCCAGACGGAGAATCCATGCATTGGGCAGTTCTGTAGAAGAGTGGTAAATCTATCCCAGGCCTCGTGCATTGGCTCGTCATCTTCCTGTTGAAAAGTAGCAATTTCATTACGTAATCGCTCAGATAAATGTGAAGGATTAAAACGAGATAAAAATCCACAAGACAAATCTGCCCAAGTTCTAATTGAACCCGACGTAAGTTTATTCCACCAAGTCTTTGCTCTGTCCCTCAATGAATGGGGAAATAACCGAAGCCTCAGTATCTCCGGATTAACTCCTGGCAGTCTAAACGAACCACAGATCTCCTGGAACGTTTTTAGATGCTCCCTAGCATCCTCTGTAACAGCACCACTAAATTGACCAACATTGTTGATCATGCTAAACATGACAGGTTTCAGCTCGAAGTTGTCAACATCAATGTCCGGCAGCGTGGTTTCCAGTTCTACATGGTCATTCAGCATGTAGTCGCGACAGGACCGTCGTCCGGCAGCAGCAGGCGGGTCGTCGACAGGCTGTCTGCCCTCTCCATCTCCAACAGGAGGGTCATTATCTCTTTGGTGTGCCATAATCTCTAGCTGTTCCTCAAGGTACTCGTTCCTAGCTAATAAGTGACGAAGTTGTTTCTTGAGATTGAATGAACGTTCGATTTCCGGATTTAATGGATACTCAGGATCTTTACCTCGGTTCGATCTGCACATAAACAAGGCACCTTGTGAAAAACAAGAGTTGGATGCACCAAAGAAAAACAGAAAAATAAAAATAAAAATAAAAACAAAAACGAAAAGTGCAGTAAAAGAAAAGGTAGAGTTATGTTGCCAATCCCCGACAACGGCGCCAAAAACTTGTTGCGTGTAAAATAGTCTATCGCAATGGTAGTGCAAGTATACACGACGCAAGTAGTAAAGTGATACGAAGTATCGATTATCGTCTCCACAGGGATTGGGCTAATAGCTTCACCTTAATTCACTGCACGAAAGTAAAGGAAATATTTGAGAAGTTGTCACGAAAATAGTAAAGTAAACGTAAATAAAAAGTAAAGATATCAAGATAGAGAGAATGGGCTGGTATTGAATTGCTCAGTAGTGCAGGTATTGCAGAGTTTAGGAAATCCAGTTCTGTCGTCGCTCCCGTCGCGGCAGCAGTCCGTTGATTGTCGCAGCAGCAAACACTCAACTCAGTATTTCAAGTTTGGCAAGAATCCCAGATGTGCCTTGGCCTATCCCTAGGTCCAAGTCTGTCTATGATCACGTCTTTGATGATACCTCCCGGCGTGAATCGAATGATGAACACCGATGTGTATGAATTCTTCTTTACCCACTTAACCTCGTCCTATCCTTAGGCCCGAGATAGTTCAACTATAAACTAGAGAACTTGCTCTTATTTCTTTCGTATACTTAACTCTCCCGATGCTAAGTAAATAGATAACCTCACAATGCTCTCTCGATGCTCTTGCAAGATGTTAATAACCAAAATAAGAGAACTTGAAGTTTATTTTATTGAACTGAAAATTCCTAAAACAAAACAACCCTTGCAACTACTTTACAAATCAACGCGTGGCCCTAGGAAGGGTTTAGAACATGATGTGGGAAGGAAAACGAATAAAGTTTTGGGAAGGAAACTAGGGTAATCGGTTATGCCCTCCTAGGTTAAAATATATGCCCTTATATAAGCTTTGGGCTCAAGTTATCTAAATTAGCAAGAATACAACTTTAAATAAAAGTATGATTCTAATAAAGACTAAATCTTCATGGAATCTACTTTCCAGCCGTCATCTTCTTGCTTGGGATTTTCTCTCCTTGAACTTTGGGCTTGACATTCCTTTTGATTTGGGGCTTGGAAAAATATGAGGTTTTCACACGACAGACGGGCTGAATTTTCTCTATCTGTCGAGGTCCACTTTGCTTCTTCTCCTCAAAACTGCTGTCGTCCTCTGCTGTCACAGCGGCAACCATGGCAACATCGTCCTCCTTGGCTGCTTGTCTAGTTCAGCTCTTCTGCTTCACTGCCCAGCGCCTGCCCTTTCCGTCTGCGACGGCAGCAATATGCAAAAACATCTATTTTTAGTAGAAATTGTGCCTTTTAATATAATTGTGATGTTTTGCTGTAAACTAACCTAAATGCAATGAATAATGCTTGAATGCAGCAGAAATATGGGTTAAATAGGGTGTAAATAATAGAACTTTTACACACTCAACACAATGCAACCCAACTTACGGGCGTCTGAACACTCCATCTGACCCAAGATGCGAGTAGTACACTCAAGCCACCCCTCCGAACCCTCGGAAGTTAACCCACGAAACTCAAATGCTCCCAAGTTACGAAGCCTCTCAAGGGGTAATCCTGTCCCCGCACCCTGATGTGCTGCTGCAGCTTGCATACCGGCCAAAGTTGTCTGAAAAGCTCCGGCTTGAGCCCGTTACCTTCCACATTAGCATCAACCTGAGGCCCATTACCATCACCTCCAGCATTTACCCCATTACCATCGGGAGCATGAGGAGTAGGAGGCACGTCCTCGGGTGCATGGTCACCCGCTCTAGGTCGTCCCCTCAGTCTCACCATAGCAAAATAAGATCTAAAACAACAAACACACACAACAACAAGGGAAACGTTAGGTTAGCAAAAGGGCAAGGACTCCGGTTCTAAGGCTCGCTAAACCAAAACAATTTTCCTTTTTGACAACAACACCTAACAATGGGGATATTCGACTTGCCCTTAACCCAACCAGAAAAAGCCACTGAAACATGCTTTCAAACACCATACTAGCAAGCAAACATTCGAGCATTCATGATAAAACACTCATCAATACAAATCAACATCATAACACATCAACTTACCTCACTTACCTACCCGAGGTCTCGGAAACCTCAGGATCTGATACCACCAAATGTAACCCCTTCGTCCCGGTCTAGACGACTGACCGGTCCGAGTAGGCTACACGGGGAAAACTGAAGTGAAACTCGCGAAGGCTCCCCTTCGGTTAGCAACCCTAGATAAATTTCTTTAACTATTATCTTGTCTAAATGAATTCTTTAATCCTATATGAGAGGACAACAACGGAAGCAACAAACAAGACGATCAACCCAAAGAACATATCAAGACAATCCATTTTAGCTAAAAAGGCTGGCTGTTTCGAAACATCCAATTAGTGTATCGAAACGACTTGAACTGGTTAACAGGCCCAAGTCAACACGAGGAGACCGTATCGGAACGGTGGTCAACCATTTCGAAACACCCCCAACGGTCAACTTCTCGTGGTCAACGATACGATGACCGTTCTGAAACACTATGGCCTGTTTCGATACATCAATTTATCGGCAAAATCTCAGATTTCTAGTGGCAAAAACGTATCGAAACGACCCCTTGGCGTACCGAAACGCCTGGCCTGAAACAAGAGGCCGTATCGAAACGGGACCAACCGTTTCGATACACGGGCTGCGAAAAGACAGATTTTAGCTGGTTTTTGGTACAAGGCAAACCCAAATTCCAACCAAAACCTCCCACATCCAACATACATCAACTCTAGATACAAGACACCCTATACAAACATGCTTAGCACACATCAAACATGTAAGAGCCATACATTAAAAGGATCAAAAGCTCAACAAGGATTCATACATAGCATTCAAGATTCAAGCTTTAGACAAACATACATATATCATTCATAAAAAGGATATAAGTTTTCAACCACAAGGCAAGCATGCATCAAGTAAATATGGTTTACAATCCATAACATAAAGGCATACACATGGCCAACATAAAATCAACAAATCAACATGCTCAACAAAACACATCATCAACTAAGGAGTTTGACACCAACTCCTACAAGTCTACACCCCAATCGTCTAAGCATTATTACAAATATGTAAATTATACTTGAGCTACTTTGAGAACTCCAAAAGCTCTTTCCTTGCCCACATGCCTCCCGAACTCTAACGATCTGCTTGTTGGAAATAAAGGAGAGCGTAAGCTAACTAGCTTAGTGAAAGAAGCTCTATAAATCAACAAGCATGCTGTTTTCAAAGCACTTTTCATAATTGACAATAAATCGATGGATGCACAAATGATTATCACAACAGGACTAAACATGGCTTGCACATGCACAACCAACATACACACTGTGGGACCATACATCACTGTTCGACTAGTAGTTTTCCGATGGGACCACTCATCACCTTACTCTACTACTAGTCACAACCGGTGGAACCGCTCATCACCGTAGTTAAGACAATCATCACGTGAGGCTCGACTTCAACACGACTACACAACAACAATGGTGTAAACAACTCAAGATGCATATGATACCACATCATATAACCATTCATCAACTCATAGCAAAAAAGATAGGAGGATTAACTTACACTTGGGTTTAGGTGAACCCTCAAGGTCCCACCCAAACCCCCAAGAGTTCCATTTCGAAAACAAATCAAAGTTTGACATTTCTACTCACCGTTGCTACCCAAAAGAGAGCCGAAAACCAAGCTCAAGTCACCAAATTCTCCGGATTCGTCCCTAAGGCTTCACCAACAAGATTCCTTGCTTCTAATCATCCCAACACAATCAAAACAATCATAATTCAGTCCACGATTCAATGTAGCAAACCTAGAACATAATTCAAACATATAACACAAGTTTCAAGCTAAGAACAACTCCCAAAACCTTCGTTCCCGAGCAGCCATGAAGCACAACCCAAAACCCTTGATTTCAACACTTAAATTATTCCCTAAAGCCTCCAAAACAACCCTTATACATAGCCTAACCATCATCCAACAATTTCCAACATAAAACACCCCCAAAACTCAACATTTCAACACTCTAAAACCTCTCTAAAACCCAATTTCGGGAAACATCACAAAACCATGTAAAAATCAAGTATATTGGATCTTTTAGATTGTAAACAACTTATATAACATTAATAAATCAAAAGCTTAAGTTAAAGACAATAAAAATGACATTTTTAATCAAGAATCTCAAAACCCCAAAATACAAAAACCATGAGCTTTATGAAAACTAAATGTATGAGCTTGAAGAGAATGATGAGGACAGGTCAAAAACGAGTTTACCTTTGAAAAATCTTCAACAATGGGCAATAAATGAGATGGAATAGTAACCTAGGGGGAAGAGGGGTTTTGTCGTTGGAAATAAAATGGGAGAGGAGAGAAGAAGAAGATGAATAGTAGTCTTTTGAAAATAAGTGAGTGATTATTTTAAAAGTCCCCATAATTACCACTTTGCCATTAATGAGATGATCATCCTTCACTATTCCAATTTTCATGGAAATTGGGTTCTAATTTAATTTAAAATTTGGTCCAACATATGAAACGAATTTTTAAAACGAAAAGTGTAACCCAAAACATTATTTTAATATTATTTTCACCCGACCCCAAACCCGGATGTTACTAGGAGTACGGTTAAAAAAATTCAGGTAATAATTCAAAATAATTGTCGTGTTCAAGAGTGAATTAATATATTAAATCATTTGATCCTATACTAATTATATTAATTTTTAAATAACATTACTGAACTGAATTTAAGTAATTAATTGTATAAAAAAATGTAAGTAATCAAAATTAAATGGAAAAATACTGTTTCAATTGACTTTTAACTGTTTGTTTATCCTCGAATATGAGTAAATATTTTTTTGACAAATATCGTCAAAAATATTATCAATATAGGACGACGTTTTCAAAAAAAAAAAAAGTAAACATGAATATTTTGTTGAATTTGTTTTTTATTTCAACAAATTTTATTAACAAAAATCTTTATATATATATATATATATATATATATATATATATAATTATTCTCTCATGTTATATTTATATTGCCCTCTTTGGTAAAGAAAGGTTTGAGTCAAAATTAAAAGTTTGAGCTAAAATTAGAGGTTTGACCGGTCAAATCTGCTAATTTGGATGTTTGGCAAAGAGCAGATTGAAATAGCGGATTGTGGTGAAAGCTCTAATTTTAAAAAAGCTGCTAATATGAGCTTTTTGAAATTAGAGGTTTTGACATAAGAGTTATAAAGACACTTTTACCCTTAACAATTATATAAAAATTTCCAAATAACCTAAATTTAACCATTTCTATTTTAATTTTTTAACTACACATATTTATATTGTGAGATTTGTAAACAAATACTTTTTTCCTTTTTATTTTCACACATTTATATTTGTATTTAAATTTAATAATTAATTAAATTACATTAAAAATAATTATATAAATAATAAATTAATATATAGATCCTTCAAATATGCTTAATAGTGTTATATTAAAAATTATTTTTCATAAGCTAATTAATATTAATTGATACAAAATATTATAACTAATAAACTATTTAAATAAGTATCGAATAAAATCATGTTCTTATATGTCATTTTGCTTGTTTAAACAATCAAGCAGCTATAAGCTATCAGTTAATTTTACCAAACACTTTTATACAATTAGCTAATACAATCCGCTATCAAATCAGCTAATGCAATCCGCTATCAGCTATCCGCTAATTGCCAAACAGGACCATTGTATTTTGATTTATCTCATATTTTTATGTAATTTGTGCTTAATTACTTAAAAATGTATTACTATATATGCTATACATTGTAAAATTTCAAAACTGTTTAAATTTTCGAAACATAGTGAAGGTCATATTCTAATTTATATAATTTCAATCTTAATATATTTAATTTTTTTTGGACATGCTATATTTGCATATTGGTGTTATATTTGAATTAAGTTTTCGTATTGAAATTCAAAATATCAAATTTATGTAAAAATGTTAATTGTATTATAAGTTCCTAACTATAATTCAGACTTAGATTCATCTATTAACTTCATAACGTTTCAATTGAGCCTTCAAACTCTTATTAGTGTTTTAATAATTTGAATTCGTTAATCTAACCATCGATTTTAGGGTTTATTGTTACCTTAATAAGGGGAGTATATTAAAATACATAGATAAAAAATTTAAACATTGTGCACATATTATATTGATAATTTTAAATTCGCCATGTTAAAGAAAGATGAAATAACTTATTTAATCTTAATAATAAGGTTTGATTTTTACATGTAAAATTCAAATCGTCCATGCAATAAGTGTCTTTTTTTTATTTTTTAAAACTATAAGTGCCTAATAATAAATATTTTGTTGTAAATAAAATAACGAAGAACAACGAACAAGAATAAAAGAACAAAGAGATGAGAGAAAAAAGAGATTCATATTATTCTCAAAATATAGACTTGTGTATAATGCATTCAGTAAATTATCTATTTATAGGCATAAGAAATACATAATACATTAAACTCTAATTAATTTAGATAATATTCTTAATGATAAAGTAAGTAAAATCTCATTGATAAACTTCTTATCATAATAGACATCCACATAGATAAATATTCATAGCACTTCCCATTGGATGTCTATAAAGATAACGTGCCTCGTTAAAACCTTACTAAGATAAAACTCAGTGAAAAAAATTTTAGTGAAGGAAAAAGAGTACACACATCTTTGATATGCATAACCTGTTGCCTCGTTAAAAACCTTACCAAAAAAATTCGTTGGGACAAAACCTTGGTTAAGGAGTGCCTAGTAAATAGATCTCTCATGAAAGCGTATTTTCTCTCCCTCATAAAAACGTCACATAAGATCTTTGGCTCGACGCAATCCGATGTTGTAAATTAACTTCTCAAATTGAGCATTAGAGAGTGCCTTAGTAAATAAGTCTGCTAAATTATCACATGAGCGAATTTGTTGGACATCAATGTCTCCACTCTTTTGTAAATCATGAGTGAAAAAGAATTTTTGTAAAATATGTTTTGTTCTATCACTCTTTATGTATCCTTTTTTAAGTTGAGAAATACATGTTGTATTATCTTCATATAAAATAGTTGGAGCTACTTTTTTAGAGTGTAAACCACAATTCTCTTGAATGTGATGGATTATAGACCTTAGCCACACACATTCACGGCTAGCCTCATGGATAGTCAGAATCTCAACATGATTAGAGAAAGTGGCAGTAATTGTTTGTTTCATTGAGCGCCAAGAAATTGCAGTATCATCGTATGTAAATACCTAACCAGTTTGTGATTGAGCATTATGAGGATCGAATACGTACCCTGCATCCGCAAAATCAACCAGTTCTGTTTTGGATAGATCAAGGAAAAATAATCCTATGTATTTCGTACCTTGAAGGTAACGAAATATGTGTTTAACCCCATTTCATTGTCTTCGAGTTGGACATGAGCTAAATCTTGCCAACAAATTGACAATAAATGATATGTCAGGTCGTGTGTGACTAGAAAGATACATTAATGCACCAATAGCACTTAAGTATGGCACTACTGGACTAAGAATATCTTTATCATTTTCCTGATGGCGAAATAGATCTTTGTTAACATCAAGTGACCTAACAACCATAGGGGTGCTCAACGGATGTGCGTTATGCATGTAAAACTTCTTTAGCATCTTTTCTATGTATGTTGATTGATGCACAAGGATTCTACCCTTTAGGTGCTCAATATGCAATCTAAGACAAAATCTTGTTTTTCCGAGATCTTTCATTTCAAATTCTTTCTTTAAATACTCAACTGTTAAAGAGATCTCCTCATGAGTCCCAATGATATTCAAATCATCAACATACACAACAATAATGACAAATTCAGAGTTAAACTTCTTAATAAAAATGTACGGGAAAATTGGATCATTCTTATAGCCTTCCACTAATAAGTATTCACTGAGGCGATTATACCAAATACGCTCAGATTGTTTTAATCCATAAAGGGGTATGTTCAATTTGATTGAATAATGTTCCCGAAAACTTGAATTAACTGCTTCAGGTAGTTTAAAACCTTCTAAAAGTTTCATATAAATATTATTATCAAGAGCCCCATACAAATAGGCTGTAACAACATCCATTAAGCAGAAATTAAGTCTTTCTTTTATTGTCAGACTAATAAAAAATCTAAAAGTGGTTGCATCTACCACGTGGGAGTATGTTTCTTCATAATCAATTTCAGGTCTTTGTGAGAATCTTTGTGCAACCAAATGAGCTTTATATCTCGCAATTTCCCCTTTTCATTTCTCTTTCTCACAAAGACTCATTTATACTCCACAAATTTTACACCTTCTGGTGTACGAACTACAAGCCCGAATACTTCTCCTTTTGAAAGAGATTTTAGTTCCGCTTCAATTGTCTCTTTCCATTTTGGCCTATCATCTCTTTGCTTACATTGTCCAATTGACAATGGTTCCTGATCCACATTATCATCCAAAATCTCTAGTGCTATATTGCATGTAAAAGTATTATTGATGCCGATTTTGTTTCGGTTCCACTTGTTACCACATATGATATAATTTATTGAGATCTCATCATTACCACATGGGAGTATGTTTCTTCATAATCAATTTCATGCCTTTGTGAGAATCCTTGTGCAACCAAACGAGCTTTATATCTCACAATTTCCCCTTTTCATTTCTCTTTCTCACAAAGACCCATTTACACTCCACAGATTTTACACCTTCCGGTGTACGAACTACAGGCTCGAATACTTGTCTTTTTGAAAGAGATTTTAGTTCCGCTTCAATTGCCTCTTTCCATTTTGGCCAATCATCTCTTTTCTTATATTGTCCAATTGACAATGGTTCCTGATCCGCATTATCATCCAAAATCTCTAGTGCTATATTGCATGCAAAAGTATTATCGATGTCGATTTTGTTTCGGTTCCACTTGTTACCACATATGATATAATTTATTAAGATCTCATCAATATCAGGTACCTGATTCATGTCTAATGTCTCTTCTGGAGACCTTTTAATCTCTTCTCGAGATCTTTCATAATCCATTGATTCCTCGATCGGACCATCACAAGATATAGCTCATTTTCTTTTTCGAGAATTTTTATCTTTGGAACCTATTGGTCTACCACGCTTCAGGCATGCGTTTGACTCATTGGCAACTAGAGTTTGTCCTTCTGGGATATCAATTTTAATCGGAGCATTCACAGCTGGTATATGTGACTTAGTCACTTTTTTAGGGCCGGCAAAAGCATCTGACAATTGATTTGCTAAGTTTTGCAAATGAATTATCCTTTGAATTTCTAGTTCACATTGTTCGGTACGTGGATCAAAATGAGATAGCGATAATTCATTATAACTTATTTCTTTTTTCAACTGTTATTTTCTCCCACTAATATTGAGAAAACTGACTCATTAAAATGATAATCGGCAAATCAAGCTGTAAATAAATTCTTCGCCGAAGGCTCAAGATATTTAATTGTCGAGGGAGATTCAAATCCGACATATATTCTCAACCTCCTTTGAGGACCCATCTTTATGCGTTGTGATGGAGCAATCAGAATATATATCGCACATCCAAAAATCCTAAGATGGAAAATATTTGGTTCATGACCAAAAATCATTTGTAATAGGGAGAAATTATGATAACTTACGGGCCTGATGCGAATTCGTGGTGCTGCATGTAAAATGGCATGCCCCCATGCAGAAATTGGTAGTTTTGACTTCATTAGTAACGATTTTGCAATTAATTGAAGTCGTTTGATAAATGACTCTGCAAGACCATTTTATGTATGAACATGAGCTACATGATGTTCAACACTTATTCGAATCGACATACAAAAATCATCAAAAGTCTGAGAAGTAAATTCACCAACATTATCAAGACGAATTGTCTTTATAAGGGAATCTTGAAAATGTGCTCGTAATTTTATCAACTAAGCAAGTAACCTCGCAAATGCCAAATTGCAGGTTGATAACAAGGATATGTGTGACCATCTAGTCGATGCATCGATTAAAATAAGAAAATATTTAAATGGGTCACAAGAAGGGTGTATGAGCCCACATATATCACCTTGTATCCGTTCAAAAAATTGATAAATTCATAATTTATCTTAGCTGGTGATGGTTAAATAATTAGTTTGCCTTGAGAGCAAGCATCACATGAAAATGTATTACTTTGAAGAATTTGTTGGTTCTTAAATGAGTGACCACATGAATTGTCGATAATTTTTCGCATCATAATCGAATCGGGATGACCTAACCGGTCATGCCAAATAATAAAGTTATAAGTAAACTTATAGTTTACAATAACATGTGCTTCAATTGCACTAATTCTTGTGTAGTACAATTCGGATGACAGTGCATGTAATTTTTTTAAAATTTTCTTATTGCCTTGAGTTGTACTTGTAATACAAAGATATTCAACATCTCCTTGACTAATACTCTCAATATGATATCCATTATTGCGAATATCTTTAAAACTCAATAAGTTTCTTTGCTACTTTGGAGAGTATAATGCATTGTGAATATAGAATAGAGTTCCATTTAGCAATAACATATTTGCTCTTCCGCTAAGCATATTTCATCACTATTTTTGACGAATTGTATTTGTGACGAAATCATATTCTTCAAAAGAAAAATAAAATAAATATTACAAAATATTCAAAATATAAATTAAATAAATAACATCCATGAATTTTATTCTTATAAAAAAATATTTTTAAATAAAATATTATATCTTCCTAACAAGCTTTTCCTAAACTAATAACAATAAACATAAACATGAAGAAGAAGAAAAGTTAAGTATTCTTCTCAGGAAAAATGAGGAAATCATTAATATCTATATCTGTAAAGCCATAATTGCCTTTGCTAGTGCCAATAATACCATAATCATCTTTGCCAAGGTCATAATCATCTTTGTCATTGATATAAACAAAATTTGTTTAAGCTTTCTTTCCTTTACCATTAATTGATTGTTGGTAAAGATTGACAAGATTCTTTGGCACACGGTAAGTACGGGTCCAATGATTTAAGCTGCCACATCGATGACGCATAGATTATTCTTTCTTGGATTGATCTTTTGTACTATTGCCATCCTTATTGTTCCACTTACGGTGGGTGCAGTTATTTTTAAAACGACCACCTCGCTCATGTTTTCGACCGTGACTATGACCACGACCACGCCCATAGCTATGACCATTATTGTTGGTGTAGCTTTTATTTCTTCCGCTATAATATGTCACATTCGCTTCAGAGAATGGAGTGGAGTCAGTTGGGCGATATTCATGATTTTTCATCAGTAGTTCATTGTTTTGCTCAGCCACAAGAAGTCAAAAAATTAACTCAGAATATTTTTTAAAGCCTTTTTTCACGATATTGTGTCTGAAGGGTAACATTTTTTGCATGAAAAATGGAGTATATTTTTTTCTAACATACCCTCATCAGTAATATTTTGACCACATAACTTCAATTGTAAATTAATTCGAAACATAGTAGAGTTATACTCGCTTACTGATTTAAAATCTTGCAATCTCAGATGCAATCAATTTTATCGAGCTATAGGCAGAATAACGATTTTTTGGTGGTCATATCGTTCCTTTAGATTATTTTAAAGAATAAGAGGATCTTTCACCGTTCAATATTTTGATTTCAACCCCTCATGGAGGTGATGACAAAGAAGTATCATGGCTTTGACTTTATTTTGAGTAAATTTTGCATTTTCCTCTTTAATAGTGTCTCACAGACCATCTACATCTAGGTATATTTCGGCATCTAAGATCCAGGATAAATAAATCTTTTCGAAAATACCAAGAGCCACAAACTCAATTTTCGCAAGATTTATCATTGATGTACTATAAAAGACAAACAAACAAATTAGATCATATATATATATATATCGATAGAAAACAAAAATTTAATTCTCATATGCAGCATTGTTAAACCAGTTTACAAGGTCTTTTTTAAAAACGTCCTTTGAGACCAGTAGCCTCGCAGAACGGGATGTCCAGCCATGGACAAAGTCACTAAGGCTATTGGGGTGTCATCAGACACCCCAATTTTTTTTTGTAAATCTTATTTTTTATATAATTTGTATATGAAAAAATTGAAAAATTTATAATTGACACCCATTTATAAATAAAATGACACCCTTAATAAATAAAATGACACCTCTTTATAAATAATTAACCCATCTTAAATACCGTTAAAAAATGACTCCCCTTAAAATTTTTTTTGGCTCCGCCCCTTTGTCCAACCAATATACTTGGATTAAACCATCAAAACAAAGAACATATATGATTACACATGTCATGAATTATGAAACAAAACAAAAATAACTAAGCATGATTTATTTTAATTTATAAGATGGAAAAAGAACATACCATATAAATCTTTGGAGAAACTTGGTTTGTAACTAAAATCTTCTGAGCAAACTCGTGCTGATAACATGTTGTAAATAAAATAACGAAGAACAACGAACAAGAATAAAAAAACAAAAAGATGAAAGAAAAAGAAAATTCGTATTATTCTCAAAATATAGACTTGTGTATAATGACTTCAGTAAATCATCTATTTATAGGCATAATAAGTACATAATACATTAAACTCTAATTAATGTAAATAATATTTCCAATGATAAAGTAAGTTAAATCTTCTTGATAAAGTTCTTATCATGATAAACCTCCACATAGGTAAATATTCATAATACATTTTAAATATAATAATATCTTTTGCTATCGAACTTTTAAAAAAAATATTTCAGTCCTTTAACTTATTAGCATCTTTTTGCACTCGAACTTGTTATATTTTTTTGTTAAACTGAACCAATTGATGAAAAAAGCAACAGACTTGTTAACATGGCATAAATTATTTAATAAAAAAATATTTGAGGGTAAAAAAGAGACAAAAAAAAAAGTTTAAGGGCTAAAACATTTTTTTAAAGCTTGAGAATCTTTTAAATATACTCCAAGTCACATATGAATTGACAGTTAAAGCTTTAAGTATATTGTTAAAGTAATGAAAAGAATTAAAACGATATCTATAACTTGATAGCTCAATTAGAATGTTTTGAAATTTAGGATCAATTAGAATCTGAACATGATTTGGGGATGTTTAGTGCAATTATTTCCAAAGAAATTAAGAGATGTAATTTTGCGGATGTCTTTCCATTTTAGCCCTTATTTTTTGAATTGGAAATGATCCCGCTCATTCTCTCATTTTAAAATCCCTCTCAAACGTCTCTTTTCTAATACAGTAGCCGCGTCAGAAAGAAAATTCAGAAAAATAAATAAAGAAAGAAAACCAAAACAGCAAAGCCGAGGGAGCAAGAAAGCAATGGCGACGAACATCGGTATGATGGACGGAGCTTACTTCGTCGGAAGATCTGAGATTCTTGCTTGGATCAACACCACTCTCCATCTCAATCTCTCCAAAGTCGAAGAGGTTTCTTTTTCTTTTTTAATTTTTAATCTTTCTATTTGTTAATATGAATCCAGAAAAAAGTATTTATTGATAAATCTTGGGACGTGGTTTTCAGGCATGTTCTGGTGCTGTTCATTGTCAGTTGATGGATTCGGTTCATCCAGGGATGGTACCGATGCATAAAGTCAATTTTGATGCCAAGAACGAATACGAGATGATCCAAAACTACAAAGTCCTCCAAGATGTCTTTAACAAACTCAAAATCACCAAGGTTTTTAATTTCCAAAGATTTCTTTTGTTTTCTGGTTTTGAATTTTTTTAATGACTTCTGTTTCCCTTGTATTAGCATATTGAGGTGAGCAAGTTGGTGAAAGGAAGGCCGCTTGATAATCTGGAGTTCATGCAGTGGATGAAAAGATACTGTGATTCGGTTAATGGAGGCGATCTTAATAAGTAAATTTCTTTTAGACCTTCATTTTCTTTGTGATTAGTTTGATTCTTTTTTTTTACTTGAAAGGGTAATTAGTTTGATCATTGTTCTCTATAAGCCAACAGATGGTTTCTTTTCCCTATTCAATTGCAGATTAGTATTAGTATTAAATGTTAGGAATTTTGGCCAACATTAATTGTTTCTTCATTAGAATTTGGCATTGCTTTAATTAATCTTTCTTCCATCACTAATAACAGATTGCAGTACTTTGGCCTGAGTTTCAGTAAATGATTTTCATGAGATTGGTTGTTTTACTTACCGAATGGTTTCTCTCATTTGATGCCGGAACTTAGGCTTGAGCTTTAGTATTTGCTTAATTCATAATTGATTTTCATGAAATTGTCTGTTTTGCTTAATGAATACTGAGAATTAGGCTTGAGCTTTAGTTTGGGCATAATTCATAATTGAATTTCATGAAACTGGCTGCTTTACTTAATGAATGGTTTTGCTTTCTGGTATTGATTTACTTTATCAATGCTTATTTTCCATTTAATTGTGTTTATATCATATGAATTAAAGGAAATGGAAAGATCCGTGAGTGGTTATGCTGTTTTCATATGTAGTTACAATCCACTAGAAAGGAGAGAGGCTTCCAGAGGAGGAAGAGATGCAGCTAAGAAATCAGCACCTCAACAATCCTCAACCAAGGGTTCAAGTGCTGCTCCTAGACCTTCATCTTCTCATGCTCGAAGGAACAGCAATGATGTTCCATCATCTAATCATTCTGCCAAGGCATCATCCAAGCCATCTACATCAGTGGCTGCTTATGACGAACAGGTACTTTTAATTCTTGGAGCAAATTGATAATTTTATTTGTTTAAGAATTAAGAAGAATCTGATGTCTTCTCCTGCACAATGTAGATCACTGAGCTGAAGCTGTCGGTGGATAGTCTTGAGAAAGAGAGGGATTTTTACTTTGCAAAGTTGAGAGACATTGAGATTCTCTGCCAGACTCCAGAAATAGAAGACTCCCCTGTATCTACTTTGACATTCAGATTCAAAAATGTTATTTTCGTAAAAACAGTTGTTGAAGTTGATTGTTTAAATGTTTTACTGTATGCTATTGCAGATTGTTGCAGCTATCAAAATGATTTTATATGCTACAGATGGTGATGCATCAGTGGTGACTGAAGCTCAAGCCATGGTGTCTCTTAACCCCAAGGAAGCAGAGGCTTTAAGTCCAATTGCGGAGGCATCAACAGAGAAATCCAGTTCTGAAATTCAGAAGAGGAAAATCATTTTGAATTCTGATGTAGATGCAGCTGGAATCATAACATTGTCCCCAAGGCAAAGGCTTACCGATGCTTCTGATGTTCACTGCAGTGGGTCACCTCTTATGACTTACTGATTGATCCGTAATCAGCTATAAGCTTCTCAAGATCTGCTTGACTTTACAGTTTTGTCAAATTTCTCGGCCATATAATTACAGTTCTATATGTTGTTTCTATAGTCCAATTAGGAGGGGTGTCTAGGACTGTTAAGGACAGGACGTGATATCCGTCATCCGAATTGCTAGCAATGTCTGTTTCGATCATTTTGTGTATTTGGAAAGTGTAAGAATAACGTGCTATTATATGCATATCCATTCTGCATCAGTAGCAAAGGTTCTGCAGCAAAAAAAAAAAAAAGAAAGAAAGAAAAAGGATTTCATATATTTTTTTAATGGGAATGTGAATGGGTTTTCTTTGATATTGTCTAATTATTTTGCAGTTTACAGAGTGGTATCATATGATTCGTCAATGCTTTCAGTTAAGCTAACATTTTTTGGTTATCTATAAAGCAGTGTTTGTTAAATCATTTGTAAACTTGCCTTTCATTCAGTTGGTAAATTATAATGTTAAACAACTCACTACTTTGTACATACTTTGACGTAAAAGTTAAAACCTGACATCATTTTAATAGATTGATAGAATAGTAAAAGCTGTTATTATAGTTTTTACTTTCCTGTGTCCTTTTTATCTTGTTGAAATTGATAGAGTGGACTAATGGTTGGGTCAGAATTTGTAACATTTTACATCAAAAACAAGTGAATGAGTCCAAATCCTGGAAAGCAGTAGCTGATGTACTATGGGAGCGAGTATAGGCATCACAAGGTCAAATGGTTGCATATGATCCGGATTCAATGTAGTCATTACTAGGTGTGGGAATTGTCGGGTACCCGGGATTCGGGTACCCGGAAAATCGGGTACCCGGTTCATCCGGGTACCTCATTAAACGGCCCGTGTCCCGGCCCATTATATCCGGGTACCCGGTTCATATTTTTTTTTTATTTTTTTTTATTTTAAAATTAAAAAAAATCATATGTTAAACACAAAAATATTTAAAAAAAATTAAACTTAAAACTTAAAAGAATATAATACAAACATGGAAAAAATGTAGGGATTTAAACTTAATTTTAGAGTGAAAATATTAAGAAACATAAAATAAGAATATAATTTTAAATATAAAAAATATATATTAAATTTTATCGGGTCGGGTCGGGTACCCGGTAAGAGAAAACTCTCGGCCCGTGTCCCGAAAAATTTACCGGGTCGGGTAATTTTTTTTCGAGAATTACCCGGTATTTTTGTTTCGGGTCGTCGGGTTTTTGGGTCGGGTCAACCGGGTCGGGTATTTTCTCCCACCCCTAGTCATTACTGTCATGGTGAAAAGACTGGGGGTATTTGGATCAAAAAAAAAAAGACTGGGGGTATAGATTTTCATTTATATGGTGACAATTGTCTTTCGTTTTTTATGGCGTACAGAGCTTTGAGCACCGTTTGGATGGCTACCATCCATTTACACCTCGCCTTCTGAAACCAGAGACTTTCCTTCTACTATGAAACAACATCAAGCTCGACTCGTAACTGTTTCTCCAACTCAACTAAATAATCAAAATGTGACCTTCATAACACTTTGTCAATCCCTCTGAGCCGCGCCATAAGTCTCTTCTTTGTCTTCTCGATTTGACAAAATACTTCAGAATTCCATGTAGATACTGCTTGCGTGAACTAGGAAATATTCGTATCCATCGAGTCCTCTGGATTCCAACTGCTAGTAACAAGATTAGAAAATTACGGATGGTCCTGCCAAGCCGCGATAAACCTGAACGGGCGGTCATCATTAGCTCTAGTGTTGCGTGTAAAATAGTCTATCGCAATTATAGTGCAAGTATACACGATGCAAGTAGTAAAGTGATACGAAGTATCGGATATCGTCTCCACAGGGATTGGGCTAATAACTTCACCTAAATTCACTGCATGAAGTAAAGGAAATAATTATGAGAAGTTGTCACGAATAATAATGTAAAAACGTAAATAAAGGAATTGAGATATCAAGATAGAGAGAATGGGCTGGTATTGAATTGCTCAGTAGTGTAGGTATTGAATTGCTTAGGATTTCCAGTTCTGTCGTCGCACCCGTCGCCGACAGCACCTGTCGCGGCGTCTGTCCGTTAGCTGTCGCGGCAGCGAACACTAACTCAGTACTTCAAGCTTGGCAAGAATCCCAGATCTGCCTTGCCCTATCCCTAGGCACAAGTCTGTCGATGATCACGTCTTTGATGATACCTCCCGGCGTGAATCGAAGGATGAACACCGATGTGTATGAATTCTTCCTTAGCCACTTAACCTCGCCCCTATCCATAGGCACGAAATGGTTCAACTATAAACTAGAGAACGCGCTCTTATCTCTTTCGTATACTTAACTCTCCCGATGCTAAGTAAATGGATAACCTCACAATGCTCTCCCGATGCTCTTGCAAGATATTAAAACCAAGATAAAAGAACTTGAAGTTTATTTTATTGAACTTGAAAAATCCTAAAACAAAGCAATCCTTGCAACTACTTTACAAAACAACCCGTAGCCCTAGGGGAATTTAGAACATGTCGGTGACAGGTAAACGGCAGGGGTTTGGTTTGGGTTATGGGGTAGTCGGTTATGCCCTAGGTTTAATCTATGCCCTTATATAAGCTTTGGGCTCAAGTTATCTAAGGTAACAAGGATTACAACTTTAATTAAAAGTAAGATTCTAATAAAGACTAAATCTCTAAAGTCTCCTACTTTCCAGCCGCATCCTTATTTTGTGGGAATTCCTTTCCTTGAGCTTTGGCTTGACATATCTTTTGATCTGGGGCTTGGAAAAATATGTGGCTTTCACACGACAGACGAGCAGATTTTTCTCTATCTATTGAGGTCCACTTTGCTTTTCCTCTTCATAAGTCTGCTGTCACCATGCTGTCACGACAGGTCCATGACAGGTTCGTCTTCTTCAGCTGCTTGTCCAGTTCAGTTTTCCTGCTTATCTGCCCTGCGCCTGCCTTCAACATCTACTGTGACAGATACCTGCAAAAATAGCCATCTTTCAGTAGAATCCGTGCCTTTTATATAATTGTGATGTTTTATTGAAAACTAACCTAAATGCAATGCAATGATGCTTGAATGCAGTAGAAATATGAGTTAAAAAGGGCGTAAATAATAGAACTTTTACACACTCAACACACCCCCAAACTCAAGTCTTTGCTTGCCCTCAAGCAATTAAACCTAAAAGAAAAATGAAAATTTTTGTGTTGGCCTTCAAACAGTGAACTGTCCCTTACCCGTCGCTCATTCTCTATGGCGGCAGCAACCTGTCGGAAAGGTTAGGATCTGTCCGGAATCTCCCTATAGCTCTTGTGCAGTGTGTGCATGCTTGTGAACAGTTATATGCTAAGACTCTCTTAGTTTCACTAGAATATTCAACTTCTTAACTCGAATTTTTATGCCAAAGTTTACTTTCTTTAGAAGGCACATTTTCATGCTTCTTTTTCTTCTATTTTCAAGCTAAGTTCTTCTAGAGCCAGTTTCGGGCACCTCTAGTTAGCTTCCTAGAGCCGGTTTCGGGCACCTCTAGGTTTTTAATTTTCTTTTGCTAAACTTCTTTCCTAGAGCCAGTGTTAGGCACCTCTAGGGGCTATTCAAGTTCTAAGCATCCTATTCTAGTTTGGCTAAAAGAAATCTAAGCAATATAACAGTCACAAAAGTGTTTAAGTTTTCAGAACTATAGAAAGGCTCTAAACTTTTCCTTAACCTGTCCTAAAGATGCTGCCACGACAGAGTCGTCATGACAGGTAGGTTAACTTCACAGTTTTAAGCCAACAGTTTTAATTTTCTGATTTTCTGATTTTTTTTAGAGAACTTAAATAAATAACACAACAATTAATAAAAAGACTTAAAACTCCATTGATGATGGAGGGTTGCCACCCCCAAACTCAAGGGTTGCATTGCCCTCAATGCAAAATGACATGAAAAATAAACGAAAGAAAGAAAAAAGAAAAAAACAAAGTACATCACAAAATATAACGGCAGGCAACAAGAAGAGCAAAATAAAGACTTAAATTTTCAAGCGCTGCTCTCGCTGCTGCTGCTGACGCGGATCTGATGGCGGCGCCTGCGCTGAAGAGGGGGCTGGGCAGGTTCAAGAGTAGGTTGATCAGCAGGATCATTGGCAGGTGGAGGGGCAGGTGCATCGGCAGGTTGAGGGGCAGGTTGCTCCACTAGCCGGACGTCTGAACTGCTGCCACTATCCCAGCTGCTACTAGTGATGGCTTTGGACAACCTTCTCTTGTTTGCCACGTGCTTAATTCGTTTTACCCGCGTGAAGTCGCTTTCCAAATTACGTCGGATGAGAGGGCTGTCGGCAGTGGCAGGTCTTTTGGTTCCTCGAGGGGAGGTGTCTGCTGGTGGGCTGCCGGCTGCCGTCGGGGCAGGGGATGGTGTGGAAGTGGCGGATTGTGTATGGGGAGAGACAGGTGGTGTGGGAGTGGGGGATGGGATATTGAAATAATGGGCGGGGAAGGTGGGGAAGATGACATCCGAATAATTCAAAGTATTAGTAATGAAATTTACCGTTGCGTTTGAGAAGTCACGGATGAAAGTCATCAAACCCATCTGGCGCTCCTCTACCCTCAGGATGGCAGCAAGGATGTGGGCAGACGGATCTGTCGGAGCGGTGTCGGCGGCAGCTTCTGGGGCAGGTTCGGCGGCAGGTTCATCATCGGCATCCCTAGGAGCGGTGTCGAAGGCGTTGAGGGGCGATATGACTATGACCTCCATGAGGCTGGAGATGTTGTTGTCAGTCCAGCCACTGCCCGTCTTGATTTTGTCGGATGGCTCCTCTGGTACGGCAGCACAGCGGCAGAGAGCGGTGATGGTGAACGGCAGGCAAAGTCGTGAGTTGGAGCGGAAAGCACAATCGAGGATGCTGTCCCTCATGTATCTGCCCACATTTATGGGCCTGCCGTGCAGAATGGAGTGGATGAGAGCCAACCGCTGTCTGTTGACTGTCGTATGGTGGGACGAGGGCAGGATACGCTTTTTGATGAAAGCGTTCCATAGTTTTGCTTCAGGGAGCAGCTGCCCCCTATTGACGGAGTGGGGGTTCTTCTTACTGGTGCTCCATGTCGTCCTAGCCTCTGTCAGCTCCCTCATGACAGCATCGTGTCCAGCAGCGTCGAGGGTGTCCCAAAATTGTTGGTGAGCATCATCATTGGGGCCAAATAAAAGGCCGAAAGTGTGGTTGATGCTGTTGGCGGTGAAGGGAACTGCCACTCCTCGGACGGTGACAGATGTCGCCGTTTTGCTGTCGATGGCCTCATAAAATTCTCGGACCAAAGTATCATTAAGCTCTGCCGGCTGCTCGGCAAAATCCTCCCAAAGTTGTGCTGTTATGGCCTTCATAATGAACGGCCGGAGTCCCATATGGGGGGCATCTCTGTTGTAAATGAAGCTACGCTCCTCCCATAGTTCCTTTTTAGCGAATGGTGATGCTGCTGCTGAAGAAGAAGCGGCAGCAGTGTTCTGACGGGTTTGTCTTGATGACATTTTGGTTGCAAGGGCTGAAAAAGAGAGAAAATAGATAAAACTAGAGGAGAATAACAAGAGAGAAAAATTAGAAGTGATGAAAAATGAAAATGGGAAGGGGTTTATATAGCTGTTGGGGATCTGCCCATTTAATGCCGCAACGGCAGGCGGGAATAACAGGGCGGCAGATTGGATATAACGTGTCTGACGCGTCTGACACGCATTAATGCGTCTGCTGTGCGTCTGTTGACAGCCTGTCAAGTCCGTCTGCGCTGGCAGCCGAAACGACAGGTTTCCATAAATGGGTTTTAGTGGGCTGATGGATGGGCGGTGGGCTTGGGTCACTTCTCCTTTTCTTCTTGACTCCTTTATTTCCTAAAAACTGAAATTAGAAAAACAAAACATTATTCGAATAAAATAAACCTAATTTCCTAATAAATAATAATAAATAATAAAATAAATAAAAATAAAAATTAGGTTAAATTAGGGATGCCTTGTGGGGGCATCACCTAAAGTAACCACTTCCTGTATTCCTGGGCTTCAGTCCCCTGATAATGCTTGAGGCGTTGTCCATTGACTTTGAATTGGTGCCCGTCCTTTAATGATTGAATTGTAATGGCACCATGGGGAAAAACTTGAACCACTTGGAATGGGCCAGACCATCTAGATTTGAGCTTCCCTGGAAAGAGTTTCAACCTAGAATTAAACAACAACACAAGCTGCCCTGGGCAGAACTGTCGTGGCAGCAGCTTCTTGTCATGCCACTTCTTAGTCTTTTCCTTGTAAATCCTTGCATTGTCATAGGCCATTGTCCGTATTTCATCGATCTCATTCAAATCTAACAGCCTTTTCTAGCCTGCCTTGTCCAAGTCCATGTTTACTGCCTTGATTGCCCAATATGCTTTGTGCTCGATCTCGACAGGCAAGTGACAGGTTTTCCCATAAATCAAACGGTATGGAGACATGCCCAATGGAGTTTTGAAAGCTGTCCTGTATGCCCATAATGCATCATTCAGAAGTAAAGACCAATCTTTCCTAGTTGGTTTAACCATCTTTTCAAGAATGTTCTTCACTTCCCTATTGGAAATCTCAGCCTGTCCATTGGTCTGTGGGTGGTATGCTGTCGCGATCCTGTGCTTGACACCATATTTCTTCAAGGCGGCAGCAATTACCCTATTATCGAAATGTCTCTCTTCATCACTGATAATCGCCCTAGGGATGCCAAATTTAGAAAATATGTTTTTGTGCAAAAACTTTTGGACCGTTTTGGCATCATTCTTTTGAGTTGCGATTGCTTCTACCCACTTGGAGACATAATCCACTGCTAGGAGGATGTAAAGATTTCCACACGAAGATGGAAAAGGTCCCATAAAATCAATCCCCCAAACGTCGAAGATCTCGACTTCTAGGATGTTCTGCAGTGGCATCTCGTTTCTCCTCGAGATGTTACCTGTCCGTTGGCACCTGTCACAGTTCTTGTAAAAGTCCTGTGCATCTTTATATAGTGTCGGCCAGTAGAACCCTGACTGCAGCACCTTGGTAGCAGTTTTGTTTCCTCCTAAGTGTCCTCCATATTGTGAAGCATGACAGTGATGGAGAATGTCTTCTTGCTCTTCTTGTGGTACACACCTCCTTATAACCTGATCTTCGCACATTTTGAAAAGAAGAGGTTCGTCCCAATAATAATGCTTAACATCATTTTGGAACCTCTTCCTGGCTTGATAATTAAGATCAGAGGGAAATATTCCGCTAACTATAAAATTAACGAAATCAGCATACCAGGGAAGATCAGAAGACTTACCTGCCGCCATGGCTGTCGCGACAGCGATTGCGGCAGCAAAGAGTTGCTCATCTGGGAAGGTCTCCAATATGTGTGTCTCATCGAATGGTAGACTCTGTCCCTTCTCCAACCTCGACAAGTGATCTGCCACCTGATTTTCTGTCCCCTTTTTGTCTTTGATCTCAAGGTCGAATTCTTGTAATAGCAAGATCCACCGTATCAATCTAGGCTTGGCATCCTTCTTTGCGAACAAGTACTTAAGGGCAGAATGGTCGGTGTGCACTATTACTTTCGTCCCAAGTATGTAAGAACGAAACTTGTCGATGGAGAACACCACAACTAACAGCTCCTTTTCTGTGGTGGTATAGTTCACTTGGGCATCATTCAATGTTTTGTTGGCGTAGTATATGACATGAAACAGCCTGTCCTTTCGCTGCCCAAGTGCTGCCCCGACAGCATAGTCACTGGCATCACACATGATCTCAAATGGTTGTGTCCAGTCTGGTGGCTGTACTATGGGGGCTGTCACTAGCTTTTCCTTCAGAACCTTGAATGCTTTAGTACATTCTTCATTAAAGTCAAAGGGTCGGTTCTGCTCTAATAGATGACATAAGGGCTTCGTGATTTTTGAGAAATTCGCAATAAATCTCCTATAAAAACCAGCATGCCCTAGAAAACTCCTAATGCCCTTGACTGTGGTTGGCGGCGGCAGCTTCTCAATTACCTCTATTTTGGCCCTGTCGACTTCTATCCCACGGCAGCTAATCTTATGGCCAAGAACTATCCCCTCATCCACCATAAAGTGGCATTTTTCCCAATTTAAAACAAGATTAGCTTTTTCACATCTTTCAAGTACCTTTTGTAAGTTGCCGAGGCAGCTCTCAAAATCGTCTCCAAAGACGGAAAAATCATCCATGAAAATCTCAAGGAAGTCCTCAACCATGTCGGAGAATATAGCCATCATGCACCTTTGGAAGGTGGCGGGTGCATTACAGAGTCCAAACGGCATCCTCCTAAACGCGTATGTACCGTAGGGGCATGTGAACGTCGTTTTCTCTTGATCCTCTGGTGCAATAGCAATTTGATTGTAACCTGAGTAACCATCAAGAAAACAATAGTAAGGTTTACCCGCTAATCTATCAAGCATTTGATCAATAAAGGGTAAAGGAAAGTGGTCTTTTCGGGTAGCTTTATTAAGCTTCCGATAGTCCATACAAACCCTCCAACCGGTCACAGTCCTGGTTGGGATTAACTCATTGTTCTCGTTGGTCACCACGGTCATTCCTCCTTTCTTGGGAACACATTGCACCGGGCTTACCCATTTGCTGTCGGAGATGGCGTAAATAATACCAGCATCTAACCATTTAATGATTTCTTTACGCACTACCTCCTTCATCGCATGGTTTAGCCGCCTTTGGGCATCTATAGTCGGCTTATGATCTTCCTCAAGGAGGATTTTGTGCATGCATAATGCCGGACTAATACCTTGAATGTCTGCTATCGTCCATCCAATCGCCTTCTTGTGCTGCCTTAACATGTCGATCAGCTGTCGTTCCTGTTCCTGCGGCAGCTTAGCAGAGATGATTACGGGCAGTGTGTCATCACAACCAAGATAAGCATATTTAAGCTGCCCTGGCAGGGGCTTAAGTTCTAAGACAGGTGGTTCAACAGTAGAGGGCTTTTGGATTGAATGGTTATCCGAAGTGTAATTCAAAGGTTCGAATAACTTACCTGGACGATGGTCTAACCAGTCTACCTCCTCATGACCTTCAGTATCAGATGTATCGAATTCAGAGGAGTTGCTGTCGTCGGTGCTGTCGTCATCGCTGTCGTGACAGGCCTGTAGATGGCTGTCGCAGCAGTGACCAAGTTTTATATCACGGCAGCCCGTCCTGATGCAGGGTTGATCAAAGGTCACTTCAATGATGGCCTTGCATTCCTCATCCACATCAGCATGTTTCATTGCTTGAAGAACATTCAACTTAATTTCTTGATCGTTCACGCGCATGGTGAGTTCTCCTTTCTCCACATCAATCAATGATCTGCCCGTGGCTAAAAAGGGTCGCCCAAGGATGACCGGTGCGTTTTCGTCTGCCTCACAATCTAAGATAAGAAAGTCAGCAGGAAAAATAAGCTTATCCACTCTTACCAAAATATCTTCAATTTTTCCTTCGGGGTGAACGTAAGAGCGGTCGGCTAGCTGTAGGGTAACTGTCGTGGGCCGCGCCTTGCCAATACCTAGTTTCTGAAAAACAGATTTGGGCATTAGATTAACACTAGCACCAAGATCACATAATGCCTTACCCACAAATCTGTCGCCGATCACACAAGGTATGATGAAGCTCCCCGGATCCTTCTTTTTCTGGGGTGGCTGCCTATGAAGAATACTCATGCAACCTTCTGTCATCTTTACCGTTTCGAATTCCCCAAGTTTAGATTTTTTCGACATAACATCCTTGAGAAATTTAGCATAACCGGGCATCTCCCTAACAACATCTAACAACGGAATATTAATATGAACCTGTTTAAAAATATCATAAATCTTTTTAAGTTGAGATTCATGCTTAGCTTGCTGTATCCGTTGCGGAAAAGGTGGTGGAGGACGATAATCAGCAATGCGTCCTTCCCACTGCATGCGAATCTGAGGACGATACTCATCTTTTTTCTCCTCTGTCGCTTCTGCTGTCGTGACAGGCTCATCGGCAGCAGTTTGTTTATCACCTGTCGGGGCTGCTTCCTCGGCAGGTTTATCCAAGGCAGGTTCCTTTTCTGTTTCAGCTTCTTTTTCCGGCCCTGGTAACTTTTTCCCACTCCTAGTAGTAATTGCCTTACATTGCTCATGTGGGGGTGGTCTAGCATTTTCAGTATTGCTAGGAAAACCTCCGTTCTGCCTTGGCTTAATATGCTGCGACACCTGACCCATTTGTGTCTCTAGATATTTCAAGGTAGCCTCATGATTTGTCATTCTCATCTTGGTTTCATCCATAAAGTTTTCCGTCTTCTTGACAAACTGATTAATATTCTCCATATACGTACCAGTCTGAGACATAAAGGTGGCCAGAGTCTGCTCCAATATACTACTCGTGGCAGGTGGTGGCTGCTGTTGTTGCTGAGGTGGCAGGTTCTGCGGCAGATGCTGTCGCGTCAACAATCTAGGACCCCCCTGATTCTGATTATGCGCTTGTGGATTCAGGGCATTGTTGGGGTTACTCCAGGAGAATTTGGGATCCTTCCTCCAATTGGGATTATAGTTGTTGGAATTATAGTTCGGCTTGTAATTTCCAACATATTTTCCTTCTTCTATATTTATTGGGCACTCATCCCTACTATGATTTCCCTCACAAGTAGCACAAACTTCCTCGACAGCAAATCCTTGTAATTCATCTTCGTTTAATAACCGTTTCATTGCTTTAGTAAGGAATGCTACCTGTGTTTTCATAGTGCTGTCGGCTTCATAATCCTTGACAGCAAGTACTCGTTTACCTCCTCTTCTAGCGGTTGGAAACTGCTCCTCATTCTTAGCCAGATGTTTCAAAACTTGCAGGGCTTCGTCTGGATCTTTATCCAATAGTAGTCCATTTGCTGCAGAATCAATTCGAATGCGAGTTTGTAAGTTAGCAGCATTATAGAACTTAGTTACCTGATTCCAGACGGGGAATCCATGCATTGGGCAGTTCCGGAGAAGAGTAGTAAACCTGTCCCAGGCCTCGTGCATTGGCTCGTCATCTTCCTGTTGAAAAGTAGCAATTTCATTACGTAATCGCTCAGCTAAATGTGAAGGATTAAAACGAGACAAAAATTCACGAGTTAAATCTGCCCAAGTCATAATTGAACCCGGTGTAAGTTTATTCCACCAAGTTTTAGCTCTGTCCCTCAATGAATGGGGAAATAACCGAAGCCTCAGTATCTCCGGACTAACTCTTGGCAGTATAAACGAACCACAGATCTCCTGGAACGTTTTGAGATGCTCCCTGGCATCTTCAGTCGCAGAACCACTAAACTGCCCGGCGTTGTTGATCGTACTAAACATGACAAGTTTAAGTTCGAAGTTGTCAACGTCAATATCTGGCAGCGTAGTCTCCAGCTCTACATGATCGTTCAGCATGTAGTCACGACATGACCGTCGTCCACCTGCCGCAGGCGGGTCACCGACAGGCGGTACACCATCACCAACAGGCTAATTACGGGCCATCTGCTCTAGCTGTTCCTCGAGGTATTCGTTCCGGTCAAAGAGGGGGCGAATCTGTTTCTTGAGATTGAAGGAACGTTCGATTTCCGGATCTAATTTATACTCAGGATCTTCGCCTCTTTTAGATCTGCGCATAAACAAGAAAACCTCGTGAAAAGCAATAGTTTAAAACACAAAAGAAAAATTAAAGAAAATTTAAATAAAAACAAAAACAAAAATAAAAACAAAAAGTGCAGAAAAAGAAAGGTGTAGTTATGTTGCCAATCCCCGGCAACGGCGCCAAAAACTTGTTGCGTGTAAAATAGTCTATCGCAATTATAGTGCAAGTATACACGACGCAAGTAGTAAAGTGATACGAAGTATCGGATATCGTCTCCACAGGGATTGGGCTAATAACTTCACCTAAATTCACTGCATGAAGTAAAGGAAATAATTATGAGAAGTTGTCATGAATAATAATGTAAAAACGTAAATAAAGGAATTGAGATATCAAGATAGAGAGAATGGGCTGGTATTGAATTACTCAGTAGTGTAGGTATTGAATTGCTTAGGATTTCCAGTTCTGTCGTCGCACCCGTCGCCGACAGCACCTGTCGCGGCGTCTGTCCGTTAGCTGTCGCCGCAGCGAACACTAACTTAGTACTTCAAGCTTGGCAAGAATCCCAGATCTGCCTTGCCCTATCCCTAGGCACAAGTCTGTCGATGATCACGTCTTTGATGATACCTCCCGGCGTGAATCGAAGGATGAACACCGATGTGTATGAATTCTTCCTTAGCCACTTAACCTCGCCCTATCCCTAGGCACGAAATGGTTCAACTATAAACTAGAGAACGCGCTCTTATCTCTTTCGTATACTTAACTCTCCCGATGCTAAGTAAATGGATAACCTCACAATGCTCTCCCGATGCTCTTGCAAGATATTAAAACCAAGATAAAAGAACTTGAAGTTTATTTTATTGAACTTGAAAAATCCTAAAACAAAGCAATCCTTGCAACTACTTTACAAAACAACCCGTAGCCCTAGGGGAATTTAGAACATGTCGGTGACAGGTAAACGGCAGGGGTTTGGTTTGGGTTATGGGGTAGTCGGTTATGCCCTAGGTTTAATCTATGCCCTTATATAAGCTTTGGGCTCAAGTTATCTAAGGTAACAAGGATTACAACTTTAATTAAAAGTAAGATTCTAATAAAGACTAAATCTCTAAATTCTCCTACTTTCCAGCCGCATCCTTATTTTGTGGGAATTCCTTTCCTTGAGCTTTGGCTTGACATATCTTTTGATCTGGGGCTTGGAAAAATATGTGGCTTTCACACGACAGACGAGCAGATTTTTCTCTATCTATCGAGGTCCACTTTGCTTTTCCTCTTCATAAGTCTGCTGTCACCATGCTGTCACGACAGGTCCATGACAGGTTCGTCTTCTTCAGCTGCTTGTCCAGTTCAGTTTTCCTGCTTATCTGCCCTGCGCCTGCCTTCAACATCTACTGTGACAGATACCTGCAAAAATAGCCATCTTTCAGTAGAATCCGTGCCAAACCTGAACGGGCGGTCATCATTAGCTCTAGTATGTTGATTCGTGCTAAAGAAAAGAGGGAAATGGTCGGACCCAAGGCGGTCCAAGTGATACACCATAGAATCTGGGAATGCAAGGTGCCAAGCATCATTTATGAGACAACGATCAAGCCGTTTATACAGAGAGCTACGCCTCCATGTGAAATAGTCTCCTCGATAATCCACTTCTAATAGACCCGCCGAGTACACAAAATCAAAAAAGAGAGAACTAATCCCCAACGACAAACTAGAGCCACCACATTATTCCTCAAATCGGAGAATAGCATTGAAGTCACCCCTCAATAACCAAGCCTCCCAGGGTCCGGCCGTAAAGAGAATAGTTGGTCCTAAACAAACTTACGAATGCTCGCCGTCAGGCTAGCATAGGCCGCTGTAAAGTACAACCACTAAGTAGTACCTGTCTCGCGTACTCGACCATAAACAAACTAGTTTGAAGTAGCCAGAATCATAACATCAAGTTTCTCTCGCCAAAGAACCCATATACTGCCACTGAAACCTCGACTTTCCACCTAGAAAGAACTTGAGAAACCAAACCTCCGTAGCACTCTATCAGCCGAACGCCTATGTAAAGCGTTTGGGTGTTCTCTATTTATGAGCGCAAGTGCACACTCTTGTCAAGTTATAGTATAAAAGATATCATCTCACACAGGGATTGGAGCAGCTCCTATGAATGGTTTCCTGCACAAAGATTTAGTGAATGCGCCATTAAATCTCATGATGTGGAAATATAAAAACACAATAAAAATAAAGATAGTGATGAGAGAGAGATGATAGGGAGAGATTTGGGGCGATAAGTTGGGTAAGACTAGTGCAGTTCAGTAGCATACAGACTGCATTGTAAAGTCTGAGTATGTTTTGCGCTTCCAAGAGATGTTGCCTCAATAGGTATGGTGGGCGGCAAACTACGACCCTGTCACGCGGCCGCAACAGGTCACTGCCACTACAAGAGTGTGTACTGTCTCGGCAGGTGGAATGGAAAAAAGTCCTGGCGGCTCATCTGGCAAACATTCTAAGTTTGGCAGGATAGTCGACAGTGATCCCTCCTATTTCTAGGTTAGGATGCTCGAGATACTAACTTGAGGACTAGTGTGGAACAAAATTAGTCAACCCGGTTGGTACACCCTTTTAGCCGCTGAAACTTGTGGACTAGTGTGGAACCAAGTTAGTCACGCCTTTGTGAGTTGTGACCGTTCTTAACCCTTTCGTGAGCCTTGCACTTTCGTGCCTGACAAATGGATTTTCTCTTCAACTAACTGGTGTAGACTAATTGAACGAACAAGGAGCATAGATTAAGCAAACTCAGAATTTTATTGCAAGCAACTCAAAAACTATACAACCGTTTCTCACAAACTACTTTACATACACGCGTCTAAACCCTAGGAGAGTTGGGCCGCGACCCCCAACACTCTAACCTATCTAGCTACATCTCGTTGTGCGGCTTCTTAGGCTCGCATCCCCTCACCCTCGTCTTCCTCATGCCCCTATACCCTTACATACATTGGGTATATATAGGGCTCATGACCTAAGTTGAGTCCTCCTCGAAGTAGGAGTTCTAAAAGTAAATTGCATTAAATACAAACTCCTTTTATACTTTAAATACAGACTCTTTAGACGTTGCCTTCTTCTACAAGTAAGGATAAGTACTTCTTCTTACCAATCTTGAATTAGCTCTACCGGCCGCTACGAGCTTCAGAAAATTGCAAGACTGGGTCATGAAATTGTTCTCTTGAAATCGCAACCCATCTTGTCTATGTCGGTGTAACTTCTGCCCAGGCAGCACTTGGCGGCATTGCTGCTTCGGCAACATCTTGAGCTGCTTCAGTACAACTTCTTTAATTCCACCTTTCTTGTCCGGTCCAGTCCTTTCCTCTCATCTCCTATCTATAACACCTGAAAATATAAACTAAACTAAAACAATAACTTTTCTCAACCAAACATAAAATATTTAATAAAAGCATGGTATAAGAGAATATACTGTTATAATGCATGCAATGCACCTAAATATGCCTAAATGAGCTTAAGAACAACAATAATAAGGGCGGGAATGTGTACAAAATATAGAACTCATGGAAACACTACACACTTCCAAACTCATACTATTGCTTGTCCTCAAGCAATACAACCTAACTAGTAAATCTGCCCTTAGCACAAAATTAATAGAAACAATAGCCTGTAACTTGATTTCGTACCTCAAGGCCATGGCACCTTTTTAATGTTAGTGATAGGGAATGATATGAAATAACTTAGATTAAATTTTTCTTAATGCCAGTGCAGTGTGTGTAGGTCTGTGTTCATGCTAAACATGCTTAAGTTACCAAGTTAACAAAGTATGCCTAAAATAATTGAGTTACTTGAAAGGATACGAGTTGCTACCTTGGCAGCACAGTTGGGCACTTTTATTCTTTTTTCTCTGATCATGGCTTAAGGGCTTCAGCTCATCACAACTATTCTCTAGGTTTGAAGCTAAGATAGGTGCACTCTACAAAACCCTGAACCCTTTGAATAGAGTCATCCCGTGAAGACTTTCATTCACTCTTTCTAATTTGTCCGTCACTTGGCTTAGATTCATGAACTTTTGATAGCAGCGGAGTGTCCTTGCTCATGATCCTTCCTAGAGCCTGTTTCGGAAACCTCTAGGGTATTTAACCTTTCTTCCTAGATCCTGTTTCGGGCACCTCTAGGGTTTTCATCTTCTTTGTTATGCTGCCTTGTGATGTTGTGGCGGAAAACATGTATTCAATCAAGAAACTATTATTAAGTAAGGCATGCAGTGTTAAACTCAAAACTCAAGCAAAAATTCAGCTTTTAACAGACAAGTGTAAAGATAATTGGCAAAAATAAAAAATTTCCTAAGTATTTTTCATGCTTCTTCCCATGGTTAGATTAAAAGTTTTTAGAATGGTGCGAATATATTTAATCAGCTAAGCTATCATAGGCACAAGTTTTGAACTAAAGATTTCTATTTCATTAATTTCTTAGGGGGTAGAATTTACAAATGCATCTAAATGCTATGAACCTAAAACAAAGAGGACTAATTCCCCCCAAACTCAAGGTTGGCATTGTTCTCAAAGCCTCTACAAAAAAAAAATTAAAAAAACAAAACATAAAATATAGAAAAAAATAAAAATAAAACAAAAAAAGGAAACAAAAAAAAAAAACAGAAAAATTAAAAAGAAAAGAAAAAGAAAATGGTGCTATAAACTGCGAGAGTTCATCTCTGTTGCTGCCGTGTCAGAGGAAGATTTTGAGGAGGCAGGCAGGACGAGGCGATGCGTAGCAGATGGTCTTTTTGCTGGGCTCTTCTTCGAGCTACGTGGTGGCTGGATGCGGCTGGGGGTGGCTTTCTTGGTTTGTCTTTCAGCTTCTCCACCCTAGGGATCTGCTGTTGGCCGCTTTCTTTTTTTGGCCGCCTCTGCCGGTTCGTCGTCAAGGGAGTCTGAAATCTCCATGTCTGAGTAGCTGGTGTCCTTGACAGCGGTCGTTTTGGCTACTGGGGAGGCAGCAATAGTTTCTTCCTCCTTCTCTGGTTCTGATGAGGAAGAAAGGTCCTATGGTTGGATAGGGGTTGGAGAGGTTCTTTTCTTGGGACGACGGTGTAGCCCCTCGCTGTCATCGGCGGCAGGAGCGGCAACTGGTCTTGGAGTTATCAGGATTGGCTTAGACACTGCTAGCTCCGTTGGAAAGGTGGGCAACCGTGGTCCGGTGTCCTTGTATTTGTCTAACAGGTAAGCCACAAAGGCCTCTTGCACGCCTGCTACGTATTTGGTGAAGATCACTTGCTTTTGCTCAATCCTCTAGTAGCTTTCCACTAGACTACGCAGTAGGGGATTGCGGCAGACCTGAGGGCAACATCAGTACTGCCTGCTGCGGCTGGGGTGATGGCAGCTTGGGATGGCGGCTGGGCGGTGGAAGGTGTGTCAGGCTCCGCACTATGTATCATTTGTTGGCGTACCCTTCCTGTTTATCCTTCCTTGGCAGGAAGAATTTTATCTTTTGGGTGCAGAGGCATGTCAAAATTGGCACACAAGCCAATGATAGGTGCAGGGAAGAAGAGTGGACCTTTGACGGTTGGCTTTTCAGCGTGGGCATAGATCTCCTTTATTATTACGTCGCCAACGTTTATCTTTTACCCCTTCATTATGCTGCAAATAAGGGCGAGCCGCGGCTTGTTTACTGTCGATCCGTGCAAGGTGGGCATCAGGCGGCGCTAGACGAAGTAACTCCAAAGGGCGGCCTCTGGCAGCAAGTCTCTGCGGTTGGCTGACCCATTATTATTGTATGCCTGCCATTTGGTGTTTGTCTTATAGAGTTTCTTCTTGATCTTGTTGTAGTTAGCCTCTGTCAGATATGATTCCCATTCTCCGTGCAGGTCGCCGCTGACCTCTATGTTGTAAAAGTTGTTGATCATGTCAGCAGTCAACTTAACACCTTCTCCCCGGACGTAGACGAAAGGGCTCTCTGGGTTTGGCCGATGGGCGTAAAATTCTTGCACATGGTTGCTGCTGATCCCTTCTAGCTGTCGTGCGAATTGGTCCCAGCCCATATTATGGATCCTATCGAACAGGAAAGGTTCCAACCCATAATCACCATCAGGCTGGGTGTATTGGAAGCCAATCTCCTCTCATAGTTTCCTTTCTCTGTAAAACTGGTTGTATGTCTCCTCGACAACATGTTTCAAGAACCTTTTGTATGAAGTTTTAGAGGTGGCGGCAGGTTTTTGTGATTAGGCCATAGTTTGTGGAATGGTTGTTTATCCTAAAGAAAGCAAAAAGAATGTGAAAGAAAGTAAACCAAAGAAATCTTGGAAGCAAGGATTGTAGAAAGAATTCAGAGTAAAGTACAGAGCAAAGTGAAGAACGGGGTGGGAGAATAGTTTGCCTTATATAGCCGTTTCTCTCCACTGCCTTGGCGGGCACGCTGTTAACGGGCAACAATTATTGCGGGGCGAATAATAGAATTTTAGCCGTTACACAGATATCCGTTCCGCTCGCTGGAGCAAATATAGCCGTTGCGGCTAGCCGTTATGAAGCTACTAGCCATTATGCTTATCTACCTTGGGCTAGCCTGGCCGCTAGTTGGGCCTCTCCTTTGTTCCTTCATCTTTCTTGATCCTTCCTTCATCCCTAACCTGAAATAAATTAAATAGAAAAATTAAGTAAAAAATTAAGTAAAAAATTAAATCTAATCCTAATGCTAAAAAATAAATAAAATAAAAAAAATTAAGAAATAAAAATTAAAATAATAATTTGGTTATGTTAGGTTCCGCTTTTCCCAAGCATAACCACTTCCTGAGGGTCTTTGTGTTTGGCTGGTCGTCTGGGCATGTCCATCCTTTCCTCAGGTGCGTATTGTTGCCAACCTTGCTGTCCTGGCGGGACATACACCAAGAAAACGAAGAGGCTTATTTTGAACAAATAAATAAAAAGATATTTAATGTGCAAAAACTAAATAGAAGTGCAAAAATTCAAACGTAGTTGTTGTTGCCAATCCCCGACAACGGCGCCAAAAGCTTGTAGAGCGTTTGGGTGTTCTCCATTTATGAGCGCAAGTGCACACTCTTGTCAAGTTATAGTATAAAAGATATCATCTCCCACAGGAACTGGAGTCTGCACAAAGATTTAGTGAATGCGCCATTAAATCTCATGATGTGGAAATATAAAAACACAAATAAAAATAAAGATAGTGATGATAGGGAGAGATTTGGGGCGATAAGCTGGGTAAGACTAGTGCAGTTCAGTAGCATGCAGACTGCATTGTAAAGTCTGAGTATGTTTTACGCTGCCAAGAGATTGCTGCCTCGGCGGGTATGGTGGGCGGCAAACTACGATCTTAATTTCTGGTGAGTTGAAGCGGTTGAGGGATTCCTCTGATTCTGCCTAGACAGTGCGGCGACTGGGGGTTCTTGCCATTCTTGAATTGGGCTTTAGGTTTTTTGTGAAGAGAGTTGTGAGATTTTGAGAATCTGTAGAAATCGGAAAGCAAAATAAATCTGTGAAACAATATGCAAGAGAGAGTAAAGAAGAGTGAATAGTGAAAAAAATGAGGGGTTTAAATAGAAGTGAAAGGGTGCTGCTGTTTCATCTACCGAGGCAGACGTTGCCCGGGTAGAGAGCCGTTGGAACGGAATGGGCATCTCTTGAGCGACTAGTTCTGGTGGGAAGCAACGTCTTTCTGCCGCGGCAGACTTGGTGGGCTGGCTGGAGTGATTGATGAATTTTGGCTTTCTTCTTCTCCCTTATCTTGGGCCATTGTCTCTCCAAAAAAAACTGACATAAAAATTATTAGAAAATAAACAAATACTGAAATTAAATCTATTTACTAAGAACTGAAAAAAATGCAAGAAAGTAAAATCTAAATCCTAAAACATAAAACATAAAAATAAAATAAAATAAAGAAAATTTAAGTTATGTTCGGAATGCATCTGGATGCATTTCCCAGCATAACCACTTCATGGGTTGCTGCAGCATTTGCTTCACCCTCTGCCAAGGCGGGTCTTTGTGTTTCTCTTGATCATTGGCATTACAAGGTTGCCCGCCCTAGCGGCTGTGGCTAGAATGCTCTAGCTCTGTGCTGGGTTTGGTGTCTTCTGAGGCATGAATGTCCCGACATTCTTTTATGTCATCAGCCCTTTTCAAGACATTCATCTTGATTTTTTGATCGTCCACCCTCATAGTAAGCTTCTCATTTTCCACATCTATTAGATTTTTGCTCGTGGCTAGGAAGTGTCTTCCTAGGATGATGGGTGCTTTTTCGTTTGCCTCACAGTCCAGAATTAAGAAACCAGACGAAAAAATAAGAGTGTCCACTCTTACTAGGATGTCTTCAATTTTTCCTTCCGGTTGTATGTAGGAGTGATCAGCTAACTGGAGCATGACGGTGGTGAGTCTAGCTTTTCCAATTCCCATCTTTCAAACATCGACTTGGGCATTACATTGATACTTGCCCCAAGGTCTCATAAGGCTTTCCCCTCGTAATGACTCCCAATAGCGCATGGAATGAGGAAATTGCCTGGGTCTTTCTGCTTGGGTGGTGTTTTATTGTGCAGCATGGCCATGCATTCTTCCGTTATGGCGATTTTTTCAAATTCCATGATTCTTTTCTGTTTTGAAACCATGTCTTTCAGAAATTTTGCATAGTTGGGCATTTGTTGTATGGCTTCCACCAGGGGTATGTTGATATGCACTTGCTTGAGGATATCCAAAAACTTTTGGAACTGATGATCATGCTTCTGGTGTTTCAGCTGTTGTGGAACAGGTGGGTGTGCACGTACCTCATATTTCTCGGAAGCATCGGTAGAGTCTGCCGCGGCAGGCTTGCTTGCTTCTGTCTGGGCAATTGATTTGATGGCCTTGCACTGCTTGTAAGTAGGTTTCCTTGTGACTTCAATATCGCTAGGCAATCTTCCCATAGGTCTGGTGTCCAGTACTTGAACAAATTTTCCCACTTGCGTCTCTAGTGACTTTAGAGTTGCCTCATGATTTTGCATTCTCATCTCGGTCATGTCCATGAAAGCTTCAGTTTTCTTAACAAATAAATCCATGTTGGACATATAGGTACCTATCTGGGTCATGAAGGCATTGAGAGTCTGCTATAAAGCACTTGGTGATGCCTGTTGCTGCTGCGACAGCTGTTGCCGCGACATAGTCTGATGGAGTCCTTGCGATTGATTCGTCTGATTAGCTGGATTTAGAGCGTTGTTGGGGTTACTCTACGAGAAATTAGGGTGCCTCTTCCAGCCATGGTTGTAGGTGTTCGATGTAGGGTTGTTGTTTCTATTAAAGTTCCCCACAAAGCAGCTGGTTTCGGTTCCCTGTTGGCACTCGAACGAGTCATGGTCTCTCCCACATTGGTAGCAAAAGGCATCAATGGCTTTGACTTGCTGTGTATTGTTCTTCCCTTTCATAACTTCTGCCATCTTTGTCAATCGAGGGACTTGTGCTACGAGTGCATATGATGTTCCTAGCTCGTTTGCTGTGGCATGCCTTTTTATGCCGCCTCGGCGGGCATTAGGGAACTGATAGTCGTTTTTGGCCATCCTGTTCAAGATTTGAATTCCCTCAGCGGGCTCCTTGTCGAGTAATGTACCATTGGCAGAGGAATCCAACATCATCCTTGTTGGTGTGTTTACACCGTTGTAGAATATGGATACTAGTGTCCACTCTGGAAATCCATGGGAGGGCATTTATTCAACAACTCGTAGTATCTCTCCCATGCCTCGTACATTGGTTCATCATCTGCCTGTCGAAAAGTAGTGATGTCAGTACGTAATTTATTAGTCAGATTGAAAGGATTAAATCGAGCTAAGAAATATCGGCGTAGTTCCATCCAAGATCCAATGGATTCTGATGGTAGGCTATTGAACCAAGTTTTCGCCCTATCCCTTAGTGAATAGGGAAATAATCTGAGACGTAGCACGTCAGGATGAACTCCATGGATTTTGAAGGACTTGCAGATGTCCAAGAAGGATTTCATATGCTGGCGGGCATCTTTAGTGGCGGATCCTCCAAATTGTCCAAGTGTATTCAACATGTTTAACATGACAAGTTTGAGCTTGAAGTGGTCTGCTTCTATTTCTAGATCGATCACGCCAGAGTTTAGTCTTTTGAGGTCTTCTTCCAGGTAGTCATGAATTAGCGGCCGAACGGCAGGAGGTTGCCGGCCATTGCCCGCCAAGGCATTGTTGCTTGGGGGCGGTGGTGGTAGGTTCTGGTTGTCTACTAGATCAGCCATGGTTTCCTTGTTTGCTTGTCTTAATCTGCGTGCAGTACGTTTAGGCTCTAGATCGTATTCTCATAAGGGTGATTTCTGATTTTCTCTGGTCATAAACCAAAGAAAACTCGGGGGTTAAACGAAAAAATAAAAAGTGCAGAAAAACAAAAACAAAAAGTTGTATGCCAAACCACGGCAACGGCGCAAAAAACTTGTTGCGTGCAAAAGTGATGCGCAAATTGCGTGCAAGTATACACGGTGCCAAGTTATAGTATTTAAGATATCGTCTCCACAGGGATTATGACAACATTTTGGAGTTCACTTTTCTGCACTAGTAAATGTAAAGACACAATTATTGAGAGTTGGGTTGATAAAAACTAGAACAAAAACAAGTAAAGTAAATTGAGATATTAGAGTGAGAGAATGGGCCGGTATTGGATGCTTCGTAATGTGTAGATTGAATGTATTGTCTCGGAACAATTTTGCAGATCAACTTAACAACTTTCAACAGCCGCCCACGACTAAGCCTCGGCAGGCGCCCGCCTAGGTAGTTAAGCGATGATTTAAGGTTCGACAAGGCTTCATTCTATGACTCCCTCTTCTCCCAAAGCTTGAAGTACTATTGGCGAACACGTCTTGGATGATACCTCCCGGCATGAATGTAACCTCCTTAGCCCGGCCTAGTTGCCCGACCCGAATTAAGAAGTTTACACGGGGAAAATTGAAATCAACTCGTGAAAGTCAACCTAGATTAACGACTCTTTTTTTCTTGTTATCTTCTCTAGATGCACAATATTAACATATGTGTCTAGCAAGACCATTAGAAAGAAACGACACAACGATCGGAGTTCAATTAGGGGTTCAATTGCATACTTATGACTTTTAGGGACCATTTTGCAAATTACAGAAAATACAAGAACTTTTCAGATTTTAAAGTTACCGATTCTTAATTAGTCATGTAACATACCATCACGTCAAATTTCAGCTCAAACGGATCATCCAAACTCATCCAATTGATCAAATAACATTCAAGGACCTAAACGTAACATTTCAAGACTTAAGTAGATACTTTTAACTGAAAATAACTAACCCGTATCGATACACTTGGGCTTGTATCGATACACGGGAAGACAGTAGCAAAATATGGGAAGATCGTATCGATACACTTCCCCGCGTATCGGTACGGCCTTCAAACTTGGCTTGGGCGTATTGATACGCGAGCAAATCGTACCGATACCCCTGTACCGAAAAGCTTGAAATTTGCTTTAACGTATCGATACACTTCCTCGTGTATCGATACACATACCATATATTCACTTCTAACAGCCACTTAATCACATTTAACAATGCCTAAACATGTTCTAAACATCCATACAAGTAATAATCAATGTTGCAAACCAATATGCATCCAACATCAACCATATCACAAGCTTCAACCATGGCAATTCAAAGTGAAACATTAGCTGCTCAAGCATGCCTTTAAACATAAGTCATAGCATAGCTAAAATCACCATAAGCAAAAATATAAATCATATAAAGGCCACATACAAACCCAAATAGGTAAACGATTATATCTCAGCTAAGAAATACCAAGATTAATTTTCCAAACCAAGGTACTAATCCCCCATTGCCAAAATCTACTTTTTTAAATTCTCCAAAGTTCATACTTGAGTTCGAGTGACAACTTAGGTGCCTTCACTTGATACTCCTCGGCCCTCAAGCTTAGTTATTTGCATTGTTGGAAAAAAAGGAGCGTAAGCACACTTGCTTAGTGAGGGTAAGCTCAAGAACACACCAACAAGCAGTTTTTAAAACACAAGTTTAAACCATATCACGCTCAATCTCCTTTCATGCTTTCAAAACCAAAGCAAACCATTACATAACCATGTTCCACATGTATCACTAACCACATGCATTGCTCTCAATGCAAATCCACATTAAGCCTCACTTGCTTAATTCACATGCATAGAGTCATCCTATGCAACATCTCAACATCATGCATCTCATGCACAATAAACCATTAAGCATTCACTTAAAACTTAATACATGGGTAACATCAATAGCACATATATTGGCATATAGCATCCGGCATAGGCTCACCCCTATCCGTTGTGATAGACTCACCTCTATCACTTTCATACACAATATCGGATACACGAACTCACATAGGCTCACCCCTAAACTCAATGATAGCTCACCCCATCTTAATGGCTACGAATGGAATTAGGCTCACCCCTAACCCATAGTGATAGGCTCACCTCTAACACCCGCAATAGGCTCACCCCATATTACGTCACATAGTTAGACACACGTACGATTTATAGATTATAGTGCACTCACATCCTATTGGTCGACCAACGTATCTGAGTATTAAAAATAGATCAAACCCATGCCAATATATCCTTAAAATCAAGTTAACTCAATGCTTTCAATGCATCACCAAAAATCATCACATATCCCAAATTAAACATGCCTTTAAACAACAAAAACCATTACATACAAGATCGTACCATCTTGTATTTGAACCAAACCTTTTCATGGGATAAACACAAGCAAAACCATGCTTAAAACCATGCATAACAGTGAGTAACAATCATCATCAAAACATGAGCATGATATACCTTGGAGTCTATTTCAAAATTGAAAACCGAGAGAACAAGAAACCATACTTACTTCCGAGATTAGCTAAGCCTTTCAAGCTTATACTAACCTCCCAATACATCGTATCCAAGCTTACAAAGCATTAACAACATGTCCACCCATCGACAACGCGAAACCTTGCTCGTTGACATAAAAATCACTCTTCTGGAGCCTCCAAAAATGTCTCATTTGCTTCCGGATCAAGATCCCCTATTTTCACATCATCAAAACAGAGATCCAAATGCATTAAAATTCATTTCAACACCAGCAACTAAATACAAACTCGTTGATCACCCAAACCACACCAATTTACCCACCTGAAACAATTGAAAACTCAATCGATTGCTTCCTAAACCATGCCCAACCGACATTCATCACTTTCAATCATTTATAAACATCAAAATACATCCAAAATCAACCTAAACTCTTCCTTATACCTCCAGCAACACAACTTCACCATTTCACCTCAAAAACTCAACTAAAATGTTGCGTGTAAATAAAACTATCGTAAATAGTGCAAGTGTACACGACGCAAGTAGTAAAGTGATACTAGAGTATCAGATATCGTCTCCACAGGGATTGGAAATAACTCTATCCTTGAATTTCTGCACAAGAGAAAGAAATAGTTTAAATGAATGGGTGAAGTAATCTTGAGTAAAAACTAAAGTAAAAGATAAAGGAATCAAATTTAGAGAATAGGCCGATATTGAATTGCTCATTAGTGCAAGTGTTGCACTATTAGAGAAACTTCTGTTGTCTGTCGTCGTTCCTGTCGCGGCAGAGGTCTGTTGATGTCGCGGCAGCGATCAACAACTCTGTACTTCAAGCTTGGCAAGAATCCCTGTTATGACTTGTCTTATCCCTAGGTCCAAGTTCTTTTGATTAACACTTCTTGGATGATACCTCCCGGCGTGAATCAAAGGGTGAACACCAATGTTATTGAATCCTTATTTAGCCACTTAACCCTGTACTTATCCCTAAGCCAATATGGTTTAACCATAAACTGGAAAACACATATTTAATCCTTTCGTATGCTTGACTCTCCCCATATCAAACAAATGGATACCCTCGCAATGCTCTCCCGATGCTCTTATGAGATATGAAAACTAGAGTAAATAAACTTGAAGTTTTTATTACTTGAACAAAAAATTCCTAAAACAATACAATCCTTGCAACTACTTTACAAAATCAACCCTTAGCCCTAGGGGAAGTTTAGAACATGGTGGAGAAGGGAAAACAACAAGGGTTTTGGGGGAAGACGGCTAGAAGTTAGATATCCTTCCCTAGGTCGAAGTACATGCCTTTATATAGGCCATGGGTCCAAGTTTTCTAATATGGCAAGAATATAATTTTGAATTAAAGTGTAACTCTATTAAAGACTAAATCTTCTTAGTAGATGCCTTGAATTCGTCCTCTTTTCTTGCTTTGAGTTTCTTCCTTGAACTTTGGGCTTGGCCTTTATTCTGCTTCATGGCTTAGAAAAATATGGGAGTGGTCCATGAGAGACCGGCTTGAAATCCTCTATCTGTCGAGCTCCACTTCAGTTTTCCACCTCATATGCTTCACAATCTAAAACAAGAAAGTCATTAGGGAAAATAAACTTGTCCACTCTTACCATAATATCTTCGATATTCATTTCCGGTTGTACGTAAGAGCGGTATGCCAGCTGCAACATGACTGTCATGGGCCTTGCTTGTCCAATACCTAGTTTCTGGAAATATAGATTTGGGCATTAGATTTATGCTAGCACCAAGATCACAAAGTGTCTTATCCACGAACTTATCGCAATTACGCATGGTATGATAAA